>JASPKZ010004547.1:0-1499795 GCA_030220185.1 Diploptera punctata | reverse complement strand
AATGCAAATAATGCGACTAAATCCAAAATTTCAAAATTGCGTTTCAAGGTTATAGTCTTACTGTTTTTTTCAAAAAATGCCAAATTTTCGAAAATTCAAAAACTGCAAAAATACTATCTGGGGACTGTGTCCGGGATTTATAATGCAAAAAATCCGGTCTAAATCCAAAATTTCACAATTGAGTTTTCCAAGGTCTTACTGTTTTCCCAAAAAATGTCAAAATTTTCGAAAATTCAAAAACTGCAATAACACTATCTAGGTACTGAGTCTGGAATTTATAATGCAAAAAATCCGGTCTACATTCAAAATTTCGAAATTGAGTTTTCCAACGTTATAGTCTTACTATTTTCCCAAAGAATGTCAAAATTTTCGAAAATACAAAAACCGCAAAAATACTATCTAGGGCCTGTGTCCAGGATTTATAATGCAAAAATTCCGATCTAAATCCAAAATTCCAAAATTGAGTTTTCCAAGGTTATAGTCTTACTGTTTTCCCAAAAAAGTCAAAATTTTCGAAAATTAGAAAACTGCAAAAATATTATGGAGGGACTGTATCCGGGATTTATAATGCAGAAAATCCGGCCAAAATCCAAAATTTCAAAATTGAGTTTTCATGTTTTCCCAAAAAAAAGTCAAAATTTTCGAAAATTCAAAAACTGCAAAAATACTATCTAGGGGCTGTGTCCAGGATTTCTAATGCAAATAATGCGGACTAAATCCAAAATTTCAAAATTGAGTTTTCCAAGGTTATAGTCTTACTGTTTTTTCCAAAAAATGCCAAATTTTCGAAAATTCAAAAACTGCAAAAATACTATCTGGGGACTGTGTCCGGGATTTATAATGCAAAAAACCCGGTCTAAATCCAAAATTTCACAATTGAGTTTTCCAAGATCTTACTGTTTTCCCAAAAAATGTCAAGATTTTCGAAAATTCAAAAACTGCTAAAATGCTATCTAGGGACTGTGCCCGGGATTTATAATGCAAAGAATCCAGTCTAAAACAAAAGATTTCAAAATTGAGTTTTCCAAGGTCTTACTATTTTCCCAAAAAATATCAAAATTTTCGAAAATTCAAAAACTGCAAAAATACTATGTAGGGACTGTGTCCGGGGTTTATAATGCAAAAAATCCGGTCAAAATCCAAACTTGAGTTTTCCAAGTTTATAGTCTTAATGTTTATCCAAAAAATGTCAAAATTTTCGCTTATTCAAAAATTGCAAAAATACTATCTAGGGACTGTGTCCGGGATTTATAATGTACAAAATCCGGTCTAAATCCAAAATTTCAAAATTGAGTTTTGCAAGGTTATATAGTGGCGATTTCCAAAAAATGCAAAATTTTCGAAATTTCAAAAACTGCAAAAATACTATCTAAAGGGTCTGTCCGGGATTTATAATGCAAAAAATTCAGTCTAAATTCTAAATTTAAAATTGAGTTTTGTAAGTTTATATAGGAACGATTTCCAAAAAAAGTCAAAATTTTCCAAATTTCAAAAACTGCAAAAATACTATCCAGAGGGACTGTCAGGGATTTTTAATGCAAAAAAATCTGGTCTAAATCCAAAATTTCAAAATTGAGTTATGCAAGGTTATATAGTGGCGAATTTTCAAAAAAATGTCAAAATTTTCGAAATTTCTAAATCTGCAAAAATACCATCTAGAGGGTCTGTGCGGGATTTATAATGCAAGAAATCCGGTCTAAATCCAAAATTTATAAATTGAGTTTTGTAAGGCGATTTCCAACAAATATTGAAACCTTCGAAATTTCAAAAACTTCAAAAATACTATCTAGAGGGTATGTGCGGGATTTATAATGCAAAAAATCCGGTCTAAATCCAAAATTTCAAAATTGAGTTTTCCAAGGTTATAGTCTGTTTTCGCAAGAAATGTCAAAATTTTCGAAAATTCAAGGACTGCAAAAATACTATGTTTAGGAACTGTGTCCGGGATTTATAATGCAAAAAATCCTGTCAAAATCCAAAATTTCTAAATTGAGTTTTCCAAGGCTATAATCTTACTGTTTTCTCAAAAAATGTCAAAATTTCCGAAAATTCCAAAACCTCAAAAACACTATGTAGGGACTGTGTCCGGGATTTATAATGCAAAAAATCCGGTCGAAATCCAAAATTTCAAAATTGAGTTTTCATGTTTTCCCAAAAAAAGTCAAAATTTTCGAAAATTCAAAAACTCCAAAAATACTATCTAGGGACTGTGTCCGGGATTTATAGGGCAAAAAATCCGGCCTAAATCCAAAATTTCAAAATTGAGTTTTCCAAGATTATAGTCTTACTGTTTCCCAAAAAATGTCAAAATTTTCGAATATTCAAAAACTGCAAAAATACTATCATGGGGCTGTGTCCGGGATTTATAGTGAAAAAAATCCGATCTAAATCCAAAATTTCAAAATTTAGTTTTCGGAGGTTATAGTCTTACTGTTTTCCCAAAAAAGTCAAAATTTTCGAAAATTCAAAAACTGCAAAAATACAATGTACGGACTGTGTCCGGGATTTATAATGCAAAAAATCCGGTCAAAATCCAAAATTGAGTTTTCCATGTTTATAGTTTTAATGTTTACCCAAAAAATGTCAAAATTTTCGAAAATTCAAAAATTGCAAAAATACTATATAGGGACTGTGTCCGGGATTTATAATGTACAAAATCCGGTCTAAATCCAAAATTTCAAAATTGAGTTTTGCAAGGTTATATAGTGGCGATTTCCAAAAAATGCAAAATTTTCGAAATTTCAAAAACTGAAAAAATACTATCTAAAGGGTCTGTCCGGGATTTATAATGCAAAAAATTCAGTCTAAATTTTAAATTTAAAAATTGAGTTTTGCAAGTTTATATAGTGGCGATTTCCAAAAAAAGTCAAAATTTTCCAAATTTCAAAAACTGCAAAAATACTATCCAGAGGGACTGTCAGGGATTTTTAATGCAAAAAATCTGGTCTAAATCCAAAATTTCAAAATTGAGTTTTGCAAGGTTATATAGTGGCGAATTTCCAAATAAATGTCAAAATTTCGAAATTTCAAAAACTGCAAAAATACCATCTAGAGGGTCTGTGCGGGATTTATAATGCAAAAAATCCGGTCTAAATCCAAAATTTGTAAATTTTGTTTTCTAAGGCGATTTCCAAAAAATGTTGAAACTTTCGAAATTTGAAAAACTGCAAAAAGACTATCCAGAGGGTCTGTCCGGTATTTTTAATGCAAAAAATCCGGTCTAAATCCAAAATTTCAAAATTGTGTTTTGCAAGTTTATTATAGAGGCGATTTCCAAAAAATGTCAAAATTTTCCAAATTTCAGAAACTGCAAAAATACTATCTAGAGGGTCTGTCAGAGATTTTTAATGCAAAAAATCCGGTCTAAATCCAAAATTTCAAAATTGAGTTTTGCAAGGTTATATAGTGGCGATTTCCAAAAAAAGTTAAAACTTTCGAAATTTGAAAAACTGCAAAGATACTATCTAGAGGGTCTGTCCGGGATTTATAATGCAAGAAATCCGGTCTAAATCCATAATTTCAAAATTGAGTTTTCAAAGGTTATATAGTGGTGATTTCCAAAAAAACTAAACATTTTCGAAATTTGAAAAACTGCAAAAATACTATCTGGAGGGTCTGTCTGGGATTTATAATGCAAAAAATGCGGTCTAAATCCAAAATTTCAAAATTGAGTTTTGCAATTTTAAGTAGTGGTGATTTGCAAAAAAATTTCAAAATTTTCGAAATTTTAAAACTGAAAAAATACCATCTAGAGGGTCTGTTCGGGATTTATAATGCAAAAAATCCGGTCTAAATCCAAAATTTCTAAATTGAGTTTTGCAAGGTTATATAGTGGCGATTTCCAAAAAAAGTAACTGTCGAAATTTGAAAAACTGCAAAAATACTATCTAGAGGGTCTGTCCGGGATTTATAATTAAAAAAATCCGGTCTAAATCCAAAATTTAAAAATTGAGTTTTGTAAGGCGATTTCCAAAAAAAAATGTCAAAATATTCGAAATTTAAAAAACTGCAAAAATACTATCTAGAGGGTCTGTCCGGGACTTATAATGTAAAAAAATCCGGTCTAGTCCAAAATTTCAAAATTGAGTTTTGCAATGTTATATAATCTTCATGATTTCCAAAAGATGTGAAAATTTTCGAATTTTAAAAAACTGCAAATATACTATCTAGACGGTCTGTCCGTGATTTATAATGCAAAAAATCTGGTCTAAATCGAAAATTTCAAAATTGAGTTTTGCAAGGTTATATAGTCTTGGTGATTTCCAAATATGTCAAAATTCTCGAAATTTCAAAAACTGCAAAAATACTTCTAGAGGCTCTGTCCGGGATTTATAATGCAAAAAGTCTGGTCTAAATCGAAAATTTCAAAATTGAGTTTGGCAAGGTTATATAGCTTTGGTGATTTCGAAAGATGTCAAAATTTTCGAAATTTAAAAAACTGCAAAAATACTATCTAGAGGGTCTGTCCGGGATTTATAATGCAAAAAATCCGGTCTAAATCCAAAATTCCAAAATTGAGTTTTGCAATGTTATATATTATTGGTGAAGATAATGTGAAAAGAAGCCACATACAAAAGAATTATATACAATGGAAGAAAAAATCACTGAAAACATAATGCAAAGCATAAAGAGTAGTATGGATATCATCATACAAAACTTAAAAATCATGATATATCAGGAATTGCAAAATACAAAAGGAAAAGAAACAGATAAGAGACAAAAACACGCTGGAACTGAACAAGCCCGACAACAGAAGACAGAAACAGAAACAAAATCCAGGTCTGCCAAGGAGAAAAGGATCACAACTGTGAAAATCTCACAGCACCAGAACAAAACCCAGAAGTAGAGGGGGAAGAATGGACGGTAGTGGGTAAAAGGAAAAAATAAAAACAGAGCAGTCATAGGAACGAAGGAGGAAAATGGAGAACTACAAGCAGCAGATAGAACAGCATTACATAGGAAGACTAACAGAATCTACTACAAACGACAAAATAGAAAGATACCTATCAAGAAACGGTATCGAAGGGCAAATAGAATGCGAAGAACTACAAACTAGAGGCAGTAATAAAGCATTTAAAGTTGGAATACCCCTCGAGCAACTAAAGAAAATAGAATCATCAGACTTTTGGCCCAAGGACATAGTGGTCAGGAGATTTCGATTTCGAAGACGGCCGCAAGAAACAGCATCACTCGAATGAAGAAAAAATATATACAGGCTTACTGTGGAACGCCGAATGAATAAAAAATTCAATGAACATGGCACCAACAGATTTCTTACAAGATTTTGACTTCGTGATCTTAACGGAAACCTATCTGATAGAAGAATGGCATCATCATCACTTCAAAGGCAACCATATTTTATCAAGGAAAGGAGAACTAGGAAGGCCATCCGGAGGCATATCTATACTCATGAAACCATGTATGACACCAATAATAGCATCAACAAGGAAGGAGAATGCACTTCTAGTAGAAACTAAGTACCTGGTGATCATTGCAGCCTACTACCCGCCACATTACAACGCGATGGATATCATAGAAGAACTACATCAACTAATACTACAAAATAAAAGCGGAAAGCCTATAGTGATAGCAGGCGACTTGAACTGCCGCATAGATATAGACAACTACAAGACCAGGATAGTCTTTGAAAAACTGCAAGAAGAAGGATTCAAACTCCTAAATGACAGAAAAATTCCCACGTACATATGCCACAACGGTAAAATCACCATCGACCTAGCACTGATAAAAGGCCACGCAAAGGGAAAAATAACCCCCCTCTGGACAAACGCAGTAACACCCATCCGAAAACACCTACCAATGAAAATTAACAATGCTACACCAAATCTTAAAATCCAAAAAGTAACACCACTAAAGATATCAAGAAAAATCGACAACGAGAAAATCAAAGGAAGCCAGAAGGAACTAAAAGAAGCAAAAGCAGCTATAGAACGAGGGAATATAGAGGAAGCTACCGGAATAATAAAACAGGTCATCTAAGGGGCCACGATGCCAGTAAACTCGAACATGAAGAAATCAAAAGAATGGTATGACAAGGAATGCTACAACAAAAGAAAACAAGTGATAAGTAAGCTACAGCAAATAAAAAACAACCTGAAAGACATTGCACTAAAAGGAGACTACGCAAAGGAAAGACGACAATACAATAGACTGATAAAAGAAAAGAAAAAAGCTTATATCGAGCAAAAAATTAAAGAGATGGCTGAGGAAGCCCCTAAAGACCCATACATCGCTATTCGACTAAGAAAACAACACCAGATACAAGCCATACAAATGAAGGAATGGGAACAACATTTCACCAACATCCTAACAAGGAAGGAAGAGACACCCCGGCGACAAGTAATCATGACCAAAACACAAGACATACAGAATGGACTCCTATCAACCCTGCAGAAATTAGAAAAACAATAAACCAAAGTAAGAACAGAAAAGCATCTGGCCCAGATATGATATATAATGAACACCTCAAAAACACAATTGACACACTGAGCCCCATATGGACAAAACTATATAAGAAATGTATAGAACTAGGAAGAATTCCAGAACAATGGAGAAACTCGACGATAAAAGTTGTATACAAAGGAAAAGGGGATCCAACAGACCCTAACAAATACAGGGGCACCGCTCTTAAAAAGTTCCCTTCAAGAACCTAACGAAAATTATAACAAATAGAATAAGGGCAAAAATCGAAGAAAAGCTCCCTAACGCGCAATTTGGATTCAGGAAAGAGAGATCAACTCAAACGGCAGTGAAACTCCTCCTTGAAAACATAGAGGAAGCACTCGATAGAAAACACAAGTTGTACACTGTCTTCGTAGATTTTACGAAAGCCTTCGATCTAATGGACAGAGGATTAATAATAAGCAAATTGAAAAGTACCCTAGGAGAGGAGAACGCGTGGACCCAAATCGTTACATCAATAATGAAAGAAAATAGCATAGTTATATCTGATGGTCTCTCAAAATCAAAAACTATACTGCAGACAAATGGGGTACTGCAAGGAGACCCATTGAACCCACTCCTATTCATAATGGCAGCCGAATAACTGGTAAGGAAAATAGAAGACATAGGAGAAGAAATTTTCGTATATGCATACGCAGACGACATCGTAATCGGATCAACGGATATAAGTAAACTTCAGATCGCCGTAACAACTATGGAAGAATGGTGTAAAACTCACAGCTTCTATATAAATAAAGAAAAAACAAAAATGATGGTGTTCAGAAAGGGAGGAAAGATCCCTGCCACAACAGAAATAAAACTGGACAAAGATAAAATCAAAATAGTAAAGGAGTTTAAATATCTAGGCATTACTTTACAACCCAGTGGAAGAAGCTTCACAAAACACTTAGCAGAAAGATCAACGCAAGCAATAATGGCAATAAATGATATATGCAATATACAGGCTCTAAGCCTGGAATCAGCGATGAAAGTATTCAATGCAAAGATCCTCCCAATAATAACTTATGGGATAGAAATCATATGGCCACATCTTACAGAAGCTAATCTGAACACACTGGAAAAAGTGAAAGTTACATACATAAAAAGAGCAATAGGAGTATCAATAACAACAAGAAGCCGTCTAGTGTACCTACTGGCAAGGGAGACTTTTCTTATCGAGGACCTGAAAACAGCCCACCTACTACCAACCACGGAACCCTATGAACATGCGCTACAAAGACTACGCAGGAAAAGAGAGGAAGTATGGCCGGAATTCTTAAGCACCGGAGCGATGATAGACAGGAACTGAACAGAAGCAAATTTCCAGATACGACACGTCATCACAAGACTAAGCGTTCATGGATTCCACCACCTAATGTGTAAAGATAAAACATTCCATGACCCGAAGATGTCATGCATATGCGAAGTATGTGAACAGAAAAGCGAAAGATATCACATCGAAAATGTACACAAAGAACAAAAACAATTTGTGATTACGCAAAACAAAGTTAAAGTGTTAGTGATTGTTCTGTTATCATCTTTGCATATTTGTGCGTAATATTTGTAGTTTTCGAAATTTCGAAGAATTTGACATTTTTTACAAAAACATCAGAACTATAGCCTCTACATAGTATTTTTGCAGGTCTTGAAATTCCTTAAATTTTGACATTTTTTGGAAATCACCAAGACTATAACCTAGGAAAACTCAATTTTGAAGTTTTGTATTTAGACCGGATTTTTTACATTATAAATCCCGGATAAATCCTTTAGAAAGTCTTTTTGCAGTTTTTTTTTTATTTCGAAAGTTTTGACATTTTTTTGGAAATCGCCAAAGTTGTAAACTAGGAAAACTCAATTTTGAAATTCTAGACGTAGACCCGGACACACCCTCTAGATAGTACTTTTGCAGTTTTTGAAATTTTGAAAATTTTGACTGAAGTTTAGAGTCTCAAGTCAACCCTTGAGAATGCCGGACGCAGTCTCTGGCGAAACGTCGGGGAACTACAAGTCTCAAGACCACGGCCAACAGCCCGGAAATCTTCTACAAGATCATCATAGTAACTCCGGCCGTGAAAGCCTAAGTCAATATGTTACTGAAACATTTTTTGGTACTCAACCCAAGGAATATGTACTTTGAATTTTCGTCATACTATTTCCAGGCTGAAGAGACTATTATGTATTGTTTTTTTAATTGTAAAAAACATATGAGTATTCCAGAAACAAAGAAATCACCTTTTTCCCCAAAACACTACTTCAGCTATAAATACAACAACACTGAAAACATTACCAAACAAATATAATATAAAAACAACTTTCATATGTTTCATTTTAAAAATGAAATATTGTTCAGTTGTTTGTTTTTCGAACTTGCTTTCAAGGACTGTAACGTTTAAAACAGACTCTGATTTAGAAGAAATGAAGTCACCTATTTCTTTGGTAAATAAACCTGCTTCATAAAATTGTAAAACTCTTGAGCTGAACGCTTCGTAATATGGGCTTAATGGTTGAAAAAGAAGAAAATATCTGGCATAATCAAGAGAGTAATAAAAATAACATGGTTTAATCCAAGCCAAATATCGCGGGAATTTAAGTTTCATATCCAACTCACTGACAATTACTGCAGAGCGTTCATGGGCGAAGAATTCATCAATAGCAAACTCAGACATGCCAAATTTATTTCCAAAAATTATTCCTGATTCTGTTACGTAACTCAGAAATGTAAAATAATTTATAAAGTGTCTCAGTATCGGCAAAATCTTCAATCGCGATTTAAAAGTTCTACAATAGTATTTATTTGTTCTTCAGTTCCAGGTTCAATTAGGAAACTGGTGAAGAAACTTTGAAAAACAGTACTCATTGTCAGACAATAACATACCCACATGAAGAAAAATAGTCTAAGTTTATTTGTAGTTGGCATTTGTGGCACTGCAACTGAATTAACAACCGCCCAAGTGCAGTAAAGACTGTAGGTCAAGCTGTTAAAATGTTCTGATTTTCTTGTTCTTTGAATTAAACTTGTGATCACTGCCAATAGGAAACATGACGTGAAGAACAGCAACCACACGCCTGGAGCAAATACCTTATAAAAATTACCACAGTTTTTTTTTGGGCAAGGTATATACATGCGCAGATTGTAAAATATGTGGGGAAAGCTTTTTTTATAACTTGAAAGTTCAGTTAAGTTATATATGTTTTCAGCATCAAAAGTATTTACGTCAGCGAAAGATCTTGCAAATATAAAATCATGATCATGAGTTTCAAATAAGTGTGCAACGTTCATTGAATCAAACACCATGCCCACGAGGAACCATTCCAATTCCCATGTTCTACTTGAATTGATGAATAATCCATATTTAATCGAACATCCGTCGAATTGTTTAGGTATTTTAAGGGGGAATAGATCAGCCTTTTCTTCAAACTGTCCATTTTCCTTTGAGTTCCATCTGTCTATTAACACAAGATTTCTGCATTCGCCGCACTGCTGATGTTTTTGAAAAGGGAACCAAGTATAAATATCACTGACCATCTGATGTGTCAGTTCTGATCTGTCAACACTTGCAGCATGTTTTGGCTCTGGTAATATTAATGCAACATTATACATAGTTGAAAAGGATAGCATATTATGAAGGATATTGTATATATGATGTCTAAGTGTCTTTGGTATTTCAGGCAATGCAATTATTACCTTTGGGAAACAACAATAGGATATTTGCTAAACATACAAGTGTATTATTTCCGTGAATTCAGATAGCGATTCAATTATATCACCTTTATGATCTGACAGGATGAATATTAAATTCAATCTTTGAGTTGGAAATCTCGCCAACATGGCCATTGCTTCTTGTTGATGTTTCTGATGCCAAACTACTGTCGGGCGAGAGGATCCATTTGTGAGCTCACGTATGATTACATCACTTATTAACACGTCATCATTACGTAATGTAGCATTCACGAGTTTACGTCCAGTTGTTTGCACGTACGTGTTACGAGGATCTGAGATTGCGAGTGGAACATCTTCTTCAAAATGTTGAGCTATTATTTGTTTAATGCAGTACACAGCCTGCCGATGAACTTCTGGCAGCAGATCCAGGTCACAATTGGCAAAGTGAAACATAACAGAAACTGGCAAGTAAAAAGTAAATAGAGGTTTCTTTTAATTTAGGTATTTTCTGAAAAAAATATATCAGTCGATAAAAGTATGTTTTGAGAAGTGGTTAATTTTTAGACACTTTATTTTACAGTTTAATAGAAACCTTCAGATTCTACAGTAGTTCTAGTAGTTGCAGATATTTTCAAATTACCAATTTCAGCTTCTACATGTGTTCTCTACAATTATCACAAATTGTTTCTCTACGTAACATGTGCATACTTTTGACCTGCAACAAAGTAAATGGAAGCAGAAAATTGTGTGCAGATGACAATGTAATAATAGGATTCACGTACGCCAATGGATAGAATCCACAAACTTAGGAATTTACTACTACTAGTAGAAATATTATTTCAAACTTCTACTTTTCTCCTTTTTAGTCAAGTTTATTCTTTTATCCACAGATTCATTAGTCAGCGTGTTGTACTCTCAAACAATTATTGAAGACGCTTGTCTTTGCCAGAATTAAAACATGGCAGTGAAACATTAAACCTTGTCCAAGTCTGATGATATGTCAGGCCTAAAATAATTTGAAAAGAACACATTAAACAAATTTGGACCAATATATGACAACAGAGAATGACTTATAAGATATAACACTATGTGTTGTATAAGTCTTCTGATGTGGTTACATCAAATGAAGTTTCAAGATTACTCTGTACTGGGCGTGTAAAAAATATGACTGAACATGAGAACCAAGAAAATTATGGAATGTAAATTTTAAGGCAGAAGGAATGCGGGATTACCAAGTCTGCGTTGAATGGATGAAATGTTTAAGGATCTATGGAAGCTGAGGAATGGTTTCTGAAAGTGGATTTGAGGGAACCGAGGTTCGAATCGGACTACAGTACTGCTACTGATGATGACAACTTGTGTTTCCAAAAATCTTCTTCAATTCGTTTAAAATTTGTAATTCTATGTATTATCTGACCTCTATGTATTTAACATACAAACTGAAAGTAATAAACCTGTATAAACTGCTACCTTAACGGAGGGCGCAATCAATATCTTTGCGAAATATATGAAAAAATAACAAACATTTATGTTGTTGAGAAAGTATTAGCAATGTATGATATTGTAATACTGCGTTAGGCTAGAAAAGTAAACAACGGGCTGTACTTTGAGAATCGTAAAAAATAACTGAATACCAGTTAAATTGCCAACATATAATATATAAATGTTTTTTCTCTACACAACATTGATTCCTTACGTTTAATTTAACGGCGCTGTTTAACAACTTGGGTCATCAGAGTCACAATTCCAATTTGAACGTGAGATAGTATAGAAGAACTTATACCCTAATTAAACAGAGCGGAATTGAACCTCGGAAACCTCCCTAAACCTCTTCATTGCCCTCCATGGTATCTTTACCTTGTCGTGGTGGAGTGGCTTGCGTGCTTAAATGATCCTAAGAGCTATGCCGGCGGTAGCATTGCTGCCGATAGGGTTACCCATGCCGGACTGGTCGAAGGTGATAAGCCAGACGAAAAAAGTACCTTGGGCGAAAGAGTGACGATCTTTCACCGTAAAAATACAACCGTCAAAAAATGCGGACATGGGTTCAACTGGGGTAAAATTTTCCGGAAGTCAAATAGTCCCCCATTCGGTTCTCCGGGCGGGGACTACTTCAGGGAACCCATGCCAAAGGCTCAAACACAGGGACATGTTCCCAGGAACATGGAATGTTAGGACTTTATACAATAGCGGGGCACTAGAGATAATAACGCGGGAATTAGATAAATTGCCCTTGGATATAGTCGCTTTACAGGAAGTTAGGTGGCCAGGAGAAGGTAGTCAGGAATCAGGAAGTTTTGCATTATACTACGGGGGTGCAGAAAGACCTGCATTTGGAACGGGCTTTTTAGTCAGAAGGAGGATCCTATGCGCTATCCGAGATATTAAGTTTGTTGCTGATAGGGTATCATACATAATTCTAAATGGTAAACGACATGATTTTATAACTGTAAATGTACATGCCCCCACAGAAGATAAAGATGACAAGATCAAGGATGAGTTCTATGAAGAATTAGATTGCTTATTTGATAGCCTTTCACGATATCACATGAGTTAAGTCTCGTAGACTGCGTTGGGCAGGACATGTTGCACGTATGGGGAATGAAAGACTTGCATGGAAGCTTCTTGTAGGAAAGCCAGAGGGAAGACGCCCAGTTGGTAGACCAAGAATGAGGTGGGAGAATAACATTAACTATGATTTGAGGGAAATAGATTATACAGGGAATGATTGGAAAACATTAGCTCAGGATAGGGATGTATGGAGAGCTTATGTCCGCGCGGCCATGAACCTATGGGTTCGAGAGTGCCAGTGAGTAAGTAAGTAAACCTCTTCATACAAACTTGTTTTTATGTTTTAAATGTATCAATCTGAAATATTTCCCATTAATAAAAATACTGTATGTCTGAGATTACCAAACTGTTCCATCTTTCAGACACAAACTGAACTCCTTTTATTAACTAACACAAACCACCTCACTGTTTGTATTCTTTTAACAATTAATAATTTGTCTTTTTTATTTCATGAAAATGATATAAGGATGTTTCAATAATAGAATCCAACGTCTTCCGGTATCATGGCAGCTGCCGCCATCTTCCGGAAACCAAACGTCATTCCTCTCTGTTTATCCATTGATCTTCCTCCAATCCTCTGATATTCATAGCTGCTTGTACCCCTTCTATCCAAGTTTTCTTCGGTCTTCCTCTCTTCCTCCTTTCCATTGGGATCCATTCCATAACAATTTTAGGCAATCTTTGCTCCGGCATTCTTTTGACATGGCCATACCATTATAATCTTTTCTTTTCTATAATGTCTATGATGTCCGGCTCCTCTTGTACACCCATAATTTCCCTTATTTCTTTATTTCGTATTCTATCCATTCTAGATTTTCCAGCTGATCTTCTTAAAACATCCATTTCTGTACTTAAAATTCTTTTCATTTCCCTGGTAGGAATTTGCCAGACTTCAGCACCATATGTTAAAATGATCTGAATTATGGTTTGATATATTTGTAATTTTCTATTTTTTAAATATTTTTGCTCCACCAAACAGAGTTTAAAGCATTTATTGCTTGTTTTGTTTGTGCGATTCTATTTTTAATTTCCACTGTGTTATCGCTTGAATGGTCTAATTTTGTTCCTAAATAAGTGCATTCAATACTAGGTTTTAGTTCTTCTCCATTGTTGAAATTTATATTTTCAATTTCTTCTCCTATACACAGGTATTTAGTTTTCTCAATGTTTATATAAAGTACCCATTTTTCATATTCTTCTTTTAGTTTTTTAGTCATATATTCTATGTCATCGTGGTCCTGTGCTATTAATACCTGGTCATCTGCAAAATTGAGTGAATATACATGTGTATTTTGGATGGGTATACCCATTTTTTACACGCTTTATATTAGCTTGACCTGTATCTATCTATCTATCTATGTAACTGAATCTTTCATCGCGTTTTTCACCCACTTAAAATAATTGGATCGACTTGAAATTTTGTATACTAGTAAAGGACCCGTGACAATACAATAATTTCATATTTTTTACATTTTTTTCCTCCACTCTCTTAGTACTCTTTCTAGATAAATTTTGAATAGAGTTGGAGATAAACTGTAACCTTGCCTTAAAACTTTTGTAATAGTATATCCCCCGGTTATATGAATTCCAACTTTTCTTTTCGAAATTGATCCTTTGTATAATGCTTTTATAGCTTCTATGAATCTTTTGGTAATGTTAGAATAGTCTAAAGTTTCCCATAGCAGTTTTTTGAGGAATATTATCATATGCCTTAGTTAAATCGACAAAAAGCAAATGAATATCTCTGTTAGTAGCTCTTTTTTTTCTACAATTTGCGTTACGCAAAATATATTATCTGTGCATGACCTACCACTTCTAAAACCAGATTGTAATGAGGGAGAGATGTGAAGGAGAATGGCAGTAGATTAATTGGTCGAGGAAGATGTTGTGAAACCTGCTAAATAAAAATAAATATATGAAGATAATGAAATGAAATGTTAAAGACGAAATGATGTAGAATTATTTCAAGATATAATATTTAACAAAAACAAAATATCGTATCATGGCGGAATATTGTCATGCAATTGGGAACTTTTACAATGCAACAGTTATGAGGAAGATTTCTGATTCAGAAAGCAAAGAAAACATTGGTCGCTAGTTAGACAATTACCTCTTCGAGATGTTACAGAAAATGGGAGGTTAGAAGGAAGCAGGTAAAAAAGAATCAAGGTTGGAAAATACTATCCGGTAGAACATTATACCTAAACGGATGTGATAGTAGATGACCCTGCAGTTCCAGTACCATCAGAATCAGTACCTATACCTTCCACGTCTGGAATCAAACGTAGGGGACCGGTAAGAGGAAAAATTATAATCAGTGTGAAATGTGTTTGTGTGATTGGAAAACTTACGATGGACCAGACTGGGTTAAGTGTGTATTTTTTTTTTTTGGATCTGCGGCGATTGAAATAACGGAACTGAATATATATATTAGGGTTATAACTTTTTGGACTTTTGTGAAATAAAATTTTTCCTGTGCAACGAATGGGTGAACTTTTACTTTTACCCATTGAAAAAGGCCCTCACTTCACTGAGATTCAAGAAAAGGTCACCCCCAAATATATCTATATATCAATATTTAATATTGATTTGGGGGTGACCTTTTCTTGAACCTCAGTGAAATGAAGGCATTTTTCAATGGTTTTAGGTAAAAGTTCATCCATTCATTGTACAGGAAATATTTTACACTCATTCATTGCACAGGAAATATTGCATTTCACAGAAGTCAAAAAGTTAGCCTATAACTCTAGAAAGTTGGGCTATAATTTTTTGGACTGTTTGTTGAAATAAAATATTTCCTGTACAATGAATGGCTGAACGGTTACTTAAAATCATTGCAAAAGGCCTTCATTTCACTGAGGTTCAATAAAACGTCACCCCCAAATCAATATTAAATTTTGATATATAAATATATTTGGGGGTGACCTTTTCTTGAAGCTCAGTGAAATCAATGGCTTTTCCAATGGTTTAAATAAAATTTCATCCATCCATTGCACAGGAAATATTTTATTTCACAAAAGTGCAAAAAGTTATAACCTATATATATATATATATGGTATGATAAGAAAAATAAATGCCTGGACGGGATTCGAACCCGGATCTCTGAGTCTGTACCTCAGTGTGATATCCATTACACCACCAGGTGAATCCAATTCAAACATTTATTTTTCTTATATATGTATTATATTCTCCATTATTACTAGATGTCGCGAGAACTCGGTCTTCACTGCCATCTAGTAGCTGACTATATCAAGTAAGCAAATTAAAGAGAACATTTTTACTTTATAGCAGTGACGCTTTATCGATGTTATAATTAAATGTTTAACATTGAGCGATTCGCCTGGTGGTGTAATGGATATCACACTGAGGTACAGACTCAGAGATCCGGGTTCGAATCCCGTCCAGGCATTTATTTTTCTTATCATACCATATTAAGCTTGCATTGCTCTATGTCTTTACACACCCACTTGTGGATACGTCATGCCACCTCTGTACTGTCTGGATGGTCGTCCACCTTTGTAATTAACACACGTGAATTTGAGACTTGCAGCCGGATGTTTGGAAAAGGTCCTTTTAGGTCCTTTGGACCATCGTGTATTTTATAATATTTAATAAATAATTATTAATTAAATAAAAAATAAAACTTAGTTTTATTTAATTTTCATATTTATTAAGATATAATTCAGTGACAGCTGTTTCGGTACACTGTACCTTCTTCAGACATGTTAACAAATTATGAATTGTGTTCTAACTAATCTATGCAACAATACAACAATATTTATTTAAATTTTTAAACTTAACAAAGGCGATTCATTCAAATCAAGTTGAGAATTTAACAGTTTATTACTACTTTTCAATGTATTTATTTCTACAGCCTCCAAAAGATCTAACTTCTTACCCTTATCACAAACATTTAAGATTTCAAAATTTGGATCGAAACAATGATTAACTTGGAATAGGTGGTTAGCATATTTTGAATATTCTAAATTTCTGTTATATGATCTCATGTGTTCCTTTATCCGAGAGATAATAGGTCTACCAGTTTTTCCTATATAGACATTGTCACATGTGCCACACTTCAATTTATATACATCTGATGTTTCTTTTTATGTATTATGTATATCAATTATGTATCAAAAACTATATTCAGAATCATATGTGCAAGTAAAAATGGGAAAGTACTTGTCTAAAGGTTTTCAAACAAATAAAGGATTACGACAGGGATGCTGTATACCTCCAACATTATATAAGATTTATGCTGAAAAAGCTATTGAAGAATGGAAAAAGAAATGTAAACCGATGGGAATACCACTAGATGATAATTCAACAATATATACACTCCAGTTTGCAGATGACCAATTGATATTGGCTCAAGAATTTGAAGATATAGAATACCTCACTAGAAAATTAATACAAGAATATAGTTTATGGGGTTTAAAGATCAATATGGATAAATCTAGATATATGACAATAGGGGATCTTCCTCAAGATTTAATACTAGAAGAAAATTTTGGGACAGTTAAATACACTGAAGAATATAAGTATTTGGGAATTAAAATTACTAAAGATGGAAAACAAGAAACAGAGATAAGAAACAGGATCAATATAGAAAAGTATGCTACATCTGCCCTAAATGGAATAGTATGGGACAAACATATCTTCAAAGAAACAAAAAAAACTATTTTTAATACAATAATCGGAAGGATTATTAGCTGATGTGTGGGCTTTAAATGCACAAATGAAAAAACAAATACTCGCCACTGAAATGGACTACTGGAGACGTGCTGCAAGAACATCCAGGAAGGATAAAATCAGAAATTCATATATAAAAGAAAAAATGCAGGTACAATATTCAATATTAGATTTTATAAGGATGAAACAATTAAATTGGTACGGACACATTAGAAGAATGGAAGAAGGAAGACTGCCTAAGATAATCATCGATTGGGTACCACAGGGAAGGAAAAAGAAGGGTAGACCAAATATTACGTGGATTCAGGGAATCAATGAAACTAAGAGGGAATGGGAAATAGAAGAAGATATATGGATGAACAGACAAGAATGGAAAAATGTGTTGAAACAAATGTGTAGTTAACTGTGAACATGGGTACCGGAAAAATGTATATTCATTGTAAAAGCCGGAATAATAAAAACATTATGTATTATTTATTTAGTTCTAAAATAGATGTCAGTATTGTGGAAACCAAGAAATTACTTTTTACCAAACACAACTTCAGCTATAAATACAACAACACTGAAGATATTTCCACACAAATATATGATAAAAGCAACTTTCATATGTTTCAAATTAAAAATGAAATATTCTTCAGTAGTTTGCTTTCCAAACTTGCTTTCAAGAACTGTAACGTTCAAAACAGACTTTTTTGATACAGATGAAATATAGTCTTCTATTTCTTTGATAAATAAACCCGCTTCATGAAACTGTAAAACTTTTGAATTGAACGCTTCGTAATATGGGCTACGTGGATTGAAAATAAATAAATACCTCGAAAAATCATCACAAAAATAAAAATAACACGGTTCAATCCAAGTCAAGTCTCTCGGGAATTTAAGTTTCATATCCAAATCACTGGCAATTATTGCAGAGCGCTCATGGGTGAAGAATTCTCCAATAGTGGAATTATACTTGCCAGATTGATTTCCAAACGCATTCATGAATCTGGTACCAAACTCAGAGAAGAAAAATACACGAAAAAATATTTCATCATCGGCAAAAAGTTCCAAATCATGATTTAAAAGTTCTTCAATAGTGTTGATCTGTTCTTCAGTTCCAGGTTCAATTAGGAAACTGGTGAAGAAACTTTGAAAAACAGTACTCATTGTCAGGCAATAACACACCCACATGAAGAAAAATATTCTAAGTTTATTTGTAGTTGGCATTTGTGGTACTGAAACTGACGTAACAACCGCCCAAGTGCAGTAAAGACTGTAGGTTAAATTGTTGAAATATTCAGATTTTTTTGCTCTTTGAAGGAAAATTGTTATCACTGCCATTAGGATACACGTGATAAAGAACAGCAACCACACGCCTGGAGCGAATACCTTATAAAAATTCCCATGGCGAACAGTTTTTCTTGGACAAGGCACATAAAATCGCAATGTAGAAAACATGTGTGGAAAACTTTTTTTATAATTTGGGAGAGAAATAGACTCACCTCTGTCTACACTATTTAAAATACTTACGTCACCAAAATATCTCGAAACTATAATATCATTATTAGCATTACGAGTTTGAACTAACTCTGTAACATTGATTGAATCAAACACCTTGCGCAAGAGGAACCATTCCAATTCCCATGATGTACTTGAATTGATAATTAATACGTATTTAATCGAACATCCGTTAAATTGTTTGGGTATTTTATGTGGGAATAGATCAGCGTTTTTTTCAAATTGTCCATTTCCCTTTGAGTTCCATCTGTCTATCAAAACAAGATCCCTGCATTCACCGCATTGCTGATATTCTTGAAAAGGGAACCAGGTATACATTTCAATGACCATCTGAGGTTTGAGTTCTGATATGTCATCACTGGCAGCATGTCTTGATTCTGGTAATATTAATACAACATTATATATGTTAAAAACGAATAAAATATTCTGCAGGAAATAGTTCATATGTTGTCTTAGTGGCTTTGGTATTTCAGGGAATGCAATTATTACCTTTGGGAAACCACAGTAGAATACTTGGAAAATATATAAGTGTATTATTTCCGCTAGTTCTAATAGCGACTCCAAAACATCATCCTGATAGTCAGATAGGATAAAGATGAAATTTAATCTTTCGCATGGAAATCTGTCAAACGTGGCATTCGCGTCTTGTTCGTTTGTCTGATACCAAACTACTGTGGGTCGAGAGGATCCATTTGTCAGTTCACGTATGATTATATCACTCACTAATACGTCATCATTACGTAATGTGGCATTCATCATTTTACGTCCAGTTGTCCCCATGTATGTGTTACGAGGATCCGAGATTGCGAGTGGAACATCTTCTTCAAAATGTTGAGCTATTATTTGTTTAATGCATTCTACAGTCTGCCGATGAACTTCTGACAGCAGATTCAGGTCAGAATCAACATATCGAATAATAGCACAAACTGATATACAAAAAATATATAGAGATTGCATTTTAATTTTCGTATTTCATGAAAAACAAGTATCAGTCTTTAGCCTTTTCACTGCTGAGATATTTCCAGCCTTTAAAACCCTCCTTGCTCAATGCAGGGAGAAATATGGAACAAGTTTATTTAGGTTCCTAAGAGATGGCAGTATATGCCTGCTTAGTTTTAAAGCAATGCAATACGTATTATATAACTAGCAGGCGTTTGGAGTTGAGAATGGATATACACACCCATAGCACGGCAAGCATTTTCTTTGCCAACGGATATACCCGTTCGTAGCAGTGTAAAGGTTAAAAGTGGGTTGTGAAAAGTTGGTAATTTTTATACTAACAGTTTAAGACCAACCTTCATACTCTATCTAGCTCCAGTTGCAGATATTTTTACATTCCAATTTCTTCTTTAACACATTGTGCTCTCTCCAGTTATCATAAAATGTTTCTGGACATGGCACTTTGTGTATTTTTGCCCAGCAATAAAGTAATTTCGTGTTATTATATGTATAATTTAACCCTGGTGAAGTGGAAGGGAAGACCCTTAGGTCTTAACTCCGTTAAATTAAATTAAATAAGTAAATAAATTCTTGAAAAAAATTACGCACAGATGACAATTTAACACTGAGATTCAAGGAGGCCGTGGACAGAATCCACAAACTTAGGAATTTGCTACAATATTATACAAAACTTTTAATTTTCTCTTTTTTAAGTCAATTTTATTCTTTTATGACACAGATTTGTTAATCGTATTCAAAGGAAACATTACGTGTAGGTACTTGTCTTTCCATAAAATCTTGATGAATCCCTTTACGACTGGCCTAAGTTTCTAATTCTAAGCGTTGATCTAGCCTCTATATATTTAACATATCAACTGAAATAACCCAAGTAAAACTTACTTCCTTGACCGAGGACACAATCAATATCTTTGCGAAACATGTGAAAAAATAACATTTTTTTTTTCTGAGTTCAGAAAATTTTACTGATAATTTCTTATACCGGTATTACTATACACTTATTTCAGACAAAAAAAAAATGCTACATTAAAGGTTATTGTAAATGAATTACAGACACATAGAAAAGTAACTTTTTTTCTCTACACAACATTCAATGTGCATATTGTAAACGTTTCTTTTGAATTTCCAACTCCTTTCAAAAAAGTTAAACTGAAAATATATAAAACTATTATTCTACCAGTTATATTATACGGGTGCGAAACATGGACTCTTACTTTAAGGGAGGAAAGGAGATTACGAGTATTTGAGAATAAAGTTCTTAGGAAAATTTTGGACCAAAGAGAGATGAACAGACAGGTGAATGGAGAAGACTGCATAACAGTGAATTACATGATCTTTATAGGAAGCCACATATAATGAGAACAGTTAAGTCTCGTAGACTGCGATGGACAGGTCATGTGGTACGAATGGGGAATGAAAGACGTGTATGGAAGCTTCTTGTAGGAAAACTAGAGGGGAAAACGCTCAGTTGGTAGGCCAAGAATGAGGTGGGAGAATAACATTAACTATGATTTGATGGAAGTAGATTATACAGAGAATGATTCGAAATCATTAGCTCAGGATAGGGATGTATGGAGAGCTTATATCCGCGCGGCCATAAACCTACGGGTTCAATAGTGTCAGTGAGTGAGTTAGTTAGTTAGTTAGTTAGTTAGTTAGTAAGGCGTAGCAGCACACGCCGCGTAAGCACTATATATACAATCTGGTAGCCGTATTTCTTAGAGAGTCAGTCACTGCAAAATAATGCTATGACGTACTCAGAATGTTAAAAAGGAGATGCTTTCTTTATTATGATAAACTTTAGTTGGTAAATTCTAGGCGAAACACGACTGTGATTGGTTATAAATAAAAAATGATTGAAATGTGATTGTTCATTGACCCCCATGAGTTAAATAGTCACTGTAATTAACAAATAGGAATGAGATGCACAAAGAAATTAAACATAGGCTCAATTCTGGAAATGCGTGCTATTATGCATTGCAGAGACTCTTGATGTCCCAACTCCTTTCAAAAAACGTTAAACTGAAAATATATAAAAAGTAAAGTGATCCCACAACAGGCCCGGAGGCCCTTGGGGTAGTAGGAGGTTAAGGCTCCCACTTTTTCTAGACAATCGGCACTTTATGTCAGCCGGGTTGTCAGCCCTGCGTGACGGCCGCCTTTACCCCAGAACAAGCGTCTGGTACTCATTTAAGTTAGAGGCTGAGTCGACCCCAGGGTCATAGTGCCGCCAGAGGGTTTTGGTCAGTTTAAAAATCCTGACCCCAACGGGACTTGAACCCTCGACCCTCCGGCTTGTAGCTCAGTGCCTTAACCACTACGCTAAAAATATATAAAACTATTATTCTACCAGTTATATTATATGGGTGCGAAACATGGACTCTTACATTAAGGGAGGAACGGAGATTACGAGTATTTGAGAATAAAGTTCTTAGCAAAATTTTTGGACCAAAGAGAGATGAACAGACAGGTGAATGGAGAAGACTACATAACAATGAACTACATGGTCTTTATAGGAAGCCAGATATAATAAGAACAGTTAAGTCTCGTAGACTGCGATGGGCAGGACATGTTGCACGTATGGGGAATGGAAGGCGTGCATGGAAACTTCTTGTAGGAAAGCCAGAGGGAAAACGCCCAGTTGGTAGACCAAGAATGAGGTGGGAGAACAACATTAACTATGATTTGAAGGAAGTAGATTGTACAGGGAATGATTGCAAAGCATTGGCTCAGGATAGGGATGTATGGAGAGCTTATGTCCGCGCGGCCATGAACCTACGGGCTCGATAGTGCCAGTGAGTAAGTAAGTAATTAAACAAAATTAAAATACCATAATTAAAAGAAGAAAAACAACGAATTCAAAACAGGGGTCCACATTACACGAAGTACCTCTATAATTTACACTATTATTGCTCAATATTTTGAGGCCCTAAAAATACCAAAAGGTGAATAAAATGACGCTCACGATGACGCTCAAGTAACTAAACAAATGCGTCAACTCATTTCGTTTTCTTTTGTTTGTTAATACGGTACATTTCCTTTGTCCTTGAATGCTTAATTTCCCTTCAATAAAACAACACCCTCTTATTACGTACAAGATTCCTGATTCACACGAGGCCAAATAAAATATTTGTTTTACAACTATACTAATAATGTCCACCGCTGTGGTCTCGAGATAGCGTCTCACGCAGCGGGCCCAGGTTCGATCCGCGGTCAGGGAAGTTTTTCTGGGTGAGGTTTTTATCGGGGTTTTTCCTCACCTGTTAGACAAATGTCAGGAAACCTTTAGGGCCCAAACGGTCCCCGAAATCATATGGAGTAAGTCAAATTACATTATAAATATTAATTGTATTGTTTTCATAACTTGTAATCGTATATATATATATATATATTGTAATTTAGATTTAAGACTATTTTCTTTTTGTATTTTTTTTAAACCTGGTTGAGTGGTAGACAAGGCCTTAAGGTCTTAACTCTGCCAGGTAAAAGCAAGCTATTATTATTATTCCATCCATAGTAATTCTGTCCGAAGGCAGGTCCTTCACTGCAATCGTAGCATTTTCATGCTATGCTTGCAGCTTTACTAGGGAATTGTGTAGGTCTGGTAGCTTCCCGTTGCTTTCCACACCGGTGAAGGATGATGATGATAATGATAATGGTAAGGATGATAATGATAAGGATGATGGCCATATGATTTTGGGGACCGTTTGGGCCTTAAAGTTTTCCTGACATTTGTCTTACAGGTGAGGAAAAACCCCGATAAAAACCTCACCCAGAAAAACTGGCCCGACCGGGGATCGAACCCGGGCCCGCTGCGTGACAAGGCAGCACGCTACCTCGAGACCACAGCGGTGGACATTTATTATTATTATTATTATTATTATTATTATTATTATTATTATTATTATTATTATAACATCATCATTATCCTTATCATCATCACCATCATCCTTCACCGGTGTGGAAAGCAATGGGAAGCTACCACACCTACAATTCGCTAGTAAAGCTGCAAGCATAGCATGAAAATGTTATGATAGCAGTGAAGGACCTGCCTTCGGCCAGAATTACTATGGATTCGATCAGTTATATTACATGTAAGCGAAACATGGACTCTTGCTTTAAAGGAAGAAAGGAGATTACGAGTATTTGAGAATAAAGTTCTTAGGAAAATTTTTGGACCAAAGAGAGATGTAATTCATTGTTATGCAGTCTTCTCCATTCACCTGTCTGTTCATCTCTCTTTGGTCCAAAAATTTTCCTAAGAACTTTATTCTCAAATACTTGTAAACTCATTTCCTCCCTTAAAGTAAGAGTCCATGTTTCGCACCCATATAATATACCTGGTAGAATAATAGTTTTATATATTTTCAGTTTAACGTTTTTTTGAAAGGAGTTGGGAAGTTAAGAGTCTCTGTGATGCTGCCGCGAGAGCGATTTTTTACACGCTTTATATTAGTTTGACCTGTATCTATCTATGTAACTGAATCTTTCAACGGATTTTCACCCACTTAAAATCATTGGATCGAATTGAAACTTTGTATACTTGTAAAGGACCAATGACAATACAATAATTAATTTTAAATTCAGGTAAATTCCCATTTATAGGAGGCCTAATTGTCAGATTTTACCGAGTTATTTTAAGAATACTTTTTGTCGTCTTATTCCAATAGGACGTGCAGATTTTCATTGGGAAATATCTATAATTGGTGTACCTGGATCAAAATTTTAAATTTCAGGTAACCCCCCCCCTTTTTCACTCGTAATTTCTTTCTACTTCGCGAGTTATTTAACTCAACAACAAATGAATAATGCCAATAATACCTGTGAAAATGTCCACCGCTGTGGTCTCGAGGTCGGGTGCTGCCTTGTAACGCAGCGGGCCCCGGTTCGATGCCCGGCCAGGACAGTTTTTCTGTGTGAGGTTTTTATCAGGGTTTTTCCTCACCTGTAAGACAAATGTCAGGAAAAATTTAAGGTCCAAACGGTCCCCGAAATCATATGACCATCGCAATCATCATCATTCATATTCATCTTAAGTTAAGCTTAGGATTAAGGACTCTCCTGGCGCACAACTGCCATCACAATCACCCATCATATCATCGGGGCAACGTAATCCCGCCTTCCAGGCGCCCCAACCTCAGAAGTGGATTAGAATTACGCCATTGCCAGGAGAGAACAGACGACCAGGGGCATTTGCAAACAAAAACAGACCTGTGAAAATGTAAAAATATCCCTAGCAACCGCAATTGTCGATATTTCGCAATCAAAGTCTGTATATTTTATTGCGATAAATCAAGAATACATTTATTCTTAAAAATCAGTAAAATCCGATCATTATAAATGGATATCTACATAAAGCGAAAACTTAATAATCACTCTAGCGGCCGCAATATTCTATTTTTCATAATAAATCTTTGTATATTGTATTGTAATAAAACGATTAAAAACATTCTTAAAAATCAGTTAAATGCAACCATTAGGAGTTGGGGTACACCTGAAACGAAAATTTAAAAATCACTCTAGCGGCCGCAATTTTCGATTTTTCCCAATGGAAGTCTGTATAGGACCTATACTATTGAAATAAAACAAGAAAGGCGTTACTATAAAATCAGTAAAAATCCCTCCATTAGGATTTGCTGTTTACATGAAACAACAATTTAAAATCCCTCTAGCGGCCGCAATTTTCGATTTTTTGCAATGGAAGTCTGTATATTTTATTCTTAAAAACGATAATATATATATATATATATATATCCCTCCATGGTATCTTTACCTTGTCGTGGTGGAGTGGCTTGTGTGCTTAAATGATCCTGAGAGCTATGCCGGCGGTAGCATTGCTGCCGATAGGGTTACCCATGCCGGACTGGTCGAAGGTGATAAGCCAGACGAAATAAGTACCATGGTCGAAAGAGTGACGATCTTTCACCGTAAAAATACAACCGTCAAGAAATGCGGACATGGGTTCTACTGGGGTAAAATTTTCCGGAGGTCAAATAGTCCCCCATTCGGTTCTCCGGGCGGGGACTACTTCAGGGAACCCATGCCAAAGGCTCAAACACAGGGACATGTTCCTAGGAACATGGAATGTTAGGACTTTATACAATAGCGGGGCACTAGAGATATTAACGCGGGAATTGGATAAATCGCCCTTGGATATAGTCGCTTTACAGGAAGTTAGGTGGCCAGGAGAAGGTAGTCAGGAATCAGGAAGCTTTGCATTATACTACGGGGGTGCAGAAAGACCTGCATTTGGAACGGGTTTTTTAGTCAGAAGGAGGATCCTATCCGCTATCCGAGATATTAAGTTTGTTAGTGATAGGATATCATACATAATTCTAAAGGGTAAACGACATGATTTTATAATTGTAAATGTACATGCCCCCACAGAAGATAAAGATGACAAGATCAAGGATGAGTTCTATGAAGAATTAGAATGCTTATTTGATAGCCTTTCACGATATCATATGAAAATTGTCTTAGGAGATTTTAATGCAAAAGTGGGGCGGGAAGATATATTCAAACCAACAATAGGCAAATTCAGTCTTCATGAAGATAGTAACGACAACGGGGTTAGATTAGTCACATTTGCCACATCAAAGAATCTCATTGTTAAGAGCACAACATTTCAGCATAAGGATATTCATAAATACACCTGGACGTCCCCAGATGGAGAAACTCGGAACCAGATAGATCATGTATTAGTGGATAAACGCTGGCACAGTAGCATCATTGATGTTAGATCAGTTAGAGGGACAGACTGCAATTCGGATCATCATCTGGTCAGAGTGAAAATCAGACAACGGCTATCGCTTATGAGAGGAACAAACGCTAAAGATGATTCTGTAAAATATGAATTAAAAAACTTGAAAAATGATGAAATGCGGCAAGAATACCAAATCAAAATTGCTAATAGATTTGAAATACTGGAATCTTCAGATGACAATGTGGCAAACGAAGAAGAAACTGATATAAATAAAGAATGGGAGGCTATGAGAGATACTATTAAATTGTCAGCATCAGAAAGCATTGGTTGTTTAAAAAAGAGGCAAAACAAGAAATGGTTTGATGAGGAATGTGCCGACATTGTAAAGAAAAGAAAGCTAGCAAAAATTAAATGGTTACACGAGCCAAATGAGGTAAATTTAGAGCAATTGGGTAGTGTTAGACGGGAAACCACCAAGTTACTAAAGAGTAAAAAGAGGGAATATTTGAGAGAGAAGATTAATGATCTTGAAATGAATGCAAAAAATAGGAACATTAGAGAATTATATCAGGGAATTAGTATAGAGAAGAAAGGGTTTCAGGCTAGAACAAACATAATTCGGAATGAAAATGGGGATATGATTGCAGATTCCAGGAGTATATTAAATAGATGGAAAAGTTACTTTAATCAGCTATTAAATGTACATACAGAACAGGACATTGAGGAGGATAAGTTACAGACAGCAGAAATGCTAGTCGCAGAGCCAAGTGCATTAGAGGTTGAAATGGCGATTGAAAAATTGAAGATGTATAAAGCATCAGGTTCAGATGAGATCCCAGCAGAACTGATAAAATCAGGGGGAGAAAAAATTGATGGACAAGATACGCTGGTTGCTTAGTATGATTTGGGAAAAAGAAGCTCTTCCAGATGAATGGAAGGAATCAATTATCGTACCAATTTATAAGAAAGGAGATAAAACTGATTGCAACAACTATAGGGGCATCTCATTACTTTCAACTTCGTACAAAATTCTAACAAATATATTAGTAAGCAGACTTACTCCCTATATTGATGACATTCTAGGAGATCATCAATGTGCATTTAGAAGAAACAGGTCTACAACAGATCAGATTTTTAGTATAAGACAGATTTTAGAAAAGAAATGGGAATATAATGGTACTGTACATCAACTATATGTAGACTTCAAAAAAGCATATGATTCAATTAAGAGGGAGAAGTTATATAGTATCCTGCTGGAGTTCGGAATTCCTAAAAAGTTAGTTAGACTTATACGAATGTGTCTAAATGGCTCAAAGAGTAGGGTGCGTGTAGGCAAACAGTTTTCAGACACTTTTGAAATCCAGAATGGGTTGAAGCAAGGAGATGCACTATCTCCTCTACTATTTAATTTTGTACTAGAGCATGCCATTAAATCTTTAGAGAATGAGGAAGGCTTACAACTGAATGGTATTAATAAGCTGTTAGTTTATGCTGATGATGTAGTACTACTGGCCGATAGCGAGGAGATACTAAAGGCCAACACGCACACACTATTGAGTAACACTAAGAAATTAGGACTGGAAGTAAATATCAATAAAACTAAATATATGGTCACACGTAGAAATACATTATATAATGGAAATGGACAGCTAATGACAAATGAGGGAAATTTTGAGGAAGTGGCTGAATTCAAATACCTAGGAACAATAATCACAAATAGGAATGAGATGCACAAAGAAATTAAACATAGGCTCAATTCTGGAAATGCATGCTTATTATGCATTGCAGAGACTTTTGATGTCCCAACTCCTTTCAAAAAACGTTAAGCTGAAAATATATAAAACTATTATTCTACCAGTTATATTATATGGGTGCGAAACATGGACTCTTACTTTAAGGGAGGAAAGGAGATTACGAGTATTTGAGAATAAAGTTCTTAGGAAAATTTTTGGACCAAAGAGAGATGAACAGACAGGTGAATGGAGAAGACTACATAACAATGAACTACACGGTCTTTATAGGAAGCCAGATATAATAAGAACAGTTAAGTCCCGTAGACTGCAATGGGCAGGACATGTTGCGCGTATGGGGAATGAAAGACGTGCATGGAAGCTTCTTGTAGGAAAGCCAGAAGGAAAACGCCCAGTTGGTAGACCAAGAATGAGGTGGGAGAACAACATTAACTATGATTTGAGGGAAGTAGATTATACAGGGAATGATTGGAAAGCATTAGCTCAGGATAGGGATGTATGGAGAGCTTATGTCCGTGCGGCCATGAACCTACGGGTTCGATAGTGCCAGTGAGTGAGTAAGTAAGTAAGTAAGTATATATATATATATATATATATATATATATATATAACTCACACTGGCATTAATCGAATACATAGGTTCATGGTCGTGCGGACATAACCTCTCCATACATCCCTATCCTGAGAATTATTTTCAATCATACGCTATATAACGTACTTCCTTGAAATAATGTGGCGCAAAGTGGTAACCTCTGGCGGATACACTCGAAAAATAACTGGCTTCGAAAATGGCTTACTAATAAAATTATAGAACCGACACAAAAACTATTAGAATCGTTCAAAATTTTAAAAGATTCGTTCACTTTCAAAGACTCTATATTTCACTTACTTTGTACTATCCAAACAAAATACATGTGGTCTGTCAAAACTTTGTTTTTGTTGTCCAATAATGAAGCAGAACCACGTGGGCATATTGTCAATACTGAATATTTTTTTAATAGAGGTTCATAAAGTGAGAACAATGTACCCAGATGGTTCACACCAACTTCCTGTTCCCCCTTCCCCTTAAACCCACGTCGATAAAATATACACTCATTATCAGTTGCAGGTATGCTTATGTGGCCAGCAAACATAACCCAGGTAAGACATTACAGTTCTATCAACTTTGCTATTCTTTTTGTACCAGAGCATGCAATCATCTCTTATATATAAATTATATTATAAATTATTCATTTCGGAACACCATGTCTATTTTATTCAAGACACGCCCGAAGCTGCATAAATCTATATTTTTGAAATGCTTAGTATATTTATGGATAATTTGAACAAGTGGCTGAATTCAAATACCTAGGAACTATTACACTGTCTCAGAAAGAAAAATATGTGAATCAGATAGTATTTTTTCTCCTGAATTCAAATGTAATATTGGTTTTTCCCCGTCACGCAATGTTTCCGAGAGACAGGAATTTATAATTTCAAACACTTTAATATTTTCTGCATTCGTAACTGCACAATATTCGAACATTCGGACTCACCTAGAAAGTAATAAATGATGATTTTCTGCTATATTTCGCCTGTGGAGCTTCCCTCTTGATGGCCCAACAATAATCGGCCAGCATATTAGGATTCCATTTGCCTTGATATCACTTTTCCATAACTGAAACCATTTGAGTTAGCTCATTTGGTTTTATTTTACAATGGACAAATGGACGAAGAAACATTTATTTAAAAAATAATTATTTAAATTCATTAATTGAAATTGAAATAAAAAACTGTGGGTGATGGAGAAATTCCGGATACATATTTGAAAACACGATAGAAAGTGAATTAAGTACAACTATTGGTACTCATGAGACAAAAAGCATGTTGACCAGTGTAATCACAAACAGGAATGAGATGCACAAAGAAATTAAACATAGGCTCAATTCTAGAAATGCGTGCTATTATGCATTACAGGGACTCTTGTCGTCCCAACTTCTCTAAACAAAAAACGATAAACTGAACATATATAAAACTATTATTCTACCAGTTATATTATATGGGTGCGAAACATGGACTCTTACTTTAAGGGAGGAAAGGAGATTACAAGTATTTGAGAATAAAGTACTTAGGAAAATTGTTGGACCAAAGAGCGATGAACAGACATATTTTCATTCCAAAAATATTTTTTTGCATTTACTTTTATCCATTCTTTTAATGTTTCCAAATGTGAATAACAATAATAATAATAATAATAATAATCATAATAATAATAATAATAGAGACATTCATAGTGATACTAGAAAACGAAGGTTAAAATTTTAATTCCATATTAAACGAATGAACTCAAATAGGCTTACAAAACAGATAATGGAATTCTACGAAAACAGAAGTAAAGCTCCAGTGGATACTATGAAGTGGATTGATGAAGTAAAAAAGGACTTAAAATTGGCAGGAATTACTAAAGAAGATATCCCAAACAGATAAATATTTAGAATTAAGGTGAATAGTGGCAAGTTGACCAAGAGGACAAACTAAAGAAAAAACTGGAACAACTTGGACAGATGATAGAAAACAAGCTCATAGCAAAAGAATGAAAGAAATTCGGGCTCAAAGGAAACGCCTCTAAGTACTTTGCGTAGTCCTACACGGGCTCATCTGCAATCAAATAATAATAATAATAATAATAATATTAATAATAATAATAATAATAATAATAATAATAATAATAATAATAATAATAAAGAAGGCAAGAAGGTTACGAGTATTTGAGAAAAATTTCTTAGGAAAATAATTAGGGCAAAAAGAGACGAACAGACAGATAAATGGAGAAAAGTACCGGTACGTAACAGTGAATTACATGATCTATATAGGAAGCCAGATATAATAAGAACAGTTAAGTCTCGTAACTGCGATGGGCAGGACATGTGGCACGCATGAGGGAGGAAAGAGGAGCATGGAAGCTTCTGATAGCAAAACCTGAGGCTAAACGCCCAGTTGGTAGACCAAGAATGAGGTGGGAGAATAACATTGACTTTAATTTGAGGGAAGTAGATTATACAGGGGATGATTGGACAACATTAGCTCAGGATAGGGATGTATGGAGAGCTTATGTCCGAGCGGTCATGAACCTACGGGTTCGATAGTGCCAGTGAGTAAGCAAGAATTATTATTATTATTATTATTATTATTATTATTATTATTATTATTATTATTATTATTATTATTATTATCGGCCGCGGTGGACTAGTGGTTATGCTCCTTGCCTCTGGTCCCGAGGGTCGCGGGTTCCATCCCGACCGGGGTCGATGGATTTTTTAGGATGGAAAAATCCAAGGAGCAAGTACTCCGGGAGGGACTTTAAGCCGTGGGTCTACAATTCCCTAGTAAAGCTGCAAGCGTAGCATGAAAATGCTATGATTGCAGTGAAGGACCTGCCTTCGGGCAGAATTACTATGGATGGATTATTATTATTATTATTATTATCATCTTCTTTTTCTTCTTCTTCCGAATGCAGTATTGGGTGATGATGCCCGTTCTGCGACTACAAAAACTGATCTTTCCATCGGTTGAAGGGTCTTCCGAGGTCTCTTTTGCCTTTAGGGTTGAGGTGGTAAATCATCTTTGGTAAACGGGAATTTGACATTATTATTATTATTATTATTATTATTATTATTATTATTATTATTATTATTATTATTATTATTATTATTATTATTATTATTATTATTATTATTATTATTAGTTGAATGCAGGCTTTCACGGCCGGTAATCATGATGTTGAGTGATTCCGGGTTCTGTGGCCGTGGTCCATAGTTGGTGTTGATACCAGACGTTTCGCCCTCAACTGCGGAGGGCATCTTCAGTGGCGAGTGCTTCTAGGCGTGTTTCCTGGTCGGAAGCTCTACTTAGAGTACTCTAAGTAGAGCTTCCGACCAGGAAACACGCCTAGAAGCACTCGCCACTGAAGATGCCCTCCGCAGTTGAGGGCGAAACGTCTGGTATCAACACCAACTATGGACCACGGCCACAGAACCCGGAATCACTCAACATCATATTATTATTATTATTATTATTATTGTTATTGAAGGTCGAAAGCTATAGTTTAAGAATCAGTGGACTAGAGGTTAAAGAAACATTCCAAGAGTTCAATGTACTGTGTTTAGTTTTTGATTATAACAACGTAATACTAATTCCCACGTTGTAAGGAATTATATGCTAATCGTTCAATTTCAGATTTGTGTGTGGTAATGGTGATTGAAGCAGACTTGGAATACAACACCTAGCTTCTTCCTCCTCGCTGTCACGTGGCAAATCGTGAACGCACTCAAGTTACACCAATCCTGGGTGAGTCACTTTTCATCTTCATATATTTAATTCTTCTGCACGTGTATATCTCACTGACATCTTCCTGAAAGACTGCACCGATTTCGATTAAATGTTATGTGTGTGTGTGTGTGTGTGTTTTAATGAGTCCCGGGATGGCTTAGATTCACAATTGGACCCTCTAAAACCATTCGATGTAAGAGTTCACCTGAAGTGAAAATTTAAAAATTGCACTGCTAGTCACAATTTTCGATGTTTTACAACAAAACTTAGTATGTTCTATTAAAATAAGTCGAGGTAGGTATTGTCCAAAAATGAGCGAAATCCGATAATTAGAAGTGGTGGTTTACCTTAAATCCAAAAATAAAAACTGACTAGCGACCGCCATGTTTGGTTCGTCTCAGCGTATACCTTACTTACTTATGTTAATGTTTTTAGTGTATAATGCTATTGTGTTATTATTTAATTGTAATATTATTATTGTGTTTTCTTTATGTAATTGTAATGTTAATGCTGTTTTTGTTGTTTATTTTTCTTTACACTAGTACCAATTATTACTTTATTGTAACGGACTGTCAACAGCACGTACGGCTTACTGCCCGTGCGACCCATATTTGTAAATAATATTGTAAATATCTTACTTTTTGTCTAATAAAGTCCTACTACTACTACTACTACTACTACTTACTTACTTACTCACTGGCTCTATCGAACCCGTAGGTTCATGGCTGCGCGGACACAAGCTCTCCTGGCATGGGTTTCCTGAAGTAGTCCCCGCCCGGAGAACCGAATGTGGGACTATTTGACCTCGGGAAAATTTTACCCCAGATAAACCCATGTCCGCATTTCTTGAAGGTTTTATTTTTACGGTGAAAGATCGTCACTCTTTCGACCGAGGTACTTTTTTTCGTTTGGCTTATCACCTTCGACCAGTCCGGCATGGGTAACCCTATCGGCAACAATGCTACCGCCGGCATAGCTCTCAGGATCATTTAAGCACGCAAGCCACTCCGCCACGACAAGGTAAAGATACCATGGAGGACTCAGCGTATACCATACAATTTAATTAAAGTAAAGTGTTCCCACTACAGGCTTCAGGAGACCCTTGGGGTAGTGGGATGTTAAGGCTCCCACTATTTCTAGACAATCGGCACTTGATGTCAGCCGGGTAGTCAGCCCTGCGTGACGGCCGCCTTTACCCCAAAACAAGCAATTTAATATTTAATTTATTTAGGCGTAGCAACGCACACCGGGCATTAGCTAGTTTACTTCTATTTCTTCATTAGGAATTTCCGTAGAATACAGTAGTTTTCTCCTAGAATCCACTGTAAATATAGCTCCTCCATACATCCCTATTCTCTATATCACACACTGTTGAGACACTAAACTCCTTGAATCCACTGTTCTTTTGGTCTCCCCTTTATTCTCTTGCCCTCCGCGTATATTAACTTTTCTCGACAACTAAATTTATTCTATGTCATTAAGAGCACTGGCAACAAAAAATAAACTTTTTTTTTGTCTCAGAAAGAAAAATATGTGATTCTGATAGTACTTTTTCTCCTGAATTCAAATATGATATCGGTTTTTCTCCACCACGCAAGGTTTCTCAGAGACAGGTATTTATAACTTCAAACACTTTAATATTTTCTACATTCGTAACTACACGATATTCGAACATTTGGACTCACCTAGAAAGTAAGAAATGACGATTTTCTGCTATAATTCGCCTGTGGAGTATCCTTCTTGATGGTCCAACAATAATCGGCCAGCATATTAGGATTCCATTTGCCTTGATATCTCTTTTCCATAGCTGAAATCTCCTGAGTTAGCTCATTTGGTTTTATTTTACAATGGACAAATGAACGAAAAAATGTTTATTAAAAATATAATTATTTAAATCCATTAATTGTATTGAAATAAAACAAACTGTGGGTGATGGAGAAATTCCGAATACATATTTGAAAACACGATAAAAAACTGCATTAAGTACAACTATTGGTACTCATGAGACAAAAATCATGTTGACCAGTGTTATTAGCAGATAAAGTCTCGCCTCAAAATCTGTCTGTACACATTTTCATGAAGTTGGGTTGTGTGTATAAACCGCAAACATACGCAGACTGTATAGGTCTATAAAGATTGGGAAAAGCAGCAAAATTTGACTGGATAAATTTGATAAGATATGCAGTTCTTCAGTGAATACTCTTTTTTTATACTTATAGTTTATTGTTGTTTCAGAAGTCGGCAGAGGTCAACCATGGCTACAATAATCAAAGGCCTGATCAGATTGTATAAAGAATATGGAATTAACAAAAGAGGTAAGTTATACTGTATCTGAGCTAAGTTCCAGTTGTATTGTAAACAAACTTGCATAAGATATTACCCTGTCGTCCCCGTCTATTGGGGGGCCGTGGATCTACTTTTACCCGCCATATGACTGAATTGTGTACAGAACTGTCATCCATAGAAACATTGTTCCTAGATAACATGGTATTTTACATGAAGTAAGACTCAATACAAAGTAAGATAGCGCCAATAATTACGAGCTTCCTCCATTTTTTATATATGACAATATATTTTATTTATTTATATACAGAATTTTAATGTTTACACATCTTTCTGTGCCTAAAGTTTTATTTTCCTTCTCCACACGTCTCTCTCCATCCAATCGATGTCCTCCTGTTCTCTTGCTCTCATTCCAGTTCTTATTTCCTGCATCCACGAGTTTCGAGGTCTTCCTCTCCTCCTTCTTCCAGGTTGGACGCCGTAGCGTAGTGGTTATGGCAGAGCTACAAGCCGGAGGGTCGAGGGTTCAAGTCCCGTTGGGGTCAGGATTTTTAAACTGACCCAAACCCTCTGGCGGCACTATGGCCCTGGGGTCGACTCAGCCTCTAACGGAAGTGAGTACCAGACGCTTGTTTTGGGGGTAAAGGCGGCCGTCACGCAGGGCTGACAACCCGGCTGACATAAAGTGCCGATTGTCTAGAAAAAGTGGGAGCCTTAACCTCCTACTACCCCAAGGGCCTCCTGAGGCCTGTTGTGGGATCACTTTACTTTACTTTACTTACGAGTTTCGAGGTCTTCCTCTCCTCCTTCTTCCAGGTTGGACACCATTCCAATGTTTTCCTGGGTACTCTTTCTTCTTGCATTCGTCGTACGTGCCCATACCAATGTAATTGCTTATACCGTATATAATCTACTATTGAATAACCAATATTCATTTTTTCTCTTATGACAGTATTTCTTACTTTGTCTAATTTTGAACATCTTGCTGCTCTCCCCAAGAAATCCATTTCCGTCTATATAAGTTTTTGTTCTAAGTTTTTGTTGAATTTCCAAACTTCAGCTCCATATGTGACAGTACTTCTCACTATTGAATTATAAATTTGTAACTTATTTTTCCTGGTTATATGTCTGTTCCATAAGACTCCATTCATCATTGCTGTCATTTCTCTACCTTTATTTATTCTGTTCTTAATATCACTTCCTTGTTTATCCTCTTTATCTAATTTTACTCCCAGATACTCAAATTCTTCACGTCCTGTAATATACCCCTTTTCATCTTCTAATATCAATCTTCTGTTTCGGCTCCACATCCCACATAAAATGATTTTTTATGAATTTATTTTCAAACCCCAGTTATCGTATTCAACCAATAATTTTCTGAACATAAACTCCATGTCTTCATATTCTTGAGCAATTATTATTTGGTCATCCGCAAATAACAGTGTATATATTGTATTATGACAATGCATATATATATATATATATATATATATATATATATAATGATAAGAAAAATAAATGCCTGGACGGGATTCGAACCCGGATCTCTGAGTCTGTACTTCAGCGTGATATCCATTACACTACCAGGCGAATCCAATTCAAACACTTATTTTTCTTATATATGTATTATGTATATAAGTATTATGTATATAAAAAAAATAAGTGTTTGAATTGGATTCGCCTGGTAGTGTAATGGATATCACGCTGATGTACAGACTCAGAGATCCGGGTTCGAATCCCGTCCAGGCATTTATTTTTCTTATCATACCATAGTAAGGTTGCATTGCTCAATGTTAAAGATTTAATTATAACATATATATATATATATATATATATATATATATATATATATATTATGGATACACAGTTTATAAGGAAATTCATGGTGTGGCCACTAATGGGAGTAACAGACGAATAGATATTATTGCAATTAGACCATCATCTAAAATTGGTATGATATTAGATCCCACAATTCGTTTTGAGACACATAGTGGCCAACCTGAGGAAGTTGACTGTGAAAAGAAAGCCATATATGAGCCAACAGTTGACTATTACAAAGATAAATACCAACTAGATAGTATAACTGTCACAGGATTGATGATCGGGGCAAGAGGTACTATACCAGGATTCTTAGCTAAATTTTGGAATTCCTTAGATTTGGACAGAGTGTATCTTTCTAAAGTTGCCATCGCTGCCATTAGAGGGTCAATTTCAATTTTAAGAAACCATATTTACAAAATTTCTACTTTATAGTATGTATAATTCAATTCCAATTTGAAATATTTTAATGTATTTACAAAATGTGCTTCATCCATTTAAAAAATTAATTGTCTGTATCACTTTGTCCTTGAGGCAATTCTCTAATGAGGAAAGTTATGTATCTTCTATCTTGTAAGCCCATGTTTCCATTAACAGATGTTTAGGCACTCTCCCCCTACAGGGAAGAATCTGAACCATACTAATTTAGTTACATGTTTTCGTATAGATGTCATTTGAATAAAATAAAAAAAATATATGGCTTACATAATCAGGCGTTTACGTTTTTTTCGTGATGTTGATATGTAGATATCCTTTATTTGCAATTCCATTACGAGCAGAATGTGTGCTCCATGCTGACTCATCTATAAATTCTGCTGTTATCTTTACGACAGTGCGGAATTACATGAAACTCGAAATTAAAAGTTCAGTAACAACCTCAGAAATGAGTTACAATTACGCCAATGCCAGGAGAGAACACCAGAAATGTCAAAATGACAACCTGGGACATTTAATAAAAAACAATTATATTTTTCAGATGGCGAAACCAAATTACTGATGATAGCTTACTTAAAGTAGCGTATCTTAAATATTAAATTGGCAAATTATAGAACAATATGTAAATTGGTAATAACTTGGCTATGCATGATTTGTTTTCACAGCAATCAAATTACACTGAGCAACAAAAAATGACCTTTTTTTGTCTCAGAAAGAAAAATATGTGATTCTGACAGTATTTGTTTTCCTGAATTCAAATATGATATCGGTTTTTCTCCATCACGCAAGGTTTGGGAGAGACAGGAATTTATAATTTCACACACTTTAATATTTTCTACATTCGTAACTACACAATATTCGTACATTCGGACTCACCTAGAAAGTAAGAAATCACGATTTTCTGCTATATTTCGCCTGTGGAGCAGCCCTCTTGATGGCCCAACAATAATCGGCCAACATATTAGGATTCCATTTACCTTGATATCTCTTTTTCATAGCTGAAATCTCCTGAGTTAGCTCATTTGGGTTTATTTTACAATGGACAAATGCGAAAACACGTTTATTGAAACAATAATTATTTAAATTCATTAATTGAAATTGAAAAAAAAAGAAACTGTGGGTGATGGAGAAATTCCGAATACATATTGGAAAACACGATAAAAAACTGCATTAAGTACAACTATTGGTACTCATGTTGACCTGTGTAATATTGAGTAATATTGAGTAAGCTGTTATCAGACATTTGGTTTCTCCAATCGAACAAAATAAATATTTTTATTAAATGCCCCAGGTTGTCATTTTGACATTTCTGGTGTTCTCTCCTGGCACTGGCGTAATTGTAACTCATTTCTAAGGTTGGGACACCTGAAAGGTGGGATTATGATGCCCCGATGATCCGATGCGTGATGATGATGATGATGATGATGATAGTGGTGCACCAATAGAGTCCTTAACTCTAAACATAATCTAAAACGAATATGAATTATGTGCCAGATGATGCTCCGGCACAGTTTTGGGTCTTACAGTTTCGTGACACTTGTCTTACAGGTGAGGAAAAACCCCGAAAATTAAAGTTGCTTAATTTACGCACTTACTCCCTATATTGATGACATTCTAGGAAACCATCAATGTGGATTTAGAAACAGGTCTACAACAGATCAGATTTTTAGTATAAGACAGATTTTAGAAAAGAAATGGGAATATATTGATACTGTACATCAACTATATATAGACTTCAAAAAAGCATATGATTCAATTAAGAGGGAGAAGTTATATAGTATCCTACTGGAGTTCGGAATTCCTAAAAAGTTAGTTAGACTTATACGAATGTGTCTAAATGGCACAAAGAGTAGGGTGCATGTAGGCAAACAGTTTTCAGACATTTTTCAAATCCAGAATGGGTTGAAGCAAGGAGATGCACTATCTCCTCTACTATTTAATTTTGTACTAGAGCATGCCATTAAATCTTTAGAGAATGAAGATGGCTTACAACTCAATGGTATTAATAAGCTGTTAGTTTATGCTGATGATGTAGTACTATTGGCCGATAGCGAGGAGATACTAAAGGAGAACACGCACACACTATTGAGTATCACTAAGAAATTAGGACTGGAAGTAAATATCAATAAAACTAAATATAAGGTCACACGTAGAAATTCAGTATATAATGGAAATGGACAGCTAATGACAAATGAGGGAAATTTTGAGGAAGTGGCTGAATTCAAATACCTAGGAACAATAATCACAAATAGGAATGGGATGTACAAAGAAATTAAACATAGGCTCAATTCTGGAAATGCGTGCTATTATGCATTTCAGAGACTCTTTATATCCCAACTCCTTTCAAAAAACGTTAAACTGAAAATATATAAAACTATTATTCTACCCGTTATATTATATGGGTGCGAAACATGGACTCTTACTTTAAGGGAGGAAAGGAGATCACAAGTATTTGAGAATAAAGTACTTAGGAAAATTTTTGGACCAAAGAGAGATGAACAGACAGGTGAATGGAGAAGACTACATAACAATGAACTACATGGCCTTTATAGGAAGCCAGATATAATAAGAACAGTTAAGTGTCGTAGACTGCGATGGGCAGGACATGTTGCACGTATGTGGAATGAAAGACTAGCATGGAAGCTTCTTGTAGGAAAGCCAGAGGGAAAACGCCCAGTTGGTAGACCAAGAATGAGGCGGGAGAATAACATTAAGTATGATTTGAAGGAAGTAGATTATACAGGGAATGATTGGAAAGCACTAGCTCAGGATAGGGATGTATGGAGAGCTTATGTCCGCGTGGCCATGAACCTACGGGTTCGATAGTGCCAGTTAGTAAGTAAGTAAGTAAGTAAGTAAGTAAGTAAGTAAGTTAGTTTACGCAGTTCCTGGTCACGCACTTTTCATAAGATATTGAACAATTATTTTGATATACCCTACTATAGATATCTTATTGGTCAAATCTTTATTCAGTATTTAGCATTATTTATCACGCTGCTTCATCAGACTATCCGACACACATAATCTTAACACTCGATCCCATCAGCACATTGTCCTTTATATCCCTCCTCATCACACTGTATATTATTCATTATCTTTTACGGTCTCACTTACCAAGACATGGAATTCCCTTCCGCCCTATGTCAGAGACTGTCAAACTATAACATCCTTCAAAAACAAACTAAAGAATTATTTAATAACAAACTAACTTATACACCTCACTGATAGTATTCTTTTAACAATTAATAAATTTAATTATTTATGAAAATAATATTAAGATTAACAAATATTTTCTTTTGTTTTGTTTTAAGTATTGTATAATCGTACAATTAGTTTTCTATATCTCATTATTTTCCTGTTTTTTATGTACATTAGACAGGGACAATTTAATATGTCTTGCTTGTATACATTTTATTATTAGTTTTAGTCTTAATTTTAACTAACATTGACTGGTTGCACTATAGATCGTAATATATTAGATATTATCTTTTTGATCAAATTTTTATTTAGTATTTAATATTAGAGTTAATTGTGATTGTTATATTCTGATATAATATATGTTTGTCCTGGTGAGTGGAAGAGAAGGTCACATGGTCTTAACTCCACCAGGCTAAATAAATAAATACATTACATTATATACTGGGTGTTTTTTGTTTCAGATATGAGGTCTGCAGACTGGTTTCTTTTGGACAATATTTCCTTTCCACTTACAATAGTGTTCTTCTACTTGTATTTTGTTCTATATTTGGGTCCCAGACTTATGAAAAACAGGGAGCCTTTTCGTCTAGACGCCATATTGAAAATATACAACATTATGCAGATAATACTCAATGTTTACATTGTTAAAGAGGTAAGACACACGCTAAGTATTTTTATTCCACTGCATCATCGGTTTCCAACTTGTGGTTCTCGAATCCCCAGGGAGTCCGCAGAATATTTCAAGGGAGTTACGAGTAGAGACCGGATGTTAGGGAAAATGCCTACAGTTATTTATTATAGATATTGTAAAAGTGACTTCATATAAGTTCATACCAACAACCCTAGAGTTGTTTTCCATGAAGTTCATTTTGCCTATAAACGCCAATTTCTGTTTATAATGCCTATAAATGCCTACTTGCAATTTTTTCACGAAATTAACTCAGTAAGTAAAGTGATACCACAACAGGCCCGGAGGCCCTTGGGGTAGTAGGAGGTTAAGGCTCCCACTTTTTCTAGACAATCGGCACTTTACGTCAGCCGGGTTGTTAGCCCTGCGTGACGGCCGCCTTTACCCCCAGAACAAGCGTCTGATACTCATTTCCGTTAGAGGCTGAGTCGCCCCAGGGCCATAGTGCCGCCGAGGGTTTGGGTCAGTTTAAAAATCCTGATCCGAACGGGACTTGAACCCTCGACACTCCGGTTTGTAGCTCAGTACCTTAACCACAACGCTACGGCGTGCCCCGAAATTAACTCAGTATTTAAATGAAATCAATTGAAATGGACAAACTTCATGACAGATATCATTTCATAGAAAAGTTCAAATGTTATTTTTATAAATTATCTTAGAATATTTTAGGACAAGGGTGGGTGGCAATAAGCTAATAACCTAGCGGGTAGATGGTTTCCCCCTCAATGCACTCCCGTTAGGCAAATATTGTATTTTCTCCACCTCGCGCATTCCCGTTAACCCTTAAATTGGCAAAACACGTATTTCTTCTTTCTTATTTGAATGTGGCGGACCGCAGTGAAAACGGAATCATGTATAACTGCTATTATTAGGTATGTTGTATAATTAGACGCACATTTTAGTTGTCTCTTTTTGTTCGTTTTCTTCTGATTTACTTGTAATATTAAATTCGCTGAACCAACTGATGTATCCAAAAGGACACGTTACAAATTTAAGGGTTAAGCGAAATAGCCCTAAGCTATGTCTCATTGCATTATGCTCCCGCTCTAAGGTTTGGAAAAAGTTCTGTAGTACAGCTTTGCTTCTTTCCAACACAAACATTGCTGACTGACAAAGAAGGTAGAGGTTGAAGCTTTCTTTCTCTGTCTCACACCTGCAGCTGAAATCTTAAGTGACTGGCAATATTATTTTCGATGTTGGTAACACTGATTTCAGTCTGTAGACCTCATTCACACAGAGATGCATGAAAGACAAAGTGGTGCGACAAGTGTATGTGGTTTTTTTTTACCTTTAGAACAGTTTTTTTACGATGCCTAAAGAGCCGACAACAGTAAAAAACAAACTGACCAATTTCGTGAAGGAATTTGCTGCGGAAATATTCACAAGTAACGGTTCAATATTGTTCTGCAATATGCCATATTTCGCAGCACGTACACTCTGCAAAACATAAGTCTGATCTTTGTAAAAAGGCAGAACAAATTCCAAAATCATCTCTGATATCTTCGCATGCTATTGATAGCATTTGTTTATATTCTTAACTAAGACTGTAAAAATTAATTCTGTAGTCAATTTTTTGTAAGAGCCTATTTTGAATTTTTTAGTGCCTATATTAATGAATTTTAGTGCATTTTTGCCTGCCTATTTTGAATTTTTGGAAAAACTGCACTTACACTATCTCAAAACTGCAAAGAACTGCGAATACACGGTAGCAGTTGGAAGTAGCAGCGATAACGTTATCATTGAATGATAACCCACAAACATCATAGTGAGTTACCAACCGTTTATTAAAAATGGGTGTACACTTACTTATCACTCCCTAACGCTGATCCAACCAGCGATAACCCAAAACAGCAATAGAAAAATCATAGACTAAGTAATATACTCTGTGGAGAATATAGCAGTTAGCGTCAACAGTCTAACAGTCTCATAATATTGCGATTTTCGTATTTAAATAAATACTTTAAAATTGTCTAACAATGTTATAAAAATTGTTTTAAAACATTTTAAAATATTAGAAAATGATGGTAAGTACAGAACAAAAGCTATAGTTTACAACAATATAACAGAAAAATTTTGAGATAGTAGAAGTGCAGTTGAGCCGAATTTTTTAAGTGCCTAACATCCGGACTCTAGTTATGATGCAGCACCCTGCTGTGCCACACTAGATCCCCCGCAACACATTATTACCAACATTCCCAACGATACATTTGAATGTATATTTATAAACCTCATGTCAGGCATGAAATCCGGGAGAATTCCGAGAAAATTCCAAAAAAAAATCCCGGCACAGTCCACCACTAATAACCCTCTGCAACCGTAAGGATTCGAACTTGGGCTGACAGTAGACCAATAGCGCGCGTCCAAAAAGACGGTTACACTTCAATATAGGCCTATATTCTAACTAACTAACTCACTGGCACTATCGAACCCTAAGTCCGTGGATGTGAGGACATACGTTCTCCACGCATCCCTGTCCTGTGCTACGTTTTCCAATCACACCCTGTATAACCCTACTTCCCTCAAAGCATGGTTATATCTACACCTATCAAATTCATTTTTTTATTTTACATTACATTCCACGGTGGACTAGTGGTTATGCTCCTTGCCTCTGGTCCCGAGGGTCGCGGGTTCAAACCCGGCCGGGTCGATGGATTTTTTAGGACGGAAAAATCCAAGGAGCAAGTCCTCAGGGAGGGACTTTAAGCCGTGGGTCCCGAGTCAGAAGATTTTTAGACTAGTAAAAGATCCTTAAGCCTGAATGAAAAGGCCTCTAAGAAAAATTTACCGAATTTTACCGTCCTAGTACTATCTTGGTTTCCTAGATGTCAGTATGAGGCGGAACGCTGACCACGCACCACTCAAAATTACATCTATACGAAAACAAGTGTAACTAAATTAGTATGGTTCAAATTCTTAACTGTAGGGGGAGAGCGCCTAAATCTCTGTTAAGGGAAACATGGGCATTACACCACTGAGGATATATATTTTATAATAAAATTATATATAGGGTAGATCCGTGTAATTTGGGCCGACGTGTACTTTGGGCTTTTTAAAATTTTGATATATCTAAGTTTGTTCACCGCTTGATTTTAACGGGACTAGCAAGGCAATTAGCAGTACTTCACCCCCTGAAACTTGTTTTATTGTATCACTCAAGGTTTCGAGGCAACGAAGAAAATATTATATTGTCCATTTTCACTAAAAGGTTTCAGTTCAAAGTGAAACAGTTTTTTGAAGCAAGTGGTTAAGTCAAGTGTGTGTATTTTTAGTTAAACTGCTGTAAATATTTCAAAGTACGTTTTATTAATATTTCAGTATCGTATTTAGGCCTACTATAAGTTTTATGATACATATTTTTTTAATTAAATGATACATGGTGTGTAATTTGGGCCTCATCAGAGTGTGTAATTTGGGCCTCGTCTAGAGTCTGTAATCTAGATCTGAGAGCATTAAATGTTTTTAGTTATATATTGTTATTAATAATAATAATTATTATTATTATTATTATTATTAGTCAAATTATTATTATTATTAATATTATTAATCAAATTATTTCTACTATAGTAATGAACACAACTAAATTAATTTTATGATATTTATTTTTATTATTAGAATTACTTTACTACCAACTAAGTCACTGGCTCTATAGAACCCGAAGGTTCATAGCCGCTCGGACATAAGGTTATTTTATTAATATAATTATTATTTTAGTACTTATTATTTCTAATATTTCTAACAATTTTAAATTTAGTATTAGAAAACGTTTATATTGTTTAGTGCTCGTGAATAATCTCTTACGATTATTTTAATTAACTAGTTAATTTTTTGTTCGACAATAAGTTAGTTCAACTATGGCTCACTGTTGTTGCTGTTTTTATTATTATTAATAATTTATTATTATTTTTTTTATTATTGGTTATATCATTTAACATATTTTGGACTTTCAATTTTTTTAATGTATTTCTTTGATGATCTGACCTTGTGAATCCAAGAAGTGATCTCAAAATTCACACATGTTCATTATTTATCTATGTGTATTTATTTCTCGTGTTTCAATAATTGTTTCATAAACACAAATGAGGACAGACTGTACTACAGATTTATAAATCCCGAAGAGAGAATTTAGTCTCTTACTTATATTTTTAAAATAAATCACTTAAAAAGTAACACGAGTAATTATATTTACATGTACAACCTATAAGTCATCGGCTAAAATTACACGGAATCATTATTTATGTAAACATAATTTTAAAATTTTTTTGTGGAAATTATTATACGACGTAGTTATCATAAAAGCAATCAGTGCTGTGTACTATTCATCATTTGTAAAATTTATAATTTTCTAAATAGAATTAAAGGCGTTACTCGAATTTTAAGTTAAGTGGCCCAAAATACACGACCTTCCCCTATATATATATATATATATATATATATATATATATATATATTCCCTAGTAAAGCTGCAAAGCATAGCATTATTGCAGTGAAAGATCTGCCATCGGGCAGAATTACTATGGATGGATTATACTTTTTTTTATTTTCGTACTGCGTCTTCCTCAATTTTTTCTTTATTATTCTATGTATCTTATTATTTTATTTTTATTATTTGTCTATATTATTTTGTATTTTATTTATATTTATTTTCGAAAAGCTTACAAAAATAAGAAACAGAGAATAATAAAGAAAAATTGAGGAAGACGAAGTGCAAAAATAAAAAAAATAAAGAAACTCGTGTATATATATATCATCCGGTATCATAGCATCTACCGCCGTCTTCCGGAAACCAAGCGCCATTCCTCTCTGTCCATCCATTGATCTTCCTCCAATCCTCTGATATTCATAGCTGCTTGTACCCCTTTTCTATCCAAGTTTTCTTCGGTCTTCCTCTCTTTCTCCTTTCTATTAGGATCCATTCCATAACAATTTTAGGCAATCTTTGCTCTAGCATTCTTTTGATATGGCCATACCACTGTAATCTTTTCTTTTCTATGATGTCTATGATGTCCGACTCCTCTTGTGTGTATATATATGTATTCCACCGCTGTGGTCTCGAAGTACGTGCTGCCTTGTCACGCAGCGGGCCGGGGTTCGATTTCCGGTCGGGACAGGCTCCTGCGTGAGATTTTTTTCGGGGTTTTTCCTCACTTGTAAAACAAATATCAGGAACGTTAGGCCCAACGCTCCCCGAAAATCATCCGGCCATCATCATCCTTATCATTATCATCATCATCCTTCACCGGTGTGGAAAGCAACGGGAAGCTACCACACCTACAATTCCCTAGTAAACTGCAAAGCATAGCATGAAAATGCTATGATTCCAGTGAAAGACCTACCCTCGGGCAGAATTACTATTGATGGATTTATATATATATATATATATATGGTATGATAAGAAAAATAAATGCCTGGACGGGATTCGAACCCGGATCTCTGAGTCTGTACCTCAGCGTGATATCCATTACACTACCAGGCGAATCCAATCCAAACACTTATTTTTCTTATATATGTATTATATTCTCCATTATTACTAGATGTCGCGAGAACTCGGTCTTCACTGCCATCTAGTAGCTGACTATAACAAGTAAGCAAATTAAAGAGAATATTTTTACCTTATAGCAGTGACGCTTTATAGATGTTATAATTAAATGTTTAACATTGAGCAATGCAAGCTTAATATGGTATGATAACAAAAATAAAAAGCGTCACTGCTATAAGGTAAAAATATTCTCTTTAATTAGCTTACTTGTTATAGTCAGCTACTAGATGGCAGTGAAGACCGAGTTCTCGCGACATCTAGTAATAATGGAGAATATAATACATATATAAGAAAAATAAGTGTTTGGATTGGATTCGCCTGGTAGTGTAATGGATATCACGCTGGGGTACAGACTCAGAGATCCGGGTTCGAATCCCGTCCAGGCATTTATTTTTCTTATCATACCATATTAAGCTTGCATTGCTTAATGTTAAACATTTAATTATAACATATATATATATATATATATATATATATTATTTTATAATAAATCATGGTTAATGATATTCTCCCACCTCATTCTTGGTCTACCAACTGTACTTTTTCCATCTGGTTTACCTATAAGAAGCTTCCATGCACCTCTTTCATTTCCCCATTCGTGCTACATGTCCTGCAGTCAGCCATTCTTCAATGTTTCCAGTTTTTCTTCGCTTCATAGGCAAATTCAATGTTCCGTTCATAATTGACCTGTATTTACTTTTATTGCAGGCAATCGGCGTTGGATGGTTAAGCACTTATCGATTCTTTTGCGAGCCTGTTGATTGGTCGACGTCGAAACATGGGTTAAAGGTAAGTATAACATATATACTACAGTTCTGGCTTGTTTAGCCGCATTTGAGAGGTAAATGATGTATGGTGCGGTAAGAGGGGAGAGCTAGTTGTAGGTACCATAGAGAAACTTCGATTAGAGGGAAAACTCAGTACAGTGACATCTACAAGTTTTCGATCCTTTACGATGAACTACAATGAGCAAACTACAATGGTAGCGCTGTTTCGTAGTAACAGAATACGTAACTAAATAAAACAAATGCAAGGCACACGGCGTGTTCACTCGGGATTATGGAAAATTAGCCATTTTGTAAATTTAAATTTTTAATTGCTATCCTTTCGTTCTATGTAGACGGTACTGTAAAATTATATACTATCAAAACTTAAAATCATTACTTAGATTTTATTTTACTCTAATTTGTAAGTAAATTCAAGCTTGTTTACGTTTTTAATGTGGATCTATTTTCAAAGATAAACCTACTAGAAGTGATAAAATTCTAAGATTTGTTAGGTTAGGAAAAGTGGTGTTAGTGTACAGTCATTTCTAATAAACATTTTAAAAATGTGACTTTATAATGGACTTCAGATGTACGACATGGCTAAGGTTCTTTAATAAATATTGTATACAATATGTGAGAATAAGGGGATTGGTCAATTGTACATATTTATTAAAAGAGCTCATAATGCACGTTTTTAAATTTTAATAAACGAAAATAAATTAACACGTTTTATTTATTTCCATTCTTCCCTTCTGTTGAAATTGAAGAAAATCTTTAAGTCTGTGAGGCTGGGTATAAATAATTCCATAATTTAAGATTAATTAATGTGTTATTTATTTCTATAAAATTTTAATTCCATTATTATTCGCCAGATGGTGTTGTATAATTATAATTCATAATTGTACCACCAGACGGTGCTGAATTTCATATTAGTACCAGACAAAAATCGAAAAAAAATTAGATGTCGTTAGTTGCTCTACACTAGCGCCAATTGTGGCATGTATGCGAAACTTGTCCACTTTCTTCTCTGGTACTCTGTGGTTACTACGAAAAGAAGAAATTGATGAACTTTGAAATTCCCGGGAGAATGACCTGGTTTCGAGGTTTTTCAGTCAGCCAATAGAAGGAGCGAAGGACAGCTCTTCAAAACGACAGAACAACAGTCGTGATGATACTGAGGATGGAACAGAAACTATGTTCCAAAACTAGTTTATAGTCAAATAAGAAGAACAATATGAGGTGAGTGATAGAAAATTCTACCTTAATGGGTTCCTATCTTAAATTGAATTGTCTTGGTCCAATCTATAAGTCTTCAAACTCTGTAAGGGGAATTTAGACTCACTCTGTATGTTTTCTAACATAAGTGTTATTGTGTGTTACAGATGGCGTTCCTCGTCTGGTTTTTCTTAATGTTGAAACTTCTAGATATGTTGGATACAGTAAGTACCTACACTTAACCAAATGTTATGGTAAATTTTCCAACATGAAATGTGAACATTTATTTTTCTAATAAGGCAACTGTCAAGCATTACTTACTTACTTACTTACTCACTTGCACTATCGAACCCGTAGGTTCATAGCCGCGCGGACATAAGCTCTCCATACATCCCTATCCTGAGCTAATGATTTCCAATCATTCCCTGTATAATCTACTTCTCTCAAATCATAGTTAATGTTATTCTCCCACCTCATTCTTGGTCTACCAACTGGGCGTTTTCTCTCTGGCTTTCCTACAAGAAGCTTCCATGCACGTCTTTCATTCCCCATACGCGCAACATGTCCTGCCCATCGCAGTCTACGAGACTTAATTGTTCTTATTATATCTGGCTTCCTATAAAGATCCATGTAGTTCATTGTTATGTAGTCTTCTCCATTCACCTGTCTGTTCATCTCTCTTTGCTCCAAAAATTTTCCTAAGAACTTTATTCTCAAATACTCGTAATCTCCTTTCCTCCCTTAAAGTAAAGTCCATGTTTCGCACCCATATAATATAACTGGTAGAATAATAGTTTTATATATTTTCAGCTTAACGTTTTTTGAAAGGAGTTGGGACATCAAAAGTCTCTGCAATGCATAATAGCACGCATTTCCAGAATAAGCCTATGTTTAATTTCTTTGTGCATCTCATTCCTATTTGTGATTATTGTTCCTAGGTATTTGAATTCAGCCACTTCCTCAAATTTTCCCTCATTTGTCATTAGCTGTCCGTTTCCATTATATAATGTATTTCTACGTGTGACCATATATTTAGTTTTACTGATATTTACTTCCAGTCCCAATTTCTTAGTGTTACTCAATAGTGTGTGCGTGTTGGTCTTTAGTATCTCCTCGCTATTGGCCAGTAGTACTACATCATCAGCATAAACTAACAGCTTATTAATACCATTCAGTTGTAAGCCTTCCTCATTAATGGCATGCTCTAGTACAAAATTAAATAGTAGAGGAGATAGTGCACCTCCTTGCTTCTGGATTTCAAAAAGTGTCCGAAAACATGTAGATATCATCATCATCATAGTACATTCACGAATTTAGGCCATTTGTTGACCTGTTTCGGCCTCAAGAGAAACACATCCAGAAGTCTTTTGAGTGGACGTCCTGGTCTTCTTCTTCCTGCAGGTTGATGTCTTAACATTTGTTTGGGTATTCTGTGATCTTCCATTCGATGAACATGTTGTATCCATCTTGACTTATAATCAGAAATTTTGTTTTCTAAAGGTTCCATGTGTAATTCTTCTAAGATGTCTTCATTTTTTTTTTGTGATCTAATAGTGTGTATCCTGCAGTCCTCCGAAGGTATCTCATTTCAGCAGATCTAAGTCTCTGTATATCCTTCTGTTTCAACGTCCATACTTCGCTACCATACAAAAGAGTTGCAAGAGCCAGTGTTTTATACACTTTTAGTCTTGAATGTTTTTGGACTAAGTGTGGCTTCAAGATAGAATTTATTAACCCTAAAATTGTTAAAAAATTTATGTAGATGTCTACCTTTAAATGTCTTTCACAGAAGCTTTGTGATACAACAAGGCCGTATCCAAAAAATTATATGCCGCTTTTAACTGCAAGGCACAGAAATCTAAGCCAGAATCCAGCAATGACAACCAGCTTTGCGTGTCAGACGGACGTCCCTGCTTGAGTTATACCAGAGTGGAGTGAGGTAGAGTGTAGTGAGGGTTATCCAATCCAAGCGAGGTGTCGTGCCGGTATTACTTGTTTAAATAAGAGAAACTAAAATGAAAATTTATAAGAGCATAATACAGAATATTTTGTCATATGGAAGTGAAACTTGGTCTTTGATGGAATTAAAAAATAATAAAATTAGAACAGTTGAATTTGATTATTTTAGAAGAAGCCTCCAAAAAACAAGACAGGATAAAATAAGAAATGAATTCCTTTGGAGAGAAATGAATGTCACCACATCTGTTGTTAAGAGGATTGAAAATCGAACTCTTAAATGGTATGGCCATGTACAAAGAATGTAAAATGAAAGATGGACAAAAAATATATACCAGTGGTCACCGCCTGGAAGAAATAAACGTGCCAGACCAAGATGGAAATGGAAAACCTACGTCAGAACTATAATGGATGATAGGAATTTAGAAGGAGATTGGAATGATATAAATAAATGCAAACTGAAGACGGCAAACCTATAAGTGGGGGAAAGCCGAAGAAGAATAAGAAGAAGAAAAATTAGAGATTTGGCACTTGATTTTTGTGCTTCTTCTTCTTCTTAAACTTAATTTCTAGGATTTTCATCCTGTTTATTTCCAAAATCACTCCTCGGAGGAAGACGCATTGCATGTGCATTCACTGTCTAACCATCTCTTGGCTGGTCTTCTTCTTGTTCTTCTCCCGTCCATTGGTCTATCTTCTTTAGCTCTTTTTGCAAGCCGGTTTTCTTCCATTCTTTCTATATGACCCTTCCAATATTTTCGTCTATCTATAATAAATTTGGTTATGTATTGAATATGACATTTGCCCCTAATTTCTGTGTTGTGTATTTTATCAAATAATGTTTTCCCCTGAATAGTTTTCCGTCTTTGATCCGAGGTTTGATCCTCGGGACTGCGAGCAATGTATAAGATACACTTTGAAGTGGGTTGCTAGCCCGTTTTCATGGCGGGTTTATTATTCGGAGTTGAACAGACAGGTGAATGGAGAAGACTGCATGGTCTTTATAAGAAGCCAGATGCAATAAGAACAGTTAAGTCTCATAGACTGCGAAGGGCAGGACATGTGCCACAAATATAGAATGAAAGACGTGCATGGAAGCTTCTTGTAGCAAAACAAGAGGGAAAACGCCCAGTTGGTAGACCAAGAATGAGGTGGGGAAAATAACATTAACTATGATTTGAGGGAAGTAGATTATACAGGGGATGATTGGAAAACATTAGCTCAGGATAGGGATGTATGGAAAGCTTATGTCCGCGCGGCCATAAACGTACGGGTTCGATAGTGCCAGTGAGTTAGTTAGCTAGTTAGCATTGAAAATAGCTGAACAGAGGTGTTTTGCTGCATGGTGAATCATGATGATTTAATTTGTGTATTAACAGGTGTTCTTCGTGCTGAAGAAGAATAATCACCAACTAACATTTCTACACGTGTATCACCACGCAGGAATGTTCGCCATCTGCTGGTTGGCCAGTAGATACAACCCTGGTAAGTACATACAGGGTGATTCAGAAATATGGCTACACGTTTGATCGCATTTTGTGACGGAAATAATATTATTCAACGAAATACGATGTTATCATTGGAAAGGAAATCCTTCAAATTACAACAATAGAACAAAACAAAACAAATCACTACAGGTGAACTCTTACACTTAATGGTTTTAGAGGGTCCAATTGTGAATCTAAGACATACAGGAACCTCCAAATCGACTGGACCTATTTTGATTAAAAATTTTGTGTGTGAGTAAGATTGCCGCACATTTGTCACGTTTAACCCTTAAATTGGCAAAATACAAATTTCTTCTGTTAGTTATTTGAATGTGGCGGACCGCAATGAAAACGGTATCTTGTATAACTCTTATTATTAGCCATATTGTATAATTATACACAAATTTAAGTGGTTTCTTTTTGTTCGTTTTCTTCTGATTTATTTAAAATATTAAATTAATTAAACCAACTGATGTATCCATAAGGACATATTACGGATTTAAGGGTTAAGTCACGCTTACACAATTACACGCTTGTTAAATAATTTTTTTTTCTCCAAAACTAAATTTATTGTACGTCATTAACCCAATCGCTTCAGGTTTAAACGCTCAATGGATTTTCCAAAAAACCGGATTTAAGTTACCGTAAATTATGTTGGTTATATTCAGACATTCAAAACAAACAAAAGATAACGGTGCTTGAGATCTCAATAAGGGTGAAGGCAAAAACACATTCCTCTACTATTAATTTAACAAAAGACTGCAAAATACGAGGGCGGATCGGAAAGTAACGGACAATAATTTTTTTCTGCCTTGATATAGCAGCTAGAATGTTGAAATTTCACTGAGATATAGTTTGACGTTTTCGCTACAGTTGCTATTTTTTTCTCAGGTGCACCTCTTGCGAGAGAAGCTTGAACTATGCAACAAAGATGGCGCGCATGCTACAGTCGTCCACAGGGCGGATCGGAAAGTAACGCACAATATTTTTTTTTAAAAAGTTTAATAGTAAAAAAAAAAGGAAAAAAATCACAAATGAACTTACATCTTTTACCTACTTTTCGACATAGTCACCAACTTTCTCAACACATTTTTCCCATCGTGTTACCAGTTTCAATATGCCCTGTTCGTAGAAGTCCGTTTGGTTGGAGTGTAGCCATCTGCGCACTGCTGATTTCACTTCCACATCTGTCTCAAAGCGTTTGCCGGCCAGGAATCACTAAGGCGAATCACGTGGCGAATCACTAAGGTTCACGCGTCCCTCTTGGAAGAATGTGCACCACCTGGAGACATTGCTACGGTCCATACAATCATCCCCATACACGCCACGCATGTCCCTGTGAATTTCACTGGGTTTATGCCCTTTGGCCCACAAAAATCGAACAACTCTTCTCTGTTCCTCACAGGTGGACGACTGTAGCATGCGCGCCATCTTTGTTGCTTAGTTCAAGCTTCTCTCGCAAGAGGTGTACCTGAGAAAAAAATACCATCTGTAGTGAAAACTTCAAACTATATCTCTGTGAAATTTCAACATTCTAGCTGCAATACCAAGGCAGAACAAAATTATTGTGCGTTACTTTCCGATCCGCCCTCGCATGTTTAACAGCAGAGTTAAAGCGAGTGTACCTCGTATTTTAAGGCGAATGGGTTAATACTTTTATTTTCATCTTTTCTATCTTGTACATGTTATGTTCCATTCGAAAAGACCTACATTGTTTTAATAACGTTAACAGTTTATCAAATTGCAAAATTAGGTACAATTTTATAATTTTACTAGCTAATACCCGGTATCTTTACTTGTCGTGGTGGAGTGGCTTGCGTGCTTAAATGATCCTGAGAGCTATGCCGGCGGTAGCATTGCTGCCGATAGGATTACCCATGCCGGACTGGTCGAAGGTGATAAGCGAGACGAAAAAAGTACCTTGGGCGAAAGTGTGACGATCTTTCACCGTAAAAATACAACTGTCAAGAAATGCGGACATGGGTTCAACTGGGGTAAAATTTTCCGGAGGTCAAATAGTCCCCCATTCGGTTCTCCGGGCGGGGACTACTTCAGGGAACCCATGCCAACGGCTCAAACATAGGGACATGTTCCTAGGAACATGGAATGTTAGGACTTTATACAATAGCGGGGCACTAGAGATATTAACGCGGGAATTGGATAAATCGCCCTTGGATATAGTCGCTTTACAGGAAGTTAGGTGGCCAGGAGAAGGTAGTCAGGAATCAGGAGTTTTGCATTATACTACGGGGGTGCAGAAAGACCTGCATTTGGAATGGGCTTTTTAGTCAGGAGGATCCTATCCGCTATCCGAGATATTAAGTTTGTTAGTGATAGGGTATCATACATAATTCTAAAGGGTAAACGACATGATTTTATAATTGTAAATGTACATGCCCCCACAGAAGATAAAGATGACAAGATCAAGGATGAGTTCTATGAAGAATTAGAATGCTTATTTGATAGCCTTTCACGATATCACATGAATATTATTCTACCAGTTATTTTATATGGGTGCGAAACATGGACTCTTACTTTAAGGGAGGAAAGGAGATTACAAGTATTTGAGAATAAAGTACTTAGGAAAATTTTTGGACCAAAGAGAGATGAACAGACAGGTGAATGGAGAAGACTACATAACAATGAACTACATGGTCTTTATAGGAAGCCAGATATAATAAGAACAGTTAAGTCTCGTAGACTGCGTTGGGCAGGACATGTTGCACGTATGGGAAATGAAAGACTTGCATGGAAGCTTCTTGTAGGAAAACCAGAGGGAAAACGCCCAGTTGGTAGACCAAGAATGAGGTGGGAGAATAACATTAACTATGATTTGAGGGAAGTAGATTATACAGGGAATGATTGGAAAACATTAGCTCAGGATAGGGATGTATGGAGAGCTTATGTCCGCGCGGACATGAACCTACGGGTTCGATAGTGCCAGTGAGTAAGTAAGTAAATACCCGGCGTGCGTTTAAAATAGTGCGAAATGTACGTAAGGGCGGAAAGTTACATGAATGTAGTATGGAGAATCATAGGTCGAGGTATGGATCACGCTGGAGGGAAAATTTTCTATAGGATCGTAACAGGCCTTGGCCTAATACTTGGAAGGAAGAAGAAGAAGATAGGTCGAGGTATTCTAAAGTTGGGCTGAAGTTAGCAATGCTCAGATGAAACTGTTTTGTAATTTCAGGTGGACACTGTACATTCCTGGGGCTTATAAACGGAATTGTGCACATCATAATGTATGGGTATTATTTCTTCACGTCCATGTGGCCACAATATAAGAACTCTTGGTGGAAAAAGCACATAACTCAACTTCAAATGGTAAGTTTAATTTTTCAACATGTTTTTAAATTAAATTAATAATAGTTTAGAAATTAGCATGTACTGAAAACCAACCAGCAATACAATAGCTATAAACAAAAAAATCAAGACACCCCATACAGCATAAAATGAGTACCTTTATCTTAAGTAATGCCACGAGTGATTTCCAATTTATCTAGACAATTTGTAAATCAAGAGTGGCATTTGTTAGGGCTATTTAACGAATAAAATTAAGCTGTTTACTCACAAATCATTATTTAACTATAGTTATTTTAAAATATGTATATATTTAATGTAAACGGCGATGTTTGAAAACAAATGAGAAATGTTTAGTTATATTTCATTTGTTCATCACTGCAACTTGATCATACTATTTATTGCCAAATAAGATCGCAATATTTTAAGAATGCACCTGGTGGTGAAAAAATGAAACACATCAAACTATATATAAAATTAAGCTGTTTACTCACAAATCATTGTTTAAATATAGTTATTATAAAATATTTATATATTTAATGTAAACGCAGATATTTTAACAAATGAGAAATGTTTGGCTATGTTTGATTTGTTCATCACTGCAATTTGATCACTACTTATTGCCAAATAAGATCGGATATTGCAAAAATTAATTCTAGTGGAGAAAATATGAAGCACATCAAACTGTATATTTTAACCAACATCATATGTTTTTAATTCATTTTTTCGGAAACAATTTAGTAAAATCAGTGTTTAAAAATACAATTTATTGAACATACAATTGTCAAAGTGTATATCGAAGGAATCTGTTCATTATTTGCTATATTCAACGTATTTGTTAGAGAGTCAGTCACTGCAAAATAATGCTCTGACCTGTTGAAAATATTAAAAAGGAGGAGCATTCTTTATTTTGGTAATCAAAATTCGATAATTAACGAGATGAAATACGACTGCGATTGCTTGTAAAACAAAATTGATTGAAACGTGATTGGTCACTGATTCCCATTTGTGGCATGAGTTAAACTGTGAGAATAATAAACAGAATTTTAACGTTATCATTAAATAGAACAAAAAATTAAATTATATAAAAATTTTGTCAGTAAAAAATGGTTACAAAAAAATATATGATTAACAATTGCACAGGAAACAAAAAAGAAGAAACAATTTAACAAATATAACAAAATTGGAAAAAAATAAGATAATACAAACACTAAAAATTGAATTAAACTCACTTATGCAGGAAACTAAACAGTTAGTTAAATTAGTTAATTAAGTCCAAAAATACGCCAAAAACATGAAAATCGCCTTTAAAGTAACTACAAACATAACATCATATCAAACAAAATAGAGAAGCAAAGAATATAAACTTTCTAAACGAGAACACACCCACAGACCTAAGCCCATTATATTACCCGATTAAGGAGTACGCGCAGTTGTTGACGGAGGGCACTGCAGTCGTGTTTATGCAGGAATAGAACACGTGACACTGCTATCTATGAGTGTAGAGGGGAATGGGACATGGGACACTGACAGTGTAGACTGCCTTATATGACGTCACGTGTAGCAACAAACAGAGCTTCGTAATTCTTCCACCTGCAGAGATATTTTGAATGACTAATATATATTATACGCCGACATCAGTACCAAATAGCATTCCGAGTATGAAACATGTTTTTGAAAGGCCTTCATGATTTAATAATAGCACTGGTCAACATGAGTTTTGTCTCATGAGTACCAATAGTTGTACTTAATGCAGTTTTTTTATCGTGTTTTCAAATATGTATTCGGAATTTCTCCATCACCCACAGTTTTTTTATTTCAATTTTAAAAAAAAATATATTTAAATAATTTAATAAACGTTTCTTCGTCCATTTGTCCATTGAGCGATGAGCACGGGGAACACTTCAGGAGATTTCAGCTATTGAAAAGATAAATCAAGGCAAATGGAATCCTAATATGCTGGCCGATTATTGTTGGGCCATCAAGAGGGATGCTCCACAGGCGAAATATAACAGAAAATCGTCATTTCTTACTTTCTAGGCGAGTCCGTATGTTCGATTATTGTGTAGTTACGAATGTAGAAAATATTAAAGTGTTTGAAATTATAAATGTGTCTCTCTCGGAAAACTTGTGTGATGGAGAAAAACCGATATCATATTTGAATTCAAGAGAAAAAATACTACCACAATCACTTTTTTTTCTTTCTGAGACAAAAAAGGTTTCTTTTTTGTTGCTCAGTGTTAATTAACGAAGTTCTTTTTTTAAAAAATAAATTCAAATTGAGAAGAGAGATAAAAAATATACTGTATTATTATTTAGAATATTTTAAGTTAAAGTCTGTCACAACAAACAAACAAACACAGGGCTATTCAAAATTAATGGGGTAAAAATTAAACATGACTGAAATTGACTAACTAACTCTCTGGCACTATGGAACCTGTAAGTTCATGGTCGCGCGGACATTATCTCTCGATGCACATATATTCTGAGCTAATGTTTTCCAAGCATTCCCTGTATAACGTACTTCCACAAATCATGGTTAATGTTGTTCTCCCACCTCAATCTTGGACTACCTATTGGGCGCTTTCCCTCTGGTTTTGCTACTAGGAGTTACTATGGCAATCGTTCATTCCCCATTCGTGCCACATGTCTTGGTCATAACACTCTACAGCCTTATTCTGTTTTTATTACAACTTGTTTCCCATAAATGTCATGTAGGTCACTGTTATGTAGTCTTCTCCATTCACCTGCCTGTTCATCTCTCTTTGGTCTGAACATTATCCTACGAAAATTCATTCTCAAATACTCTTTATCTTTTTTTCGAGATTAATGTAATGAATTTATTTTGCCATTATGAATTACAGGGACTCTTTCCAAATTCTCTAAAAAACAATTATACTGAAAAATAGATAAAACTGTTATTCTTCCAGTTATATTATATGGTTGCGAAACATGGACTCTTACTTTAAGGGAGGAAAAAAGTTACAAGTATTTGAGAATAAACTTCTTAGGAAAAGTTTTGAACGAAAGAGAGATGAACAAACAGGTGAATGGAGAAGACTACATAACAGTGAACTACATGATCTTCATAGGAACTAACTTACTCACTGGAACTATCGAACCCGTAGGTTCATGGCCGCGCGGACATAAGCATATCCTGAGCTTTCCAATCATTCATTATATAATCTAATTCCCTCAAATCATAGTTAATGTTATTCTCCCACCTCATTCTTGGTCTACCAACTGGGTGTTTTCCCTCTGGCTTTCCTGCAAGAAGCTTCCATGCAAGACTTTCATTCCCCATACGTGCAACATGTACTGCCCATCGCAGTCTATGAGACTTAACTGTTCTTATTATATATGGCTTCCTATAAAGACCATGTAGTTCATTGTTATGTAGTCTTCTCCATTCACCTGTCTGTTCATCTCTCTTTGGTCCAAAAATTGTCCTAAGTACTTTATTCTCAAATACTTGTAATCTCCTTTCCTAACTTAAAGTAAGAGTCCATGTTTGGCACCCATATAATATAACTGGTAGTCTACCAGTTATATTATATGGATGCCAAACATGGATTACAAGTATTTGAGAATAAAGTTCTTAAGAACATGTTTTAATCAAAGAGGGATGAACAGACAAGCGAATGGAGAAGACTACATAACAGTTAGCTACATGATGTTAATGGGATATCAGATATAATAATAACAGTTAATTCTCGTAGACTACGATGGGCAGGACATGTAGCATGAATGGGGTAACTCGGTGTAGCAAAACCAGAGGGAGTGAGTCCTTTAGGTAGGTCAAGTATAAGGTGGGGAATAACAGTAACCATGATTCGATAGAAGTAGATTATACAGGGGATGATTGGAAAACTATCTCAAGATAGGGATGTATGTAGAGCTTACATGCGTGCCGTTTTGAACCTACAGGCCCGATAGTACCAGTGAGTTAGTTTTTAATTATTAAAGAGCAAACAAAAAATAAATAAGGACAGGTCCTTCACTGTAAATTCAATATTCTCTATTCTGCTCTCTGTTTTGTTTTACATTTATGTTTCTGAATTGAATAACAATGAACGTTGAATTGAGAAGCGTAAAACTGACTTTGTGTTTTATGTTTACAGGCTCAGTTTATAATCTTGGCTTTCCACAACGCCGCGACCATCTTCATGGACCGTGAAACTTGTAATTACCATCGCCTTTTTGCGTTTATAATGACTTACCAAACTGGGATCATGTCGCTGTTCTTCATTGACTTCTATTACAAGACGTACATAAAAAAGAAACTTATATAGCTCTTGTATTTGATGAAATGACTCAAAACAAGATGGAGGTGTGTTGTGACTCATTTTGTTTCGAAAACTATAAAATAGGTCACTCATATTGAGTGAAACTTCTCAATTTATGGATGGCTCATAGCTTAAGTAGAGTGCAACGTCATCGCATGTTACAGCAGGGCCGTTAAACAGTGCTCCTATTCCTAAAATGTTTTTCATGTCTAGAAAATGGTATCCCCAGCGTCCTGTTTAATTTTTGCACGCTCTTACAGAATCGCCCTGTATACAGTAGTTACTGTCACTATTATTAGTATCAATTTAGGCTAGTATATAACAACAATAGAGAAACTTCGGGTAATTTGGACCCCTGTTTTGAATTTGTTGTTTTTCTTCTTTTAATTAAGGAATTTGAATTTTGTTTAATTACAGTGATTATCATGTGTTGTAACAATGAAATAGCATTGTTATTTTATTCAAATGTGGAAACATCTTCATAATTTGTAAACTTTTTTACATTACAAGAAAGGCCCACTTTAACCTCGATATTGATGTAAAGTGGACCCCAGAGTCCACCTTAGCTTTTAGTCTATGTTTAAGTTTATTTGCTCTATTAATTTACACAGACAGACACAGATTAATCTGAAAATATTTATGACTGATCGTAATTAAAAAGCGTTGATATTTATTTCATGTTTTCAAAAATTATTGTTGATTATAACATTCACACGTCATTCAACTGCAGAAAGCGACGGTCTTTGTGTTTAGTAAAATTACAAGGTTATTAAATAAAAACAATTAAGCGAATGGTTTTTACAGATAGCATCCTCATTGATAAAATATACGTATTCGTGTAAAGTGGACCCAGGTCCTCGTGAAGGGTCCACATTAACCGAATTCCTTTGTTATGTTTAATTATTTTATACAGCCACCATGTCACATAATATCAAACCAAACCTGTCAGAATAATAAAAGAGCATTTACATAATATTATGGATTTAAGAGTTTTTTTCAACATTTGTAATATTCAGCAGCAGAAATTAAGAATTGATTCTTAGCTTGAAAAACTTTTATGTGGTCATTTTCATAAATATCACAAATAAGTAATTTTTTCGCACAAAAAATAAAAGACTGGCCTTGAACCCGTCAAAGTTGATGAGGGGAAGCAGTTAAAATGTTTTGTGTTCGAGGGCAGCACCAATTAAAGAAGATATTAACAGGGTCCACTCAAACAGAAGGGTCCACATTACCCGAACTCACCTGTATCAGTTACTGGTATAGAGTAGTAAATCCTTCCTCCTGTAAAGTATGTAAATTGTGAATCACGGGTCTAGACATCTCACAAGGGAATGGTACGAGCAGTTGTCGTGACATGTACAGGGTGATTCAGAAATATGTCTGTACGTTTCATCGCATTTTGTGACGGAAATATTATTATTAAAGGAAATATGATGTTATCATTGGAAAGGGAATCCTTCAAATTACAACAATAGAACAAAATAAAACAAATCACTGCTCACATGCAGCTTGGCGGGTTGATTTTTGTGGGCTAGCGTCGAACGCCTCCACAATTGTCTTCTTTTTTTTTGCATCCGTGCTAATGCGAGGCCTTCCAGGAGATTTGATTTTCTGCATCCTTCCCGTTTCCAGCAGTCGTTTCCTCCACTTCCCCACAGTCGACGGCTGCAATGCAACGTTAAACTCACGTGTTGCCCGTCTTGCGGCCTCACGATCATTAGCATACGTTATTGCTCATGCAGCAATTGTAATTTGCTGTTGCATATTCAACGCCATTTTGACTAATGACGTAAGTTGTACACTGTTTATTCCATTGTTGTAATTTGAATAATTGCCTTTCCAACGGTAATTTCATATTTCCTGTAATGGTAATATTTTCATCACACATCGCGATCAAACGTACAGCCATATTTATGATTCACCCCATACTAAGAATGTAACTTTAACCTTTACACTGCTACGAACGGGTATATCCGTTGGCAAATAAAATGCTTGCTGTGCTATGGGTGTGTATATCCATTCTCAACTCCAAACGCCTGCTAGTTATATAATACGTATTGCATTGCTTTCAAACTAAGCAGGCATATACTGCCATCTCCTAGGAACCTAAATAAACTTTTTCCATATTTCTCCCTGCATTGAGCAAGGAGGGTTTTAAAGGCTGGAAATATCTCAGCAGTGAAAAGTTTAATAGTGGAAACTATTTATTTATTACTAGTAAACAAGTGACAGCCCTGTGAAACTTCTACAGTCCTTCAATGTAGCAATGTGGAAGTCGTAGTTTCCCTGTAGCAGCTCCTGTTCTGTTGATGGTACTGACTGACCACCTTAATGCCAGCAGAATCTCGGGAACAGCCTGGAATCAAATGTCACGAAGTGATTCCTTCATCTTAGGGAACAAATCATAATCACAGCGGCTTAAGTCCGGTGAATGTGGTGGATGGAAAAGCACTTCCCACCCCCAGCGATGGTACAGATCAGCTACGGGGTGTGCCGCGTGGCCCGAGCATTATCCTGCAAATCATTGGAGGGTTCTGCAAAAAAAAATGTTGGCGCTTCAATCGCGACGCTGGGCACATTACATTTTCAACCAAGAACGGTGTTCTCACTTTGTAAACATGGCGAAACACAACAGCTCAGAGCGACAGCTCAGAGGAGACAAACTTCTTCTCTCCAAAGCTCATGCGCTTTGGGACGTACGGACGAGTCCATTTACTGTAAGATAGGTCAGACATATATTAACTTGTGGCAGAAGTTGCACAATTAACTCCGTCTGGTTTCACTTCTACAGGAATGTTGCCACTATTTTTGTTACAGCCCACGTACAACGCCTGATTCGCCAAATGAAAGTACACGAGAAATAATAGAGAATCATCAAGTTTTAGGTGCAATGGATGAGAAATGAAACTAAACAACACTAAACTAGAAACTCAACTATACACTTTGCTCTCGTTTAGTCGAGACAAAACATATACTAGTCTGTAAGTAAACATTGATTCAAACACAAGCAGTTCTCACAGTGACCACATGTCTACAACATTCCTCAAGGAGGCTCGATTCAAAGCAATATTGGAGATAAAATGCAAACCAGGTGAGATTGCGAAATCAGGTGCTGAAAACTGGTAATGGACAAAAGACTGTAGATGGAGAAAGTGGTTTCTGTGCCAAAAGTTAATATCTGATTCCATTAACACAATGAAGAAGAGGATAGAGGAAAACCAACCAAGAGATGGATAGACAGTGGATGCACATCCAATGCATCTTCCTCCGAGGAGTGACTTCGGAAATAAACAGGATGAAAATCCTACAAATTACAAATCATAATAATAATAAGACCAAAACAGTGTCCGTTATGAGTTTCACCATGTTCTTATAGGGGCGGAAGAAGTACACATCTGCCGGTTTCACAAGTCCAGTACAGGAAAACCGAGGTGCTCATGCTAATGAGTATAGCATATCTACCTGTTGTCTATTGCACCTTACAGTTCGTATATATTAACTGTTCTGATATCTTTCTTTACAATAAACACAGTGTGATTTCCCAACCGGAGACAACTATCTGTCCTATATTGAGGTACTGTTCCCTTGGGAGGTACAGATTACTCCGTGTCGCTGATACACACCTCCAGCAAATCGCATGTTCCCTCCAGACCTTGAGTCTCTCTCTTTCTTCCCCATCTCCCCTGACAGCATGCATCATCTAGAATTGCACTTGTACGAGTCCCCACCCACGGTACTCCTCCTACCCTAACTCCCACTAGTCAGCTGGCATTAAACTTCACTAAATAAAGCCCGTTCATGCATCTTGTGAACAAATTATATGGCTATACCTCTACATATGGAATGTAATGTTATGCAGCAGGGCCGTTAAACAGCGCTCATTTGGGTGAAAAGTTAGCCACTCTACTGCCCGCATGCAGGTGTACACCCAATGAAATAACAGAACTGATAAGAGAGTAGCAGTTCCTTCCCTTGTTAGCCTATAAGACCTATGGTTGAGTAGGAGCGGGGGGCGTCTTGTCACACCTACTGAGCACTGTTTAACGGCCCTGCTTTAAAATATGAAGCGCCAATATTATCCGCTATATGTCAATCAGTGTGTTCTAATGTTATCCATTGCACTTTGTGTTTCGTGTTCCGCACTAGAGTATACTTGGGTTAATGTACTATATTTTTAATTTTTAAGTACCACTTCAGCAGACCACTTTACTTAAATGATGTATTGTTGTATTGTGAACAGAGAGGACTGTAGGATGAGTGTATGTTTATTGTGTGTGTAGTGTAAAGAGTGTTGTATGAGGGATGATGATGAAGAGAAGGGAGAAGGTAAAAACTAGTGCCAGCACGTACCTTACTCCTGTATAATAGCACCAAGGTTACCGCCAGGCTTAAAATCCTATCAAGGATAAATGGCGTTAATATGGTCTATTTTTAATTTACGCACCACTTCAGCAGACCACTTTACGTAGATGATGTATATGTTTATTTGTTTGTGTAATGTAAAATATGTTGTACGAGGGAAGGTGAAACCCGGTGCCGGCACATTGTCTACTTCTGTCGAAAAGCACCAAGGAGACAGTCAAGCTTAACGTTCTATCCGATGGAGGAATCGATATCAACACATATTATGCATTACACTTTACGTGCTTGGGGTTCCTCGATGGGACGATAAATGACAGTTATGTGATTTATTTACGCGCCACTTTGGCAGACCAATTTATGTAGATGAGTATATGTTTATATGTTTGTATACCCGTAGTGTAAGATTTGTTTTACGAGGAAATATGTTGAAGATAAGAGTGGGCGAAACCCGGTACCGGCATGTAGCCTACTCCTGTCGAAAAGCACCAAGGGGACCTCCAGGCTTAACGTCCACATCCGACGGACGAATAACTATCAACAGTACTACATATCTTGTCAATAGATGTAGTAAAATGCAGTGGGGTTTCCAATTTAATCCAGAATTTCAAGCAATATTAAGCAATTAAAAATTGTACAAATACTGGTCGTTAAGGGGAGAAGGTACCTTGTATCTCCGCCATGTTAAATGTTCTAATTTTAATGTTCTTTTTCAGAAGAACTGTTAACAGTAGAACATTTTCTGTTCTCACAAATACATACACTATTTGGCAATAAAATGACATATTTTCCAGAACACAGTATTAAAAGGTAACAGTAAGATTTTTTAAAAAACAATTCTATTTTTTGGTGCACTTTGAAAAGGAGTATAATTTTGGACCCCTTAATAATAACATTAAAATGACGAAAAAATGGAAGATTACGCCTAAGTACCAGACAAATAGCCTGTGTAAATTTCATTTCTATGCGATGAATAGTTTCAGAGAAAAGGAACATAAGGCTCGCAAAAACAAAAAGAATGGGAAATTGAGTTTTTAAGTTTTACGCTACTCACAGTGCTACCTGCAGCACGTCCTTTAAACCCACACTTAGGACCTTTAAATAAGTTTATGGTGCAAAACCAATTTATATTCATATAGAACACATTTCAAGGTATGGATATGAGCAAAATAAATAATAGTTTAAAAAAACTAAAACAACACGTTTTATTAGAAAACCGAACTAAAAATTAAAAATAAATAATAGTTTAAAAAACTAAAACAACACGTTTTATTAGAAAACCGAACTAAAAATTAAAAATATATAATAGTTTAAAAAACTAAAACAACACGTTTTATTAGAAAACCGAACTAAAAAATAAAAATAAATAATAGTTTAAAAAAACTAAAACAACACGTTTTATTAGAAAACCGAACTAAAAATTAAAAATAAATAATAGTTTAAAAAACTAAAACAACACGTTTTATTAGAAAACCGAACTAAAAATTAAAAATAAATAATAGTTTAAAAAACTAAAACAACACGTTTTATTAGAAAACCGAACTAAAAATTAAAAATATATAATAGTTTAAAAAACTAAAACAACACGTTTTATTAGAAAACCGAACTAAAAAATAAAAATAAATAATAGTTTAAAAAACTAAAACAACACGTTTTATTAGAAAACCGAACTAAAAATTAAAAATAAATAATAGTTTAAAAAACTAAAACAACACGTTTTATTAGAAAACCGAACTAAAAATTAAAAATAAATAATAGTTTAAAAAACTAAAACAACACGCTTTATTAGAAAACCGAACTAAAAAATAAAAAATATATAATAGTTTAAAAACTAAAACAACACGTTTTATTAGAAAACCGAACTAAAAAATAAAAATAAATAATAGTTTAAAAAACTAAAACAACACGCTTTATTAGAAAACCGAACTAAAAAATTAAAAATAAATAATAGTTTAAAAAACTAAAACAACACGCTTTATTAGAAAACCGAACTAAAAATTAAAAATATATAATAGTTTAAAAAACTAAAACAACACGTTTTATTAGAAAACCGAACTAAAAAATAAAAAAAAATAATAGTTTAAAAAACTAAAACAACACGCTTTATTAGAAAACCGAACTAAAAAATAAAAAATATATAATAGTTTAAAAAACTAAAACAACACGCTTTATTAGAAAACCGAACTAAAAATTAAAAATATATAATAGTTTAAAAAACTAAAACAACACGTTTTATTAGAAAACCGAACTAAAAAATAAAAATAAATAATAGTTTAAAAAACTAAAACAACACGCTTTATTAGAAAACCAAACTAAAAAATAAAAAATATATAATAGTTTAAAAAACTAAAACAACACGCTTTATTAGAAAACCGAACTAAAAAATAAAAAATAAATAATAGTTTAAAAAACTAAAACAACACGTTTTATTAGAAAACCGAACTAAAAAATAAAAATATATAATAGTTTAAAAAACTAAAACAACACGCTTTATTAGAAAACCGAACTAAAAATTAAAAATAAATAATAGTTCAAAAAACTAAAACAACACGCTTTATTAGAAAACCGAACTAAAAATTAAAAATATATAATAGTTTAAAAAACTAAAACAACACGTTTTATTAGAAAACCGAACTAAAAAATAAAAATAAATAATAGTTTAAAAAACTAAAACAACACGCTTTATTAGAAAACCGAACTAAAAAATAAAAAATAAATAATAGTTCAAAAAACTAAAACAACACGCTTTATTAGAAAACCGAACTACAAGAATAAAAATAAATAATAGTTTTAAAAAACTAAAACAACACGCTTTATTAGAAAACCGAACTAAAAAATAAAAATAAATAATAGTTTAAAAAACTAAAACAACACGCTTTATTAGAAAACCGAACTAAAAATTAAAAATAAATAATAGTTTAAAAAACTAAAACAACACGCTTTATTAGAAAACCGAACTAAAAAATAAAAAATAAATAATAGTTTAAAAAACTAAAACAAAACGCTTTATTAGAAAAACGAACTACAAAAATAAAAATAAATAATAGTTTTAAAAAACTAAAACAACACGCTTTATTAGAAAACCGAACTAAAAAATAAATAATAGTTTAAAAAACTAAAACAACACGCTTTATTAGAAAACCGAACTAAAAATAAAAATAATTAATAGTTTAAAAAACTAAAACAACACGCTTTGTTAGAAAACCGAACTAAAAAATAAAAAATAGTTTAAAAAACTAAAACAACACGCTTTATTAGAAAACCGAACTAAAATAAAAAAATAAATAATAGTTTAAAAAAAACTGAAACAACACGCTTTATTAGAAAACCGAACTAAAAAATGAAAAAATTATAAAAAATGTAATTTTACCATCAAAAGCATGGGGTGCTTTTCATGGTTTTTACATATTCTTGTTAGGGACTTTACTTTTACTAATAGGCCTACTTGTTTATTATCAAATATATTAATTGATATAGAGCACCACACGCTTTTGATGGTAAAATTATTTTTTTTGTTGATAACTCTAGTTGTATTCTAGATGTGTTGGAAATTATTTTTTTGTTGACCACTTCAACACAGGCATGTTGGAAATTAAAATTATTTTTCATTTTTTAGTTCTATTTTAACAAATCGTGGTGTTTTAGTTTTTAAACTATTATTAATTTTTTATTTTTTAGTTTTAATATTTTACAGAATAAGATAAACATGTAAATATCCTTAAATTCGATACTATTGTAGTATGAGCTAAAAGTAATGCTCTTCTAAAAAAACACCGGGCCAGATTGGAACCAGCGACCTATAATAATAATAATAATAATAAATGTGCACTCAGGTTGAGCATTAGTGGTGGTTTAGTCTTTGCTGTAGTCTGTAATGGGTTTTGTCCTTTTCGCACATGTTATGATGTGGTATTTGCCGCATCTCTGTCCACACAACACACACTTGCATTCTTCGGTCGGCTCGTGGAATTTCTTGCTTGTACATATCTTGTTGTGAAATCCGTGTACTGCGAGTCGTGTTGTGACGTGTCTCTGGGGGTTGCACTCTCTGGTCCATCTGTCGTCCAGCATGGCAGTTGTGGTGTAGAAATCTATGTCTATTTCCTTCTTCTTCCTATTTCTGATGTTTATGAATTTCTGGTATGGTTCTGTGGATTGTAGATAGAATTGGGTTCTTATGTCCTCTATGAAGTAGGTCTCTCTCATGAGTTCATAAGCAAAACGAGATGGCGCTGTTTTTCCTATTCTCAGGATCCGTTTCATGAACATTGCTTTCACTTTTCGATTCTTATCAGATCTCCGATCTTAAGTTTTTCCCAAATTATCTCTATTCCATATGTAATAACTGGTGCCACTGTCGTTTTGAATAACTGCATTGCTGTACCTGTCGATAAGTTGGCCAGATTCGGGATATTGTATGATGTTCGGATGGCTGCCGCTGCTCTTTCTTGGATGTGTATTCCGAAGGACGTTGCTGTTGTCTGTAGAGTGAATCCTAAATATTTGTATTTTCCCACTTTTTGTAGTGGTTGATTGAACCAGCGACCTATGGATTACTGAAATTATATACCACTACAGTCCACCGTTCTACCAACTGAGCTATTATATCGATTGACTAAAAAGTTGACAAGTCCGCAACCTATTATACCGGTTTTTCTTTTTTTGATTTTCTCATGATTCTGGCCTGGATTTTAGAAAACAATTATGAAATTATTGTATTGGCATTGGTCCTTTACAAGTACACAAAGTTTCAAGTCGATTTTAAGTGGGTGAAAATCGTGTTGAATGATTTCGTTACATAATAAAACAAACATCTTTTTTTTTTAATTTCTGATGATTCTGGCCAGGATTTTGAAAAAAAAAAAAAATTATCAAATTATTGTATTGTCATTGGTCCTTTACAAGTATACAAAGTTTCAAGTCGATCAAATGATTTTAAGTGGGTGAAAATCACGTTGAATGATTCCGATACATAGATAGATACATGTCAAGCTAATATAAAGCGTGTAATAAGAAAAATTCAAATTTTGCCCATTTATAAGGTACCTTTTCCCCTTATATAGAATATTGTACAGTTAATTTAACTGGATTACTTTTGCAATAAAATATTCAATTGCACCAGGTATCGAACCCGGTCCACCAGTAGGAAGGAGATATAGTGGACCTGAGTTCTAATAGTAGGTAATACATTTGTAGGAAACTTACAAGTTAAAAATAAAAAAGTAAGGAACCAAAACTTGTTAATAGTATCGATTTGTATTTAATAACCAGTCCTACTGAATCCTAAAATAATTCCGAATTAAGCTCCAGTTGTAACATAAACAAACTCCTTCCATTATGGAACCGTGGTGCTACTTTTACCTGCCATATGACTAAATTAAGTATTCAAAATAATTTCTCTCAGCTAGAGCATGCCATCAAATCTTTAGAGGATGAAGAAGGCCTACAACTCAATGGTATTAATAAGCTGTTAGTTTATGCTGATGATGTAGTACTATTCGCCGATAACGAGGAGATACTAAAGGACAACACGCACACACTATTGAGTAACACTAAGAAATTGGGACAGGAAGTAAATAGCAATAAAACTAAATATATGGTCACACATAAAAATACATTATATAATGGAAATAGGCAGCTAATGACAAATGAGGGAAATTTTGAGGAAGTGGCTGAATTCAAATACCTAGGAACAATAATCACAAACAGGAATGAGATGCACAAGGAAATTAAACATAGGCTCAATTCTGGAAATGCGTGCTATTACGCATTGCAGAGACTTTTGATGTCCCAACTCCTTTCAAAAAATGTTAAACTGAAAATATATAAAACTGATTTTCTCCCAGTTATATTATATGGATGCGAAACATGGACTCTTACTTTAAGGAACGAAACGAGATTGCGAGTATTTGAGAAAAGTTCTTACGAAAATTTTTGGACCAAAGGGAGATGAACAGAGAGGTGAATAGAGAAGACTGCATAACAGTGAACTACATGGTCTTTCAGGAAGCCAGATATAATAAGAACAGTTAAGTCTCGTAGACTGCGATTGGCAGGACATGTGGCAAGAATGGGGAATGAAAGAAGTGCATGGAAGCATCTTGTACGAAAATCAGAGGGAAAACGCCCAATTGGTAGACCAAGAACGAGGTGGGAGAATAACATTAACTATGATTTGAGGGAAGTAGATTATGTAGGGGACGATTGGAAAACATTAGCTCAGGATAGGGATGTATGGAAAGCTTATGTCCGCGTGGCCATGAACCTACCGGTTCCATAGTGCCAGTGAGTTAGAGTTTTCAAATTTCTATTATAACTAACTCGCTGGCACTATCAAACCCTTAGGTTCATCTCTATCCTGAGCTAATGTTTTCCAATCACACACTGTATAATCTATTTCTCTCAAATAATAGATAATGTTATTCTCCCACCTCATTCTTTATCTACCAACTGGCTTTTTGCCTCTGGTTTTCCTACAAGAAGCTTCCATGCACGTCTTTCACCCCCCATACGTGCCACATGTCCTGCCCATCGCAGTCTATGAGACTTAACTTTTCTCATTATATCTGTCTTCCTGTAAAGATAATGTAGTTCACTGCTGTGTAGTCTTCTCCATTCATCTGTCTGTTCTTCTGTCTTTGGTCCAAAAATTGTCCTAAGTACGCACGCCGTAGCGTAGTGGTTAAGGCATTGCGCTACAAGTCGGAAGATTGAGGGTTCAAGTCACGGTGGGGTCAGGATTTTTAAACTGACCCAAACCTTCTGGCGGCACTATTGCCCTGGGGTCGACTCAGCCTCTAACTGAAATGAGTACCAGTCACTTGTTCTGGGGGTAAAGGCGGCCGTCACACAGGGCTGACAACCCGGCTGATATCAAGTACCGATTGTCTAGAAAAAGTGGTAGCCTTAACCTCCTACTACTCCAAGGGCCTCCCGAGGCCTGTAGTGGGATTACTTTACTTTACCTTATTCTCAAATACTCGTATTCTCCTTTCCCCCCTTAAAGTAAGAGTCCATGTTTCGCATCCATATAATATAACTGGTAGAATAATAGTTTTATATATTTTCAGTTTAAAGTTTTTTGAAAGGAGTTGGGACATCAAGAGTCTCTGTAATGCATAATAGCATGCATTTGCAGAATTGAGCCTATGTTTAATTTCTTTGTGCATCTCACTGCTGTTGGTATTTGTTATCCCTAGATACTTGAAATAAGCCAATTCTTCAAAATTTCCTTCGTTTGTCATTACTTATCCATTTCCTTTATATAACGCACTACAGGTAGCTAATACCCAGCGTGTGCTGTTACATCTGAATAAATGAAAATGAACGCACTACAGGTAGCTAATACCCAGCGTGTGCTGTTACATCTGAATAAATGAAAATGAACGCACTACAGGTAGCTAATACCCAGCGTGTGCTGTTACATCTGAATAAATGAAAATGAACGCACTACAGGTAGCTAATACCCAGCGTGTGCTGTTACATCTGAATAAATGAAAATGAACGCACTACAGGTAGCTAATACCCAGCGTGTGCTGTTACATCTGAATAAATGAAAATGAACGCACTACAGGTAGCTAATACCCAGCGTGTGCTGTTACATCTGAATAAATGAAAATGAACGCACTACAGGTAGCTAATACCCAGCGTGTGCTGTTACATCTGAATAAATGAAAATGAACGCACTACAGGTAGCTAATACCCAGCGTGTGCTGTTACATCTGAATAAATGAAAATGAACGCACTACAGGTAGCTAATACCCAGCGTGTGCTGTTACATCTGAATAAATGAAAATGAACGCACTACAGGTAGCTAATACCCAGCGTGTGCTGTTACATCTGAATAAATGAAAATGAACGCACTACAGGTAGCTAATACCCAGCGTGTGCTGTTACATCTGAATAAATGAAAATGAACGCACTACAGGTAGCTAATACCCAGCGTGTGCTGTTACATCTGAATAAATGAAAATGAACGCACTACAGGTAGCTAATACCCAGCGTGTGCTGTTACATCTGAATAAATGAAAATGAACGCACTACAGGTAGCTAATACCCGGCGTGTGCTGTTACATCTGAATAAATGAAAATGAACGCACTACAGGTAGCTAATACCCGGCGTGTGCTGTTACATCTGAATAAATGAAAATGAACGCACTACAGGTAGCTAATACCCAGCGTGTGCTGTTACATCTGAATAAATGAAAATGAACGCACTACAGGTAGCTAATACCCAGCGTGTGCTGTTACATCTGAATAAATGAAAATGAACGCACTACAGGTAGCTAATACCCAGCGTGTGCTGTTACATCTGAATAAATGAAAATGAACGCACTACAGGTAGCTAATACCCAGCGTGTGCTGTTACATCTGAATAAATGAAAAAGAACGCACTACAGGTAGCTAATACCCAGCGTGTGCTGTTACATCTGAATAAATGAAAATGAACGCACTACAGGTAGCTAATACCCAGCGTGTGCTGTTACATCTGAATAAATGAAAATGAACGCACTACAGGTAGCTAATACCCAGCGTGTGCTGTTACATCTGAATAAATGAAAATGAACGCACTACAGGTAGCTAATACCCGGCGTGTGCTGTTACATCTGAATAAATGAAATGAACGCACTACAGGTAGCTAATACCCGGCGTGTGCTGTTACATCTGAATAAATGAAAATGAACGCACTACAGGTAGCTAATACCCGGCGTGTGCTGTTACATCTGAATAAATGAAAATGAACGCACTACAGGTAGCTAATACCCGGCGTGTGCTGTTACATCTGAATAAATGAAAATGAACGCACTACAGGTAGCTAATACCCGGCGTGTGCTGTTACATCTGAATAAATGAAAATGAACGCACTACAGGTAGCTAATACCCGGCGTGTGCTGTTACATCTGAATAAATGAAAATGAACGCACTACAGGTAGCTAATACCCGGCGTGTGCTGTTACATCTGAATAAATGAAAATGAACGCACTACAGGTAGCTAATACCCAGCGTGTGCTGTTACATCTGAATAAATGAAAATGAACGCACTACAGGTAGCTAATACCCGGCGTGTGCTGTTACATCTGAATAAATGAAAATGAACGCACTACAGGTAGCTAATACCCGGCGTGTGCTGTTACATCTGAATAAATGAAAATGAACGCACTACAGGTAGCTAATACCCAGCGTGTGCTGTTACATCTGAATAAATGAAAATGAACGCACTACAGGTAGCTAATACCCAGCGTGTGCTGTTACATCTGAATAAATGAAAATGAACGCACTACAGGTAGCTAATACCCAGCGTGTGCTGTTACATCTGAATAAATGAAAATGAACGCACTACAGGTAGCTAATACCCAGCGTGTGCTGTTACATCTGAATAAATGAAAATGAACGCACTACAGGTAGCTAATACCCAGCGTGTGCTGTTACATCTGAATAAATGAAAATGAACGCACTACAGGTAGCTAATACCCAGCGTGTGCTGTTACATCTGAATAAATGAAAATGAACGCACTACAGGTAGCTAATACCCAGCGTGTGCTGTTACATCTGAATAAATGAAAATGAACGCACTACAGGTAGCTAATACACAGCGTGTGCTGTTACATCTGAATAAATGAAAATGAACGCACTACAGGTAGCTAATACCCAGCGTGTGCTGTTACACATCTGAATAAATGAAAATGAACGCACTACAGGTAGCTAATACCCAGCGTGTGCTGTTACATCTGAATAAATGAAAATGAACGCACTACAGGTAGCTAATACCCAGCGTGTGCTGTTACATCTGAATAAATGAAAATGAACGCACTACAGGTAGCTAATACCCAGCGTGTGCTGTTACATCTGAATAAATGAAAATGAACGCACTACAGGTAGCTAATACCCAGCGTGTGCTGTTACATCTGAATAAATGAAAATGAACGCACTACAGGTAGCTAATACCCAGCGTGTGCTGTTACATCTGAATAAATGAAAATGAACGCACTACAGGTAGCTAATACCCAGCGTGTGCTGTTACATCTGAATAAATGAAAATGAACGCACTACAGGTAGCTAATACCCAGCGTGTGCTGTTACATCTGAATAAATGAAAATGAACGCACTACAGGTAGCTAATACACAGCGTGTGCTGTTACATCTGAATAAATGAAAATGAACGCACTACAGGTAGCTAATACCCAGCGTGTGCTGTTACATCTGAAATAATGAAAATGAACGCACTACAGGTAACTAATACCCAGCGTGTGCTGTTACATCTGAATAAATGAAAATGAACGCACTACAGGTAGCTAATACCCAGCGTGTGCTGTTACATCTGAATAAATGAAAATGAACGCACTACAGGTAGCTAATACCCAGCGTGTGCTGTTACATCTGAATAAATGAAAATGAACGCACTACAGGTAGCTAATACCCGGCGTGTGCTGTTACATCTGAATAAATGAAAATGAACGCACTACAGGTAGCTAATACCCAGCGTGTGCTGTTACATCTGAATAAATGAAAATGAACGCACTACAGGTAGCTAATACCCAGCGTGTGCTGTTACATCTGAATAAATGAAAATGAACGCACTACAGGTAGCTAATACCCAGCGTGTGCTGTTACATCTGAATAAATGAAAATGAACGCACTACAGGTAGCTAATACCCCAGCGTGTGCTGTTACATCTGAATAAATGAAAATGAACGCACTACAGGTAGCTAATACCCAGCGTGTGCTGTTACATCTGAATAAATGAAAATGAACGCACTACAGGTAGCTAATACCCAGCGTGTGCTGTTACATCTGAATAAATGAAAATGAACGCACTACAGGTAGCTAATACCCAGCGTGTGCTGTTACATCTGAATAAATGAAAATGAACGCACTACAGGTAGCTAATACCCGGCGTGTGCTGTTACATCTGAATAAATGAAAATGAACGCACTACAGGTAGCTAATACCCAGCGTGTGCTGTTACATCTGAATAAATGAAAATGAACGCACTACAGGTAGCTAATACCCAGCGTGTGCTGTTACATCTGAATAAATGAAAATGAACGCACTACAGGTAGCTAATACCCAGCGTGTGCTGTTACATCTGAATAAATGAAAATGAACGCACTACAGGTAGCTAATACCCAGCGTGTGCTGTTACATCTGAATAAATGAAAATGAACGCACTACAGGTAGCTAATACCCAGCGTGTGCTGTTACATCTGAATAAATGAAAATGAACGCACTACAGGTAGCTAATACCCAGCGTGTGCTGTTACATCTGAATAAATGAAAATGAACGCACTACAGGTAGCTAATACCCAGCGTGTGCTGTTACATCTGAATAAATGAAAATGAACGCACTACAGGTAGCTAATACCCAGCGTGTGCTGTTACATCTGAATAAATGAAAATGAACGCACTACAGGTAGCTAATACCCAGCGTGTGCTGTTACATCTGAATAAATGAAAATGAATATGATTTTATGTTTAGTTGAATAAATAAAAGGAAAAATAATTATAAATTTATATTTTAGAAACCCCGTGCTGATTACCCGATGTTGCCCGGGAATCTACTTATCTCGATCTTCGTGGCATAAATGAGCTAAAAGACAAAATTCGTTATTGTGAGTTATCCGTAAAAGAATACCCGCCATGTGCTGCTAAGCTTCCACAGAAATCTACGTACTTGTCTCGATCTTCTTGGCATCAATGAAAGACAAAAATGGTTATTGTGCGTTATCCGTAAGACATATGCTGCCGCGGACTTTTTTGTAGAGCTTTTTGAGATATTCAATTCTGTGTACATTAATTTTGTGTATTTGTTATGGTTTAGGCAGCGTAAGCCATTTAAGCTTCTAAAGAGCTACTTTTTTCACGTTTTCCACTACAAAGGGCGATTTTTAAAGTTGTAGGAGTTGAGTATCACAACTCTCTTATAGCCTATGTTCATCCCGGGAATCTCCTGAACATTTTACAAAAAGCCCCGTCACAATCGGATCAGCGGTATGGCCGCGCATAAAGTACAAACAAACAAACAAACATTCATTTTTATAATCAATTGAGTTGGTGTTTACTTGATGAAAATTCATATTTATTAATTAAATAAAAATAAAACGAAGTTTTATTTGATTTTCATATTTATTATATAATTCAGTGACAGCTGTTTCGGTACACTGTACCTTCTTCAGACTTGTCATTTTTATATATTAGATTTCCATGAGTGAACATACATTTAGTATTATCGATGTTTACTTCCAGTCCCAATTCTTAATGTTACTCAATAGTGTGTGCATGTTGTCCCATAGTATCTCCTCGTTATCGCTCAATAATACTACACATGTAATTGAGGCCTGAAAAATATTTACAATATCATTACGAGCAGAATGTTTGTCATAAATAACTATTAAATGGAGACAGTTCCTAATTACCGTTGGTATCAACTTGCAATGTATTCAGTCTTGAAATGCCATTTGTCTAAGAACTAATTCTATCGATGACACAATCACCAGGTATGACATTAAAATTGGAAATAGCTAATCACAAGAAGTTTTATTTTTCTATCTATCTATCTATCTATCTATCTATCTATCTATCTATCTATCTTTGGGTTTCTACAGCTGCTGTCGTCTTCCCGTGCCAAACCTCCAAAGCCTACGATCTTGGGCATCTTCAATGCTTAGCCCTCTTGCTTGCATTACTGTCTTCATGTTTTCCTTCCATGTTAACTTCGGTCTCCTTCTCTTCCTCCTTCTGGTCGGATGCCATTGATATAGTTGCTTCGGCCATCGCTTATCTTCCATTCTTAAAACATGTCCTAACCACTTTAATTCCTTCTCCTCAATTCTTTCAATTATGCTTTATTCTGCTTCCATTATATTTCTTCCGATTCCGATTGAGGGTCTTTCCACTTGCCCTTTTACCAGCCGGCTGCTGGCCCTTCACATCCACATGTGTCAATCACAGAGGTAGATGATCAACAGGCAGTGTAGGGGTGACATGTGGTTAGCATGTCGAGTCCCCCAGCCGTTATAGCTGGTTCCTCAACCTGGAGCCGCTACTTATTGTAGCTACCCAATTGCCTCACGATGCTGGGTGGGCACCGGTCCCATACTGGCCGAAATACCATGAGAAAATTTCTTCCCCCATAGAGACTCGAACCAGTGCAAGTCCCGTAGCTCTGCGCCAAGGCTTCCTACCTTAACCGCTCGGCTACGGCGCGGGACCCATTATATTTCTAATTTCCTTATTTGTGACATGTTCTAATTTTGACTTTCTGGCACTTCTGCGTAAATAATCCATTTCTAGAGCTATTAGTCTATTCTTGTAGTACTTATTGATTGTCCATACATTGCAACAGATCCCACTAATGTTTTACCAATATATTTTTTTTTTTGTCTTTCCAAATATGCTTATCCCACCATACGAAATTTAACGATGATATTATTTTGCTACTCAATTCAATTCTATGTTTAATATTCTCTTTGCCTATACCTTCAATGTTATCCATAATGGTTCCCAAATATTTAGTTTGTTTCACTTGCTTTATTTGGATTCCTTCTTCCAATATTAAATTTTCTCTTTCATTGCTATTTACTGCCAGATATTCTGTTTTTTTTTTTTTTTTGTAAATTTACTGTGAGACCCCATGATTCATATGTGTTTTTCAACCTTTTTATCATGAATTCCATATCAAATTTTTCTTGCGCTATTTTTCATCTGCTAAAATAACTAATCTGATTTCATGGCATCTACTTATTTAATTACTTCCTCCATTTTATTTCTGCAGCCTTGAATATTCCAAATGCTAATTTTCAAAGTCCTTTTTCTTAGCTTTAATCGTCCTAGAGTGTTTTTCCGAGGCATGATGTTGGTTTTTTAGCATTTCTTTTCTTTTTATGATGAACGAGGAGCTGGCCCGATGCATCAACCCCCAACCTGGGGGACGGGTAATTTTTGTTCAAGGTTTTTTTCCTCAAGCCTTTGATAGTCCAGTATCTTACTGCAAGGCAGCAGCGCTAGTTTTGGTCCGCCCTGGGTATTTCATTTCCTCAGTACCCGCCATATCTGGTAAGCGTTCCCCTATCCGCCAATTGGGGAGGCGCCCGAAGGGAGACTGGCAACTCCACACGAAGTTTTTTTAGGAGTTATTACAAGAGAGTTACAGAGGCAAATGCATTTTCTTACATGCTTAAAGAAAAATGAAGTCATACGTCTAGTTTGATTGAATTAAATCTGGGACTTAGCTCGGGAGAAGTAGCCTATAGTTTTATAACTAAATCTACGAAACGTACTGTTCTTATGACACCTGGTTCCCTATTAAGATCATGTAGCTCTCTGTTATGTAGTCTTCCACATTCACCTATCCATCTCTCCTTGCTCAATTTTTTCCCTAAGATTTTTATTCTCAAATACTCGTAATCTTTTCTCCTCCCTTAAAGTAAGAGTCCATGTTTCGCATCCATATAATATAACTGGGAGAATAACAGTTTTATATGCTATTATGCATTGCAGAGACTTTTGATGTCCCAACTCCTTTCAAAAAACATTAAACTGAAAATATATAAAACTATTATTCTACCAGTTATATTATATGTGTGCGAAACATGGACTCTTACTTTAAGGGAGGAAAGGAGATTACGAGTTTTTGAGAATAAAGTTCTTAGGAAAAATTTTGGACCAAAGAGAGATGAACAGACAGGTGAATGGAGAAGGCTACATAACAATGAACTACATGGTCTTTATAGGAAGCCAGATATAATAAGAACAGTTAAGTCTCGTAGACTGTGATGGACAGGACATGTTGCGCGTATGGGGAATGAAAGACTTGCATGGAAGCTTCTTGTAGGAAAGCCAGAAGGAAAACGCCCAGTTGGTAGACCCAGAATGAGGTGGGAAAATAACATTAACTATGATTTGAGGGAAGTAGATTATACAGGGAATGATTGGAAATCATTAGCTCAGGATAGGGATGTATGGAGAGCTTATGACCGCGCGGCCATGAACCTACGGTTTCGATAGTGCCAGTGAGTGAGTAAGTAAGTAAAAACTTACATTTAGTTTCATTTGTGTTTACTTCCAGTCCCAATTTCTTAGTGTTACTCAATAGTGTGTGCGTGTTGGCCTTTAGTATCTCCTCGCTATCACCGAATAGTACTACATCATCATCATAAACTAACAGCTTATTAATACCATTCAGTTGTAGGCCTTCTTCATTCTCTAAAGATTTGATGGCATGCTCTAATACAAAACTGAATAGCAGAGGAGATAGTGCATCTCCTTGTTTCAACTCACTGTGGATTTTAAAAGTATCAGAAAACTGCCTACACGCACCCTACTCTTTGACACATTTGTATTAAGTCTAACATTTTAGGAATATCAATCTCTAGCAGGATAATATGAGGGAAAATGCCCAGTTGGTAGACCAAGAATTAGGTGGGAGAATAACATTAACCATGATTTGAGGGAAGTAGATTATACAGGGAATGATTGGAAAGGATTAGCTCAGGATAGGTACGTATGCAGAACTTATGTCCGCGCGGCCATGAACCTATGGGTTCGATAGTGCCAGTGAGTTAGTTACGTACAAGGATAATATAAACTTTTCCCTCTTAATTGTAGTCTACATATAGTTGATGTACAGTGTCATTATATTCCCCTTTATTTTCTAAAATTCATGTTATACTAAAAATCTGATCTGTTGTAGAGCTATTAGTGCTAAATCCACATTGAAGGATCAACTATAGCTTTTCAACAAATTCCGAAGTAAGTAAATATTGTGGTGGTTCACATGGAAATATTTTTGGAACATTTTCACAAATGTTTGTCTATCATACTTATTAGATACAGAATTCAGAAAATTATTTTGTAAAGAAATGTTGAAGGTAGATGGACAAGAGAACAACCACAAGAATAACGGGTGAATGGGATCAAGATGAGTATTAATAGAATGTAATTGACGGAAGAAGATGCGCTAGACGGCATTTTTGGAAAAATAAAATTACTTTAGGTAGAAAAATAAAAAAACTACACTGTATAAAAACTTTATAATTACTTACTTACTTACTCACTGGCACTATCGAACCCGTAGGTTCATGGCCGAGCGGACATAAGCTCTCCATACATCCCTATCCTGAGCTAATGCTTTCCAATCATTTCTGTATAATCTACTTCCCTCAAATCATAGTTAATGTTGTTCTCCCACCTCATTCTTGGTCTACCAACTGGGCGTTTTCCCTCTGGCTCTCCTACAAGAAGCTTCCATGCAAGTATTTCATTCCCCATACGTGCAACATGTCCTGCCCATCGCAGTCTATGAGACTTAACTGTTCTTATTATATCTGGCTTCCTATAAAGACCATGTAGTTCATTGTTATGTAGTCTTCTCCATTCACCTGTCTCTTCATCTCTCTTTGGTCCAAACATTTTTCCTAAGCACACTTCTACCTTACCAAATTTAAATTTTGTACAGGTGAACCCTATATAAAATTTGACATAACACATGAAAATTAAAGTTACATTCCTGCTTGCTAAAGTGGTATATGAACTATCAAAACATTTTCAAGTGCCTACATCCCAAAATATTGTAGAATATGAACAAACTCGTACGTAAAAAAGAATTGGGCTGATGTTTCCATTAAGCACAGAGAGAATTATTTCTATGTCCCAGGTAGAAACCACGTACATGCACCAACAGGTTATATTTTAAAATTATATCCCACTATTAATAATAAATAATTTTACATTTTTTGTTACAATTATTTCGACATATTTTTCTATGATATTTAACTATATACGTAACATGAAGACGTGGCAGCCATATTGGTTTTAACGAATAATCTCTACAACAACAGTGCAGCCAACATAGAGTATGTACTTTAGAATTTCAGAATTTACTATTTATTTTTGCATCAATGTGCATTTAGAAGAAATAGGTCTACAACAGATCAGATTTTCAGTATAAGACAGATTTCAGAGATGAAATGGGAATATAATGGTACTGTACATCAACTATATGTAGACTTCAAAAAAGCATATGATTCAATTAAGAGGGAGAAGTTATATAGTATCCTGCTGCAGTTCGGAATTCCTAAAAAGTTAGTTAGACTTATACGAATGTGTCTAAATGGCACAAAGAGAAGGGTGCGTGTAGGCAAACACTTTTCGGACACTTTTGAAATCCAGAATGGGTTCAAGCAAAGGAGATGCACTATCTCCTCTACTATTTAATTTTGTACTAGAGCATGCCATTAAATCTTTAGAGAATGAGGAAGGCTTACAACTCAATGGTATTAATAAGCTGTTAAGTTTATGCTGATGATGTAGTACTACTGGCCGATAGCGAGGAGATACTAAAGGGCAACACGCACACACTATTGAGTAACACTAAGAAATTAGGACTGGAAGTAAATATCAATAAAGTAAATATATGGTCACACGTAGAAATTCAGTATATAATGGAAATGGACAGATAATGACAAATGAGGGAAATTTTCAGGAAGTGGCTGAATTCAAATACCTAGGAACAATAATCACAAATAGGAATGAGATGCACAAAGAAATTAAACATAGGCTCAATTCTGGAAATGCATGCTATTATGCATTACAGAGACTTTTGATGTCCCAACTCCTTTCAAAAAACGTTAAACTGAAAATATATAAAACTATTATTCTACCAGTTATATTATATGGGTGCGAAACATGGACTCTTACTTTAAGGGAGGAAAGGAGATTACGAGTATTTGAGAATAAAGTTCTTAGGAAAATGTTTGGACCAAAGAGAGATGAACAGACAGGTGAATGGAGAAGACTACATAACAATGAACTACATGGTCTTTATAGGAAGCCAGATATAATAAGAACAGTTAAGTCTCGTAGACTGCGATGGGCAGGACATGTTGCGCGTATGGGGAATGAAAGACGTGCATGGAAGCTTCTTGTAGGAAAGCCAGAGGGAAAAACGCCCAGTTGGTAGACCAAGAATGAGGTGGGAGAATAACATTATCCATCATTTGAGGGAAGTAGATTATACAGGGAATGATTGGAAAGCATTAGCTCAGGATAGGGCTGTATGGAGAGCTTATGTCCGCGCGGCCATGAACCTACGGGTTCGATAGTCCAGTGAGTAAGTAAGTTACTATTTATTTTTGGGCGTTGCATTCTTTCACAAGTTACAGTGCTTAAATTGCGCTAGGTTAGCTTTTAGGTTTGTTAAATAGCATGTATAGTGTTGGCTGCATTGCGATATTCCATAGAGTAAACCGATTCGCGTTTGTTGGCGCATGTGCAAGGTGTCTGCCTGGGACTTAGATAAAATTCTCACTGCGCTTAATAGAAACATTATCCAAGAATTGTTACGCAGAAGCGTCAGTTGCCTTTATTTTGTATAATTGAGGCGCTCCTCCGATTACTAACTGGAGTAACATTAAGGGATAGAATGAAGAGTGGTGAGATAAGGATGCAGTGGAATAGTAGGGAAATGGTTGAACATATACAAAACTATCATAAGTAATGCCAGAGTGATTTCGAAATTATCGATAAATTCACGACTCACGAAGAGTGGCATTTGTTAGGACTATTTAACGAATAAAATTAAGCTGTTTACTCACAAATCATTATTTAACTATAGTTATTTTAAAATATTTATATATTTAATGTAAACGGCGATGATTGAAAACAAATGAGAAACGAGAGGTACGCTTCATCTGCTTCCTTTGTTTATCACTGCAACCAGATCATATTATTTATTGCCAAAGGAACGCAATATTGTAATAATGCTCTCTAGTGGAGAAAAAATGAAACGCATCAAACTGTATATTAATTTATTTATGATGTCGTATGATGTAAATGTGACAATTATATTTTTCTGGATTATTACCTGGGAATAAAATACATTTAAGAAAGTGCAAACAGTGGTTTCTTTTTTTGGTGGTATAATCAATTGCTACAAACATTTTTATATTAACTCCTGGAAGAGCTATGTGATGACATCTATGCACTATATATACAATCTGGTAGCCGTGTTTCTTATAGGCTCGGTCACTGCAAAATAATGGTCAGGCCTGTTCAGAATATTAAAAAGGAGGAGCTTTCTTTAATGTGGTAATTATAACACTGATAAATATTTCGTGAAACACGACTCTGATTGGTTGTAAAACAGAAATCATTGAAACGTGATTGGTCATTAACTCCCATTTGGGGGTATGAGTTAAATAGTCATAAGTAATATTTTACTGCAACCTGAAAAATAGATCACATGTCACCTCTACACTGGCTTTTATGATCGTCTACCTCTGATTAACACATGTGGACGTGAGGCCAGCAGTCGGATGGTAGGCCAAGGGCTTCTGGGCCTGTCGCGCTTGGAGTAACACATTACATCCACATGAACATCGACAAAGAAATAAAACATCCCTCACGCAAAAAAATTGCGTAAAGTAAGAGAATTCCTCACGAAGTGGAATTAATGGGATTTTAATGGTTTACGGAATACATATTTCTTCATAATAATCATCAGGGATTAGACAGTAAGGTCTGTTCCGATCTTATTCTAGAATTGGTCTGCCCATTTTTACTAGGTCTTGAAAAATATATGTTTTTCTCTTAATTAAATCGTGGGTATACAATTACATTAAGTAATGAGAATGAGATATTGAGTTACACTAAGAAACTGGGACTGGAAGTAAAAATTCATGAAACTAAATATATAGTAACACACAGAAATGCATTATATAATGGAAAGTAAGAGTCGATGTTTCGCATCCATACAATAATAATAATAATAATAACCCTCCATGGTATCTTTACCTTGTCGTGTTGGAGTGGCTTGCGTGCTTAAATGACCCTGAGAGCTATGCCGGCGGTAGCATTGCTGCCAATAGGGTTACCCATGCCGGACTGGTCGAAGGTGATAAGCCAGACGAAAAAAAAAAAGTACCTTGGTCGAAAGAGTGACGATCTTTCACCGTAAATATATAACCGTCAAGAAATGCGGACATGGGTTCAACTGAGGTAGTATGGAGAGCTTATGTCCGTGCGGCAATGAACCTACGGGTTCGATAGTGCCAGTGAATAAGTAAGTAAGTAAGTATAATAATAATAATAATAATAATAATAATAATAATAATAACAACAACAACACTGGAGGTACCCTGCTGCCTTGTCAAGCAGCGGGCCCGGGTTCGATCCCCGGTAAGGTCAGTTTTTCTGGGCGAGGTTCTTATCGGGGTTTTTCCTCACCTGTAAGACAAATGTCAGGAAAACGTTAAGGCCCAAACGGTCCTCGAAATCATATCGCAATCATCATCATTAATATTCATCTTAGATTTAGTTTAGGATTAGGGACTCTCCTGGCGCACCACCATCATCATCACCACGTATCGTATCATCGCGGCAACGTAACCCCGCCTTCCAGGCGCCCCAAACTCAGAAGTGGGTTACAAGTACCCCATGCCAGGAGAGAAACTAGGAATGTCTAAAGACAATCTGGGGCATTTAAAAAAATAAATAATAATAATAATAATAATAATAATAATAATAATAATAATAATAATAATAATAATAATAATTACTTTAGATTACCTGGCAGAGTTAAGGCCTTAAGGTCTTCTCTGTACTCAACCAGGTTTAAAAAATAGTCTTACATTTAAATTACAATAAACATAAACGATTATATGTTATACAGACAATAAAATTATTATTTATAATGTATTTTGATTTACTCTAGATTTAACGAATTAAATATAATATGTACAAGATATATAAAAAACGAGAAAAAATTATTAATGACATGGTATGCATTTAAATAAATAGAGAAAAATCAATTTTTAGATAATCCCTGATATCTTGAGGAAATTCCTTGAGCAGGCAGAGGCTACTGTGAAGGAAGTAGAATAAGAGGAAGTGCTATGAAGAGGGATTGTTAGCAGACTGTTATCTTGTGACCTAGTGTCAATATTGTGGTAAGAGGATAACTTCTCAAATCTGGGCGCCAGGTAACTAGGAGTATGAAAATAACAGTTTTATATATTTTCAGTTCAACGGTTTTTGACAAGTTGGGATGACAAGGTACTCTGTAATGCATAATAACACGCATTTCCATAATTTAACCTACGCTTAATTTATTTATGCATCTCATTCCTATTTGTGATTATTGTTCCTAGGTAGTACTACTGGCCGATAGCGAGGAGATACTGAAGGCCAACACGCACACACTATTGAGTAACACTAAGAAATTAGGACTGGAAGTAAATATCAGTAAAACTAAATATATGGTCACACGTAGAAATACATTATATAATGGAAATGGACAGCTAATGACAAATGAGGGAAATTTTGAGGAATTGGCTGAATTCAAATACCTAGGAACAATAATCACAAATAGGAATGAGATGCACAAAGAAATTAAACATAGGCTCAATTCTGGAAATGCATGCTATTATGCATTGCAGAGACTTTTGATGTCCCAACTCCTTTCAAAAAGCGTTAAGCTGAAAATATATAAAACTATTGTTCTACCAGTTATATTGTATGGGTGTGAAACATGGACTCTTACTTTAAGGGAGGAAAGGAGATTAAGAGTATTTGAGAATAAAGTTCTTAGGAAAATTTTTGGACCAAAGAGAGATGAACAGACAGGTGAATGGAGAAGACTACATAACAATGAACTACATGGTCTTTATAGGAAGCCAGATATAATAAGAACAGTTAAGTCCCGTAGACTGCGATGGGCAGGACATGTTGCACGTATGGGGAATGAAAGACGTGCATGGAAACTTCTTGTAGGAAAGCCAGAAGGAAAACGCCCAGTTGGTAGACCAAGAATGAGGTGGGAGAACAACATTAACTATGATTTGAGGGAAGTAGATTATACAGGGAATGATTGGAAAACATTAGCTCAGGATAGGGATGTATGGAGAGCTTATGTCCGTGCGGCCATGAACCTACGGGTTCGATAGTGCCAGTGAGTAAGTAAGTAAGTAAGTTCCTAGGTATTTGAATTCAGTCACTTCTTCAACATTTCTCTCATTTGTCATTAGCTGTCCATTTCCATTATAAATTGTATTTTTATGTGTAAATATTTAGTTTTATTGATGTTTACTTCCAGTCCCAATTTCTTAGTGTTATTCAATAGTGTGTGCGTGTTGGCCCTTTAGTATCTCCTCGCTAAGAATAATACATAATCATAAGTAATGCAACGAGTGATTTCCAAATTATCGATAAATTCACGACTCACGAAGTGAGGAGTGAATTTATCTAGAGAATTTGGAAATCAAGAGTGGCATTTGTTAGGACTATTTAACGAATAAAATTAAGCTGTTTACTCATAAATCATTATTTAAATATAGTTATTTTAAAATATTTATATATTTAATGTAAACGGCGATATTTGAAAACAAATCAGAAACGATTGGTACGCTTCATCTGCTTCTTTTGTTCATCACTGCAAACAGGTCATATTATTTATTGCCAAAGGAACGCAATATTGTAAGAATGCACTCTAGTGGAGAAAAATTAAACACATCAAACTGTATATCAATTCATTTCTGATGTCCTATGACAATTATATTTTTCTGGAATGTTATTATCTGGGAAAAAATACATTTAAGAAAGTGCAAACAGTGGTTTCTTTTTTTGGTGGTATAATCAATTGCTACAAATGTTTTTATATTAACTCCCGCATGCGCTACGTGTTGACATTCATGTACTATATATACAATCTGGTAGCCGTATTTCTTAAGGAGTCAGTCACTGCAAAATAATGCTATGATAAACTTTAGTAGGTAAATTCTAGGCGAAATACGGCTGTGATTGGTTGTAAATGAAAAATCATTGAAATGTGATTGGTCATTGACTCCCATTTGGGGCATGAGTTAAATAGTCAGCATAAACTAACAGCTTTTTAATATCATTGAGTTGTAGGCCTTCATCCTCTGAAGATTTGATGGCATGCTCTAGTACAAAATTGAAGAGCAAAATTCTATTGGATGATGAAACTTTAGAACGAGTAAATAAATTTAATTATATGAGTTATAATTTAACATTTCAAGACGAAATTGATATAGCAAAGAAAATCACAAATTTCACAAAAACAACGGGGATAATTAACAGTATAATGAAACCATCTTTAGTACAGAAGAACACAAGATTACGGCTTTATAAGGTTTTGCAAGACCAGTATTAAGATATGGTAGTGAAGCATGGACAATACGAAGAAGAGATGAAAGCCGAATAACAGCAAATGAGATGCGATTTATGTGCCATACAGCAGGCTACACAAAGTGGGACCATAAAATAAATGAGGAAATTATGGAAGAGTTGGATATAGAACCCATTCTTCACCATATACAAAACTACCAGAACAACTGGAAAGCCCATCTTCAACGAATGCCGTCTCATAGAATTCCAAAAGCCGTGCTTCATTAATGGTCCCAAGGCAAAAGTTCACTGGGACGTCCAAAAAAAGCAGTGGATGGAAAATTCCTCTTTGAAACTGTAACAGGCCATACGTGCCTCAATACGTTCATGTATGATGATGATGATGATGAAGTATATCTTAATTAATTGAGTGGAAAATTAGAAAATATGACCTTAACTCTCCAAGTTTAAATACAATATTATTATTATTATTATTATTATTATTATTATTATTATTATTATTATTATTATTATTATTATTATTAAGTCTCGTAGACTGAGATGGGCACGTTGCACGTATGGGGAATGAAAGACTTGCATGGAAGCTTCTTGTAGGTAAGCCAGAGGGAAAACGGCCAGTTGGTAGACCAAGAATGAGGTGGGAGAATAACATTAACTATGATTTGAGGGACGTAGATTATACAGGGAATGATTGGAAAGCATTAGCTCAGGATAGGGATGTATGGAGAGCTTATGTCCGCGCGGCCTTGAACCTACGGGTTCGATAGTGCCAGTGAGTAAGTAAGTAAGTAAGTATTATTATTATCGTAAGTATTATTATTGTTATTATCGTATAAAATGTTGTTTGTACATGAAATTTACATTGCTACATTTAATGTATCTTTAAATGTTTATAATTAGTATAGTGTATATCTATATTTGTCAAAAATTTATTTGTATTTGTGCTGGTTGAGTGGAAGAGAGGGCCTTATGGCCTTAACTCTGCCAGAATAAATAAAACATTAATTTTAACTAACATTAACTGGTTGCATTATAGATAATAATATAATAGATATTATCTTTTTAATCAAATCTTCATTTAGTATTTAATATTAGAGTTAATTGTGATTGTTACATTCTGATGTCACATACGTTTGTCCTGGTGAGTGGAAGAGAAGGCCTTAGCTCCGCCAGGCTAAATAAATCTAATCTATTAATTAAATAAAAATAAAACGTAGTTATATTTGATTTTCATATTTATTAAGATATAATTCAGTGACAGCTGTTTCGGTACACTGTACCTTCTTCAGACATGTTAACAAATTATGAATTGTGTTCCAACTGATCTAACCAAAAAAAAAATTAAATAAATATTGTTGTATTGTTGCTTAGATCAGTTGGAACACAATTCATAATTTGTTAACATGTCTGAAGAAGGTACAGTGTACCGAAACAGCTGTCACTGAATTATATAATAAATATGAAAATCAAATAAAACTACGTTTTATTTTTATTCAATTAATAAATATGGATTTTCATCAAGTAAACACCAACTCGTTTAAAATCGAATCTAATTTGTCAAATATGTATTTGTTTTTGTGTTGGTTGAGTGGAAGAGGAGGCCTTATGACCTTATCTCTGCCAGAATAAATAAAACATTGTTATTATTATTATTATTATTATTATTATTATTATTATTATTATTATTAGTAGTAGTAGTAGTAGTAGTAGTAGTAGTACCATTATTAATGGAATTAGAACGATTGGTTTGCGGAAGTCGTCCACTCATTGTTTTTTAATTTTATAGGGAAAGTTTCCAAGTTCAATAACTTTGTAAAATGTTGTTTGAGGAAGTTTAAATAATACAATGGGAGGAAGGTACTAATATGCATAATGTCGATTCATATTAAATGTGTGAACTATAACATGATTTTGTGCTTTACACGTTCTTTGAAGAGCGATATTCAGTATTTTATTTATCTACGTAGACACACTACCTCGTTGGACTCTCAAACAAGTAAGTATCGACTGTGCTCTACAGGTAATCGCGATAAAACTAGCACATATTTCTTCTGCTGATGATGGAGGTCGGCTTCCGAAAGGCCTACAGTTCATAAAAGTTATAAAAAATGAACACAGTTGAGGACAACCGCATATACAGGATGCAGCATATGTCAGTAAACCGAAAATGCTAATATATTTTCTGTAGCTTACATCATTTATGTGACCCAATATCTTAGTGTTAATAGAATGTTGGTGTTAGCCCTTAGTATCTCCTCGCTATCACCAATTCCCTTCCGTCCTATGTCAGAGAACATCCTTCAAAAACAAACTAAAGAATTATTTAATAACAAACTAACTTATACACCTCACTGATAGTATTCTTTTAACAATTAATAAATTTAATTATTTATGAAAATAATATTAAGATTAACAAATATTTTCTTTTGTTTTGTTTTAAATATTGTAAAGGTAAAGTGATCCCACTACAGGCCTCAGGAGGCCCTTGGGGTAGTAGGAGGTTAAGGCTCCCACTTTTTCTAGACAATCGGCACTTGATATCAGCCGGGTTGTCAGCCCTGCGTGACGGCCGCCTTTACCCCAGAACAAGCGTCTGGTACTCATTTAAGTTAGAGGCTGAGTCGACCCCAGGGCCATAGTGCCGCCAGAGGGTTTGGGTCAGTTTAAAAATCCTGATAGCCCTTAGTATTTCCTCGCTATCACCAATTCCCTTCCGCCCTATGTCAGAGACTGTCAAACTATAACATCCTTCAAAAACAAAGTAAAGAATTATTTAATAACAAACTAACTTATACACCTCACTGATAGAATTCTTTTAACAATTAATAAATTCAATTATTTATGAAAATAATATTAAGATTAACAAATATTTTCTTTTGTTTTGTTTTAATTATTGTATAAACGTAAAATTAGTTTTCTATATCTCATTATTTTTCTTTGTTTTATATGTACATTAGACAGGGACAATTTAATATATCTTGCTTGTATACATTTTATTATTAGTTTTAGTCTTAATTTTAACTAACATTAACTGGTTGTATTATAGATCGTAATATAATAGATATTATCTTTTTGATCAAATTTTTATTTAGTATTTAATATTAGAGTTAATTCAAATTGTTATATTCTGATGTAATATATGTTTGTCCTGGTGAGTGGAAGAGAAGGCCACATGACCTTAACTCCACCAGGCTAAATAAATCTAATCTAATCTAAACAGGATATACTGACAACTTATTAGTTCCATTAAGTTGTACACCTTCTTCATTCTCTAAAGATTTTTGTAATTTAGATATAACACAATTTTTGTGTTTATTTTTTAAATCTGGTTGAGTGCTAGACAATGCCTTAAATCTGCCAGATAAAATATGGCATATTATACAGGGTGTTCCTAAATTATGGACGGGGTTTCAAAGTTATTTACATGATATATATTATTGTATTTTTTTATTATTGTAAGGTCATGTTTTCCCTTTACAGAGATTGCCTTCTCTATAACATATTACACACATCATTACCTTATTATTTATCACACCGCTTCACTAGACTCTCTGATACACATAAATTAGATACCCGAACCCTTGAGCGCAGTGTCCTTTATATCCCTCCTCATCACACTACCTATCATTCGAAATATTTTACAATTTCTCTTGCTAGAACATGGAATTCCCTTCCACCCTATGTCAGAGACTGCCAAACTTTACCATCTTTCAGAAACAAATTGAAAATAAAATTACTAACAGAAACAACTCACTAATATTACTTTTTAAGAATTAATAATGTGTTTTTTCATTATTTAATAAAAATAGACTTAAGATTTGTTAATATATTTACCTAATGCCTTGTATAAAATGCATAGATTAATTCATTGTAGTTTATTACTTTCTTTGTATTTTTTTTCTTTCTTTTCTTTTTATGTATAGTAGATTCGAGCTGTTATTCCTTTCTGTATTCATTCTATCATTAATTTAATTTTAATTGTATTTAATTTTATTGTATTATTAGAGATTATTTTCATTATTATTCAATTTGACAGATAATTAATTGTTTAGTATGACTATTATTGTATTTTTGTAACATATGTAGGTCCTGGTGAGTGGAAGAGAAGGCCACATGGCCTTAACTCCACCAGGCTAAATAAATTTATTCTATTCTATTTAGGCGCTCTTCCCTTATAGGGAAGAATTTGAACTATACTAATTTATATTTGAAGAGAAAAATTATACGCTCAGCCCGGGACTTGAACCCGGGACCCTTGGTTCTCCAGACCAAGTGCTCTACCAACTGAGCTACCTGAGAAAGTACCGATCTAAACGCAAATCTTTCTCTATATATATTATAATTCCCGTCCACCAAATGCTCTGAAGCCATGCTTCTATGTTGCAAATGGGGGCTCCTTTATTATGAAGACATTTGGGAATTATACATTACAGCCATTACGGCTTTTTTCATTTGGTGGACGGGAATTATAATGTATATAGAGAAAGATTTGCGTTTAGATCGGTACTTGCTCGGGTAGCTCAGTTGGTAGAGCACTTGGTCTAGAGAACCAAGGGTCCCGGGTTCAAGTCCCGGTCTGAGCGTATAATTTTTCTCTTCAAATATGATTTATCCATCATTGAGATGTACGAAATCAATAATAAAAACATATACTAATTTAGTTACATTTGTTTTCGTATAGATGTCATTTATGACTGGTCCGTGGTCAGCGCTCCGCCTCATACTGACATCTAGGAAACCAAGGTAGTACTAGGACGGGAAAATTCGGTAAATTTCCCTTGAGACCTTTTAATTCAGGCTTAAGGATTTTTTACGAGCCTGAAAATCTTCAGACTCGGGACCCACGGCTTAAAGTCCCTCCCGGAGGACTTGCTCCTTGGACTATTCCGTCCTAAAAAATCCATCGACCCCTGCCGGGTTTGAACATGCGACCCTCGGGACCAGAGGCAAGGAGCATAACCACTAGTCCACCGCGGCCGATCCATGATATATATGTAAGAACAAACTTACATGGGAGTAAAGAGAAACTCTTCGAGTTTCATAACATACTTTATAAGTGTTCGATGTGAGCACCTTTAGTCACAAGGAACACATCTAGTCGATAGTGGAATTACTCCCAAACCTTGGTCAGCATATTTAGAGTAATGGATTCAACAGCAGCAACAATCCTTCTTCTCAAGTCTGGAAGGTCGACCGGAAGTGTGGTATGTACACATGGTCCTTCACATACCCCCACAGGAAGAAATCCCTAGGTGTGAGATCGGGAGACCGTGGAGGGTATGAGAATGAATCATATCATCCGGACCGACGCGTCATTTGGTGTTTGTGGACGTCCCGGACTTTTCATTTTACAGATACATCTAATTGTTTCTAACTGTTTATACCATCGACGGATAATTTTATCTGTCGGAGGATCAATTCCAAATTGCAGTCGGAAAGCTCGCTGCACTGCAACAATGGAAGCCAACCGGAACCTTTATACATATTATAGGAACATTTTGTGTTTAAAAAAAGGGAAGAAGAGGGCTGCCAAGTTATTCTAGGAGTTAGAAATTTCATTTACATTGACAATTTTATTGTGCAATTCTATATAACTTGATCTATTTTTTGTTAATTTTAAATATTGTTAAACCATAAATAATTAAAAGAAAAGTGTTTAATTCTGTCCCAAAACAAGGACTAAATCGAACTAATAAATGTACCCCTGCCGTAACACCAGACCTCGCAAATGCAACACAAAGAATGTCTTCTGTACAGGAATCGCCATTTTCACAACTTTAACGCAGACGACGTAATAATGACAAGAAACAAATTACTGCAAAACAGGATGTGAAACTTTCACAGTTTTTCTTTCATTATAGTAAATAATCGCGCATCCAATTTCGTTTGTAAAGCTATACCAACTACTTAAAACCCCGTCCATCATTTTGGAACACGCTGTATATACATAATTCTTCTGTGCGTGTGTATGTCATTGAACTCGTCCTGAACGATTGAACCCATTTTGATGAATTTTTTGTGCTTATTTAAGTGGGTTCTTGGATGATTTATATTCACAATTGGACCCTCTAAAACGATTAGGTGTAGGAGTTCATCTGAAGTGAAAATTTAAAATTCGTTCTAGCGGTCACAATTTTCGGTGTTTCTCAACGAAACTCAGTATTTCCCATTAACCTTTAAATCGGCAAAACACCACCACCACCACTATGTATTGGAAATTGTGTCACTTCTCATTCATTCATTTTCCCTCTATGTCCGTCAGGAAAACATCCACTTTTTTTTAATGGAAGCGTCCCCGACCAACTATATGGGAATTGTTCGATGGTGAACAACAACTTCCGGCTATCTCTAGGGATTTGGCAAAAAAGACAAAAAGACAAAAGACAAAGTGAAAAAGTCCTGCGACCAGTCATTAAAATGACTGGTGGTGAGCAATTTCTTCGACCCACTGTATGTGGAGTCCCGGGTACCAAGACAGAGTCCATTTGCCCCGGATTAAAGTTATGTGATTTTGTATGTTTATGACCGTGGCAGATCGCAGCAGCCTCAAGCGCCGGCTTTTGTAGGGATTTGGCACAAATTTCTTCTGTTAGTTATTTGATTGTGGCGGACCGCAGTGAAAACGGAATCTTGTGTAACTGTTATTATTAGGTATAGTGTGTAATTAGACACACATTTAAGTGGTTTATTTTTGTTCGTTTTCTTCTGATTTATTTAAATTATTAAATTAATTGAACCGACTGATGTATCCAAAAGGATACATTACGAATTTATGGGTTAATATATACCGAGGTGGGTATTATTAAAAAAATGAGGGAAATCCGACAATTAGAAGTGGACGTTTACCCGAAGTCCAAAATTAAAAACTGACTAGCAGCCGCCATGTTTGGTTCATCTCAGCATATACCATAGAATCTAATTGGCCGTTAATATTACATTTATTTAAGCGTAGCAACGCATGCCGGGATTAGATATATATATAGGTCTATATCATATGGTCATTTTAGGGTGTAATAAATGTTTGTGAAGTTTTTTGAATTTTGAAATGTGCTCAAAATATTAGTAAATATCACAAAAACTAAACATATGGTCACACGTAGAAATACATTATATAATGGAAATGGACAGCTAATGACAAATGAGGGAAATTTTGAGGAAGTGGCTGAATTCAAATACCTAGGAACAATAATCACAAATAGGAATGAGATGCACAAAGAAATTAAACATAGGCTCAATTCTGGAAATGCATGCTATTATGCATTGCAGAGACTCTTGATGTCGCAACTCCTTTCAAAAAACGTTAAAATGAAAATAAAACTATTATTCTACCAGTTATATTATATGGGTGCGAAACATGGACTCTTACTTTAAGGGAGGAAAGGAGATTACAAGTTTTTGACAATAAAGTTCTTAGGAGCATCTTTGGACCAAATAGAGATGAACAGACAAGTGAATGGAGAAGACTACACAACAATGAACTACATGGTCTTTATAGGAAGCCAGATATAATAAGAACAGTTAAGTCTCGTAGACTGCGATGGGCAAGACATGTTGCGCGTATGGGGAATGAAAGACGTGTATGGAAGCTTCTTGTATGGAAGCCAGAGGGAAAACGCCCAGTTGGTAGACCAAGAATGAGGTGGGAGAATAACATTAACTATTATTTGAGGGAAGTAGATTATACAGGGAATGATTGGAAAGCATTAGCTCAGGATAGGGATGTATGGAGAGCTTATGTCCGCGCGGTCATGAACCTACGGGTTCCATAGTGCCAGTGAGTAAGTTTCAAAATATTTTCTTGAAAACAAGCTATTAAACATTTTATAGCTACGGCGTCAGATAAGAAAGAAACAGGTTCTATTTGTGGATACGATTACAGAAGGTAATGTATTTACGAAAATGGAGGTCGGCGCACCTGAATGTGGTCTTTGATTTAACGACACTAATTCACACAGTAGTGCAGCTGGTGAGGAAGTGACGCATTGTGCTCTACTCTACACGGACATGCAAATTTTTCATTTCATTTTAATCACATTGTGTTTTAACACCCTTTGTTTCAACTAATTGAGGAAGCAATTGGGGCAGTTGTCTTGAAAAAATATTTTTAAAAAAAAATACAGATCATCACAGTTCCTATCTAGTAGATACGTAAATAATAATAATAATAATAATAATAATAATAATAATAATAATAATAATAATAATAATAATAATAATAATAATAATAAAAATAATAATAATAATAATGATAATAATAATAAAATAATAATAAAAATAAAATAATAATAATAATAATAATAATAATAATAATAATAATAATAATAATAAAAAATAATAATGATAATAATAATAAAAATAATAATGATAATAATAATAATAATAAAATAATAGTAAAATAATAATAATAGTAATAATAAAAATAATAATAATATAATAATAATAATAGTAATAAAAATGATAATAATAATAATAATAAAAATAATAATAATAAAAATGATAATAATAATAAAAATAAAATAATAATAATAACAATAATAATAATAATAATAATAAAAATAATAATAATAAAAATAATAATAATAATATTAAATAGTGGGCCGCGGTCTCTGGTCCCGAGGGTCGCGGGTTCAAACCCGGCCGGGGTCGATGGATTTTTTAGGATGGAAAAATCCAAGGAGCAAGTCCTCCGGGAGGGACTTTAAGCCGTGAGTCCCGAGTCAGAAAATTTTCAGGCTCGTAAAAAATCCTTAAGCCTGAATGAAAAGGCCTCTAAGCAAAATTTACGGAATTTTCCCGTCCTAGTGCTACCTTGGTTTCCTAGATGTTAGTATGAGGCGGAACGCTGACCACGGACCACTCAAATGACATCTATACGAAAACAAGTGTAACTAAATTAGTGTGGTTCAAATTCTTCCCTGTAGGGGGAGAGCGCCTAAATCTCTGTTAAGGGAAGCATGGGCTTACAATAATAATAATAATAATAATAATAATAATAATAATAATAATAATAATAATAATAATAATAATATTTTTTATTTATTCTGGCAGAGTTAAGGCCATAAGCCCTCTCTTCCCTCACAGCACAAACAAATATATTGAAATATAGATATACCTATCTATATAAACAGTAAAGATACATAAAATGTAGCAATTAATGTCATGTAACAACATTTTACAGATAATAAATAAGGTACTTACGATAATAATAATAAAAATATAATAATAATATGATAATAATAATAAATGATAATAATAATACTAATCAAATAATGATAATAATAATGAAATAATAATCATACTAATAATAAGAATATAATAATGATAAATAATAAATAATAATAATACTGCTGATAATAATCATGATGATACTATAGATTCTAATAATGCTGACCATAATAATGATACCAATAATACTGATAACCCTCCTTCTACTACTCCTGCTACTCCTCTACTTCTCATCCTCATTTCTCCTCCTCATACTGATCATAATTATGCTAACTCCTTATTGCTCATACTGACTTCTTCTCCTACTTCATGATCATACTCCTGCTTAACTGCCCTACTCCTTCCTTCTTCTCTCCTTCTATCCTTCTCCTGCTGCTCCTGCTCCTGCTGCTCTCTCCTGCTCCTCCTCCCTGCCTCCTCCTGCTCCGCCTCCTCCTGCTCTCCTCCTCTGCTCCGCTCCTCTTCCTCCCTGCTCTCCTCCTGCTGCTCCTCCTCCTTCTGCTCCTCTCCTGCTCCTCATCCTGCTGCCTCCTCCTCCGCTGCTCCTCCCCTTCTGCTCCTCCTCCTGCTGCTCCTCCTCCTGCTGATCCTCCTCCTGCTGCTTTCCTCCTCCTGCTGCTCCTCCTTCCTGCATGCCATCCTCCTCCTGCTGCTCCTCCTACTGCTGCTTCCGCCTCCTGCTGCTCCTCCTCCTGCTGCCCTCCCATGCTGCTCCTCCTCTGCTGCTCCTCCTCCTGTGCTCCGCCTCCCTGTGCTCCTCCTCTGCTGCCTCTCCTCCGCTGCCCTCTCCTGCTGCTCCTCCTGCTGCTTGCTCCTCCGCTGCTGCTCTTCCTCCTGTGCTGCTCCTCCTCCTGCTGCTACCTCCTCCTGCTGCTCCATCCTCCTGCTGCTCCTCCGCCTGCCTGCTCCTCCTCCTGCCTGCTCTCCTCCTGCTCTCCGCCTACTGCTGCTCCTCCTCCTGCTCTCCTCCTGCCTGCTCCCCTCCTCCTGCTGCTACTCCTCCTGCTCCTCCTCCTGCCTGCTCCTCCTCCTGCTGCTCCTGCTCTACGCTGCTCCTCCCCTTTCTGCTCCGCCTCCTGCTTGCTCCTCCTCCTGCCTGCTCTCCCTCCTGCCTGCTCATAATCCTGCTGCTGCTCTCCTAGCTGCCTCCTCCTCCTGCTTGCTCCTCCTCCTGCTGCTCCTCTCCCTGCTGCTCCTCCTCCTGCTGCTCCTCATCTGCCGCGCCTCCTCATGCTGCTCCTCCTCTGCTCCTCCTACTCCTGCTCTCCTCTGCTGCTCCTCCTCATCCTGCTCCCCGCCTCCTGCTCCTCCTCCTGCTGCTCCTCCTCCTGCCGCTACTCCTCCTGCGCTCCTCCTCCTGCTCCTACTCCTCCTGCTCTCCTCCTCCCGTCTACTCCTAATGCGCTCATCCTGCTGCTGCTCCTCCTGCTGCTGCCCTCCTCTGCTGCTCCCCTCCTGCTGCTCCTCTCATGATGCTCTCCTCCTCTCCTCTCCTCCTGCTGCTCCTCCCCTCTCTCCGCCTCCTGCTGCTCCTCCTCCTGTGCTCCCCTCCTCTCTCCTCCTCCTCCGGCCCTCCTCTCCTGCTCCTCCCTCCTGCTCCTCCTCCTCCTGCTCCTCCCTCCTCCGCTCTCCTCCTCCTCTGCTCTCCTCCTCCTCCTCCTCCTCCTCCTCCCCCTGCTCCTCTCTCCTGCTCCTCCTCCTCCTGCCCTCCTCCTCCTCTCCTCCTCCTCCTCCTGCTCTCCTCCTCCTGCTCCTACGCCTCTGCTCCTCTCCTCCTGCTCCTCCTCCTGCTTCCCCTCCTGCGCCCCTCCTCCTCCCTCCTCCATCCTGCTCTCCTCCTCCTGCTCCTCCCCTCCTGCGCCTCCCTCCTGCTCCTCCTCCTCCTGCTCCTCCTCCTCCTCTACCTCCTCCTCCTGCTCCTCTCCCTGCTCCTCCTCCTCCTGCCCTCCTCCTCCTCCTCCTCCTCCTCCTGCTCCTCCTCCCCCGCCCTCCTCTCCGCTCTCCTCCCACCTGCTCCTCCTCCTCCTGCTCCTCCCCTCCGGCTCTCCTCCTCCTGAGCCTCTCCTGCTCTCCTCCCTCCTCTCCCTCCTGCTCCTCCTCCTCCTGCTCCTCTCCTCCTGCTCCTCGCCTCTGCTCTCCTCCTCCTACTCTCCCCTGCTACTCCCCTCCTGCTCCTCCTCCTCCTACTCCCCTCCTGCTATCCTACTCCCCTGCTCCTCGCCTCTGCTCATCCCCTCCTTCCTACTCCTCCTCCTCCTCCTCCTCCTCCTCCTCCTCCTCCCCCCCCCCCCCCCTTCTTTCTTCCGCCTTTCTCTGCCTCCCGTCGTTTTCTCCAACCCAATGTAACTTTTACTTCTCCATACATCCCTATCCTCTGCATCACACTCTGTTAATCTTTTCGACACCATACTCCTATGCTCTCCTGGAAGCCACTGTTCTTTTGGTCTCCCCTTTCTTCTGTTGCTGTCGGCTTGAAAATTTAATACCATCTTAGTTATCCTGTCATCTGACATCCTCTTTAAGTGCCGAACAATTTCAGTCTTCTTTCTTCAATAACTTGTAGAACATCTTTTTGAACATCCATTATTTCTCTGATTTTAATATTCCTAATTTCTAGAAACCCTCCTCCAGACGTCCATCTCTGTCACCAATAGTTTATGTGCTTGCTCTCTGCTTAATGTCCACCATACAATAGTATACTCTCCAACAATGAACTATATGTTTTTAGTTTTGTTCAGAATGTTTCTACTCCACAGCCACCGCATTTAACATTCCAATTGTTTTCCTTCCTTGACTTACTCTCTTTTGTTTAACTCAAAATTGCTTTAATATCGATTCAATACTAATAAAATTCATTGTTAGAACCGTTGAGGTGGAGAGTCATAAAATAAAATAAATTAAAATATACCTTCTTAGGTAAAATCCGTCGTCCTCAACTTACAAAATATGTAATCTTTATGCCTGTAGGCCTTTCAGAACATTCGTCCCATCTTCAGCAGGTCCCTCTTTCCTACAACATCCAGTATGATGGTCGATGCTGCTGGTCCTAATGTGGTGTTGTCGTGACTAAAGCTTCTTCCTGACGAAATCGTATAGCACTCCCAGACTAAACAACCCACTATACGATATCGTCAGGAAGAAGCTTTAGTCACGACAACACCACATTAGGACCAGCAGCATCGACCATCATACTGGATGTTGTAGGGAAGAGGGACCTGCTGAAGATGGAACGGATGTTCTGAAAGGCCTACAGGCATCAAGATTACATATTTTATAAGTTGAGGACGACGGATTTTACCTAAGAAGGTATATTTTAACTTATTCTATTTAATATGGACCCCAAATAATAATAATAATAATAATAATAATAATAATAATAATAATAATAATAATAATAATGAAATAAAGAAATAGGGGAAGCTATGAGTCTACAAGAGGAGTCGGACATCATAGACATTATAGAAAAGAAAAGATTACAGTGGTATGCTCATGTCAAAAGATTGCCAGAGCAAAGATTGCCTAGAATTGTTATGGAATGGATCACAATAGAAAGGAGGAAGACTGAAGAAAACTTGGATAGAAGGGGTACAAGCAGCGACAGAGAGGAATGGCGTTTGGTTTCCGGAAGACGGTGGCAGGTGCCATGATACCGGATGAATAATAATAATAATAATAATAATAATAATAATAATATATTTTTTATATACAGATTTTTTATCTTTACACATGTTTTTGTGCCTAAAGTTTTATTTTCCTTCTCCACTCACCTATATCCATCCACTCCATGTCCTCCAGTCCTCTTGCTCTCATTTCAGTTCTTATATCTTGCATCTACGAGTTTCGAGGTCTATCTTTCCTTCTTCTTCCAGGTGGACACCATTCCAATGTGTTTCTGGGTAACCTTTCTTCTTGCATTAGTCGTACGTGGCCATACCAATTTAACTGCTTATATCTTATGTAAAATGAATATCCAATATTCATTTATTCTCGTATGACAGTATTTTTTTTCTAATTTTAACATCTTGCTGCTCTCCTCATGAAATCCATTTCCATCGACGTAAGTTTTTGTTCTAAGTTTTTGTTGAATTTCCAAACTTTAGCTCCATATGTGACAGTACTTCTCAATACTGAATATTATAAACTTGTAACAATAATAATAATATTAATAATAATAATAACAATAAATAATTAATAATAGTAGAGGAACTTCGGGTAATTTGGACCCCTGTTTTGAATTTGTTATTTTTCTTCTTTTAATTAAGGGATTTGAGTTTTGTTTAATTACAGTGATTATCATTAGTGTCGTAACTATGAAATAGCATTGTTATTTTATTCAAATATGGAAACATGTTCATAATTTAAAACTTTTTTACATTACAAGAAAGGTCCACTTTAACCTCCTTATTCGGATAAAGTGGACCCCAGAGTCCACCTTATTAGCTTTTAGTCTATGTTTAAGTTTATTAACTGTATTAATTTATACAGACAGGCACAGATTAATGTGAAAATATTTGTGACTGATCATAATTAAAAAGCGTTGATATTTATTTAATGTTTTGAAAAATTATTGTTGATTATAACATTCACACGTCATTCAACTGCAGAAAGCGACGGTCTTTTGGTCTAGTAAAATTACAAGGTTATTAAATAAAATAATGAAGTGAATGGTTTTTACAGATAGCATCCTCATTGATAAAATCAATAATAGTTAAAAAACTAAAACAACAGCTTTATTAGAAAACCGAACTAAAAAATGAAAAATAATTTCAATTTCCAACACGCTTGGGATAAAATTGAAATGGTCAACAAAAAAAATCATATGCAACACAAGTAGAATAAAATTAGAGTTATCTACAAAATAACATTTTACCATCAAAAGCGTGGGGTGCTCTATATCAATTAATATATTTGATAATAAACAGATATTGGTAAAAGTAAAGTCTCTAAGAAGAAAACGTAAAAAGCATAAAAATACACCCCACGCTTTTGATGATAAAATTATTTTTTTGTTGATAACTCTAGTTTTATTCTAGATGTGTTGGAGATGATTTTTGTTGTTGACCACTTTCATTTTATCCCAAGCGTGTTGGAAATTAAAATTATTTTTCCATTTTTTTTAGTTCGGTTTTCTAATAAAGCATATTGTTTTAGTTTTTTTAAACCATTATTTATTTTTTTAATTTTTAGTTTAATTGATTGTCATAAACCGGAATCCCATGAAAATTGAATTGCTTAATACTCTTCTAAAAAATCCTCCGGGCTGAATTTGAACCAGGGACTTATGGATTACTGAAATTATATACCACTACAGTCCACAGCTCTACCAACTGAGCTACCAGAGGATATAATATTAATTTCTTACAGCGATAGACTAAAAAGACGATAAGTTCGCAACCTATTATACTGGTCTTCATTTGTTTCATGTCCTGATGATCCTGGCCAGGATCTTAGAAAAACATTATGAGATTTTTGTATTGCCATTGGTCCTTTACAAGTATACAAAGTTTCGAGTCGATCCAATGGTTTTAAGTAGGTGAAAATCCTGTTGAATTATTCCGTTACATAGATAGATAGACAGATTGACAGATACAGGTCAAGCTAATATAAAGAGTGTACACAATAATAGTTTTAAAAAACTAAAACAACACGCTTTATCAGAAAACCGAACTAAAAAAATGAAAAATAATTTTAATTTCCAACACGCTTGGGGTAAATAATTTTACCATCAAAAGCGTGGGGTGCTCTTTATCAATTAATATATTTGATACTAAACAGATATTGGTAAAAGTAAAGTCTCTAAGAAGAAAATGTAAAAATCATAAAAAAGCACCCAACGCTTTTGATGGTAAAATTATTTATCCCAAGCGTGTAGGAAATTAAAATTATTTTTCATTTTTTTAGTTCGGTTTTCTAATAAAGCGTGTTGTTTTAGTTTTTTAAAACTATTTTTTATTTTTTATTTTTTAGTTTTAATATTTTACAGAATAAGAAGACATCTTTAAATTCGATACTATTATAGTATGAGCTAAAAGTAATACTCTTCTAAAAAAACCTCCCAGCCGGATTTGATCCAGCGACCTATGGATTACTGAAATTATATACCAGTACAGTTCACCGCTCTACCAAATGAGCTCTTAAAACGATTGACTAAAAAGTCGACAAGTCCTCAACCTATTATACCAGTTTTCATTTTTTTGATTTTCTCATGATTCTGGTCAGGATTCTAAAAACAAAATATGAAATTATTGTATTGTCACGGGTCCTCTACAAGTACACAAAGTTTCTAGTCGATCCAATGTTTCTAAGTGGGTGAAAATCGTGTTCAAAAATTCCGTTACATAGATACAAAGACACTTTTTTTGATTTTCTGATGATTATGGCCATGATTTTAGAAACAAAATATGAAATTATTATATTGTCACGGGTCTTTTACAAGAATGCAAAGTTTCAAGTCGACCCAATTATTTTAAGTGGGTGAAAATCGCGTTAAAAGATTCAATTACATAGATACAGGTAAAGCTAATATAAAGCGTGTAAAAGAGAAATAAAGAATGAATTTTTATATATTTCGTATTTTCTTTGTCTATGAACATTTATGTTGCAAATACACTAGACACCAAGTGTTAATTAAGATATATTTCACTGTTGCAGGATTCAGTCCTTCGACGTAATTAAAAATGGCTGCCGTCATAAAAGCAGGTTTAAGAACATATGTGTACTTAGTGAATGATCTCACAGGTAAGTTATCTCTCTTTACACACCCTCTAGCTCTAAAATAAACCAAATTTATTTTGTAAATTAACACTTCCCACGATTTAATAAGATTTTATTTATTGTTTTTTAAATCTCCAGTGTTTCCCTTTTTGGACATTTCTGGTGTTCTCTCCTGACATTGGCGTATTGTAACCCACTTCTAAGGTTGGGGCGCCTGGAAGGCGGGGTTACGTTGTCCCGATGATATGATGGGTGGTGATGATGATAGTGGTGCGCCAGGAGAGTCCCTAATCCTAAGCTTAATCTAAGATGAATATGAATGATGATGATTGCGATGGTCATATGATTTCGGGGACCGTTTGAACCTTAAAAATTTCCTAACATTTGTCTAACAGATGAGGAAAAATCTCGAATAAAACCCCACCCAGGAAACTGTCCCGACCGGGGATCGAACCAGGGCCCGCTGCGTAACAAAGCGGTGGACGAATATGGTTTTATTTTAGAAAGAAAAATCACTAATAAAATTCATATCAAATTCCGTTGAGGTGAAGTCATATGATGAGAGTTAAAAATTAAATTGTACCTGTTGGTAGGTGCCGTCGTCCTCAACTTTGTTAAAATATTGTATATAAAATTAACTGGAGCGCTTTCGGAAGTTATCTTCCATCTTCTGCAGGTTGAGTCTCCGCTACTCGTTGTTGTGTTTGTAGGAGCAACAACGAGTAGCTCTCGTTCCTCGTCCATCCAAGTGTTTATTACATCGTTTTTCAGTTAGTTAGGCCTGCACCTGAAGGCTTCGGTGTAAAAACCGCTACTGCATATGACTGTTCCTGTATTTTTGGGCGTGTTTCATACTGGTATCTTTACCTTGTCGTGGTGGAGTGGCTTGCGTGCTTAAATGATCCTGAGAGCTATGCCGGCGGAAGCATTGCTGCCTATAGGGTTATCCATGCCGGACTGGTCGAAGGTGATAAGCTAGACGAAAAAAGTACCTTGGGCGAAAGAGTGACGATCTTTCGCCGTAAAAATACAACCGTCAAGAAATACGGACATGGGTTCAACTGGGGTAAAATTTTCCGGAGGTCAAATATTCCCCCATTCGGTTCTCCAGGCGGGGACTACTTCAGGGAACCCATGCCAAAGGCTCAAACACAGGGACATGTTCCTAGGAACATGGAATGTTAGGACTTTATACAATAGCGGGGCACTAGAGATTTAAATTAAACATAGGCTCAATTCTGGAAATGCGTGCTATTATGCATTGCAGAGACTTTTGATGTCCCAACTCCTTTCAAAAAACGTTAAGCTGAAAATATATAAAACTATTATTCTACCAGTTATATTATATGAGTGCGAAACATGGACTCTTACTTTAAGGGAGGAAATGAGATTACGAGTATTTGAGAATAAAGTTCTTAGGAAAATTTTTGGACCAAAGACAGATGAACAGACATGTGAATGGAGAAGACTACATAACAATGAACTACATGGTCTTTATAGGAAGCCAGATATAATAAGAACAGTTAAGTCTCTAGACTGCGATGGGCAGGACATGTTGCACGTATGGGGAATGAAAGACTTGCATGGAAGCTTCTTGTAGGAAAGCCAGAGGGAAAACGCCCAGTTGGTAGACCAAGAATGAGGTGGGAGAACAACATTAACTATGATTTGAGGGAAGTAGATTATACAGGGAATGATTGGAAAGGATTAGCTCAGGATAGGGATGTATGGAGAGCTTATGTCCGCGCGGTCATGAACCTACGGGTTCGATAGTGCCAGTGAGTAACTAAGTATAATATTTAATAACTCATAAAATAAATGTCTCACAAGAATGAAACTTAAACACATCATTATGTATCATGCAGTGAATGTTTGTACAAAACATCACGTCTCTAGCTTAAAAGAAAGTGTAGAAAATAGAAATTTGACCCATCGCCCCCCTTAAATAAGAACACACTTATCTTATGAACGTTTGTTCTACTTATATGAATAATATACCTATTTTTTCTAGATACGTCATGACCTACTATTTATGTAATATCCTTTATAAATTTATTCTTTTTTGTGTTGCTTTGAAAATGGCGAAGGCAGTTCAAGATGGACAAGTTAATACTCAGATCGTCCTGCACTTGAAGGGTTTTGTGTAGAATCCAATATCACTGCATATGACTTTTCCTGTATTCTTGGGCATGTTTGATACTGTGACGGTTGCATCCCAGGTTTGCCTCATCCTGCACTTGCATTCTCTTCATCTGTAGCCTGTAAAATGTGCAATGTAAGTCTGTGTACAATACGAAACATAATTTTGCAGATAGAAGGTCCGACAACATGTTCCTGATGTATTCAATATGGCAGCCAATAGCAGTAGTGGCCGCGTACCTGTACGTAGTCCTGTCCCTGGGCCCGGCGTTAATGAGGGACAGAAAACCCTTGAAGATAGAATTCATCATGAAATGTTACAACCTTCTTCAAGTTGTTTTATGCGCCTATGCTGTAGAAAGAGTGAGTACCCATTTTGTTTAAACAGATTTAAGTCCCATTTACACACAACAAATGATGACGCGACAAAATAAACTTGCAATGGGCTTATTTAATAGAGCTTTCACAATGATTTTCGTTAAAATTAACACGAACACTGTTAACACGCCAAAGCTTGCAAAGTTCTAGGTTTCATGTTCGCGTTACCGGGATTCGAGAGGAAAATAACACTATCGCAACTACACAGCGAAACACAAGAAGGAGTAAATTAATGAGAAATAGATTATTATTTTGTTCCAAAATGATTGTTGTCTCTATGACAAAAACAAAAGATTATATAAAGATAATTTCATTATAGAAATTTTTACAAACAAATGGCAAATTTAACTGAAATATGGAGGTAGTTTTATTTTTTTGAAAACACTTTAAAACGCGAAAATGTTTTCTAAGTTCCAATCAGACATTATATATATACCAACAGACACGAAGCGGTTTACACTATTGAATCATTAGAAATGAAGTTATAAAAGAGAACATAAATGTACAAAACTCAATTTTATAATTTATTCAAGAAAAGCAACTAAAATGGTACGGACATATTAGGCGAATGGAGGATGAAAGATTACAAAAAAATAATGAAATGGACACCAACGGGTACGAGAAGGAAAGGACGACCAAATCTCACGTGGATCCAAGGGATTAGAGAAACTTTGAAGGACTGGGAAATAGAGGAAGAAATGTGTTATAATAGAGACGAATGGAAGAAAATTATAAGACGAAATTGAAGACAAATCATTGGTGCCGGAAAAATGTATCGACATTGTTAAAACCGGAAGTATATTAAAATCAAATTAACCCTATAATGTCCCTTGTTACATGTGTAACATCAGGAATTTATCATAAGTAATGCCACGAGTGATTTCCAAATTATCGATAAATTCACGACTCACGAAGTGAGGAGTGAATTTATCTAGAGAATTTGGAAATCAAGAGTGGCATTTGTTAGGACTATTTAACGAATAAAATTAAGCTGTTTACTCACAAATCATTATTTAACTATAGTTATTTTAAAATATTTATATATTTAATGTAAACGGCGATGTTTGAAAACAAATGAGAAACGATAGGTACGCTTCTACTGCTTCTTTTGTTTATCACTGCAACCAGATCATACTATTTATTGCCAAAGGAACGCAATATTGTAAGGAGGAGCTTCCTTTAATAAGGTAATTATAACACTGATAAATATTTCGTGAAACACGACTCTGATTGGTTGTAAAACAGAAATCATTGAAACGTGATTGGTCATTGACTCCCATTAGGGGCATGAGATAAATAGTCACATTATTTCCACAATAAATTAATATTTACCGCGAATGCCTGATTTACAATTACGTAACAACGTTAGGAATGCATTTATTTCGCTACAACTAGGCCTATACGTTGTGTATATATTTTTTGTTTTTTTTTTGTTTCTTTTGTGTTTTTTTTTTGTTTTTTGCTTTTTTTGTTTTTTAGTTTTTTTTTAGTTTTTTTTTGTTTTTTTTTTGTTTTTCTTTATACTATTACCAATTTTTACTTTATTGTAACGGACTGTCAACAGCACGTACGGCTTACTGCCCGTGCGACCCATATCTGTAAATAATATTGTAAATATCTTACTTTTTGTCTAATAAAGTCCTACTACTCCTAATATTTTAAGCCGTAACTAGAGTAACTTTAGGTTTTAACCGTTAAGGGTTAAGTTCATTTAAGGTTATTAAACCTTTTGCTTGGAATTAAATTTTATGCTTGTCTACTGTATGTATATTTAAAAGTCAGTGGTTCACCCAACTCAGATCGTTGTGGAAGGATTGGAGAGTCGAAAAAGGTTGGGAACCACTGCCGCACAGGAAAGAAAAGGGCTTAAGAAGATTATTATTATTATTATTATTATTATTATTATTATTATTATTATTATCATTATTATCATTATCATTATTATTATTATTATCATTATTATCATTATCATTATCGTTATCATTATTATCATTATCATTATTATTATCATTATCATTATTATTATTATCATTATTATTATTATTATCATTATCGTTATCATTATCATTATTAATTATCATTATCATTATCATTATCATTATCATTATCATTATCATTATCATTATCATGATCATTATCATTATTATTATTATCATCATATTATTATCATTATCATTATAATTATCATTATTATTTATCATTATCATTATATCATTATCATTATCATTATTATTATTATTTATTATTATTATTATTATTAATATTATTATCATTTATCATTATCATTATGAGTATCATTATTATTATTATTATTATCATTATTATTATCATTATCATTATCATTATCATTATTATTATCACTATCATTATCATTATCATTATCATTATCATTATCATTATCATTATCATTATCATTATTATTATTATCATTATCATTATCATTATTATCATTATCATTATCATTATAATTATCATTATCATTATCATTATTATCATTTTTATTATTATTATCATTATCATTATTATTATTATCATCATTATTATTATTATTATCATCATTATTATTATGATTATCATTATTATTATCATTATTATTATTATCATTATCATTATTATTATCATTATCATTAATATGAGTATCATTATTATTATTATTATTATTATTATTATTATCATTATTATTATCATTATCATTATTATCATTATCATTATTATTATCACTATCATTATCATTATCATTATTATCATTATCATTATTATCATTATTATCAAAATCATTATCATTATTATCATTATCATTATTATTATTATTATTATCAAAATCATTATCATTATTATCATTATCATTATTATTATTATTATTATTATTATTATTATTATTATTATTATTACTGGTAAAATTTTAAGAGGACGAAGTATGACTTTATATATGTTTGTTGCAGTGTTTGACGCTGGGATGGGCAAACAAGTACAAATGGATCTGTGAACTCCCAGACTACTCCAACAGTTCGGAGTCTTTAGCTGTAAGTGTTAGCCACTTAACATCACCTGACAATCACCTGATATTGCTGTCAGACACAGCTAGGAGCTGACAAGAAGGCGAGCGGGGAATGAAGAGTGGGAGGCTGTTATCGCTGTGAATCTCCGGTGCATGCGGTTCTACGCATTGAACTGTGTTATTTATTCACAAACCTTGTGCTCTTTTCTCGTACAGTTGTGGTGCAATTACTAACACTTTAATTTTCATTATAGTATTTATAAAGATTGTGTTTCATTTGTTCAGAAACGCGACTAATGTTTTCAGGACACGTAGTACTAACATGCATGCGATAGAAATGTTATGGCAAGGGCTAGAATTTTTATGCACTAAAAGATTAAGATTGCAACATAATACAGCAAAACTAGTTTAATACGGAACGTGAATAATGCGGAAATCTTTCCAATGTGAACACATTTATTGGTCGCGGCGAAATAATAGTAATTTTATGTGCATTAATTTTAAAAAAAACGGAATCTATCCAAAGCGGAAACGGAAGGATATGTCTACAAAATTCATGAAAACAATTTTTATAAAGCGGAAAACAGACTGAGAAATAATTAGTTTCCACTTCAATTAATTCCCCTTAGGCCAAAAAAGAAAAAAAACAATAAGGAATGATTCCTGCCGCCGGGTGAATTAGAGATTCTACCTGTACCTGAAATGTTCCTTCGGCCTCACTGCACTCCCGTTATGCGAAATACAGATACCTGTCTTACAAATAGCCATTGCACTGTAGAATCTTAAATTAGTTCTGAGACCGATCTTTCACAGATAGCGTTCTGAATTTACGGAATAAAAATGGCTAAAACATATGTATTTTATAATCTTATTAAACGAAAGAGTGAAAGTGATTGAAGATAAATCTATAAATTTCCGGACCGATGCTCCGAAATCAAGCCGTAGCTCTTGCTAAATTCCTAGAGAATAAAGATTTCAAGGCATTTTCAGGTTGACTGGACAGTTTTAAAAGACGACACAATGTAGTGTGGAATGGAATTTGCGGGGAATCAAAGGATGTGGAAAAAAAGTGTAGTTAGTGAGCGGAAACCGAAACTGCACATTTAATTAAATAAAAATAAAACTTACAATTTTAGGTGATTTTCATATTTATTAAGATTTTAATAAATATGAAAATCACATAAAACTGTAATTTTAATTTTTATTTAATTAAATTAGTAAGTAAACACCAATTCAATTGTTTACAAAACTACATACTTTGATTTCAAAATACGCGTATGAGACATTTTTATCGCTGACGAAACGGGACTTTCACGCGTTACCGTCGAAGTCGCTCATACATTGCATACCTAACTTTTCAACGGCAGCGCAACTGCAATTAATCCAAAGGTACGTAAAAAGGCATATAAGGTACTCTACAATCTAATAAGTTTTAGTATCTTTATAATGCGGAATTTTGTCTAACGTGGAAAAAAAGAATGGTCCCATGCGATTGCGCTTTGAGCAAGTTTTACTGTATAATGAGAAGTTAGACTTATGGCTATGTTTTGTTTTGGTTTCACACACAAACAGTTGAATAGTATAAAGAGAAGTTAGATTTCTGACTGTCTTTTGTTTTGATTTCACACACCAACAGTTGAATAGTATAATGAGAAATTAGACTTCTAACTGTCTTTTGTTTTGGTTTCACACACAAACAGTTGAATAGTATAATGAGAAGTTAGACTTATGATTATGTTTTGTTTTGGTTTCACACACAAACAGTTGAATAGTATAATGAGAAATTAGACTTCTGACTGCCTTTTGTTTTGATTTCACACACGAACAGTTGAATAGTATAATGAGAAATTAGACTTCTAACTGTCTTTTGTTTTGGTTTCACACACAAACAGTTGAATAGTATAATGAAAAGTTAGACTTCTGACTGTCATTTGTTTTGATTTCACACACAAACAGTTGAATAGTATAATGAAAAGTTAGACTTCTGACTATGTTTTGTTTTTCGACTCAAAGATTAGTATGACTATTATTGTAGTTTTTCTTTTTGTATTTAAATGTAACATGTGTTTGTCCTGCTGAGTGGAAGAGAAGGCCACATGGCCTTAACTCCACCAGGCTGAATAAATGTTTTTTTTTGTCTAATGCCACCAGGTTATTTTTTAAGACATTTCAGGCTTTCTCCCCTGGCATTGGCGGAATTATAATTAATTTCTTAGGCTGGTGCACCTGGAAGGCGGAGTTACGTTACCCCGATGATATGATGGGTGATAAATGATAATGAAGCGCCAGGAGTGTTCTTAACCTAAATTCCAGACTATGGGCAACCACAGGAACAATTCCCTTAAGAAAAAAGTCCTATGGTCTGACCGGGAATCGAACCCGGGACCTCATGAACAGTAGTCAGTAACGCTGACCACTAGCTCATGAGACAGGTGGAAATAAATATATTCATAGGACATTTTTCCCTCCATGTCCAGTCAGGAATGAGTCCCTGCAGTTTGTCGGTGTAATTAAAATGACTCTGTATACATGGACAGAAGAATTTTATTTATAGGCTAAAAAGCTCTATGCAAAATTTACCGAATTTTCCCGTCCTAGTACTACCTTGGTTTCCTAGATGTCAGTATGAGGCAGAACGCTGACCACGGACCACTCAAATGACATCTGTACGTAAACAAGTGTAACTAAATTAGTATGGTTCAAATGCTTCCCTGTAGGGGGCGAGCGCCAAAATCTATGTTAAGGGAAACATGGGCTTACAAGATACAAGAAGATGTGTGACGATAATATATTTAGTTTTATTTACATTTATTTCAAGTCCGATTTCTTAGTGTTGTTTGATAGAGAGCGTGTTATGGATGGTCCCTAACGCCCAATTTGCGCAGGATACAGGCAATTATTTTATATATATTTTTTCTATTTACAGATTCTAGATGCAGTGTGGTTTTTCATGATTCTGAAGTTGATAGACTTCTTAGACACGGTAAGATCCCATCATCTAATGAAATTTAATCCCCCTCTTCTTCTTGTTCTTCTTCTTCACGGTTTAGGCTTATTTACTAGCCTGTTCCGGCTCCAAATTGCTGCTTTTTCCATCTTTTCTTTCGTCTTCCCACACTTCTTCTTCCTCGTGGTGAATATTATTCTTTTAACAATTAATAAATTTAATTATCTATGAAAATAATATTAAGATTAACAAATATTTTCTTTTGCTTGTTTTAAATATTGTATAATCGTAAAATGTTTTCTATATCTCATTATTTTCGTTTGTTTTTTATATACATTACACAGGGACAATTTAATATGCTTTGCTTGTATACATTTTATTATTAGTTTTAGTCTTAATTTTAACTAACATTAACTGGTTGCATTATAGACTGTAATATAATAGATATTATCTTTTTGATCAAAATTTTATTTAGTATTTAATATTAGAGTACTGCGATGGGCAGGACATGTAGCACATATGGGGAATGAAAGACGTGCCTGGAAACTTCTTGTAGGAAAGCCAGAAGGAAAACGCCCAGTTGGTAGACCAAGAATGAGGTGGGAGAACAACATTATCTATGATTTGAGGGAAGTAGATTATACAGGGAATGATTGGAAAGCATTAGCTCAGGATAGGGATGTATGGAGAGCTCATGTCCGCGCGGCCATGAACCTACAGGTTCGATAGTGCCAGTGAGTAAGTAAGTAAGTAAGTAATTATTTAATATTAGAGTTAACTGAGATTGTTATATTCTGATGTAACATATGTTTGTCCTGGTGACTTGTGGACCTTTTCTTATAATTTTGCATTACTTTTTCACTATATTTTCGATATCTTCTTTTCTGTTCAAAATTATTATTATTATTATTATTATTATTATTATTATTATTATTATTATTATTATTATCATTATTATCATTATATCATCATCATTATTATTATTATTATCATTATTATCATTATTATTATTATTATTATTATTATTATTATTATTATCATTATCATTATCATTATCATTATCATTATCATTATCATTATCATTATCATTATCATTATATCATCATCATCATCATTATCATTTATTATTATTATTATTATTATTATTATTATATTATTATATTATTATTATCATTATTATTATTATTATTATCATTATTATTATTATTATTATCATTATTATTATTATTATCATTATTATATTATATATTATTCATTATTTATTATCTCATCATCATCATCATCATCATCATCATCATCATCATCATCATCATCATATTATTATTATTATTTATTATTATTATTATTATTATTATTATTATTATTATTATTATTATTATTATCATCAATATTATCATCATCATCATCATTATTATTATTATTATTATTATTATTATTAATTATATTATTATTATTATTATTATTATTTATTATTATTTATTATTATTATTATCTTATTATTATCATCATCATTTATGTATTATTATTATCATTATTATTATTATTATTATTATTAATTATAATTATTATTATCTTATTATTATTATTATTATTATTATTATCATTATTATTATTATTATTATTATATTATTATCATCATCATCACATCATCATCATCATTATTATTATTATTATTATTATTATCATTATTATTATCATTATTATCATTATTATTATTATTATTATATTGCGCTGGTTCGAGTCTCCATGGGGAAAAAATTTTCTCATGGTATTTCGGCCAGTATGGGACCGGTGCCCACCCAGCATCGTGAGGCAATTGGGTAGCTACAATAAGTAGCGGATCCAGGTTGAGGAACCAGCTATAACGGCTGGGGGACTCGACATGCTAACCACATGTCACCCCTACACTGGCTGTTGATCATCTACCTCTGTGATTGACACATTTGATGTGAAGGGCCAGCAGCCGGCCTGGTAAAAGGGCAACCGCTGAAAAAGTGGAAAGACCCTCAATCGGAATCGGAATTAATTATCATCATCAATCATCATCATTATTATTATTATTATTATCATTATTATCATTTTATTATTATTACATCATCATCATCATCATCATCATCATATTATTATTATTATTATTATTATTATTATTATTATTATTATTTTATTATCATCATCATTATTATTATTATTATTATCATCATTATTATTATTATTATTATTATTATCATTATTATTATTATTATTATCATTATTATTATTATCATTATTATTATTATTATTATTATTATCATTATTATTATTATTATCATTATTATTATTATCATTATTATTATTATTATTATCATTATTATTATTATTATCATTATTATTATTATTATTATTATTATATTCCTGAAATTATATTTCAGAAATCTGAAGTCAGTGTGTCTTTCGATTGCAGATATTTTTCATATTACGGAAGAAATCATCACACGTGACCTTCCTACATGTGTATCATCATGCGGGAGTGTTCTTCGGATCCTGGGTCACTGCCAAGATGTTACCAGGTAACAGACTGGCTCTTCATATATCCCTATCCTGAGGAAAGATTTCCGATCAGTCCATGAAGAATTCACCTTACTCAAACCATGGCTAATCTTATACCACTTCGTTCTACTGGGCACTTGGCTTCTGTTTTCCCAACCCTCATCGGTTTCCAGCTACTATATCATCATCATCATCATCCGGTATCATGACAGCTGCCGCCGTCTTCCGGAAACCAAACCCCATTCCTCTCTGTCCATCCACTGATCTTCCTCCAATCCTCTGATATTCATTGCCGCTTGTACCCCTTCTATCCAAGTTTTCTTCGGTCTTCCTCTCTTTGTCCTTTCCATTGGGATCCATTCCATAACAATTTTAGGCAACCTTTGCACTGGCATTCTTTTGACATGGCCAAACCACTGTAATCTTTTCTTTTCCATAATGTCTATGATGGGAGGAAAGGAGATTACAAGTATTTGAGAACAAAGTACTTAGGAAATTTTTGGACCAAAGAGAGATGAATAGACAAGTGAATGGAGAAGACTACACAACAATGAACTACATGGTCTTTATAGGAAGCCAGATATAATAAGAACAGTTAAGTCTCGTAGACTGCGTTGGGCAGGACATGTTGCACGTCTGGGGAATGAAAGACTTGCATGGAAGCTTCTTGTAGGAAAGCCAGAGAGAAAACGCCCAGTTGGTAGACCAAAAATGAGGTGGGAGAATAACTATCTATGATTTGAGGGAAGTAGATTATACAGGGAATGATTGGAAAGCATTAGCTCAGGATAGGAATGTATGGAGAGCGTATGTCCACGCGGCCACCTTTGAGGCCCAAAATGTCGCCGAACATCATCGTTATCATTATCATCATCCTTCAACAGTGTGGAAAGCAACGGGAAGCTACCACACCTATAATTTTCTAATAAAACTGCAAAACATAGCATGAAAATACTATGGTTGCAGTGAAAGACCTACACTAGGGCAGAATACTATAGAATATATAGTAAATGGTAATGGTGCAAGGGAGAGTTCTTAACCTAAACTTAACCTAAATTCCAGACCCTGGGCAACCACAGGAATAATTCCCTTAAAAAAAATTCCTATGGTCTGACCCGGAATCGAACCCGGGACCTCATGAACAATAGTCAGTAACGCTGAGCAGTAGCCCATGAGACAGGTCGAAATAAATATATTCATAGGACATGTTTCCCTCCATTTCCAGTCATGAATAAGTGCCTGCAGTTTGTCGGTGTAATTAAAATGACTCTGTATACATGGACAGAATAATTTTATTTATAGGCTAAAAAGCTCTAAGCAAAATTTACCGAATTTTCCCGTCCTAGTACTACCTTGGTTTCCTAGATGTCAATATGAGGCGGAACGCTGACCACGGACCACTCAAATGGCATCTGTACGAAAACAAGTGTAACTAAATTAGTATGGTTCAAATTCTTCCCTGTACACCACTGTGAGTCAATGAAACGTGAAAATAAAATTATAATCGATAAAATACCATATAAAAGCCCCCCCCCACACTTTTTGCCCTAAAATCCTAATTACCACAAAATGCATAGGGTGCCTTTCAAACCTTTCTACGGGAGTAAAGAGGCTAAGAGAATTTTCTCTAACAATGTTTAGTTATTTTTTCGTGTCACCTTTTTCTACTAGGCACATTGCTTCAAGTCTTCCTACAAGCATTTGCATACCTCTATTCCATTCCCCATTCGTGCCAGATGTCTTACTATACGCAGTCTACACAGGTCAACATGATGTTTGTCTCATGAGTACCAATAGTTGTACTTAATGCAGTTTTTTTTTTTCGTGTTTTCAAATATGTATTCGGAATTTCTCCATCACCCACATTTTTTTTTATTTCAATTTCAATTAATGGACTTAAATAATTATTTTTTAATAAACGTTTTTTCGTCCATTTGTCCATTGTAAGATAAAACCAAATGAGCTAACTCAAATGGTATTCAGCTATGGAAGAGAGATATCAAGGTAAAAGGAATCGTAATATGCTGGCCGATTATTGTTGGACCATCAAGAGGGATGTTCCACAGGCGAAATATAGCAGAAAATCGTAATTTCTTACTTTCTAGGCGAGTCCGAATGTTCAAATATTGTGTAGTTACGAATGTAGAAAATATTAAAGAGTTTGAAATTGAATCAGTCATTTCGAAAAGGGACCATCTCCAATTTTTCTGAAATTCACTTCCTCCATTATTCCATGTTTACATACCTACTCCCATAGTTTCCGTGTGAGAATGGATCAACCACACTATTCCTTTACCACTTTCTGACTTTATTCAGTAGCAATTTAAGATTCAATCCTTTATCCTGATCAACTTGAATCAGTTTTTTTTTTTTTTCCTCTCCTGTAAAATTTGATCAGCTGTAGATGATCCCTTTTCGAAATGACTGATTCAATTATAAATTCCTGTCTCTCGGAAACCTTGCGTGATGGAGAAAAACCGATATCATATTTCAATTCAGGAGAACAAATATTATCAGAATCACATATTTTTCCTTCTGAGACATTTTTTTTTCTGTTGCTCAGTGTTATTAACTCTTCTTATTATATCTAATTTACTATAAAGATCATGTAGCTTATTTCCCTACATATGTCATGAATAGTATGCGGTCAACATGTCGACACAATGAGACTTCTAGCAGGCAACTAAGGTATTACTAGGCTGATGAAGTCGATAAATTTTGTTTTTAGAGGCCTCTTTATTCAGGCTTAAGGATATTTTAGGAGCCTGAAAATCTTTAGACTCGGGACCCACGGCTTAAAGTCCCTCCCAGAGTATTTGTCCCTTGGATTTTTCATCCTACAAAATACATCGACCATGACCGGGTTTGAACCGGCGCGGCGACCCTCGGGAACAGAGGCAAGGAGCATATACTCGTATTAATCGATCCACCGAGACCGACTGCAGCTGGTTTATTATAACGCTTCAAGCAGCTCTGCTCTCTTGCGGCCACATTTGTAACTTACTCCATACAACAAGTTTATTCCTGGCTTAAATTATTTACAATAGGAAGAAGCTCGCACAAATGTGCATTAATTAATGTTACTTACTCACTGGCATTATTGAACCCGTAGGTTCATGGCCGCACGGACATAAGCTCTCCATATATCCCTATCCTGAGCAAATGCTTTCCAATCATTCCCTGTATAATCTACTTCCTCAAATCATAGTCAATCTTATTCTCCCACATCATTCTCGGTCTACCAACTGGGCGTTTTCCCTCTGGCTTTCCTACAAGAAGCTTCCATGCAAGTCTTTCATTCCCCATACGTGCAACATGTCCTGCCCATCGCAGTCTACGAGACCTAACTGTTCTTATTATATCTGGCTTCCTATAAAGACCATGTAGTTCATTGTTATGTAGTCTTCTCCATTCACCTGTCTGTTCATCTCTCTTTGGTCCAAAAATTTTCCTAAGTACTTTATTCTCAAGAACTCGTAATCTCCTTTCCTCCCTTAAAGTAAGAGTCCATGTTTCGCACCCATATAATATAACTGGTAGAATAATAGTTTTATATATTTTCAGTTTAACGTTTTTTGAAAGGAGTTGGGACATCAAGAATCTCTGCAATGCATAATAGCATGCATTTCCAGAATTGAGCCTATATTTCATTTCCTTGTGTCCAAAAAATGTCTGCCGTTTTTAACTGCAATGCACAGAAATCGAAGACAGAATCCAGCAATGTATTGTGCGAAGCAGCTTGACATCCCTGCTTCAATACAGAGGTAGAACAGCAGGTTGTGAGTGTTATCCAATCCAACAAATCAGGAGTTAATTTCCTTCTAGTTTAAATGAGAGATTTGGTGCTGGATTTCAGTCGTTTGCAGTTAAAAATGGCCGATAATTTTTGACACGTCATTTGTATCACAATGTTCCTCTGGTAAAAATTTAAAGACAGGTTTCGGCATCCAACGGTCGGCATCTCCTTTGTTAGTGATGAAGGCAATAATCCCTAGAGACCGGATGTTAGGGAAAATGCCTACAGTTATTTATTATAGATATTGTAAAAGTGACTTCATATAAGTTCATACCAACGATCCTAGAGTTGTTTTCCATGAAGTTAATTTTGCCTATAAATGCCTATTTCAGCTTACAATGCCTATAAATGCCTATTTGCATTTTTTCTCGAAATTAACTCAGAATCTCAATGAAATCAATTGAAACGGACAAACTTCATGGCACAAATCATTTCATAGAAGTTTTCAAGTGTTCTTTTTATAAATTCTCTTAGAATATTTTAGGATAAGGGTGGCAATAACCCAATTACCTAGCAGGTATATGGTTTCCTCCTCAATGCACTCCCGTTAGGTAAATATTGTATTTTTCGACCTCATGCATTCCCGTTAAGCGAAATAGTGCCATTGTATTATGCTCCGGCTCTAAGGCTTGGAGAAACGTTTTTTGCTTCTTTTCAATACAAACATTGCTGACTAACAAAGAGGGTTCTGCTCTTTATAAAAAGACAAAACAAATTCCAAAAGCTGCCCTGATATCTTCGCATGCTATTGATAGCGTTTGTTTATGCACGGTGATTCAAAATTGACTTTAAAACTTTACAAGCTTATAGAAATTTATTTAGAAGACCTACAGAATTGGTTTTAATGTCATATGATAGCACAACTCATCAAGTTTTCACCTATTCAGTCAATGTGGTTCAATGTGGCTTCCGTTGGTCATGCAGCAAACATCCAACCTGAAATCAATCTCCTCCCACACATGTTGCAGCATATCCGGCTTCAGTAACGCAGCTGCGGCGGTGATGGTTTCGGAGCTCAGCAAGATTGGCAGGTAGGGGCGGAACGTACACTTTATCTTTAAGGAACCCCCATAAGAAAAAGTCCAGTGGCGTTAAATCAGGAGACCGAGGTGGCCATGTTGTTGGTCCCCCATGACCAATCCACCGGTTGTGAAATGCCAGTCTCACGTGACGCACGCCGCGTTGATTTCCTAGGGCTCCGAGCAAAGCTATCCCTCACTTGTTCAACCACAGCTTCAGCCGTACGTGGACGGCCAGTATGCTTGGAATGACTAACAGAACAGCCAGTCCTAACAAATTTTGGTGCCAAGAATAAATTGTTGGCCTGCTAGGAGGATCCTTACCATACTGGGTACGAAATCTACGCTGAACAATTGTCGCAGATTTAGTTTCTTCGAACAAAAACACACAACGAGCACGCTCGGCACCTGTGAAAGCAGCCATTTTGATATGAACTACGTTAGCGCACGCGGTGAGAGAACTAGGTACTATAAAACTATGTCGGTGAAAACTTGATGAGTTGTGCTATCATATGACATTAAAACCAATTCTGTAGGTCTTCTAAATAAATTTCTATAAGCTTGTAAAGTTGTAAAGTCAATTTTGAATCACGGTGTATTCTTAATGTAAGACTGTAAAAAGTTATGTTGTAAGAGCCTATTTTGAAATTTAGTGCCTATATTAATGATTTTTAGTGCCTCTTTGCCTGCCTTTTTTCAATGTTTTAAGTGCCTAACATCCGGACTTTAATAATCGCATTGTGTTTTGACGTGTTCCAGGAGGCCACCACACGTTCCTGGGGCTGATAAACAGCTTCGTGCATATTATCATGTACTTCTATTACTTCGCCACGATGCAATGGCCGGAGTACAAGGACCGCATCTGGTGGAAGAAGTATCACCCAGTTACAAATGGTAAGTTCAGGACCTATAAAATGTCTATAAAAATTATGGAAAGGACATTTAGACAGAATGCACAATACAAGATTACCCAAAAAGATCAACACCTACAAACCACATGGAAAAAGATCTTTGGGACGACCAAGGAAACGATGGACTTGAAACCGGAACAGGTCGCATTGACCTAATCGTAAAAAGGAAGAATAAGAAAAAAGTAAAGTAAAGTAATCCCACTACAGGCCTCAGGAGGCCCTTGGGGTAGTAGGAGGTTAAGGCTCCCACTTTTTCTGAACAATCGACACTTGAAGTCAGCCGGGTTGTCAGCCCTGCGTGACGGCCGCCTTTACCACCAGAACAAGCGTCTGGTATTCATTTCCGTTAGAGGCTGAGTCGACCCCAGGGCCATAGTGCCGCCAAAAGAATTGGATCAGTTTAAAAATCCTGACCTTACCGGGAGTTGAACCCTCGACCTTCCGGCTTGTAGCGTAGTGCCTTAACCACTACGCTATGGCGTTCCCCTAGAAGAAGAAAAATAAACATTTAAAAAGACCAAAATATAATATATCCTAAAAATACCTAAAAACTGAAAATGGACGTAAAAAGGGATTTAAAATTTAATAACAGTTTCAATTGCATTTTTCATGAATATAATAAAATGTTTAACAAGTACAAAATGCAACACACATTGCGAAAAAAAAATGGATGACTGAAACTGCATCTTGCATACTATTTTTTTTTTAATTCAACATAGTTTGAAAAAGGAATTCTGTGTTCATTAAAAAGAAAGTTATTGGAGAATATAATGCAAAATTTTTCCCATCTAGAATGAATTCAGCGAACCTGCAATGCATATGAGGCGGTCTGTAGACTGGTTAAAAATAATGTGATATTTTGTGAGGGTCCAATAGTTTCTCGCGGAACAAAAGTGTTTGCGATGTGAAAACTCTTTGGAAAGTAAAACTAGATAGCGTTATTAACAGAAGTTGGAATTGAGATTCCTGAATTATACAAATGGTATAGATGTAATCAAATTAAGGTAAAGTTGCAAGGAAAAAAAAACGAAAAGACCTAAAAAAAGCCTAAAAAGGACCAATAAGTCAAACAAAAAGTCGAAAAAGGACCTTAAGGACAAAAAACCCACCATTTTCTGGCCTACAATGACCCAAAATGTAATATATATATATATATATATATATGCTACAAAGGCCTATATTAACTGGACCTCGGTAATAATGGTTTTTCTTTACCTGCAGATGCACGTTATCCTTTTCACTGCTGAGATATTTCCAGTCTTTAAAACCCTCCTTGCTCAATGCAGGGAGAAATATGGAAAAAGTTTATTTAGGTTCCTAAGAGATGGCAGCATATGCCTGCCTAGTTTGAAAGCAATGCAATACATATTATATAACTAGCAGGCGTTTGGAGTTGGGAATGGATATACAGACCCATAGCATGGCAAGCATTTTCTTTGCCAACGGATATACCCGTTCGTAGCAGTGTAAAGGTTAAAGAAAGAGCAGCAGCGGCTCTAAGAGCCACGAATGAAATAAAATCACCTGCCCTACTATCAATAGACACAGCTGTGCAACTCTTCAATGCAAAAATAATGTCAATAATCGCATTTGGGATAGAGATAGTTTGGGAACATCTGAAGATAAATTATTTAAAAATCTGGGAAAGGTCAAGGCCTCCTATCTAAAGAAAATTCTAGCAGTCTTTAAATTCACTCCCTCGAGACTGGTCTATGTACTAGCAAGAGAACAGTTCTTCCTGGAAGACCTCAGAATGCGCTACTACCTGCCATCAACTAAACCAGGCATGGGGAACTGCCGAATGAGGGGTAGTATGACATCCTTCCTCATTCCACCCTTCATTGAACTCGTAACTGTTGTTATTATCATAATGTTGAGTGATTCCGGGTTATTATCGTTTCCCATACCATGCAGTATCAGTGGCGGTACACCCTTATAACCTGAAACATATATACTGCTCGGGACCCAGCTCCGTGTGTCTGAAAGGAATTTGCTGTCTCAGCTGTTAGTACTATGAGAAGCATAGAAGTGTACCTCCTCCCACTCCCCACACTTCACCCCGCAAACACACAGAGCTTGGTCTCGAGCTGTACTAATCCCTTCCATTCTTACGTACATTACGTGTAACGTTTGAAGAGCGCGTAGAGGAGCGCTGATGCCTTTTTCTTGACACTAATTTGTCTATGTCAGGCTGGATAGTACTCTTAGAGATGCGTAATACTGAGACTAGGGTGTCATCGTTTATTCTGGAGCGTATTTTAGATTTGGTATGGTTCAACTTCGAAAATAATTGTTCGCATGTATAAGTTGAACCAAACATTGCGAGAATGTGGCCTGCAAAATCTCTCATGTTGGGATACGAGTCTATTGACAACAACCTGTATAGTTCCAAGCCTTCCGTGCCATTCTGAATACAAAAATAATCATTTTCCCAGTCAGTATTAAAATGGTATCGGGGTTTAGAATTTGCCATGCTCACGCTGAATTGTACGCCACTGACTCTCACTGCGTATTGTCAATCACTGTATACCTGCGTCTGCAGTGCAAGTACAAATGAGTGGAATGGGTATTGGCGGAGAGGATTTGTTATGAGCTCCCGGAGCCCCAGTTCCCCATGCCTGCTCTAAAGCTTACGAGCAACAGATGCAAGAGAGAAGACAGAAGCGGGATGCCATTCCTGAAGAATTCTACGGTACGCCTGCCATGATAGACAGGAGCTGGTGTGGAACTAAGACACCAGATGCAGTCCGGTATTCCAGAACTAAACTTTCCGCGAAGAGAGATTCTCAGCCCATCTCTCCGTGGTAAATAACATTGAGCAACAAAAAATATTTTTTTTTGTCTCAGAAACAAAAATATGTGATTCTGATAGTACTTTTTCTCCTGAATTCAAATATGATATCGGGTTTTCTCCATCACGCAAGGTTTCCGAGAGACAGGCATTTATAATTTCAAACACTTTAATATTTTCTACATTCCTAACTACACAATATTTGAACATTCGGACTCACCTAGAATGTAAGAAACGACGATTTTCTGCTATATTTCGCCTTGGAGCATCCCTCTTGATGGTCCAACAATAATCGGCCAGCATATTAGAGTTCATTTGCCTTGATATCTCTTTTCCACAGCTGAAATCTCCTGATGAAAGTGTTCCCCGTGTTAATCGCTCACTGCACCAAAATTTTCCAGGAAGAAATCTAGGTTTACTAAAAAATATTTATTTAAATCCATTAATTGACATTAAAATAAAAAAACTGTGGGCGATGGAGAAATTCTGAATACATATTTGTTTTTTTTTTTTTTTTTTGCAAATGCCCCAGGTTGTCTTTCGAAATTCCTGATGTTCTCTCCTGGCATGGCGTACTTGTAACCCACTTATGAGGTCGGGGCGCCTGGAAGGTGGGGTGAAATGATGGGTGATGATGATGATGATGATAGTGGTGCGCCATGAGAGTCCCTAATCCTAAGCTTAATCTAAGATGAATATGAATGATGATGATTGCGATGGCCATATGATTTCGGGGACCTTTTGGGCCTTAGCGTTTTCCTGACATTTGTCTTACAGGTGAGGAAAAACCCCGATAAAAACCTCACCCAGAAAAACTGTCCCGACCTGGGATCGAACCCGGGCCCGCTGCGTGAGAAGGCAGCACGCTACACCGAGACCACAGCGGTGTACTGAATACATATTTGAAAACACGATAAAAAACTGCATTAAGTACAACTATTGGTACTCATGAGACAAAAATCATGTTGTCCAGTGTTATGTGGGTCATGCAGAACCTATTCTAACTGGCCCACTCTATTCAACATCAGGTGCTAACAAGAAATTTATTTAAAAAAAAGTTTCCGGGAACAATTGAAAGATGAATACCTCAGCTTACGGAAGACAAAGATGACATGGTTCTTGAATACCGGTCTTAGATCTGCTGAAATCAGATATCTTCGAAGGTCTGTTGGATATACATTACCAGATCATAAAAAAAAGAAGACATCTTAGAAGATTTACACATGGAACCTTTACTTACTCTTACTCACTGGCACTATCGAACCAGTAGGTTCATGGCCGCGCGGACGTAAGCTCTCCATACATCCCTATCCTGAGCTAATGTTTTCCAATCATTCCCCGCATAATCTACTTCCCTCAAATCATAGTTAATGTTATTCTTCCACCTCATTCTTGGTCTACCAACTGGGTTTTTCCCTCTGGTTTTCCTACAAAAATCTTCCATACACGTCTTTCATTCCCCATACTTGTCACATGTCCTGCCCATCGCAGTCTACGAGACTTAACTGTTCTTATTATATCTGGCTTCCTATAAAGGCCATGTAGTTCATTGTTATGAAGTCTTCTCCATTCACCTGTCTGTTCATCTCTCTTTGGTCCAAATATTTTCCTAAGAACTTTATTCTCAAATACTCGTAATCTCCTTTCCTGCCTTAAGGTAAGAGTCCATGTTTCGCATACATATAATATAACTGGTAGAATAATAGTTTTATATATTTTCAGTTTAACGTTTTTTGAAAGGAGTTGGCACATCAAGAGTCTCTGCAATGCATAATAGCACGCATTTTCAGAATTGGGCCTATGTATAATTTCTTTGTGCATCTCATTCCTATTTGTGATTATTGTTCCTAGGTATTTTAATTCAGCCACTTCCTCAAAATTTCCCTCATTTGTTAGTAACGAACAATGAATAATAAGAATGATAATAAGAAGTAAGAAGAAGAAGGAAGAGAAGAAGAAGAAGAAGAAGAAGAAGAAGAAGAAGAAGGGAGGAGGGAAGGAGGGAGCAGGGGGCGCAAGGCGGCGAAGGAAGGGGCAAGGGAGCCACGAGGGGGAGGAGGAGAAGGAGCAGGAGCAGCAGCAGCAGGATGAGGATAGGAGCAGGAGGGGGAGGAGGAGCAGGAGCAGGAGCAGGAGCAGCAGCAGGAGCAGGAGGAGGAGGAGGAGGAGGAGAGCAGGAGGAGCAGGAGCAGGAGCGGGAGCAGGAGCCGGAAGAGGAGCAGGAGCGGCAGGAGCAGCAGCAGGAGCAGGAGCAGCAGCAGCAGCAGGAGGAGGAGCAGAGCAGGAGGAGGAGCAGGAGCGGGAGCAGGAGCAGGAACAGGAGCAGCAGAGCAGGAGCAGCAGGAGCAGGAGGAGGAGGATGAGGAGGATGGGAGGAGATGAGCAGGAGGAGGAGCAGGAGGAGGAGAGGAGGAGGAGGAGGAGGAGGAGGAAGATTATGAGGCGATTATTTATATTATTATTATTATTATTATTATTATTATTATTATTATTATTATTATGATTTATTATTTTTATTATTATTATTATTATCTTATATTATTTATTATTATTATTATTATTATTATTATTATTATTATTATTATATTATTATTATTATTATTATTATTATTATTATATTATTATTTATAGCTAACTTGTGCTTGGAAAAGAAGTGTTTTTGATGCTTGTAATCAATGAGAGGACACACGCATGTTTACATACAAACAACGCACTTTAATTTAGTATAATTTGTGTTTTATTTTGCAGGTACAGTTTCTGATGGTGATTTTGCACTCTCTACCAATCTTGTTTATGGGAGAGAGCTGCAAGTTTCCAAGACCCATCGCTGGGATCATGGTGGTGCAATATTCCTTCATGTTTGTACTGTTCGCAGACTTTTACAGGAAAGCCTACTTGTTAAAGAAGAACAAGTAATTCCCCAGCCTGCGTCCTCATCTCATACCTCAGACATTATAGACACCCCTCGACTCAATGTAAATAAGTTATCTTTTTTACTGCCTTTAATACAACCGATGACTGAATTAATTATATTTGTATTCTGTATTTATTGTTTATTTGAATAACCAAACAGAAATATAAGTATAATTTTACTGGTGTACCTTGCAGATGTCCTGCACGAACAATCATTTCTCGTGTCATGACCTTACTTACTCACTGGCACTATCGAACCCGTAGGTTCATGGCCGCGCGGACATCCCTATCCTGAGCTAATGCTTTCCAATCATTCCCTGTATAATCTACTTCCCTCAAATCATAGTTAATGTTGTTCTCCCACCTCATTCTTGGTCTACCAACTGGGCGTTTACCTCTGGCTTTCCTACAAGAAACTTCCATGCAAGTCTTTCATTCCCCATACGTGCAACATGTCCTGCGCATCGCAGTCTACGAGACTTAACTGTTCTTATTATATCTGGCTTCCTATAAAGACCATGTACTTCATTGTTATGTAGTCTTCTCCATTCACCTGTCTGTTCATCTCTCTTTGGTCCACAAATTTTCCTAAGAACTTTATTCTCAAATACTCGAAATCGCATTTCCTCTCTTAAAGTAAGAGTCCATGTTTCGCACCCATATAATATAACTGGTAGAATAATAGTTTTATATATTTTCAGCTTAACGTTTTTTGAAAGGAGTTGGGACATCAAGAGTCTCTGCAATGCATAATAGCACGCATTTCCAGAATTGAGCCTATGTTTAATTTCTTTGTGCATCTCATTCCTATTTGTGATTATAGTTCCTAGGTATTTGAATTCAGCCACTTCCTCAAATTTCCCTCATTTGTCATTAGCTGTCCATTTCCATTATATACTAAATTTCTACGTGTGACCATATATTTAGTTTTATTGATATTTACTTCCAGTCCTAATTTCCCAGTGTTACTCAATAGTGTGTGCGTGTTGGCCTTTAGTATCTCCTCGCTATCGGCCAGTCGTGTCATGACCTGACGACAAAAATATAGACCACTTTTCCTCGATAAAATTCACCAATCAAGGCCTAATTACATATTGTTAATTAATCAACTTTTATAAGATTCATGATGTGTTCCGTTGATATATTATTCAAAATTAAAATATAAAATTATGGAATATTCACCTGAAAGGTCCGTCTCCTCAACATAATTAATTATTTACCTGTAGCGCTTTCGGGACTTGTCCCATCATCGGCAGGATTCAAAACTGGTGTTTCACTGAAGATCTGGTAGAGGGGGTTACACATACTGGGTTCGTTTTCGTTTATCAGATTGTCGTTGTTGTGAGCTGCTTTCATGATTTCCATCTCTTCGAGTACGTCTATCTTCGCTGGATTATTTTCTCTGTGCATTACCGTTAGGATGTTTTCAATATTTAACATGCGATGTCCTTCATGGATAACGTGTTTTGCATAGCTTGATTTTCCTTCTGCGTCTCGAAAATGTTCTTTAAATCTGATGTTAAAACTCCTGTTTGTTCTTCCTATATAAAATTTGTTGCAATCCTTACATGTCAATTTATAAACTCCTTTGCTGTTGAAAATGTTATTTTCTTCAATGTTATTGTTTATTATGTTGTTTAATTTGTTATTGGTTCTGTATGCTATTTTTACGTTCTTATCGGCTTTCTTTAGTGTATTGGTAATTTTATCGTTTATTTTCCTGTGTATGTAAGTGTTATCCATGTCTTCTTGTGATCAGATTCTTTTTCTAGTTTAGTTATGTTGGCTATATTGTTTCTTTTCCTTTTGTTTGTGATTTCTTCATTATAGCCATTGTTTTTTGCCATGTATTTAATGAGAAAATAATCCAGCGAAGATATACGTACTCGAAGAGATGGAAATCATGAAAGCAGCTCACAACAACGACAATCTGATAAACGAAAACGAACCCAATACATGTAACCCCCTCTCTACCAGATCTTCAGTGAAACAACAGTTTTGAATCCTGCCGATGATGGGACAAGTCCCGAAAGCACTACAGTTAAATAATTAATTAAGTTGAGGAGACGGACCTTTCAGGTGAATATTCCATAATTTTATATTTTAATTGTTAAATAAGTTCGCAAGAAAACTCCTCATTGCCATCTTTTGTGGCTCAAGAAGCGTGCAAGATGTCACATTGTTGTCGCGTGGAATATGTCAATAATGCAGATGATTGCATAACTGACATAAAAAAATCTTATAGCCCAATCGCAGCGCCACCTACTTTGTCCAATTGTGAATCTATACCATCTAGGAACCCATTCAAACACATACAAAACATTTCATCAAAATCGGCCCAGTAGTTTAAGCAATTTTTAATATCGAATCTCAGGTAAACCCTAACTTCTAAATGTCGGGTTTCGCTCGTTTTTTGACATTACCTTCCTCGGTTTATTTTAATAGGATATACTGAGTTTCGGTGTAAAACATCTAAAAATGTAGCCACTAGAGCGATTTTACAATTTTCACTTCAGGTGAACTCCTACACCCAATGGTTTTAGATGGTCAAATTGTGAATATAAACCACAGAGGGACCCACTTAAACACACACAAAAAATCATCAAAATCGTCCCAGTAGTTTAGGCAATTTTTAATATCGAATTTCAGGTAAACCTCCACTTCTAATTGTCGGGTTTCGTTCATTTTTAGACAGTATCTACCTCGGTATATTTTAATAGGATATACTGAGTTTCGATGTAAAACATCGAAAAATGTGACCGCTAGATCGATTTTACAATTTTCACTTCACGTGAACTCCTACACCCAATGGTTTTAGATGGTCCAGTTGTGAATATAAACCATTGAGGACCCAATCAGACACACACACAAAGTTTCATCAAACTCGGTCCAGTAGTTTAGGAGAATCAGAGTGACAAACACATGTATAGACGAATTATAGGGGCCTATATATATATCGTAATTATTTTTAAGTAACGCGTGTTGATTACCCTCGTTGCCCGGGAATCTACTTATTCCGATCTTCTTGGCAATAATGAGCTGAAAGACAAAATGATTATGATGAGTTATCCGTAAAAGGTAGACATAAGCTGCCGCGGACTGCTTTGTAGAATTTTTGGGTGAGGTACGTTATTTGCCGGTCACAATTCTACACTTACATTCTTATGCCACTGATGCACTAAACACTTGTAAACAGGTTTTGTACTGTTTTAAACATTTTGCAACGATTTTCAAAGCTTTCTTTACAATATTTTATATTCATATATTTACGTAAAACGTGATAGTGGATATATTACTTACTACTTGTTACTTTCCCATATTGTTCCAACGTTGCCAACATTAAAACCATATTAAACCCATATTTAGTGTTAGTGTACGTAAAATTAGTTTATAGTTTATTAAATAATACGCATGTAAATTGTTTTGTTAGGTTAGGAAATGAGAAATTGGTTAACATCCATTTTTTTTAAGCATTTGGGAATAAATAATAAACACGTAAATTGTTTTCTTTGGTTAGGAAATGGCAAGTTAGTTTACGTCCTTTTTTTTTATTTGGGGATTTATTCCCAAAGTTGGTAACGCCGACTGCAGAGCCATCTACCGGAGGCTATATTAACCATTACATCAACTACCGCAACTCGCGCATGCGCACTGCGATTCTGTTGAACTTAGAAGAATTCGTGTCCGCCATATAACCGACTTTTTCCGAATTTTTTTGAGATAATAAATTCTGTGTACATTAATTCGATGTCCTTGTTATGGTTTTAGGCAGCGTAAGTCATTTAAGGGTACAGAAAGCGACTTTTTAGTGCAACGATGCACTTTTTGTTGAGAAGGTTCATGCATAATGCAGTGGATATGGCACAACACATAATTACGTGTGTGATTTTTGTTCGCAGAGACAACAACTTTTGCATGTTTGTGTATTTCAGCTTTTTATTTAGCTTTCAATAAAGTGATCGGAATTACCCAAGTGTCGAGGAACTCCGATCAAACTCAGATACTAGATATTTTTTTCAAGCTATTTAACCTTTTCACTGCTGAGATATTTGCAGCCTTCAAAAAACCCTCCTTGCTCAATGCAGAGAGAAATATGGAAAAAGTTTATTTAGGTTCCTAAGAGATGGCAGTATATGCCTGCTTAGTTTGAAAGCAATGCAATACGTATTATATAACTAGCAGGCGTTTGGAGTTGAGAATGGATATACATACCCATAGCACAGCAAGCATTTTCTTTGCCAACGCATATACCCGTTCGTAGCAGTGTAAAGGTTAATAGTATATTTGTATTTTTTTATGTATGAAATAGAACAGTAAACAATTATATTTTTATTTATTTTTTCAATTCCATTATATGAATAATATTACAGTTGTTCAACTGATTCCTAAAGTGATTGATATTTCCCCACTTTACCCCTGTCCTTTCAAATACATTCTACTTCCATCTTATTATATTGCTGTTGTAAAAAAAGTATTATCTAATGTGATCGGACGCGGTGGACTAGTGGTTATGCTCCTTGCCTCTGGTCTCGAGGGTCGCGGGTTCAAACCCGGTCGGGGTCGATGGATTTTTTAGGACGGAAAAATCCAGACGCAAACGACTCGTCAACGCGTATAAACGGTCAAGCGTTTCTATTTTTCCTTTAAGCTGCAACACTATTTTTTTCCGCTTCGGAACTAATTTTCTTTCCTTTTACTTACTTACATACTTACTCACTGGCACTATCGAACCCGTAGGTTCATGGCCGCGCGGACATAAGCTCCCATACATCCCTATCCTGAGCTAATGCTTTCCAATCATTCCCTGTATAATCTACTTCCCTCAAATCATAGTTAATGTTGTTCTCCCACCTCATTCTTGGTCTACCAACTGGGCGTTGTCCCTCTGGCTTTCCTACAACAAGCTTACATGCACGTCATTCATAATAATAATGATGATAATAATAATATAATAATAATAATAATAATAATTGTAAAGTGATCCCACAACAGGCCCGGAGACCCTTGGGGTAGTAGGAGGTTAAGGCTCCCACTTTTTTTCTAGACAATCGGCACTTTATGTCAGCCGGGTTGTCAGCCCTGCGTGACGGCCGCCTTTACCCCCAGAACAAGCGTCTGGTAGTAATTTCCGTTAGAGGCTGAGTCGACCCCAGGGCCATAGTGCCGCCAGAAGGTTTGGGTCAGTTTAAAAATCCTGACCCCAACGGGACTTGAAACCCTCGACCCTCCGGCTTATAGCTCAGTGCCTTAACCACTACGCTACGGCGTAAGAAGAATAAGAAGAATAGAATGAAGAAGAAAGAAGAAGAGTGCAATGAATAAGAAGAATTAGTATTAGTATGGAATTAGTAGTATTAGATTATTATTACTATTATTTATGAGGGTAGGATTGTTAGTACCTAATATTATTAGTATTAGTATTAGTTCATTTTAAAATATTAAATTAACCCCTATAATACCCCTTATTACATATATATGTAAGATCAGGAATTTATCACACTATTTCTACAATAAATTAATATTTACAGCGAATGCCTGATTTACAGTTATGTAACAACGTTAGGAATGCATTTGATTTCGCTACAACTAGTTCTACACGTTGTGTAACTTTTAAGCCGTAACTAGAGTATCTTTAGGTTTTAACCGTTAAGGGTTAAGTTAATTTAAGGTTATTAAACCTTTTGCTTGGAATTAAATTTTATGCACGTCTACTGTATGTGTATTTAAAAGTCAGTGGTTCACCCAACTCAGATCGTTGTGGGAGGGGTTCCAGAGTCGTAAAAAGGTTGGGAACCGCTGCTGTAACCTATTTTATATGTTGATATTGTTCCACTGGAGACAAACTTCTGTATTGAGAAGGATTTTCATTAATAAAAATAAATATAATAATAAATTGGTAAGAGGCACTCGAAAGAGCATTAAGTTATAAGTTTATGATTTGTCTTTTATGAGTTCGTTCAGTGATCCTGTCCATATTCTGCATTGTTTGTAATGGTATCGCTCACACTTTTGGTCGCATATCTTGCATTCACACGAATCACTCGGTTGGTGGAATTTTGCATTTTTGCACATTTTGTGATGATATCCGTGTGTTGCCATGCCTATGATTCTGTGCCTTTGTGGTTGGTTACTTCCAGTCCACTCTCTGGCATCTGAGGCGTAGAAATCTTCGTCGATCTCTTTTTCTCTCTGTTTCTTTTTTTTCGATGACTTTCTTATATGGCTCCGTTGCTGGCAGTAGTATCCTTTGCCTCAGGTCCTCTAGGAAGAAGGTTTCTCTGGCTAGCATATAGGCCATTCTATTTGGTGTGTATTTGCTTGGACCTAATGCCTTTTTGATGAATCTTGGTTTTACTTTTTCTAACCTCTCCATATCGCTGGTCGATAGTTTCTCCCATATCAGTTCTATCCCGTAGGTGACGATCGGGGTGATCACTGATGCGAATAATTTCATGGCTGTGACTAATTTTAACGATGTGATGTCTTTGATACTGCACATAGCTCTTATAGCTGCTGCTGCTCTCTCCTGCACATGTGCGCTGAAAGACTTGTTGTTGGCTGCAGTGTTATGCCTAAATATCTGAACTTGTTGACCATTCTTATCGGTTCTTCTCCTAGTTTTAGATTATCACTTGCCGCTGTTCTTCCTCCTTTCTTGAAAACCATTTGTACGGTCTTGTTGCTGTTTATCTTGAACTCATTTTCCATAGCCCATCGTTTGTATCCCATCTATGCCTTTTTGCAATTCTTCTTTGTTTTCTGCCCCAATGGCCATGTCGTCCGCATACATTACCAGCGTGGTCCCGTTTGTTGCTTTCCCCAATGTCAGCCGTCATTATGTTAAATAGTAGCGGGCTGATGGGGTCTCCTTGTAGTATCCCATTAGTTTGCATAACCTCGTCTGATGCCGCAACCTCATCTGTTATTTGTAACCAGTTTCGCCTCATTATGTCGTGTACTATTCCAACAATGGGGTGCTCGTTTCCAATCATGTGCCTCATCTTCGTGAGTAGTTTTGTTCTGTTTATGTAATCGAACGCTTTTTCATAATCTATGAAGACGACGTAGTATTTCCCGTTCGGTCTGTTGAGGGCTGCTTCTAAATATATAAAAATAAAGAAAACTGATTTAAATAGAACAGCTATTGTTGTACAGCTGATTGGCGCGGCGGTATAAGAGGGGGCCGTGAGTAAAGAATATTTACACCACAGAGTGATATGTAGTTTATATAGAGTATATGTACATTGTATTCTAATCTGTTGCATTTAAACTACTGTCCTGTGACCTGAATAAGTTAACAAATGTCCCAGATGACCAGTGTTGGGTTGGAAAGTGACGAACAAAACGCGGATCATGACTTGTCAAAATGAAACCAAGTTTAAGAAACAAGAAGCAACGGAACGAATCGAATCACGACAAAAGATAAGAAAGTAATGTCGAAAAACAAACCAGAAAACTACAAACCCACATTTCCTTTCATGGAATTAAGAGCAACAAACCGCTGAAACAATGTTAGCTGATATATTATTATATTTATTTATTTAGCTGGTGGAGTTAAGAGCATATGGCCTTGTGTTCCACTCACCAGGACAAACACAGGCTACATTCAAATAATGAAATCACAGCAATATTGGATACTAAACAATTATTTGACCAAACTGAACAATAATAAAATATACAAAACTCTCCTGAGGCCTGTTATCCTGTATGGAAGTGAAACTTGGTCATTTAACTAAAAATGATTAAAATATATTTAAAATTTTTCAAAAAAAGATTCTAAGGAAAATCTATGGACAGATAAATGAAAATGGTGCAGTAGATATAATCAAGAATTATATAACTTACTAGGTATTAGCTAATACCCGGCGTGCGCTGCTACGCCTAAATAAATTAAAATGAATGTGCTTTTATGTTTAGTTGAATAAGTACGAGGAAAAATTCTTCTTCTTCTTCTTCCAAGTATTAGGCCAAGGCCTTTTACGATCCTATAGAAAATTTTCCCTCCAGCGTTTCATAGGACGGCACAGTGATCTTCGTCCTCTTGGTATATAATTATAAACGGCTTTGGGGATCCGCTTTGAACTCATTCTTTCAAGATGGTGTTTCCAATTTAGTTGGTACTGTTTAATATATTCCAAAATTGGCGTAGTCTTCAATTCTTTTAAGATATCGGTGTTCCTTTTCCGATCCCATCTGGTGTAACCCGCTGTTCTGCGCATGAATCTCATTTCACAAGCCGTTATTCTGCTTTCATGTTGTCTTTTTAGTGTCCATGTTTCACTACCATAGGTCAACACTGGTCTAGCCAAAGTGTTATATAAACGTAATCTGGTGTTTTTTTGTACAAGGGATGGTTTCATAACTTGATTAATAATTCCTAAACTTTTATTATAACTTGTAACTTTTTCAGGGATATCCTTTTCATCCCAGATAGAGAGATAATATCCAAGATATTTAAATTGATTAGATCTCTCTAAAATTTTATTTTGGAGACAGATTTTACTTTGTATGGGGTCCTTCCCATGAAATGCCATAATTTTAGTTTTGTTAATTGATATTTCCATATTAAATTTGGCACCTATTTTTTGTAAATTATAAATTGATCGTTGCAAATCATTTTCGGAAAGTGCCAGAAGAGCTAAAATAATTAAAAATTTATATTTTTTAGATACATGATTTGAGGGAAGTAGATTATACAGGGAATGATTGGAAAGCATTAACTCAGGATAGGGATGTATGGAGAGCTTATGTCCGCGCGGCCATGAACCTACGGGTTAGATAGTGCCAGTGAGTAAGTAAGTAATTAAGTAAGAAAGATACCCCGTGCTGATGAAAAAGTAATAATTAACCTTACATTATTCAGTATTCAAGATCCATGACACTGTTTGGAGGAAGTTTGGCAACATCCCTACTTGGAAAGTTTCATGGCTGCTGTTTGACGTGGTGGGAGGGAAGTGCGTGGAATGGTAGGAGTGAAGGAGTTAACTTCTCTAAGAACGACTGCAGCGCAGGAATTGTAATCAATTTCTGAAGTTGGGGCACCTGGAAGGCGGAGTTACGTTAACACGATGATATGATGGATGATAAATGGTAATGAGGTGCCAGGAGAGTCCTTAAACCGAAATTTAATCTAAATTCCAGATAATGGACCTGCACAGGAAACATTCCCTTTAAGGAAAAATGCCTATGGTTTTACCGGGACGTCATGAACTGTAGTCAGAAACACTTACCACCAGCCAATGATGCTGGTAAACTGAACAATAATGAAAGTAACCTCTAATAACACATTGATGACAATTGTAATTAATTAAATAAAAATAAAACTTACTTTTATTTGATTTTCATATTTACTAAGATATAATTCAATGACAGCTGTTTCGGTAGACATGTTAACAAATTATGAATTGTGTTATCATAGTACATGACAACTGATCTAAGCAACAATACAACAATAATTTATTTAATTTTTTTAATTTAACAAAGGCGATTCATTCAAATCAAGTTGAGAATTTAACAGTTTATTACTACTTTTCCGATTGAGGGTCTTTCCACTTTTCAGCGGTTGCCCTTTTACCAGCCGGCTGCTGGCCCTTCACATCCACATGTGTCAATCACAGAGGTAGATGATCAACAGCCAGTGTAGGGGTGACATGTGGTTAGCATGTCGAGTCCCCCAGCCGTTATAGCTGGTTCCTCAACCTGGAGCCGCTACTTATTGTCGCTACCCAATTGCCTCACGATGCTGGGTGCGCACCGGTCCCATACTGGCCGAAATACCATGAGAAAATTTCTTCCCCCATGGAGATTCGATCCAGCGCAAGTCCCGTAGCTCTGCACCAAGGCTTCCAACCTTAACCGCTCGGCTACGGCGCGGGACTATTACTACTTTTCAATTTATTAATTTCTACAGCCTCGAAAAGGTCCAACTTCTTACCCTTATCACAAGCATGTTTCGATCCAAATTTTGAAATTTTACTTGTTTGTGATAAGGGTAAGAAGTTGGACCTTTTGGAGGCTGTAAATAAATAAATTGAAAAGTAGTAAAAAACTGTTAAATTCTCAACTTGATTTGAATGAATCCCCTTTGTTAAATTAAAAAAATTAAATAAATATTGTTGTATTGTTGCTTAGATCAGTTGGAACACAATTCATAATTTGTTAACATGTCTGAAGAAGGTACAGTGTACCGAAACAGCTGTCACTGAATTATACAATAAATATGAAAATCAAATAAAACTACGTTTTATTTTTATTTAATTAATAAATATGGATTTTCATCAAGTAAACACCAACTCAATTGATTCATTTCGTTTTCACTGAGGTCCGTCACATTTAAATAACTGACACGAGAAATTTGTGTCTTATCAACATACCGCATCATTCGCCGATGATACCTGTTTCTTTTACCAGACTACCTTCAAATCTCTTCCTAATCGAATCCATGTATTCCAAACCGCTCTCAACCGTATCTATATTTGGTTCCAGTTATGGAACATAAAGATAAACACGACAAAAACCCAGGCGATCCTTTTCACTAAATCAACCAGACGGTCACCCATCCAACTAACCTTGGGAACTCAAAATCTTCGCCTAGAACCTTCAGTGAAGTATCTTGGGGTCCATCTGGACCCCAAGCCAACGTTCAAAATTCATATTCGACATCTACAACATAAAGCAAATGCAGCAATTGCAATTTTATACCCATTTTTCAGGTCGAATACATTGTCACGTAAGATCAAGCTTTTACTGTATAAAAGCGTGATCCGCAGCATGCTACTGTACGGATGTGAGGCCTGGAGCATCCTCGCAAAACAGCATAAACGAAGAATACAAATTATACAGAATAAGTGTTTGAAAATAATTTTTCAAGCACCGCGTTTCACAAGGATGACAGACCTACACAACGTAGCGCAACTTCCCCATATTGATGCCATGATAACTGAAAATGTAAGCAGATGCACAAATTTACATCTTTGCATACAAATTTTATGGTACGCAGTATTGGACGCTTGCCCCAGTGGCGTGCTGTACATAGAAACATATTCATCCGATTTACTCCTCATTAAATCCAGCCAGAGATTTGGCGATGTGCTCTCACCTGGAGTAGCGTGGCTCATTCCACAATGCTGGATTTCCGACTCTCGGCTTGAAAGCAATGTGGTTTCTGATGTCCTGCTTCAGGTCATCACATCCCTATCTCTGTCCAAATTTCATCACCATTTGCACACAAACGCTAGCGCCGCCAAAATAGGCTCGGGTTAAGTGAACTACAACCCCGTAATGATAGTCACTATTAACTTAGCTGCCAAAGAGCCCTAGTGGGTTCTAACATACGCAGCACACTGGGTGAAGCTAGACTTCGCCTTATCCAGTCCAGTGTCTCGTCAATTTAAGGGATGTACAACAGAGAAAAAATCAACACCGTCACTTAATCTCCTGCCCCCCGAAGGAAAGTTTAACAAGAAATGTACTCATCTTTACATGATATTAACTTGACCTGTATCTATCTATGTAACTGAATCTTTTAATGCAATTTTAGCCCCACTTAAAATCATTGGATCGACTTGAAGCTTTGTATACTTGTAAAAGACCCGTGACAATACAATAATTTCATATTTTCTTTCTAAAATCATGGCCAGAATCATCAGAAAATAAAAAAAGTGTCCTTGTAGCTATCTAACGGAAATTTTTAACACGATTTTCACCCACTTAGAAACATTGGATCGACTTGAAACTTTGTATACGTGTAAAGGACCCGTGACAATACAATAATTTCATATTTTGTTTCTAAAATCATGGCCAGAAACATCAGAAAATCAAAAAAAGTGTCTTTATAGCTATGTAACGGAATTTTTTAACACGATTTTCACCCACTTAGAAACATTGGATCGACTTGAAACTTTGTGTACTTGTAAAGGACCCGTGACAATAGAATAATTTCATATTTTGTTTCTAAAATCCTGGCCAGAATCATCAGATAAACAAAAAAATGAAAACTGGTATAATAGGTTGCGGACTTGTCGACTTTTTAGCCATTCGTTGTAAGAGCTCAGTTGGTAGAGCGGTGAACTCTAGTGGTATGTACGTAATTTCAGTAATCCATAGGTCGCTGGTTCAAATCAGGCTGGCAGGTTTTTTTTTTCAGAAGAGTAATACTTTTAGCTCATACTACAATAGTATCGAATTTAAAGATATTTACATTTTATCTTATTCTGTAAAATATTAAAACTAAAAAATAAAAAGTAAATAATAGTTTTAAAAAACTAAAAAAAACACGCTTTATTAGAAAACCGAACTAAAAAATTGAAAAATAATTTTAGTTTCCAACACGCTAGGAATAAATAATTTTACCATCAAAAGCGTGGGGTGCTTTTTATGATGTTTACATTTTCTTCTTAGAGACTTTACTTTTACCAATATCTGTTTATCATCAAATATATTAGTTGGTAAACAGCGACCCACGCTTTTGATGGTAAAATTATTTATCCCAAGCGTGTTGGAAATTAAAATTATTTTTCAATTTTTTAGTTCGGTTTTCTAATAAAGCGTGTTTTTTTTAGTTTTTTTAAAACTATTATTTATTAGAGATCAATTTATTTGGTGTTTATTTCATGAAAATTCATTATGTTTATTTAATAAATAAAATTATGAAATTTTTATGATTTTCATAAATATTTATTTCCTTTAACATTCATAACAGCTGTTTGATTACAATGTACATTTGTCAGAGGAAGGTCATAAATACAAATAAACTTTCTTCTTATGTGAGTAGTTAATTATGTAAACAAATTCATCTGATGAAGAAACAGCTGTTACGAATGTTGAAATAAATGAATATTTATGAAAATCATACAAAACTCTGATAGTTTTATTTAATAGATACACCATTTTGGGCTTAATATGTTTCTAGAGAGCAAAATATTAATTATATATCATATTTGAAGAGAAAAATTATACGCTCAGACCGGGACTTGAACCCGGGACCCTTGGTTCTCTAGACCAAGTGCTCTACCAACTGAGCTACCTGAGCAAGTACCGATCTAAACGCAAATCTTTCTCTATATAAATTATATATATTTTTGGGGAGTTCAAAATATTTGGTAGGGCTATTATCGGGGTCTTGAATTGATATATTGTCAATTATAATTTTATTTTCATGCTTAATGAGTTCACAGGAGTCAAAATGACAAATCATTTGATGTTTTAGGGAGGGCAATTAAGGGGGCTTTATGTGATATATCATACATTTATTTATTTATAGCGTTCTGCCCCAGGACAGGACGTTCACTGCAATCGTAGCATTTTCATGCTATGCTTGCAACTTTACTAGATAATTATAGGTGTGCTAGCTTTCCACACCGGTGAAGGATGATGATGATGGTATCCAGATGATGTTTAGGGACCGTTTGGGCCTCAAAGCTTCCTGACATTTGTCTTACAGGTGAGGAAAAACTCCGAAAAAGTCTCACCCAGGAAGTTTGTCCCGACCGGGAATCGAACCCGGGTCCGCTGCGTTACAAGGCAGCACGCTACCTCGAGACCACAGCCGTGGACATATAATATATAGATTTATATATATGTGTGTGTGTGTGTGTGTGTTTGTGTAATGCTTTCTGAAATGTAACTAACTAACTCACTGGCACTATCGAACCCGCAGGTTCATGGCCGCGCGGACATAAGCTCTCCATGCATCCCTATCTTGAGCTAACGTTTTCCAATCATTCCCGTATAATCTACTTACCTCAAATTATAGTTAATATTATTCACCTCATTCTTGGTCTACCAACTGGGTGTTTTCCCTCTGGTTTTCTACAAGAAGCTTCCATGCATACCTTTATAATAATAATAATAATAATAATAATAATAATAATAATAATAATAATACTTTATTTATTCTGGCAGAGTTAAGGCCATAAGGCCCTCTCTTCCACTCAACCAGCACAAATACAAATAAATATTTGACAAATATAGATATACACTATACTAATTATAAACAGTTAAAGATACAATAAATGTAGCAATGTAAATGTCATGTACAAACAACATTTTATAGGGTAATAACAATAATGATACGATAATAATAATAATAATAATAATAATAATAATAATAATAATAATAATAATAATAATAATATAAATATGATACATTATATGGGAAACACCAATTAATATATATATATATATATATTACACTGGATAATAATGAAGTCGAGTTTAGAGCAAATATAAATTTAGATTTATTTTAAAAGTTGCCAATGTCCGGCAGCCCCTTATTTCTTGTGGTAGGGAATTCCAGTTGCGAGAAGTGGAGATGGTATATGACTTCCCCGTTCGTGCAACATGTCTTGTCCATCGCAGTCTACGAGACTTAACTGTTCTTATTATATCTGGCTCCCTATAAAGACCATGTAGTTCATTGTTATGTAGTCTTCTCCATTCACCTGTCTGTTCATCTATCTTTGGTTCAATTTTTTTAAGAACTTTATTCTCAAATACTCTTAATTTCCTTTCCTCCCTTAAAGTAAGAGTCCATGTTTCACATCTATCCTATATAATATAACTGGGAGAATAACAATTTTATACAGGGTGTAACAAAACTCAACGGCAAAATTTCAGGAATGAGTTCCTCATGTGGAGAAATTAAAAAAAGTGTATTACAACATGGGTCCGGAAATTGATAATTAATAATAATAATAATAATAGCTTTATTTTACCTGGCAGAGTTAAGGCCTTAAGGCCTTGTCTACCACTCAACCAGGTTTAAAAAAAATACAAACAAAAAATAGTCTTAAATCTAAATTACAATATATATAAACGATTACAAGTTATGAATACAATACAATTAATATTTATAATGTATTTTGATTTACTCTAAATTTAACGAATTAAATATATAATATGTACAATATATATATAAAAAACGAGGAAAAGATTAATGACATAGTATAAAATTAAATAAATAGAGAAAAATTAATTATTAGACAACAGGTAACTGTATAAGCGTGACTTAAAGGTACCAAGTGTGCGGCAACCCCTGATATCTTGAGGAAGGAGATTCCAGGAGCGGGCAGAGGCTACTGTGAAGGAAGTAGAATAGGAGGAAGTGCTATGAAGAGGAATTGTTAGCAGACTGCTATCTTGTGACCAAGTGTCAATATTGTGGTAGGAGGATAACTTCTCAAATCTAGACGCCAGGTAAGTAGGGAAGTAGGAATTCAGAAGCTTGAAAAGTAGCGAAAGAGAGTGCAATTTACGTCTGTCAGTAAGACGGAGCCAAGAGAGGTTATTAAAGTGTTCGGAAATATGGTCATAACGGCGGATATTGAAAATGAATCGAACGCAAGCATTATGAACACGCTGCAGTCTCTGCGACAAGTCATAGTTTAGATCATTGTATATAATGTCACAATAATCGAAATGTGGTAACACAAGATTCTGCACAAGGATTTGTTTTAACGAAACTGGGAGAAAATTCTTTAAACGTCTAAGATAATGTAAGATGGAGAAAGTCTTTTTACATATGTGTTTCACTGTGTTTGCCAGGTTAAATTTGCGTCTAGATGTAGTCCAAGATCTATTACTGAAGAAGAATAAGGGATAATTATATTATTTATAGTAATGTTTGGAAGTGTAGATATGTCAAAGGTTGTAAGCAGTCTTTGTTGTCCCATTAGAATTACTTGTGACTTGTTAGGATTTAGATTTAGACCGATACTTGAAGACCAGTTAAAGATGGATATGAGATCGTCATTCATTTTCGTCAAGCTGTTATAGAGAGAATGAGGAGTTATGAATGTTAGGTTATTAGGGTTTACAGTAGTTATTAACAGTCTGTTTTCTGTTGGTTGTAGGCTGCTATGACGTACACAAATGAAGAATATGCCTGTATTGCGGCACAAGGAGGTCACTTTGAACTTTTCATCTGACAGAATAGAGCGCTCCAACAAGTCCCTTGCACTTTTGTCGCCATGTACTAACATTCATAAAAGTTCGAATAAATCTGTAATTATCAATTTCCGCACCCATGTTGTAATACACTTTTTTTATCCTCTCCATATGAGGAACTCATTCCTGAAATTTTGCCGTTGAGTTATGTTACATCCTGTATATTTTCAGTTTACGTTTTTTGAAAGGAGTTGGGACGAAAGTCCGTGTAATGTATAATAGCATGAATTGAACCTATGTTTAATTTATTTGTGCATCTCATTTATATTTGTGATTATTATTCCTAGGTATTTGAATTCAGCCACTTGGTATTCGAGGAATCTATTTCTATTTATTTATTTAGATTTATTTATCCTGGTAAACTCAAGGTCATGTTGGCTTCTCTTCCATTCATCAGGACAAACACATGTTACATTTAAATTCACCTACGTGCAAAGTAAGTGCTAGACAACTTGGAGTACAGCACAGATCCTACCCTTAGCAAAACAGTCAAACAACACCCCTCAAAAAATTGTGCAAATTTTAAGTTAGGAATGTGTTGCAGTAAACAAAGGGGCAGAAGACAGGAAGTGGGACACGGAGATGTGCGTTGGCACAACAGGTGGCACTGCCCGAGGGACAGTAGAACACAAAGTGAATGAATAAAATTTTAACAATCATGACCTTGACATTCGTAACACTTGTTGGAGTAAAAGTTTGTACTTGTGGGGGTTGTGACCCACTTCCTCTCTTCCCGTCCTCTATACAGGGCTTCATTTCCAGCACAACACATTCAGTATTTCCTCCCAGAGTCTGCACAGATATAAATACATTATATAATGGAAATGGACAGCTAATGACAAATGGGGGAAATTTTGAGGAAGTGGCTGAATTCAAATACCTAGGAACAATAATCACAAATAGGAATGAGATGCACAAAGAAATTACACATAGGCTCAATTCTGGAAATGCATGCTATTTTGCATTGCAGAGACTCTTGACGTCCTAACTCCTTTCAAAAAACGTTAAGCTGAAAATATATAAAACTATTATTCTACCAGTTATATTATATGGGTGCGAAACATGGACCCTTACTTTAAGGGAGGAAAGGAGATTACGAGTATTTGAGAATAAAGTTCTTAAGACAATTTTTGGAGCAAAGAGAGATGAACAGGCAGGTGAATGGAGAAGACTACATACCAGTGAACTATATGGTATTTATAGGATGCCAGATATAATAAGAACAGTTAAGTCTCGTAGACTGCGATGGACAGGACATGTGGCACGAATGAGGAATGAAAGACGTGTATGGAAGCTTTTTGCAGGAAAACCAGACGGATAACGCCCAGTTGGCAGACGCTACCTCGAGACCACAGCGATGGACGTCATAATATTATCAAGTCATTTTTTTATGTTACGGTGCATATTTTCGTAAATTTCAGGTCGTAACTGTATATATATATATATATATATATATATATATATATGACATTATAAGAAAAATAAATGCTCGGACGGGACTTGAACCCGGACCTCTGGATTTATATCCCAGTTCGCTACCGAACAAGTCTAGTATAAATATTCATTTTTCTTATATATATTCTCATTATTAGTATATATATATACATGTATTATGCATATTTCGCTGCTTTTTAGGTTATAAAAACCCTAGGCTTAATAATGATTATTGATATTTATAAGTGAATACACGTGTAAACTACTGCACCATACTCTTGTGGAATAGGGCCCAGAGCGCACAAATTCTGGCGACCAGACAGTTGCTTCACCGAGTTATTTGACTTAGCCCTGAGCCTACTCAGGGACCTACAAGTCAGGAGACAGGCGTACTATCACCTGAGACCGAGGGATGCATTTTTGAAACAGAATTTAACTTGTATTTCATGTAGGTAACATTTAAGTGTCTTTCTACAAACTAAGTGAAGGAAAAGTGATGTATTGAAGGTCTGCAGCAGGAAGGGCGTTTTTACACTAAATATTTTATGACTTTTCTAATTTTCAGTAAAACGGAAACTAATATTTGTTGATGACGTTGATTTTTAAGAATTATTTTCTGTACAAACTGACATGTGACGGAATCCAAAGAGAAAGCACAGAACATGTACCAAGAAATGACATGCATACCATTTGAGACTGTTTAAAAATTGCATCAGAATACATAGAAAACTAGTGAATACGCGGCATACGCTGACGCCTAAATAAATAAAATGTGCATTTTTATTTTTAGTTGAATAAGTTTAAAAGAAAATTACGGTTCAATTAATTTCTGTTTTAAAAATTCCGACGAACCAAACATGGCGGTTGCTAGAGTCAATTTTTAATTTAGGTTTTCAGGTAAAATCCCATTTCTACCTACCGGATTCCGCTGATTTTTGGCCAATATCTACCTCGATATATTGTAATAGCATATACTAAGTTTCGTTGAAAAGCATTAAAAATTGCGACCGCTAGAGCGATTTTTAAATGTTCGTTTGAGGTGAACTCCTGCACCTAATGGTTTTAGAGAATAGCAGATAGTGACTGAACACTCCCCATACTTAAAAACCTGTATGTACAAATTTTCATAACAATCGACTGACTACTTTTCCAGTTTTGCGAGCACAGACATGCGCAAGCTGCATTTTTCATGTATAACTAGTTAACGCCCGGCTGCGCTGCTACGCAGAAATTATTTTTACATACCGCGTGCCGATTACCCGGCGTTGCCCGGGAATTTGCTTACCGAGGTCTTCTTGGCATAAATGAGCTGAAAGACAAAAATGGTTATTGTGAATATTAGCTCATGATAGGGATGTATGGAGAGCTTATGTCCGTGCGGCCATGAACCTACAGGTTAGTTAGTTAATGAATTATCCGTAAGAGATAGACATATGCTGTCGCGGACTTTCTTGCAGATTTTTTAATTTATTTTTATTTATTTATTTACTTATTCATTTTAGTCCACGGCTGTGGTCTCGAGGTAGCGTGCTACCTTATCACGCAGCGGGACCGGGTTCGATCCCCGGTCGGGACAGTTTTTCTGGGTGAGGTTTTTATCGGGGTTTTTCCTCACCTGTAAGACAAATGTCAGGAAAACTTTAAGACCCAAACGGTCCCCGAAATCACATGGCCATCGCAATCATCATCATTCATATTCATCTTAGATTAAGCTTAGGATTAGGGACTCTCCTGGCGCACCACTATCATCATCATCATCCATCATATCATCGGGACAACGTAACCCCGCCTTCCAGGCGCCCCAATCTCAGAAGTGGGTTACAAGTGCGCCATGCCAGGAGAGAAACCAGGAATGTCGAAAGACAACCTGGGGCATTTGCAAAAAAAAAAAAAATATTTGATGATCTTGAAGAAGATTTTCGGGCTGTAGGCCGTGGTCGTGAGGCTTGTAGTTCCCCGACGTTTCGCCAGAGGCTGTGTCACAAGACAACCCTTGAGGATGCCAGACGCAGTCTCTGGCGAAACGTCGGGGAACTACAAGCCTCACGACCACAGCCTACAGCCCGAAAATCTTCTTCAAGATCATCATAGCAACTCCGGCCGTGAAAGTCTACGTGAATACAAAATAATATTTTTTAGATATTCAATTATGTGCATATTAATTTGGTGTAGCTTGTTTATTATAGATTAGGCGGCGCGGCGTAAGCCATTTAAGCATCCAAAATCAATTTTTATTGCACTCATACCTTTTTCTTTTAGCTCCGGCCCTATAGTACGCGGGTTAATATGTTATATACGTTAATGGTACCAGAAAAAAATCTCTGAACGTTAGGAAAAGCCCCATTCAAATCAGTAAACTAGTATTTCTACCCCTAAATAAATGTAATATTAAGGATTATTTAGCCCTCAGGGGTCCTCATCTAGGGGATATGTGGATGGCGACCACAAGGTGCCCAAGCTGTGCAAAACATTTCTTCCACTTACTTGTGTTTTGCACTCTTTTAACTTTACTATCTAACCTCTCTTGGTTAACTCTTGTTTTTTCGACCCCGACGCTATTAGGGCATCCGAGGGCTAGGGAGTCCTTCCTTTCTTCCATTTCTCCTTTCCTTTATTTTCTTTTCTTCTCCAGAAAAGCCTGACCAGAGGCTATAAGATGGCAGCCCCATCACTGGTCTTGCCTTCCTTTGGCCAGCAACCAATCGAAGGGACTATTATTATGCTTTCAAGTCTTATACGAGAATTTCCCATAAGGAAAATTTTCTATAGGATCGTAACAGGCCTTGGCCTAATACTTGGAAGGAAGAAGAAGAAGAAAGAAAGAAAAAAAAATCAAAATCAGTTGACATCTTCCGGTCGCGCAAAGGCTCTGAAGTTTGGCAAAATGTGAAAAAAAACTTAATTTTGCAACTATTCCTTTTTACACGCTTTATATTAGCTTGACCTGTATCTATCTATCTATCTATCTATCTATCTATCTATCTATCTATCTATCTATGTAACGGAATTTTTCAACGCGATTTTCACCCACTTAAAATCATCGGATCGACTTGAAACTTTGTATACTTGTAGAGGACCCGTGACAATACAATGATTTCATATTTATTTTCTAAAATCTGGCCATAATCATCAGAAAAAAAAAAGTGTTTTTGTATCAATGTAACGGATTTCAACGTGATTTTCACCCACTTAGAAACATTAGATCGACTTGAAACTTTGTATACTTGTAGAGGACCCGTGACAATACAATAATTTCATATTTTGTTTCTAAAATCCTGGCCAGAATCATCCGAAAATCGAAAGAATTTAAACTGGTATAATAGGTTGCGGACTTGTCGAGTTTTTAGTCAATCCTTGTAAGAGCTCAGTTGGTAGAGCAGTGAACTATTAGTGGTATATAATTTCAGTAATCCGTACGTCGCTAGTTCAAATCCGGCTGGGAGGGTTTTTTTTATAGAAGAGTATTACTTTTAGCTCATAGTACAATAGTATCGAATTTAAAGATATTTACATTTTTATCTTATTCTGTAAAATATTAAAACTAAAAAATAAAAAATAAATAATAGTTTTAAAAAAAACTATAAAAACACGCTTTATTAGAAAACTAAAAAATGAAAAATAATTTTAATTTCCAATACGCTTGGGATAAAATAAAGTGGTCAACAAAGAAATCATCTCCAACACATATAGAATAAAATTAGAGTTATCAACAAAAAGAAAATAATTTTACCATCAAAAGCGTGGGGTGATTTTTATGATTTTTCCATTTTCTTCTTATAGAGTTTACTTTTACCAATATCTGTTTATTATCAAATATATTAATTGATATAGAGCACCCCACGCTTTTGGGGCACGCCGTAGCGTAGTGGTTAAGGCACTGAGCTACAAGCCGGAGGGTCGAGGGTTCAAGTCCCGTTGGGGGATCAGGATTTTTAAAACTGACCCAAACCCTCTGGCGGCACTATGGCCCTGGGGTCGACTCAGCCTCTAACGGAAATGAGTACCAGACGCTTGTTCTGGGGGTAAAGGCGGCCGTCACGCAGGGCTGACAACTCGGCTGACATAAAGTGCCGATTGTCTAGAAAATGTGGGAGCCTTAATCTCCTACTACCGCAAGGGCCTCCGGGCCTGTTGTGGGATCACTTTACTTTTACCCCACGCTTTTGATGGTAAAATTATTTTCTTTTTGTAGATAACTCTAATTTTATTCTGTATGTGTCGGAGATGATTTCTTTGTTGACCACTTTATTTTATGCCAAGCGTATTGGAAATTAAAATTATTTTTGATTTTTTAGTTTTCTAATAAAGCGTGTTCTTTTAGTTTTTTAAAACTATTATTTTTTTAATATCAAATAGATATTGCTGATCTTTGCTAAGCACGTTTATGTATATCTGTGGGATCTGACAATCAATACTCTGGAAGTTATTTATCAAATACCAAAAATGCGTAAAAATATAACTTACTCATTATTCTGGCAAATTTTGGAGCTTATGTGCGACCGGAAGATATCAACTGATCTAAACCAAATTAAAACACAATGTTTATAGGCTGTATTTGAAGACATTATTACACTACGAAAACATCTAATTAAAAAATTAAAGAAATAATCTCAAAAATGAAGTTTTTTCATATTTTGTCAAACATCAGAGCCTTTGCGCGACCGGAAGATGTCAACAGATTTTGATATATTTTTTTCTTTCCTTTTGTCTATATAATTCGTAACTTTTCCGCGCTATTACAACTTCGGAATAAAAAAATGAGTTTTTTTTCGGCCCACCCTATTATTTATACTATGCACTGCGACAAACCAAACAGCGGTTCCGAGTCAATTTTAACTTCGAATTTCAGGCAAACTCACAGTTATAACGGCGTGATTTCGATTATTTTTGGCCAATACCTACCTGGGTTTAACTTAAAATCATATACTGATTCCCTTCGTTAAACAACGAAAATTGAAACTGCAATAGTGATTTTTCAACTTTTTGTCTCAGGTGAACTCCTACACCTAATGATTTTACATGGTCCAATTGGGAATCTAAAACATCCAGGGACCCACTCAAACACAAAAAAAAATTAATCAAAATCGGTCCAGTCTTTTGGACAGCTTTAAATAATAATAATAATAATAATAATAATAATAATAATAATAATAATCACCAGATTACGTTTATATAACACTTTGGCTAGACCAGTGTTGACCTATGGTAGTGAAGCATGGACACTAAGAAAACAACATGAAAGCAGAATAACGGCTTGTGAAATGAGATTCATGCGCAGAACAGCGGGTTACACCAGATGGGATCGGAAAAGGAACACCGATATCTTAAAAGAATTGAAGACTACGCCAATTTTGGAATATATTAAACAGTACCAACTAAATTGGAAACGCCATCTTGAAAGAATGAGTTCAAATCGGATCCCCAAAGCTGTTTATAATTATATACCAAGAGGACGAAGATCACTGGGCCGTCCTATGAAACGCTGGAGGGAAAATTTTCTATAGGATCGTAACAGGCCTTGGCCTAATACTTGGAAGGAAGAATAATAATAATCTATCTATCTATCTTTGGGTTTTTACAGCTGCTGCCGTCTTCCCGTGCCAAACCTCCAAAGCCTACGGTCTTGGGCATCTTCGATGCTTAGCCCTCTAGCTTGCATTACTGTCTTCATGTTTTCCTTCCATGTTAACCTTGGTCTTCCTCTTTTCTTCTTTCTGTTAGGATGCCATTCATATAGTTGCTTCGGCCATCGCTCATCTTCCATTCTTAAAACATGTCCTAACCACGTTAATTCTTTTTCCTCAATTCTTTCAATTATGCTTTCTTCTGCTTCCATTTTGTTTCTAATTTCCTTATTTGTGACACGTTCTAATTTAGACTTTCTGGCACTTCTTCGTATAATAATAATAATAATAATAATAATAATAATAATAATGTTTTATTTATTCTGGCAGAGTTAAGGCTATAAGGTCTTCTCTTCCACTCAACCAGCACAAATACAAATAAATATTTGACAAATATAGATATACACTATACTAATTATAAACAGTTAAAAATATATTAAATGTTGCAATGGAATTCCATGTACAAACAACATTTTATACGATAATAACAATAATAATTCTTACGATAATAATAATAATAATAATAATAATAATAATAATAATAATTGTGGAATGCAGGCTTTCACGGCCGGTAATCATAGTATTAAAAGATTCCGGGCAATGTGGCCGTGGTCTATAACTGGCGTTTCTTCCAGACGTTTCTCCCTCAGCTGCGGAGGGCATCTTCAGTGGCGAGCGCTTCCAACTGTTGTTCCCTGTTGGAAGCTCTCGCCACTGAAGATGCCCTCCGCAGTTGAAGAAGAAACGCCTGGAAGAAACGCGAGTTATAGACCACAGCCACATTGCCCGGAATCTTTTAATACAATAATAATAATACTAATAATAATAATAATAATAATAATAATAACATAATATGATAAATTATACGATAAATAATACAAAATAATATATATACCTTTCACTGGATAATGATGAAGTCGAGGTTAGTAAAGTATTCCCACTATAGGCCTCAGGAGGCCCTTGGGGTAGTGGGGGGTTAAGGCTCCCACTATGTATAGATAGACAATCGGCACTTGATGTCAGCCGGGCTGTCAGCCCTGCGTGACGGCCGCCTTTACCTCAGAACAAGCGTCTGGTACTCATTTCCGTTAGAAGCTAAGTCGACCCCAGGGCCATAGTGCCGCCAGAAGGTTTTGGTCAGTTTAAAAATCCTGGCCCCACCAGGACTTGAACCCTCGACCTTCCGGCTTGTAGCGCAGTGCCTTAACCACTACGCTACGGCGTGCCCCTCACCCATCCAATTAGTGCAAATATAAATTTAGATTTATTATAAAAGATGCCAATGTCAGCCATTTCGGGTTTCAGGTAAACCTCCACTTCTAATTGTCGGATTTCGCTCATTTTTGGGTAACACCTACCTCGGTTTATTTTTAATACGATATACTGAGTTTCGTTGTGAAACATTGAAAAATGTGACCGCTAGCCGATTTTTAAAATTTTATATTCTGGTGAACTCCTACACCTAATGGTTTTAGAGGGTCCAATTGTGAATCTAAACCATCGAGAGACCCAATCAGACACACACAGCTAAATTCATCAAAATCTATCCAGTCGTTTACGAAGAATTGAGTGAAAAATACGCGTACAGGAGAATTATGTGAATAAAGATAAAAGGATAAATCCAGCCCTGGAAATGAAGAATGAATGATGACCAAAATAAATTACAACGGTGTAACTTGTTACGATACAATATTACAATTACTTAAGTTTAGTGCCCATCTGATATGTAACCCCATCCGGTGATGTCACTGGAACAACAGTTATAAAATAAAGTAGGTCATGATATTCTATCGATAATCAGTATTGCTAATTTTCATTGCATATCGGACATGTATTTATTGCTCACGGTGAGTTGGCAGACCTGTTTTACAACTTCCTTCTTCCTTCATACACAAGAGATTTGTAGTTTGTTTATAGAAAGAGAAAAGGCGGTGCAAAACACGCTATGTCTTCATTGATATCACCTGGTTATGTCAGACGAAGGGAAATTTTCCTCGGCATTCAAGAGAAAATCATTTAGAGATTGCAATGGAGTGTTTCATAAAATATTATGAAACACAGGGGAATTTCATCAGACTATGTTTAAACCATGAAATTGGGGCTGAAAGTAAACATCAATAAAGCTAAATAGAAATACATTATATAATGGAAATGGACAGTTAATGACAAAAGAGGGAAATTTAGAAGAAGTGGCTCAATTCAAATACGTAAGCAACTATCTAAATTGACCGCGGTGGACTAGTGGTTATGCTCCTTGCCTCTGGTCTCGAGGGTTGCGGGTTCAAACCCGGCCGGGGTCGATGGATTTTTTAGGATGGAAAAATCCAAGGAGCAAGTCCTCCGGGAGGGACTTTAAGCCGTGGGTCCCGAGTCTGAAGATTTTCAGGCTCGTAAAAAATCCTTAAGCCTGAATGAAAAGGCCTCTAAGCAAAATTTACCGAATTTTCCCGTCCTAGTACTACCTTGGTTTCCTAGATGTCAGTATGAGGCGAAACGCTGATCACGGACCACTCAAATGACATCTATACGAAAACAAGTGTAACTAAATTAGTATGGTTCAAATACTTCCCTGTAAGGGGAGAGCGCCTGTTAAGGGAAACATGGGCTTACAAGACAAGAAGTAACTATCTAAACTACTCACTGGTACTATCGAACCCGTAGGTTCATGGCCGCGCGGACATAAGCTCTCCATACATCCCTATCCTGAGCTAATGTTTTCCAATCATTCCCTGTATAATCTACTTCCCTCAAATCATAATTAATGTTATTCTCCCACCTCCTTCTTGGTCTATCAACTAGGCGTGTTCCCTGTGGTTCGTCCAATCACAAAAATTTGTACATACAGGTTTTGAAGTACCGCGAGTGTCTAACCGCTCTACAGGATGTTTCAGAATAAGTATTAATTACAGACTTCTAGGGGTTGTAGAGAAGACTTAGTAGATAAAATTTTGATAAGGAACCCATGTCCGAAAACGTACCATTTCAATGTAAAATAAGTTTCAAGATCGAAAAACAATGGGCTGATATTTTGTGTCTTGCATTTCAGAATAACTCCACCAGACTAAATGAATATATTCTATTCTATTCAAACTATTCATTCTGTCGAAGACTGCGGAAGGTTTCGGATCAATTAAAACTACAGTGTTTGTCATCAACCTCACAGCACAGGGGACGGGAATTGGCAACGTGAAATGAGGAAGGAAAAGGAGGATCAGCTCCTGTCGCAATAGTAACATGGTTACTGGATTATTCATTTGATCAACGATTACTGCAGCCTCTCAACACAGCACAGGGGACGGGAATTGGCAACATGTAACGAGGAAGGAAAATGAAGAACAGCTCCTGTCGCAGTTGAAACATGCTTGCTGGATTATTCATTTGGTCAATAATTACTGCAGCCTCTCAACACAGCACAGGGGACGGGAATTGTCAACGTGTAATGAGGAAGGCAAATGAGGGACAGCTCATGTCGCAGTAGTAACATGTTTGCTGGATTATTCATTTGGTAAACGATTACTGCAGGTGTCGGATAATATAAAAAGCACAGTATTTGCCAGCGTTCCCCTCCCTGTCAAATAACCCAACACAGGGGACATAATAAAAGAAGGAATAGAATCTACATGTTCCTAGCATATTTTCCACGTGTGGATATACATTGTTCGAGTAATACAATAACCATGACATTTAAAACAGCTTGGAGAGTCACATGGGCCTCGCAGACCGTCATTTGAATATCCTTGCTAGAGAAGATGTGGGTCGGATGGGACAGAACTGGTTCCTCATCCTCTGTCACAACATCACAAATATCCGTGACGGGTAAACACAATACCTAAAGCTATTTGTGCGCATGTCCGTCCAAATTCCCTTACAGATATAGCCTACTATTTTACACACCAATTACAATAATTATTGCTCATGAAAATTTACAGTTTGGCTTCCTAGATACATCGACACACAGTTTTGTTTTAATAACGTGATTACTAGCAGGCTCTGAGCACTAACATCCTTGTATTCTTCGATAAATAATTGCATAATTCAAATTTAATTAGCTGTCCTAATTGAGATGTCTAGACTTCAAAAAAGCATATGATTCAATTAAGAGGGAGAAGTTATATAGTATCCTGCTGGAGTTCGGAATTCCTAAAAAGTTAGTTAGACTTATACGAATGTGTCTAAATTGCACAAAAAGTAGGGTGCGTGTAGGCAAACAGTTTTCGCACACTTTTGAAATCCAGAATGGGTTGAAGCAAGGAGATGCACTATCTCCTCTACTATTTAATTTTGTACTAGAGCATGCCATTAACTCTTTAGAGAATGAGGAAGGCTTACAACTCAATGGTATTAATAAGCTGTTAGTTTATGCTGATGATGTAGTACTATTGGCCGATAGCGAGAAGATGCTAAAGGACAACACGCACACACTATTGAGTAACACTAAGAAATTAGGACTGGAAGAAAATATCAGTAAAACTAAATATATAGTCACACATAGAAATACATTATATTATGGAAATGGACAGCTAATGACAAATGAGGGAAATTTTGAGGAAGGGGCTCAATTCAAATACCTAGGAACAATAACACTGGGGAACAGTGATTTTGGTGCCTTAATGTTTTCACCTATTTATGGGTATATTTGGGTCACTGATTCCAAAGATGATTTCAGTTTCGTCCTATCAGCTCTAGTTTTTGAGATAGAGTTTATTCAAATTATATACCAGTTCAAAAATACTGGTCCACATATACAACTATATTACTCGCATACAATTAAATACAAAAGAACAAATACTTTCTTTTTCATGAAACAACTGTATCTATATAACTACCATAATTTATTTACACATTAGTCTCGTTAGAATCATTAATTTTCCTCCATCAGGTCGCAGAATCCCCGTTTCTGTGATTTCCTCCGATGCAATGATCTTGGACATTCTCGGTGGATGCTCCAACAGTAGTCCGCCATCATATGTATATCCCACCGTCCACGATACCTTTCTTCCATTGTACTTAATTCCTGGTGAAAACGCTCACCCTGTTCCTCACTTACATCTCCAAGATTGTCTGGAAATCGATCCAAATGACTGTGTAGGTAGTGTAATTTGATGCTCATGTTACAACCTAGTGCACAAAAAGCAGTGAGCATATTCTCCACTAGTTCATCACTATTAGGAGACTTATAGTTTCCAAGGAAATTCTTCACTACCATAATAATAATAATAATAATAATAGCTTTATTTTACCTGGCAGAGTTAAGGCCTTAAGGCCTTGTCTACCACTCAACCAGAGCGAAGACCATGCGGCTGCTTCAGTATCATTCATTGAGTCTTGAAATTGATGGTCATTAATAAGTTGGCGGATTTGTGGTCCATCCAATATACCTGCTTTTATTTTTTCCTTACTCAGTGCAGGAAATTTTGTACATATGTAGCCAAAACATGTTCCATCTCTATTCAACGCCTTGATGAACTGTTTCATTAAACCAAGTTTAATATGCAGTGGTGGCAAGATGATGTTGTTTCTGTCAACCAAAGGTTCTGCAACGATGTTTTTTTCTCCAACGGTCATGCTTTCTCTAAGAGGCCAATGCCTTCTCACCCAATGTTGATCTTTGGCTCTAGAGTCCCTAAACATATAAAGCATGGGTATTTGGTGTACCCACCTTGTTGTCCTAGAAGAAAATTCACCATCTTGAGATCGACACACATTACCCATTGGTGATCACGGTAAGAGATCTTCTCTAGCACTGTAGCTATTGTATGTTGATTTTCACGCATAGAAACTGAGTGACCAATTGGGATTGACCTGTATATGTTCCCATCATGCAAAAGAACACTTTTAGGCTGCGTTTGGAGCTATCTATAAATAACCGCCATTCACTTGGTGTGTATTTTTCTTACACCCAGCTTCATTAACAGTCCTTCAACATTCATACAAAAAACAAATTGATTTTCTACTGTGAAGAATGGCAGGAAGTCTGTTTCTCTTTTGCGATAGACTGTGACCTTTGTTCCCGGTAACAGACATTGTTTCTCTGCCGCCTGGAAGCTAACAACTCAGATGACTTCTTTGGAAGACTTAGATCCCTTATGAGGTCGTTCAGTTCCGCTTGACTAAAACCGGATGAAACTGATGAAGGTCCTGGGAAATCGCTGTCATTTCCCTCAGAATAGCTTTCAGTTGAATCATCCTCTTCTTCTGGTGACTCTGGAAGACTGGTAAAAATTGGAACAGGTATCTCCTCTGAATGTGGAACAGGGCGTCTTGCGGAGCGTAGATTGGGATATACCCATCTATTCCGGTTTTTGCTATTGATGCCCTTTACATTGACTGAACAAAAATAGCAGTCATCACTATGGTTAATTTGTTCTCGCCAGATCATTGGTTCCCCAAATTTCAAGCATTTCCGTTTCCCATTTGTCCATTGTCGTAGATGCTCTGTGCACGTTTTACATACAATGTGAGGTGCCCAAGGCTTATCTTGATCTCCCAGTTGTACTTTGAAATAGGCCAAATAAGCTCTTCTTACAAAGTCAGTTATAGGTTTTCTTTGTTGAGTGAATGTGTACTCCCCACAGATGAAACAAAACACATCAGGATTATTCACACATTTTCTTCGTGTTGAAGCCATGTCAGTCTAGAAAAAGGATAAACAATTGTCAAATTAGTAAAATTACATATGCAAACGGCAACAACAACATGAATATAACTTGGATTAAATCAATTAGTATTATGCAAACAATCGATTTACAATGGTGGTACATAAGAGCAGTATCATCAATATCTTGCAAACTAGAGCTGCTGCAACAAAATGGATGACATTTTTGGAATCAGCAGTGCCGAAATACCCAGAATCAGGTGAAAAATTTCAGGCACCAAGAAAAAAATATTTTTTTGTTCCCCAGTGTAATCACAAATAGGAATGAGATGCACAAAGAAATTAAACATAAGCTCAATTCTGGAAATGCGTGCTATTATGCATTGCAGACACTCTTGATGTCCCAACTCCTTTCAAAAAACGTTAAACTGAAAATATATAAAACTGTTATTCTATCAGTTATATTATATGGAGGGGCACGCCGTAGCGTAGTGGTTAAGGCACTGAGCTACAAGCCGGAGGGTCGAAGGTTCAAGTCCCGTTGGGGTCAGGATTTTTAAACTGACCCAAACCCTCTGGCGGCACTATGGCCCTGGGGTCGACTCAGCCTCTAACTGAATTGAGTACCAGACGCTTGTTCTGGGGGTAAAGGCGGCCGTCACGCAGGGCTGACAACCCGGCTGACATAAAGTGCCGATTGTCTAGAAAAAGTGGGAGCCTTAACCTCCTACTACCCCAAGGGTCTCCGGACCTGTTGTGGGATCACTTTACTTTTACTTTACTATATTATATGGATGCGAAACATGGACTCTTACTTTATGGGAGGAAAGGAGATTACGAGTATTTGTGAATAAAGTTCTTAGGAAAATTTTTGGACCAAAGAGAGATGAACAGACAGGTGAATGGAGAAGATTTGCACAACAGTGAATTACATGGTGTTTATAGGAAGCCAGATATAATAAGAACAGTTAAGTATCGTAGACTGTGATGGACAGGACATGTGGCACGAATGGGGAATGAAAGACGTGCATGCAAACTTGTTGTAGGAAAACCGGAAGGAAAACGCCCAGTTGCTAGAGCAACATTATCCATGATTTGAGGAAAGTAGATTACGAAGGGAATGATTTGATAATATTAGCTCAGGATAGGGATGTATGGAGAGGTTATGTCCGTGCAGTCATGAACCTACGGGTTCGACAGAGCCAGTGAGTTAGCTTTTTTTAATTCACCTCAGAATCAAAGTTTCCTCTGAATTTTACATATGGAAAAATGTGATAATCAAGTCGGAAAGGCTCGAGTACAGACGTGTGGGACCGGGTTATTGTTTACGCACAGTTTTTTTTTTTTTTTTTTTTTACGTTTTAACAAACCGGTAAGTTAATTGTAATCATTTTTTTATGTACTTGAAGAGTGGGCAATTTTTCAGCTGACTCAGAAGTTGTGAAGTAGGTCAGCAGATTACAATACTTGTCTATTGATGGATAGATTGAGGTTATGTATAGGCTATTAAAACAAAACACGCTATGAAGGCGAAATTAATTTTGTATCAAGCACAACGGACACACGTACAGAGTTGGGCATCAATCTTCCCTATAGTTCCTATGTAGACAAAACACTGACCTTACAAATCCTCAGAAGTCACAAGCAATTGTCATCGTTTATTAAACAAAATTGATTATTCATCGATAATTTCTGTAACTATAAATCAAACTGAAATTTCATTTAAATCTTCCCTGAAAAATATTGGGTGTATATTTCGACCAAAATCTTAGTTGGCAGGTTCATTTAATCATCATCATCCGGTATCATGGCAGCTGTCGCCATCTTCCGGAAACCAAACGCCATTCCTCTCTGTCCATCCATTGATCTTCCTCCATTCCTCTGATATTCACAGCTGCTTGTATCCCTTCTATCCAAGCTTTCTTCGGTCTTCCTCCTTTCCTTTGTGATCCATTCCATAACAATTTTAGGCAATCTTTGCTCTGGCATTCTTTTGACATGACCATACCACTGTAATATGATGTCTATGATGTCCGGCTCCTCTTGTACACCCATAATTTCCCTTATTTCTTTATTTCGTATTCTATCCATTCTAGATTTTACAGCTGATCTTCTTAAAACATCCATTTCTGTACTTAAAATTCTTTTCATTATTTAATAATAATAATAAAAATAATAATAGCTTTATTTTACCTGGCTGAGTTAAGGTCTTACGGCCTTGTCTGTCCCTCAACCAGGTTTTAAAAAATACAAAAAAAAAATAGTCTTACATCAAAATTCCTTCTCTACTGATCGCTTCCATGTTTTCCTATGTTGTCCCCTCTGTCTTACGCCTTGCGGATTCCGATTTAGTGCAGTCTTCTCGATGGTTCTGTCTGGTTTTCTCATTGTGTGGCCTATACCCGATGGTTTTTAAAATAATCTTATCACTGTGTGCTTGGTCAAAGGAAGATATATTTTAAGCCATGTTTAAATACATACTCACACAACTCTAAGTGCGTCAGAAATGCGTGCTATTATGCATTGCAGAGACTCTTGATGTCCCAACTCCTTTCAAAAAACGTTAAACCATCGTTCTACCAGTTACATTACATGGGTGTGAAACATGGACTCTTACTTTAAGGGAGGAAAGGAGATTACAAGTATTTGAGAATAACGTTCTTAGGAAAATTTTGGACCAAAGAGTGATGAACAGACATGTGAATGGAGAAGACTACATAACAGTGAGCTACATGATCTTTATAGAAAACGAGATATAATAACAACAGTTAAGTCTCGTAAAGTGGGATGGGCAGGACATGTGATGCGAATGGGGAATGTAAGAGGGGCACGGAAACTCCTAAAAAAACCAGAAGGAAACCGCCCGATAAGTAGCCCAAGAATGAGGTGGGAGAATAACATTAACTATGATTTCAGGGAAGTAAATTATACAAGTAAATTATAATTATATATTGGAAAACAAGAGCCCAGGATAGGGATATCCATCCATCCATAGTAATTCTGCCCGAGGGCAGATCTTTCATTGCAATCATAGCATTTTCATGCTGTACTTTGCAACTTTACTAGGGAATTATAGGTGTGAGAGCTTCCCGTTGCTTTCCACACCGGTGAAGGATGATGATGATAATGATAAGGATGTTGATGATGGCCGGATGATTTTCGGAGACCGTTGGGCTCTAAGCTTCCTGACATTTGTCTTACAGGTGAGGAAAAACCCCGAAAAAAACTCGCCCAGGAGCCTGTCCCGACCGGGCCCACTTCGTGACAAGGCAGTACGCTACCACGAGACCACAGCGGTGGACGATAGGGATGTATGGAGAGTTTATTCCCGCGCGGCCACGAATTTACGGGTTCCATAGTGCCAGTGAGTTAGTTCTGGAAAATTGAAAATAATTTTCAGTCGTGATATTAAGAAAAGGCCATGTGTAAAAATAAGTACATCCAAATTTAAATTTCTGTTTATGCCAAGAATATAATTTTAAAATATCAAAAGAAAAAACGAAAGTAATGGCATTTTGGGGAAACGATCATATAAGATCAAAACTCGTAATAGACAACAAACCTCTGGAACGAGCAACAAATTTTAATTATTTGGGTTGTAATTAAATAGAAAATTAAACACCATATTGTTTGCAGATGACCAAATAATAATAGCAAATTCCGAAGATAATCTACAGAAAGGTCTGTATGAACTTAACAAAATTACAGAAGAATATGGATTAAAGATATCTACAGAAAAAACAAAAATTATGGCATTTCAAGGTGTAGATCCTGTCAGAAGTAAAATTGTACTGGACAATAAAATTTTGGAGCAGGTGAATAATTTCACATATCTAGGATGCAATATCTCATATGAAGAAGAAAAGGATGTAAATGCAAAAATATCTACATTTTTAAGAATTTTAGGGCTAATAAATTCTATCTTCAAGCCACAGTTAGTCCAAAAGCATTCAAGATTAAAAGTGTATAAAACACTGGCTCTTCCAACTCTTTTGTATGGTAGCGAAGTATGGACGTTGAAACAGAAGGATATACAGAAACTTAGATCTGCTGAAATGAGATATCTTCGGAGGACTGCAGGATACACACTACTAGATCACAAAAAAATATGAAGACATCTTAGAAGAATTACACATGGAATATTTAGAAAACAAAATTTCTGATTATAAGTCAAGATGGATACAACATGTTCATCGAATGGAAGATCACAGAATACCCAAACAAATGTTAAGATATCAACCTGCAGGAAGAAGAATACCAGGACGTCCACTCAAAAGACTTTTGGATGGTGTTTCTCTTGAGGCCGAAGCAGGTCAACAAATGGCCTAAATTCGTGAATGTAGTATGATGATGATGATGATGATGGGTTGTAATTTTACTATAAACACAAAACTGAAAGAGATATAGGCCTACATATGAAACTGTCGACAATTCAAATGATATGCGGAACTATACATAAAACAGTAAAGAATAAAACAAGAAGAGATACTAGATTGAAGTTTTATAAAACATTGGCAGTTCCTGCATTACTTTATGGGTAATGACCAAAAAATTGCAAGTAGAATACAAAGCGCAGAAATTAACTTCCTTAGAAGAACAGAAAGGCTGCACAAGATTGGATCGGATAAAGAATGAAGATATAAGAACAGAGTTAAATATATAACCATTGAATGAGAAAATCAAAGAATATAGAGAAAAATGGTTTACACATGTGGAAAGAATGACTGTAACAAGATTACCAAGAGCAGTATTCAACTACAAGCCAAGAGGTTCAAGGAATGTAGGAAGGCCAGTGAAAAGATGGACAGAACAACTGTGAGGCGGAACAGGCAATTTTTGCCTAGCCCGTGAAGTGAAGAAGAAGAAGAAGAAGAATTTCTGTTTATTTGATAATAACAATTTGTAGATCAAAAATGTCAATTTTTGCTTGAAAGAGACTAGCTGGGATGTACTGTGAGAATAGAGGGAATGAACACGCGAACTTGAGGATAGCACGGTATCCTCTAAGATCGCGGATACTGTAGTAAGTATCTGGAGATTTATAGCCAGTTTATGGCAGTAATAAGGTGGAATGAAATTGCATCATTAAACATATTTTTTTACAATAGAATATTTCGTTGTTGACTTCCTTTCCCGGAGCATAACCCGGATAGTGAGAGGTCTGGTGGGGGCTGTATGAGGTGCTACATCACTCCACTCTGTTCAGTCTGGTGGTGACCATCTCCTCAAGACAACACGTGGTCCGCCGCGCCGTCCTGCAACCAGGTCAGTAATTTCTTACGCTACAATATATGGAACCATTGTTCTCTCATTAGCCGGTGCCATAAAACACAGGCTATTCTTTGCAACATTGTAACGCGACTTTTTTAATTACTTCATAAACTTTTTCTTCTTATACATAATTTGTAGGATTTTCATCCTGTTTATTTCCCAAATCACTCCTCGGAGGAAGACGTATTGGATGTGCATTCACTGTGTATCCATCTCTTGGCTGGTCTTCCTCTTGTTCTTCTACCATCCACTGGTCTATCGTCTTTAGCTCTTTTTTGCAAGTAGGTTGTCTTCCATTCTTTCTATATGTTTTTTGTTTGTTAATTAATTAATTTATTTGTTGATATTATGTTATAAAACTAAATATATGGTCACACGTAGAAATTCATTATGTAATGGAACTGGACAGCTAATGACAAATGAGGGAAATTTTGAGGAAGTGGCTGAATTCAAATACCTAGGAACAATAATTACAAATAGGAATGAGATGCAGAAATAAATTAAACACAGGCTAATTCTGGAAATGCGTGCTATTATGCATTGCAGAGACTCTTGATGTCCCAACTCCTTTCAAAAAACGTTAAACTGAAAATATATAAAATTATTATTCTACCAGTGATATTACATGGGTGCGAAACATGGACTCTTACTTTAAGGAAGGAAAAGAGATTACAAGTATTTGAGAATAAAGTTCTTAGGAAGATTTTTGTACCAAATAGAGATGAACAGACAGGTGAATGGAGAAGACTTCATTACAATGAACTACATGGTCTTTATAGGAAGCCAGATACAATAAGAACAATTAAGTCTCGTAGACTGCGATGGGCAGGACATGTTGCACGTATGGGGAGTGAAAGACTTGCATGGAAGCTTCTTGTAGGAAAGACAGAGGGAAAACGCTCAGTTGGTAGACCAAGAATGAGATGGGAGAATAACATTAACTATGATTTGAGGGAAGTAGATTATACAGGGAATGATTGGGAAGCATTCGCTCACGATAGGGATGTATGGGGAGCTTATGTCCGCGCGGCCATGAACCTACGTGTTCTATAGTGCCAGTGAGTAAGTAAGTAAGTATTTGTTGATATTACGTTATTATGTAACTCTAGAAATTAACCATACTCTAAATTACTGTAAATAATTAATTGTATTGTAACCCTAACATACCGGATGGTGAAATAGGGTTCGTATTATCGGAGATTCAATAAAAATAATATATGGCCTTTGGAATATTTTCGTCTATCTATAATAAATTTGGTTATGTCTTGAATATGGCAGTTGTCCCTAATTTCTGTGTTGTGTATTTTATCAAATAATGTTTTCCCCTGAATAATTTATAAGATCTTCATTTCACATGTGCTTATTATTTGTGTATTTTTGTTGTATCAGCCCTAGTTTCTGCTCCATATACTATAAGTGCTCGAATATCGTTTTGTATATGCGGATTTTGTTTTCTATTGACATATGTTTGTTGCTCTAAATTGTCTAATTTTATTCTTAGGGTTCCATTTTTCAAATTATATCCCACCATTTACAATGATTTTTACATTTTTTCTAACGATTATTTGAATATATTTTCTTATGATAATTAACTGCATACATAGCTTTAAGACGTGGCAGCCATATTGATTTTAACGAATATCCTAAGCAAAAATAAAAGTCGTGTTCCAGTGCAGCCAACATAGAGTATGTACTAATTAACTGTACATTTATACTTGAGAATTTCAGAACTTATTATTTGTTTTTGAGGGTTGCGTTGTTTCATAGGTTGAAGGAGATACACATTAACACATTTGGGTGAAGTAGACATAACAAATAATAATACCATCTAAAAGTCTTTTGAGTGGACGTCCTGGTCTTCTTCTTCCTGCAGGTTGATATCTTAACATTTGTTTGGGTATTCTGTGATCTTCCATTCGATGAACATGTTGCATCCACCCTTGACTTGTAATCAGAAATTTTGTTTTCTAAAGGTTCCATGTGTAATTCTTCTAAGATGTCTTCATTTTTTTGTGATCTAGTAGTGTGTATCCTGCAGTCCTCCGAAGGTATCTCATTTCAGCAGATCTAAGTCTCTGTATATCCTTCTGTTTCAACGTCCTTACTTCGCTACCATACAAAAGAGTTGGAAGAGCCAGTGTTTTATACACTTTTAATCTTGAATGTTTTTGGACTAACTGTGGCTTCAAGATAGAATTTATTAACCCTAAAATACAAACAGACTCATTTACATAAATATATAAAGATAAAGGAAATGGGCAATTAATGACAAATGAGGGAAATTTTCAGGAACTAACTGAAGTCAAATACCTAACTCTAACTCACTGGTACTATCGAACCCGTAGGTTCATGGCCGCGCGGACATAAGTTCTCCACACATCCCTATCCTGAGCTAATGTTTTCCAATCATCCCCTGTATAATCTACTTCCCTCAAATCATAGTTAATGCTATTCTCCCACCTCATTCTTGGTCTACCAACCGGGCGCTTTCCCTCTGGTTTTCCTACAAGAAGCTTCCATGCATCTCTTTATCCCCCTTACGTGCAACATTCCTGTTTATCGCAGCCTACGAGACTTAACTGTTCTTATTACATCTGGCTTCCTATACATATCATATAGCTCACTATTATGTAGTTTACTCCATTCACCATTTAACTGTTTCTATTTTATACAATATGCTATTGAATATTCAATTTTTTTTGTATGACATTATTTCTTATTTTTTCTAATGCTGAGCTTGCTGCTCTCCTCAAGAAATCCATTTCCATCGACGTAAGACTTTTATTCCAAGTTTTTTGTTGAATATCCATGCTTCAGTTCCATATGTGACAGTACTACTCACAATTAAATTAAATATTTGTAATTTATTACAATTTTAATAATGGTATAAATGAATGAATAAATAATCGCTGAGCCTGCAAGAATCGAACCTGGCCCGTCGGAATGAAAGTATAAATATCACGGTTTTGAACGATATGTGTTTATATTTTCGCACAGTAATTAAACACTTAATAAAAAGCCTAAAATGATACCACCATAGGTCTCAGGAGGATAGTAGGATGTTAAGGATTCCAATTTTATCAACCCTGCGTAACGGCCGCCTCTACCCCCCAGATCAAGCATCTGGTACTCATTTCAATTAGAGGCTGAGTCAATCCTCAGAGTCATTGTTGCCGCACACTTGGCACCTTTGAGTCACGCTTATACAGTTACCTGTTGTCTAATAATTATTTTTTCTCCATTTATTTAAATTTATACTATACTTACTTACTTACTCACTGGCACTATCGAACCCGTTGGTTCATGGCCGCACGGACATAAGCTCTACATTCATCCCTATCCTGAGCTAATGTTTTCCAATCATTCCCTGTATAATCTACTTCCCTCAAATCATAGTTAATGTTATTCTCCCACCTCATTCTTGGTCTACCAACTGGACGTTTTCCCTCTGGCTTTCCTACAAGAAGCTTCCATGCACTTCTTTCATTCCCCATACGTGCAACATATCCTGTCCATCGCAGTCTATGAGACTTAACTGTTCTTATTATATCTGGCTTCCTGTAAAGACCATGTAGTTCATTGTTATGTAGTCTTCTCCATTCACCTGTCTGTTCATCTCTCTTTGGTCCAAAAATCTTCCTAAGTACTTTATTCTCAAATACTTGTAATCTCCTTTCCTCCCTTAAAGTAAGAGTCCATGTTTCGCACCCATATAATTAAATGTATACTATGTCATTAATAATATTTTTCTCGTTTATATATATATATATATATATATATATTCTTGTACATATTATATATTTAATTCGTTAAATTTAGAGTAAATCAAAATACATTATAAATATTAATTGAACATGTAATCGTTTATATATATTGTAATTTAGATGTAAGACTATTTTTTTGTACTTTTTAAAACCTGGTTGAGAGGCAGACAAGGCCTTAAGGCCTTAACTCTTAAATTCGTAATGTATCCTTTTGGATACATCAGTCGGTTTAATTAATTTAATATTTTAAATAAATCAGAAGAAAACTAACAAAAAGAAACCACTTAAATGTATGTCTAATTATACAATGTAGTTAATAATGACGGTTACACAAGATTCCGTTTTCACCGCGGTCCGCTACATTCAAATAACTAACAAAAGAAATCTGCGTTTTTAGTGGTTTCCCTTGATGTTAAGGCAAATGCCGGCCGGAGTGGTCCCCTAGCATCCACTAGTAAAGTCATCAAAGTCCAATAAATATTCAAAATTATTTAATTTAGAACAGCTAAATCCGAAAAGAGCCGTTTCTGTTTGGAATGCCGACTTGACTTCCCGCTCTTGCCCTTTTGGGGGTTGGCGGCATCCGTGGCTGTGGCGGTCTTCCTGCTGGCGACTCAGTGGATCAACTAGAACATCATAAAATTCACCTAGAAACTGATTGCAGGATTGGAGTTCCCAACCGCTGGACCTTTGATACCGGACTGCGAATAGTTGTCGTTAGCAGGGGATATATATTATTAGAATCAAGACACGAACTTTCAAAGTTCAAACAAGACATATTCAACATCAACAACGAAATACTTAAATCACAAAGGCTAAAGAGGGTATAGAAATCCCTAAAGTAGCCGGAAATTGCTGTTTCCCATTGGCCGAGGACGACTTCCATAAAAATGGATGTTTTCCTTGACGGATATAGAAGGGAAAACACAATTTCCAATGCGTAGTAGTGTAGTGTAGTGTTTTGCCAATTTAAGGGTTAACTCTGCCAGGTAAAATAAAGCTATTAATATTATTATTATTATTATTATTATTATTATTATTATTATTATTATTATTATTACTATTATTGTGCCTGCAGAAGGTTTAGGTCAGTTTAAAAACTTGATCCCACCGGAATTCGAACCCCCGATCTTACGGTTTGTAGCGTATTTGCCTTAGCTACGCTACGGAATGCCTCAAACATTAAATATTTATTTTCATAGAATTAATTTGTCCCTCGACTGTAATAGAGTACAGTTTCATATCACCTGTTGAAATGCCACCCTTGTGTCGCCCCGTTATGTTTGAAAACGACCGCTGTAAATAGCTACATGCTCCCCCAGACTCGAGAACAGAAAACAGAGAGAGAGAGAGAGAGAAATAAGTAAGCGAATTTCTCAGGAATTGAGCAATTTCCACAAGTCTCCAAAATGGACGGTGTTATGCATCAATTTCCAAATTATCGATAAATTCACGATGTCACGAAGTGAGGAGTGAATTTATCTAGAGAATTTGGAAATCAAGAGTGGCATTTGTTAGGACTATTTAACAAATAAAATTAAGCTGTTTGCTCACAAATCATTATTTAATTGTAGTTATTTTAAAAATATTTATATATTTAATGTAAATGGCGATGTTTGAAAACAAATGAGAAACGTTTATTATGTTTCATTTGTTCATCACTGCAACCAGATTATATTACTTACTGTCAAATAGAATCGCAATATCGTAAGAATGCACCCTAGTGGAGAAAAAATTAATCACATCAAGCTATTTATAACCAACATTACAGGCTATTAATTAATTGCTGTTGTCCAATGATGTAAATATGTCAACTATATTTTTCTTAACGTAAATACCTGGGAAATAATAGTTTAAGAAAGTACAAACAGTGGCTTCTTTTTATTGTGGTATAAGCAATGCTACATTTTCTATTATATCTCGCAAGCAGTATCTGGTTAGATTCGTGCACTATATATACAATCTGGTACCCACGTGCATTCTAGGATTCTTGCACCTTAATATATAAATTGTTATAGAGGGAACTAGATTATACAGGGAATGATTGGAAAGCATTAGCTCAGGATAGGGATGTATGGAGAGCTTATGTCCGTGCGGCCATGAACCTATGGGTTCGATAGTGCCAGTGAGTAAGTGAGTAAGTATAATCAACGTATTTCTTAGATCCACTGCAAAATAATGCTATCACTTGTTCAGAATATTAAAAAGGAAGAGCTTTCTTTAATATGATACAAGGTTCCCACAGACTCGACAACAGAAAACAAAGAGAGAGAAATAAGTAGGCGAATTTCAAGTAATTGAGCAATTTCCACAAGTCTCCAAGTGGATGGCGTTATGCATCAATCGACTATGCGCCATTATGTAAGTTTCGAGAAAAATAAGTTTAAAGTTTAAGTCAATCTTCATCATCAGCATCATCCATGCAAGTATTAGGCCGTGTGGCCTGTTACGGTCTCAAAGAGGAATTTTCCATCCAGCGCTTTTTTGGACGTCTCAGCGATCTTTTGCCTTGAGGGCAGTAACGAAGTATGGCTTTTGGAATTCTATGAGACGGCATTCATTGAAGATGGGCTTTCCAGTTGTTCTGGTAGTTTTGTATATGGTGAAGACTGGGTTGTACATCCAGCTCTTCCATAATTTCCTCAGTTCTTTTATGGTCCCACTTTGTGTAGCCTGCTGTACGGCGCATAAATCGCATCTCATTTGCTGTTATTCGGCTTTCATATCTTCTTCGTATTGTCCATGCTTCACTACCATATCTTAATACTGGTCTTGCGAGAACCTTATAAAGCCGTAATCTTGTGTTCTTCTGTACTAAAGATGGTTTCATACCTTCACCAAACTAACAAAAATGAATATTGCAAGCTATTTTCCTTGTTTGACAGTTATGCATCAACAATCTAAGAGCGAGAATATTTGGCGCCTAGATGGATAAATCATAATTTAGATTAGCATTGATGAAGATTGGTTTCATAGCCGTTTGTTGCAAAACACAGAATCTCTGATAGGTCTGATGGCGTTTACATTTTTCTTTAATAATAAGGCTGTATTTAAAGATTTGGTGATAAAATTGTGCGTACACTTACTTCGTGAGCCAGTGTAACAGACGACTTTACTTACTTACTTACTCACTGGCACTATCGAACCCGTAGGTTCATGGCCGCACGGACATAAGCTCTCCATACATTCCTATCCTGAGCTAATGCTTTCCAATCATTCCCTGTATAATCTACTTCCCTCAAATCAGAGTTAATGTTGTTCTCCCACCTCATTCTTGGTCTACCAACTGGGCGTTTTCCTTCTGGCTTTCCTACAAGAAGTTTCCATGCACGTCTTTCATTCCCCATACGCGCAACATGTCCTGCCCATCGCAGTCTACGGGACTTAACTGTTCTTATTATATCTGGCTTCCTATAAAGACCATGTAGTTCATTGTTATGTAGTCTTCTCCATTCACCTGTCTGTACATCTCTCGTTGGTCCAAAAATTTTCCTAAGAACTTTATTCTCAAATACTCGTAATCTCCTTTCCTCCCTTAAAGTAAGAGTCCATGTTTCGCACCCATATAATATAAACAGACGACATTAAGATCTCAATTTACAAAAAATGGCGCTTAGCCGGTCCAATTAATTCTACAAAATAGTTGAGGAGTAGAATTAAGTCTTTAAATTATATTAATAGCGGGTTATACTCGGCGAGCGCTGTTACGCCAAAATAATATTAATTTGTTTTTATGCATTGGAAGCAGATGAGATGCGATTTTTAAGAAATATAACAGGATATACTCTGCTGGATAAAAAAAGGATAGAATGAAAAGTGATGAGATAAGGATGCAGTGGAATAGTAGGGAAATGGTCGAACATATACAAAATTATCATAAGTAATGCCACGAGTGATTTCCAATTCACGACTCACGAAGTGAGGAGTGAATTTATCTAGAGAATTTGGAAATCAAGAGTGGCATTTGTTAGGACTATTTAACGAATAAAATAAAGCTGTTTACTCACAAATCATTATTTAACTGTAGTTATTTTAAAATATTTATATATCTAATGTAAACGGCGATGTTTGAAAACAAATGGGAAACGATAGGTACGCTTCATCTGCTTCTTTTGTTTATCACTGCAACTGGATCATACTATTCCAGAATATTAAAAAGGAGGAGCTTTCTTTAATATGGTAATTATAACACTGATAAATATTTCGTGAAACACGACTCTGATTGGTTGTAAAACAGAAATCATTGAAACGTGATTGGTCATTGATTCCTATTTGGGGCATGAGTTAAATAGTCAGATTAAATGGTTCCAACACGTCCAGAGAATGTCAAATTCCCGTTTACCAAAGATGATTTACCACCTCAACCCTAAAGGCAAAAGAGACCTCGGAAGACCCTTCAACCGATGGAAAGATCCGTTTTTGTAGTCGCAGAACGGGCATCATCATCCAATACTGCATTCGGAAGAAGAAGAAGAAGAATAAGAAAAGGAATGAAGATATAAAAAAGGAACTAAATATTTTCAAACTTACAGACCGAATGATTAAATATAGGAACGACTGGAAAGAACATATTGATAGAATGCCAGAAGGAAGATTTCCAAAATTATTGCTAAATTACAAACCGCACGGAAGGAGAAATGTTGGACGCCCACACAGAAGATGGTCTGAACAATTTTAACAATTCTAGCTTTCATGAAACCGGAATGAGCCAACAGGCTTAATCCCTGAATGATGATGATGTTTTTATGCTTAGTTGAATATGCAAAAAGAAAAATAATTATAAATTTATATCGTAATTAATTTTAAATACTCCGTGCTGATTACACCGTGTTGCCCGGGAATCTACTTATCCCGATCTTCTTGGCGTCAGTGAGCCGAAAAATGAAAATTGTTACTGTGAGCTATCTGTAAAAGATCGACATACGCTGTAGCAAACATTTTTTGTATATTTTTTTAGGTATCCTATTCTGCGTACATTAATTTGGTTTATTTGCTATGGTTTAGGTAGCGTAAGCCATTTAAGCGTACAAAAAAATTATTTTATTGAACCGGCGCGCTTTTTTTTAACTCCGGCCCTATAGTACGTAGAATAGTATATTATATACTAACTAAACCCCGTTTCTTAGTATACTCTATTACTTTTTTAACAATTAATAATTTGTTCTTTTCATTATTTAATAAAAATAGTTTTTTTAAGATTTGTTAATATATTTTACCTAATGCCTTGTATAAAAAGCGATAGATTAATTCATCATAGTTTATTATTTTCTTTGTATACATTTTTTATTTTCTTTTTATGTATAGTAGATTCGAGCTGTTATTCTTTTGTGTATACATTCTTCCATTAGTTTAATTTTGAATATATTTAATTTTATTGTATTGTTGGACATTATTTTCATTATTATTCAATTTAACAGATAATTAATTGTTTAGTATGACTATTATTGTATTTTTTTGTATTTATATGTAACATATGTTTGTCCTGGTGAGTGGAAGAGAAGGCCACATGGCCTGAACTCCACCAGGCTAAATAAATATATCCTATTCTATTTTGTATAATAGAGAAAATGTTCAAATATGATTTTTTTTGTTTCATTAATTACTTTATCAACTTTAATGCTTTCTATAAATTTTTCGTAAAATTTTATCTTTGGTGATGGAAAAATTGTTATGGCCTGAGTAGGAATCGAGCTTGGGACCTCGTGAGCTTTAGTCAGAATATGGGACTAGGGGTTTTAATCTTATTTCTAACACAGTCGCTGCTTTTATAGTATATCATCCTGCCGTGAAAAACACAGAATTATACGAATAAAATTTATAAATAGCAGATATTTGGTTTTATAAAACACATAATTTTAACAAAATTATTTTGGAAATTACGAGAAAATTTACCAATAATCTGTGTTATGGTATATTTTGAGAAACTATTACAGGAAAACACAGAGTAATACGAATAAAATTTACAAATAGCAGAGATTTGGTTTTATAAAACACATATTTTTAACAAAATTATTTTGGAAATTACAAGAAAATTATCCAACATTCTGTGTTATGGTATATTTCGAGGAACTATTATAGAATGTCATCCTGCCGTGAAAAACACAGAATAATACTAATAAATTTATAAATAGCAGAGATCTGGTTTTTTAAAACGCTTAATTTTAACAAAATTATTTTGGAAATTACAAGAAAATTAACCAACATTCTGTGTTATGGTATATTTCGAGGAACTGTTATAGAATATCATTCTGCCGTAAAAAACACAGAATAATACGAATAAAATTTACAAATAGCAGATATTTGGTTTTATAAAACACATAATTTTAACAAAATTATTTTGGAAATTACAGGAAAATTAACCAACATTCTGTGTTATGGTATATTTTGAGGAACTGTTATGTAATATCGTCCTGCTGTGAAAAACACAGAATAATACTAATAAATTTATAAATAGCAGAGATCTGGTTTTATAAAACGCTTAATTTTAACAAAATTATTTTGGAAATTACAAGAAAATTAACCAACATTCTGTGTTATGGTATATTTCGAGGAACTGTTATAGAATATCATTCTGCCGTAAAAAACACAGAATAATACGAATAAAATTTACAAATAGCAGATATTTGGTTTTATAAAACACATAATTTTAACAAAATTATTTTGGAAATTACAGGAAAATTAACCAACATTCTGTGTTATGGTATATTTTGAGGAACTGTTATATAATATCGTCCTGCTGTGAAAAACACAGAATAATACTAATAAATTTATAAATAGCAGAGATCTGGTTTTATAAAACGCTTAATTTTAACAAAATTATTTTGGAAATTACAAGAAAATTATCCAACATTCTGTGTTATGTTATATTTCGAGGAACTATTATAGAATGTCATCCTGCCGTGAAAAACACAGAATAATACTAATAAATTTATAAATAGCAGAGATGTGGTTTTATAAAACGCTTAATTTTAACAAAATTATTTTGGAAATTACAAGAAAATTATCCAAAATTCTGTGTTATGGTATATTTCGAGGAACTATTATAGAATATCATCCTGCCGTGAAAAACACAGAATAATATGCATAAAATTTATAAATAGCAGAGATCTGGTTTTATAAAACGCTTAATTTTAACAAAATTATTTTGGAAATTACAAGAAAATTAACCAACATTCTGTGTTATGGTATATTTCGAGGAACTGTTATGTAATATCATTCTGCCGTAAAAAACACAGAATAATACGAATAAAATTTACAAATAGCAGATATTTGGTTTTATAAAACACATAATTTTAACAAAATTATTTTGGAAATTACAGGAAAATTAACCAACATTCTGTGTTATGGTATATTTTGAGGAACTGTTATGTAATATCGTCCTGCTGTGAAAAACACAGAATAATACTAATAAATTTATAAATAGCAGAGATCTGGTTTTATAAAACGCTTAATTTTAACAAAATTATTTTGGAAATTACAAGAAAATTAACCAACATTCTGTGTTATGGTATATTTCGAGGAACTGTTATAGAATATCATTCTGCCGTAAAAAACACAGAATAATACGAATAAAATTTACAAATAGCAGATATTTGGTTTTATAAAACACATAATTTTAACAAAATTATTTTGGAAATTACAGGAAAATTAACCAACATTCTGTGTTATGGTATATTTTGAGGAACTGTTATATAATATCGTCCTGCTGTGAAAAACACAGAATAATACTAATAAATTTATAAATAGCAGAGATCTGGTTTTATAAAACGCTTAATTTTAACAAAATTATTTTGGAAATTACAAGAAAATTATCCAACATTCTGTGTTATGTTATATTTCGAGGAACTATTATAGAATGTCATCCTGCCGTGAAAAACACAGAATAATACTAATAAATTTATAAATAGCAGAGATGTGGTTTTATAAAACGCTTAATTTTAACAAAATTATTTTGGAAATTACAAGAAAATTATCCAAAATTCTGTGTTATGGTATATTTCGAGGAACTATTATAGAATATCATCCTGCCGTGAAAAACACAGAATAATATGCATAAAATTTATAAATAGCAGAGATCTGGTTTTATAAAACGCTTAATTTTAACAAAATTATTTTGGAAATTACAAGAAAATTAACCAACATTCTGTGTTATGGTATATTTCGAGGAACTGTTATAGAATATCATTCTGCCGTAAAAAACACAGAATAATACGAATAAAATTTACAAATAGCAGATATTTGGTTTTATAAAACACATAATTTTAACAAAATTATTTTGGAAATTACAGGAAAATTAACCAACATTCTGTGTTATGGTATATTTTGAGGAACTGTTATAATATCGTCCTGCTGTGAAAAACACAGAATAATACTAATAAATTTATAAATAGCAGAGATCTGGTTTTATAAAACGCTTAATTTTAACAAAATTATTTTGGAAATTACAAGAAAATTATCCAACATTCTGTGTTATGTTATATTTCGAGGAACTATTATAGAATGTCATCCTGCCGTGAAAAACAGAATAATACTATAAATTTATAAATAGCAGAGATGTGGTTTTATAAAACGCTTAATTTTAACAAAATTATTTTGGAAATTACAAGAAAATTATCCAAAATTCTGTGTTATGGTATATTTCGAGGAACTATTATAGAATATCATCCTGCCGTGAAAAACACAGAATAATATGCATAAAATTTATAAATAGCAGAGATCTGGTTTTATAAAACGCTTAATTTTAACAAAATTATTTTGGAAATTACAAGAAAATTAACCAACATTCTGTGTTATGGTATATTTCGAGGAACTATTATAGAATATCATCCTGCCGTGAAAAACACAGAATAATACGAATAAAATTTGCAAATAGCAGATATTTGGTTTTATAAAACACATAATTTTAACAAAATTATTTTGGAAATTACAAGAAAATTAACCAACATTCTGTGTTATGGTATATTTTGAGGAGCTAGAGTAATTACCAATCTATCAGCCAGACAAATATAGCTTCAAATTTAGTCTAGCATTCCTGTCCATCTCAGAAGCAGATAACAAAATTAATTTTAAGAAGACAAACAAAATTGGATGGCCTTGAGTGACAAACAAAAGAGGCACTGACACGGAATTTGATGGCTTTGACTGGCAAACATTGGAGAAAGTCGGATTCCTAATTAATTATATATCATAAGTAATGTTACGACAGATTTCCGATTTATCTAGAGGATTTGGAAATCAAGAGTGGCATTTGTTAGGACTATTTAACAAATAAAATTAAGCTGTTTACAACCTGAGGAAATTGACTCTGAAAAGAAAGCCATATATGAGCCAACAATTGACTATTACAAAGATAAATATCAACTAGATAGTATAACTGTCACAGGATTGAAGATCGGGGCAAGAGGTACTATACAAGGATTCTTAGCCAAATTTTGGAATTTCTTAGATTTGGACAGGGTGCATCTTTCTAAAATTGCCATCGCTACTATTAGAGGATCAATTTCAATTTTAAGAAAACATATTTACATAATTTCTACTTTATAGTATGTATGCTTCAATTAGGCCTACAATTTGGATTTTTTAAAATGTATTTACAAAATGTATTTCATCAATTGCAAAAATTGTCTGTATCACTTTGTCCTTGAGGCAATCCTCTAGTGAGGAAAATTGTATATAATAAAAAAATCCATCCATCCATAGTAATTCTGCCCGAGGGCAGGTCTTTCACTGCAATCATAGTATTTTCATGCTATGCTTTGCAGCTTTACTAGGGAATTATTGGTGTGGTACCATCCCGTTGCTTTCCACACCGGTGAAGGATGATGATGATAATGATGACTGGATGATTTTTGGGGACCTTTGGGCCCTAAGCTTCCTGACATTTGTCTTACAGGTGAAGAAAAACCCCGAAAAATCTCACCCAGGAGCATGTCCCAACCGGGAACCGAACCCGGGCTCGCTGCGTGACATGGCAGCACGCTACCTCGAGACCACAGCGGTGGACTATTTAAATATAGTTACCAATATTTTAAAATATTGTATATATTTAATGTAAACGGCAATTTTTGAAAGCAAATCAGAAATGTGAGGTTATGTTCATTCATTGCAACTTGATCATATTATTTATTGCCAAATAGGATCGCAATATTGTAACAATGCACTCTAGTGGGGAAATAATGAAAATCAAACTATTTATTATAACCAAAATTATAGGTTATTAATTTATATTTTTTTAGAAAACAGCTCAGTAAAATCATTGTTTAAAAAACACAATTATTGAACACACAGTTATCAAATGTGTAGTTCGAAAGAATCTGTTCGTTATTTGTTATATTCCATGTATTTGTTGGAGAGCCAGTCTCCGCAAAATAATGATCTGACCTGTTCAGATTATTGAAAGAGAGGAGCTTTGTTTATTAGAAAAGCAGGAGATGGTTAACAGAATTCGATAAAGAGCGAGGTTAAACACGACTGTCATTGGTTGTAAAACAAAATTCAATAAAACGTGATTGGCCATTAACTCCCTTTTGGGGCATGAGTTAAAAAGTCAATATTATCATCTTCATAGCCCATTGGATCACAAAACCTTGTCTCCAGACGGCCATGACATTCGAAAACATCCATCAGTCAACTGTTACTCAATTTAACAATTAGCAAAGGACTGTTTGCGTTGGTTAAGACAATACGCTATAAGATCAAAGCATTGGGGGTTCGAGTCTCAGTGAAGTCAGAATTTTTCATCATCATCATCATCATCATCCGGTATCATGGCAGCTGCCGCCGTCTTCCGGAAACCAAACGCCATTCCTCTCTATCCATCCATTGATCTTCCTCCATTCCTCTGATATTCATAGCTGCTTGTACCCCTTCTATCCAAGTTTTCTTCGGCCTTCCTCTCTTCCTCCTTTCCATTGGGATCCATTCCATAACAATTTTTGGCAATCTTTGCTCTAGCATTCTTTTGACATTGCCATACCACTGCAATATTTTCTTTTCTATGATGTCTATGATGTCCGGCTCCTCTTGTACACCCATAATTTTCCTTATTTCTTTACTTCGTATTCTATCCATTCTAGATTTTCCAGCTGATCTTCTCCGTGTGGAGTTGCCAGTCTCCCATCAGACGCCTCCCCACGTGGCGGATAGGGGAATGCTCACCAGATATGGCGGGTACTGGGGAAATAAAATACCCAGGGCGGACCAAAACTAGCGCTGCTGCCCTGCAGTAAGATACTGGACTATCAAAGGCTAGAGGAAGAAAACCTTGAACAAAAATTACCCGTCCCCCAGGTTGGAGGTTGATGCATCGGGCCAGCTCCTCGTTCATCATATATAGAAAAAAAAATGCTAAAAAAACAAACAACATGCCTCGGAAAAAGTCAGAATTTTTAAAATGGTAAAAATATTATGGCGGCATTTTTGACCTGGAGTTAACTCAGCCTCTATGAGAAATAGATACTGGACGTTTATTCAAGGGGGAAAATGCGGCTTTTAGTCGGGGCTGACAATCCGACTGGTATCTCATTCCTATTGTCAATCACTGTCGTTATTTCAATCAAAATTAACTGGTAACTGAAGTTCCACAGAATGAAAATAACAACTTTATTCAATATATATATATATATATATATATATATATATGCTAGCGGACCCAGCGGACAATGTCATGTCCGAACGTTCAATTCTTGGTAATGGCCGGACAATAAAAAGATATTGTTGCTTTTTTACCATAAAATTCAGTAATTAATAAGTTCGCAACAAAACTCTTCACTGACATCTGATGTGGCTCAAGAAGCGTGCATTATGACGTCACATTGTTCTCGCGCGGAATATGTCGGTAGTGCAGATTACTATACACCTGACATTTAAAAAATCCTATAACCCGATCGCAGTGCCATCTACCGAGACCAATTGTGAACCTAAACAATCCAAGGACCCACTCAAACACACACAAAACATTTCTTCAAAATCGATCCAGTTGTTTAGGCAGTTTTTAATTTCGGTTTTCAGGTAAACCTTCACTTCTAATTGTCGGATTTCGCTCATTTTTGGATAATACCTACCTCGGTTTATTTTATTACGTTATACTGAACTTCATTGAGAAACATATACAAATGTGACCGCTAGAGCGAATTTTAAATTTTCGCTTCAGGTGAACTCCTACACCTAACGGCTTTTTAGGGTTCAATTGTGAATATAAACCATCCAGGGACCTAATCAGGCACACACAAAAAAAAAACTTCCATCATAATCGGTGCAATCGTTTAGGAAGATTTCAGTAACAAACGCACGTACGGAAGAATTATATATATATATATATATATTTTTTTTATCATACCATATTAAGCTTGCATTGCTCAATGTTAAACATTTAATTATAACATCGATAAAGCGTCACTGCTATAAAGTAAAAATGTTCTCTTTAATTTGCTTACTTGTTATAGTCAGCTACTAGATGGCAGTGAAGACCGAGTTCTCGCGACATCTAGTAATAATGGAGAATATAATACATATATAAGAAAAATAAGTGTTTGAACTGGATTCGCCTGGTAGTGTAATGGATATCACACTGAGGTACAGACTCAGAGATCCGGGTTCGAATCCCGTCCAGGCATTTATTTTTCTTATCATACCATATATATATATATATATATATATATATATATATATATATATATATATATATATATATATATAGCGGGTCCGGGTTCGATTCCCTGTCGGGACAGTTTTTCTGGGTAAGGTTTTTATCGGGGTTTTTCCTCATCTGTAAGATAAACATGTCAGGAAAACTTTAAGGCCCAAACGGTCCCCGAAATCATATGGCCATCGCAATCATCATCATTCATATTCATCTTAGGTTAAGCTTAGGATAAGGGACTATCCTGGCGCACCATTATCATCATCATCATCACCCATCATATCATCGGGGCAACGTAACACCGCATTCCAGGCGCCCCAACCTCAGAAGTGGGTTACAAGTACGCCATGCCAGGAGAGAAACCAGGAATGTCGAAAGACAAACCTGGGGCATTTAAAATATATATATATATATATATATATAAGGATAAATAATCATCTAGAAAGCTTTTCCTACTTTATTTTATTTCATTATTTCTATTCCAGGTTTTCTTAGTCTTCTTCTTCTTTCATCAAACGAAGACAAGGTATCTGTTTCTCTTCAAAGTATTGCCTCAGTTGTAACTTTCCATGTTTACTTGGGGCGTCCAATATTTCTTTTCCAAGTTTGGGGATTTATCCGCAGCTATTTCAACTATTCTGTCGTTTGGCATGCTAAGTATATGTTTATTCCGTTCTTCCCTTAGGCTACATTAATTATCCAATTTGAAATTTGATCTATTTGTAAATTTCCTCTTATCTTATCACTTCTCTTAATGTCATTTCTATTGTTTTCAGAACTTTCATTTCACATTCTTCCAGCAGGCGTAGAGCATCATTTCCTTTTGTTAGTGTTAGCTAATGTTACACCACATCTGCTTCATGTTTTCTTTAGTCTCAATTTTAATTCCGATTGAGGGTCTTTCCACTTTTCAGCGGTTGCCCTTTTACCAGCCGGCTTCTGGCCCTTCACATCCACATGTGCCAATCACAGAGGTAGATGATCAACAGCCAGTGTAGGGGTGACATGTGGTTAGCATGTCGAGTCCCCCAGCCGTTATAGCTGCTTCCTCAACCTGGAGCCGCTACTTATTGTAGCTACCCAATTGCCTCACGATGCTGGGTGGGCACCGGTCCCATACTGGCCGAAATACCATGAGAAAATTTCTTCCCCCATGGAGACTCGAACCAGCGCAAGTCCCGTAGCTCTGCGCCAAGGCTTCCTACCTTAACCACTCGGCTACGGCGCGGGACCTCAATTTTAATAATATTTTAAACTGTATTTAATGTTTGTATGATTTTATTATTCGCTGGTTGAGTGGAAGAGAATGCCTTATGGCCTTAACTCTACCAGCTGAAATAAAGCATTATTATTATTATTATTATTATTATTATTATTATTATTATTATCATTATTAAGTAAAGTTATCCCACAAGAGGCCTGGAGGCCCTTGGGTAGTAGGAGGTTAAGGCTCCCACTTTTTCTGGACAATCGACACTTTATGTCAACCGGGTTGTCAGCCCCGTGTGACGGCCGCCTTTACCCCCAGAACAAGCGTCTGGTAGTCATTTACGTTAGAGGCTGAGTCGACCCCAGGGCCATAGTGCCGCCAGAGGGTTTGGGTCAGTTTAAAAATCCTGACCCCAACGGGACTTGAACCCTCGACCCTCCGGCTTGTAGCTCAGTGCCTTAAGCACTACGCTACGGCGGGCCCCCTATTATTATTATTATTATTATTATTATTATTATTATTGTCTAGAAATATTGGACATATAACCCCCTAATGCCATAAGGACCTCTTAATGCATGTAATACAATCACTTTCCCTTATCTAGAGGATTACTGCTATAAACTCGCTGCATTTTTTCATTACAGCTCAACCATTTAATTAATTTTATAAATTTAAAATATATAAACAATGGACATAATAACAATTTATTTAAATTGGCAAAGCAAGTCCATAAGATCTTTTTAGCCTATATATTTATATATTTACCCATTTATATATACATCCATCCATCCATAGAAATTCTGCCCGAGAGCAGGTCTTTCACTGCAATCATAGCATTTTCATGCTATGCTTGCAGCTTTACTAGGAAATTGTAGGTGTGGTAGCTTCCCGTTTATTTCCACACCGGTGAAGGATCATGATGATGGCCATATGATTTCGGGGACAGTTTGGGCCTTAAAGTTTTCCTGACATTTGTCTTACAGGTGAGGAAAAACCCCGATAAAAACCTCACCCAGAAGAACTACGGCGACCGGAGATCGAACTCGGGCCCGCTGCGTGACAAGGCAGCACGCTACCTCGAGACCACAGCGGTGGATATATATATGCCTGTCTGTCTATTGTACTTTATGCACTGCCATACCGTTCATCCGATTGTGATGGGGCTTTTTGCAAAATGTTCAGGAGTTTCCCGGGAGGGTTTTAGGCTATAAGGGAGTTGTAATAAACAAACCCTTGACTCTTTAAAACCGCCCTTTGTAATGAGAAACGAGTTTTCGGAAATGTTTGGATGCTTAAATGGCTTACTTACTTACTCAATGGCACTATCGAACACGTAGGTTCATGGCCGCGCGGACATAAGCTCCATACATCCCTATCCTGAGCTAATGCTTTCCTATCATTCCCTGTATAATCTACTTCCCTCAAATCATAGTTAATGTTGTTCTCCCACCTCATTCTTGGTCTACCAACTGGGCGTTTTCCTTCTGGCTTTCCTACAAGAAGCTTCCATGCACGTCTTTCATTCCCCATACGCGCAACATGTCCTGCCCATCGCAGTCTACGAGACTTAACTGTTCTTATTATATCTGGCTTCCTATAAAGACCATGTAGTTCATTGTTATGTAGTCTTCTCCATTCACCTGTCTGTTCATCTCTCTTTGGTCCAAAAATTTTCCTAAGAACTAAATGGCTTACACTTCCTAAAACATAACACATACACCAAATTAATGTACACAGAATTGAATAACTCAAAAAATTCTACAAAAAATTCCTTGACAGCATATGTCTATCTCTTAAGGACTATTTAACTCATGCCCCAAATGGGAGTCAATGACCAATCACGTTTCAATGATTTCTGTTTTACAACCAATCAGAGTCGTGTTTCACCAAATATTTATCAGTGTTATAATTACCATATTAAAGAAAGCTCCTCCTTACAATATTGCGTTCCTTTGGCAATAAATAGTATGATCTGGTTGCAGTGATAAACAAAAGAAGCAGTACAAGCGTACCTATCGTTTCTCATTTGTTTTCAAACATCGCCGTTTACACTAAATATATAAATATTTTAAAATAACTATAGTTAAATAATGATTTGTGAGTAAACAGCTTAATTTTATTCGTTAAATAGTCCTAACAAATGCCACTCTTTATTTCCAAATTCTCTAGATAAATTCACTCCTCACTTCGTGAGTCGTGAATTTATCGATATTTTGGAAATCACTCGTGGCATTACTTATGATAACTCACGATAACCATTTTTAACTTTCAGCTCATTGATGCCAAAATATCAGGATGACTAGATTCCCGGGCAAGCGTAGCAGTGCACAATATTCTTTTTATGGACTATTTAACTCTTGCCACAAATGGGAGTCAGTGCCAACCACGAATCAATGATTTCTGATTTACAACCAATCACAGTCGTGTTTCGCCTAGAATTTACCAACTAAAGTTTATCATAATAAAGAAAGCATCTCTTTTTTAACATTCTGAATAGGTCATAGCATTATTTTGCAGTGACTGAATCCCCAAGAAATACGGCTACCAGATTGTATATACAGTGCATGAATGTCAACACATAGCGCATGCGGGAGTTAATATAAAAACATTTGTAGCAATTGATTATACCACCAAAAAAAGAAACCACTGTTTGCACTTTCTTAAATGTGTGTGTTTTTTTTTCAGAAAAATATAATTGTCATATTTACATCATAGGACATCAGAAATGAATTAATATACAGTTTGACGTGTTTCATTTTTTCTCCACTAGAGTGCATTCTTACAATATTGCGTTCCCTTGGCAATAAATAATATGATCTGGTTGCAGTGATAAACAAAAGAAGCGAATGAAGCGTACCAATCGTTTTTTATTTGTTTTCAAACATCGCCGTTTACATTAAATATATAAATATTTTAAAATAACTACAGTTAAATAATGATTTGTGAGTAAACAGCTTAATTTTATTCGTTAAATAGTCCTAACAAATGCCACTCTTGATTTCCAAATTCTCTAGATAAATTCACTCCTCACTTCGTGAGTCGTGAATTTATCGATAATTTGGAAATCACTCGTGGCATTACTTATGATAACTCTCACTAACCAATTTTATCTTTCAGCTCATTTATGCTAAGAAGATCGGGATAAGTAGATTCCCGGGCAACGCCGGCTTAAATAATCCTGAGAGCTATGCCGGCGGTAGCATTGCTGCCGATAGGGTTACCCATGCCGGACTGGTCGAAGTTGATAAGCCAGACGAAAAAAGAACGTTGGTCGAAAGAGTGACGATCTTTCACCGTAAAAATACAACCGTCAAGAAATGCGGACATCGGTTCAACTGGGATAAAGTTTTCCGGAGGTCAAATAGTCCCCCATTCGGTTCTCCGGGCGGGGACTACTTCAGGGAACCCATGCTCAAACATAGGAACATGGAATGTTAGGACTTTACACAACATGGTCTTTATAGGAAGCCAGATATAATAAAAACAGTTAAGTCTCGTACACTGCGATGGACAGGACATGTGGCACGAATGAGGAATGGAAGACGTGCATGGAAGCTTCTTGTAAGAAAATCAGAGGGAAAACGCCCAGTTGAAAGACCAAAAATGAGGTGGGAGAATAACATTAACTATGATTTGAGGGAAGTAGATTATACAGGGAATGATTGAAAAACATTAGGTCAGGATAAGGATGTATGGAGAGCTTATGACCGCGCAGCCATGAACCTACGGGTTCGATAGTGCCAGTGGGTTAGTTATTTATTTATAAGTATTTTTATTTTTACTTTCTTCTTCTTCTTCCTTTCCAGGATTAGGTCAATGCAACCTGTTCTGTTCTCACATCCATCGTTTCCTTGGCCGTCCCAAAGATCTTTTCTCGTATGGTTTGTAGGTGTTGATCTTTTTGGGTAATCTTGCATTGTCCATTCTGTCTACATGTTATTTCCATTGGTATTTGTGCTCGTCTAGTTTATCGAGTGTTGAAAATATCTCCAGTTCATTTCTTATTGATTCATTGTGTAATCTATCCATGCGTGTACATCCTTTTACGGATCTTAAAAATTTAATTTCAGTGGTTGAATGTGTGAGATATATTTTTTTGTAAGTACCCAATATTCAGATCCATATAAAAGAACAGGAACAGCCATAATTTTATAAAACCTGAGCTGAGTTTCTCTTCGAGTCTTTCGGAGGGTTCTTCTTATGGTGCCACACATCATTTGATATCGGTTTAATTTATTATGTATATCCCAATCATAGCTGTATGTTATATCTGAGCCAAGATAGTTAAAGTGTGCTATCTGTTCTATTATTTCATTATTGATCATTACTTTTATTTATTCAACTAAACATAAAACGCAATTAATTTATTTAGGCCGGGTAGGCCTATTAGCAAGTTGCATACAAATCACAGCCCTCTATATGACTTTAAAAATCAAAGCGTTTGTATGTCAGAATGCAATAGAAAATGTATCAGTCATTTGTTCTACATTAAGCAGAACAATGAGAGGACATTGCAACATGTATAAACATCAGCACATTTGCATGACATTCATTATGTTTGTATTTAGTAAAAATTGATTACGTTTTATAAATAATTACAACATTATTACGTCACACTTGAATGTCTTATTGCACATCTCTATTACGTAAAATAATTGCTGCGTATTCCTAAAACATTATACAGAGTGCATCACAAGTCACTTAACAGAAAATGCAAATACAGTAAAACTTGTTTATTCCGGAACGTGAATAATGCGGAAATCTGTGAACAAATTTATTGGTCCTGGCGAAATAATAGTAATTTTACGTGTATTTATTTTGCATAAAACGGAATCTGTCCAACGCGGAAACGGAAGGTTATTTCCACAAAATTCATGAAAAAAATGTTTATAAGGTGGAAAGACTGAGAGAGGAATAAATTAGTTTCCACTTCATTGAATTCCCGTTAGGCGAAATAACAATAGGGGATGATTCCCGGCGCCATATGAAGTTTCTACCTGTATTTGAAATTTCTTTCGGCCTCACTGCATACTCGTTATACGAAATACAGGTTCGTTTAACAAATATTTGGCGTGTGACATCTGTCTTACATATAACCAGAGCACTGTAAAATCTTAAATTAGTTTAAGATCTGAGACCGATTGTGTACGTATTTTTCGCAGGTAGCGTCTGAATTTCCGGAATAAAGATGGCTAAATCGTATGTATCATTGCCATTAAACGAAAAAGTAAAAGTTAGTGAAGATAAAGAAAAACAAACTCTCAGTACCCGAAATAATGACTAAATTTAAATGTGGAAAAACCCTAGTTTATGAGATTTTAAAACACAAAGAAAATTAACGAATTGATGCAAGGAAATGATCAAATGAAGACGAAAGCAAAAAAAATCAACGAAAATAGTGTGGGAATGTTTTAAAAGTACAGGATCAAAAAATCTCCAAATTTTCGGACCCATCTTCCAAAGTCAAGCTATATATCTAGGGAATAACGATTTCAAAGCATCTGCAGGTTGGCTGGACAGTCTTTACGACACAATGTAGTGTGGAATGAAGTTTGCGGGGAATCAAAGGATGTGGACGGAAGTATACTTAGTGAGTGGAAACCGAAACTGCATAATTTACTTTCAGGATGACTGTTTTAACGGCTCAACTGCACTTCTACTATCTCAAAATGTTTCTGTTATATTGTTGTAAACTATAGCTTTTGTTCTGTACTTACCATCATTTTCTAATATTTTAAAACGTTTTAAAACAATTTTTATAACATTATTAGACAATTTTAAAGTATTTATTTAAATACGCAAATCGCAATATTATGAGACTGTTAGACTGTTGACGCTAATTGCTATATTCTCCACAGAGTATATTACTTAGTCTATGATTTTTCTATCGCTGTTTTGGGTTATCGCTGGTTGGATCAGCGTTAGGGAGTGATAAGTAAGTGTACACCCATTTTTAATAAACGTTTGGTAACTCACTGTGATGTTTGTGGGTTATCATTCAATGATAACGTTATCGCTGCTACTTCTAACTGCTACCGTGTATTCGCAGTTCTTTGCAGTTTTGAGATAGTGTAAGTGGAGTTTTTCCTAAAAAGACATATAAGGTACTCTACAATCTCAGATTGTTTAATCATTTTTTGTTTTTGTATAATGCGGAATTTTGTCTAATGTGGAAAAAAATTGTGCCATGCTATTCCGCTTGAACACGTTTTACTGTATTATGATCACCGGCCGTGAAAGCCTGTATTCCATATATTATTTTCTGTAACTTACAACACATCTACAAAAAACAACTACCGAAATTTCCCAAGTTACGAAATAACACATACATTCATTTTTATATACACGATATTTAAATTCGTGTTGTCAACGAACCTTAAAGCTAACCTAACGCAATTTAAGTACTCTAACCTGTTAAAGAGTCCCGCGCCGTAGCTAAGGGACTTGCACTGGTTCGAGTCTCCGTGGGGGAAGAACTTTTCTCATGATATTTCGGCCAGTATGAGACCGATGCCCACCCAGCATCGTGAGGCATTTGGGTAGCTACAATAAGTAGTGGCTCCAGGTTGAGAAAACCAGCTATAACGGCTGGGGGATTCGATATTCTGACCACATGTCATCCCCACACTGGCTGGATGATCATCTACCTCTGTGATTGAAACATGTGGATGTGATACCAGCATTCGGCTGGTAGGCTAAGGGCCTTCTAGGACTGTCGCGCCTGGAGTTTTTAACGTATTAAAGAATGCTCGCTAATTTGATTTAGTTAAGTTAATTAGTACAGGTTCTTTGTTGGCTGCACTGGAACACAGAATATTCGTTAAAATCAATATGGCTGCCACGTCTTCATGTAGTTTAATATCATGAAAAAATATATTCAAACAATCGTTATAAAAAAGTAAAAATCGTTGTAAATGGTGGGAAATAATTTGAAAAAATGAAACCCTAAGAATAAAATTTGTAAGAAATTTGAACTGGAAGTAAATATGAATAAAACTAAATATATGGTCACACATAAAAATACATTAAATAATGGAAATGGACAGCTAATGGCAAATGAGGGAAATTTTGAGTAAGTGGCTGAATTTAAATCCCTAGGAACAATAATCACAAATAGGAATGAGATGCACAAAGAAATTAAACATAGGCTCAATTCTGGAAATGCGTGCTATTATGCATTGCAGAGACTTTTGATGTCCCAACTCCTTTCAAAAAACGTTAAGCTGAAAATATATAAAACTATTATTCTACCAGTTATATTATATGGGTGCGAAACATGGACTCTTACTGTAAGGGAGGAAAGGAGATTACAAGTATTTGAGAATAAAGTTCTTAGGAAAAGTTTTGGACCAAAGAGAGACGAACAGACAGGTGAATGGAGAGGACTACATAACAGTGAATTACATGACCTTTATAGGAAGCCAGATATGAGAACAGTTAAGTCTCGTAGACTGCGATGGGTAGGACATGTGGCACGAAAGGGGAATGAAAGACGTGCATGGAAGCTTCTTGTAGGAAAACCAGAGGAAAACGCTCAGTTGGTAGACCAAGAATGAGGTGGGAGAATAACGTTATGATTTGATGGAAGTAGATTATACAGGGATGATTGGAAAACATTGGCTCAGGATAGGGATACATGGAGAGCTTATGTCCGCGCGGCCATGAACCTACGGGTTCCATTGTGCCAGTGAGTTAGTTAGTTAAGAATATAATTCTACACGAGTTTATGAAGGAATTGAAAATTTCGCGTCACAGGTTGTAAAGTTTAGACGATTTTTTTCAATCTGCGGCCGTTTACTTGAATAGAAAAACACACAATCTGACCGCCAGGTTCAATTTAATTGTACGCCACTGGTATAGACAATCTCAGATATAAGTAAAGTGGGAATACCAATGCTACATGAATACATATGTTTTTGCTATGTCCGTTAACCATTACAGTTACTTGAGCAACAAGATTGTGACATGAAATATCTGTAAAGATATTAATGACTTAACATGAAGGTTATTTTGTGGATAAGAACATGTTTTCGTCCAAAAAATGTAATCTGAACCGGAATCTACATTCTCTCTTTATCATATCACTCTTAGAATAAGTCATTATAGCACAAGTTTTGAAAACATCCACTTTCAATACAACATGGCGGTGCCCCCCCTTTCTCTTCTCAAATTTTAATTTCTTTATGTAGTTTAACGGCGACATTTTTTTAATTTATTTATTTTACCTGATGGACTTAAGATGGAAATGCGTGCTATTATGCATTGCAGAGACTCTTGATGTCCCAACTCCTTTAAAAAAACATTAAAACTGAAAATATATAAAACTATTATTCTAGCAGTTATATTATATGGGTGCGAAACATGGACTCTTACTTTAAGGGAGGAAAGGAGATTACAAATATTTGAGAATAAAGTACTTAGGAAAATTTTTGGACCAAAGAGAGATGAACAGATAGGTGAATGGAGAAAACTACATAACAATGAACTACATGGTCTTTATAGGAAGCCAGATATAATAAGAACAGTTAAGTCTCGTAGACTGCGATGGGCAGGACATGTTGCACGTATGGGGAATGAAAGACTTGCATGGAAGCTTCTTGTAGGAAAACCAGAGGAAAAACGCCCAGTTGGTAAGGCCAAGAATGAGGTGAGAGAATAACATTAACTATGATTTGAGGGAAGTAGATTATACAGGGAATGATTGGAAAACATTGGCTCAGGATAGGGATATATGGAGAGCTTATGTCCGTGCGGCGGTGAACCTACGGGTTCGATAGTGCCAGTGAGTAAGTAAGTAAGCAAGTAAGTATGGAGTTAAGACTGTAAGGTCTTCTCTTCCACTTCACCAGGTTAAATTATACGTATAATGACAATTAGGAATTATCTACATGTTGATTAATGATAGGTTTTTTCTTCTTTTTATTTTTGCAAATGTCCCAGGTTGTCTTTCGACATTCCTGGTGTTCTCCCCTGGCATGGCGTACTTGTAACTCATTTCTCAGTTGGGGCGTCTGGAAGGCGGGGCTACGTTGCCCCGATGATATGATGGGTGATGATGATGATGATTTGGTGCGCCAGGAGAGTCCCTAATCCTAAGATGAATATGAATGATGATTATGATGGCCATATGATTTCGGGAACCGTTTGGGCATTAAAGTTTTCCTGACATTTGTCTTACAGGTGAGGAAAAACCCCGATAAAAACCTCACCCAGAAAAAAGTATCCTGACCGGGGATCGAACCCGGGCCCGAGGCCACAGCGGTGGACAGGCTAACAATATAGAGTTGAATGGAAAATAGTAATACTAATAATAATAATAACAATAATAATAATAATAATAATAATAATAATAATAATAATAATAATAATAATAATAATACTTACTCACTGGCACTATCGAACTCGTAGGTTCATGGGCGCACGGACATAAGCTCTCCATACATCCCTATCCTGAGCTAATGCTTTCCAATCATTCCCTGTATAATCTACTTCCCTCAAATCATAGTTAATGTTGTTCTCCCACCTCATTCTTGGTCTACCAACTGGGCGTTTTCCCTCTGGCTTTCCTACAAGAAGCCTCCATGCAAGTCTTTCATTCCCCATACGTGCAACATGTCCTGCCCATCGCAGTCTACGAGAATAATAATAATAATAATAATAATAATAATAATAATAATAATAATAATATATACAGAACGAAGGAAAATATATTTCAAATTCTGTTACAAAGCATTTTATTATATGGGACCGAAACCTGGACAGTAAGTAGAAAACAAGCCAACAAGCTGTTAGCAACAGAAATGGATTTTTGGAGGCGATCGACAAGAATTTCAAGAAGGGATAAAGTCAGAAACAGCACAATAAGGTAAATTATGCAAGTTCGAAAAAAAATTTTGGAAAAAAATAGAAGAAAAACGTTTGAAATAGTATGGGCACCTCATAAGAATGGAAGAAGAGAGAATACCAAAGAAGATTCTTAACTGGAAAGCCAATGGAAGAAGTGGAAGAAGCAGGCCTAGAGAATGATGGATAGATGGGGTGAAGAGAAGTATGGAGGCTAGAGATTTGAGGGAAGAAGATGCTTTAGACAAGAACCTCTGGCGACAAATCACTTTGGGTTAAAGGAGAAACACTGTATTGTGGAATATTCCTAAATAAAAAATTAAAATAAATAATAACCTATAATTTTATTAAATAATTGGCTTGTTAAAGAAAGTTAAAAATATAAAGGAACAGTATAACTATACATGGGACACGGTTATATATTATATTGTCTAAGGAAATATGAAGTGAGTTTCTTTTTAAACTTTTTTTGAGTCGGGCAGTCCTTGATATACGAGGGGAAGGAATTCCAGAGTCGGGTGGCTGAAACAAGGAAGGGTGAGGAATAGTGATATGTTCGAATAGATATTTGAATTCAGCCACATTTTCAGAATTTCCCAGACGGTAGGCCCTATTCCATCAATGTTACCAGACGGTAGGCCCTATTCCATCAATGTTACCAGACGGTAGGCCCTATTCCATCAATGTTACCAGACGGTAGGCCCTATTCCATCAATGTTACCAGACGGTAGGCCCTATTCCATCAATGTTACCAGACGGTAGGCCCTATTCCATCAATGTTACCAGACGGTAGGCCCTATTCCATCAATGTTACCAGACGGTAGGCCCTATTCCATCAATGTTACCAGACGGTAGGCCCTATTCCATCAATGTTAAAACATGTGAATTTGAGGCCCATTTTCTCAGGAACTACTGGATGGATTGTAATGAAATTTTTACAGCACATTAAATGAGGCTTGTAAAGACCACTGAACCTCAGTCAAACTTGTATCTAAATATTCATGTCTTATACATTCTTTTTGCCACTAGTCCCTTTTTTTTATTTAAAAATACTTTTAAAAATTATAAGTGAAGCTTTATAGAAGAAATCACCATGATTGTGGTTCCATATCTTTAAAATTAATATAAAATTATGGAATATTCACCTGAAAGGTCCGTCTCCTCAACTTAATTAATCATTTAACTGTAGCGCTTTCGGGACTTGTCCCATCATCGGCAAGATTCAAAACTGGTGTTTCACTGAAGATCTGGTAGAGGGGGTTGCATGTATTGGGTTCGTTTTCGTTTATCAGGCTGTCGTTGTTGTGAGCTGCTTTCATGATTTCCATCTCTTCGAGTACGTTTATCTTCGCTGGATTATTTTCTCTGTGCATTACTGTTAGGGTGTTTTCAATATTTAACATGCGATGTCCTTATGGATAACGTGTTTTGCATAGCTTGATTTCCCTTCTGCGTGAATGAAGTCTCGAAAATGTTCTTTGAATCTGATGTTAAAACTCCTGTTTGTCCTTCCTATATAAAATGTGTTGCAGTCCTTACATGTCAGTTTATAAACTCCTTTGCTGTTGAAAATGTTATTTTCTTCAATGTTATTGTTTATTATGTTGTTTAATTTGTTATTAGTTCTGTATGTTATTTTTACGTTTTTATCGGCTTTCTTTAGTGTATTGGCTAATTTTGTCTTTTCTTTTCCTGTGTATGTAAGTGTTATCCATCTGACAACAACAAGAAAACATGGTAGTCGCGGCAGTCGAGATCTTTGTATTTTAATAACATATAACAGCTGCGGGGAAACAAAGCAAGCCGCTTGTTAAGCATTATAGTGAGGCAATACTAGTTAATACCCGGCGTGTGCTGCTACGCCTAAATAAATGAAAATTAATGCGATTTTATGTTTAGTTGAATAAGTGAGAGGAAAAATAATTATAAATGTATATTCTTATTTACTCCGTGCTGATTATCCGGTGTTGCCCGGGAATCTACTTATCTCGATATTCTTGGCATAAATGAACTAAAATACAAAATTCGTTATTGTGAGTTATCCGTAAAAGAATACCCGCCATGTGATGCTATGCTTGCGCAGGAATCTACGTACTTGTCTCGATCTTCTTGGCATCAATGAAAGACAAAAATGGTTATTGTGAGTTATCCGTAAGAAATAAACATATGCTGTCGCGGACTTTTTTGCAGAGCTTTTTGAGACATTCAATTCTGTGTACATTAATTTTGTGTGTTTGTTATGGTTTAGGCAGCATAAGCCATTTAAGCGTCCAAAGAGCTACTTTTTTCACGTTTTCCACTAAAAAGGGCTATTTTTAAGGGTAAGGGTATAGGAGTTCAGTATCACAACTCTCTTATAGCCTATGTTCATCCTGGGAATCTGCTGAACATTTTGCAAAAAAAAAAACATCAAAATCAAGGTGTGGCCGCGCATAAAATACGATCAAACAAACAAACATCCATTTTTATATATTAGAAGATAGTATTTCGCGTGCATTTTACAACGTCGCCAGGTAGTTTGTATGGAAGTAAATACGTATAGAAATGGTCTACTTCCCTAGATGGTAACTGATCTATTAGAAATGTTGAAAAACACTTAACATTCCATCTGATAAATGTGCCATGACGCCACACATTAAATTAACATTAGTCCGTTCAATGCGCACCTGCTGTCACCTCAGTAAAAATGGCTCACAGAGGGCTCTATTCCAATTCAATAAAGGAAGTAAAAATTTTAATTTGAGAATTTAATTCTGTTGTTGCTGGAAATGAGCTGCGGCCGTCGTACATTCTATAACCACATTACTAACTAACTAACTCACTGTCTCTATCGATCCTGTAGGTTCATGGCCGCGCGGATATAAGCTGTCCATACATCCCTATCCTGAGCTAATGCTTTCCAATCATCCCCGTATAATCTACTTCCTTCAAATCATCGACAATGTTGTTCTCCCATCTCATTCTAGGTCTGCAGCTGGACGTTTTCCCTCTGGTTTTCCTACAAGAAGCTTCCATGCACCACTTTCATCCCCCACATGTCCTGCTCATCGCAGTCTACGAGACTTAACTGTTCTTATTATATCTGGCTTTCTATACATATCATGTAGTTCACTGTTATGTAGTCTTCTCCATTCACCTGTCTGTTCATCTCTCTTTGGTCCAAAAATATTCCTAAGAACTTTATTCTCAAATGCTCGTAATCTCCTTTCTCCCTTAAAGTAAGAGTCCATGTTTCACACCCATATAATATAACTAGTAGAATAACAGTTTTATATATTTTCAGTTTAACGTTTTTTGAGAGAATTTGGGATGTCAAGAGTCCCTGCAATGCATAATAACACACATTTCCAGAATTGAGCCTATGTTTAATTTCTTTGTGCATCTCATTCCTAAAATAAAACAAGTTAAAATATACCTTCTTAGGGAAGATCCGTCGTCCTCAACTTATAAAATATGTATTCTTTATGTCTGTAGGCCTTTCAGAACATCCGTTCCATCTTCAGCAGGTCCTTCTTCGTTACAGTATCTGATATGATGGTTATTGCTGCTGGTCCTAATCTCATTAGGACAAGTACATAGATTCCTGTGCAAGCATAGCAGCACATGGCGGGTATTCTTTTACTGATAACCCAAAATAACGAATTTTGTCTTTTAGCTCATTTATGCCAAGAAGTAAAAGTAAAGTAGAGTGATCCCACTACAGGCCTCAGGAGGCCCTTGGGGTGGTAGGAGGTTAAGGTTCCCACTTTTTCTGGACAATCGGCATTTGATGTCAGCCGGGTTGTCAGCCCTGCGTGACGGCCGCCTTCACCCCCAGAACAAGCATCTGGTACTCATTTCCGTTAGAGGCTGAGTCGACCCCAGGGTCACAGTGCCGCCAGAATGTTTTGGTCCGTTTAAAAATCCTGACCCCACCAGGACTTGATAAGCTGTTAGTTTATGCTGATGATGTAGTACTACTGCCGATAGCGAGGAGATACTAAAGGACAACACGCACACACTATTGAGTAACACTAAGAAATTGGGACTGGAAGTAAATATCAGTAAAACTAAATATATGGTCACACGTAGAAATTCAGTATATAATGGAAATGGACAGCTAATGACAAATGAGGGAAATTTTGAGGAAGTGGCTGAATTCAAATACCTAGAAACAATAATCACAAATAGGAATGAGATGCACAAAGAAATTAAACATAGGCTCAATTCTGGAAATGCGTGCTATTATGCATTGCAGAGACTTTTGATGTCCCAAATCCTTTTGAAAAACGTTAAGCTGAAAATATATAAAACTATTATTCTACCAGTTATATTATATGGGTGCGAAACATGGACTCTTACTTTAAGGGAGGAAAGGAGATTACAAGTATTTGAGAATAAAGTTCTTAGGAAAATTTTTGGACCAAAGAGAGATGAACAGACAGGTGAATGGAGAAGACTACATAACAATGAACTACATGGTCTGTATAGGAAGCCAGATATAATAAGAACAGTTATGTCTCGTAGACTGCGATGAGCAGGACATCTTGCGCGTATGGGGAATGAAAGACGTGCATGGAAACTTCTTGTAGGAAAACCAGAAGGAAAACGCCCAGTTGGTAGACCAAGAATGAGGTGGGAGAACAACATTAACTATGATTTGAGGGAAGTAGATTATACAGGGAATGATTGGAAAGCATTAGCTTAGGATAGGGATGTATGGAGAGCTTATGTCCGCGTGGCCATGAATCTACGGGTTCGATAGTGCCATTGAGTAAGTAAGTAAGTAACCGGGATTTGAACCCTCGATCTTCTGACTTGTTGCGCAGTGTTTTAACCACTACGCTACGGCGTGCCCCCAACAAGTAGGGGGGAATCTTAATATAATTGAGATAAACATTTATAATTATTTTTCATTTTACTTGTTCAGCTAATCATGAGAAGTACATTAATGTCTGTCTTTCATATATTTTTTCCCGTTCTTCTTATTCAACTAAACATAAAAGAACAATTTTAATTTATTTAAGCGCCGGGTATTAGCTAGTATCTTATTAAAATATGGAAGATTCACCCGAATGGGTATTATTCTTTGCTTTTTTCTGAGATCGATTTTATTCTTTCACGGCATTCGTTGATATGATATTGGTTACATCTCTGCCCGCACAATTCACACACACATTGGTCATTCGGGGTGTGGAATGTCTTGTTCTTGCATAATTTGTGGTGGAAGCCGTGAATGGCTAGTCTTGTAATGGTGTGTCTCTGCTCCTGATTCTCTTTGGTCCAGTTGCGATCCATCATTGGAGTCGTCCCATAAAGCCGATATCTATCTCCGCTCTTTTCATTCTTCTCAGTTCTAGTAGCTTGTTGCTGGCTCCGGTAGATGGTAGGCTGAGTCTCAGATCTTCTATGCAAAAAGTTTCCTTGGCCAGATCATATGCCAGCCTTGATGGAGCATATTTTCCCACTCTGAGGGCACACTTTAGGAACCGTGCCTTGATTTTCTCAATGCGTTCTAAGTCACTGATTGTTAATTTTTCCCATATTAATTCGAGCCCATCGTGATTATTGGGGATATTGTCGTGTTGAAAAGTGTAGTGGCTTACGTTAGTGATAAGAATAGCTAGTATACCTTATGCAAGTATGTTTACAGCACAACTGCAACTTACTTTGGATAGAGTATACTTTATGCAGTTACTGCGTGATGACAAGTTTTTTTACGAGTTAATGGAGTTTGAAGTTATGTAAGTGTGCAGGAAGTAAACAACCTTCCCTCCAGCGAGACAAAAAATAAATAAACAAATAAAGGTGTTACTTCATTTTATGAATAATCATCTTGTCCAGACCGGCCACGTGGTGACCTTGACCAAGAGAAAGAACAAGTTCTCAAGAGCTGTTCAGCAATCAACAATACATCTTTAATCAAATGTATCTTGACACAAGTCATTGACTTCCTTCATCGTCACAGTTCTGTCCATCTTCATGTTCCATATAACTCTCTTAAAGTAAATAAAACCCTTAAGGGCAACCGGTACTAATGTCCATGTCTTCTTCTTATTCTTGATCATAATTTGTAGGATTTCCATCCTGTTTATTTCCAAAATCACTCCTCGGAGGAAGACGTATTGGATGTGCATTCACTGTCTATCCATCTCTTGGCAGCTCTTCCTCTTGTTCTTCTCCCGTCCATTGGTCTATCTTTTTTAGCTCTTTTTGCAAGTCGGTTGTCTTCAATTTTTTCCAATGACACAATATTTTCATCTATCTATAATACATTTGTGTCCCGCGCCGTAGCCGAGCGGTTAAGGTAGGAAGCCTTGCCGCAGAGCTACGGGACTTGCGCTGGTTCGAGTCTCCATGGGGGAAGAAATTTTCTCATGGTATTTCGGCCAATAGGGGACCGGTGCCCACCGAGCATCGTGAGGCATTTGGGTAGCTACAATAAGTAGCGGCTCCAGGTTGAGGAACCAGCTATAACGGCTGGGGGACTCGACATGCTGACCACATGTCACCCCTACACTGGCTGATGATCATCTACCTCTGTGATTGACACATGTGGATGTGAGGCCTGCAGCCGGCTGGTAGGCTAAGGGCCTTCTGAGCCTGTCGCGCCAGGAGTTTATAATACATTTGTCCACCGCTGTGGTCTCGAGGTAGCGTGCTGCCTTGTCACGCAGCGGACCCGGGATCGATCCCCGGTCGGGACAGTTTTTCTGGGTGAAGTTTTTATCGGGTTTTTTCTCACCTGTAAGACGAATGTCAGGAAAACTTTAAGGCCTAAACAGTCCCCGATATCATATGGCAATCATCATCATAATCATCATCCTTATCATTATCATCATCATCCTTCACCGGTGTGGAAAGCAACGGGAAGCTACCACACCTATAATTCCCTAGTAAAGCTGCAACATAGCATGAAAAAATGCTATGATTGCAGTGAAGGACGTGCATTCGGGCAGAATTACTATGGATGGATAATACATTTGGTCATGTCTTGAATATGACATTTGTCTTTAATTTCTATCGTGTATTTTATCAAATAATGTTTTTCCCTGAACAATTCTTATGATCTTCATTTGACATGTGCTTATTATCTGTTTAGTTTTTGTTGTATCAGCCCTAGTTTCTGCTCCATATACGATAACTGGTCGAACTACTGTTTTGTACATGCGGATTTTGCTTTGTATTGACTATTTAACTCATGCCCCAAATGCGAGTCAATGACCAATCACATTTCAATAATTTTTTATTTACAACCAATCACAGTCGTGTTTCGCCTAGAATTTACCAACTAAAGATTATCATAATAAAGAAAGCACCTCCTTTTTAATATTCTGAACAGGTCTGTCCATTATTTTGCAGTGACGAAGTCTCCAAGAAATACGGCTACCAGATTGTATATACAGTGCATGAATGTCAACACATACCGCATGCGGGAGTTAATTAAAAACATTTGTAGCAATTGATTATACCACCGAAAAAGGAAACCACTCTTTGCACTTTCTTAAATGTATTTTTTCCCAGGTAATAACATTCCAGAAAAATATAATTGTCATATTTACATCATACGACATCAGAAATGAATTAATATACAGTTTGATGTGTTTCATTTTTTCTCCACTAGAGTGCATTCATACAATATTGCGATCCTTAGGCAATAAATAGTATGATCTGGTTGCAGTGATGAACAAGCGTAACAATCGTTTCTCGTTTGTTTTCAAACATCGCTTCTCAATTGTTTTCAAACATCGCCGTTTACATTAAATATATAAATATTTTAAAATAACTATAGTTAAATAATGATTTGTGAGTAAACAGCTTAATTTTATTCGTTAAATAGTCCTAACAAATGCCACTCTTGATTTCCAAATTCTCGTAAGTAATGCCACGAGTGATTTCCAAATTATGGATAAATTCACGATTCACGAAGTGAGGAGTGAATTTATCTAGGGAATTTGGAAATCAAGAGCGACATTTGTTAGGACTATTTAACGAATAAAATTAAGCTGTTTACTTACAAATCATTATTTAACTATAGTTACTTTAAAATATTTATATATTTAATGTAAACGGCGATGTTTGAAAACAAATGAGAAACGATAGGTACGCTTCATCTGCTTCTTTTGTTTATCACTGCAACCACATCATACTATTTATTGCCAAAGGAACGCAATATTGTAAGAATGCTCTCTAGTGGAGAAAAAACGAAAAACATCAAACTGTATGTTAATTCATTTCTGATGTCCTATGATGTAAATTTGACAATTATATTTTTCTGGATTATTACCTGGGAAAAAATACATTTAAGAAAGTGCAAACAGTGGTTTCTTTTTTTTTTTGGTGATATAATCAACTGCTACAAAAGTTTTTATATTAACTCCTGCAAGCGCTATGTGTTGACATCCATGCACTATATATACAATCTGGTAGCCGTATTTCTTACAGGGTCAGTCACTGCAAAATAATGGTCAGACCTGTTCAGAATATTAAAAAGTAGGAGCTTTCTTTAATATGGTAAATTTAATATTGATAAATATTTGGTGTAACACGACTGTGATTGGTTGTAAAACAGAAATCATTGAAACGTGATTGGTCATTGACTCCCATTTGGGGCATGAGTTAAATAGCCTACATAAATTCACTCCTCACTTCGTGAGTCGTCCCGCGCCGTAGCCGAGCGGTTAAGGTAGGAAGCCTTGGCGCAGAGCTACGGGATTTGCGCCGGTTCGAGTCTCCATGGGGAAAGAAATTTTCTCATGGTATTTCGGCCAGTATGGGACCGGTGCCCACCCAGCATCGTGAGGGAATTGGGTAGCTACAATAAGTAGCGGCTCCAGGTTGAGGAACCAGCTATAACGGCTGGGGGACTCGACATGCTAACCACATGTCACCCCTACACTGGCTGTTGATCATCTACCTCTGTGATTGACACATGTGGATGTGAAGGGCCAGCAGCCGGCTGGCAAAAGGGCAACCGCTGAAAAGTGGAAAGACCGTCAATCGGACTTCGTGAGTCGTGAATTTATGGATAATTTGGAAATCACTCGTGTCATTACTTATGAAAAGCACATGTTAGGTTACTGTAGATAATCTGGAATTAGGTTTGCGTAACGGGATCATAAAAACTAGACTTTTACGAATTTCTAGTCCATACCAATTGTTAAGAATATTGGGATGTGTTTTTGCTGTATGAAAGACCAGTTATTTGGGTAGATTCAAATTTCCTCTTCCGGTACTGTTACAGCAGTTAGAATTTAGTGTCAAGTTCTCATTAGAATCTCTGATTAACTTCCCAGCGGTTATATGTGGGTCAAATATTAACCAAGTTCCAATCTTTTTCTCCTTATGCACAAATAATTGAAGGAGAGGCGTAAAAGAGAACATCACTATGTTTTTAGATACATGTCTTCAAAATCGTACGTTATCAGTTGAATTGGCGTTTATATGTTTTCCAATAAGTGAAATTATCAAAGTTTTGTATTATTTTTATAAATATTTATTTAATTTAACATTTATAACTAACTCACTGGCTCTATCGAACCCGTAGGTTCATGGCCGCGCGGACAAAAGCTCTTCATACATTCCTGTCCTGAGCTAATGCTTTCCAATCATCCCCTGTATAACCTACTTCCCTCAAATCATAGTTAATGTTGTTCTCCCACTTCATTCTTGGTCTACAACTGGGCGTTTTCCCTCTGGTTTTCCTACAAGAAGCTTCCATGCACGTCTTTCATTCCCCATTCATGCCACATGTTCTGCTCATCGCAGTCTACGAGACTTAACTGTTCTTATTATATCTGACTTCCTATAAAGACCATGTAGTTCATTGTTATGTAGTCTTCTCCATTCACCTGTCTGTTCATCTCTCTTTGGTCCAAACATTTTCCTAAGTGCTTTATTCTCAAATACTCGTAATCTTTTCTTCTCCCTTAAAGTAAGAGTCCATGTTTCACATCCATATAATATAACTGGTAGAATAATAGTTTTATATGTTTTCAGTTTAACGTTTTTTGAAAGGAGTTGCGACATCAAAAGTCTCTGCAATGCATAACAGCACGCTTTTCCAGAATTGAGCCTATGTTTAATTTCTTTGTGCTACTCATTCCTATTTGTAATTATTGTTCCTAGGTATTTGAATTCAGTCACTTCCTCAAAATTTCCCTCATTTGTCATTAGCTGTCCATTTCCATTATATAATGTGTTTCTATATGTGACCATATATTTCGTTTTGTTGATGTTTACTTCCAGTCCCAATTTCTTAGTGTTACTCAATAGAATGTGCGTGTTGGCTCTTAGCATGTCCTCGCGTAGCAGCGGTTTCAAAACACTGTAACTTCACCACTTTCTATGAAGCTATAATTTTCTATAATAACATGATAGATACTTTATTTGTGTTTATCACATTGATCTGATGAAGAAACAGCTGTTATGAATCTAATATATATATAAATGTTTGTGTGTTTGTTCATACTTTATGCGCGGCCATACCGTTGATCCGATTGCGATGGGGCATTTTTGAAAAATGTTCAGGAGTTTCCCGGGATGAACATAGGCTATAAGAGAGTTGTGATAGTCAACTCCTACACCCTTAAAAATCGCCCTTTGTAGTGGAAAACGTGAAAAAAGTAGCTTCTTGGACACTTAAATGGCTTACGCTGCGTAAACCATAACAAATACACCAAATTAATGTACACAGAATTGAATATCTCAAAATGCTCTGCAAAAAAGTCCGCGACAGCATATGTTTATCTCTTACGGATAACTCACAATAACCATTTTTGTCTTTCATTGATGCCAAGAAGATCGAGACAAGTACGTAGATTCCTGTGCAAGCAAAGCAGCACATGGCGGGCATTCTTTTACGGATAACTCACAATAACGAATTTTGTCTTTTAGCTCATTTATGTCAAGAAGATTGAGATAAGGTGATTCCCGGGCAACATCGGGTAATCAGCACGGGGAGTCTTTAAATAATTTATGCTATAAATTTATGCAAATTAAGATAATATAGCTTCATATATTTATGTATTTATTACGTTTTAGAGAGGAAAAAGTTTCTCCCTTCAGTTTAAATATTTAGTTTAAATAGGTCAAGTCCAGCCTAATAATAGCCCATAAATAATGGGCAGCAGCACCAATAATAATAATAATAATAATAATAATAATAATAATAATAATAATAATAATAACTCACTGACACTATTAAACCCGTAGGTTCGTGGCCGCGCGGACATAAGCTCTCCATATATCCCTATCCTGAGCCAATGTTTTCCAATCATTCCCTGTATAATCTACTTCCCTCAAATCATAGTTAATGTTATTGTCCCACCTCATTCTTGGTCTACCAACTGGGCGTTTTCCCTCTGGTTTTCCTACAAGAATCTTCCATGCACGTCTTTCATTCACCATAATAATAATAATAATAATAATAATAATAATAATAATAATAATAATAATAATGATAATAGTAATAATTCCAAACAGTTGGTAAGCAGTACGTAAGCGAAAAAGTAGTTCCCTTCATTAAATTAAAACTATGTCCTCGGAATATACTTGTTATTCTTCGTGAATGAAAATAATAATATTCAAACCATAGAAAATATTCTAAAATATATTTAATCAATAATTACAACTTATAATAGTTTATTACATATGATGATACATTTGAGTCAGGCTTCAGTCAATTCTGATGCAAAACAAAATGGCTGAAGGTGTCGAGTCTTTTGTTGCTGTGTCGCCATCTAAATTTTTAAAACACAAGTCTGGCAAACCTTTGACTAGTGGTAAAAGAACAGTTATTTTAACTGTATTTCACAAGTTCAGTGAAAAATCTCACTAGATTTCTTGTAATCTACCACATTCAACTATCGCATGTCTTATATACTTCACACGTGCTCCTTGTCAATGTGACAGTAATTGTGGCGCGAATGGCGGAAGGATACACTTGGTGTTTGTTTATGTTATAATCATTCTAAGTGTGAATAAGGTATAGAATCCACCAGAATCATCATAGGAGATCATTCCAGATGCAGAGAAATATAAATTTTAAATGTTGGTACACTTGCTAAACAGACCGAAGTGAAATAAATTCAAGAAAGTTTGCCAACATGTTGAGGTTAATGTTAGAAATAAATTCATAACCATGTACATGTGTGGAATTTTATTTAACATAAGATGGTATTACTGTTTCAGATTGTGTGTCAACCTAGACCGCCATCACAATGTCCAACTTAATGCATCTCATGGTCCAGAACTACAATGAAGTTCTGGAATCAACAAAAGGTGAGATCAATTATGATTACTTATAACTATAGTCCGTTTGCTCAGTTAAGAGAAACTTCCCGCGTATATTTTCAAACGGTTGCTGCACGTTCAGTCGGAGAATGGGAGCAACTAGCCCAAGTTTCTGAAATATGTTAACACTCATCGTTAAAAAAATATTTCACGTAGCACAATTCATACGTCAACTCGCCACTAAATGCAATACAAAAGTGTGCAATACCTTCGAATGAAAGAAACAAACAAAGAAAGAATAAATAAATAAATAAAGAAAGAAAGAAAGAAAAGAATTTCCGACCCTTCCTATACCTAATGCTGGCCTTCAAGTAGTCAGAGAATTCGTCCCCGCACCTAATCCCTTCAAATATTTACGCGGGAACATTCTCTTAACTGAGCAAACGGACTATAGTATAAATATCCAAAGGAAAGTCCTCCGGGAGGGACTTTAACCAATGGGTCTTGAATCTCAAGATTTTCAGGCTCGTAAAAGATCATTAAGTCTGAATAAAGAGGCCTCTAAGCAAAATTTACCGATATCAACGTCCTACACTCAGATTCATACCCAGGAAGTTACTGTGTGTTTGGAATAGGGAACTGGATTGCCATTTCCACAGTATTTCTTGAGAGAAATCCTTATATGAAACTGAAGATTGCAACACAGCAGGTACATAGTTGTAAGTTGTAGCCGTCCAAGCCACCCTCTCTTAAAGAAAGAAAAAACAGTTACCACTAGTCACTGAGCTCTTGCGGATCTGTACTATCCTGTGTGAAAGTGTCGACTCTCAGGCTAGATTGCTTAAATTGCGTTAGGTTAGCTTTTAGGTTGGTCTTTTTCATGTTAGAGTACTTAAACTGCATTAGGTTAGCTTTTAGGTTGGTCGTTTTCAGATTTGAGTGCTTAAATTGCGTTAGGTTAGCTTTTAGGTTGGTCTTTTTCATGTTAGAGTACTTAAACTGCATTAGGTTAGCTTTTAGGTTGGTCGTTTTCAGATTTGAGTGCTTAAATTGCGTTAGGTTAGCTTTTAGGTTGGTCTTTTTCATGTTAGAGTACTTAAACTGCATTAGGTTAGCTTTTAGGTTGGTCGTTTTCAGATTTGAGTGCTTAAATTGCGTTAGGTTAGCTTTTAGGTTGGTCTTTTTCATGTTAGAGTACTTAAACTGCATTAGGTTAGCTTTTAGGTTGGTAGTTTTCAGATTTGAGTGCTTAAATTGCGTTAGGTTAGCTTTTAGGTTGGTCTTTTTCATGTTAGAGTACTTAAACTGCATTAGGTTAGCTTTTAGGTTGGTAGTTTTCAGATTTGAGTACTTAAATTGCGTTAGGTTAGCTTTTAAGTTCGTTAAACATCGTGTATATATTGGCTGCATCCCGTGATTCCATAGTGTAAACCGCTTCGCGTTTGTTGGCGCATGCGCATGTTGTATAATTGGAACCTAGAAAACATTTTCGCGCCACCTGTTGTAAAGAATCCCTTGTATTTTTCAGATCCGATGGTGGACTCGTGGTTTCTGATGAGCAGTCCGGTCCCAGTTCTGTGCATCCTGTTGTTTTACCTGTACTTCGTGCTCAAACTGGGGCCGCAACTCATGGAGAAGAGAAAACCGTTCAACCTGCAAAGAGTTCTAGTCGCTTACAACTTCTATCAAGTTATCTTCAGTCTATGGCTGTGTTCAATGGTACGTAATAATGACAATTGTGACTTTTATGTAGGACTTCTAATGAACAGGGCTAGCTGATACAAAACAAAAACAAAAGCTAATCCTAGGTATTACCATAGAGAAACTTGGAATAGAGGGAAAACTGAGTACAGTGACATCTACAAATTTTGGGTCTTTAACGATGAACTACAATGAGCAAACTACAATGGTAGCGCTGTTTCGTAGTAACAGAATATGTAACTAAATAAAACAAATGCAAGGCACACGGCGTGTTCACTCGGGATTATGGGAAATTAGCCATTTTGTAAATTTAAAATTTTAACTGCTATCCTTTCGTTGTATGTAGACGGTACTGTAAAAATTATATACTATCGAAAGTTAAAATCATTACTTAGATTTTATTTTACTCTAATTTCAAAGATAAACCTATTAGAAGTGATACAATTCTAAGATTTGTTAGGTTAGGTAGAGTGATGTTAGTGTATAGCTATTTCTAATACACATTTTAAAAATGTGACTTTATAATGGATTTCAGACGTACGACATGGCTAAGGTTCTTTAATAAATATTACAAATAAATATTTACAATGATTTTTATATTTTTAAACGATCATTTCAATATTTTTTCTATGATATAATACTACATATAGGCCTATATCATGAAGAAGTGGCAGCCATATTGATTTTAACGAATTTTGTACGAAACAACAAAGACGTGTTTCACTGCAGCCAACATAGAGTATGTACTAATTAACAATACACATATAATTCACAATTTCAGAACTTACTATTTATTTTTGGGCCTTGCATTCTTTCACAGGCTGGAGTACTTAAATCGTGTTAGGTTAGCTTTTAGTTTCGATAAATATAGTGTATATGTTGGCTGCATCCCGTGATTCCAAAGTGTAAACCGCTTCGCGTTTGTTGGCGCATGCGCATGGTTTATGATTGGAACTTAGGGAAAAAATCGCATCACATGCTGTAAAGCATGTCCTGAAACTTGAAAGGTTCGATTTAGGTTCCCCTGGTCTGCGACAGCAGTACTCCCGGCTAGGCCCCAACTGTGGAGTCGTCAGGAATTAGCAACCTTCTCCCTGAGGTGTTGGTTTTAAGCCGAGAACTTGAACGTGGATGCTAATAGATAGGGATAACAAGATACTGGGACTTGGGAGTATGGTCTTTGATCGAGGTATCCCAAGGGGTGGTGGAATGCGTCCAGATGTAGGATCCCCTAGCCCTGTTCATGAAATAAAATGGAAGTCACTAATTCCGAGTGTAGCCTACTATACTTAAGAATAAATACTATTTTTTTAATTTTTTACAGCCTTTTAGGGTAGGAGGTGTAGAGTATATATTCAGAAATGGATGTCAACCATCGAACACGAGGAGTCCATTTTCACTCGCAGTAAGTATTTTGTTATCATACACAATCTTACAACACGACGGAATGAAGAAGGGCATGGAAACTTATTGTAGAAAAAACAAAAAGAAAGCACCCAGTAGGCGATGGGAAAATAACATTAATTATGGTATGAAGGAGATGATTGGAAAACATCTCAGCATAGGGATGTATGGAGAGCTTACGTCCGCGCAGTCATTAACTCCACGTTCGATGGACCACTGTTACCGACAATTTAATTAATGACTGTGTAAACAAGACAGGTCTAACAACAGCTCTAGTTCCTGTAGGCCCATTTACATAGTTTTTTAACTAATTATGTTAAAGTTTTTACCTTTACACTGCTACGAACGGGTATATCCGTTGGTAAAGAAAATGCTTGCTGTGCTATGGGTGTGTATATCCATTCTCAACTCCAAACGCCTGCTAGTTATATAATACGTATTGCATTGCTTTCAAACTAAGCAGGCATATACTGTCATTTCTTAGGAATCTAAATAAACTTTTTCCATATTTCTCCCTGCATTGAGCAACGAGAGTTTTAAAGGCTGGAAATATCTAAGCAGTGAAAAGGTTAATAATTGTAAAACAGTACCTGATATCTCAGTCGTCCTCAATAATTTGCAGTGTTTTTTTATAGGAGGCCTTTCGATAACTCAACTATCATCTTCTGCTTCCATATTGGTACTGACTGTTTTTGGTCATTTTGTACAGAGGGTCCATATTGCTGGGTACGTTCTCATTTAACAGGTGTTTATTTGTGGTTTCCTTGATGATTTAAATGAGAACGTACCCTGCAATATAAACCCTCTGTACAAAATAATTACCAACAACAGTCAGTACCAAAATGAAAGCAGAAGATGATACATAAGTTATCGAAAGGCCTCCTATAAAACACTGCAAATTATTGAGGACGACTGAGATATCAGGTACCGTTTTACAATTTTTAAAACTTTAACACAATGACCTCAACGGAGTTTCGTAAAGTATTTTTAAAATCTTAATATATGTTGTTCCATTCTCATCAGATGACCAAACCATCCAATCCTAAGAGATCAAATATAATCTATTACATTTGAAGAGAAAAAATATACGCTCAGACTGGGGTTTGAACCCAGGACCTTTGGCTTTCTAGGCCAATGCTCTACCACTGAGCTACCTAAGAAACTCCAATCTAAACGCAATTTTTCTCTTATACACTGTTAATTCCCGTGCGCCGAATGCTACGAGCTTTTGCCTCGATCACGCAAATGGCGGCTTCTTATTTAAGAAGACATTTATTTATTATATTTTGATTTTTAATTATATTATTTAATTCACTAATTGTTTTGATTGCTTCTTGTAGAAAAAAAACTAGAGGGAAAATGCCCAGTTGGTAGACCAAGAATTAGATGCGACAATAACATTAAATATGATTTGAGGGAAGATATTATATAGGGGATGATTGGAAAACATTAGCTCTGGATAGGGATGTATGGAGAGCTTATGTCCGCACGACCATGAACCTCCGGGTTTGATAGTGCCAGTGAGTTAGTTAATTTGTTTTTATTTTCCGAGTTTGGTCCGGTCCTTCATTTTGGACCATATTTTTTTTTCTAAGTATCTTTCTTTAAAAAAATAACAATTTTTGTATTCACGCAGACTTTCACGGCCGGAGTTGCTATGATGAAAATTTTCGGGCTGTAGGCCGTGGTCGTGAGGCTTGTAGTTCTCCAACGTTTCGCCAGAGACTGCGTCTGGCATCCTCAAGGGTTGTCTTGAGACTGGCAATTCTGTCCGCTGTCTGTCCTATTTATACGTTCACCGCGATGTGTTCGTAAGTTGTATCTGCCTTCTGATTGGTCAGCGTTAGGGACTTTCATTGCTCCAATGAGATTGCTGTTTGATGGTCTAGTCGACTGTACGTTATATCTGCCTTCTGATCGGTCAGCGTTAGGGACTTCCATTGCTCCAATGAGATTGCTGTTTGATGGTCTAGTCGACTGTACGTTATATCTGCCTTCTGATTGGTCAGCGGTAGGGACTTCCATTGTTCCACCGAGATTGCTGTTTGATAGTTGCGTTACGCAAAATATAAACCTCTACAAGTACAGTCGACTAGTAATTCTGACCGAAGGCAGGTCTTTCACTGCAATCATAGCATTTTCATGCTATGCTTGCGCCTTTACTAGGGATTTGTAGGTGTGGTAGCTTCCCGTTGCTTTCCACACCGGTGAAGGATGGTGATGATAATGATAAGGATGATCAGCGGTGGACCTGGTATATATAATGAGTCTTTTTAATATTGCTTAAATTAAAATTAATCACCACACTCAACATTTTAGTTTTTATGTTGGGCAACGTTGTGTATGACGAAATGTTTTCCAAGTTTAATGTTACAGTTAATTTTCTACGTTTATTCTAATAATGTAAAGACATTAGACACGGTATGATATGAAGTAATTGTTTGTTTTCAGGTATCAAATGGAGCCTGGTGGTATTTCTTTTCAAAAATAATAGAGCTTCTAGATACGGTAAGTCTTCTAACTCTAGCAAATTCCAAACAAATATAATTCTTGAAGTAGTACTCATAAAAATAATAAATCTGCATCAAACTATTCCAAATTTCCCTCACCATAATCAAAGCAGATATCCAGAGGAAGAAAATAAAACACATGGATATTTAAAAGACAGGAAAAAAAAGAAAAAAAAAGAGCAGATGCAGGAGTAAATAGCAAAATATTCTCACATTATTTGGCATTAGGGAAAATTAAACATCACCATCCAGGGATTAAGCCCTGTTGGCTCGTTCCGGTTTCATGAAAGCTAGAATTGTTAAAATTGTTCAGACCATCTTCTGTGTGGGCGACCAACATTCCTCCTTCCGTGCGGTTTATAATTTAGCAATATTTTTGGAAATCTTCCTTCTGGCATTCTATCAATATGTTCTTTACAGTCGTTCCTATATTTAACCCTTAAATTGGCGAAACACAAATTTCTTCTGTTAGTTATTTGAACGTGGCGGACCGCAGTGAAAACGGAACATTGTATAACTGTTATTATTAGGTATATTGTGTAATTAGACACACATTTAAGTGGTTTCTTTTTGTTCGTTTTATTCTGATTTATTTAAAATATTAAATTAATTGAGCCAACTGATGTATCCAAAAGGATACATTACGAATTTAAGGGTTAATTATTCGGTCTGCAGTTTGAAAATATTTAGTTCCTTTCTTATATCTTCACTTCTTTTCTTATCCAGCAGAGTATATCCTGCTATATTTCTTAAAAATCTCATCTCAGCTGCTTCCAATCTTTGTTCTTGTCTTTTAGTGATCGTCCAACATTCTGATCCATACATCAATACAGGAACAGCCATTACGTTATAAAATTTCATTTTTGATTCTTTTAATGTGTTTTTAAGGGTTCTTTTAATAGTGCCACATATTAGATTAAATTTATTTATTTTGTCATCTTCAGTTTTAACCTAGATATTTAAAACTGTTCACTTTTTCTTAAATTTTATTATCAATTACTATTTTTTCTCTAAAGGTATCATGTCCTTTAAATGCTAAAATTTTAGTTTTATTCTTTAAATTTTTAAATTGTAATTGGCACTTGATTTTTCCAAATTAAAAATAGCGCCGTAGCCGAGCGGTTAAGGTAGGAAGCCTTGGCGCAGAGCTACTGGACTTGCGCTGGTACGAATCTCCAAGGGGGAAGAAATTTTCTCATGGTATTTCGACCAGTATGGGACCGGTGCCCACCCAGCATCGTGAGGCAATTGTGTAGCTACAATAAGTAGCGGCTCCAGGTTGAGGAACCAGCTATAACGGCTGGGGGACTCGACATGCTAACCACATGTCACCCCCAAACTGGCTGTTGATCATCTACCTCTGTGATTGACACATGTGGATGTGAAGGGTCAGCAGCCGGCTGGTAAAAGGGCAACCGCTGAAAAGTGGAAAGACCCTCAATCGGAAAAATAGCTCTTTGTAGATCACCTTCTGAACTGGAAATCACTACTTGATCATCAGCAAATAATATTGTATCCAACAGTTTATTATTTATTTTAAAATATTTATTTAAATTAATCTGCCACTTTAACATAACTTCATCTATATATAAATTAAAAGGAGAAGGTGATAAAGGACACCCTTGACTGACACCACGATTTATTATTACCATTTTTTGATGTTCAGATTTAAAACCCTTGTCTATTACAATTTTATTCGTCTTCTTCCTTCCAAGTATTAGGCCAAGGCCTGTTACGATCCTATAGAAAATTTTCCCTCCAGTGTTTCATAGGACGGCCCAGTGATCTTCGTCCTCTTGGTATATAATTATAAACAGCTTTGGGGATCCGATTTGAACTCATTCTTTCAAGATGGTGTTTCCAATTTAGTTGGTACTGTTTAATATATTCCAAAATTGGCGTAGTTTTCAATTCTTTTAAGATATTGGTGTTCCTTTTCTGATCCCATCTGGTGTAACCCGCTGTTCTGCACATGAATCTCATTTCACAAGCCGTTATTCTGCTTTCATGTTGTATTTTTAGTGTCCATGCTTCACTACCATAGGTCAACACTGGTCTAGCCAAAGTGTTATATAAACTTAATCTGGCGTTTTTTTGTACAAGGGATGGTTTCATAACTTGATTAATGATTCCTAAACTTTTATTATAACTAGTAACTTTTTCAGGGATATCCTTTTCATCCCAGATAGAGAGATAATATCCAAGATATTTAAATTGATTAGATCTCTCTAAAATTTTATTTTGGACACAGATTTTACTTTGCATGGCGTCCTTCCCATGAAATGCCATAATTTTAGTTTTGTTAATAGATATTTCTTATTTACATATATATTTTGTAAAGCCATAGTCAAATAATGTGGAGTACTTTATTGGTCATTATATCCCATAATTTACTTATATTTACCGTATCAAATTAAGCATTGGTTGAATTCTGGAAATACAATGGCACAGACTCTTGTACCAAGCTCTGTCAAAAAAATCCAAACATAAAAAATATATAAAACTGTTATTCTCCCAGTTATATGGGTGCGAAACATGGACTCTTACTTTAAAGGAGGAAAGAATATTACGAGTATTTGAGAATAAAGTTCTTAGGATATTTTTGGACAATGACAAAGAAACAAGACAGCAAATGGAGAAGACTACATAACAGTGAGCTATTCTTAAAAGACAAACATCTGCTGTCGCGGACTTTTCTGTAGAGTTTATTGAGATATTCAATTATGCGTACAATGTTTAGTGTATTTGTTATGGTTTAGGCAGCGTAAGCCTTTTAAGCTTACAAAAAACGATATTTTGTCACTTTTTTTCACTACAGAAGGTGATTTGTAGGGTGAAGAGCGTGATCCTTAAAAAATATCAGATTTAATAAGAACAATTGGGGCACGCCGTAGCGTAGTGGTTAAGGCACTGAGCTACAAGCCGGAGGGTCGAGGGTTCAAGTCCCGTTGGGGTCAGGATTTTTAAACTGACCCAAACCATCTGGCGTCACTATGGCCCTGGGGTCGACTCAGCCTCTAACTGAAATGAGTACCAGACGCTTGTTCTGGGGTAAAGGCGGCCGTCACGCATGGCTGACAACCCGGCTGACATAAAGTGCCGATTGTCTAGAAAAAGTGGGAGCCTTAACCTCCTACTACCCCAAGGGCCTCCTGAGGCCTGTTGTGGGATCACTTTACCTTTTAATAAGAACAATTAAGTCTGGAAGATTGCAATGTGCAGGAGTTGTGGGATGAATGTTGAATGATATGGAGGCCTGGAAAATCCTCGTAGGAAAACCAGAGGGAAAGCTCTGAGTGGATAGGCCAAGAATGAGGTGGGAGAATAACATTAACCATGATTTGTGGGAAGTAGATTATACAGGGAATGATTGAAAAACATTAGCTCGGGATAGGGATGCTCATGTTTGCGCGGCCATGAACCTACAAGTTTGATAGTGCTAGTGAGTTAGATAGTTTAGTTAAAAGTGTGAATGGATTTGGCTGAATTTTTTTTTTCTGGACTTAACAAAACACTGCATTTTATTGAAGCACTATATCTGTATGTTACACTATTATTATTTGAAACCATGACACTGCACTGCTTAGACATGATTGGTTGAGTGTCAATCACTGTATTTTATAAGATTGATGCAAGCACCATCTTGTGGTAGAAGCTTAATACTAGAAGCTTCTTGTTGAGCAACGAGTATCAAATTTTACCACAAGATGGTGCAGCATCTACTTCAGATATTCCTGCACAATAAATAAACTCACTGTTTAGTAAAAAAATGTTAGATACACTTTTGTGTTTATTGTATTAACTAACTAATTAACTGACTGGCACTATCGAACCCATAGGTTCATGACCGCGCGGACATAAGCTCTCCATACATCCCTTTCCCGAGCCAATGTTTTCCAATCATCCCCTGTATAATCTACTTCCCTCAAATCATAGTTAGTTATTCTCCCACCTCGTTCTTGGTCTACCAACTAGGCGCGTTCCCTCTGGTTTTCCTACAAGAAGCTTCCATGCACATATTTCATTCCCAATTCATGCCGCATGTCCTGCCCATCGCAGTCTACGAGACTTAACTGTTCTCATTATATCTGGCTTCCTATAAAGACCATGAAATTCACTGTTATGCAGTCTTCTCCATTCACCTGTCTGTTCATCTCTCTTTGGTCCAAAAATTTCCCTAAGTACTTTATTCTCAAATACTCGTAATCTTTTCTCCTCCCTTAAAGTAAGAGCCCATGTTTCGCACCCATATAATATAACTGTTAGAATAATAGTTTCATATATTTTCAGTTTAACGTTTTTTGAAAGGAGTTGGGACGTCAAGAGTCTCTGTTTATTGTATTAATTCACCAAAATATTAATTATATTTTCCCCACCTATGAGATTTAGATATGCATGCCATTATGAATTACAGGGACTCTTAACTAACGCACAGGCACTACCGAACCAATAGTTTCATGGCCGCGCGGTCATAAGCTCTTCACACATCCCTATCCTATGCTAATGTTTTTCTAACCATTCCATGTACAATATATTTCCCTCAAATCATGATTAATGCTATTTTTTCACCGCATTATTGGTCTACCAACTGGATGTTTTCCAACGAGAAGTTTCCATACCCATCTTACATTCCCCATTTGTGCCACATGTCCTGCCCATCATAATCTACGAGACTTAACTGTTCTTATATCTGCTTTCCTATAAAAATCATACAGCTCATAGTTATAAAGTTTTCTCCATTTAGTTATCCGTGCATCTCTCTTTGGTCCAAACATTTTCCCAACAACTTTTTACTTGGACTCTAGTCATCCTAATTTTTTTCAAAAATCGTTAAACTGAAGAAATATGGAACTATTATCCTCCCAGTTATATTATATGGATGTGAAACATTGACTTTTAGTTTAAGGGAGGAAAGGAGATTACAAGTATTTGAGAATAAAGTTCTTAGCTAAACTTTTGGATCAAAGAGAGAGACAGCAAAGACAAGTGAATGGAGAAGACTACATAACAGCGTCAATAGTAATTCATTTCATGATAAAATTCCATTCGGATGTTAGTCACAAAACGGAATATAAAAATATTTATAATATAAAATGATGTATTTTGTATGCAGTTTCCTAAACTACTGAAACAATTAAAACATTGTAGGCCTTTCGGGACCAATCCCATCCTAAGCTTAACCCTTAAATTCGTAATGTATCCATTTGGATACATCAGTTGGTTTGAATAATTTAATATTTTTAATACACAAGAAGAAAACGAACAAAAAGAAACCACTTAAATGTGTGTCTAATTATACAATATACCTAATAATAACAGTTACACAATATTCCATTTTCACTGCGGTCCGCAACATTCAAATAACTAACAGAAGAAATTTGTGTTTTGCCAATTTAAGGGTTAAGGTTGTTCGCTACTGTCCACTAATGTCACTTTATGAGATAATTGACGTGTTCTGCTAAACAAGTAAAAATAACTATTTTGTAAAATTTATAGCAGATCCATGTGAAGGAAGCCAAGGTTAAACTTAAAGGGCTACAATGCCAATTAATTAATTAATTAATTTTTTGTTCAATGCCATCTGTTTGTCATTCGACATTTGAGGTATTCTCTCCTGGTATTGGCGCATTGTAACCCACTTCTAATGTTGGGGCACCTGGAAGGCGGGGTTACGCTGCTCCAATGATATGATGGGTGATGACAATGGGTAATGATCCGCCAGGAGAGGCCTTAAACCTAAACTTAATCTAATGAGGTGAATACGATGTTGATGATAATGGTGGCCTGATGATGTTCTGGGATTGTTTGGGCCTCAAAGCTTCCTGACATTTGTCTTACAGCTGAGGAAAACCCCGAAAAAAACCTTACCCAGGAAACTTGTCCCGAGCGGGGATCGAACCCAGGCCCGCTGCGTGACAAGGCAGCACGCTACCTTGAGATCATAGGCGGCGGACGTTTATTATTATTATTATTATTGAGTACCAAAATAATAATATCGTCGTTAAATTCGACATAGTGGGATAAACATATTTCAAAAAACAAAAAATCGGTAAAACATTGGTGGAATCTGTTGCAATGTATGGAAGTGAGGTATGGACAATCAATAAGTACTACAAGAATAGACTAATAGCTCTAGAAATGGATTATTTACGCAGAAGTGCCAGCAAGTCTAAATTAGAACATGTCACAAATAAGGAAATTAGAAACATAATGGAAGCAGAAGAAAGCATAATTGAAAGAATTGAGGAGAAGGAATTAAAGTGGTTAGGACATGTTTTAAGAATGGAAGATGAGCGATGGCCAAAACTACTATATCAATGGCAACCGATCAGAAAGAAGAAAAGTGGGAGACCAAAGTTAACATGGAATGAAAACATAAAGACAGTAATGCAAGCAAGAGGGCTAAGCATTGAAGATGCCCAAGATCGTAGGCTTTGGAGGTTTGGTACGGGAAGACAGCAGCAGCTGTAAAAACCCGAAGACAGAGATAGATTATTATTATTATTATTATTATTATTATTATTATTATTATTATTATTGTTATTATTATAGGGGAGTTCGGGTAATGTGGACCCTTCTGTTTAAGTGGACCCTGTTAATATTTCTTTAATCGGTGCTGCCCTCGAACAGAAAATATTTTTATTTCTTCCCCTCATCAGCTTTGACGGGTTCAAGGTCAGTTCCTTTTATTCTTTGTGCGAAGAAGGGTTTATTTGTGATATTTATGAAAATTACCATTTTAAAAGTTTTTCAAGCTAAGAATCAATTCTTAATTTCTGTTGTTGAATGTTACAAATGTTGAAAAAAATCCTAAATATATTGTATTATGTAGATGATGTTTTAATATACTGACGGGTTTGGTTTGATATTATGTGACGTGGTGACTGTATAAAATAATTAAACATAACAAAGGAATTCGGTTAATGTGGACCCTCCACGAGGACCTGGGTCCACTTTACACGAATATATATTTTTTTCAATGAGGATGCTATCTGCAAAAATCAATAATTTAATTTTATTTAATATCCTTGTATTTTACTAAATCCAAAGACCGTCGCTTTCTGCAGATGAATGACGTGTGAATGTTATAACCAACAATAATTTTTCAAAACATTAAATAAATATCTTACTTACTTACTCACTGGCACTATCGAACCCGTAGGTTCATGGCCGCGCGGACATAAGCTCTCCATACATCCCTATCCTGACCTAATCCTTTCCAATCATTCCCTGTATAATCTACTTCCATCAAATCATAGTTAATGTTATTCTCCCACCTCATTCTTGGTCTACCAACTGGGCGTTTTCCCTCTGGCTTTCCTACAAGAAGCTTCCATGCACGTCTATCAACTCTTTTTAATTTTGATCAGTCATAAATATTTTCACATAAATCTGTGTCTGTCTGTATAAATTAATAGAGTAAATAAACTTAAAAATAGACTATAAGCTAAGGTCGACTCTGGGGTCCACTTTACCCGAATATGGAAGTTAAAGTGGGCCTTTCTTGTAATGTAAAAAAGTTTATAAATTATGAAGATGTTTCCATATTTGAATAAAATAACAATGCTATTTCATAGTTACAACACTAATGATAATCACTGTAATTAAACAAAATTCAAATTATCAGGTGTATATAAATTAATAATAAGTTGGTAAGAGGCACTCGAAAGAGCATTAAGTTATAAGTTTATGATTTGTCTTTTATGAGTTGGTTCAGTGATCCTGTCCATATTCTGCATTGTTTGTAATGGTATCGCTCACACTTTTGGTCGCATATCTTGCATTCACACGAATCACTCGGTTGGTGGAATTTTGTATTTTTGCCATGGTAAACAGAGAGTGGACTGGAAGTAACCAACCACAAAGGCACAGAATCATAGGTTTGTATATAAATTGAAGTGTGGCACATGTGACATTGTCTATATAGGACAAACTGGTAGACCTTTTATCTCTCGGATAAAGGAACACATGAGAGCATATAACAGAAATTTAGAATATTCAAAATATGCTAACTACCTATTCCAATTTAATCATTGTTTCGGTCCAAATTTTGAAATTGTACATGTTTGTGATAAGGGTAAGAAGTTGGACCTTTTGGAGGCTGTAGAAATAAATAAATTGAAAAGTAGTAATAAACTGTTAAATTCTCAACTTGACTTGAATGAATCGCATTTGTTAAATTTAAAAAATTTAAATAAATTTATTATTGTTGCTTAGATTTAATTAATAAAATTCAAATCTCTTAATTAATAGAAGATAAACAATAAATTCGGATCAGTTGTCCAAATTACCCGGGTTTCTCTATTACAAGACTTTATAGTATATTTAATTGCTGATTTGTTTTCAGGTTTTCTTCGTGCTGAGAAAAAAACAGAACCAGGTGACCTTCCTCCACGTTTACCACCACACAATCACCGCACTTTTCTCCTGGGGCTACCTCAAATTTCTACCAGGTATAAAGTTTTTTATACACCAAAAATTTTATAACACATCCAATTGTGGAATTTTGCATGAATTTAAGGTCATTTTAGACAAAAAAAACAGTGCATTCAAATAGCTGTGGCTAACCCAAGGCAAACAACAAATAACGAAATTCATTTGTCATCATGACAAAATTCGCCCGAAGAAGGTAAAAGTAGGCCCTACTGAAACAACTGTAACAAATTTGTATTTTAATAAATATGAAAATCATATAAAGTTTTATTTACATTTATAAAAATAGATTTTCATCAAGTTAGCGCCAAATCTATTGAAAAGTCAAGAATTAATATAGTGATAGTAGGACATTATTAGACAAAAAGTAAGATACATACAATGTTATTTACAAATATGGGTCGCACGGGCAGTAAGCCGTACGTGCTGTTGACAGTCCGTTACAATAAAGTAATAATTGGTAATAGTATAAAGAAAAAAACAATAACATTACAATTACCTAAAGAAAACACAATAATATTACAATTACATAATAATACAATAACATTATATATTAATTAAGTTATGTAGAATTATTAAGAATTAATGGTATTGCATTTTGATAACATGTATTTTTATTCATGAATGAGTGTTGTTCTTATTTTCCGCGTTTTGTACCCAAGTTTATCCAATTTTCTGGATTTACCATTAACTCGTAGCATGTCAATCTTTTCCGATTTGAATTTAGAAATCTCTCCGGTAATAACTGACGTCTCCAATATTCTTAATAGCTTCCTATAATTAACTGAATAATTAACTTATACACCTCACTGATAGTATTCTTTTAACAATCAATAAATTAAATTATTTATGAAAATAATATTAAAATTAACAAATGTTTTAATTTGTTTAAATTTTGTATAACCGTAAAATTAGTTTTCTATATCTCATTATTTTTCTTTGTTTTTTATATAAATTAGACAGGGACAGTCTACCAACAATTTAATATGTCTTGCTTGTATACATTTTATTATTAGTTTTAGTCTTAATTTTAACTAATATTAACTGGTTGCATTATAGATCGTAATATAATAGATATTATCTTTTTGATCAACTTTTTATTTAGTATTTAATATTAGAGTTAATTGAGATTGTTGTATTCTGATGTAACATATGTTTGTCCTGGTGAGTGGAAGAGAAGGTCGCATGGCCTTAACTCCACCAGGCTAAATAAATAAATAACAATAAATAAATAAAGTTAACGAAGAATGTCAGGCTATTAAAAGAATCTTAAATCTGATAAAAGAGGCATCTAAACAAAATTTACCGACTTCGTACCATCAAAGAATACCTTATTTGACTACTGGGTTTCTGTTGAGGTGACATACTGACCAAATGCTACTCATTACATCTGTAGAGACTGGTTAAGAATCTCCCAACTGGAGGCCATGGAGCAAGTTGGGCTGTATGTGTCATAGGATGGATAGAATGGATGGATTGCCTTATAAGGAATCCTGCTGCCACCAGCGAAATTAAAAAAACAGTTATTTGAGCAATGGATCATCAATCCATCACATTATTATTGTTATTATTATTATTATTATTATTATTATTATTATTATTATTATTATAATGATTATCATTATTATTATTATTATTATTATCATTACTATTATTATTATTATTATTATTATTATTATGATTACTATTATTATTATCATTACTATTATTATTATTATGATTATTATCATTATTATTATTATTATTATTATTATTATGATTATTATCATTATTATTATTATTATTATCATTACTATTATTATTATTATTATTATGATTATTATCATTACTATTATTATGATTATTATTACTATTATTATTATAATGATTATTATTATGATTGTTATCATTACTATTATTATTATTACTATTATTATTATTATAATGATGATTATTATTATTATTAGTATGATTATTATTATTATTATTATTATCATTATTATTATTATTATTATCATTATTACTATTATAATTATTATTATTATAATGATGATTATCATTATGATTATTATTATTACTATTATTATAATAATAATGATGATTTTCATTATTATGATTATTATCATGATTATTATTATTATTATTATTATTATTATTACTTCTTTACGTTTCTAATTATATGCCATCTTGAGCCATCTTGTTCCTTCCATTCTCTGAACATGCTGTTCCCAGCCGACACGGTGTTGTTGAATTCTATCATTTATAGAATATATTTCTAATTCATTTCTTATGTGGTCCAATGTTGTGCATCCTTTGGTCCATATATAACAGATTTAATTAAGTTAAAGTGTTTTAAACAATGAGTTGTGGGTTCATTTAACGTTTGATACCAATGTTCTCTACTGCTGTCATTAAGTTAATAAATGTTATAATAAGTTTATTTGTTATAAAATTACATTAATAGGTTCTTGTTAACAAATAAGGCAAGTTCCGATGCATCTGCCCTCAGAGAAGTTGAATTCTTTTAGGACATGTTTCAATGCAAACTTGTTTCATCTTCAGCTTGTCCAGTTTACAGTGTTTTATTTTCACGACAGGTGAACAAGGTGTCGTCATTGGTTGTCTCAACTCCATCGTTCACGTGATCATGTACTTTTACTACATGGTGGCAGCTATGGGGCCCAAGTACCAGAAATATATATGGTGGAAGAAGTACATGACCTGGATCCAACTGGTGAATATTTTACATAATTCATATTTTAGGAAGTTACACCATCAGCTTTTATTTAACAATCATAAAATGAATGGCATTTTATACCACATTTCTAATTCATTTAATGAGACAGTGACATCAAGGCCTGCAGGGAATCTGCACTGCATTATACTAGTTCGTTTCATAAGTAATGCAAGGCTATTCAATAACATCACAATAAAGTTTCTTTTTACACACTTTATATTAGCTTGACCTGTATCTATATATGTATGTAACGGAATCTTTCAACGCGATTTTCACCCACTTAGAAACATTGGATCGACTTGAAACTTTGTATACTTGTAAAGGACCCGTGACAATACAATAATTTCATATTTATTTTCTAAAATCCTGGCCAGAATCATCAGAAAATCAAAAAAAGTGTCTTTGTATTTATGTAACGGAATCTTTGAACACGATTTTCACCCACTTAGAAACATAGAATAGACTTGAAACTTTGTATACTTGTAAAGAACCCGTGACAATACAATAATTTAATATTTATTTTCTAAAATCCTGGCCAGAATCATCAGAAACTTTGTATACTTGTAAAGAACCCGTGACAATACAATAATTTCATATTAGTTTCTAAAATCCTGGCCAGAATCATCAGAAAATCAAAAAAAGTGTGTTTGTATTTATGTAACGGAATCTCCTTTTGACTGCCGAGTTTTCCTTTTGCCAGCTGGGCTGTGGGTGCCAGGTTTTTTTAAATTTAAAGTACTACGCCATACTATATAATATAAACCTATATAAAGTATATTTAACTATCTACATTCCATGGTAAATTTAATTTAAACTCACTATTATACATTTATTTGAAGGTTAGGCGGTGTTGCTTCCACTTGTAAAGATCCCAGGTTCGAATTCAGCACGGTGTCTTTATTGAAATTTGTTATCACTATCACTAAAACATTTATTCTACTGAATAATTTTGATGGCATTATCACTAAACACTTATAACATTAAATATTGTTGAACATTTTTTATGGTCCTGGGTTCGAATCAATTCCAGTCAAACAGCTGTTTTATGCTACGTGTTTCGTTTGGCGCGACACGCCCACCACTGTCAGTCACACTCTGTTCATTTAGGTCTACATCACTTGCTTTACTATTTACAGGCTTAGATTGTAATAATATTCTCTTAGAAACAGGACTACTATCACATTCGTCAAACGAATAACCATTTGATGAACTGTTACTGTCACTCTCGTCTTCTGATAAAACTGTCACAATAAACTCGCGTATTGTATTTTCATCAACTTCGAGACATGAATCACTGTATTCCACAGCACGACCTACCCCTTGGTCAGGTATCTTTTCAACTAAAAATAAAATAAATAAAGAGAAAATTCTGAAATTGCAATATTCCATAGCAAAAAAAAAAAAAAAAAAAAAAAGGCCTTGAAACATGAATGTACACCCTCCTTTATAAAACCGATTTACAACCAGCCTGTACCGTTATTCTGTAAGGGATGTGCAAAGTATTGCTAAGAAAGGATGTACAAACACAGAACGAACAATAATTTTAGTTTATTGAAGTAAAAATTTCGGGGAAAAAATATTTAAAGTAATAAGATTGAAAACCGGAGCCTGCCGGGCGTGGCGTACCGCTGTACACACACTTTCACCGGCGCACGCCGGGCATGGCGTTCAAAAGGTTAAACACGATTTTCACCCACTTAGAGACATTGGATAGACTTGAAACTTTGTGTACTTGTAAAGGACCTGTAACACTAATAATAATTTGATATTTCATTTCTAAATTCCTGGCCAGAATCATGAGAAAATCAAAAAAATTAAAACTGTCATAATAGGATACGGACTTGTCGACGTTTTAGTCAATCGTTGTAAGAGCTCAGTTGGTAGAGCAGTGAACTAGTGGTATATATTTTCAGTAATCCATAGGTCGCTGGTTCAAATCCAGCTGGGGAGGATTTTTTTTAGAAGAGTAATACTTTTAGCTCATACCACAATAGTATGGAATTTAAAGATATTTACATTCTTGTCTTATTCTGTAAAATATTAAAACTAAAAAATAAAAAATAAATAATAGTTTTAAAAAACTAAAACAGCACGCTTTATTAGAAAACCAAACTCAAAAATGAAAAATAATTTTAATATCGAACACGCCTGGAATAAATTTAAAGTGGCCAGCAAAAAAATCATCTCCAACACATATAGAATAAAACCAGAATTATCAACAAAAAGAAAATAATTTTACCATCAAAAGCGTGGGGTGCTCTATATTAATTAATATATTTGATAATAAACAGATATTGGTAAAAGTAAAGTCTCTAAGAAGAACATGTAAAAATCATAAAAAGCACCCCACGCTTTTGATGGTAAAATTATTTTCTTTTTGTTGATAACTCTAGTTTTATTCTATATGTGTTGGAGATGATTTTTTTGCTGACCACTTTAAATTTATCCCAGGCGTGTTGGATATTAAAATTATTTTTCATTTTTGAGTTCGGTTTTCTAATAAAGCGTGCTATTTTAGTTTTTTAAAACTATTATTTATTACACGCTTTATATTAGCTTGACCTGTATCTATCTATCTATCTATGTAACGGAATCTTTCAACGCAATTTCCACCCACTTAAAATCATTAGATCGAAGTGAAACTTTGTATACTTGTAGAGGACCGGTGACAATACAATAATTTCATATTTATTTTCTAAAATCCTGGCCATAATCATCAGAAAATAAAAAAAAAGTGTTTTTGTATCAATGTAACGGAATCTTTCAACGCGATTTTCACCCACTTAGAAACATTGGATCGACTTGAAACATTGTATACGTGTAGAGGACCCGTGACAATACAATAATTTCATATTCTGTTTCTAAAATCCTGGCCATAATCATCAGAAAATAAAAAAAAAGTGTTTTTTTATCAATGTAACGGAATCTTTCAACGCGATTTTCACCCACTTAGAAACATTGGATCGACTTGAAACATTGTATACGTGTAGAGGACCCGTGACAATACAATAATTTCATATTCTGTTTCTAAAATCCTGGCCATAATCATCAGAAAATAAAAAAAAGTGTTTTTTTATCAATGTAACGGAATCTTTCAACGCGATTTTCACCCACTTAGAAACATTGGATCGACTTGAAACATTGTATACGTGTAGAGGACCCGTGACAATACAATAATTTCATATTCTGTTTCTAAAATCCTGGCCATAATCATCAGAAAATAAAAAAAGTGGTTTTTTTATCAATGTAACGGAATCTTTCAACGCGATTTTCACCCACTTAGAAACATTGGATCGACTTGAAACATTGTATACGTGTAGAGGACCCGTGACAATATAATTTCAAATTTTGTTTCTAAAATCTTGGCCAGAATCATCCGAAAATCAAAAAAATTAAAACTGGTGTAATAGGTTGCGGACTTGTCGAGCTTTTAGTCAATCGTTGTAACAGCTCAGTTGGTAGAGCAGTGAACTCTTAGTGGTATATAATTTCAGTAATCCATAGGTCGCTGGTTCGAATCCTGCTGGGAGGGTTTTTTTTTATAGAAGAGTATTACTTTTAGCCTACAATAGTATCGAATTTAAAAATGTTTACATTTTTATCTTATTCTGTAAAATATTAAAAATAAAAAATAAATAATAGTTTTAGAAAACTAAAAGAACACGCTTTATTAGAAAACTAAAAAATGAAGAATAATTTTAATGTCCAATACGGTTGGGATAAAATAAAGTGGTCAACAAAAAAATCATCTCCAACACATATAGAATAAAACTAGAGTTATCAACAAAAAGAACATAATTTTACCATCAAAAGCGTGGGGTGCTTTTTATGATATTTACATTTTCTTCTTAGAGAGCTTACTTTTACCAATATCTGTTTATTATCAAATATATTAATTGATATAGAGCACCCCACGCTTTTGATGGTAAAATTATTTTCTTTTTGTTGATAACTCTAATTTTATTCTATATGTGTTGGAGATGCTATTTTTTTACCACTTTATTTTATCCCAAGCGAATTGGAAATTAAAATTATTTTTCATTTTTTAGTTTTCTAATAAAGCGTGTTCTTTTAGTTTTTTAAAACTATTATTTATTACAATATGAACTTCATTTATAGACTCTTTCCAAGTCAGCAAGTCAACTAGTTGCCAAATCCTTGGAATATATGGCACTCCAACTGCAGCACCATTTCTAGATATCCCTTTCGTCTGATCGATCTAGGGCTTTCTGGATATCAACTCCTGATTGTAATTGAATGCCCTGTAGATGTTCTTTGATATGTGTGAATAACGTACGGTCATAATGGCTCCTTTCTGGTGAATGTGGTGGATGCTCAAGTACTTCCCAATTCAACCTTCTAGACAAATTCTACTGAACATCTTTTTAGGGCCGGATTAATTACTAAATGTGGAAACTGTTAATGTATTCACAAATTACTGGTATTTTCAGACTTCCAACATTGTGGATTTATACAACAACGACAGATCAACAACGTACTACAAGATTACAAAGGTCACCACTAGGATCGCTGATTTACAACAGTGTTGCTATTACTTATTGAATGTACTAGTAGAACAGTGGCATGTTGAAGGATTGTATCCACTAAGCCACTCGTCTGCAATGCAGATTCCCTGCAAGCCTCTGAACACCTCGATGACACTGCCGTACAGTACAACATCTGGACCCGTGCCTCCACACCTTGAGATACCTCGGTCAAAGACCATACTCCCAAGTCCCAGTATCTTGTCCTCCCTAAGTATCTCGCGTCCACGTTCAAGTTCTCGGCCTTAAATCAACACCTCAGGGAGAAGGTGTTGGAGTCGCAACTTCAGGAAAATTGCTGAGCTAGATAGTACGTCAGGTCGCTCATTCCTGACGACCCCACAGTTGGTCTAAGGGCTCCTCGAGCCTAGCCGGGAGGACTGCTGTCGCAGATCCACCGACTGTTCTCCTGTTCTACCTCCAGGGACACATCCTGCAGTCGTTGTGAGACCGGCTAGGGCTTGAATCCTCAAGCCCCACAGTGTGAGACTTTAGTACATCCAGGTGTTATCTCCTGGCGACCCCACAGTTTGCCCACGAGCCCGTAGGCTTAGCCGGGAGACAGCACAGTTGCTCTCCTCTGTGCTGGTCCGAGCCGTGCCCTGGTGTGCCCCCAGGGACGTGTCCTGTTGCAGTTGTGGTCCAGCACGAAGCTCGCAAGCTCCAATAGGTGAGCAATAGTATAACAAGGCGCTCAACTCCTGTCGACCCCACTAATGGTGCATTAGTCCTTTGGACTTAGCCGCGAGGACTGTCGAGCAGATCCACCGACTATTCCCCCAGTGCACCAGCTGGGGACGTGTTTTGTTGCTGAAGTGGGTCCAGCCTGAGCATTAGTACGTCAGGACGCTCAACTCCTGTCGACCTCACAGATTGTCCTTGGATCAATCGGTCACGGAGTCGGCGCTAATCCCACACCCAAAAGATTTCCGAGCTTACTGACCTGGTGGTAATTCCCAGCATTACGCCCGGTATTGTCCCAACCAGCCCGTTCGCAAGACTAGGCCTCGTCGTGCCGCTGCTGTGAGTCCAGCCCACTGAGCAATGTAGGCATCCAGGGTGCTCATCCGCCCTTGGTGCCCCCACAGATGGATCTCGGGTTCATTGAACAAGGAGAAAGGTGCTTCTGATCTCCAGTCTCCCACCAATTCGCCACGGTGGTCGCCGTTCCTGCTGTGGGTCCAGGATATGTGAGCATTGACAACAGGTCGCTCTTCTTCCCCCAGTTGACCCCACTTATGGTCCGCGAGTCCATCGGACTTGGAAGGGAGGACTGACTAGGAGATCCACCGACCTTTTCCCCACTACGCCATCGAGAGGACGCGTTTGGCTGCTGAAGTGGGCGCAGGACGAGCTATGTAGTACGCCAGATCGCTCGAATCCAGACGACCTCACAAGTGGCCCGCGGGTCCGGTCTGGACTTAGCCGGGAGGAATGCAAGCAAACCACCGACCGTTCCCCGATCCGCCACCTGGGGACGCGCCCTGTTGGTGTTGTGAGCACAGCTGAGGCCCGAGAAGCGGACACCCCAGGGCGTACTGTACGACATCCTGGGGGGGGTCCGCTAAGACACGTAAAATATTTATCCAAATCCGTTGTTCCTGTTTTGAAAGCATTGTGACAACACTGCATTTGGCTCTGTTCCTCTCGCCAGTTCGCATGCATGTGATGTGGGATGGGAGAGTCCATACATATCTTCTGAGGTAAGGTAGGTATTTAACTGACGTGTGCTATCAGCGACATCTATATAGCAGTGTTGCCACTATCAACATTCCTACACTAGTATTACTCTTCAAAATGTAATTTTATAATCTGAGATTGAATTATGTCACACATTAGAAGTAAGGCATCTACTTGCTGAACAAGTTAGAGAAGATGACATACATAACAGTGAATGTTGGTTTGTTTTTACAGGCACAGTTCTGTATAATGTTGGTATACCTGGTAACTCTACTGGTTTACGACTGTCAATTCCCAAAAGCTCTGACATTCTTCTTCGTGGGCAACGTGGTGGTGTTCCTGTACCTCTTCTCTGACTTCTACCGCAAAGCATACAGCAAGAAGGACAAGAAAGTGTGATCAAAATCAAATTATCCGATCTCGCACACGTTATGACTGGCTCACTGTGTTGTTTTAATCATCTACTGAATTTTAACAAAAACATATACTGGTATATTCTTCTTCTTCTTCTTCTTCTTCCTATGGCTCTTACAATCAAAGTCAGGCCTGCCCTCACCGTTTTAAGGTTTTATGACCAATCTGAATCAGTTCTTTTTCACTATAGATGTCATGAGTGGCATGTTGTCACCATTTTGCTTCAAGGAACATCTGAATCCAGTATTGAAAAGTGTTAAATTTAAAATATTTTATCAAAAATCTAGAGTATAACTTATTGAAAGTCGTTATATTTTGCTCAAGGGTCATTTTTCAGGCTTGAGGTTCTTTTATGAGCCTACAAATGTTCAGCTTCACAAGGGAACTGTCAAACATGCATGCTGAAAGCTTCCTTGAAATTTCTCCCAAAGGAGTGTTGATGTACTTAGGTCACGTCCAAAATATTATCTGCCTTTTTTAACTGCAAGGCATATAAATAGAAGCTAGAATCCAGCAATTGCAATCCAGTGTATGAAGGCATGTCCCTGCTTCAATAGAGTGGTGTGGAGTGCAGTGTGACAGCGTGCAGGTTGAGAGAATCCACCAAGTCAGGACTTTTATTACCTCCCCAGAGTTCAAATGAGAGATTTGGGACCGTATATTAACCCATTCGCCTCAGAAGACGAGGTACACTCGCTTAACGCTGCCTGTTATATATTTTGCAATATTTTGTGCATCCCTTGGCATGGTAATCTTTTGTTAAGATCTATGAATAATAGAGGAATGTGTTTTGGCCTTCGCCCTTATTATGTTCTCAAGTACCGTTATATTTTGTTCGTTTTTAATGTCTGAACTTAGACTGAACCCTGACTTAAATTCAGTTTCTGGGCAAATGCATTGAGCATTTAAACCTGAAGGGAATGGGTTAATGCCTTGCAGTTAAGAAAACAGACTTTTTTTGGACATGGCCTTGGTACATCACAATCCTTCTCTTGGAGAAACTTCAAAGTAAGTTTTGGCATGCAATGGCTGGCAGTTCCCTTGTCAGTAGAACGAATTTTAATGAGTTGTACCTCAATATTCCTTCGAAATTAGCTAAAATTAACAACCACACAGAATTTTGTCGATAAAAGAATGACATTATTTTCTACAGATAATATATTTGTTATAGAATTCTCATTCACCCTGTATACAATGTTTTCCATTCATTCTGTCTGAATAATATAGTATGCTTGAGTAATGAATTGTATATAAAATAAAACAATATTTACCTTGGTAGTAATTTGGCTAAAAGAGTCAGCAATCAATCTAGGACGTAAAATATGTCCAATAGAGTCATAACATTTTGGGCTTTTGTGAAATAAAATATTTCCTGTGAAATGAGTGCGTAAAACCATTGATAAAGGCCTTCATTTCACTGAGCTTCCAAAAAAGGTTTATCAATCCGGCTTTTCTTCTGCTGAAGTTTATGAGTAAGTTATTTTTTACTAGTAGAGGTTACCAGCCTCTAGCCAAACCCCTCTTCCTGGAGGACAGGGAACTGAAATTTCGGAGTGTTCGTCTCCTAGAGAAGTTGCCTTCACTACGGCTTTGGGGACTTCTCTTCTCCCCAGATAACCCTGTGGACGGGGCCCTACCCAGGTACTACTCACTGGGCGAGTGGGACCTGGAGCTAACAAAAGGGCAGAGGCGCCTACTCCCTGGAATGGACTACCTCCTTCAAGGGTTCCACTCTGTTACCCTATTCAAGAAAAGGTCACCCACAAATTAATATTAAATATTGATATATAAATATGTTTGGGGTGACCTTTTCTTCAAGCTCAGTGAAATGAAGGCCTTTTTCAATGGTTTTATGTAAACGCTCATTGTCCTCTATGCAATAAAGACGAAGAAATGAATGAAGAACACCTACAAACCTGTGAAGTATTACCTGTTGGATCCACAATAGAGAAATATTGGAGAGCAAGAACGCTAATGGCTTCGGTGCCAAGGCCCAGCATTTGAAAACAACAACAACAACATGTAAACGCTCATCCATCCATTGCACGGGAAACATTTTATTTCACAAAAGTCCAAAAAATTATAACCCTAAAATAACAGATAGGTGCAAAAGTGATAAAACAACACAAGAAACACACAAATTGATCCCAACATGTGTTTTCTTCTTGAAACAGTGTTTTTACTTCAATATAATCACGCTGATGATATCCTCTTCAAGGGAGAAACACATTTCAGAATAAATTTGGATATGTATTGACTTTGGCTTTCGCGGCCGGAGTTGCTATGATGACCTTGAAGAAGATTTCCGGGCTGTAGACCGTGGTCTTGAGGCTTGAAGTTCTCCGACGTTTCGCCAGAGACTGCGTCTTGCATCCTCAAGGGTTGTCTTGAGGCAATGTTGTCCACTGTCTGTCCTATCTATACCGTTCACCGCAGAAAACACATCGCGGTAAACGGTATAAATAGGACAGAGGACAAAATTGCCAGTCTCAAGACAACCCTTGAGGATGACAGACGCAGTCTCTGGCGAAACGTTGAGGATCTTCAAGCCTCAAGACTACGGCCTACAGCCCGGAAATCTTCAAGATCATCAATTTGGGTATGTTTCTTGTTTTATCAGTTTTCTAATAATAATAATAATAATAATAATAATAATAATAATAAATGATAATAATAATAATCTCTCTATCTTCGGGTTTTACAGCTGCTGCCGTCTCCCCGTGCCAAACCTCCAAAGCCTACGGTCTTGGGCATCTTCGATGCATAGCCCTCTAGCTTGCATTACTGTCTTCATGTTTTCCTTCCATGTTAACCTTGGTCTCCCTCTTTTCTTCTTTCTGTTCGGATGCCATTCATATAGTTGCTTCGGCCATCGCTCATCTTCCATTCTTAAGACATGTCTTAACCACTTTAATTCCTTCTCCTCAATTCTTTCAATTATGCTTTCTTCTGCTTCCATTATGTTTCTAATTTCCTTATTTGTGACATGTTCTAATCTAGACTTTCTGGCACTTCTGCGTAAGTAATCCATTTCTAGAGCTATTAGTCTATTCTTGTAGTACTTATTGATTGTCCATACCTCACTTCCATACATTGCAACAGATTCCACCAATGTTTTACCAATATATTTTTTTGTGTCTTTCCAAATATGCTTATCCCACCATGTGGAATTTAACGATGATATTATTTTGCTACTCAATTCAATTCTATGTTTTATGTTCTCTTTGCCATGATAATAATAATAATAATATTAATAATAATAATAATAATAATAATAATAATAATAATAAGGCCATAAGGCCTTCTCTTCCACTCAACCAGCACAAATGCAAATAAATATTTGACAAATATAGATATACACTATACTACTGGTATCTGTGGTATTAATTGGACAGATTTGCACTCCAAATTGATTGCTGGTTGTTTTAGCTTAATTACTACTAAAATTAATTTGGGCATTTTTATAACATGTCATGAGAAAAATCATTCTGAGTTCCTACCAAACAGCATGCGCATACGCCAACAGACGCCAAGTGGTTTACACTATGGAATCATGGAATTCAGTCAACATATACATGATATTTATTAACCTAAAACAATGTAAGTAGTATAACCTGTGAAAAACCAACCTAAAAGCTAACCTAACTAAATTTAAGCACTCTACCCTGTGAAAGAATGCTACACCGAAAAATACATAGTAAGTTCTGAAATTCTGAAGTATATGTGTATAGCTAATTTAATATATACTCTATGTTGGCTGCACTGGTACACGTCATTGTTGGCTGTTTAAATCAATATGGCTGCCACGTTCTCATGCTACATAATAATCGTTAGAAAATGTAAAAATGGTTGTAAATTGTATGAAATAATTTGAAAAATGATACACTAAGAATAAAATTTAACAGGAGTTTATGAAATCATGTTACATGTTGTAAAGTTTAGTTTTAAATTGTTTTATTTTATATATAATGAATTTCCGCAAAGTTATATATAATGAATTCTGGTAAAATTTATGTTACCGCTAAGAAATAAATTTGTGTAAGGTTGCATACAGAGCACTGACCAAAGAAAACTGCTATTTATTTACCAGTGTCATGAATTATACCATGTCATGTACCGTTACACACTGACCTAAACAAGCCACTGTAGGGGAGAAAACGAACGTAAACAAACCAGGTAGGACAGTTAGTAGAACTGCAGGCAATAAATTGTACATATTAATTCAGAAACATTCACCTTGAAGCTGCCACCATCAGTTTTTGCTGTTTTGAATAATGTAAGTTGCATGTTTTCAAAATGTCTAGTACTTCTTGTCTCAACAGGCCCACCCTGCCCCTGACGTTACATTAACCCTACAGTGACTTGTTCAACTCACAAGACAATTTTAAACCATTGCTTGCCAAAAATTACCTTCAAATTTTTTTCAGAGAAGCTTTGTGACGTATCAAGGCTGTCCAAAAAAGTATCTGCCACTATTAACTGCAAAGCACAGAAAATGAAGCCAGAATGCAGCAATGGTAACCCACTGTGAGAAGCAGTTCGACGTCCCTGCTTGAATAGGGCGGGATGTGGAGCGGACGTTAGGTTGTAAGGGTTATCAAATCTACCAAGTAAGGAGTTGTATTACTTGCCTGTAGTTTAAATGAGAGATTTGGGGCTGTATGTTAGTGCCTTGCAGTTAAAAATAGCAGATAATTTTTAACACGGATTTTGTACATCACACACTTCTCTGAGAGAAATTTGTAGGTATGTTTTGGCGGGCAATGGTTGACAATTGGCTTGTCTGTTTATAACAGCAATGCAAACTAATTTATGTTGTTTTTAAGTATTCTGTATTTCAAGTGTTTACCGTTCGAAAAATAAGATTAATTTGATAAAATGCACAACATCCTATTTTTTGTTGGTAAACGCTAGATGGAAAATGTCAAGTTTAAGTTAAGATTTAATTATTTTATCAAGATTGTGTATAGAGTTTATAATATAATAAAATATTGTATATTGAAATATACTCTTTTCAATGATCCTTGATCTCCATTCATGAATAACTACAGGGTGGATGTAATATTCATCCATAGTAATTCTGCCCGAAGGTGGACAACATTAATGATAATCACTGTAAATTAATAAAATTAAACCCCCTTAATTAAAAAAGAAAACAAATTAAAAATATGGGTCCATATTACTCGATGTTCTTCCAACACTACTTTTTGGATATATATATATATATATATATATATATATACAGGGTGTATCAAAAAGGATGGCGCAAACTTACAAGGTTGAAAGTACACGATAATAGAAGCAACAATGTCCCAGTAAACATGGATCCGCAAACGAGCCGTTTACCAGATAATTACGAATGTATGGTTACAAGCCGCCACTGACTTCATTGTAAACATCGTCCTAGTTAGTACAAATTTATTTGAATTTAGACTTTACTATTAATTTTTCATCTCATTTAGTTCACATTTCACAGTTCACTTCACTTATGGGTTACCTGTTAAAGTGTCTTCCTTGCATCTGGATGCAATGCTGAGCTCGTCTCTGCAATGAATGTCGAATTCTTTCCAAAACCCCTGGATCATTTCTGAATTTTTGACAAGAATGTACAACTCTCTGCTCCAGTTCTTCAATCGTGTTAACGGGTGTGCTGTACACTTCGCTTTTGAGGTGACCCCAGACATAAAAATCCAAAGGATTTAGATCAGGTGATCTTGGAGGCCAAGGTACAGATCCGCCACCACCTATCCATCTTTGACCGCGTCTGCGCGTTAGATGCCGTCTCACAGCAGCAGCAAAATGTGCCAGAGCTCCATCATGCTTGTACCACAAACTCCGACGTTGCTGAATGGAAACATCCTCAAGCAATCCTGGAAGGCGACGCCGCAGAAACCAAAGGTACCTCCGTCCATAAAGTTTTCGTGGACGAATGTGTGGCCCAATGAGATAATCACCTAGTACGATGTTACAAAAAATTACGTCAGTGGCGGCTTGTAACCATACATTCGTATTGTTGCTTCTATTATCGTGTACTTTCAACCATATAATTTTGCGGCATCCTTTATGATACATCCTGTATATACATTGTACGTTGTATACATAAACAGCAGTGGTTTTACTTCCCACACTAGGTAGGTAATGTGTAATATTACAGTATAGTTATTTAGTTATTTATAGGTTGGCAACCCCGAAATTTAGTAAACTGAACTTTCGATCATGGTCGTCATTGCTGTAAGTACAACACAGCGCACTATCATACAAAAAACACAATTTCATGCAATTTGTTTGACTCGTTATACAATTGTATACCTCAGTTCTTATGTTCAACATCAGAATATACATACAGAAAAGTTTGTTCAAAATCATAAATCTCCGAACGTTATTCGCCGATCTTCATAAAAATTTGAACTTACAGGTATCTGAGATATGGCAAGTGTTTACCTGCTATCTGTTATTCTGTTTTTTTTTAAATCTGTAAAATCGACCATTTGAAATGGAGATTTTCCTGAAATAAAAAATTTACTCTATAAACCGCCATGTTTGATCCATTTCATATTCGTACTAAGGAGTATGTAAAAATAATCATTATATAAATTTATAATTATTTTTCCTGTTTAACTATTATTAAACTAAAAATATCTGCGGAAAATTTTACCCCAGTTTCTTGACGGTTGTATTTTTACAGTGGCTATTTAACTCATGCCCCAAATGGGAGTCAATGACCAATCACATTTCAATTATTTTTTATTTACAACCAATCACAGTCGTGTTTCGCCTAAAATTTACCAACTAAAGTTCATCATAATAAAGAAAGCACCTCTTTTTAACATTCTCAATAGGTCATAGCATTATTTTGCAGTGACTCACCCTCCAAGAAATACGGCTACCACATTGTATATATAATGTCAGCAGAAAGCGCATGCGATAGATAATATAAAAACATTTGTAACAATTGATCATACCACAAAAAAAACACACTGTTTGCATTTTCTTAAACGAATTATTTTCCAGGAAATGACGTTGCAGAAAAATATAATTGACATATTTACATCATAGGACATCAGAAATTAATTAATACCTATAAGGTTGATTATAAATTTCTCCACTAGGGTGCATTCTTACAATATTGCGACCCTTTGGCAATAAATAATATTATGATCTGGTTGCAGTGATGAACGAAGGAAGGAAATGAAGCGTACCAATCGTTTCTCATTTGTTTTCAAACATCGCCGTTTACATTAAATATATAAATATTTTAAAATAACTATAGTTAAATGATTTGTGAGTAAACAGCTTAATTTTATTCGTTAAATAGTCCTAACAAATGCCACTCTTGATTTCCAAATTCTCGTGGCATTATTTATGAAAAATCTTCACTCTTTTGACCAAGGTACTTTTTTCGTCTATCTTTTATCACCTTCGTCCTACCCGAATGGGTAACCATATCGGTAGCAGTGGTTCCCCGGGATAGTTCTCGGGGTCATTTAAGCACGCAAGCCACTCCTCCACGATAAAGTAAAGATATCTTACTTACTTACTCGCTGGCACTATCGAACCCGTAGGTTCATGGCCGTGCGGACATAAGCTCTCCATACATCCCTATCCTGAGCTAATGCTTTCCAATCATTCCCTGTATAATCTACTTCCCTCAAATCATAGGTAATGTTATTCTCCCAACTCATTCTTGGTCTACCAACTGGGCGTTTTCCCTCTGGCTTCCCTACAAGAAGCTTCCATGCAAGTCTTTCATTCCCCATACGTGCAACATGTCCTGCCCATCGCAGTCTACGAGATTTAACTGTTCTTATTATATCTGGCTTCCTATAAAGACCATGTAGTTCATTGTTATGAAGCCTTCTCCATTCACCCGTCTGTTCATCTCTCTTTGGTCCAAAAATTTTCCTAAGTACTTTATTCTCAAATACTTGTAAACTCCTTTCCTCCCTTAAAGTAAGAGTCCATGTTTCGTACCCATATAATATAACTGGTAGAATAATAGTTTTATATATTTTCAGTTTAACGTTTTTTGAAAGGAGTTGGGATATCAAGAGTCTCTGCAATGCATAATAGCACGCATTTCCAGAGTTGAGCCTATGAGTAAAGATATCACGGAAATTTATTTCAGAATAACTCATTAGCACTATCGAACCCGTAGGTTCATGGCCGCGCTACATAAGCTTTCCATACATCCCCATCCTGAGCTAATGTTTTCCAATCATTCTCTGTATAATCTACTTCCTTCAAATCATAGTTAATATTATTCTCCCACCTCATTCTTGGTCTACCAACTGGGCGTTTTCCCTCTGGCTTCCCTACAAGAAGCTTCCATGCAAGTATTTCATTCCCCATACGTGCAACATGTCCTGCCCATCGCAGTCTACGAGACTTAACTGTTCTTATTATATCTGGCTTCCTATAAAGACCATGTAGTTCATTGTTATGTAGTCTTCTCCATTCGCATGTGTGACATCTCTCTTTGGTCCAAATTCTCTACTAAGGACTTTTTTCTCAAATACTCGTAATGTTTTCTCCTCCCTTGAAGTAAGAGTCCATGTTTCGCATCCATATAATATAACTGGTAGAATAACCGTTTTACATATTTTCAGTTTAACGATTTTTGAAAGGAGTTGGGACGCCAAGAGTCCCTGTAATGCATGTATCACGCGTTTCCAGAATTTAGCCTATGCTTTATTTCTTTGTGCACTTCAAAATTTCAATCTTCTCGAGTACGTTTATCTTCGCTGGATTATTTTCTCTGTGCATTACTGTTAGGGTGTTTTCAATATTTAACATGCGATGTCCTTCATGGATAACGTGTTTTGCATAGCTTGATTTTCCTTCTGTGTGAATAAAGTCTCGAAAATGTTCTTTAAATCTGGTGCTAAACTTCTGTTTGTTCTCCCTGTATAAAATGTATTATAATCTTTGCACGTCAATTCATATACTCTTTTACTATTGAAACAGTTTTGAAGGCAGTTAACAAATACGATCTGATAAATGAAAACGCACCCAGTACATGTAAACCCCCTCTACCGGATTTTCAGTGAAACGCAGTATTTAATCAGAGGTCAACAGATAATATATCTGCTGCTGATGGGACTAGTCCCGAAAGCGCTACAGGTAAATAATATATTTTTTTTAAGTAGAGGAGATGGACCTTTTAGGTAACTACTTAATAATTTTATACTTTAATTGTTTCGTAGACTAATATTATAGGTCCATTCTTAGCGTACATATATTTTTAATTTATTACAGGCCTACTTGTGCCGATAGAAAGTGATGGAGGCAGCATCCGGCCAGCGGGTCGTATTTTGGGCGACCCTGTACTACATCATCATAAGTAATGCCACGAGTGATTTCCAATTTATCTAAAGAATTTGGAAATCAAGAGTGGCATTTGTTAAGACTATTCAACGAATAAAATTAAGCTGTTTACTCACAAATCATTATTTACATATAGTTATTTTAAAATATTTATATATTTAATGTAAACGGCGATGTTTGAAAACAAATGAGAAACAATTGGTATGCTTAATTTGCTTCTTTTGTTCATCACTGCAACCAGATCATATTATTTATTGCCTGAGGATCACAATATTGTATGAATGCACTCTAGTGGAGAAAAAATGAAACACATCAAACTGTATATTAATTCATTTCTGATGTCGTATGATGTAAACATGACAATTATATTGTTCTGGAATGTTATTACCTGGGAAAAAATACATTTAAGAAAGTGCAAAGAGTGGTTTCCTTTTTTGGTGGTATAATCAATTGCTACAAATGTTTTTATATTAACTACTGCATGCGCTACGTGTTGACATTCATGCACTATATATACAATCTGGTAGCTGTATTTCTTAGAGAGTCAGTCACTGCAAAATAATGCTATGACTATTCAGAATGTTAAAAAGGAGGTGCTTTCTTTATTATGATAAACTTTAGTTGGTAAATTCTAGGCGAAACACAACTATGATTGGTTGTAAAACAAAATTCATTGAAATGTGATTGGTCATTGAGTCCCATTTGGGGCGTGAGTTAAATAGTAAACATAAACCAATAGCTTATTAATACCATTGAGTTGTAGACCTTCAAGATACTTCAGAATACTGAAGTGAATAAACAAACTTGGGCAATCTGAATATTGCGCAGTCGTGTGAACAAAGCTTCGCATGAGCAGTGCATAAGAGGTGTGAATATGTCAAGCGTTCATTCTTTCTGAGTGGCAGTTTACAGTGATGACGTATATATTAAGTAATTGAGTAGAAAATTAGAATATATGACCTTAATTCTCCAAGTTTAAATACAATATTATTATTATTATTATTATTATTATTATTATTATCATTATTATTATTATTATTATTATTATTATTATTATTATTATTATTATTATTACTAAACTTTTTAACCAAGTGATAGAAGGAGAGCCTATTCCAGATGAGTGGAAGTTATCGTATATTAGTGCAATTACAAAAAAAAAAAGGGAATAAAACAGATCCAGCAAATTATAGAGGGATCAGTGTTATGGCAGCAATTAGTAGAATGTTAAGTAGAATTATTAAAACTAGATTGGAGGAACTAACACATAATAAAATATCAGAAGAACAAACAGGTTTCACAGCAGGTAAATCGTGCCTTGATAATATATTTCTGATTATTTATTTTATTTATTTATTTATTTAGCCTGGTGGAGTTAAGGCCATGTGGCCTTCTCTTCCACTCACCAGAACAAGCATATGTTACATATGAATACAAAAAAAATACAATAATAGTCATATAAAACAGGACAAACATATGTTACACATGAATACAAAAAAATTACAATAGTAGTCATATTAGACAGGACAAACATGTTACATATGAATACAAAAAAAAGTTACAATAATAGTTATTGAACAATTCATTATCTGTCATATTGAATAATAATGAAATTAATGTCTAATAATAGAATGAAACTAAATACAATTAAAATTAAATGAATGATACAATGAATAAAAAAGGAATAACAGCTCGTATCTACTATGCATAAAAAGAAGAGAAAAAAAACACTACAATGAATTAATCTACGCTTTTTATACAAGGCATTAGGTAAATATATTAACAAATCCTAAGTCTATTTTTATTAAATAATGCAAAAACGCATTATTAATTCTTAAAAAGTAGTATTAGTGAGTTGTTTCTGTTAGTGATTTTATTTTCAATTTATTTCTGAAAGATGGTAAAGTTTGGCAGTCTCTGACATAGGGTGGAAGTGAATTCCATGTTCTAGCAAGAGAAACTGTAAAAGATTTCGAATAATAGGTAGTATGATGAGGAGGGATATAAAGGACACTGTGCTCAAGGGATCGGGTATCTAAGTTATGTGTATCAGAGAGTTTAGTGAAGCGGTGTGATAAATAATAAGGTAAAGATGTGTGTAATATGTTATAGAGTAGGCATAGGGAATGGATGGTTCTACGATCTTGAAGACGAAGCCATGACAATTGTTCCAGGGATGGTGTAACGTGATCAAATCTACGTATACCACAAATAAAACGTATGCAAGAATTGTGAACACGTTGAAGTCTTTGGGTAAGAACAGTATTTAGGTCAGTAAAAAGAGTATCACAATAATCAAAATGGGGCATTGCGAGTGTTTCTACTAGCATTTTTCTTAGAGAAACGGTAAACAATTTCTTATATACGATTTAATGAGTGTATTATTGAGAAGATAGTTTTGCAAATGTTATTTATTTGTTTATTCCAAATTAAATGTTTATCCATAAACACTCCTAGATTTTTTACTGTCTCACTATAAGGGATCTGAACCCCATTAAGTGACACATGGAATACTGCATTTGTGTTAATTGAGGATAATAATCTCTGATGGCCCACAATGATTGCTTGTGTCTTTCTAGGATTTAATCCAAGTCCATATTTCTCTGTCCACGCCGTTAGCGAGTCAAGGTCCTCATTAATTTTGGTTACCGCGTCATTTAAAGAATATTTGTCTGAGTGAAGGTAGATCTGCATGTCGTCCGCAAATAAATGATGTTTGCAATGTTTTAGGGAGTCAGATATATCGTTTATATAGATTGAAAAAAGCAATGGGCCGAGCACCGAGCCCTGTGGAACTCCAGCTTTACGGTAGGTCCAAGAAGAGCGTAATGTAGAATTTCCTACAACATATTGCTGGCGCTCACGAAGGTAGGAGTTGATTAGGCAGATTACAGAAAATATGTTGGCTAAAGGAAAAGAAGTTCATATGGCATTTATAGATCTGGAAAAGGCATATGACTCTGTACCCATCAACAAGCTCTGGGTGGCAATGGAGAAGTTTGGAATACCTAAATCTCTTGTACATTTTATAATAAGAATGTATGATTGTAAAGCAAGTATTAAGGTTGGAAATAGAGTATCCTCAGAATTTGATATAACAAAAGGATTAAGACAAGGATGCGGGATGTCACCAACATTGTTCAAGATATATTTAGAAGATGTATTAATGAAATGGAATAAGTCATGTAGGGGAATGGGAATCAACATTAATGTCCATTTACTGCACAATTTATTATTCGCTGATGACCAGATTATAATAGGATAAGATAAAGAAGATATAGAATATATGATCAGAAAGTTGGTAGATGCATTTGAGGTAGGTGGACTGAAGATAAATTATATCAAAACAGAATATATGGTAATCGGAGGAAATTCAGAAGACCTACAAATAAATAATATGATAATTACATGTGTTGAAGAATTTAAATATCTTGGATCCATAATAGATAAATCTGGTGTTTGTGAAAAATATATTATTAACAGAGTAAATTGTGCAAGGAATGGTCATTTATGGAATAGAAATTCGACCAGAAAAACAAAAAACAAAAAAAAAAAGAGATTGTACAGACAATAGAAAGTATGCTTACATATGGATCAGAAAGCTGGACAATAAATGAAAGGATGCAGAAAAGAGTCTTGGCGACAGAAATTGATGGATTACGGAGAATATCCAGGCTACAACATATTCGAAATACATATATCAGACAAGAAATGGATGCACAAGAAACTGTTATCGAAAGGATAACAAAGAGAGCTCTACAGTGGTATGGACATGTACAACGGATGTCGGAAGACCAGTGATCTAAACAGGCGTTAGATTAGATGGTACTAGAAAGAAGGAAGGGGGGGGGGGGGAGAAGTAGAAGAACACGGTATGAGGGGATATATGATGCCATGATGAAGAGGGGTATGGAAGAGGAACAATGGAAAGATAGGAATCTCTGGAAAGCAGGAATCAAGGCCGAACTGCTGTAAAGTGGAAAGTCTGTACTGGGTATTAGGTACGTATCTATTGTAGACCTGTTTCTTCTAAATCCACATTGATTATAACCTATTACGACGTCAATATAGGGAGTAGGTCTGGATACAAATATATTTCTTGGAATTTTATACTGCCTTTTATAAGGATAGGTGGATTTATGTAATTAAAAACTGTATGTAGACTTCAAAAAAGCATATGATTCAATTAAGAGGGAGAAGTTATATAGTATCCTGCTGGAGTTCGAAATTCCTAAAAAGTTAGTTAGACTTATACGAATGTGTCTAAATGGCACAAAGAGTAGGGTGAGTGTAGGTAAACAGTTTTCGGACACTTTTGAAATCGAGAATGGGTTGAAGCAAGGAGATGCACTATCTCCTCTACTATTTTATTTTGTACTAGAGCATGCCATTAAATCTTTAGAGAATGAGGAAGGCTTACAACTGAATGGTATTAATAAGCTGTTAGTTTATGCTGATGATGTAGTATTGTTGACCGATAGCGAGGAGATACTAAAGGACAATACGCACACACTATTGAGTAACACTAAGAAATTAGGACTGGAAGTAAATATCAATAAAACTAAATATATGGTCACACGTAGAAATTCACTATATAGGCCTAATGGAAATGGACAGCTAATGACAAATGAGGGAAATTTTGAGGAAGTGGCTGAATTCAAATACCTAGGAACAATAATAACAAATAGGAATGAGATGCACAAAGAAATTAAACATAGGCTCAATTCTGGAAATGCGTGCTATTATGCATTGCAGAGACTCTTGTTGTTCCAACTCCTTTAAAAAAAAAACGTTAAACTGAAAATATATAAAACTATTATTCTACCTGTTATATTATATGGATGCGAAACATGGACTCTTACTTTAAGGGAGGAAAGGAGATTACAAGTATTTGAGAATAAAGTACTTAGGAAAATTTTTGGACCAAAGAGAGATGAACAGACAGGTGAATGGAGAGGACTACATAACAATGAACTACATGGTCTTTATAGGAAGTCAGGTATATTAAGAACAGTAAAGTCTCGTAGACTCCGATGGGCAGGACATGTTGCACGTATGGGGAACGAAAGACTTGCATGGAAGCTTCTTGTAGGAAAGTCAGAGGGAAAACGCCCAGTTGGTAGACCAAGAATGAGGTGGGAGAACAGCATTAACTATGATTTCAGGGAAGTAGATTACACAGGGAATGATTGGAAAGCATTAGCTCAGGATAGGGATGTATGGAGAGCTTATGTCCGCGCGGCCATGAACCTACGGGTTCGATAGTGCCAGTGAGTAAGTAAGTAATTTCATAAGAACAAGTTTAATCCATCAGGGTCTTCTAAAAAAACTTGCAGCGCCCTCAATTTGTTGGGTGGACTTACCGTCATCTGGCTCCCACGTGTTACATAAAAATACGTAATAATGGAAATATTACTGAGGAAGGCGTGTCCTTGAATTAGCATGCAAAACAATACTCAAACTTCAATAAAAACCGAATTATGCATTTTCCAACTACTAACAGCCGGATGTCTGTCATTATATAAACAAGTACTACCAAGAAACATACCATTTTGTTTTAATGTAAAATTTCAAGGAGTTATCAAAAGCACATGCTATCTCTCTGTTTCACTTAAGTTTGTTATTCTGGGTTTCTAGGGAGCCAAATAACAAAATATTTTTGGGGGATCAAAATATTTTGGTGGATTTTATGTGGTCCTGAATTGAGATTTTGTCAATTAGGTTAGATTAGGTTAGGTTAGGTTAGGTTAGTTATATTCGGTTCGGTTAGGTTGAGTTAGGTAAGTTTAGGTTAATGGTTTATTAAAAAAACTCCAAGCGCGAGAGGCCTAGAAGGCCCTTGGCACACCAGACGCCTGCTGGCCTCACATCCACACGTGTTAATCACAGAGGTAGACGATCATCTAGCCAGTGTAGGGGTGACATGCGGTCAGCATGTCGGAACCCCCAGCCGATATAGTTGGTTTTCTCAACCTGGAGTCGCTACTTATTGTAGCTACGCAAATGCCTCACGATGCTAGGTGGACACCGGTCTCATACTGGCCGAAATTCCATGAGATAAATTTCGTCCCCCATGGAGACTAGAACCAGCTAGGAAGTAATATTTGAGGTTCTTTTAATCAAGTATTTCTGAGTCTAGAAACATCTTACCTCAAATCAGCTGACGATGATATGGATAATTACATCGAAACATGTTCGAGAACAAATCAACATTAAATTGAGGTAAGAGTTTTCGAGACTCAAAATAAGTTTAGGTTAAGTTAGATTAGGTTACGTTAAGTTAGATTAGGTTAGGTTATGTTAGGTCAGTTCTAGTTACCAATTCGGGTCAGATTTTCTAATTCGGGTCAGGTTTTCTAATTCGGGTCAGGATTTATAATTCGGATGAGGATTTCTCATTGGGTTCATGATTCCTAACTCGGGTCACGTTTTCTAATTGGGTCAGGTTTCCTAATTCGGGTCATTGTTTCCTAATTCGACCCAGTATTGCTAATTCCGGTCAGGGTTCCTAATTCGTGTCAGGGTTCCTAATGCTGTTCAGGGTTTCTAAATCGGTTCACAATTCCTAATTCGTTTGAGATTAAATTAGGTTAGGTTCGGTTCGGTTATGTTAGTTCAGGTCAGGTCAGATTAGGTTATGTTCGGTTAGTTTTGTTAAGGTTCTGTCAGGTTCGGTTTGATTTGGTTCGGTTAGGTTAGTTTAGGTTATGTTCGGTTCGGTTCGGTTACGTTCGGTTAGGAAAGGTTAGCATATTCAACTAAAGTTAAAAACATATATTGAATTTATTTAGGCAGCCGTGTATGTAATAGAACTGCTGTTAGACCATATCCTCCAGGTGGTAGCTATAGAGATTTGTAAGTATAGCTCGCATTAAGCCAAAAAAAAAAAACAGTGATGTCGAGGAATGCGTGGAAGATCCTTGGCCTACCAGCCGGCTACATAGAGAGGGCCATCATTCACCATGTCAAGTCCCCCAGATGTTGTAGCTGATTTCCCCGAATATGAGTCGATACTTACTGCTATCATAGTCCGTTCCGAACTCAGGGCATTGTTGACTTGTCCTATACTCATTAGAAATACCGTCCTGAAGACTTTTGAGTGGAGGCATGCGCGATCGCACAAAAAATGCACAAAAATAAACAAAAAATACACACTCGCACAAAAACATACATAGACAAAAATGTAAACATTTAAAAAACAAACAGTCAGAAAAACGCACACACTTAAAAAAACACACACACAAACATACAGACAAACCCAAAAAACACACATACGCAAAAAAGGAACACTTTAAAAAACACACACTCAGAAAACACATACCACACTTAAAAAACACACAAAAACATACAGACATACAAAAAATAAGCACTTAAAACCAAGCACTCAGAAAACACATACACATTTACAAAACACAAAAAACACACGCACAAAAACATACAATCACAAAAAACACACATACAGAAAAAAGAAACACTTTAAAAAAACACACACTTAAAAAACACAAAAATACAAAACACAAAAAAACACATGCCCTAAAACACACGCACACATATACAAAAATACACAAACACAAAAAAGAAACACTTAAAAAAACAAATGCAAAAAACACATAGTTTAAAAAAAAAAAACAAAAAAATACACGCGCGCGCCCCCACGGACGAACGAACACACACACATTTTGGTTATGGTCATTTCGTGTCCAGGCCTACGTGAAGTTCTGAAAACATTTTCAAAATATTTTCAAGAGAACAATCTTAACAGCTTCAACACTTAGGAATCGCTAAAAAATAATATTAACGGTCCTTGTGGAGTAGTGGTAGCCTCCAGTTCCAAACCCGGCAGGGTCAACACATTTTTCAAGGTTGGTAGACCTGAGTATGGCCTGTTTCTAGTTGTACGGCACATAAAACAAACTCAATTCGGTAAAAATGAGGTCACTCATCAATTTGTCGGTACTTTCAAGCCTACATTTGACGATAATGACCCTGGTGATGTTGAACAAAATAAGAAAAGGGTAATAAGGAAGTGACAGCGTGTAACAGTTAACAAACAAATAGCCCTGTGTTCACTGATATAAAACTGTTATAACAACCAAATATGCATGATTTTTATGCACCTGTACTCAATCGCAAACAAATATCCCAATGTTGTGTGAGAATTGAGTAAACGCTACCGTTGTAACAGAAATGTATGCCCCCAGGAGACATCTATTAGGTAACTAAGGTACTACTGGATTAGATTTTATTCAAAGTCGAGGTTGTTTTACCAGATCGGAAATCTTCAAACTCGAGAATCACAGCTCAAAATACATCGATCCTGGCTGCCGGGTTTGAACCACCGATCCCCAGGACTACATGCAAGGAATGATAATTTATTTTTATTTATATGCAGATTTTCAATGTTTACACATCTTTCTGTGCCTAAAGTTTTATTTTACCGGCTTTAAATCTTTAGGCTTTTTAGCACTGTTATGTTCTTTTTGTGACGTGCAGGGAGCTGGCCTCATGGACCTACTCCCAACATGGAGGACCAGGTGACTGCCGGTCAAGAAGGTTTTTTTCCTCTAGCCTTTATCAAACTAATCACGAACTGCAAGGTAGCAGTATCTGTACCCTAGATAAGGGGTTCTCACAGGGTACTATCAGCCGGGCGTAGTGAAACCCGGATTTTTTAACGAGGTTGTTACTCCTCCCCTCACGCTTTTCTAACCTGGCTTGGGATAAGCTTTTGTGAGCTTAATAATAATAATAATCATCATCATCATCATCATCGTCATCATCATCACCATCCGGCATCATGGCAGCTGCCGCCGTCTTCCGGAAACCAAACGCCATTCCTCTCTGTCCATCCATCGATCTTCCTCCACTCCTCTGATATTCATAGCTGCTTGTACCCCTTCTATCCAAGTTTTCTTCGGTCTTCCTCCTTTCCATTGGGATCTATTCCATAACAATTTTTGGCAATATTTGCTCTGGCATTCTTTTGACATGACCATACCACTGCAATATTTTCTTTTCTATAATGTCTATGATGTCCGGCTCCTCTTGTACACCCATAATTTCCCTTATTTCTTTATTTCGTATTCTATTCATTCTAGATTTTCCAGCTGATCTTCTTAAAACATCCATTTCTGTACTTAAAATTCTTTTCGTTTCCCTGGTAGGAATTTCCCAGACTTCAGCACCATATGTTAGAATGCTCTGAATTATGGTTTGATATATTTCTAATTTTCTATTTTTTATAATATTTTTCACCAAACAGAGTTTAAAGCATTTATTGCTTGTTTTGTTTGTGCGATTCTATTTTTAATTTCCACTGTGTTATCGCCTGAATAGTCTAATTGTGTTCCTAAATAAGTGCATTCAATACTAAATAATAATAATAATAATAATAATAATATATTACGGCAAAATTTCAGTAGTCGGAGTTTGGACTGACGGTGGTGGCAAAGTGCCTTTGAAACCGGGACTTCCGAGTACAACTTTTTAAAAATTCAAATAACATTTTTTAATTAAAAATTGGCCGTTAAAACATTTTGAATTAACAAAAAATGATTGGAGAAGATCAATGGATGGACAGAGAAGAATGGCGTTTGGTTTCCAGAAGACGGCGGCAGCTGACATGATACCGGATGATGATGATGATGCGATACTAACTAGTGATCCCTGTTGAGAGAACAGCTGAAATAAAATAGTCTATTCTATAGTGTTCTGGTCTTTCACTGCAATCATAGCATTTTCACGGGGAATTATAGGTGTGGTGGCTTCCCGTTGCTTCCCACATCGGTGAAGCATATTGATATGCGGGTATCTTTTAAGTTTTAAAGTTACCTTACTTGTGTCTTAAAAACCACGGAAAAAACCATCACCCAGGAAGTTTGCTCCGACCGGGAATCTAACCCGGATCCGCTGCGTGACAAGGCAGCACGCTACCTCGAGACCAAAGCAGTGTACAAAGAAAACAAAGAGAAAAAGTGAGGTGCAATGGAAGACCAATGCTAACCAACCAGAAGGCAGATACAATTTACAAAGTAACGGACCGCGCAGAGAACACGTCGCGAATAAATGTATAAATAGGGTAGGTAGTCGACAAAATTGCCAGTCTCAAGACAACCCTTGAGGATGCCGGACGCAATCTCTGGCGAAACGTCGGGGAACTACAAGCCTCAAGACCACGGCCAACAGCCTGGAAATCTTCTACAAGTTCATCAAAGAGAAAAAGAATTATTGGTGTAACACAACTTTTTTGTTCACACTGTATCTAGCTAAAAACGAAACTGCAATTAGAACAGATATTGGTGTTGTACTACCGGTATGCTATTTGTCATCGTGTAATAGACAAGCAAAATAACTTATTTATCACCCGTTATCTTTGCTGAAAACCGTGACAAGGACTCAGGGCATAAAACTAATGATAGACACAATAACAACTTAGTCCTTCATCGTCCATGTTAATATTTGCTTCAACTGTGAATTTAAGTTTATGTTCGTTGCCTCAAACTCCGATGGTCGGGGTACAAACTCGGATGTATTTTCCGACCGTATTTTAGGATGGAAAAATCTAAGACTCTATTTAACCCATGCCCCCAAATGGCAGTCAATGACCAATCACATTTCAATGAATTTTGTTTCACAACCAATGAAAAAACCCGCCATAGCTTGTCCCAAGGCAGGTTGAAAAAGGGTGAGGGAGAGGAGGAACACCTTGGTTCAGTTTGCCCAGCTGATAGTACCTTGTGAGGGCCCCTTGCCAGGGTTACGGTGAAGACCTCAACGGCAGATACAGCGGAGAAGGAGCCCTTCGGTACGGCGTACCTGACGGAAGAGGCAAACTCTACATCTACTGCCTTGTAGATTGACAAACGGGCGGATGGATTTTGTTAGTCCTGCAAGACAACCCATCTAGGAGAGACAACTCCGAAATAAAACGGGGCAGGCTGAGCTGTGGAGCTGGGTGAAGGCAATCGGCCAAATTGACGGAATTACAAAATAATAAAATTAGAACAGTTGAATTTGATTATTTTAGAGGAAGCCTCCAAAAACCAAGACAGGATAAAATAAGAAATTAATTCCTTTGGAGAGATAAATTAATGTCACCACATCTGTTGTTAAGAGGATTGAAAATCAAACGTTTAAATGGTATGGCCATGTACAAAGAATGGAAAATGAAAGATGACCAAAAAATATATACCTATGGTCACCCCCTTGAAGAAATAAACGTGGCAGACCAAGATGGAAATGGAAAACCTACGTCTGAACTATAATGGATGATAGGAATTTGGAAGACGGAGATTGGAATAATAGAGATAAATGGAAACTGAAGACGGCAAACTTATAAGTGGGGGAAAGCCGAAGAAGAAGAATACTGGACGCAATTTGCCGATGTTTCCAAAGAATACAGAACTTATTATCCGTACTCACTGGTGTAATTGCTAAAAATAAACAAAGATTTTATGACAATGTCGGGAAAAACAGCGCTAATTTTCTAACTTCAGCAAATTTAACGAAGAAATTTTGATTAGTTTTGTTAATAATTAGCATGTCCTACTTTCTGAAAACGTCATCATCATCATCCCTCACGGATAAGGTCTTTGCCTGTTCTGATCTCACATCTGTTCAGCCCAACGCTTTCTTGGTCTTCCCACCGATCTTCGTTTTACAGGATTATACATCAGTGCCATCTTTGGTATCCTATCCTCTGTCATTCTTTGCAGATGTTCTATCCAATTGTTCCTGTGTTCTTCTATTTGTTGAAGAAGTGGTTGTACTTTTAGTTCCTCTCAAATATTCTCATTTCTAATATGTTCTTCTCTTGTACAACGTTTCACAGCCCGTAGGAAGCTCATTTCCGCTGCCTGAATTTTACTTTTTTCTTTTTCCTTCAGCACCCAGGCCTCATTTACATACATCGCCACTGGTAGTGCCATCGTTGAGAAAAATCTTAACTTCGTACCCTTTCGTACTTTGTTCCTCAGTGTTCGTCTGATTGTTCCACAAATATGTTGAAATTACTGCATTTTTTATTTATATATTGACCTTCAAAAGTTATGTCGCAGCACAAATACTGGAAGTGTGAAACCTGTTCCAAAATGTTATCTTCTATTACTTTTTTTGTTGTTACTGGGTACTTTCCATGGAACACCATTACTTTAGTTTTTAATTTTCAAATTATTATATTATATTTCATACATATATTATTTAATTAATAGACTACTTTTTGTAGCCTGTCCACTCTGTCAAAAATTAAAACTATATCATCTGCAAAACATAATGCATTCAATGTTTTATTTCGTCCAATTTTGATTCCCTTATGAACTAATTGTTTCCATTCATCAAGATTGTCCTCTAAATGTATATTAAAAAGTGTTGGGGAAAGGCTACACCCCTTTTTTAAAACTTCTGTTAATTTTCCATTTATTTCAATCACTATTTTTGTATCTTCATATAAACTTTGAATAGTTTTTATTAGGTGTATCGGGTATTATTTTTTCTGCATTATATTCCATAATAAAGGGCGGTTCACTTTGCCGAAGGCTTTTTCTAGGTCTATAAAGGCCATGTGGATTTCTACATTAAACTCTATATGTTTTTTCTATAATCTGCTTCATTGCAAAAACATTGTCCATACGTGATCTACCTAGTCTAAATCCACTTTGTCCTCGCTGACTAGCACATTACTCAATACTTTCAATCTGGAATTAATAATGCTTGCATAAATTTTATAATAACATTTTAACATTTCAAAAAACATTAAAAAGAAAATACATAAAACTATTATTCTACCAGTTATATTATATGGATGTGAAACATGGACTCTTACTTTAAGGGAGGAAAGGGGATTACGAAAATTTGATAATAAAGTTCTTAGGAAAATGTTTGGACCAAAGAGAGTTGAACAGACAGGTGAATGGAGAAAACTACATAACAGTGAACTACGTACGGTCTTTGTAGGAAGCCAGATATAATGAGAAGAGTTAAATCTCGTAGACTGCTATGGGCAGGACATCTGGCACGAATGGGGAATGAAAGATGTGTATGGAAGTTTCTTGTAGGCAAACGAGAGGGAAAACGCTCAGTTGGTAGACCAAGAATGAGGTGGGAGAATAACATTAACCGTTACTTGAGGAAGTAGATTATACAAAGACTGATTGGAAAACATTAGCTCAGATAGGGATGTATGGAGAGCTTATGCCCGCACGGCCATGAACCTATGGGTTCGATAGTGCCAGTTAGTTAGTTAGTTATATGATATAAGCGTACCCGGCAGATCTTGTCCTGCCCGAACTGTCAATTCTCGTGTCATGCCTGGACGATAAAAACGGAAGTTATTTTTTTTTACCATGAAATTCATATTTTAAGAAATAAATGTTCACTCCATTTTGTTAGGTTCCTATGGGTTAATTTAGAATACATAGATTAGCTTAACTTATTCTTCATCCAACCATGTCCTAGGCCTAGAGGCCTGTTAAGATCTCACTGATGAATTCTGTATCCAGCATTTCCTTGGACGGCCCAGAGACCTCTTCCCTGATAGACAATAACGAGGCATAGCCTTGGGAACTTTATCTGAACTCGTTCGTCGCAAATTATTCATTCAGTTGTTCTGGTATCTTTGTATATATTCAATGACCGGTTCTAAATGTAGTTCCTTCAAGATATCATCATTGCGTTTGTGATCCCATTTGGTATATCCAGCTGTATTTCTCATGTATCTCATTTCACTAGAAGTTATCCTGCTCTCTTCTCCTTTCCTCGAAGTCTATGCCTCACTGCCGTAGCAAAGTACAGGTCTTGCTAAGGTTTTGTGTAACCGTACTATGGTACTATGCCTCACTGCCGTACCAAAGTGCAGGTCTTGCTAAGGTTTTGTGTAACCGTACTATGGTACCTCTCTGGACTAGCGAAGGTTTCATTACTGAATTTATAGTTTACTTAAGAATATGTATGTAATTTAGTCCAATAGCTTATGCAAGGACGCTGATGATGTAGAACTATTGGGAGATAGCGAGGAGATACTAAAGGACAACACGCACACACTACTGAGTAACACTAATAAATTAGGACTGGAAGTAAATATCAATAAAACTAAATATATGGTCACACGTAGAAATACATTATATAATGAAAATGGACAGCTAATGACAAATGAGGGAAATTTTGAGGAAATGGCTGAATTCAAATACCTAGGAACAATAATCACAAATAGGAATGAGATGCACAAAGAAATTAAATATAGGCTCAATTCTGGAAATGCGTGCTATTATGTATTGCAGAGACTCCTGATGTCCCAACTCCTTTCAAAAAACGTTAAACTGCAAATATATAAAACTATTATTCTACCAGTTACATTATATGGATGTGAAACATGGACTCTTACTTTAAAGGAGGAAAGGAGATTACGAGTATTTGAGAATAAAGTTCTTAGGAAAATATTTGGACCAAAGAGAGATGAACAGACAGGTGAATGGAGAAAGCTAACTAACAATGAACTACATGGTCTTTATAGGAAGCCAGATATAATAAGAACAATTAAGTCTCGTAGACTGCGATGGGCAGGACATGTTGCGCGTATGGGGAATGAAAGACGTGCATGGAAGCTTCTTGTAGGGAAGCCAGAGGGAAAACGCCCAGTTGGTAGACCAAGAATGAGGTGGGAGAACAACATTAACTATTATTTGAGGGTAGTAGATTATACAGGGAAGATTGGAAATCGTTAGCTCAGGATAGGGAGGTATGGAGAGCTTATGTCCGCGCGGACATGAACCTACGGGTTCCATAGTGCCAGTGAGTAAGAGTAAGTAAGCTTCAAAATATTTTCTTGAAAACAAGCTGTTAAACATTTTATAGCTACGGCGTCAGATAAGAATGAAACAGGTTGTATTTATGGATACGATTACAAATTATGCAGGGACACGTTTGTATACATCCATTTTTTTTTATAAACACGTTTCGCAATTTATTACGAATGTTGGCCATTTCGATTTCCCATATATGTGGTGTCATCTGGCGACAATTCCGTAGACATAAGCGATGGACGATATTCGCTCCATGTGAAACAAGTATCACACCGAGCGTAAAGCGCAGACGATATACGTCCGGCGATATACGCTCTATATAAACCAAAGTTTAATACCTAATGCAAGTTTGTTTACAGGACAACTGGAACTTAGCTAAAATACAGTATAGTAGACAAACACTATCATAAGCAATGCCACGGGTGATCTTCTTCTTCTTCTTCCGAATGCAGTATTGGGTGATGATGCCCGTTCTGCGACTACAAAAACTGATCCTTCCATCGGTTGAAGGGTCTTCCGAGGTCTCTTTTGCCTTTAGGGTTGAGGTGATTTCCAATTTATCTAGAGGATTTGAAAATCAAGAGTGGCATTTGTTAGGACTATTAATTTAGCGGTTTGCCAACAAATCATTATTCAAATATAGTTATTTTAAGATATTTATATATTTAACGTAAACGGCGATGTTTGAAAACAAATGAGAAATGTTTGGTTATGTTTCACTTGTTCATCACTGCAACTTGATCAAACTATTTATTGCCAAATAGGATCGTATTATTGCAAAAATTCACCCTAGTGGAGAAAAAATGAAACACATCAAACTGTATATTATAACCAACATTATAGGTTATTAATTCATTTTTTCGGAAACAATTCAGTGAAACCATTATTTAAAAACATAATTATTGAACACACAATTATCAAATGTGTAGGTCGAAGGAATCTGTTCATTATTTGTTATATTCAACGTATTTGTTATAGAGTCAGTCACTGCAAAATAATGCTCTGAACTGTTCAGAATATTAAAAACGAGGAGCTTTCTAACTCCACCATTGCCGGTCCCAAGTCCGGATGAGAAAGGAGGAGGGGGAGGAGTAACAAACTCATTAAAAAACCTTGGTTCAGCTCGTCCAGCTGATAGTACCTTGTAAGGGCCCCTTGCCAGGGACACGGTGTAGACCTCAACGGCGAATATGGCGGAGAACGAGTCCTACGGTACGGCATTGAAGGCGGAAAAGGCACCACTCCCTAGGTTAACAGGGAAAACCGCTGCATTGCGGGGTAGAGGAATCTACAAAGGCTAAGGGAGAAAACCCCAACTGAAAAACAAGGGGTAGATCAGACTCCGTAGCAGTAGTGGAAGCAACTGATATAAGGGACAGAAACCCTAAAATCAAATGACCTGGTCCTCCAGGTTGGGAGTTTGGCGTTAGGCTACCTCCCTAGAACAGTAAAAGAAAACATGCTTGTAAATATCAGCCGGACAGACCGATAGGAAACGACACAAGCAAGTCAAAAGGAATGTGAATAAAATAAACATAGGGACATGGAATGCAATGACGTTGCTAAAAGCTGGCAAAATGCAAGAACTGGCAGAACAACCTAGTATAGTAAACTAGATATTGTTGCATTACAAGAAATAAGGTGGAATGGGAATGCCATAATTAACAACATATATATATATATATATATATAATATTTTATAGTAGAGCAACAACAAGAACCTGCCAGGCTGGAACTGGCTTCCTTATTAAAAAGCAGATTTTACATAGAGTGATTGATTTTAAACCATATAACGCAAGAATCTGCAAATTAAGAATTCAAAGTAAATAAAACAAAATTACGCTCATTAATACAGAAGAAAAAGCAATTGAGATCAAGGAAGAATTCTATGAGAAACTACAAAATGCAATTAAAGAAATACCTAAAATTGATACTGTAACAGTATCAGGAGATCTGAATGCTCAAACAGGAAAATAAGAATGTTTTAAAACAGTAACAGGACAACATACGATCCATGAAACAACAAATACAAATGGTGAAATGTTATGCCATTTTGCAATACAAAACAACCTAAAAATTATGAGTACCCATTTCCAATATAAACGAATACACAAAGCAACATGGATTTCTCCAGATAGATCATGTATTGATCACCAGAAGCAAATATGACTTAATTGAAGACGTCAGAACTTTAAGAGGACCTAATATCGACTCACATCATTTTCTAGTTAGCATCATTTTTAAGCAATCATTACCCACAAAATACAAAAAGAAATATGAACAAACATTTAAATGGAATAAACAAAATTTACAAAATAGTGATATATTAACCCTTAAATTCGAAATGTATCCTTTTGGATACATCAGTTGGTTCAATTAATTAAATATTTTAGACGAATTGGAAGAAAACGAACGAAATAATCCACTTAAATGTGTGTGTAATTATGCAATATACCTAATAATAACCGTTATACAATATTCCGTTTTCGCTGCGGTCCGCCACATTCAAATAACTAACGGAAAAAAATTGTGTTATGCCAATTTGAGGGTTAAAACATCTGGACTCATTCCACCACACCTTGGGATACCTCGGCCAGAAGGCCCTACTCCCAAGTCCCAGAATTCTTGTCCTCCCTTATCTACATCCCGATCACATTCAAGTTCACAGGCAATAAAACCAGCACCTCAGGGAGAAGGTGTTGGAGTCGCAACTTCAGGGGAAATTGCTGAGCTACCACAAGAAATACGGGGCTGCCGGACATTGGCAACTTTTAAAAGAAATCTAAATTTATATTTGCTCTAACCTCGACTTCATCATTATCCAGTGTAAGGTATATATATATTAATTGGTGTTTCTCCTATAATTTATCATATTTATACTATTATTATTATTATTATTATTATTATTATTATTATTATTATATTATTATCATTATATTATTATTATTATTATTATTATTATTATCGTAAGTATTATTATTGTTATTATCGTATAAAATGTTGTTTGTACGACATTTACATTGCTACATTTAATGTATCTTTAACTGTTTACAATTAGTATAGTGTATATCTATATTTGTCAAATATTTATTTGTATTAGTGCTGGTTGAGTGGAAGAGAGGCTTTATGGCCTTAACTTTGCCAGAATAAATAAAACATTATTATTATATGATTATTATTACATCAGGTCGCTCATTCCTGATGACCCCACAGTTGGTCCACGGGCTCCTCGAGCCTAGCCGGGAGGACTGCTGCCGCAGATCCACCGACCGTTCCCCTGTTCTACCTCCGGGGACGCATCCTGCAGCCGTTGTGAGACCGGCTAGGGCTTGAATCTCTAGCCCCACAGTGTGAGATTATATAGTGCATCCAGGTACTCATCTCCTGGTGACCCCACAGTTGGTCCACGAGCCCGTAGGCTGAGCCGGGAGCCGGCACAGTTATTCACCACTGCGCTGGTCCGAGCCGTGCTCTGGTCCGCCCCCCAGGGATGATACATTAAAACAATATAAGGAAGTATTAATAAGTAAACTCTGGGATTTACCGCCACTTTAATAATTCCGCATGTTAATGATTGTCAAGCAATGTCGCGCCACCCGCTTTTATATAAACGGACAACCATCAGAGTGAGGCGATAACACCAGATGAAATGCAGAAGATGAAACATTGTTTTGAAAGGCCTCCATATTTTTAACTACTTGAAGTTTTCAAACAGAACTTTATTTTAGATGAGGACGACTGCTTTATCAGGTACAAATGTTATATTTTTAATATTAAATTAGTAAATGGGAGCAATAGACGTATCTTTACCTTGTCGTGGTGGAGTGGTTTGCGCGCTTAAATGATCCTGAGAGCTATGCCGGCGGTAGCATTGCTGCCGATAGGGTTACCCATGCCGGACTGGTCCAAGGTGATAAGCCGGACGAAAAAAGTACCTTGGTCGAAAGACTGACGATCTTTCACCGTAAAAATACAACCGTCAAGAAATGCGGACATGGGTTCAACTGGGTTAAATTTTCCGGACGCCAAATAGTCCCCCATTCGGTTCTCCGGGCGGGGACTACTTCAGGGAACCCATGCCAAAGACTTTATTCTACCAGTTATATTATATGGATGCGAAACATGGACTCTTACTTTAAGAGAGGAAATGAGATTACAAGTATTTGAGAATAAAGTACTTAGGAAAATTTTTGGACCAAAGAGAGATGAACAGACAGGTGAATGGAGAAGACTACATAACAATGAACTACATGGTCTTTATAGGAAGCCAGATATAATGAGAACAGTTAAGTCTCGTAGAATGCGATGGCCAGGGCATGTTGCACGTATGGGGAATGAAAGACTTGCATGGAAGCTTCTTGTAGGGAAGCCAGAGGGAAAACGTCCAGTTGGTAGACCAAGAATGAGGTGGGAGAATAACATTAACTATGATTTGAGGGAAGTAGATTATACAGGGAATGATTGGAAATCATTAGCTCAGGATAGGGATGTATGGAGAGCTTATGTCCGTGCGGCCATGAACCTACGGGTTCGATAGTGCCAGTGAGTAAGTAAGTAAGTAATATACGAATAAATATTATTGCATTTAGACCATCTTCTAAAATTGGTATGATATTAGAACCCACAATCCGTTTTAAGACTCATAGTGGCCAACCTGAGGAAGTTGACTCTGAAAAGAAAGCCATATTATGACTATTTAACTCATGCCCCAAATGGGAGTCAATGACCAATCACGTTTCAATGATTTCTGTTTTACAACCAATCACAGTCGTGTTTCACCAAATATTTATCAATATTAAATTTACCATATTAAAGAAAGCTCCTCCTTTTTAATATTCGGAACAGGTCTGACCATTATTTTGCAGTGACTGAGCGGATAAGAAATACGGCTACCAGACTGTATATATAGTGCATGGATGTCAACACATAGCGCTTGCAGGAGTTAATATAAAAACATTTGTAGCAATTTATTATACCACCAAAAAAAGAAACCACTGTTTGCACTTTCTTAAATGTAATTTTCCCAGGTAATAATGCAGAAAAATATAATTGTCATATTTACATCATACGACATCAGAAATGAATTAATATACAGTTTGATGTGTTTCATTTTTTCTCCACTAGAGAGCATTCTTACAATATTGCGTTCCTTTGGCAATAAATAGTATGATCTGGTTGCAGTGATGGACAAAAGAAGCAGATGAAGCGTACCTATCGTTTCTCATTTGTTTTCAAACATCGCCGTTTACATTAAATATATAAATATTTTAAAATAACTATAGTTAAATAATGATTTGTGAGTAAACAGCTTAATTTTATTCGTTAAATAGTCCTAACAAATGCCACTCTTGATTTCCAAATTCTTTATCGATAATTTGGAAATCACTCGTGGCATTACGTATGATAAATACCAACTAGATAGTATAACTGTCACAGGATTGATGATCGGGGAAAAAGGTACTATACGAGGATTCTTAGCTAAATTTTGGAATTTCTTAGATTTGGAGAAGGTGTATCTTTCTAAAATTACCATCGCTGCCATTAGAAGATCAATCTCAATTTTAAGAAACCATATTTACAACATCTCTACTTTATAAAATATATTTAAATTACTGTTTGAATGTTTTTAATGTATTTAATCAATTTCGAAAATTGTCTGATCACTTTGTCCTTGTGGCAATCCTCTAATGAGGAAAGTTCTATATAAAAAATATAATAAATTTAAAAAAAAAATATCAAGTGTCAAGTAAGAATTCCCCTGAAAAGAGGTGATTTATTTTCCTACAGTAGGAACAATAAATATACCCAACATTTTTTTTTCCTGTACCAAGAAATATTGCATCATGTTTGTTAAAATGGTGCAGAAACACATGAACATTTTAAAAGTATTCTCATGTTTTGTTTGTACGTAGAGGCCTCTTGGTTCTTAACGTTTTTTTTTTTTTTCAGGCAAATATTAAATATTGCAGATTAAAATCTTTTGAGGTATTATTTAATACTGTAAACCAGTTAATACTATTCAACAATAAATGCTTTACTCCTGTTTGTGCGTTGTTTTATATTTCGATTCCTCCTGTTATAAGCGTTCATGACAAAGGTAGCCCTTCGTACAGGTCTCGCCGGAGAAGTAGGAAGTAGAATGCATGCTCTACAGTTGTACCGCGCTCCGCACGGAACTTGGAGCTCTGAACTATGACATGTCTGCACTAGAAGATGCTTGTGTCTTATCCCATCGATTTTTTATTGAGTACCAGCTAGCTGTATCCTGTCTCAACTTTACAGTATTCATACTTCAATTACAATTTGATTTTTTTTTAATGTATTTCATCAATTCCTAAAATTAATTCTCTGTATCACTTTGTCCTTGAGGCATCGTCTAATGAGGAAAGTTGTACTTACTTACTTACTCACTGGCACTATCGAACCCGTAGGTTCATGGCCGCACGGACATAAGCTCTCCATACATCCCTATCCTGAGCTAATGCTTTCCAATCATTCCCTGTATAATCTACTTCCCTCAAATCATAGTTAATGTTGTTCTCCCACCTCATTCTTGGTCTACCAACTGGGCGTTTTCCTTCTGGCTTTCCTACAAGAAGTTTCCATGCACGTCTTTCATTCCCCATACGCGCAACATGTCCTGCCCATCGCAGTCTACGGGACTTAACTGTTCTTATTATATCTGGCTTCCTATAAAGACCGTGTAGTTCATTGTTATGTAGTCTTCTCCATTCACCTGTCTGTTCATCTCTCTTTGGTCCAAAAATTTTCCTAAGAACTTTATTCTCAAATACTCGTAATCTCCTTTCCTCCCTTAAAGTAAGAGTCCATGTTTCGCATCCATATAATATAACTGGTAGAATAATAGTTTTATATATTTTCAGCTTAACGTTTTTTGAAAGGAGTTGGGACATCAAAAGTCTCTGCAATGCATAATAGCACGCATTTCCAGAATTGAGCCTATGTTTAATTTCTTTGTGCATCTCATTCCTATTTGTGATTATTGTTCCTAGGTATTTGAATTCAGCCAATTCCTCAAAATTTCCCTCACTTGTCATTAGCTGTCCATTTCCATTATATAATGTATTTCTACGTGTGACCATATATTTAGTTATGAGGAAAGTTGTATATAATAAAATCACAACTCGAACACATATACACAAGGTCGAATGACGTTTCGACCTATCGATTCATGAAACATTCATTTGACGAAGGAACGTGATTGGCTAGTTTTAAAAGCGACAATTCCTAAATAACATAATTTTTCAAAATAACATTTTTTTTTAATTTATAGCATTTATGTTAATTAAATTTCTACAAAATACAAAAAAAAACATAATAAATTAATGAAATTATGCGATACGGTTTATCAGCTATAGCGACATGTTACTTTAAGAAGCTTTATTCTTTTATATAACTGTATAACAATAATTGAATTATTACTATCTATCTATCTTCGGATGTTTACAGCAGCTGACGTCTTCCCGTGCCAAACCACCAAAGCCTATGATCTTGGGCATCTTCAATGCTTAGCCCTCTTGCTTGCATTACTGTCTTCATGTTTTCCTTCCATGTTAACCTTGGTCTCCCTCTTTTCTTCTTTCTGGTCGATTGCAATTGATATAGTTGCTTTGGTCATTGCTCATCTTCCATTCTTAAAACATGTCCTAACTACTTTAATTCCTTCTCCTCAATTCTTTCAATTATCCTTTCTTATGCTTCCATTATGTTTATAATTTCCTTATTTGTGACATGTTCTAATTTAGACTTTCTGGCACTTCTCCGTAAATAATCCATTTCTAGAGCTATTAGTCTATTCTTGTAGTAGTTCCATACCTCACTTCCATACATTGCAACAGATTCCACCAATGTTTTACCAATATATATATATTTTTTTGTGTCTTTCCAAATATGCTTATCCCACCATATGGAATTTAACGAAGATATTATTTTACTACTCAATTCAATTCTATGTTTTATATTCTCTTTGCCTATACCTTCAATGTTATCCATAATTATTCCCAAACATTTAGTTTGTTTCACTTGCTTTATTTGGATTCCTTCTTCCAATATTTAATTTCCTCAATCATTGCTATTTATTGCCAGATATTCTGTTTGGAAATTTACTGTGAGACCCCATGATTCATATGTGTTTTTCAACCTTTTTATCATGAATTCCATATCAAATTTGTCTTGCGCTAAAACCAGTTGATCATCGGCAAATTGTAATGTCAGCAAAAATCTGTTACCTATTGGGATCCCCATATCTTTGCAGCTTTGTTTCCATTTCATTAATATAAATTCTACATAAATATTAAATAAAATTGGTGATAGACTGCATCCTTGTTTCAGTGGTTTTTATAGGATTATACATTATATTTCCAATTTTTAATTATTACGAACTATAACTTATATTATTTGTGGAAAACAGCAGTTTAATTTAATATCAGCACTGAGTTCGTTTTAAAATGCTGCTGATAATTGCAATTTAGTAAAAATGAGTGTAATCTACTGTAAAGTAAAGTGATCCCACAACAGGCCTCAGGAGGCCCTTGGGGTAGTGGGAGGTTAAGGCTCCCACTTTTTCTGGACAATCGGCACTTGATGTCAGCCGGGTTGTCAGCCCTGCGTGACGGCCGCCTTTACCCCCAGAACAGGTGCATGGTACTCATTTCAGTTAGAGGTTGAGTAGACCCCAGGGCCATAGTGCTGCCAGAAGGTTTGGGTCAGTTTAAAAAACCTGACCCCACCGGGACTTGAACCCTCGACCTTCCGGCTTGTAGCTCAGTGCCTTAACTACTCCGCTAGGGCGTGCCTTAATAGATTAAGTGAGCATTGTTACGATCTTATCCATGCGCAATGTAGAATACATAGGAGTTTCAGTTGTTTACAAATGGCTGTTTCGGTATAACACTAAAGTTTGAAAATTAGGCATTTGAAAAGCGGATGAAACAAGTTATTTTGAATTTTTTCAAACACTTTAGTGAAATATATCCTAGATTAGCCATTGATGATGTGGTGAAAGTAACATAGCTTACATCATACAAAGGCAGTCATAATTCTTGCTCGTAATGAAGTTCTAAATAAATAGATAGATAGATAATGGAATTTATTGCCTTTTTTTTCAGCAATAAAGAAAATACATATGCATTTACATTGCGCACGGGCCTGCTTGGCCGTACGTGCATTATTTTTCCATGAATAAAAAATACTTACTTACTTACTCACTGGCACTATCGAACCCGTAGGTTCATGGCCGCGCGGACATAAGCTCTCCATACATCCCTATCCCGAGCTAATGCTTTCCAATCATTCCCTGTATAATCTACTTCCCTCAAATCATAGTTAATGTTGTTCTCCCACCTGTCATTCTTGGTCTACCAACTGGGGCGTTTTTCCCTCTGGCTTTCCTACAATAAGCTTCCATGCACGTCTTTCATTCCCCATAATAGAATCACAGCTTTCAACATTTACCTGCCCATCGCAGTCTACGAGACTTAACTGTTCTTATTATATCTGGCTTCCTATAAAGACCATGTAGTTCATTGTTATGTAGTCTTCTCCCTTCACCTGTCCTGTTCATCTCTCTTTGGTCCCCCAAAAGATTTTCCCTAAGAACTTTATTCTCAAATGACTCGTAATCTCCTTTCCTCCTCCTTTAAGTAAGAGTCCCATGTTTCGTAACCCATATAATAGAACTGGTAGAATAATAGTTTTATATATTTTCAGCTTAACGTTTTTGAAACGAGTTGGGACATCAAGAGTCTCTGCAATGCATAATAGCACGCATTTCCAGAATTGAGCCTATGTTTAATTTCTTTGTGCGTCTCATTCCTATTTGTGATTATTGTTCCTAGGTATTTGAATTCAGCCACTTCCTCAAAATTTCCCTTATTTGTCATTAGCTGTCCATTTCCACTATATACTGAATTTCTACGTGTGACCACATATAAAAAATAAAACTAATAATATAAACAAATACCTACAAATACACCTGTATCAAAAAACAATAACAGGCTACATATAAGTAAAATCTATGTCTACACTACATCACAATAATACATACCTACACTCATCCATATTCTGTACATTAATATTAATTTTAAAAAAATGCTAGAAAACAAATTAGAAAAAATAACACACACACATACATATACACACCGCACGCTCTACCCCCCTCCCCCCGTCACTGCAGGCATCAAATGCACTATCAGACTATTCAACTTATCAAACCTACTTATTATATAATATAATTAAAGATCGAAAACAAAGACCATATTGAGATTCTTCTTATTGTTAATACATATATCCTTAATCTACAATTTCGTTATATCTCAATTTTCTTACTGTACTCAAAAATTTGCATGTTTGTGTTTCACTGTCGATCCGTCCTAAAAGATCCCAACACGCCACTCTCCCTCGATCCGACCTGAGAAATCTCTCCGGCAGCATCTGTATCTAAGTTCTAAATAAGGTACATCTATCGACATCATCAAATAGTCCCCCATTCGGTTCTCCGGGCGGGGACTTCTTCAGGGAACCCATGCCAAAGGATCAAACATAGGGACATGTTCCTAGGGACATGGAATGTTAGGACTGTCGACATCATGGAAAAAGTGTAACGTCTGATTGCGTAAACTCATATATAACTTTTATCATAAATAAATAATAAATGGAGGAAGTTCGTAATCATCTAACCTTGTAATCAGTCTTATTTCCTGTAAAAGTGCATTACAATGCGAGGTTGGGAAGTGGTTTTTACAGAAGCGGCAAAAAGTTTAAAAACCGAGAGTTAGCGAGGTTTTCATTTCCGAGATTCTGTAAAACACTTCACATTATTGTTTTGCACGATGGTGTTTTCAAAATAATAAATAATACTAAAATAATATCTTTACCCCAGATGAACCCATGTCCGCATTTCTTGACGGTTGTATTTTTACGGTGAAAGATCGTCACTCTAACTATTATTCTACCAGTTATATTATATGGGTGCGAAACATGCACTCTTACTTTAAGGGAGGAAAGGAGATTACAAGTTTTTGAGAATAAAGTTCTTAGGAAAATTTTTGGACCAAAGAGAGATGAACAGACAGGTGAATGGAGAAGACTCGATAACAATGAACTACATGGTCTTTATAGGAAGCCAGATATAATAAGAACAGTTAAGTCTCGTAGACTGCGATGGGCAGGACATGTTGCACGTATGGGGAAATACGTGAAAATACGTGCATGGAAGCTTCTTGTAGGAAAGCCAGAGGGAAAACGCCCAGTTGGTAGACCAAGAATGAGGTGGGAGAACAACATTAACTATGATTTGAGGGAAGTAGATTATACAGGGAATGCTTGGAAAGCATTAGCTCAGGATAGGGATGTATGAAGAGCTTATGTCCGCGCGGCCGTGAACCTTCGGGTTCGATTGTGCCAGTGAGTAAGTAAGTAAGTAAAATAATATCTTTGTTGGAAATATTTACGTTCGTTATAAACAACTGACTAACGTTAACAGTGTGGGCAATGTTTATTAGTTGAGACTACAGGAGGCCGTGACAACAATCAGTCATAAAATGACGGCAGGTACGTGTTTATTGTTTTATATTGTTTCAAATAAAGTTCAGTTCATTTAAAATCCAATGATTTGTTTCGTATAATGTATATAAACGCTACATTTTGAATATATGTTTGTTGGCTCGTAAAATACCCTTAAGCCTGAATGAAAAGACCTCTAAGCAGACTTTATCGAATTTTCCCGTCCTAGTACTACCTTGGTTTCCTAGATGTCAGTATGAGGCGGAAAGCTGACCACGGACCACTCAAGTGGCATCTATACGAAAACAAGTGTAACTAAATTAGTATGGTTCAAATTCTTCCCTGTAGGGGGAGAGCGCCTAAATCTCTGTTAAGGGAAACATGGACTCACAAGATACAAGATAGAAGAAGATATACATTGTACGTAGTATCCATAAAGGGCAGTGGTTTTACTTCCCACAAAGGTTTGTAATATGTAATATTACAGTATAGTTATTTAGGTTGGCAACCGCGAAATGTAGGAAGTTGAACTTTTAATGATGGTCGCCATTGCTGTAAGTACGGCAAAACGCACTATCGCAGAAAATATAAGATGTTCCTAAGAACAATATTTCTATTGTTACAGTTGCGTACATAATTCAGTCATATGGCGGGTAAAAGTAGTACCACGGTTCCCTCTATATAGTCCACAGACGATAAGAATGAAAGCAAGGGACGAAGGGGGGCACGGGGAATTGCAAGCGATACAATGGCTTACTACCTGAGAATATAGAAACAGTCCATGATGTCACTCACATCTGTAGTTTATTTCAGGCGTATTCAAATTTATGTTTTATATTTTGTGTTTTACGGTAATTAAATTTGCTCTTCTTATTCAGTTTAGTTACTTTATATTTTAATGTTTCGTAGTTCACTGTGAGGTAAGGGTGATGATTAAAATTTTGAAGTGTGTCCGACAGACTCGGAACTAACACGCCCGCTCAGCGTCTAAATGAAGGTAAGTTATAGTACAATCCTTCATTATATAATGTACTGAGTATGAAATACCTGCTGTTTTCATATTCTTCGTCGGTGGACTGTAGACAGAGTGGGCGGAGTAATATCTGATGCAAGTTTGTTTACAGTACAACTGGAACTTAGCTCGGAATGAGTAGGTTATACAAACAATGTACAATATCTACTCACTGAAAATCTGCAATATATCATTGGCTCACCTACCTGCAACAAATAAAAAAATTAATACCAGTTTCAAACAAAAATAAATATATATTTTTTGTTCAATGCCACCTGTTTGTCATTCAACATTATTTCAGGTATTCTGTCCTGGAATTGGCGTATTGTAACTCACTTCTGAGGTTGGGGCGCCTGGAAGGCGGAGTTACGCTGCCCCAATGATATGATGGGTGATGACTAGAGTCCGGATATTAGGCACTTAAACAATTCAAAATAGGCTCTTACAAAAAATGGACTACAACATAATGTTTTAGTCTGACGTTAAGAATATAAACATATGCTATCAATAGTATGCGAAGATATCAGAGATGCTTTTGAAATTTATTTGGCCTTTTTACAAAGGGCAGAACCCTCTTTGTCATTCAGCAATGTCTGCATTGAAAAGAAATAAAGAACTTTTCTTGAAACCTTAGAGCATAATACAATAGGACATAGCATACGACTATTTCACTTAATGGGAATGCGTGAGGTGGAAAAATACAATAGTTACCTACCGGGAGTGCGTTGAGGGGTAAACCATCTGCCCGCTAGGTTGTCGGGTTATTGACACCCTTATCCTAAAATATTCTAAGGGAATTTATAAAAAGAACACTTGAAAACTTCTATGAAATGATTTGTGAATAAAGTCTCGAAAGGTTTAAAGAACATTTTCGAGACTTTATTCATACAGAAGGAAAATCAAGCTATGCAAAACACGTTATCCATGAAGGACATCGCATGTTAAATATTGAAAACACCCTAACAGTAATGCACAGAGAAAATAATCCAGCGAAGATAAACGTACTCGAAGAGATTGAAATCATGAAAGCAGCTCACAACGACAATCTGATAAACGAAAACGAACCCAATACATGTAACCCCCTCTACCAGATTTTCAGTGAAACAACAGTTTTGAATCCTGCTGATGATGGGACCAAGTCCCGAAACCGCTACAGTTAAATAACTAATTAAGTTGGGGAGACGGACCTTTCAGGTGAATATTCAATAATTTTATATTTTAATTTTGAACAAGAAATTTTAACACAAGATATACTGAACATTAAAAAACATATTAATAACGAAGAAAAATCACGTTTTGCCAAACATACACTAGAAACGGGTCATCAGTTCGACAAAATTGATAATACTAGGTCAAAATTACACAGAAAGAATAACAACAACAAGATTGGCATGCTAGAAAAGAGAGAAATTTTAAAAGAAGCTGAGAATAAAGATTTGCTCAACAAGAACACGCCCACAGACCTGAACAACTTATACAACAACGCTAGTATTGTAGCCTAACTACGATGGTTGTCCAGCGGTTCGATTTTGTTTTCCCGCAGCTGTTATATATAATTAAATACAAAGATGCCGACTACCGCCACTATAATAATTCCACATGTTAATCATTGTCAAGCATTGTCGCTCCATCCGCTTTTATATGAACTGACAACCGTCATAGTGAGGCGATAACACCAGTTGAAATGCAGATGATGAAACATTGTTTTGAAAGGCCATCATATGTTTAACTACTTGAAGTTTTCAAACAGAACTCTATTTTTGTTAAAGACGACTGGATTATCATAAGTAATGCCACGAGTGATTTCCAAATTATCGATAAATTCACAACTCACGAAGTGAGGAGTGAATTTATCTAGAGAATTATGAAATCAAGAGTGGCATTTGTTAGGACTATTTAACGAATAAAATTAAGCTGTTTACTCACAAATCATTATTTAAATATAGTTATTTTAAAATATTTATATATTTAATGTAAACGGCGATGTTTGAAAACAAATGAGAAGCGATAGGTACGCGTCATCTGCTTCTTTTGTTTATCACTGCAACCAGATCATACCATTTATTGCCAAAGGAACGCAACATTGTAAGAATGATCTCTAGTGGAGAAAAAATGAAACACATCAAACTGTATATTAATTCATTTCTGATGTCGTATGACGCAAATATGACAATTATATTTTTCTGGATTGTTATTACCTGGGAAAAAATACATTAAGAAAGTGCAAACAGTGGTTTCTTTTTTTGGTGGTATAGTCAATTGTTACAAATGTTTTTGTATTAACTCCCGCATGCGGCATGTGTTGACATTCATGCACTATATATACAATCTGGTAGCCGTATTTCTTACAGGCTCAGTCACTGCAAAATAATGGTCAGACCTGTTCAGAATATTAAAAAAGGAGGAGATTTCTTTAATATGGTAATTATAACACTGATAAATTCTAGGCAAAACACGACTGTGATTGGTTGTAAATCAAAATTCATTGAAACGTGATTGGTCATTGACTCCGATTTGGGGCATGAGTTAAATAGTCCGGTACTAATGTTTTATTTTTAATATTAAATTAGTAAATGGGAGCAATAGACGAATAAATATTATTGCATTTAGACCACCTTCTAAAATTTGTATGATATTAGATCCCACAATCCGTTTTGAGACTCATAGTGGCCAACCTGAGGAAATTGACTCTGAAAAGAAAGCCATATATGAGCCAACAGTTGGCTATTACAAAGATAAATATAGTCCACAGACGAAGAGAATGAAAGCACAGGACGAAGAGGGGGCACGGGGAATTGCAAGCGATACAATGGCATACTACCTGAGAATAAAGGAACACTCATGACGTATGAAATACCTACTGCTTTCATTCACTTCGTCTCTGGACAATACCAGTTAGACAGTATAACTGTCATAGGGTTAATGATCGGGCAAGAGGTACTATACCAGGATCCATAGCTAAATTTTGGGATTTGTTAGATTTTGACAGGGTATATCTTTCTAACATTGCCATCGCTGCCATTAGAGGATCAATTTCACTTTTAAGAAACCATGTTTACAAAATTTCTACTTTATAAAATATACTTCAATTACAATTTGAAAAATTTAAATGTATTTTATCAATTTCGAAAATTAATTGTCTGTATCGCGTTGTCCTTGTGGCAATTCTGTAATGAGGAAAGTTTTATATAAAAATATAACAAAATAAAAAAGTGTCAAATAAGAATGCCCGGGAAGTAGCACCTTGAAAGGAGGTGATTTATTTTCTTACAGTAACAACAATAAATATACCCAACATATTTTTTTTTTCCTGTACCAAGAAATATTACATCAAGTTTGTTAAAATGGTGTAGAAACACATGAACATTTTAAAAGTATTCTCATGTTTTGTTTTGTTTCTACGTAGAGGCCTGTGGATTCTTAATGTTTTTTTTTCAGGCAAATATTAAATACTGCAGATTAAAATCGTTTGAGGTATTATTTAACCCTTAAATTTGAAATGTATCCTTTTGGATACATCAGTTGGTTCAATTAATTTGATATTTTAGATGAATTAGAAGAAAAAGAACGAAATAATCCACTTAAATGTGTGTGTAATTATGCAATATACCTAATAATAAGCGTTACACAATATTCCGTTTTCGCTGCGGTCCGCCACATTCAAATAACTAACGGGAAAAAAAATTGTGTTTTGCCACTTTAAGGGTTAATACTGTAAACCAGTTAATATTATTCAATAATAAATGCTTTCTCCTGTTTATGCGTTGTTTTATATTTCGATTCCTCCTGTTATTAGCGTTCGTGACAATGGTGTAGTCCTTCGTACAGGTCTCGCCGGAGAAGTAGGAAGTAGAATGCACGCTCCAGAGTTGTACCGCGCTCCGCACGAAGCTCTCAACTATGACATGCCTGTTAGAGTTGAATTTTCTCTCGATCGTGTATTTAATTTATGGTGGGAGAATTATACACCATTGTGTATACTCACTCGCTGGCACTATCGAACCCGTAGGTTAATGGCCGCGCGGACACAAGCTCTCCATACATCCCTATCCTGAGCAAATGCTTTCCAATCATTCCCTGTATAATCTACTTCCCTCAAATCGTAGTTAATGTTGTTCTCCCACCTCATTCTTGGTCTACCAACTGGGCGTTTTCCCTCTGGTTTTCCTACAAGTAACTTCCATGCAAGTCTTTCATTCCCCATACGTGCAACATGTCCTGCCCATCGCATCCTACGAGACTTAACCGTTCTTATTTTATCTGGCTTCTTAAAAATACCATGTAGTTCATTGTTATGGAGTCTTCTCCATTCAGCTGTCTGTTCACCTCTCTTTGGTCCAAAAATTTTCCTAAGAACTTTATTCTCAAATACTCGTAATCTCCTTTCTTTACCTTGTCGTGGTGGAGTGACTTGCGTGCTTAAATGATCCTGAGAGCTATGTCGGCGGTAGCATTGCTGCCGATAGGGTTACCCATGCCGGACTGGTCGAAGGTGATAAACCAGACGAAAAAAGTACCTTGGGCGAAAGAGTGACGATCATTCACCGTAAAAATACAACCGTCAAGAAATGCGGACATGGGTTCATCTGAGGTAAAATTTTCCGGAGGTCAAAGAGTCCCCCATTCGGTTCTCCGGGCGGGGACTACTTCAGGGAACCCATGCCAAAGGCTCAAACACAGGGACATGTTCCTAGGAACATGGAATGTTAGGACTTTATTAATATACATTGTACGAAGAACAAATCACTGCATTTTAAATGAACTGAACTTTATTTGAAACAATGTAAAGCAATACATATGCATGTGCGCCCGTGTTATGAATAATTGTTCTCAAGGCCCCCTCTAGTGTCTCTTAATAAATATTGCTCACACTGTTAACGTTATTCAATTATTTATAATGAACCCACAGCACGCACACACTATTGAGTAACACTAAGAAATTAGGACTGGAAGTAAATATCAATAAAACTAAATATATGGTCACACGTAGAAATACATTATATAATGGAAATGGACAGCTAATGACAAATAAGGGAAATTTTGAGGAAGTGGCTGAATTCAAATACCCAGGGACAATAATCACAAATAGGAATGAGATGCACAAAGAAATTAAACATAGGATCAATTCTGGAAATGCGTGCTATTATGCATTGCAGAGACTCTTGATGTCCCAACTCCTTTCAAAAAACGTTAAGCTGAAAATATATAAAACTATTATTCTACCAGTTATATTATATGGGTGCGAAACATGGACTCTTACTTTAAGGCAGGAAAGAAGATTACGAGGATTTGAGAATAAAGTTCTTAGGAAATTTTTTGGACTAAAGAGAGATGAACAGACAGGTGAATGGAGAAGACTACATAACAATGAACTACATGGTCTTTATAGGAAGCCAGATATAATAAGAACAATTAAGTCTCGTAGACTGCGATGGCCAGGACATGTTGCACGTATGAGGAATGAAAGACTTGCATGGAAGCTTCTTGTAGGAAAGCCAGAAGGAAAACGCCCAGTTGGTAGACCAAGAATGAGGTGGGAGAATAACATTAACTATGATTTGAGGAAGTAGATTATACAGGGAATGATTGGAAAGCATTAGCTCAGGATAGGGATGTATGGAGAGCTTATGTCCGCGCGCCTATGAACCTACGGGTTCGATAGTGCCAGTGAGTAAGTAAGTAAGTATAATGAACGCAAATATTTCCTACAAAAATGTTATTATTTTACTATTATTTATTATTTTGAAAACACCATCGCGCAAAAAATAATGTACAAGTATGAAGTGTTTCACAGAATCTCGAAAATTGAACATTTCGCTCGCTTCTGTAAAAACCACTTCCTAACCTCCAATCGGAAAAAGGAAAATTAAAAAATTTGAAAGAAATTTGTTACAGACAATTGAAGAAAGACCATTCATATGGTATGGGCATCTCAAGAGGATGACAGCTGATTGAATCTCTAAGGTCTTGGAGTGGAAAATATATAGAAAAAAAAAAGAAAAAGAAGAAAGGTAAGACATAAAGAAGGTTATATGGATGGTGTGAGAGTGAACTTGGACTTACAGATGAGGATGTTCAGAACCGCTGCAGCTGGAGAAGCTGAAATTCTTGAGGTAACGGAGGAAAACCTCTGTATTATGTATAATTAACGAAATAATAATTGTATTACTATTGTTTATTATTATTATTACCCACGAAAACACTGGAATGGTGTCCACCTGGAAGAAGGAGGAGAGGAAGACCTCGAAACTCGTGGATACAGGAAATAAGAACTGGAATGAGAGCAAGAGGACTGGAGGACATGGATTGGACGGAGAGAGACAAGTGGAGAAAACAATTAAAATTTAGGCACAGAAAGATGTGTAAACATTAAAAATCTGTATATAAATAAAATAATAATAATAATAATAATAATAATTATTATTATTATTATTATTATTATTATTATTATTATTCACTTCCTGGTTTAGGCAAGAGTTGCCTGTTCCGTAAGTCCGTCCGAGTTTCCATTGTGAAGAATACGAGTAATATGTTTTCCTCTGATCGCGGTACCAACGCTATGCAGAGTAGACCATTGGTGGGGCTGCCACCTCAAAGCTTTAGGTCCAGCTTCTGGATGTACTAACCCCATCTAGAGGGTTGCCACTTCCGCCAGATCCGCCGTGATGAAGAACTCCTACTGCGCCGAATCTGCATTTGAGGTCTTCACTGTAACCCTGGCTAGGGGCCCTTACAGAGTACTATCAGTCGGAGCCAACTGAACCCTGGTTTTTTTTACGAGGTTGTTACTCCTCCCCCTCCTCCTTTCTCATCCGGGCTTGGGACCGGCCATGGCGGAGTTTATTATTATTATTATTATTATTAATATTATTATTATCTCCAGTTATATTATATGGGTGCGAAACATGGACTCTTACTTTAAGGGAGGAAAGGAGATTACGAGTATTTGAGAATAAAGTTCTTAGGAAAATTTTTGGACCAAAGAGAGATGAACAGACAGGTGAATGGAGAAGACTACATAACAATGAACTACATGGCCTTTATAGGAAGCCAGATATAATAAGAACAGTTAAGTCTCATAGACTGAGATGGGCAGGACATGTTGCGCGTATGGGGAATGAAAGACGTGCATGGAAACTTCTTGTAGGAAAGCCAGAAGGAAAACGCCCAGTTGGTAGACCAAGAATGAGGTGGGAGAACAACATTAACTATGATTTGAGGGAAGTAGATTATACAGGGAATGATTGGAAAGCATTGGCTCAGGATAGGGATGTATGGAGAGCTTATGTCCGCGCGGCCATGAACCTAAGGGTTCGATAGTGCCTGTGAGTAAGTAAGTAAGTATTATTATTATCTGCAGGAGAAAGGTATGAATATAAAATTTGTGTTAGGTAAACAAAAAATTAATGAAGTGTAGACCAAAATGTTGTGAGAAGTTATTTACTGCAGGAACTGAGGTGAGTGAGTGGGGATTGGATATAAAATGCTGTGATGTCGCCCTCACAGGCAGTCACTGTCAAGTTCACATGTTATAGCAGCTCTCCTCAAACAGGTAAATAGCACTCTCTTCACTTACGGTATTGCACTTTGCCATCAAGTCCTCGTAACCCACTTCAACAACTGCCTCCTTTCAAACTTACTCATAGGTTCATGGCCGTGAGGACATCCCTCCCTGAGCCAATGTTTTCCACCCATCCGTTGCATGATTTACTTCCCTCAAGTCATGGTTTAGGGCACCGAATGGTGCAAATGTTGAACAAAAATGCATTTTTATTTGCTTTTTAATAACTCCGATTCTTTAGCATCATTTTAATGTAAACATTTTATTGTAGGACAAAAATTGAGTCCGTGACGTAAGGTATTATTTACAAATATGAGTCACACGGGCATTAAGCCGTAAGTGCTGTTGACAGTCCGTTACAATAAAGTAATAATTGTTAATAGTATAAAGAAAAAGAAAACAACATTACAATTACATAAACAAAACACAATAATAATCAATTGAGTTGGTTTTTACTTGATGAAAATCCATATTAATTAATCAAAATAAAACGTAGTTTTATTTGATTTTCATATTTATTATATAATTCAGTGACATGTTAACATGTCTGAAGAAGGTACAGTGTACCGAAACAGCTGTCACTGAATTATATAATAAATATGAAAATCAAATAAAACTACGTTTTATTTTTATTTAATTAATAAAACACAATAATATTACAATTACATAACAATACAATTGCATTATACATTAATTAAGTTATGTAGAATTATTAAGAATTAATGGTATTGCATTTTGATAACATGTATTTATTCATGAATGAGTGTTGTTCTTATTTTCCGCGTTTTGTCCAGAAATTTACCCAAGTTTATCCAATTTTCTGGATTTACCATTAACTCGTAGCATGTCAATCTTTCCCGATTTGAATTTAGAAATCTTTCCGGTAATAACTGACGTCTCCAATATTCTAAATCATTACATTTTCCTAATATATGTATCTTGTCTTCAAAGCTCCCGCACATTGGACATATTCGCATATGGTGATCGCCGCTATTTTTTTAGAAATTTCCGTGCTTGGATGGGTGACGTAAAGTAAAGTAGTCCCACTACAGGCCCTTTGGGGTAAGAGTTTAAATACCCTTGCGGTGTTGCCAGTATTACTACCTAAACTTCAAGTTTTCATTTGATTCACATTTTGCAAAATGCTCTTTACGATGCAATTTGTATTCTATCAAAATGAAATTTTGTGGTTAGACTCCCCAATATATGCTAATTCAAATTTACTATGCAGTTACTAATCTAAGTCACATGTGTTCTTTTAAATTGAGATGGAAATCCATGAGAGTGGATAAAAAAGTTTTTTTTCCAAAAAAATGAAAAATAAGCAGTATCCTCCCTTTATATTTTTTTAATTCATTACAAAAAAGCAATTAAAGTGTTTCCTTTACCCAAGGAAAACATAAAGAAATATGTCATAATGTCAAACATATGCCCAATTTCCAATAAAATATCTAAACACTTTAACCCTTAAATTGGCAAAACAGTAATTTCTCGTATCAGTTATTTAAATGTGGCGGACCGCACTGAAAACTGAATCATGCATATCTGTTATTATTAGAAATATTGTGTAATTTCACGCACATTTCAGTAATTTCTTATCGTTAGCTTTCTTCTGTTTTATTAAAACTATTAGATAAATTAAAACGATTGATGTATCCTTTTGGATATATTGCGAATTTCAGGGTTAAAAAGTTGAACATTAATGTGGCATTTAAAACTAACAAAACTTTACAAAATATAATAAAAAAACAATAAAACCAAAATAAAAAACAAAAATTATCAGGTGTATATAAATTGAAGTGTGGCATATGTGACAATGTCTATATAGGACAAACTGGCAGACCTTTTATCTCTCGTATAAAGGAACACATGAGAGCATATAACAGAAATTTAGAATAATCAATTGAGTTGGTGTTTACTTGATGAAAATCCATATATATTAATTAAATAAAAATAAAACGTAGTTTTATTTGATTTTCATATTTATTATATAATTCAGTGACAGCTGTTTCGGCTACACTGTACCTTCTTCAGGCATGTTAACAAATTATGAATTGTGTTCCAACTGATCTAAGCAATAATACAACAATATTTATTTAAATTTTAAATTTAACAAAGGGGATTCATTCAAATCAAGTTGGGAATTTAACAGTTTTTTACTACTTTTAAATTTATTAAAAAAAACTGTTAAATTCTCAACTTGATTTGAATGAATCCCCTTTGTTAAATTTAAAATTTAAATAAATATTTTTATATTGTTGCTTAGATCAGTTGGAACACAATTCATAATTTGTTAACATGTATGAAAAAGGTACAGTATACCGAAACAGCTGTCACTGAATTATATCTTAATAAATATGAAAATCAAATAAAACTACGTTTTATTTTTATTTAATTAAGAAATTTAGAATATTCAAAATATGCTAGCCACCAATTCCAACTTAATCATTGTTTCCATCCAAATTTTGAAATTTTACATGTTTGTGATAAGGGTAAGAAGTTGTAACTTTTGGAGGCTGTAGAAATAAATAAATTGAAAAGTAGTAATAAACTGTTAAATTCTCAACTTGATTTGAATGAATCGCCTTTGTTAAATTAAAAAATTTAAATAAATTATTGTTGTATTGTTGCTTAGATCAGTTGGAACACAATTCATAATTTGTTAACATGTCTGAAGAAGGTACAGTGTACCGAAACAGCTGTCACTGAATTATATCTTAATAAATATGAAAATCAAATAAAACTACGTTTTATTCTTATTTAATTAAGAAATTTAGAATATTCAAAATATGCTAACCACCTATTCCAACTTAATCATTGTTTCCATCCAAATTTTGAAATTTTACATGTTTGTGATAAGGGTAAGAAGTTGTAACTTTTGGAGGCTGTAGAAATAAATAAATTGAAAAGTAGTAATAAACTGTTAAATTCTCAACTTGATTTGAATGAATCGCCTTTGTTAAATTAAAAAATTTAAATAAATGATTGTTGTATTGTTGCTTAGATCAGTTGGAACACAATCCATAATTTGTTAACATGTCTGAAGAAGGTACAGTGTACCGAAACAGCTGTCACTGAATAAATATGAAAATCAAATAAAACTGTAAGTTTTATTTTTATTTAATTAACGATATTTTTTTGCATAGCAAATATGTTTAGTGCAATCATAAAGACTCTGAATCTCAAATTTCATGAGACAATATTTTAAAATGCATCGTAAGAAGCATTTAAAAAAAAAATATATCCTCTTCTTCTTCTTCTTCCTTCCAAGTATTAGGCCAAGGCCTGTTACGATCCTATAGAAAATTTTCCCTCCAGCGTTTTGATCCTTCCGGGAAATTCTCGTATAAGACTTGAAAGCATAATAATAGTCCCTTCGATTGGTTGCTGGCCAAAGGAAGGCAAGACCAGTGATGGGGCTGCCATCTTATAGCCTCTGGTCAGGCTTTTCTGAAGAAGAAAAGAAAATAAAGGAAAGAAGAAATGGAAGAAAGGAAAGACTTCCTAGCCCTCGGATGCCATAATAGCATTAGAGTCGAAAAAAACGAGAGTTAACCAAGAGAGGTTAGATAGTAAAGTTAAAAGAGTGCAAAACACAAGTAAGTGGAAGAAATGTTTTGCTCAGCTTGGGCACCTTGTGGTCGCCATCCACATATCCCCTAGGTGAGGACCCCTGAGGGAAAATTTAAAAACTCATAATTCTGAAACTATTCTACTTATAAACACCAGACGTCACAGAAACACTTCTATAAGCACGTAATGTATGAAATAAAAAGTTCAAAAATCAGATGAAAAAAAAATTGAAATTCACCAGTCGGTCCCCTTAATGTTATTCTCCTACCTCATTCTTAGCCTATATATTGGGCATTACCTTTAGATTTCCTACAAGAAGCTTCCATACCTCTCTTTCATTCCCTATTTGTGCCTCATGTCCTGCCCGTCGCAGTCTAAGATATATATATATGGCTTCCAATAACGATCATGTAGCTTACTGTTATGCACTGTTCTTCATTCACCTGTCTCTTTGGTCCAAAAATGTTCGTTTATTCTCAGAAACTCGTAACCATTTCTCCTCCATTAAAGTAACAGTCCACATTTTGTATGTAAAAAAAGTAAAGTGATCCCAGAACAGACCCGGAGGTCCTTGGGGTAGTGGGAGGTTAAGGTTCCCACTTTTTCTAGACAATCGTCACTTTATGTGAGCCGGGTTGTCAGCCTTGCGTGGCGGCCGCCTTTACCCCCAGAACAAGCGTCTGGTACTTATTTCCGTTAGATGCTGAGTCGACCCCAAGGTCATAATGCCGCCAGGGGGTTTGGGTCAGTTTTAAAAATCCTGACCCCAACGGGACTTGAACCCTCGAACGGCTTGTAGCTCAGTGCCTTAACCACTACGCTACGGCGTGTATGTGTATAAAACACCCGGGAGAATAACTGTTTATATATTTTCAGTTTAATGTTTTTTTTAGAGAAGTTGGTACGACAAGAGTCCTTGTAATGTATAATAACATGCATTTACAGAATTGATCCAATGCTCAATTTCTTGGCGCACCTCATTCCTGTTTTTAGGTATGTTCCTAGGCATTTTTTAAGTCAGACACTCCTTCAAAATTTCCCTAATTTGTCAAAAGTTGTCCATTTCAATTATATAATACACTAGCTAATACCCGGCGTGATAACGTGTTTTGCATTTAGTTGAAAAGTAGAAGTAAAAATAAATATAAATTTGTATAATTATTTTTAGATACCCCGTGCTGATTACCCGGCGATGTCCGGGAATCTACGCATCCCGATGTATTTGGCATAAATGAGCTGAAAGACAAAATTCGTTATTTTGAGTTATCCGTAAAAGAATATCCGCCGTGCGCTGCTATGCTTGCCCAGGAATCTACTTATCCCGATCTTCTTGGCATCTATGAAAAACAAAAATGGTTATTGTGAGTTATACTTAAAAGATAAACATATGCTGTCGCGGACTTTTTTGTAGAGTTTTTCGAGATATTCAATTTTGTGTATTCGTTATGGTTTAGGCAGCGTAAGCCATTTAAGGGTAAAAAAGGAGACTTCTTTTACGTTTTTCACTACAAAGGGTGTTATTAAGGGTGTAGGAGTTGAGTACTCAACTCCCTTTTAGCCTATGTTCATCCCGGGAATCTCCTGAACATTTTGCAAAAAAACCCATCACAATTGGATCAACGGTATGGCCGCGCATGAAGTATGAACAAACAAACAAACAAACATTAATTTCCATTAATCAAATAAAAATAAAACTTAGTTTTATTTGATTTTCATATTTATTGATACATATTCAGTGACAGCTGTTTCGGTACACTGTACCTTCTTCAGGCATGTTAACAAATTATGTATTGTGGTATTTTAGTTCATATCAACTGATCTAAGCAACAATAAAACTAACTCTAACTAACTAACTCACTGGCACTATCGAACCCGTAGGTTCATGGCCGCGCGGACATAAGCTCTCCATACATCCCTATCCTGAGCTAATGCTTTCCAATCATTCCCTGTATAATCTACTTCCCTCAAATCATAGTTAATGTTATTCTCCCACCTCATTCTTGGTCTACCAACTGGGCGTTTTCCCTCTGGCTTTCCTACAAGAAGCTTCCATGCATGTCTTTCATTCCCCATACGTGCAACATGTCCTGCCCATCGCAGTCTACGAGACTTTAACTGTTCTTATTATATCTGGCTTCCTATAAAGACCATGTAGTTCATTGTTATGTAGTCTTCTCCATTCACCTGTCTGTTCATCTCTCTTTGGTCCAAAAATTTTCCTAAGTACTTTATTCTCAAATACTCGTAATCTCCTTTCCTCCCTTAAAGTCCATGTTTCGCATCCGTATAATATAACTGGTAGAATAATAGTTTTTATATATTTTCAGTTTAACGTTTTTTGAAAGGAGTTGGGACATCAAGAGTCTCTGTAATGCATAATAGCACGCATTTCCAGAATTGAGCCTATGTTTAATTTCTTTGTGCATCTCATTCCTATTTGTGATTATTGTTCCTAGGTATTTGTATTCAGCCACATCCTCAAAATTTCCCTCATTTGTCAATAAAACAATAATACATTTATCTTTTTAATTTAACAAAAGGCGAAATTTAATTTAAATAAATTATTGTTGTATTGTTGCTTAGATCAGTTGATATGTACTATAATAACACAATTCATAATTTGTTAACATGTCTGAAGAGGGTACAGTGTACCGAAACAGCTGTCACTGAATTATATATTAATAAATATGAAAAAAAACTAAGTTTTATTTTTATTTAATTAATAGATATGGATTTTCATCAAGTGAACACAAACTCAATTGATTATTCATTTTATATATAAGAATTCTATGTGTAAACATATTATATAGAGTTTTACTGATGTTTACTTCCAGTCTAAATGTCTTACTCGACAGAGTGTAGGTGTTGCCCTTAGTATCGTCTAACAGCACTAATCAGTTATCAACTTACCGGTACTATAATGACAATAATTGAGTTGTATTTCTTTGTCCTCTACAGGTTTGACGACATGTTCTAGTACAGCGGTTCCCAACCTTCTTCGACTCGCGAACCCCTTCCATAACGATCCGATTTGGGTAAACCATTGTCTTCTAAATATACGTAGCCATACATAAAATTTAATTCCACGCAAAAAGTTCAATAACCTTAAATTATCCTTAGCCATCAATTAAATTGGCGTTTATTTGATGAAAATCCATAATTCGTTTAATTAAGTAAACATAAAACAAAGTTTTTTTTATATAATCAATTGAGTTGGTGTTTACTTGATGAAAATCCATATTTATTAATTAAATAAAAATAAAACTTAGTTTTATTTGATTTTCATATTTATTAAGATATAATTCAGTGACAGCTGTTTCGGTAGACTGTACCTTCTTCACACATGTTAACAAATTATGAATTGTGTTATTATAGTACATATCAACTGATCTAAGCAACAATACAACAATCATCATCATCATCATCGTCGTCCTTTCAAGTATTGGGTCCAGCGGCCCGTTACGGTCTCCCGCCATCTCCGAAAAGGTCGACCCACAGATCTTCTGCCTCGAGGAATGTAGTGAAGAATTTGTTTTGGTATTCTGTGACGATCCATGCGCTGAATATGGGCTAGCCAATTGTTTCTATATTCTTGGAGGTATTCAGATATAGGTACGATGTTTAACTCTCTGGCTATTGTTGAATTTCTTTGGTGGTCTAGAAGGCTATAACCTGCAGTTCGTCGCAGAAATTTCATATCCGTGGCTGTAATTAGACGATAATCCTGAGTTCTGATATGGTCCAAGCTTCACTGCCATAACAGATGATGGGTCTAGCGAGAATTTTATAGATTTTCATTCTTGTGTGTCTCTGCACTTTTGATGGTTTAAAAACTTGGTTGATAATTCTTAAAGCTTTATTATAGTTTTGTATTTTAAAGGATATATCACATTCCTCATTATAAGTTAGATTATATCCTAAGTATTTAAATGAATTAACTTGCTCTAATATTGAATTCTGAATACAAATTTTACTTCTTACTGGGAATTTCCCTTGAAAGGCCATAACTTTAGATTTTGTTGTTGATATTTCCATGTTAAATCGTTGGGCTATACAATACAACAATAATTTATTTATTTTTTTAATTTAACAAAGGCGATTCATTCAAATCAAGTTGAGAATTTAACAGTTCATTACTACTTTTCAATTTATTTTATTTCTACAGCCTGCAAAAGGTCCAACTTCTTACCCTTATCACAATCATGTAAAATTTCAAAATTTGGATCGAAACAATGATTAAAAGTTTTATTTTAATTTAATTAATTAAAGTTTTATGTGATTCATATTTATTACAATATAAATTAGTAACAAGTACGTAGATTCCTGCGCAAGCATAGCAGCACATGACGGGTATTCTTTTACGGATAACTCACAATAACGAATTTTGTGTTTTAGCTCATTTATGCCAAGAAGATCGAGATAAGTAGATTCCCGGGCAACACCGGATAATCAGCAAGGGGAATCTTAAAATAATTACGATATACATTTATAATTATTAATCAAAAAGATGTGGAAACAAATTTAGAAAAATATAACAGATTAAATGGTATAATTAGGAGAAATTTTGGAAAACAAATGAGGAAAGAAATCCAATTGAGATTTCATAATGCCATAGCCAAACCTGCTCTACTATACGGAAGTAAATGCTGAACACTTCGAGCAAAAGATAAATCCCGCATTAATAGTTCACAAATGAGATTCCTCCGATCACTAACTGGAGTAACATTAAGGGATAGAATGAAAAGTGATGAGATAAGGATGCAGTGGAATAGTAGGGAAATGGTTGAACATATATAAAATTATCATAAGTAATGCCACGAGTGATTTCCAAATTATCGATAAATTCACGACTCACGAAGTGAGGAGTGAAGGAGTGAATTTATCTAGAGAATTTGGAAATCAAGAGTGGCATTTGTTAGGACTATTTAACGAATAAAATTAAGCTGTTTACTCACAAATCATTATTTAACTGTAGTTATTTTAAAATATTTATATATTTAATGTAAACGGCGATGTTTGAAAACAAATGAGAAACGATAGGTACGCTTCATCTGCTTCTTTTGTTTATCACTGCAACTAGATCATACTATTTCAGAATATTAAAAAGGAGGAGCTTTCTTTAATATGGTAATTATAACACTGATAAATATTTCGTGAAACACGACTCTGATTGGTTGTAAAACAGAAATCATTGAAACGTGATTGGTCATTGACTCCCATTTGGGGCATGAGTTAAATAGTCAGATTAAATGGTTCCAACACGTCCAGAGAATGTCAAATTCCCGTTTACCAAAGATGATTTACCACCTCAACCCTAAAGGCAAAAGAGACCTCGGAAGACCCTTCAACCGATGGAAAGATCAGTTTTTTGTAGTCGCAGAACGGGCATCATCACCCAATACTGCATTCGGAAGAAGAAGAAGAAGATTTATAATTATTTTTCATTTTACTTATTCAACTAATCATAAGAAGTACATTAATTTTTGTCTTTCAGCTCATTTATGCCAAGAAGATCGGGATGAGTAGGTTCTCGGACAACGCCGGGTAAACAGCACGGGGTATCTAAAAATAATAACGATATAAATTTTTCCTGCTACTTATTTAACTAGACATAAAACACATTAATTTTCGTATTTGAGCTCATTTATTTCAAGAAGAGCGGGATAAGTATATTCCCGGGCAACGCCGGGTAATCAGCACAGGGTATCTAAATATATACATTTATAATTATTTTTCCTTTTACTTATTCTACTAATCATAAAAGCACATTAATTTTCATTTGTTTAGGCGTAAAAAGCGCACGCAGTGTATTAGCTAATAGTAGTATCTTTTGTACACCGTCTTCCAGAATGATGGACGGGGTTTACGTAGTTGTTATAGCTTTTCAAACTAAATTGGATGTGTAATTATTTGCTATAATGAAAGAAAATCTGTGAAAGTTTCGTATCCTGTCTGCAGTAATTTGTTTCTTGTCATTATTACGTCGTCAGCGTTAAATTTGTGAAGATGGCGATTCCTGAACAGAAGACATTCTGTGTGTTGTAAATTGCCAGGTCTGGATCCATTGTTGCAGTGCAGCGAGTTTTCCGACGGCAATTTAATTGATCTTCCGAGAGATAAAACTATCTTTCGATGGTATAAATAGTTAGAAACTACTACCGGTACATGTATCTGAGTCACATTCCATCTCAAGTGGTCTAATTTTTAGTGTCATCCACGCTGATCATCACCAACTTTTCTGATACTTGGTGTGGCTTCTGGTCCGCCCTAAAAAATAACCTCAGCAATATTACTTTCTTCTTTCTTCTTCCTTCAAAGTATTAGGCCAAGGCCTGTTACGATCCTATAGAAAATTTTCCCTCCAGCGTTTCATAGGACGGCCCAGGGATCTTCGTCCTCATGGTATATAATTATAAACAGCTTTGGGGATCCGATTTGAACTCATTCTTTCAAGATGGTGTTTCCAATTTAGTTGGTACTGTTTAATATATTCCAAAATTGGCGTAGTCTTCAATTCTTTTACAGCAACATTACAAATCATATCAAGTGTTTGGCAAACTGTGGCCTTTCATAAGGACGTCTGTTTGATGAATCCATCAAGAAACCGAACAACATTCAATTTTTAACTCTTTGTTACTACAAGATAAATGCAAGTAGGGACCTCTTATTTCTATGTCTTGCACAACTTTTTATTCTTCTTCTTCGGCTTTCCCCCATTTTGAAGAAGTAATTCTTTTCTCATGTTGTGGCGATGTTTTGAAGCAGCTAACTCTCTTCGTGCCCGATGTTGTAGTAACATTTTGAAGGATTGGTGTCCCAAAAAGAATTACTGGTTCAGGTTGGGTTTAATTTTCGGTAGAGCCGGATTCTTGTCTTAGGGTCGGTAGTTGGTACACTGGGTAGGAAAACACTTCACAATCATAAAAAAAAATGTTTCTTGTAGAAATAATTTCACATTTATTCATTTTGTAGGTTCCCAGCAGATTACGTAAATGTAGGTGGTATTATTCTTCACCGTCAATTAAAATTAAATTATTTTCTTTTCTTGAATCAACTATTCTTCTTGTATTAAATATCACATTTTATCAGGAGAGCTGTTATTGCTTCTATCCTTGATGAAAGTTGTATGCTGACTGAATAGTGTTATTCTTTAATAGAATTTAAAGAACATTATTACATCAATTATGTTATATTTTTAATTCTACTGGTTAATATAATGTATACATTTGATTTGTTAAATCAAAAAACGTTAATTGTTTTAACATCCAATCAGAGTTTAATTTACTTTCATTTATAAATATGAACTTAAGCAGGTATTCTTATTACAGTTATAATAAATTGGTAAGAGGCACTCGAAAGAGCATTAAGTTATAAGTCTATGATTTGTCTTTTATGAGTTGGTTCAGTGATCCTGTCCATATTCTGCATTGTTTGTAATGGTATCGCTCACACTTTTGGTCGCATATCTTGCATTCACACGAATCACTCGGTTGGTGGAATTTTTGTATTTTTGCACATTTTGTGATGATATCCGTGTGTTGCTAACCTATGATTCTGTGCCTTTGTGGTTGGTTACTTCCAGTCCACTCTCTGTTTACCATGGCATCTGAGGCGTAGAAATCTTCGTCGATCTCTTTTTCTCTCTGTTTCTTTTTTTCGATGACTTTAACAGAAAGCTTTATTATTCTGACAACAATGACTTAAAACAATTTTTAAAAGCATTATTTAGAAAGACTGTTATGTAATACAATTTCTTTAATTGTCACTGAGACATTTTTATTCAACAATGAATTATTTAGATGTTTTTCTTTATTTAAGTTATATTTAAATATTCAATGAATTTTAAAATACAAAATTATTAAATTTAACTTTCATACTTATTATGATATTAAAATCCTGCTATAATTTATAGGTTTGCGTCTTCAGTTTCCATTTATCTCTATCATTCCAATCTCCCTCTTCCAAATTCCTATCATCCATTATAATTCAGACGTAGGTTTTCCATTTCCATCTTGGTCTGCCACGTTTATTTCTTCCAGGGGGTGACCATTGGTTTATATTTTTTGGCCTTCTTTCATTTTCCATTCTCTATACATGGCCATGCTATTTAAGCGTTTGATTTTCAATCATCTTAACAACAGATGTGGTGACATTCATTTCTCTCCAAAGGAATTCATTTCTTATTTTATCCTGTCTTGTTTTTTGGAGGCTTCTTCTAAAATAATCAAATTCAACTGTTCTAATTTTATTCTTTTGTAATTCCGTCAAAAGACCAAGTTTCACTTCCATATGGCAAAATATTCTGTATTATGCTCTTATAAATTTTCTTTTTAGTTTCCTTTGTAATATTTTTGTTTCAAATTACTCCATGTAATGTTTTAGTTGTATTTTTTTCCATTACAATTTTAGTCTGTACATCTCTCTCACAGGTACCTAAAGTTGTAATTATTGACCCAAGGTATTTAAAAAATTCACATTTTTTTATTTTCCCCGTTTCAAGTATGAGGTCATCCACATCCTTCCCCAAACACATATATTCTGTTTTCTGTAAATTTATATTCAGTCCCCATTTTTTATATTCTTCCATTAGTTTATTTATCATATATTTCATATCATCTTCATCCCCTGCAAAAAGTATTCGATCATCTGCAAACAACAATGAATGCAGTACTTTTCCTCCTATAGGAATACCCATTTCAGAACATTTTTTATACCATAAGTTAAGAGCCTGGTCTAAATAAATGTTAAAAAGAATTGGTGACAAACTGTATCCCTGCTTAAGGCCTTTATTCACTGTGAATTCCTCTGTTAAATTATTCTATATTTTTACTTTAGCTTTTGTATTTCTATAGATCCTCCTAACAATATTAATCCATTTATTACAGATATTCATATTTCTCATTTCCATCCATAACAATTGTCGAGGTACACTATCATGTGCCATCTCTAAATCCAAAAAACGTAGTCCGAAGTACACTCTGATATGCCATCTCTAAATCCAAAAAACATAGTCCGAGGTACACTATCATGTGCCATCTCTAAATCCAAAAAACGTAGTCCGAGATACGCTATGATATGCCATCTCTAAATCCAAAAAACGTAGTCCGAGGTACACTATGATATGCCATCTCTAAATCCAAAAAACGTAGTCCAAGGTACACTATCATATGCCATCTCTAAATCCAAAAAACACAGTCCGACGAAAGGAAGTCCACTTTAGGAGTAACCAGCGTGGATCAAAGTGCCTAACAAAATATGTCATATCAAATTTTAGTCCTTCTTTAGGGTCAAATATCTGAAGAACAAAAAAACAAACGGAGACTAATATTTGGTAAATTTGTAAATGGTGATTGAGACAGTGCACTGCCCAAATACCTTTATTCATAGCCACTTATCTAGGATTATACCAGATCATAAACATGGTGCCAAATATGCAGTTGTTAAAAGTGGGAGCTATGTTCAAGCTCAAATAACGTTAATTACGTCATCTCAAATGTTTTCTTTAGTACCATTAGAAAGAGCACATCTTCATCTACTAGAATCAACTTATTCAGAACGAGTTTTTAATTTTGTAATTCAGGTAAATCCCACTTCTAATGGTAGGGATTTTAGAAAGTGCATTCCTTGTTTAATTTCGATAGGATATACCGAGATTCGTTGCTGAAAATAGAAAGTTGCGACTGCTGGAAACATTTTTATATTTTCGTCTCAGGCTAATTCCTACACCTGATGGTCTGATTCTTTTCTTTTTATGAACTCGATCTTATGCCGAGTTTTATTTCGAAAACAAAAACTGTGACAACCAGAGAGTTAACACACATATATAACCTATTGATTACACTGAGCAACAAAAAAAAGAACCTTTTTTTGACTTAGAAAGAAAAAATATGTGATTCTGATAGTATTTGTTCTCCTGAAATCAAATATGATATCGGTTTTTCTACATCACGCAAGGTTTCCGAGAGACAGGAATTTATAATTTCAAACACTTTAATATTTTCTACATTCGTAACTACACAATATTCCAACATTCGGACTCGGCTAGAAAGTAAGAAATGACGATTTTCTGCTAAATTTCGCCTGTGGAGCATCCCTCTTGATGTTCCCACAATAATCGGCCAGCATATTAGGATTCCATTTGCCTTGATATCTCTTTTCCAGAGCTGAAATCTCCTGAGTTAGCTCATTTGGTTTTATTTTACGATGGACAAATGGACGAAAAAACGTTCATTAAAAAGTAATTATTTAAATCCATTAATTGAAATTCAAATAAAAAAAACTGGGTGATGGAGAAATTCCGAATACATATTTGAAAACACGATAAAAATCTGCATTAAGTACAACTATTGGTACTCATGAGACAAAAATCATGTTGACCTGTGTAATGGACATTTTCTGTGTCTACTAGAAAGAATTGTTAAAGATCTGTAAAAAAAATTGAATAGTTATTTACGCAACAAGTAAAGTAAGTAGTACAGGACTAGAAAGTAAGTTGGAGACTAGTAATGCACTTACTTCCGGAATGTTCTGTTCACCCCTGTGCTAATAATCGCGTTTAATTTTTACATTTCGTGTGAATTTATATCTTGGTATGAAGATTTCAATTGTTTGATATCAAGGGAATGTTGATAAAACAACTACAATTGTTTATTGTTGTCTGAATTATTGGCAAACATGTTTAATAACTGTTTTAGACTGCATATCGATGACACATGTGATTGTGATGTCGAGGAAGCTGTGAATGATGCGGTTCATTTTCTATTACAAGCAAAGTCGAAAAAAAAAGAAAAAGTATACAGAATATTTAAGGACTGGTGTAAATTAAAAAAATGTAGTGCATAAAATAGATAAACATATTGAAATAAATAAGAAAAATAACAATTAAAAACAACAAAATTTTGTGGCTATTTTTAATTACACTGGTCAACATGATTTTTGTCTCATGAGTACCAATAGTTGTACTTAATGCAGTTTTTTTTATCGTGTTTTCAAATACGTATTCGGAATTTCTCCATCATCCACAGTTTTTTTATTTCAATTTGAATTAATGGATTTAAATAATTATTTTTAATAAACGTTTTTTCGTCCATTTGTCCATTGTAAAATAAAACCAAATGAGCTAACTCAGGAGATTTCAGCTATGGAAAAGAGATATCAAGGCAAATGGAATCCTAAAATGCTGGCAGATTATTGTTGGACCATCAAGAGGGATGCTCCACAGGCGAAATATAGCAGAAAATCGACATTTCTTACTTTCTAGGTGAGACCGAATGTTCGAATATTCTGTAGTTACGAATGTAGAAAATATTAAAGTGTTTGAAATTATAAATGCCTGTCTCTCGGAAACCTTGCGTGATGGAGAAAAACCGATATATTTGAATTCAGAAGTAAAAATACTATCAGTATCGCATATTTTTATTTCTGGGACAAAAAAGTGTCTGTTTTGTTCCTCAATATAATTAGGCCATTATTACTATAGGCGAGAACAAAAATATTTACACGACAACAAACTCAATAGGTTCATTCCTTTGGAATTCGTTAAAATGTATGGGTTTATCTTATCTAGAACCAGTTCAAAATTTCCATATGTTTTTAAACCCTCGCGTGAAATATTTCCTTTCTTGGAAGTTACGAGCGTTCAATTATGTTGGCATGGTAGTTATCACGTAGGCTATGAAACAATGCCACCTGCTAATCCTATTGCGATAACTTAGTCCTTGTACGGTTTAAAAAGCCTATATTAACAATGTTTTTATTTTATCTAATGACACAATCACAAAATAATGTACCTCTTCCTTTCCAGTAACAACTATTTCATTGGATGATTTTATGACAATTGTAGTGCCTTCAGTTCTTCCCCAGAATTAGGTATAACTATTCCGAACTATGTTCTAGTTGTGCTGTGAACTAACTTGCATATTGTATTACTCCGCCGATTACGTGGTACTACTTTTAACCGCCATATGAGTGAATTGTGTGCGATAGACAACACCTATTTTACGCGAAATAATACTGAATACAAGGTAAGATGGTAAAAATAACTAGAAACTTGCACCATTTCTTATTTATTTATGACAAAAAGTATATATGGGTCTACCTAACCATGCGTTAACCATTTTTCCACGGTGTCAATAGTTTTACAATTTCATTATAAGCAGACTATATGCTCCATGCTGACTCACCTGTAAATTCTGCTGTTATTTTCACCACATCCTGAACACTTAATGTTGGAATTTTTCACTCAACTGTTTGAAAATTTTCATAAGTAATGCCACGAGTGATTTCCAAATTATCGATAAATTCACGACTTACGAAGTGAGGAGTGAATTTATCTAGAGAATTTGGAAATCAAGAGTGGCATTTGTTAGGACTATTTAACGAATAAAATTAAGCTATTTACTAAAAACTCATTATTTAACTATAGTTATTTTAAAATATTTATATATATAATGTAAACGGCAATTTTTGAAAACAAATGAGAAACGATTGGTACGCTTTATTTGCTTCTTTGTTCATCACTGCAAGCAGATCGTATTATTTATTGCCAAAGGAACGCAATATTGTAAGAATGCTCTCTAGTGCAGAAAAAATGAAACACTTCAAACTGTATATTAATTCATTTCTGATGTCCTATGATGTAAATATGACAATTATATTTTTCTGGAATTTTATTACCTGGGAAGAAATATATTAAAGAAAGTACAAACAGTGTTTTTTTTGGTGGTATAATCAATTGCTGCAAATGTTTTTATATTAAATCCCGCATGACCTATGTGTTGACATTCATGTACTATATATACAATCTGGTAGCCGTATTTCTTAGAGAGTCAGTCACTGCAAAATAATGCTATGATCTATTCAGAATGTTAAAAAGGAGGTGCTCTCTTTAATATGATAAACTTTAGTTGGTAAATTCTAGGCGAAACGCGACTGTGATTGGTTGTAAATAAAAAAATCGTTGAAGCGTGATTGGTCATTGACTCCCATTTGGGGCATGAGTTAAATAGTCATAAGTAATGCCACGAGTGATTTCCAAATTATGGATAAATTCACAACTCACGAAGTGAGGAGTGAATTATCTACAGAATTTGCAAATCAAGAGTGGCATTTGTTAGGACTATTTAACGAATACAATTAAGCTGTTTATTAAAAAATCATTATTTAAATAGCCTATAGTTATTTTAAAATATTTATATATTTAATGTAAATGGCGATGTTTGAAAACTAATGAGAAAGGTTTGTTATGCTTCATTTGTTCATCACTGCAACCAGATCATATTATTTATTGTCAAATAGGATCGCAATATTGTAAGAATGCACCCTAGTGGAGAAAAAATGAAACCCATCAAACTGTTTATAATCAACATTATAGGTTATTAAATAATTTCTGATGTCTTATGATGTAAATATGTCAATTATATTTTTCTGGATTGTAAATTCCTGGGAAATAAAACGTTTAAGAAAGTGCAAATAGATTTTTTGTGGTATAATCAATTGCTACAAATTTTTCATATTATATCCCGCAAGCAGTATCTGTTTACATTCGTGCAATATATATATATATATATATATATATATATATATATATATAATCTGGTAGACATATGCATTCCAGAATTATTATATCGTAATATATAAATTGTTATATTCAACGTATTTCTTAGAGAGTCAGTCACTGCAAAATAATGCTCTGACCTATTCAGAATGTTAAAAAAGGAGGAGCTTGATTTTAAAATGATAAAATTAAATTGATTACATCCAGGTGAAAAAAACGACTGTGATTGGTTCATCATCATCATCATCATAGTACATTCACGAATTTAGGCCATTTGTTGACCTGTTTCGGCCTCAAGAGAAACACCATCCAAAAGTCTTTTGAGTGGACGTCCTGGTCTTCTTCTGCAGGTTGATATCTTAATATTTGTTTGGGTATTCTGTGATCTTCCATTCGATGAACATGTTGCATCCATCTTGACTTATAATCAGAAATTTTGTTTTCTTAAGATTCCATGTGTAATTCTTCTAAGATGTCTTCATTTTTTTGTGACCTAAAAGTAAAGTAAAGTGATCCCACAACAGGCCCGGAGGCCCTTGGGGTAGTGGGAGGTTAAGGCTCCCACTTTTTCTAGACAATCGGCACTTTATGTCAGCCGGGTTGTCAGCCCTGCGTGACGGCCGCCTTCCCCCCCAGAACAAGCGTCTGGTACTCATTTCTGTTAGAGGCTGAGTCGACCCCAGGGCCCCCATAGTGCCGCCAGAGGGTTTGGGTCAGTTTAAAAATCCTGACCCCAACGGGACTTGAACCATCGACCCTCCGGCTTGTAGCTCAGTGCCTTAACCACTACGCTACGGCGTGCAGTAGTGTATATCCTGCAGTCCTCCGAAGATATCTCATTTCAGCAGATCTAAGTCTCTGTTTCAACGTCCATACTTCGCTACCATACAAAAGAGTTGGAAGAGCCAGTGTTTTATACACTTTCAGTCTTGAATGCTTTTGGACTAACTGTGGCTTGAAGATAGAATTTATTAACCCTAACATTCTTACTGTGATTGGTTGTAAAACAAAACTCATTGAAATGTGATTGGTCATTAGCATGAGTTAAATAGTCAAAATAACATGTTTCTCTCCGCTTTTTAAATGATTTGCTTTCCAATGTTTAAGAAATTCTACAGATGTTTTGCCATTTTGAAACAATTGAAATCACAACGCATTCTGCATTGCGCATGCGTAATAATAAAACAATATTCATTGATCTATTAAAATCGTATTTATACATTTTAATGTTCTACTACAGAACTTATATAAACACGTTATAAATTATATATATATATATATATATCATCATCATCATAGTACATTCACGAATTTAGGCCATTTGTTGACCTGTTTCGGCCTCAAGAGAAACACCATCCAGAAGTCTTTTGAGTGGACGTCCTGGTCTTCTTCTTCCTGCAGGTTGATATCTTAACATTAGTTTGGGTATTCTGTGATCTTCCATTCGATGAACATGTTGTATCCATCTTGACTTATAATCAGAAATTTTGTTTTCTAAAGATTCCATTGTAATTCTTCTAAGATGTCTTCATTTTTTTTGTGATCTAGTAGTGTGTATCCTGCAGTCCTCCGAAGATATCTCATTTCAGCAGATCTAAGTCTCTGTATATCCTCTCTGTTTTAACGTCCATACTTCGCTACCATACAAAAGAGTTGGAAGAGCCAATGTTTTATATACTTTCAGTCTTGAATGCTTTTGGACTAACTGTGGCTTGAAGATAGAATTTATTAACCCTAAAATTCTTAAAAATTTAGATATTTTTGCATTAACATCCTTTTCTTCTTCATATGAGATATTGCATCCTAGATATGTAAAATTATTCACCTGCTCCAAAATTTTATTGTCCAGTACAATTTTACTTCTGACAGGATCTACACCTTGAAATGCCATAATTTTTGTTTTTTCTGTAGATATCTTTAATCCATATTCTTCTGTAATTTTGTTAAGTTCATACAGACCTTTCTGTAGATTATCTTCGGAATTTGCTATTATTATTTGGTCATCTGCAAACAATAGCGTGTTTAATTTTCTATTTTCTGATATTCTTATTCCAAATTTATATGTATATATATATATATGTATATATATATATATATATATATATATATATATTTCTTATGTACGTGTGTTCGTCACTCTACTCCTAAATGACCGGGCCGTTTAGTTACTTTTTTTACAGTAAAATTCATTAATTAATAAGTTCGCAAAAAAACTCCTCACTGTCATCTCTTGTGGCTCAAGAAGCTTGCATTATGACGTCACATTGTAGTCGCACGGAATATGTCGGTAATGCAGTTGACTACATATTTGACATGAAAAATCCTATAACCTGATCGCAGCGCCATCTACCGGGTTCACTTGTGAATCTAAACCATCCGGGGACCCACTCAAATACACACAAACAATTTTATTAAAATCGGTCCAGTCATTTAGAAAATCTTTAATCTCGGATTTCAGGTAAACCTCCACTTCTAATCGTATGATTTCCCTCATTTTTTTGATATACCTACCTCGGTTTATTTTAATAGGATATACTGAGTTTCGTTGTGAAACATAAAACATTGTGAACACTAGAGCGATTTTTAAATTTTCACTTCATGTGAACTCCTACACCTAATTGTCTTGTAGGGTCCAATTGTGAATCTAACCCATCCGGGGACCCAATCAGACACATACAAAAGATGTCATCAATATTATTCCAGTAGTTTAGGCAGTTTTTAATTTCGGATTTCAAGTAAACCTCCACTTGTAATTGTCCGATTTCGCTCATTTTTTAATAATACCTACCTCGGTTTATTTTAATAGGATATACTGAGTTTCGTTGTAAAACATCGAAAAAAGTGACCGCTAGAGCGATTTTTAAATTTTCGTTTCAGGTGAACTCCTACACCTAATGATTTTAGAACATAATAGATAACGGCAAAACACTCGCCGCATCTGAAATACTGCATATACAAATTTTTACGAAGATCGGTTGAACGGTTTAGAAGAGACTATAAAGGGCAGACAGACAGACATCCATTTATTTTTAAATATATAAAATAAAATAAGTTAAAATATACCTTCTTAGGTAAGATCCGTCGTCCTCAACTTATAAAATTTGTATTCTTTATGCCTGTAGGCCTTTCAGAACATCCGTTCCATCTTCAGCAGGTAATTGTTCGCTACAATATCTAGTATGTTGGTAGATGCTGCTGGTCGTAACGTGGTGTTGTCGTGAGTCACGAACAAAGACCTGCTGAAGATGGAACGGATGTTCTGAAAGGCCTACAGGCATAAAGAATACATATTTTATAAGTTGAGGACGACGGATTCTACCTAAGAAGGTATATTTTAACTCATTTTATTTTATGACTCTCCACCTCAACGGTTTTAACAATGAATTTTATTAGTATTAAATATATAAAGTAATGAAGAATGACTGACACTTTTAAATAAGCTGGTATCAGATATTCAATTTATCCAATTTAACAAAAGTATATTACGATGCGAGGTTGGGAAGTGGTTTTTACAGAAGTGAGAAAATTATTAAAAACCGAGCGATTGGGAGGTTTCTAATTCCCGAGATTCTGTAAAACGCTTCACAAACATGCGTTGTACACTATTTTTTGCACGGAGTTTCCAAAATAATAAATAATAGTAAAATAATATATTTGTTGGAAATATTTGCGTTCATTATAAACAACTGACTAACGTTAACAGTCTGGCAAATGTTCATACGGTAAATGCCGAAAATAATTTAGTTGAGACTACAGTAGGCCGTGACACAATCAGACATAAAATGGTGGAAACTACGTATTTATTGTTTTATATTGTTACAAATAAAGTTGAGTTCATTTAAAATGCAGTGATTTGTTACGTATAATGTATATTAACACTACCTTTTGGATATATTTTTGTATATACATTATTTCAATATGGCTCAATTCTGGAAATGCGTGCTATTATGCATTGCAGAGACTCTTGATGTCCCAACTCCTTTCAAAAAACGTTAAACTGAAAATATATAAAACTATTATTCTACCAGTTATATTATATGGGTGCGAAACATGGACTCTTACTTTAAGGGAGGAAAGGAGATTACAGGTATTTGAGAATAAAGTACTTAGGAAAATTTTTGGACCAAAGAGAGATGAACAGACAGGTGAATGGAGAACACTACATAACAATGAACTAGTCTTTATAGGAAGCCAGATATAATAAGAACAGTTAAGTCTCGTAGACTGCGATGGGCAGGACATGTTGCACGTATGGGGAATGAAAGACTTGCATGGAAGCTTCTTGTAGGAAAGCCAGAGGGAAAACGGCCAGTTGGTAGACCAAGAATGAGGTGGGAGAATAACATTAACTATGATTTGAGGGAAGTAGATTATACAGGGAATGATTGGAAAGGATTAGCTCAGGATAGGGATATATGGAGAGCTTATGTCCGTGCGGCCATGAACCTCGGGTTCGATAGTGCCAGTGAGTAAGTAAGTAAATAAGTATATACATTATACGTAATGTCCCTGTCCACCGCTGTGGTCTCGAGGTAGCGTGCAGCCTTGTCACGCAGCGGGCCCGGGTTCGATCCCCGGTCGGGGCAGTTTTTCTGGGTGAGGTTTTTATCGGGGTTTTTCCTCACCTGTAAGACAAATGTCAGGAAAACTTTAAGGCCCAAACGGTCCCCGAAATCATATGGCCATCATCCTTATCATTATCATCCTTACCATTATCATTATCATCATCATCCTTCACCGGTGTGGAAAGCAACGGGAAGCTACCACACCTACACAATTCCCTAGTAAAGCTGCAAGTATAGCATGAAAATGCTATGATTGCAGTGAAGGACCTGCCTTCGGGCAGAATTACTATGGATGGATACGTAATGTACATAAAGGGCTAGGTAAGTAATTTGTAATATTCTTCTTCTTCTTCCTTCCAAGTATTAGACCAAGGCCTGTTACGATCCTATAGAAAATTTTGCCTCCAGCGTTTCATAGGACGGCCCAGAGATCTTCGTCCTCTTGGTATATAAATATAAACAGCTTTGGGGATCCGATTTGAACTCATTCTTTCAAGATGGTGTTTCCAATGTAGTTGGTATTGTTTAATATATTACAAAATTGGCGTAGTCTTCAATTCTTTTAAGATATCGGTGTTCCTCAGGGGACCCCATCTACGGGATAATTGTGAATGGCGACCACAAGGTGTTTTGCACTCTTTTAACTTTATTATCTAACCTCTCTTCGTTAACTCTTGTTTTTCGACCCCGGCGCAATTAGGGCATCCGAGGGCTAGGGAGTCTTTCCTTTCTTCCGTTTCTTCTTTCCTTTATTTTCTTTTCTTCTCCAGAAAAGCCTGAGGCTATAAGATGGCAGCCCGATCACTGGTCTTGCCTTCCTTTGGCCAGCAACCAATCGAAGGGACTATTATTATGCTTTCAAGTCTTTGTAATATTACAGTATAGATATTTAGTTATTTATTGGTTGGTAACCCCTAAATTTAGGAAATTGAACTTTCAATCATGGTCGCCATTGCTGTAAGTATGATAAAATAATAATAATAATAATAATAATAATAATAATAATAATAATAATAATAATAGCTTTATTTTACCTGGCAGAGTTAAGGCCTTAAGGCCTTGTCTACCACTCAACCAGGTTTAAAAAAAAAATACAAAAGAAAAGTCTTAAATCTAAATTACAATATATATATATATATATATATATATATATATAATATATAAACGATTAAAAGTTATGAATACAATACAATTAATATTTATAATGTATTTTTATTTACTCTAAATTTAACGAATTAAATATATAATATGTACAAGATATATAAAAAAACGAGGAAAGATTAATGACATAGTATAAAATTAAATAAATAGAGAAAAATTAATTATTAGACAACAGGTAACTGTATAAGCGTGACTTAAAGGTGCCAAGTGTGCGGCAACCCCTGATATCTTGAGGAAGGAGATTCCAGGAGCGGGCGGAGGCTACTGTGAAGGAAGTAGAATAGGAGGAAGTGCTATGAAGAGGAATTGTTAGCAGACTGCTATCTTGTGTCGCACTGTCGTGCAAAAAAAAATATATATACACATTCCTTACATCAGGAAAATTGGACCATAAATCCGCTTAGGTTACACAGTTTCTGCGCGGCGAACTTTTTAATAAACAACAGATATGGAATAAAAACAAAAAGAAAAATTTTTCTCATATTTTGATTCTTTTAGAATCTCCTTCCATTCCCAATCTAGTCTTGAAAAGGCCGGGTGCGAGAAGAATGCCTTTTTATTTACGCACTTTAACAGTACATAATTTCAATAAATATTAATTAAATATTACATTTAACGTATTTTACTGCTGGAAAGAAATTATCATTACTTTATTTTCTCGTAAATATAAAAATAAAGTGGGACTATTTCCTGTCATGGCCACAAAGGTTACAACAGTTCTTACTTATAACCAGCGATAAACCACCGATTATCACACTTTTAACCAGCGATACACCACCGATGACCAGCGATAAACCACATTGTGTATATTTAATCATGGGATTCGTACTAACCAGTGATAAACCCACTCCTACAGCATATCTGTGGACCATATCTGTGGCTTCAACAAATTATGACCGAATTTGTCTTCCACTTATTTAACCGCGTAAAATAATAATAAATAATAGTTTTAAAAAACTAAAACAACACGCTTTATTAGAAAACCGAACTAAAAAAATGGAATATAGTTTTAATTTCCAACACGCTTGGGATAAAATTAAAGTGGTCAACAAAAAATCATCTCCAACACATATAGAATAAAACTAGAGTTATCAACAAAAAGAAAATAATTTTACCATCAAAAGCGTGGGGTGCTTTTTATGATTTTTTACATTTTCTTCTTAGATACTTTACTTTTACCAATATATGTTTATTATCAAATATATTAATTGATATAGAGCACCCCACGCTTTTGATGGTAAAATTCTTTTCTTTTTGTTGATAACTCTAGTTTTATTCTATATGTGGTGGAGATGATTTTTTTTGTTGACCACTTTAATTTTATCCCAAGCGTGTTGGAAATTAAAATTATTTTTCATTTTCTTAGTTCGGTTTTCTAATAAAGCGTGTTGTTTTTGTTTTTTAAAACTATTATTTATTTTTTATTTTTTAGTTTTAATATTTTACAGAATAAGATAAAAATGTAAATATCTTTAAATTCGGTACTATTGTGGTATGAGCTAAAAGTAATACTCTTCTAAAAAATCCTCTCATCCGAATTTGAACCAGCGACCTATGAATTACTGGAATTATATACCACTAGAATTCACCGCTCTACCAACTGAGCTCTTACAATGATTAACTAACAAGTCGACAAGTCCACAACCTATTATACCAGTTTACATTTTTTTTCTGATGATTCTGGCCAGGAATTTAGAAACAAAATATGACATTATTGTATTGTCACGGGTCCTTTACAAGTATACAGACTTTCAAGTCGATCCAATGTTTCTAAGTGGGTGAAAATCGTGTTCAAAGATTCCGTTACATAGGCACAAATACATTTTTTTTATTTTCAGAGGATTCTGGCCAGGATTTTAGGAAAAAGATATGAAAATATTGTATTGTCACGGGTCCTTTATAAGTATACAGAGTTTCAAGTCCATCCAATGATTTTAAGTGGGTGAAAATCGTGTTCAAAGATTCCGTTACATAAATACAGACACTTTTTTTTCTGATGATTCTGGCCAGGATTTTAGAAAAAGATATGAAATTATTGCATTGTCACGGGTCCTTTACAAGTATACAAAGTTTCAAGTCTATCCAATGATTTTAAGTGGGTGAAAATCGCGTTGAAATATTCCGTTACATAGATAGATACAGGTCGAGCTAATATAAAGCGTGTAAAAAGGGCGTTCCCTGGAATGCACCTAGGTTAGATTAATTGATTTAGTTTACAGTAAATGATTTAGGTTTGGTTAGCTTTTGGTTTCCTTGCATTTTAAATGTGATTTGATACGTAAAATAAATGACCTCTTCATATCAGTTATTCTATGAAAAATTCAACATGTCTGACGGTTACAACGTAAAATCATATTTCCACTACTTCATTTCTTGATAGGCGTTTACATATTTTGGATGGTAAAATCCCGCAGCTAAATGATATCATTAACACTTTGTAATACTTTAAATTACATCAAAAATGGCATAAGTCGCGTAAGTAAAAAGCTGGTCTTGTAAAACCACAACCTTGAAAATTACCCCTAAAAATGCAAAGCCTGGTGGTACTAATTATGTTGGTATTAAAGTGTGTCATGAATTGGGTAACTGGAGCAGAAAATCGGAATTCGGCTATTGTTTTCATGTAAATTATTGTTACGGCTGAAATTCATTAACAATCAAAACAAATGAATATGGAATATTGAATAATTTGCATAGCCAAAATTAATTTCAGCATATTGAATAGATAAGCAAATCTATGCAACATTTCAACAGTAAAACAGCAGAGCAGGACTGCTTAACAACTACAAAATCGTGGTAAGCTTTCTACATTTCTCTATCTAAATCTTTCATGTCCGTGGTATTAGCAAATAATAGTTCACCGAAAACGACAGAGGGAAATTTTATTATTATTATTATTATTATTATTATTATTATTATTATTATTATTATTATTATTATTATTATTAATTATTACTATTATTATTAATGAATAAACTAAGTATATTGTCATCACGTAGAAATACATTATATAATGAGAATGGACAGTTAATGACAAATGAGGGAAATTTTGAAGAAGTGGCTGAATTCAAATACCTGGGAACAATAATCACAAATTGGAATGAGATGCACAAAGAAATTAAACATAGGCTCAATTCTGGAAATGCGTGCTATTATGCATTGCAGAGACTCTTGATGTCCCAACTCCTTTCAAAAAACGTTAAACTGAAAATATATAAAAGTTTTGTTCTCCCATATACCACATGGATACCAAACAGGAATTTTTACTTTAAGGGAGGAGAAAAGATTACCAGTATTTGAGAACAAAGTGCTTACGAATATTTTTGAACCAAAGAGAGATGGAGAGGAGAATGGAGAAGACTAACAACAGTGAGCTACACGATCTTTTATAGGAAACCAGATGTAATATGAACAATTAAGACTCGTATACTGTAATGGTCAGGACACGTGGCACGAATGAGGAAAGGTAGAGGGTAAGGAAGTTCCTTGTAATTTAACCAGAAGAAAAACTCCTTGTACGAAGCTAAAAATGAGGTGGGAGAATAACATTAACCATGATTTGAAGGAAGTAAATTATACAGCAATGATTGAATAACATCAGCTCAGAATAGGGATGAAGCTACGGCTTCGCTAGTGCAAATGGCAGTTATTTTTATTAACTTTAACTAACTCACTGGCACTATCGAACCCGTAGCTTCATGGCCGCACGGACATAAGCTCTCCATACATCCCATACTGAGCTAATGTTTTCCAATCATCCCCTGTATAATCTACTTCCCTCAAATCATCGATAATGTTATTCTCCCACCTCATTCTTGGTCTACCAACTGGCCGTTTTCCCTCTGGTTTTCCTGTAAGAAGATCCCGTGCACGTCTTTCATCCCCCATACGTGCCACATGTCCTGTCCATCGCCATCTACGAGTCTTAACTGTTCTTATTATATCTGGCTTCCTATAAAGACCATGACGCTCACTATTATGTAGTCTTCTCCATTCACCTGTCTGTTCAACTCTTTTTTAGCCCAAACATTTTCCTTAGAACTTTATTCTCAAATACTCGTAATCTCCTTTCCTCCTTAAAGTAAGAGTCCATGTTTCGCATCCATATAATATAACTGGGACAATAACCGTTTTATCATTTTCAGTTTAACGTTCTTTTTTAAAGGAGTTGGGGTGTCAAGAGTCCCTGCAATGCATAATAGCACGCATTTCCAGAATTGAACCTATGTTTAATTTCTCTATGCATCTCATTCCTATTTGTAATTATTGTTGCTAGGAATTTAAAATCAGCCACTTCCTCAAAATTCCCCATATTTGTCATAAGTAATGTCACGAGTGATTTCCAAATTATCGATAAATTCACGACTCACGAAGTGGCATTTGTTAGGACTATTTAACGAATAAAATTAAGCTGTTTACTCACAAATCATTATTTAACTATAGTTATTTTAAAATATTTATATATTTAATGTAAACGGCGATGTTTGAAAACAAATGAGAAACGATTGGTACGCTTCATTTGCTTCTTTTGTTCATCCCTGCAATCAGATCATATTATTTATTGCCAAAGGATCGCAATATTGTAAGAATGCACCCTAGTGGAGAAATTTGTAACCAACATTATAGGTATTAATTAATTTCTGATGTCCTATGATGTAAATATGTCAATTATATTTTTCTGCAACGACATTTCCTGGAAAATAATTTGTTTAAGAAAGTGCACACAGTGGTTTCTCTTTTTTATGGTATTGTCAATTTCTACAAATGTTTTTATATCATCTCCCGCTTCTGCTGACATTCATGCACCGTACAATCTGGAAGCCGTATTTCTTAGAGAGTCAGTCACTGCAAAATAATGCTATGACCTATTCAAAGTGTTAAAAAAGGAGGTGCTTTCTTTATTATGATAAACTTCAGTTGATAAATTTGAGGTGAAACACGACTGTGATTGGTTGTAAATCAAAAATCATTGAAATGTGATTGGTCATTGACTCCCATTTGGGGCATGAGTTAATAGTCATAATAAAATCCATTCATCCATAGTAATTCTGACCGAAGGCAGGTCCTTCACTGCAATCATAGCATTTTTATGCTATGCTTGCAGCTTTACTAGGGAATTGTAGGTGTGGTAGCTTCCCGTTGCTTTCCACACCGGTGAAGGATGATGATGATAATAATAATGATAAGGATGATGGCCATATGATTTCGGGGACCGTTTGGGCCTTAAAGTTTTCCTGACATTTGTCTTACAGGTGAGGAAAAACCCCGATAAAAACCTCACCCAGAAAAACTGCCCCGACCGGGGATAGAACCCGGGCCCGCTACGTGACAAGGCAGCACGCTACCTCGAGACCACAGCGGTGGACATAATAACAATAATAATAATAATAATAATAATAATAATAATAATAATAATAATAATAATAATAATAATAATAATAATAATAAAAAACAATAATATTAATAATAATAATAATTATTATTATTATTATTATTATTATTATTATTATTATTATTATCAATGCCCCAAGTTTTCATTTCTACATTTCTGGTGCTCTCTCCTGGCATTGGCTTAATTGTAACCCACTTCTAAAGTTGGGGCGCCTAGAAGGCGGAGTTACGTTACCCTGATGATATGATGAGTGATAAACGATAATGAAGTGCCAGGAGAGTTCTTAACCTAAAGTTAACCTAAATTCCAGACCATGGGCAATCACAGGAATAAGTCCCTTTAAGGAAAAAATCCTATAGTTTGACCGGGAATCGAACCCGGGACCTCATGAACAGTAGTCAGAATCTCTGACCACTAGCCCATGAGACTGGTATTATTATTATTACTCGTGTGACTACAAGTGAAAGTGTCTTGAATGGTTGTTATTCCTGCTTAACGGTATCACTACATAAATAGAAGAGAATGAATCAATAATATCCAAGTATTTGTTTCAGGACAGACATGTCTACTATACAGACAGTGGCCGATACACACAACCCTGTCTTCAGTGATAATAAAGGTAAGAACAAAATTCTTAAATTATATTTAAATTAATATTGGGAAGTAAAAATTATGAGGTTATATCATTAATAGTGAGTGGAGAACATATTTTAATCGACTCACCTCATACATTTTCAAACTTCTTTGATACCGACGGTTTCAGACAATATCATGTCCTTCTTCAGTCATGGCGTCCACTGATTGTAGCAAAGTATACATAGGAAAAACAAAAAGGATTTTAGAAACACGCACTAAAGAACATTTTAGAAATATTAAAAATTGTGAAACTGAAAAATCAGCAATTGCTGCACATAGTTTACTAGAACATCATAAAATTGAAAAAGAAGCGAAACTTTTGAAACAATTGGATAAACCGTTGGAATTGACAATTTGGGAAATGATATTCATTCAGAAGAATAAATATCGATCTATGAATTTCGATATTCCGGTGGATAAAAATTGAATTGCAGAGTTTATAATCCCAATGAAAGATGGCAGCACAAGAGGTGATGTCACTAAAGAAATCAACAATCACGGAATTTCATCAGTGGACGCCATGACTGAAGGAGGACATGATATTGTCTGAAACCGTCGGTATCAAAGACGTTTGAAAATGTATGAGAAGAGTCGATTAAAATATGTTCTCCACTCACTATTAATTCTTAAATTATTTTATTTAGATAGGAAATAGCTTCTTCTTCTTCTTAAACATAATTTGTAGGATTTTCATCCTGCTTATTTCCAAAATCACTCCTCGGAGGAAGACGTATTGGATGTGCATTCACTGTCTATCCATCTCTTGGCTGGTCTTCCTCTTGTTCTTCTCCCGTCCATTGGTCTATCTTCTTTAGCTCTTTTTGCAAGTCAGTTTTCTTCCATTCTTTCTATATGACCATCCCCGGCTGCAGTATGCGTCCCTGGAGGTAGAACAGGGGAACGGTCGGTGGATCTGCGACAGCAGTCCTCCCGGCTAGGCTCGAGGAGCCCGTGGACCAGGAATGAGCGACCTGACGTACTATGTAGCTCAGCAATTTCCCTGAAGTTGCGACTCCAACACCTTCTCCCTGAGGGGTTGGTTTAAGGCCGAGAACTCTTGAACGTGGACGCGAATAGAGAGGAGGACAAGATACTAGGACTTGGGAGTATGGCCTTTGACCGAGGTATCCCAAGGGGTGGAGGCATGGACCCAGATGACCATTCCAATATTTTCGTCTATCTATAATAAATTTGGTTACGGCCAGAATATGACATTTGTCCCTAATTTCTGTGTTGTGTATTTTATCAAACAATGTTTTCCCCTGAATAGTTCTTAAGATTTTCATTTCGCATGTGCTTATTATTTGTTTAGTTTTTGTTGTATCAGCCCTAGTTTCTGCTCCATATACAATAAGTGGTTGAACTATCGTTTTGTATATGCTGGTTTTGCTTTCTATTGACAAATGTTTGTTGCGCCCAATTAAATCTTTCATATACCCTGGTATTTGTGCTGCTTTATCAGCTTGTTTCTTTACTTATTTTTATTAAATATTTAGTGTCTGCTATTAATACACATAAATAATTAAATTCTGATACTTTTTTTTTTTGCAAATGCCCCAGATTGTCTCGACATTTCTGGTGTTCTCTCCTGACATGGTGTACTTGTAACCCACTTCTGAGGTTGGGGCGCCTGGAAGGCGGGGTTACGTTGCCCCGATGATATGATGGGTGATGATGATGATGATGATAGTGGTGCGCCAGGAGAGTCCCTAACCCTAAATTTAATCTAAGATGAATATGAATGATGATGATTGCGATGGCCATATGATTTCCGGGACCGTTTGGGCCTTAAAGTTTTCCTGGCATTTGTCTTACAGGTGAGGAAAAACCCCGATAAAAACCTAACCCAGAAAAACTGTCCAGACCGGTGATCGAACCCGGGCCCGCTGCGTGACAAGGCAGCACGCTACCTCGAGATCACAGCGGTGGACTTAAATTCTGATACTTGTTCTATAATTTTTCTTTCCACTTCTAATTTGCATCTTACTGGTTCTTTTGATATTGTTAAGCATTTTGTCTTATTCGTGTTAATTTCCATATTGTATTTTCATCCGAGGCTTGAACCTTGGGACTGCGAGCAATGTATAAGATACGCCATTATACAGGATTATTCAGAAACAAGGAGCAAACTTCCAAACTACAGAAGATAGAAACACAATTCTAACTTTCCTGGAAAGAGAAAAGTTCAAATTTCACTATGTTATGCATTCAATATGAGCACCAAGTGTTACGCGACAAATGCCAAAACGGTGGCTCATTTCTTGCCACACACTATTCAGCAGGTCACAGCTTCAACAATTCGATGTCACAGATTTTCAAGAGTGTCAGGCATAGGGGGGATAAAACACGGTCTTTTACGTAACTCCACAGATAAAAAGCACATGGGGTTAGGTCGGGTGACCTGGGAGGACATCGGTGATGAAATTTATCTTCTGGTCCTCCTCTTCCAAACCAACATTCTGGAATGGTGTTATTCAGGTAAAGTCGGACGTGGTTAGAAAAATACGTCTGTGCTCGAACATCAATCTTCTCTCTTTCCAGGAACGTTGTAGTTCGGAAGAAATAAATTTTCGCAGTCACGTCCCAACTTCTTTCAAAAAACGTTAAACTGAAAATATATAAAACTATTATTCTACCAGTTATATTATATGGGTGCGAAACATGGACTCTTACTTTAAGGGAGGAAAGGAGATTACGAGTATTTGAGAATAAAGTTCTTAGGATAATTTTTGGACCAAAGAGAGATGAACAGACAGGTGAATGAAGAAGACTACATAACAATGAACTACATGGTCTTTATAGGAAGCCAGATATAAGAACAGTTAAGTCTCGTAGACTGCCATGGACAGGACATGTTGCACGTATGGGGAATGAAGGACTTGCATGGAAGCTTCTTGTAGGAAAACCAGAGGGAAAACGCCCAGTTGGTAGACCAAGAATGAGGTGGGAGAATAACATTAACTATGATATGAGAGAAGCAGATTATACATGGAATGATTGGAAAGCATTAGCTCAGGATAGGGATGTATGGAGAGCTTATGTCTGCGCGGCCATGAACCTAAGGGTTCGATAGTGCCATTGAGTAAGTAAGTAAGTCTGTTCCTTCTTTCTGAATAGCCCTGTATTTAAGGATGCTTTAAGACACTCCAAGTTGTTAGTAGACCTGAGATCAAGGTCGCGGGTTGAAGTCCCGGTATGGTCACGATTTTTAAACAGCCCTAAACTTTCTAGTGCCACCATGGACTCAGCTTCCAACGCAAATAAATAATATACAATAAAACTTGCTCAAAACGGAATCATATCGTTCAATTTTTTCCACATTAGACAAAATTCCGCATTACAAAAAATAAAACTTATTAAAAGTCTTGGATTATAGAGTACCGTATATGTCTTTTTATGTAGCTTGAATTAATTGTAGTTTCGCTGCCTTTGAAAAGTGAAGTATAGATGTACAAGCGACTTCGGCGGTAACGCGCGAAAAAACAGTCCCGTTTCATCAGCGTTAAAAAAGTCTCTTAGGTGCGTATCCTGAAATTAAAGTATGCAGTTTCGGTTTCCACTCACTAACTACACTTTCGTCCACATCCTTTGATTCCCCGCAAATTTCATTCCACACTTCATTGTGTCGTCTTTTAAAACCGTCCAACCAACCTGAAGATGCCTTGAAATCATTATTCACTAGGGATTTAGCAAATTTCACTTTGAGCTTGACTTTGGAACATCGCCGGTCCTAAAATTTGGAGATTTATTTTCAATCACTTTTCGTTTAATGGCAATAATAATTACGTTTTAGCTATCTTTGTTTCGTAAATTCAGAACGGCATATGTGAATGACCGTTCTCAGAACTTAATCTAATTTAAGATTTTACTGTACAATTGTTATTTGTAAGACAGATATCTGTATTTCGCATAACGGGTCTGCAGAGAGGTCGAGGTAAAATTTCAGGTAGAGCTAGAATCTATACTTCACCCGGCGGCATAACGGAAATTCAATGTAAAACAAATTTATTTCTTTGTCTTTCCGCTTGATAAACATTTTTTTCATGAATTGTGTAGAAATGTCCTTCCGTTTTCGCGTTGCACAGATTCCGTTTTATACAAAATAATTACACGTGAAATTAGTATTATTTTTCCGGGACCAATAAATGGCTGTAAGTACGTATTTATTGTTTTATATTGTTCCCTCGCAGCGGGAAGTAAAACCACTGCCCTTTATGTATACTACGTACAATGTATATACAAAAGTATATCCAAAAGGTAGTGTTATATACATTATACGAAACAAATCACACCATTTTAAATTAACTGAACTTTATTTGAAACAATATAAAACAATTAATATGTACTTACCGCCGTTTTATTACTGATTGGTGCCACAGCTTGCTGTAGCCGCGAGGAGGTTTAAGGCCAAGTGTGCAATGACAACCAAAACGTTTCAATCTCTAGACATCGATTTCTGCGAACTGGATTATAATTTATTTTAATAAGTAAATCAAATTCAGTATATAATGGAAATGGACAGCTAGTGACAAATGAGGGAAATTTTGAGAAAGTGGCTGAATTCAAATACCTAGGAACAATAATCACAAACAGGAATGAGATGCACAAAAAAAATAAACATAGGCTCAATTCTGGAAATGCGTGCTATTATGCATTGCAGAGACTTTTGATGTCCCAACCCCTTTCAAAAAACGTTAAGCTGAAAATATATAAAACTATTATTCTACCAGTTATATTATATGGATGCGAAACATGGACACTTACTTTAAGGGAGGAAAGGAGATTACGAGTATTTGAGAATAAAGTTCTTAGGAAAATTTTCGGACCAAAGATGGATGAACAGATAGGTGAATGGAGAAGACTACATAACAATGAACTACATGGTCTTTATAGGAAGCCAGATATAATAAGAACAGTTAAGTCTTGTAGACTGCGATGGGCAGGACATGTTGCGCGTATGGGAAATGAAAGACGTGCATGGAAACATCTTGTAGGAAAGCCAGAAGGAAAACGCCCAGTTGGTAGACCAAGAATGAGGTGGGAGAATAACATTAACTATGACTTGAGGGAAGTAGATTATACAGGGAATGATTGGAAAGCATTAGCTCAGGATAGGCATGTATGGAGAGCGTATGTCCGCGCGGCCATGAACCTACGGGTTCGATAGTGCCAGTGAGTAAGTAAGTAAGCAAATCAAATTATTTTGAATAAATAAATTATTTTTTTATTAAACATACTGGCGACCGAATTATAATAGGCAGCTCGGCAAAAATGTATTCAGTCATTCACAATTTTATGAAAAAAAATTGATTTTGTACATACACTCGATGAACCTAGTAATCTTGCAGCCGGATCTTGGACTAATATTTAAAGATTTGGCGATAAAACTGTGTGTACGCTTATTTTATGGGCCAGCGCAACAGATGGCATAAAAAAATTATGAAATGCCGCCTAGCCGGTTGATGCATAACATCGTCCAATTGTTAACATGTGTATAATTTAAGCCTGGTTTATGTTTCAGATGTAGTGGACACGTGGTTCTTGATGGGGAGTCCCACTCTTATCGTCTCAATAGTTGTAACGTATCTCTACTTCGTGCTCAAACTGGGTCCTCAAATGATGGCGACCAGGAAACCTTACAACCTGCAGGGTCTACTTGTGGCTTACAACTTCATATTGGTTCTCTTCAGTCTTTTCCTCGCTGTAACGGTATGTAATAGCACATTACAATACGGGGGTGGGAAGTGGTATTTACAGAATTGAGGAAAATGTTTAAAAACCGAGTGATAGCGAGGTTTCTAATTTCCGAGATTCTATAAAACACTTCACAAACGTGCGTTGTACATTATTTTTTGCGCGATGGTGTTTTCAAAATAATAAATCTTCTTCTTTTTCACGGTTTGGGCTTATTTACTACCCGGTTCCGGCTCCAAATTGCTGCTCTTTCCACATTTTCCTTGGTCTTCCCAAACTTCTTCCTCGTGGTGAATATTTGTATGCTACTTTGGGTATTCTATTCTCAGTAATCAAAATACAACATGGAAATATCCTCACAAAAATAAAAAAACAATGGCCTTCAAGGGTGCTTATCCAGTTCGGACAAAGATAATATTAGAAAATAAACCAATAGAACAAGTAGTAACATATAACTTCCTAGGTTACGAAATATCATACACAGCGGAAACAGAAATAAATAACAAACTAAATAAGTTTAATTATATAACAGAAAATAATAAATAATAGTAAAATAATAACTTTGTTGGAAATATTTGCGTTCATTATAAACAATTGACTGACACGTTAGCAGTCTGGCCAATGTATATATGCTAAATGCCGATAATAATTGTTGAGATAACAGCAGGCCTTGATATCTATTTCGCATGAAATGGCTGCAAGTATGAATGATTGTAATCAAAACGACGAAATTGAAGAAGCGTGGGAAGGTGGGTGGCTTCTTTAGTGCCAGAGAAATCTAAATTAAGATTATGAAAAAACATACATTACATTCAGAAAGTGGCTGCAGGAGAAGAATTGTAGTGTAAGTGAAAAAAGTGTGGTTGCTTATTTCGTGCTTTGGAGTGAAACATTAAAGTCTCCAGCGAGTTTGTGGTCAGAATATTCAATGCTGATGACGATGATAAATTTAAAAGAACGTATCAATATTGCAGCTTTTGTTACATTAGTTAGCTTCCTGAAATAAATAATAGTTTTAAAAAACTAAAAGAGCACGCTTTATTAGAAAACTAAAAAATGAAAAATAATTTTAATTTCCAATACGCTTGGGATAAAATAAAGTGGTCAACAAAAAATCATCTCCAACACATATAGAATAAAATTAGAGTTATCAACAAAAAGAACATAATTTTACCATCAAAGGCGTGGGGTGCTCTATATCAATTAATATATTTGATAATAAACAGATATTGGTAAAAGTAAGCTCTCTAAGAAGAAAATGTAAAAATCATAAAAAGCACCCCTCGCTTTTGATGGTTAACTTATTTTATTTTATTCTATATGTGTTGGAGATGATTTTTTTGTTGACCACTTTATTTTATCCCAAGCGTATTGGAAATTAAAATTATTTTTCATTTTTTAGTTTTCTAATAAAGCGTGTTCTTTTAGTTTTTTAAAACTACTATTTATTTTTTATTTTTTAGTTTTAATATTTTACAGAATAAGGATTTTAGAAAATAAATATGAAATTATTGTATTGTCACGGGTCCTCTACACGTATACAAAGTTTCAAGTCGATCCAATGTTTCTAAGTGGGTGAAAATCGCGTTGAAAGATTCCGTTACATTGATACAAAAACACTTTTTTTTATTTTCTGATGATTATGGCCAGGATTTTAGAAAATAAATATGAAATTATTATATTGTCACGGGTCCTCTACAAGTATACAAAGTTTCAAGTCGATCCAATGTTTCTAAGTGGGTGAAAATCGCGTTGAAAGATTCCGTTACATTGATACTAAAACATTTTTTTTATTTTCTGATGATTATGGCCAGGATTTTAGAAAATAAATATGAAATTATTGTATTGTCACGGGTCCTCTACAAGTATACAAAGTTTCAAGTCGATCCAATGATTTTAAGTGGGTGAAAATCGTGTTGAAAGATTCCGTTACATAGATAGATAGATAGATAGATACAGGTCAAGCCAATATAAAGCGTGTAAAAGGATGAATATTGGACATAAAGCTAAAAAGTCTAAAAGTTTTCAGTAGAATTTTAAGTTAATATAAAATTATCATAACACATCATGAATATTATAAAAGTTGAGAATTTTAAGTCAATTACGGGTCAAACCACAGCAATTTTTCCTTAAAGGGAATCATTCCTGTGGTTGCTCATGGTCTGGAATTTAGGTTAAGAACTCTCCTGGCGCTTCATTATCATTTATCTCCCATCATATCGTCGGGATAACGTAACTCAGCCTTCCAGGCGCCCCAACTTCAGAAGTGGGTTACAATTAAATAAATTACAGGATAGAACACCAGAAATGTCGAAATGAAAACCTGGAGAATAGAATAAAAGAATTCAGATTAACTCTTTTTTTTTAGAGAAGTTGAGATGAAGAGGATTTCATTGGTATATTTCTTTTTGTTGCAGCCATTTGCTCAAGGAATGTTTGACCACATAATCACAGAAGGATGTCGGCCATCAACAAGAGTAAAACACGAACTCTCCAGAAAAGTAAGTTACCTAATTTTATACAGTGTGTCACATTATTCAATATTGAAATTTACAAATGAATTATAAGAAGAGACCAAAAGAGTAATTATTAAATAATCATAGTTTGGTGCATAGGGCCTATATATGTAGAGTATTTCATAATATATTACCCAATTTTTATAAATGTAATTGTATTTACTTATACACACAATTTTAATGTATACACATCTTTCTGTGCCTAAAGTTTTATTTTTCTTCTCCATACGTCTCTCTCCATCCAATCCATGCCTTCCAGTCATCCTGCTCTCATTCCAGTTCTTATTTCCTGCATCCACGAGTTTCGAGGTCTTCCTCTCCTCCTTCTTCCAGGTGGACACCATTCCAATGTGATAATTAAGTTAAAAATTCGTCCAAATAATGTTTTTCATCTCCATACACTCCCATTTAAGTGCGGAAAATAACATCAGGCATATGTATTGGGGGATAGCGAGGAGATACTAAAGGCCAACACGCACACACTACTGAGTAACACTAAGAAATTGGGACTGGAAGTAAATATCAATAAAACTAAATATATAGTCACATGTAGAAATACATTATATTATGGAAATGGACAAGGGGGCACGCCGTAGCGTAGTTGTTAAGGCACTGAGCTACAAGCCGGAGGGTCCAGGGTTCAAGTCCCGTTGGGGTCAGGATTTTTAAACTGACCCAAACCCTCTGGCGGCACTATGGCCCTGGGGTCGACTCAGCCTCTAACGGAAATGAGTACCAGACGCTTGTTCTGGGGGTAAAGGCGGCCGTCACGCAGGGCTGACAACCCGGCCGACATAAAGTGCCGATTGTCTAGAAAAAAGTGGGGGCCTTAACCTCCTACTACCCCAAGGGCCTCCGGGTCCGTTGTGGGATCACTTTACTTTACTTTTATGGAAATGGACAGCTAATGACAAATGAGGGACGTTTTGAGGAAGTGGCTGAATTCAAATACCTAGGAACAATAATCACAAATAGGAATGAGATGCACAAAGAAATTAAACATAGGCTCAATTCTGGAAATGCATGCTATTATGCATTGCAGAGACTCTTGATGTCCCAACTCCTTTCAAAAAACGTTAAACTGAAAATATATAAAACTATTATTCTACCAGTTATATTATATGGGTGCGAAACATGGACTTTAAGGGAGGAAAGGAGATTACGAGTATTTGAGAATAAAGTACTTAGGAAAATTTTTGGACCAAAGTGAGATGAACAGACAGGTGAATGGAGAAGACTACATAACAATGGACTACATGGTCTTTATAGGAAGCCAGATATAATAAGAACAGTTAAGTCTCGTAGACTGCGATGGGCAGGACATGTGGCACGTATGGGGAATGAAAGACGTGCATGGAAGATTCTTGTAAGAAAACCAGAGGGAAAACGCCCAGTTGGTAGACCAAGAATGAGGTGGGAGAACAATATTAACTATGATTTGAGGGAAGTAGATTATACAGGGAATGATTGGAAAGCATTAGCTCAGGATAGGGATGTATAGAGAGCTTATGTCCGCGCGGCCATGAACCTATGGGTTCGTAAGTGCCAGTGAGTAAGTAAGTAAGAATCTGACTGTAGGATCACTATAAGAGCGGATATGGTACAGATATCTGAATTCAGCCACTTGTTCAAAATTTCCCTCATTCGCCATTAATTGTCTATTTCCATTATATAAATGTATTTATAATCACTAAATTTATGTTTGTTTCAGTTGAACTCATACGCCTGGTGGTACTTGATGACAAAGGTGATAGAACTAGCTGACACGGTGAGTAGTAACATTAGCTGTTAGCCATTTCAAATGTGAATTCGTACTTAGAAATTATATTAAATGGCAGCTGAACTCAGTATTATGGAATAAAAACGTCCTTTTTGCGCAATAGTTCATTTTGGCGTACTTACAGCAATTAAGTTCAACTTAATACATTTCGGAGTTGCCAACCTAAATAACTATACTCCAATAAAAATAACTATACTTTAATATTATATATTACAATCACGCGTGCGGGAAGTAAAACCACTGCCTTCTATGCATACTACATACAATGTAAAGTAAATTAAAGTAATCCCACTGCAGGCCTCAGGAGGCCCTTGGGATAGCAGGAGGTTAAGGCTCCCACTTTTTCTAGACAATCGGCACTTGATGTAAGCAGGGTTGTCAGCCCTGCGTGACGGCCGCCTTTACACCCAGAACTAGCGTCTGGTACTCATTTTTGTTAGAGGCTGAGTCGACCCCAGGGCCATAGTGCCGCCAGAAGGTTTTGGTTAGTTTAAAAATCCTGATCCCCACCGGGACTTGAACCTTCGACCTTCCGACTTGTACCGCAGTGCTTTACCATTACGCTACGATGTATACTTATACAAAAAATATCCCAAAGGTAGTGTTAATATACATTGTACGAAACAAATCAGTGCATTTTAAATGAACTGAACTTTATTTGAAACAATATAAAACAATAAATACGTAGTTACCGCCATTTTATCACTAAATTGCTCTCACGGCCTCCTGCAGTTTCAACTAACAAACATTGCCCACAACGTTAACGCTAGTCAATTGTTTATAATGTACGCAAATATTTCCAACAAAGATATTATTTTACTATTATTTATTATTTTGAAAACATCATCGCGCAAAATATAATCTACAACGCACGTTTGTGAAGTGTTTTATAGAATCTTGTTATCGCTCGGTTTCTGAACATTTACCTCGATTCCAAAACATTCAATTTTGAAGTTGTAGTGACTTAAGATGATTATCATCATCCTTATAGTCGGCCGCGGTGGACTAGTGGTTATGCTCCTTGCCTCTGGTCCCGAAGGTCGCGGGTTCAAACCCGGCCGGGGTCAATGGATTTTTTAGGACGGAAAAATCCAAGGAGCAAGTCCACCGGGAGAGACTTTAAGCCGTGGGTCCCGAGCCTGGAGATTTTCAGGCTCGTAAAAAATCCTTAAGCCTGAATGAAAGGCCTCTAACAAAATTTACCGAATTTTCGCGTCCTAGTACTACCTTGGTTTCCTAGATGTCAGTATGAGGCAGAACGCTGACCACGGACCACTCAAAATGACATCTATACGAAAACAAGTGTAACTAAATTAGCATGGTTCAAATTCATCCCTGTAGGGGGAGAGCGCCTAAATCTCTGTGAAGGGAAAAACATAGGCTTACAATACAATACAATCGCCCTTATCATCTTTCACCGGTGTGAAAAGTAACAGGAAGCTTCTTTACCCTAGTAAAGCTGCATGAAAATGTTATGATTGCAGTGAAAGGCCTGTCCTCGGACATAATTATTAAAGAATAGAATGATAATTATGGACAGATTGAGTTTGGCGACCATTAAACCTTAAAGTTTCCTAAAATGTGTTTTGTAAATAAGAAAAAAACCGAAAAGACCTCAATAAGTAGACTTGTCACGACCGAGAGTCGAACTTGGGTATCTCCGGACCACAGTGGTGAAAAGAAAAATGTTTTGATGTCTTTGAATGTACTAGAACCTAAGACACTCAGGAACATGTTTTTCTCGTCACGTTTGCGAAGACTTAAAAACGATCTCTGGGAACGGAAACAATAGCACGAAAAAGTCGCTTCAATTTGCATAAATCAATGTTTTTGTCAAAGAAAATTTACATTGCTAAGAAGACATAAAACACAAAACCTATTTGTTCTAGAAATGCATTAATTATCTTATATAACTCTACAAACAAGGATATTCCCAGGTACTTACCTACACTCGACAGGACATCATGAAAAACACGTCACGCAGGGATTGCGTAAACTAAGAGAATTCCTCAAGTCCAATTTATGGTCCGATTGTGCTAATTTACGAAATGTATATTTCTTTTGTTAATCTTTAAATTGTATGAACTGAACTTTATATGCAAATTTGGGTAAAACAAAGGTTCAATTGTGGAAATGCAAGCTATTATGCGTTAAGGGACTATTGTCGTCTCAACTTCTCTTTAAAACATATAATTGAAAATACAGTATGTGACATAACTCAGTCACTGCACAAGGGTACAAGGAAAAAATTCGATTGGTTGAAATTGCTGTTTGGATACGTGACCTTCAGAATTTCTAGGGTTTTACCGATACCTGATTTTTATAAGTTCTTCTTGGTTTTCTTCTCCCCCTGCTTCCTGTTTGTTACCATAATCGTAGGTAAATTATTTATAGGCTATATATTTTTTTTTATTTTCATTTCTTCTTTAATGACCAATTCACTTGCTTGCCTGTCTTACCATCAATCCAAATCTACCAGCATAAGTAGGCCTAAAGCTATTATTATTTATTAATTATTAATTATTTTTATTATTTTTATTATTTTTGTTATTTTTATTATTTTTATATTTTTTATCATTTTTATCATTGTTATCATTGTTATCATTTTTATCATTTTTATCATTCTTATCATTGTTATCATTTTTAGCATTTTTATCATTTTTATCACTGTTATCATTATCATTGTTACCATTATTATTATTATTATTATTATTATTATTATTATTATTATTATTGTCCACTGCTATGGTCTTCAGGTAGCGTGCTGCTTTGTCACGCAGCGGGCCCGGGTTCGATCCCCGGTCGGGGCAGTTTTTCTGGGTGAGGTTTTTAGGGTTTTTCCTCACCTGTAAGACAAATGTCAGGAAAACTTTTAAGGCCCAAACGGTCCCCGAAATCATATGGCCATCATCCTTCACCGGTGTGGAAAGCAACGGGAAGCTACCACACCTAAAATTCCCTGGTAAAGCTGCAAAGCATAACATGAAAATGCTATGATTGCACTGAAAGACCTGCCCTCGGGCAGAATTACGATGGATGGATTATTATTATTATTAATACAATTTAGGTTTTATAATTTTTCGATATAATTATGATATATTAGGGTTTTGCAGATAGGCTACTTATATGATTGATCCAAATTCTGCTTGGTTTTCTTCTCCCTCTTCTTCTGCAGTTTGCCAGTGATATATTTAGGTTATCTTTAATTTTCCTTCCTGGTGAAATTGCTAATTAATTTGTGACTCTTAGGGTCGGTCTCTTCCCAACTCCTTTAAAAAAACGATAAACTGAAAATATATAAAACTATTATTCTACCAGTTATATTATATGGATGTGAAACATGGACTCTTACTTTAAGGGAGGAAAGGAGATTACAAGTATTTGAGAATAAAGTTCTTAGGAAAATGTTTGGACCAAAGAGAGATGAACAGACATGTGATTGGAGAAGACTACATAACAGTGAACTACATGGTCTTTATAGGAAGCCAGATATAATAAGAACAGTTAAGTCTCGTAGACTGCGATGGGCAGGACATGTGGCACGAATTGGGAATGAAAGACGTGCATGGAAGATTCTTGTAGGAAAACCAGAAGGAAAACGCCCAGTTGGTAGACCAAGAATGAGGTGAGAGAATAACATTAACTATGATTTGAGGGAAGTAGATTATACAGGGGAGGATTGGAAAACATTGGCTCAGGATACAAATATATGGAGAGCTTATGTCCGCGCGGCCATGAACCTACGGGTTCGGTAGAGCCAGTGAGTTAGATAGTTAGGGTCGGTCTCACCAACAGAGGTAACTGTATTACGCCAGTTTAAGCTATGCATTATAGACGGAGAAAACTGGCGTAATACAATTACCTCTGTTGGTGAAATTGACCTTTAGAATTTGCTGTTTGGATACGTGACCTTCAGAATACAATATCAAGCACTACTGCTTGAGGTAATTCGCCAACTAGGGAACAATTTCGATGGTTGTTTATTGTACAGATGTTGTAAGCAAGAGAAACTAATATACTTGCATTTTTGGTTAAGTAACTTATGTTACACCCTTTATACAAAACTGTTAACCTCCCAATTATATTATATGGATGCAAAACATAGACTGTTACTTTAAGGGCGCGCAGACATAAGCTCTCCGTACATCCCTATCCCGAGCTAACGTTTTCCAACCATTCCCTGTATAATCTACTTCTCTCAAATCATAATTAATGGTATTCTCCAACCTCATTCTTGATCTTCCCTCTGGTTTTGCTACAAGAAGCTTCCATGCACGTCTTTCATTCCCCATTCGTGCCACATGTCCTGTCCATGGCAGTATATGGGACTTAAACTGTTCTTATTATATCTGGCTTCCTATAAAGACCATGTAGTTCACTGTTATGTAGTCTTCTCCATTCACCTGTCTGTTCATCTTTCTTTGGTCCCAACATTTTCCTAAGAACTTTATTCTCAAATACTCGTAATCTCCTTTCCTCCCTTAAAGTAAGAGTCCATGTTTCGCATCCATATAATATAACTGGTTGAATAAAAGAGCACCGTACAGGTGCTGGATCAAACCAATGTTGTTGACTATTTAACTCACGCACCAAATGAGAGTCAATGACCAATCACGTTTCAATGATTTCTGTTTTACAACCAATCAGAGTCGTGTTTCACGAAATATTTATCAGTGTTATAATTACCATATTAAAGAAAACTCCTCCTTTTTAATATTCTGAACAGGTTGACCATTGTTTTGCAGTGACAGAGCCTGTGAGAAATACGGCTACCAGATTGTATATATAGTGCATTAATGTCAACACATGCCGCATGCGGGAGTTAATATAAAAACATTTGTAGCAATTAATTATACCACCAAAAAAAGAAACCAGTGTTTGCACTTTCTTAAATGTATTTTTTTTTCCCAGGTAATAATCCAGAAAAATATAATTGCCATATTTACATCATACGACATCAGAAATGAATTAATATACAGTTTGATGTGTTTCATTTTTTCTCCACTAGAGAGCATTCTTACAATATTGCGTTCCTTTGGCAATAAATAGTATGATCTGGTTGAAGTGATAAACAAAAGAAGCAGATGAAGCGTACCAATCGTTTCTAATTTGTTTTCAAACATCGCCGTTTACATTAAATATATAAATATTTTAAAATAACTATAGTTAAATAATGATTTGTGAGTAAACAGCTTAATTTTATTCGTTAAATACTTCTATCAAATGCTACTCTTAATTTCCAAATTCTGTAGATAAATTCACTCCTCACTTGGTCAGTCGTGAATTTATCGATAATTTGGAAATCACTCGTGGCATTACTTATGATAAATTCTTTGAGTTGAAAACATAGATTGCTCAAATTAAGATATCCTTGCCTGGGCCCATAAAAGACAAAGATTAATTCAACATTCTTAATGAATTGTTAAACATGTAATATGTTGTAAGCTGTACAGATTATAATCGTGGAAGTTCTTAGGAAAGAGGAAATCATATTCGCTTGAGAAAATCTTTGGAAGTTTACACTCATATCTGACATTGACTAGCTACTAAATCAATAGGCAGAAGTTATTTAAAAAGCAGATAACTAAAGTTTAATGAGAGTCAAAAAACAGTCAGATATAACATTGAAATAAATAAAAGATAGTTAGCTTAACATTGAAAATAACTTGACAAAAGAAAACAATAATCTCATTGATCATCCAACAAAACAATGGTAATAAAACATACGTACTCTATTACATTCACACTAGTCCAGCCAAGGGCTAGGGTACACGATACTTGTGGCCCCACCCTGTCCTAAGGGACTAATAAACAAAAGAAGCTCCTCTGAGCTATATCGACCTGACTCCTTTGGTTGACAAACAGATGAAGATTGGATGTTAGTAAGCACAGCTTTATTTGAGAGTTCACTAGGAGAGGGGAGGATGCGCGATAGCACACGGCGCATAATGGAAAGGAGGAGGGGTACGTAGAAGAGAATTTGGCACTGTTCACTAAGATCACAGAAGAAATGGAGACGCGATAACGTATTGGTTGCGCAGTATGACGTAATCCATGTATCGAAAATTTGATTTCGGTACAACAGTTTTATATATTTTCAGTTCAACGTTTTATGAAAGGAGTTGGGACGTCAAGAGTCTCTGTAATGCATAATAGCAGGCATTTCTGGAACTACATAACACTACATGGTTCTTATAGGAAGACAAATAATAATAAGAACAGTTAAGTCTCATAGTCTGCATTAGGCAGGGCATGTGGCATGATTAGGAAATGAAGGACGAGCATAGAAGCTTGTTATAGGAAAACGCCCAGTTGGTGGACCAGGAATGAGATGGGAAAATAACAATCACGAATTGAGGGAAGTATATTATACAGGGACTGATTGGAAAACACTAGCTCAGAATAGGAATGTATAGAAAGGTAATGTCCGTGCGGTCATGAACCCAAAGATTTGATAGTGCTAATGGGATAGTTAAGCATGTGCGATTTAAAATTAAGTCTTAATTGAAGGTGCACTTCGTGGATTTTCAGTTACATCGTATTAAAGAGTTCATCATCCACATGGGACTAGTTCTGTGGTGTCACGGAAATCTGTTTCACTGCATGATACCTGATCAAACGTTAGCTCACAAAACTTTATTTTTTCCGTGTGTTTCAGGTTTTCTTCGTTCTGCGAAAGAAGCAGAAACAGATTACGTTTCTGCACGTTTATCATCACTCATCGCTCGCGTTCTTCTCGTGGTGTTACCTCAAGTACATGCCAGGTAAATTATTATTATTATTATTATTATTATTATTATTATTATTATTATTATTATTATTATTATTATATCGGCCGCGGTGGACTAGTGGTTATACTCCTTGTCTCTGGTCCCGAGGGTCGCGGGTTCAAACCCGGCCGAGGTCGATGGATTTTTTAGGACGGAAAAATCCAAGGAGCAAGTCCTCCGGGAGGGACTTTAAGCCGTGGGTCCCGAGTCTGAAAATTTTCAGGCTCGTAAAAGATCCTTAAGCCTGAATGAAAGGCCTCTACGCAAAATTTACCGAATTTTCGCGTCTTAGTTCTACCTTGGTTTCCTAGATGTCAATATGAGGCGGAATGCTGACCACGGACCACTCAAATGACATCTATACGAAAATAAGTGTAACTAAATTAGTATGGTTCGAATTCTTCCTGTAGGGGCAGAGCGCCCAAATCTCTGTTAAGGGAAACATGGGCTTAGAAGATACAAGAAGAACTAGCGGACCCGGCATATGTTCTCAGCCCGAACCTTGAATTCTCGTGTCATGGCCGGACGATAAAAATATAAGTTACTTTATTACAATAAAATTCACTAATTAATAAGTTCGCAAAAAAACTCCTCACTGCCATCTCTTGTGGCTCAAGAAGCGTGCATTATGACGTCACATTGTTGTCGCGCGGAATATGTCGGTAATGATTATGACAATACACAATATAAAAATCCTATAACCCGATCGCAACGCCACCTATCGGGTCCAATTGTGAATCCAAACCATCCAGGGATCCACTCAGAAACCACGCAAAATTTCATCAAAATCGGTCAGTCGTTTAGGCGGTTTTTAATTTAGGATTTCAAGTAAACCTCCACTTCTAATTCTCTGATTCCGCTCACTTTTGGATAATACATGCCTCGGTTTATTTGACTGGGATATGCTGAGTTTCGTTGTGAAACATAAAAAAATTGTGACCGCTAGAGCGATTTTTAAAATTTCAATTCAGGTGAAATCCTTCACCTAATGGTTTTAGAGGATACAATTTTGAATCTAAACCATCAGGGACCCACTCTAACACTCACAATAAAATTTAATCAAAATTTGACGAATTTTATAGGTTTTTTTTTTATTTCGGATTTCAAGTAAACCCCCACTTCTTATTGTCGAATTTCGCTGATTTTTGGACAGTACACACTTCTTCTTCGTCAGGCTCTACGACTTCCAGGGGAATGTCTTGGCCTTCTCAACCAGTTTACGCCACTTCTTCCTGTCTTGTGCAGTAGATTTCAAATCAAAAATCCGCATCTCTCTCAAATCCTCAATTACGTCATCTTCCCATCGATCCTTGGGTCTTCCCCTTGGTCTTATTCCCTGTGGCTTCCAATTCAAAGTATCATTCGGCAACAGTACACACTTCGGTTTACTTTAATACGATATTCCGAGTTTAGTTGTGAAATATCGAAAATTGCAATCGATAGAGCGATTTTTAAATTTTCGTTTCAGGTCAACTCCTACACCTAATGATTTTATAACATAATAGATAACGACTAAACACTCGCCGCATTTGAAACACTGTACATACAAATTTTCACGAAGATCGGTTTAGAAGCTCATAAAGGACAGACACACACGTTCATATATATATATATATATATATATATATATATATATCCATCCATAGTAATTCTGCCCGAAGGCAGGTCCTTCACTGCAATCGTAGCATTTTCATGCTATGCTTGCAGCTTTACTAGGGAATTGTAGGTGTGGTAGCTTCCCATTGCTTTCCACACAGGTGAAGGATGATGATGATGATGGCCATATGATTTCGGGGAACGTTTGGGCCTTAACGTTTTCCTGACATTTGTCTTAAAGGTGAGGAAAAACCCCGATAAAAACCTCACCCCGAAAAACTGCCCCGACCGGGGATCGAACCATGTATATATAATACAGATTTACCTCATCATGCACTTAGCGTTTCGTCCTTTAGGAAGGTCGATTGCAACATAACTAACTGGTTCTATTGGAACCCGTAGGTCCATGGCCGCACGGACATAAGCTTTCCATACATCCATATCCTAAGCTAATGTTTTCCAATCATCTCCTATGTAATCTACTTCCTTCAAATCATGGTAAATGTTATTCTCCCACCTCATTCTTGGTCTACCAACTGGGTGATTTCCCTCTGGTTTTCCTACAACAAGCTTCCATGTTCCTCTTTCATTCCCCATTCGTGCCACATGTCCTGCCCATCGCAGTCTATGAGACTTAACTGTTCTTATTATATCTGGCTTCCTATAAAGACCATGTAGTTCATTGTTATGTAGTCTTTCTGATTCCAAACATACCTCCATTACCTATATCGACGCCGGTAAAAGTTATGGCTCTAGAAATTACGGTAAATTGGGTCTTGGGTCTTAAAATATAGTAGGTAATGTTTTTATTATTGATTAAAATTTTTCTCACTGAAAGATAAATTATATTTGAAGAGAAAAATTTTCGCCTAGACCGAGACTCTAACCCGGGACCCTTGGCTTGCCGGGCCAAATGCTCTACCAACTGAGCTACCGAGGCGAGTTACGATCTAGACGCAAATTTTTGTCTTATATACGTTGTAATTCCCTATCGCCAAATGCTTTTGAAACCATTGCTTCTATCTTTGCAAATGGCGGCTTCTTAGTTAAGAAGACATTTATTGGGAATTTAACATTACTTTATAAAGCTAGTAAGGTCTAGGCGAAAATTTTTCTCTTCAAATATAATTTATCTTTCAGTGAGAAATGTTAAATCAATAATAAAAACATCATTAGAAGCCTTACTAGCTTTATAAAGTAATGTTAAATTCCCAATAAATGTCTTCTTAACTAAGAAGCCGCCATTTGTAAAGATAGAAACAATGGTTTCAAAAGCATTTGGCGATAGGGAATTACAACGTATATAAGAGAAAAATTTGCGTCTAGATCGTAACTCCCCTCGGTAGCTCAGTTGGTAGAGCACTTGGCCCGGAAAGCCAAGGGTCCCGGGTTCGAGTCTCGGTCTAGGCGAAAATTTTTCTCTTCAAAGATAGTAGGAAAATTGAATCTCAGCTCAATAAAGGGGGTAAAAATAATGTTCCTAGTGAAAAAAAAGTGACTACACATGGTTAAGAGGGGCGATGGGTGAAGTTTCTATTTTCTACATTTTTTCAGCTAGAGACTTGATTTTGCTTACTTTCAGTACGTATTACGAATGAATGAACAGCGCATATCAAGTAGAATGTATAATTATAAACCAAAAGGGAGAAGAATGTTGGGAAGACCATTGAAGAGATGGAAGGGCCAATTCGACCTATAATGAGATCGGAACAGGCCATTGGGCTTAATGCTTGTTGTTGATGATGAGACTTGAATTTTTGTACAAACATTCATTGCATGATACATAATGATGTGTTTCATTCTTGTGAGACATTTATTTTACGAGTTATAATGTTGAGTGATTCCGGGTTATGTGGCCGTGGTCCATAGTTGGTGTTGATACCAGACGTTTCGCCCTCAACTGCGGAGGGCATCTTCAGTGGCGAGTGCTTCTAGGCGTGTACTAGGCGTGTGATCTACTTGGATCTTCCGACCAGGAAACACGCCTAGAAGCACTCGCCACTGAAGATGCCCTCCGCAGTTGAGGGCGAAACGTCTGGTATCAACACCAACTATGGACCACGGCCACATAACCCGGAATCACTCAACATTATGATTACCGGCCGTGAAAGCCTGCATTCAACTATTTTACGAGTTATTAAATATTATATTTAAAAAATTGCATATATTATAACTAAATGGGTTCCACAATTTTTTAGTAAAATGTCTGTTTTTTTTAGAAGACCCTTAAAATATTTAGAAAAAGCATCTTATAATGTGAATACAAGGGGAGAAAGAAAATAAGGTTGTACCTCCTGCATAGAATTACAAAAAAAATAATTGCATACATTTTATTTTTTATTTCTGAAAATACTACTTCAATCATGACACCCACGCACTGCTTTGTTACTCATTATTTTTAGGACATGCAGTAAAAATTTGAACCTTCTAGGACAAAATGTGTGATTTACATTTAATTTTGTACTGTAAGCCTATGTTTTCCCTTTCCAGAGATTTAGGCGCTTCCCCCTACAGGGAAGAATTTGAACCATGCTAATTTAGTTACACTTGTTTTCGTATAGATGTCATTTTGAGTGGTACGTGGTCAGCGTTCCGCCTCATACTGACATCTAGGAAACCAAGGTAGTACTAGGACGGGAAAATTCGGTAAATTTTGCTTAGAGGCCTTTTCATTCAGGCTTAAGGATTTTTTACGAGCCTGAAAATCTTCAGACTCGGGACCCACGGCTTAAAGTCCCTCCCGGATGACTTGCTCCTTGGATTTTTCCGTCCTAAAAAAGCCATCGACCCCGGCCGAGTTTGAACCCGCAACCCTTGGGTCCAGAGGCAAGGAGCATAACCACTAGTCCACCGCGGCCCACTAAATATAATATAACAAGTTTAAAGATTTGCATGCAGTTTAAATACAACGTCCCGCGCCGTAGCCGAGCGGTTAAGGCAGGAAGCCTTGGCGCAGAGCTACGGGACTTGCGCTGGTTCGAGTCTCCATGGGGGAAGACATTTTCTCGTGGTATTTCGGCCAGTATGGGACCGGTGCCCACCCAGCATCGTGAGGCATTTGGGTAGCTACAATAAGTAGCGGCTCCAGGTTGAGAAGACCAGTTATAACGGCTGGGGGACTCGACATGCTGACCACATGTCACCCCTACACTGGCTGATTATCATATACCTCTGTGATTTGCACACGTGGATGTGAGGCCAGCAGCTGGCTGGTAGGCTAAGGGCCTTGAAGGCCTGTCGCGCCAGGAGTTTTTTTTAAATACGATATGTAACATACAGGCCTAATCAGCACTTTAGGGCACTTAGAAGCGTTATAGGGCTCTGAAACGTTGCCAACATATACATTAGAGTACAGGCTATTCTTTAGTACAAAAAACAAAAACTGCCAATGTTGATCTCAAATGGCCAATTTTTCACCCATCACTCCTCTTAACGGTCTAGTGCGGAAACGGGTGTGTTTGAGTTTACATGTAGGTGGATTCCTCAAATGTCATTGGATAATTATGACGTGACCAGAGAAAGTGCCCAGTAGGCAGGCCAAGAATGAGGTGGGAGAATAATATTAACCACGATTTGAATAAAGTAGGTTATAGAGGGAATGATTGGAAAAAATTAGCTCAGGTTAGGGATGTATGGATAGCTTATGTCCCCGCGACCATGGATCTATGGGTTCCATAGTATCAGTGAGTTCATATTCACAAAGATATTTGAGTTATAATATAAGAAAACGAAAACAATGAACAGAATACCCTGGAAAAATACAACATGAAAATATCTGAAAATAAAACCAAATCCATGGCAATCACTGGAAGTAAAAATAATAATAAATAATAAACCAATAGAACAAGTAACACACTTTAATTATTTAGGTAATAATATATCACAGTTTCATAATCAAAAAGATGTGGAAACAAATTTAGAAAAATATAACAGATTAAATGGTATAATTAGGAGAAATTTTGGAAAACTAATGAGGAAAGAAACCCAACTGAGATTTCATAATGCCATAGCCAAACCTGCTCTACTATACGGAAGTGAATGCTGGACACTTCGAGCAAAAGATAAATCCCGCATTAATAGTTCACAAATGAGATTCCTCCGATCACTAACTGGAGTAACATTAAGGGATAGAATGAAAAGTGATGAGATAAGGATGCAGTGGAATAGTAGGGAAATGGTTGAACATATACAAAATTATCATAAGTAATGCCACGAGTGATTTCCAATTTATCTAGAGAATTTGGAAATCAAGAGTGGCATTTGTTAGGACTATTTAACGAATAAAATTAAGCTGTTTACTCACAAATCATTATTTAAATATAGTTATTTTAAAATATTTATATATTTAATGTAAACGGCGATGTTTGAAAACAAATGAGAAACGATAGGTACGCTTCTACTGCTTCTTTTGTTTATCACTGCAACCAGATCATACTATTTATTGCCAAAGGAACACAATATTGTAAGGAGGAGCTTTCTTTAATATGGTAATTATAACACTGATAAATATTTGGTGAAACACAACTCTGATTGGTTGTAAAACAGAAATCATTGAAACGTGATTGGTCATTGACTCCCATTTGGGGCATGAGTTAAATAGTCAGATTAAATGGTTCCAACACGTCCAGAGAATGTCAAATTCCCGTTTACCAAAGATGATTTACCACCTCAACCCTAAAGGCAAAAGAGACCTCGAAGACCCTTCAACCGATGGAAAGATCAGTTTTTGTAGTCGGAGAACGGGCATCATCACCCAATACTGCATTCGGAAGAAGAAGAAGAAGAAAACGAAAACATGAAATTACCTGATAATGAGATCACTTAGAAAACATTAGTGAACAGCTTGTGAAATGTTGTAATCTCTGTTCTCAGACAAGTAAACAATTCCCAAATTATAATGAACATCGATTTAGTAATACGCAACATAAATTTCGTGATAACTGTCGTAACAATTTCAAAATAAAATAACATATCAATTTTCACTTTTAGCCTTCAGATAGATGGACGCAATTTTTTCTTCAAAACATTTATTTATTTATTTATTTATTTACAGATTTCCAATCTTTACACATCTTCCTATGCCTAAAGTTTTTATTTTCCTTCTCCACTCGTCTCTATCCATCCACTCCATGTCCTCCTGTCCTCTTGCTTTCATTCCAGTTCTTATTTCTTGCATCCACGAGTTTCGAGGTCTTCCTTTCCTTCTTCTTCCAGGTGGACACCATTCCAATGATTTTCTGGGTAACCTTTCTTCTTGCATTCGTTGTACATGCCCATACCAATTTAATTGATTGTAGCTTATAATCTTTGGTTTTTACAGCTGCTACCGTCTTCCCGTGCCATACCTCCAAAGCCTACGATCTTGTGCATCTTCAATGCTTAGCCCTCTTGCTTGCATTAATGTCTTCATGTTTTCCTTCCATGTTAACTTTGGTCTCCCTCTTTTCTTCTTCCTGCTCGGTTGCCATTGATACAGTTGATTCGGCCATCGCTCATTTTCCATTCTTAAAATATGTCCTAACCACTTTAATTCTTTCTCTTAAATTCTTTCAATTATGCTTTCTTCTGCTTCCATTATGTTTATAATTTCCTTATATGTGGCATGTCCGTCTCCTCAACTTAAGTTCTTTAAAACTCTGTAGGCCTTTCGGGACTAGTCCCATCATCAGCAGAATGCATTAAGTCCGTTTCTGCTGATGATGGGACTAGTCCCGAAAGGCCTACAGAGTTTTAAAAGAACTTAAGTTGAGGAGACGGACCTACAAGGTAACTATATTATAGTTTTTAACCGTACATTATATTACTGTGAACTAATATCTCAACGGAAAATCACCATGAATTTTATTGGTGTTAATATACATTATACGACACAAATCACTGCATTTTAAATTAACTGAACATTATTTGAAACAATATAAAACAATAAGTTCGTACTTGCTGCCATTTTATGACTGATTGGTGTCACGGCCTGCTGTAGTCTCAACTAAATTATTTTCGGCAGTTACCGTATGAACATTGGCTAGACTGTTAACGTTAGTCAGTTGTTTATAATGAACGCAAATATTTCCGACAAAGATGTTATTATTTTACTATTATTTATTATTTTCAAAACACCATGGCACAAAAAATGATGTAAAACCCACGTTTGTGAGGTGTTTTACAGAATCTCGGGAATTAAAAACATGGCTATCGCTCGGTTGTTAATCATATCCTCACTTCTGTAAAAACAACTTCCCAGCCTCGCACCGTAATTTACATCTTCTTCTTCTACTACAAGGTTTAGGCTATGCAGCCTGTTCCGGCGAAATTAAAAGTGGAGTCCATCTTCTACGTGGTCGGCCAACATCTCTTGTTCCTCTGGGATTATACAGGAAGGTTCTTTTTGGTATTCTTTCGTTGTTCATTCTCATTAAGTGTTCTGTCCATTTCTTATTATTTTCGCTGATTTTATCTTCAATTTTATATATATTTAATTCTTCTCGTATAGTTTCATTCCTTATTCTATCCGCTCTTGTGCATCCTTTCACATTACGTAAAAACAGCATTTCCGCAGTCTGTATCCTGCTTTTATCCCTTGATTTCATTATCCAATTTTAACTTCCATACAACAACAAAGGAACAACCATTGTTTTATATAATTTAAGTTTCGTATCTTTCCTTGTTTTCCGACCTAAGGTTCTTTTTATGGTTCCACAAATAGCGTGAAATTTATTTACTTTATTTTCTATATCTTTATTTTCTCTATAAGTTATATCACATCCTAAATATTGGAAATGTGATACTTGTTCTATTATTTTGTTATCCAGTACAATTTTTGATCTAATTCCATATTTACCAATAAATGCCATTTACATTATTTAAATAAATTAAGAGGGTGTGCGAATAAAATAGTTCCATTTTTTTAATAACCTAATGTAGACACTAGAAAATCCATATACCACTTTGGAAAGTTGGGAAGAAACTACTGTAAGTTTCATGTGCTCTCCCAAAGTTTACGTGGAATTCGTCAAGAAACAAAAAAAAAATGTATTAGTAATTAAACATTTTGTTCCAGGAGGTCAAGGTGTTGTCATCGGCTTCCTGAATTCATTTGTTCATGTGATTATGTATTTCTACTACATGGTGTCAGCACTTGGCCCTCAGTATCAAAAATATATTTGGTGGAAAAAATACATGACAGGTTTACAATTGGTAAGTGTTTTCATTAAATGTACTTAAACTTAAATATGTAAGGTACTTCTCGGATTTTTCTAGGAAAAAATCAACATAAACAGAATGGAAGTAATATAAATGCATTTCTTTTATTCCCCATACGTTCAACATGGGCTGCCCTTCGAAGTCTATATCTACTCGTAGTTCACCATTAAGATCATGTAGTTCACTGTTATGTAGTTTTCTCCATTTACTGGTGTGTTCATCTCTCTTTCGTCTAAAAATTTTCCTCAGAACTTTATTCTCAAATATTTTCTCCTCCCTTAAAGTAAGTGTCCATGTTTCGTTTCCATATAATATAACTGGGAGAATAACAGTTTTATATATTTTCATAAGTAATGCAACGAGTGATTTCCAAATTATCGATAAATTCACGACTCACCAAGTGAGGAGTGAATTTATCTAGAGAATTTGGAAATCAAGAGTGGCATTTGTTAGGACTATTTAACGAATAAAATTAAGCTGTTTACTCACAAATCATTATTTAAATATAGTTATTTTAAAATATTTATATATTTAATGTAAACGGCGATGTTTGAAAACAAATGAGAAACGATTGGTACGCTTCATTTGCTTCTTTTGTTCGTCACTGCAACCAGATCATATTATTTATTGCCAAAGGAACGTAATATTGTAAGATGCACTCTAGTGGAGAAAAAAATGAAACACATCAAACTGTATATTAATTCATTTCTGATGTCCTATGATGTATCTATGACAAATATATTTTTCTGGAATGTTATTACCTGGGGAAAAAATACATTTAAGAAAGTGCAAACAGTGTTTTTTTTGTGGTATAATCAATTGCTACAAATGTGTTTATATTAACTCCCGCACGCGCTATGTGTTGACATTCATGCACTATATATACAATCTGGTAGCCGTATTTGTTAGAGAGTGAGTCACTGCAAAATAATGCTATGACCTATTGAGAATGTTAAAAAGGAGGTGCTTTCTTTATTATGATAAACTTCAGTCGGTAAATTCTAGGCGAAACACGACTGTGATTGGATGTAAATAAAAAAACATTGAAATGTGATTGATCATTGACTCCCATTTGGGGCATCAGTTAAATAGTCAGTTTAATGTTTTTTTTTAGAGAAGTTGGGATGCCAAGAGCATAGAGAACGAAGGTCAAGAGTCTCTGTAATGCATAATAGCATGCAGTTCCAGAATTGAGCCTATGTTTAATTTCTTTGTGCATCTCATTCCTATTTGTGATTATTGTTCCTAGGTTACCTATTTCAGCAGTTCACACTGAGGTATATTCATTTAGGTAATATTTTATCACTCACCTCATATTTTTCTTCTAAGTTTCGGAACTTCACACTCCAATTACAGCTTCAATATTTTCAGGACGACGTAACAACGGTCACGAAAATACTGAAAATGGAACTGAGGTGCAAAGTTCCGAAACTAGTTTAAAAAAAAGAAGAAAAAATAAAAAAAAATATGAGGTTAAGTGATAAAATTTTACCTAAACTGTTCTTAGGTATTTGAATTCAGCTATTTCTTCAAAATTTCCCTCACGTTTCATTAACCATTTGCATCATATAAAGTATTTTTATACCTGACCATATATTTAGTTTTAATAAGTCTGTCGCCGTGGCGTAGTCGGTAGAGTCCCTACCATCCACTCCGGCGACCCGGGTTCGATTCCCGGCGGGGTAGGAGATTTTAAATCTCCACCTTGGGTCTGGATGTGTGTCCTGTCCTTGTGTTTATATGTGAGAATAAAATAAAGTTAACAACAAGGTAAATCAAGAAGGAAAAAAACAGTATAAACGAGATGAAAAAAAAACTTATGGCCTATGATGTCCATCGCCGTGGCGTAGTCGGTAGAATACCTACCTTCCACTCCGGCGACCCGGGTTCGATTCCCGGCAAGGTGGTGTATTTTAAATCTCCACCTTGGGTCTGGGTGTGTGTCGTATCTTTGTGTTTGCATGTTTGAATGACGTAAAAAGATTAACAAATATAAAACAAAAAATAAAAAAAACGGCAAATGTAAGCACAAGGAAAAAAACAATAAGAAAAAGGAGCAAAGTATATTTTAAAAAGTGATAATGTTTACTTCCAGCAAAAAAAAAAATCCACCCAGCTTCATGAGGAATTTGGGTAGCTAAGTAGCGCTGCAGGTTGAGATAACCAGCTGTGGAACCAGACATGCTGACCATATGTCACCCCTACACTGGCTGAATTATCATCTACTTCACATGTGGATGTGAGACCAGTAGGCCTTCCTCGCGCCATGGAGTTTGGAGAGTTACTGTTGTGTTTTCAAATTTGAATCCATTTTAGTGAATAAAATAGACGGTAGTGTAACGATCCATTTTCCGAATATTTCATAAAATGCTGTAATGATGTATAGGATGATGTAAAACTTGAGTTCCTCGCACTACAGCGCACCCAGTCTCTAGGTATTAACTTCTCTTGGTCACGTTATACAGTTCTTTTGATGTAATATTAAAACTTGTTGTGTTTGTTTACAGACGCAGTTCGTGATAATGCTGGCATATTTGGTTTCGGTAACGGTTCGAGACTGTAATCTTCCCAGGCATCTGAGTATTTTGATGGGAGTAAACGTATTTCTGTTCCTGTGTCTCTTCACCAATTTCTACGTCAAAACTTATAAAGAAAGCAAGAAAAATAAATGAAGAACATATGTAGGCTACATTCAACTGGGACTACTTAGTGCAATGTGAATTCCACGTGAGATTTTACATAAACATACTACGGGGAAATAGTACTCAAATATGAAATTACAAACAAACGAACTTACAAGGTAATTCTCAACCATTCCTTGATGAAACCTATTTTAACATTTCTTCTAGAGAGACATTGTTATGTACCAAAGCTATACAAAAAAATCTGCAAGGTACATAAATCGAAGCTAGAATCCAGCAATGCTAACCCACTGTATGGAACAGTTGGACTGCTTGCTTGAGTAAGAGTGGAGTGGAGTGTCGCGGACGGGAGGTAGTGAGGATTATCTAAGGTGTTGTATTAGTTCCCTATAGTTTAAATGAGACATTTGGCGCTGGATTTTAGAGCCTTGCAATTAAAAACGGCAGATTTTTTACACGGTCTTGATGCATCACAACGTTTCTCTGGGAAAAATTTCAAGGTAGATTTGGGCATTCAATGGTTGACAGTTCCTTTGTTAGTTTGTTTACAAAGTGCGAGCGAATGGCTCAGACAGATGGTAAGTAAGTGATGCCTATTGCTCTGTATACATGGTATAGTCTGGTATATAATACAAACTTACATACCGTAATTTACGGACTATAAAACGCACTTTTTTTCTTCGAAAAATTGCCTCCAAAATTCAGGTGCGTCTTATACTAGAAATTAATATTAAAATGTCCAGTGTTTGATTTAAAATTCCCGCTTGTCTTTAAAATGGTCATATATTCAATGCCGTAGGAAACCTATCTCTATCTGACAGTATTGAATTCAACTAACAGCAGCAGTGCACCGATGCGACGAACACGAGTTGCGGGGATTCACAAGCTTGCTAACACTGTCTCCCTCCCACCCCGCCATCACGAACCTAGAACACTGTCCAGCCTATGATGTACCATTGCAGTGTACGATGACAGTGAACTTGAACAAATGGATGATGGATGAAACCCAACATGAATTCACGCCGAAGGCAGCTTTAAGGGGACCCAGAAGGCCAGATGTGATGAAAAAATGCATTTTAATTTTTTTTATAAATTAAAATAGTAGAAAGATTGCTCTTTAATATGGTATAATTATCTTGTTCCTAAGTGTGTTTATTATTTGTTTTAAATATTCCCCGTCCCTTTAAAATGTGGGCGTGAGCCGTCAACTCTCTGCCATAGTTAGCATTCATTTTTTTCAATATATAAAGAACATTTTCTTCTAAACTATTAAAGCTAGAGACCAGGGCTTCAATATAGCGCTCATATACAATTGTTACCACATTCATGTTGTGATAGCTCAGTAGTTAAAGAATTTATGTTGCAAAATACATTGTAAAAAAACTAAAAGAAAATTAATTTTTTTATATAAATGCATATCTATATAAATCCTTATGGTAGAAGACTCTAAATATATTAACCTTTCAACTGTAAACATTTCAACTTGATAGGATTAACAGTTCAGGAGAAAATCTTCCTTGCATTTAACATTATAAGTGTAAGATGTTCCGGGTCCCCTTAAAAGAGATAAAATCAAACAAGTGTGTTAGTGGATAAAACAGAGAGTGAGAGGTCTAGAGTGAGAGAAGACATTATTGTTAAATCTTTCAAGAACTGCGGCGTAAGTAACGCTCTCTATGGCAGTGAAGACAATCTTATACATGAAGAGGACAAGAAGAAGAAGAAGAAAGTTCAGATGACGATTTTTCAGGGATTTTAAAGATCAGAACGGATTTATAAACTAAGATTCTTTTAGTCTGGCTTTGCAATCTAATAATAAAAATGGTAAAATATAGGCCCTATATATTGTTTTAATTGCTCTAAAATACAATTTAAGAATATCTACATCTAAAACAAAAATATTAGCTCTGAAAGGAAAATGTGCAATAAGAACAAAAATACTGATAAACAATATAATTATAGACCAAGTTCAGAATTTTAATTATTTGGGATGTCATTTAGGTAATGACAGAAATTTAGATAAACACACTAAAATACAACGATTCAATTATCTATGTGGCAAAATTAAACACACTTTATTGAATAAGACTAGAAAACAAACTATTTTGAAGTTTTACAAAGTATTGGCAGTTCCATCTCTTATCTATGGATGTGAAACCTGGACATTAACAAAGGCAGATAGTAAACAAATAGAGGCTGCTGAAATGAAGATGTTGAGAGCAATAGCAGGATACCAAAGGACCGATAAAAAGAAAAACGAAGATATAAGAACAGAACTTAATATATTTAATCTCTGTGAAAGAATAAAATATTATCAAAATGCTTATCATCAGCACGTATTACGAATGAATGAACAGCGCATACCAAGAAGAATGTATAATTATAAACCAAAAGGGAGAAGAATGTTGGGAAGACCATTGAAGAGATGGAAGGACCAATTTGACCTATAATGAGATCGGAACAGGCCATTAGGCTTAAACCTTGTTGTTGATGATGATGATGAATTGCTTAAAAATTAAGGTGCGTCTTATAGTCCGTAAAATACTATTCACAACTGTATTAATTCTCATCTTGTTCAGCACTGAAAAGTACAGTTATGATGTACGAACTATAGTCCTTATTTAATAAATTAATGAGTCATTTTTACATCTTACCTCATATTTCATGTTTTATTAAACACGGTAACTATAGTTTTCAAATGATCTTGTCATTCATTTTCAACCGCCATTATGACTACCGGATATTCGTTGGAATCTCCCTCTATAACGTTGCCATCTGGTGTTAATTTGATGAACTTCGAGATATCGTTGCCATCTGGTATTGATTTGATCAACTTCGAGATGAGGTCACGTTCATCCGGAATGTCGAAATTCATGGATTTAAATTTGTTAGGAAGGACTTAAATATTTTCATTTTAACAAATAGAATTGACAACATGAGAAACAACTGGTATGAACATGTCAAGAGAATGCCTACAGATAGAATCCCTCAGCTGTTACTAATGTACAAACCAATAGGACATAGAAATGTTGGACGCCCATTTACTAGATGGGAGGATTCATTAAATCCCACTTGATGTGAAAACAGGTCAAAAGGCCTAATTTCATGAAGAAGAAGAAGAAATTTGTTCTTCTGAATAAATATTTTCTCCCAAACTGTCAAATCCAAAGGTTTTTCCAAATGTTAAAGAAGTTTAGCTTCTTTTTCAATGTTATGACCTTCCAACAAACTATGTGCTGCAACGATATGGCAACGATATCTCGAAGTTCATCAAATCAACACCAGATGGCAACGTTATAGAGGGAGATTGCAACGAATATCCGGTAGTCATAATGGCGGTTGAAAATGAATGACAAGATCATTTGAAAACTATAGTTACCGTGTTTAATAAAACATGAAATATGAGGTAAGATGTAAAAATTGGCTCATTAATTTATTAAATAAGGACCTCATAATGTGTTTCCCATTTTTAACTTTGAATATAGTCCTTATGTATACTTCCCTAAAAAAAGAATGGGTCGACTCTTGCCCGTACACATGTCTATGATTTATAGCGCGATTCACAAGAGGGCATTGTCTCCCTCTGTTTCGAAAAACACGAAGCAGCTGTGAAACCAAGAGCGCAACTGCTGCTAATCTTGCCATCGTGTCCCCGTCTCAGATCAAACCTGTTCGCCAAGCTTATGAAGAATGAGGGACAGCACGAGTTGTTATGCGTTGAAAATGACTACTTAGTACGATATAAAAAGGCACATCTAACCCCATGAAGGTAAATATCACAATCCTAAATTCATCATCATCATCATCATCCGGTTCATGGCAGCTGCCGCCGTCTTCCGGAAACCAAACGCCATTCCTCTCTATCCATCCATCGATCTTCCACCATTCCTCTGATATTCATAGCTGCTTGTACCCCTTCTATCCAAGTTTTCTTCGCTCTTCCTCTCTTCCTCCTTTCCATTGGGATCTATTCCATAACAATTTTTGGCAATCTTTGCTCTGGCATTCGTTTGACATGACCATACCACTGCAATCCTTTCTTTTCTATGATGTCTATGATGTCCGGCTCCTCTTGTACACCCATAATTTCCCTTACCCGTGTGGAGTTGCCAGTCTCCCATCGGACGCCTCCCCAGGTGGCGGATAGGGGAATGCTCACCAGATATGGCAGGTACTGGGGAAATAAAATACCCAGGGTGGACCAAAACTAGCGCTGCTGCCTTGCAGTAAGATACTGGACTATCAAAGGCTAGAGGAAGAAAACCTTGCACAAAAATTACCAATCCCCCAGGTTGGGGGTTGATGCATCGGGCCAGCTCCTCGTTCATCATAAAAAGAAAAAAATGCTAAAAAATCAAACAACATGCCTCGTAAATTCAATTAATAAATAACATGATAATACGTAGGTCACCAGATAAGTTTTGAGATATGCAACAATGGGCCATGATAGAGTTTCCATACCTATCATATCTTTTCAAACAACTCTCCAGCACATTCTATACACTGTTGCATCCTCTGGAACCAGCAGTCACGCCACTCGAACTCAGACATTGCACTAAGCTCCCTCAACAGCTCTTCTGGGCTAGGAAATTGGTGTCCCCGCATGCAGTTCTTCACGTTCGGGAACAGGAAATAGTCGCACGGGGCTAGGTCCAGACTGTAGGCTCAATGAGACATTTATTTCACAGGTGTCTTTTCCAGTGTTGCATTGGCAGTGTGCAAAGAGGTGGAGCAGAATTCCCCGCAGTCCAGTCTTTGGGCCGCTTCTCCTGGATCTTTGAGAAGACTTTGGGGAGACAGACTTCTGAATACCATTTAGCAGTAACTGTCCTCTGATCCTCTAGCACAACTGTAGCCAGATGACCACTTGTTGAGAAGAAAATGGCCACCGTTTTCTTTCTCACACTCTTAGGTATTTTGACTTAGATCGGAGGCTGCTCATCTGGGAAGACCCACACCTATGATTGGTGCTTTGTTTCACGGTCATACTGGTAGATCCAAGTTTCGTCACCTATCACTATGTCTGACACCCGGTGGGAGTCCCCGTTGTTGAATCTTGCCAGCATTTCTGTACACAATTCCACCCTAGTGCGTTTATGCCCTTCTGACAAGTGGTGTGACACCCATCGAGAAGAACATTTCCTCACTCTTAAGTACTGGTGGAAACACTTGGCGAACTAATCCCTAGGCCCTCCTCGATGTACTCATAGGTCAGTCATGAATCTTCCTTAATCAGAGTCTCCACTGCAGAGATGTTTTCCTCTGTCACCACTGTTGTTGGTTTCCGACTTCTTCCTTCATATTTAAGGGATGTTCTCTCCCTATTAAATTCAGGAAATCAGCGGAAAACTATTGCACGTGAAGGAGCAAGGTCCCCAAATGTTTGTGTGAGTTGGTCAAGTGTTTGCGACTCATTTAAACTCATATGAAATCGTAGCAAGAAAATACTCCCTCTCAAGCTCCATAGGACACGTTTGATTTCACCACGCACAGACTAATTCACAAAGGTGCTGCTCAGAGACAACTGAAAGGAATAGTTTCTACCTGCTATGGTTTTGAAGTTCGAGAGTTGGGCTTTCAAATGGTATATTAGTTTATTGCATTCCTTTCTTCATACTGCCGTGTCTCAAAACTTATCTAGTGACCCTGGTACAAGATCTTCATTCTTAACTAAACAAATTAAGTTGAATTACATAACATAAACAATCCACGAAGAATGACACCATTTCATATAGACACATTTTAGATTAGCAAAGAGAACGTCAGATTAGCTCTCCGGTTCCGCATCGGACTACAGAAATGAACATTGAAGATTCGAATCCAGCCGAGGAGTTCATAACTGTTTATTTATATCAGGTTGCATTTTATTTATGGTTGTTGATATTCCATAAAATATATATGTTATACTTGAAGAGAAAAATTCTCGCCTAGACCGAGACTCGAACCCCGAACCCTTGGCCTTCCGGGCCAAGTGCTCTACCAACTGAGCTACCGAGGCGAGTTACGATATAGACGCAAATTTTTCTCTTATATACGGTAGCTCAGTTGGTAGAGCACTTGGCCCGGAAAGCCAAGGGTCCCGGGTTCGAGTCTCGGTCTAGGCGAGAATTTTTCTCTTCAAATATAATTTATCTTTCAGTGAGAAATGTTAAATCAATAATAAAAACATCATTAGAAGCCTTACTAGCTTTATAAAGTAATGTTAAATTCCCAATAAATGTCTTCTTAACTAAGAAGCCGCCATTTGCAAAGATAGAAGCAATGGTTTCAAAAGCATTTGGCGATAGGGAATTACAACGTATATAAGAGAAAAATTTGCGTCTAGATCGTAACTCGCCTCGGTAGATCAGTTGGTGAGCACTTGGCCCGGAAAGCCAAGGGTCCCGGGTTCGAGTCTCGGTCTAGGCGAGAATTTTTCTCTTCAAATATAATTTATCTTTCAGTGAGAAATGTTAAATCAATAATAAAAACATTATATATATGTTTTACAACAAAATATTATTTGATCTCAGTTTTGAGCGACTTTAGGAGCCAGTTATCACATCAACCCACAAGAGAACAGAATTAAGTCAGTCTTGATGCGGTAGGGTGTGTATCATGGCTCGAGCTGTACGCGCATGCGCAGTGTCGTCAATCTGCAAATATTCCACCGACCCATTCTTTTTTTGGGGAAGTGTACTCCCTCTGTTTCCATCTACAGTTATGTCGCACAGTACTTGTATGCTATTTCCCCACAGATTGAACAAAACACAATCAAATTAAAGTTTGTTCTCTGCTTCCCATAGTGTTATATGGAATATTAAAAAGTTTTTCAAGTGCCTACATCCCAACATATTGTACAATATGAAAACACTCACATGTAACAAATAATTGTTATTTATTTTAATTAAAGCTCTCACACAACGCAGGAGCGATAGTTGTTATAGTCGCCTCAGTAATTTAGTTTAGAGGCGGTTTGCTTTGTGGTTACATAGGTCTACTTTACACGCATAAGTATTATCAAGCGGTGTTGTCACGTTTTATTCACTATAGTTGTCCGTTGAATCTGTTAGAAATAAACCGTGTACACAGGAGGCGGGCAAACATGCACAGCCAATGAGGAAGTGCAGGAGGGAGAACATATCACGTGACATTACTCATTTCTCTCTTGAGATTCAAGATATCAAATCAGAAAACTTGCGAATTTCTCTACACATTTCACGGACAGACTTCAGAATAAATTTTTACCAAATATAGATACTGCAACAGACAAATGTTGCAACATTGTTAAGATAATTTATATCCACGTGGCGTAGACGTGGAAAGTCATTTTAAAATGCGAAGACATTATTGGTAGAGAGCTATTTTCAATTTTTGGTGATTGGAGCGGCGTCTTAGAAGCCTCTAACAACTCCTCGGCTCTACCTGACAGTAACAATGCATTTTTTTAACCAGAGGGGAACAGTTGCCTTTGATGCCGCCTGTAAAGTAAATCACTGAGCCGTCTATACGTCTCTTATCTTTATTTTGTCCTGTATAAATTACATTCACTATTGCTTGTTGAAATAAAATTGAAAACTTTACAGAGATTATTTTACTCTCACTCTGTAAAACATGTCATTCTACAGTTACGTCAGTTACTGCTATAAAACCGTACATTTTAAGTGCAATTATTTAATATAGAATGTCTATATTTCCTATTAAAGACACTGAATTCTATATACTTGGGTTGTAACTTTAATAGTGGCAACTATTTATTTGTTACTAGTAAACAAGTGACAGACGTGTAAAACTTCTACAGTCCTTCAATGTAGCACCCAGCATTGTCTACAACTCGTTGTCAGCGATGTGTAAGTCGTAGTATCCCTGTAGCAACTCCTGTTCTGTTGATGTTTCTGACTGACCACCTTAATGCATAAGTATTATCAAGCGGCGTTATCACGTTTTATTCACTATAGTCTGTCCGTAGAATATGTAGAGAAGCTGTTAGAAGTAAGCCATCTACAGAGGAGGCGGGCAAACTTGCACGGCCAATAAGGCCGAGGAAGGAAGTACAGGAGGGAGAACATATCACGTGACATTACTCATTTTGCTCTTGAGCTTCAAGCGAGAAAGATATCTAATCGAAAAGCTTGTAAATTTCTCTACACATTCCACGGACAGACTTTAGAATAAATTGTAACCAACTTTAGATACTGCAAAAGACAAATGTTGCAACGCTGTTAAGATAATTATATCCACGGCAGAATCTCGGCAACAGTCTGAGATCGAATGTCACAAAGTGATTCCTTTAAACTTAGGGATCAAATCATAATCACGGGGGCTTAAGTCCAGTGAATATGGTAGATGGAAAAGCACTTCCCACTCCCAGCGATGGTACAGATCTACTACAGGATGTGCCTTGTGCGTCTGAGCAGTCCTGTATGGTAATGCCATATCCTCATATGCTTTCACAAGACTTTCATGACATTGTCGTGCTGTATGGCCGCGGCACATTGTATTTTCAACCAACAACGCTGTTTCTGCTTCGTAAACGTGACGAAACACAAGACCTTAAAGCGGCAACTCAGAGCAGACTAACTTTCTCTCTCGAAAGCGCATGCGCTTTGAGACGTTCGGACGAGTCCATTTACTGTAAGACAGCTCAGACATATATTAACATGTAGCAGAAGTTATAATAGTTAACTCCGTCTGGTTTCGCCTCTACAGCAGTGTTGCCACTATTTTTGTTACAGCCCACGTATAAATGTTTTGAAATGAAAAAGTTGTGTTCTACGATCTGAAGGCTAAAATAAATTAAAATGTTATTTTACTTTATTGCAAATGTTACGTCAGTTACTATGAAATTCACCATAATCACATTCCCCTTAATATCCTAGCAGGAGCATTAGAGCTTCCACTAAGTGTATCCAACAACCATATATCTGCTATCCTGTTTACTCCTATTCCTGCTATTTCGTCCTGCACACTGGAGGACATAAAACTTTTGGATTTGGCATCAATGTTGCCCACAATCATGGAAGAGACAGGTAATGTATTAGAGGATAGAAGGGTGTCGGCAGTGCAGCGTGCATGAAAACATAAGACCAGACTTAGAGCGTACAATGCACAAAACATGAGAAGTGGAGCACGATACGCGAAATTAAATTAACACTTTTACTTATACTATATAACCGTCAAGAAACGCGGGCAAGGAGATACTGGGGACCAACATGCACTCTCACAAAAAAACAGGGACTGGAAATAAACATCAATAAAACTAAATATACGTTCACATACAAAAATACGTTATATAATGGACAGTTAATGACAAGTGAGGGACATTTTGAACAAGTGGCTGAATTCAAATACCTAGGAACAATAACACTGAGCAAAAAAAAATAAACTTTTTTGTCTTAGAAAGAAAAATATGTGATTCTGATAGTATTTTTTCTCCTGAATTCAAATATGATATCGGTTTTTCTCCATCACGCAAGGTTTCCGAGAGACAGACATTTATAATTTCAAACACTTTAATATTTTCTACATTCGTAACTACACAACACTCGAAAATTGGGACTCACCTAGAAAGTAAGAAACGACTATTTTCTGCTATATTTCGCCTGTGGAGCATCCCTCTTGATGGTCCAACAATAATCGGCCAGCATATTAGGATTACATTTGCCTTGATATCTCTTTTCCATAGCTGAAACCATTTGAGTTAGCTCATTTGGTTTTATTTTACAATGGACAAATGGACGAAAAAAGTTTATTAAAAAATAATTATTTAAATCCATTAATTGAAATTGAAATAAAAAAACTGTGGGTGATGGAGAAATTCCGAATACATATTTGAAAACACGATACAAAACTGCATTAAGTACAACTGTTGGTACTCATGAGACAAAAATCATGTTGACCAGTGTTATTACAAATAGGAAAGAGGTGCAGAAAGAAATTAGCCATAGACTGAATTCTGGAAACTGTTGCTTTTATGCATTATAGGGACTATTGTCATCCCAAGGTAGATGAAAATATTACGAGAATTTGAGAATAAATTTCTTATGTGATTATTTTGGACCAAAGAGAGATGAACAGACAGGTGAATGGAGAAAACTTATACAACAGTGGGCTATGTGATCTTTATAGGAATCTATATGCAATAGGTCTAGGTACAATTTATGGTGAAATTAAATGTTTCTTACCTCTCCTCATATAAATTTTCTAAGTAGATCGCGATTTCGAGACCACAACGATCTCATCTTCAGCACTTTCTTAGCGACTGATGTTATGTCGATCGGAAGAAACTCTTCTTCTTCCCTCTGTTGGTGGAGCGATGAACCTCTGGATCAGTTCAACAGAAGGAAGAAGAAGTGTTTCTTCCGATCGACATAACATCAGTCGCCAAGAAAGTGCTGAGGATGAGACAGTTATGGTCTCGAAATCGCGATCTATTTAGAAAATTTATATGAGGAGAGGTAAGAAACATTTAATTTCACTATAAATCAAACATCATAGTGATTAATTCCTATAAAAGTTAAATAAAAAAAAGTACAACTATGTCTCGTAGACTGAGATGGGCAGGCCATTTGTCACGAATGGAGAAAACGAAAAGGAAAGCACCTAGTGGGTAGACCAAGAATGAAGTGGGAGAATAAATTAACCATCATTTCAGGGAGGTTGATTGAAAAACACTAAATCAGGATAGGGGTGTATGGAGGGCTTATGTCCGCTCGGCGCGTATTCGAATGCAACGTAGTGTCAAAATTTGAAATTAATCGACCGACTACTTTTTGAGAGCACAAACAAGGCAGGCCATAGTAATTCTGCCCGAGGGCAGGTCCTTCACTGCAATCATAGCATTTTCGTGTTATGTTTGCAGCTTTACTAGGGATTTGTACGTGTGGTAGCTTCCCGTTGCTTTTCACACCGGTGAAGGATGATGATGTTGGCCATATGATTTCGGGGACCGATTTGGGCCTTGAAGTTTTCCTGACATTCGTCTTACAGGTGAGGAAAAACCCCGATAAAAACCTCACCCATAAAATCTGCTCCAACCGGGGATCGAACCCGGGCTCGCTGCGTGACAAGGCAGCACGCTACCTCGAGACCACAGCGGTGGATATATATATATATATGGTATGATAAGTGCCTGGACGGGATTCGAACCCGGATCTCTGAGTCTGTACCTCAGTGTGATATCCATTATCACACTGAGGCACAGACTCAGAGATCCGGGTTCGAATCCCGTCCAGGCATTTATTTTTCTTATCATACCATATTAAGCTTGCATTGCTCAATGTTAAATATTTAATTATTCTTCTTCTTCCTTCCAAGTATTAGGCCAAGGCCTGTTACGATCCTATAGAACATTTTCCCTCCAGCGTTTCATAGGACGGCCCAGTGATCTTCGTCCTCTTGGTATATAATTATAAAGTTTAGGAATTATTAATCAAGTTATGAAACCATCCCTTGTACAAAAAAACACCAGATTACGTTTATATAACACTTTGGCTAGACCAGTGTTGACCTATGGTAGTGAAGCATGGACACTAAGAAAACAACATGAAAGCAGAATAACGGCTTGTGAAATGAGATTCATGCGCAGAACAGCGAGTTACACCAGATGGGATCGGAAAAGGAACACCGATATCTTAAAATATTTAATTATAACATATATATATATATATATATATATACTAGCGCACCCGGCAGATCTTATCCTGCCCGAACGTTCTATTCTCTTGTCATGGCCGGACGATAAAAATATGTTACTTTTTAGCATAACATTTATCAATTAATAAGTTCGCAAGAAAACTCCTCCCTGCCATTTATTGTAGTTTTCAAGAAGCGTGTATTATGACGTCACATTGTTGTCGCGCGGAATATGTCGATAATGCTGAAGACTACACATCTGACATCAAAAAAATCCTATAACCCGATCGCAGAGCCACCTACCGGGTCCAATCGTGAATGTAAACCATCCAGAGACCTACTCAAACACATAAAAAACATTTCTTCAAAATCGGTCCAGTCGTATAGGCCTAAGCATTTTTTTAATTTCGGATCTCAAGTAAACCCGCACTTCTAACGGTCGGATTTCACTGATTTTTGCATAGTACAAACCTCGGTTTATTTTAATACGATATTCCCAGTTTTGTTGTGAAACGTCGAAAATTGCGATTGCTAGAGCGATTTTTAAATTTTCGTTTCAGGTGAACTCCTACACCAATGATTTATATAGATTTATTAAACACACTGTGTACATTATAATGTAATTACTTGAAAGTTATTATCGTCTGCGTAAAATTTTACAATTAATGATTTTATAACATAATAAATAACGGCTAAACACTCACTGCATCTGAAACCCTGTATATACAAATTTTCACGATGATCAGGTGAACGGTTTACAAGTCTATAAAGGACAGACTGACCTACATACATTCATTTGTATACATAATGTTTTTATTTCGATCTGATTTGATTTTTCCTTTGGAATGTCATTATGTCCTTGACCGTAAATCCAATGGGAGAGCCTATCCAGACTGCTCAGCTGTGAATTCCCTTCCTACCACGTGTACAAACAAAACAGCTACTGTTACAAAAACATGTACAGTCCATAGAGAAATATAGTGAGACGCGGATGTGTTGATTTTAGAGTTTAAACCGTAGACTATAATTAAAATATTTTGTACACTTGCTGCCTCAAGTCTTAAAATTATAGTGCAATGTGAATGCCAGGTCTTCTCAACCTGGAGTCGCTACTTATTATAGCCACCCAAATGTCTCACGATGCTGGGTGGGCACCGGTCCCATAATGGCAGAAATTCCTTGAGAACATTTCTTCCCCCATGGAGACTCGAACCAGCGCAAGTCCCGTAGCTCTGCGCCAAGGCATCTTGCCTTAATCACATGGCTACGGCGCGGGGAAGACTATAAATGGTTTAAATTAAACATTAAGAGAGAGAGAGAGAGAGATGTAAAACAAATATAGTGTGTGTGTGTGTGTGTATATATATATATATATATATATATATAGCCTATATAGTGAATATACTTCCTCCACGTAGGCCTATAAAGATGTCCTAACTCACTGGCACTATCAAACGCGTAGGTTCATGGCCGCGCGGACATAAGCTCTCCATACATCCCTATCCTGAGCTAATGTTTTCCAATCATTCCCCGTATAACCTACTTCCGTCAATTCATAGTTAATGTTATTCTTCCGCCTCATTCTTGGTCTACCAACTGGGCGTTTTCCCTCTGGTTTTCGGACAAGAAGCTTCCATGCACGTATTTCATTCCCATTCGTGCCACATGTCCTGCCCATCGCAGTCTACGATAAAGATTACCTATATTAATTAATTTTTGTAGCGAGATTTTAGAAATATTTAGCAGTGACTGTATTTGATATTCGCTAGCGAGGGAGCTAGCAATGACATGTGGTCATACTTCCTATTGGCTGAGACCTATATCTGGTTAGTACAGGACTCGCATCTAAGCTCCCATTACAAATTTCATTCGTCAGGAATCATTGCTAGGGTTATACCTTAGTTTTTCTATGGATATTTTGAGATTATATTGTTCACATATATTATGTAATTTAAACATATTCCTTTGAAGTTCGTCTTCTGTATTTGCTATTATTACCTGGTCATCACACTCACACTCACACTCACTGGCACTATCGAACCCGTAGGTTCATGGCCGCACGGACATAAGCTCTCCATACATCCCTATCCTGAGCTAATGCTTTCCAATCATTCCCTGTATAATCTACTTCCCTCAAATCATAGTTAATGTTGTTCTCCCACCTCATTCTTTGTCTACCAACTGGGCGTTTTCCTTCTTGCTTTCCTACAAGAAGTTTCCATGCACGTCTTTCATTCCCCATACGCGAAACATGTCCTGCCCATCGCAGTCTACGGGACTTAACCTGGTCATCAGCGTATAATAATGTTTTCAAGTAGTGTGTTTTATCTGATTTTATTCCTATATTTGTTTCTTCGTTCCATTTTTCTATTATATCATTGATGTATAGGTTAAACAAAACTGGAGAGATACTGCATCCTTGTTTAACTCCTTGATTAGTATGAATTTTATTTTTACTTACTTCATTTCTAGTTTTTATAACAAAAATTTGTGCAATAACTGATAAAATAAATACATATAGACAAAAATTGAAACAACACATAGACAGAATGAATGAAGATAGATATCCAAAACAAATAACAAAATACAAACCTAAAGGCACCCGAGATGTGGGCAGACCTAGAAAGAGATGGGCTGAAGTCGGAACGGGTCAACAGACCTAATCCATGAATGCAGATGATGATGATGATGTTTTTATTTAAAATATAGACCTAATGTACTGAAAATTGTGTAGGTTTGAGATGTAACAGAGTTGATGCTTGAAGCTCATAAAATACCACCTGATGCACAGTATTCTTTGTTTATACTGTTGATGTGCATTGCGCTTGTACGAACGACTTGTCTCATACCGGTGAGCGTGTTTTGTTTACTATTTTCTTCAGGGGAGTCCAAAATGGAGCAGAAGAAACAACCTATATCTAATCCGCTCTTAGAGTGATCCTAACATAAACAAACCCCAAGTGTATCCTTCCGTCATTCGCGCCACAACTAATACTGCCGCGTTGACAGGGAGCAGGTGTGAAGTATATAGGTCATGTGACTCTGAAGCATGACTCAAATGCATTATCCATAAGTAATACATTATTTTACGTTGTAATTATTGATTACGTATATTTTAGAATATTTTCTATGGGGTCCTCACCTAGGGGATATGTGGATGGCGACCACAAGGTGCCCCAAGCTGAGCAAAACATTTCTTCCACTTACTTGTGTTTTGCACTCTTTTAACTTTACTATCTGACCTCTCTTGGTTAACTCTTGTTTTTTTCGACTCCGACGCTATTAGGGCATCCGAGGGCTAGGGAGTCTTTCCTTTCTTCCATTTCTTCTTTCCTTTATTTTCTTTCCTTCTCCAGAAAAGCCTGGCCAGAGGCTATAAGATGGCAGCCCCATCACTGGTCTTGCCTTCCTTTGGCCAGCAACCAATCGAAGGGACTATTATTATGCTTTCAAGTCTTATACGAGAATTTCCCGGAAGGATCAAAACGCTGGAGGGAAAATTTTCTATAGGATCGTAACAGGCCTTGGCCTAATACTTGGAAGGAAGGAGGAGAATATTATTTTCATTCACGAAGAATAACAAGTAGCCTATAATCAGAGGACATATTTTTTTAATTTGAAAATTGGGACTGGAAGTAAATATTAATCAAACCAAATATATGGTCACACATGGAAATACATTATATAATGGGCAACTAATCACAAATGTTATTCTGCCAGTTATATTATATGGTTGCGAAACATGGACTCTTACTTTAAGGGAAGAATGGAAATTACGAGTATTTGAGAATAAAGTTCTTAGGAAACTGTTTGGACCAAAGAGAGATGAACAGACAGGTGAATGGAGAAGACTACTAAACAATGAACTACATGGTCTTTATAGGAAGCCAGATATAATTACAACAGTTAAGTCTCGTAGACTGCGATGGGCAGGACATGTGGCACGAATAGGGAATGAAAGACGTAGATGGAAGCTTCTTATAGGGAAAAGCGGAAGGAAAACACCCAGTTGGTAGACCAAGAATGAGGTGGGAGAATAACATTAACTATGATTTGAGGAAGTAGATTATACAGAGTATGATCGGAAAACATTAACTCAGGATAGGGACCATGGAGAGCTTATATCCGCGCCGGGTTTGTTAGTGCCAATTACCTCAAGCAGTAATGTTTGATATTATATTCTGAAGGTCTCGTATTCAAACCCCAGTTTCAACCAACCTGGTGTTTTTCCTTGCAACCATGTGGAGTGGTTAACTGACATATAAAGTAAAGTGATCCCACAATAGGCCCGGAGGCCCTTAGGGGTAGTAGGAGGTTAAGGCTCCCACTTTTTCTAGACAATCGACACTTTTGTCTGCCGGGTTGTCAGCCCTGCGTGACGGCCGCCTTTACCCCCAGAACAAGCGTCTGGTACTCATTTCCGTTAGAGGCTGAGTCGACCCCAGGGCCATAGTGCCGCCAGAGGGTTTGTGTCAGTTTAAAAATCCTGACCCCAACGGGACTTGAACCCTCGACCCTCCGGCTTGTAGCTCAATGCCTTAACCACTACGCTACGGCGTGCTGATAAAAAATACACGTATCATTTTGGGAATAAACTAATTTTCATGTGTTGTCAAATTTTACATAGAATTCGCCTGTATATATCACGTCCCCATTGGACTTAATGACATAAAAATGGGGTGTCTTTACCTTTTTAAAAAATGTCTGAAGCCTGAAATAATAGGCTTTCAGAGCAAGATGTGGATTCTGTTATAACAAATATGAATCGCAAAACTAATGACATGGGAATGTAAAAGCATTGTTAACTGAAAATACTACGCCTACCTGATCATGCCTTTGTAGAAGTAAAATCACGTTTAAAACTTACTTTTAGCGGAATTGTTTTGCTGTAATCATTGTTGATTTTATTCAAGCAAGTCTTCTTTGATACAATAAATCACATCACTGCCCTGACGTAATAATATTCACACAAAAAAACAATTTTTTATCGCACGACATAAATTAACGGCACACGCGAACTCCATAATGTCCCGGCTACAAGTCATTAGTACAAAAATCATCCACCAGATAGCAGTGAGAATTAATTTGAGAAAATGGCGATCATCACGCGGGTTTTTCGCATTTAACTGACTTCAGCAGGTAATTTAATCATTTTAAATGGTATGAGGAAATATTTATGAAGTAAAAATTGGTAGTGGAGGAAGTTTAAAGGAGTACTCAATATCGAAATGTTATTTCCTTGCATGTTTCACTATGGACTCCATTTAACAAAATAGCTATTTTAATGTGTTTGTATTGGTAATGAAAGAAGAGAGTTCGAGGTCTTTATGTTGATTATGCATAGATGTATCCGTGTTATAGATCAAAAGGAATCGAGGTAGCGTGCTGCCTTGTCACGCAGCGGACCTGGGTTCGATCCCGGGACGGGACAGTTTTTCTGGGTGAGGTTTTTTTTTTTCCTCACCTGTAAGACAAATGTCAGGAAAACTTTAAGGCCCAAACGGTCCCCGAAATCATATGGCCATCGTAATCATCATCATTCATATCCATCTTAGGTTAAGCTTAGGATTAGGGACTCTCCTGGCGCACCATTATCATCATCACCCATCATATCATCGGGGCAACGTAACCCCGTCTTCCAGGCGCCCCAACCACAGAAGTGGGTTACAAGTACGCTATGCCTGGAGAGAAACCAGGGGTGGCGGATACAACATCGCTCATGAAAACCTCGATGTTAGAACATCTATGTTTTAAAAAGGAAAACATCGATGTTTATGAACGATATATCGATGTTAAAAAAAATAAAAACGCAAAAGAATTTTGAAAATGTATTTATTTCGCAAAACAGAATTTAAAAACAATTTTGACAATCTTGTGCCTAGTAAGCGGTTTCTTTTTTGGGTAATCGTTGCCCCAGCCTCTGAAAAGAGCACCGACGTTGCTACAATAGGCAAATATATAATCGCCAGTTTATACAGACCTGGAAAGAAACCTTTCATGTAATCCCCACATTTCTAAAGACTATGATTTTATAGGAGTTAGGCCTACAGGAAACGACATAAAAATGTGAAATTCTGATTCTGCTTTTGTTTTATCTGATGTTTCATTTTTTTACACGCTTTATATTAGCTTGACCTGTATCTATCTATCTATCTATCTATCTATCTATCTATCTATCTATCTATCTATCTACCTATGTAACGGAATCTTTCAACGCGATTTTCACCCACTTAAAATCATTGGACCGACTTGAAACCTTGTATACTTGTAGAGGACCCGTGACAATACAATACTTTCATATTTATTTTCTAAAATCCTGGCCATAATCATCAGAAAATCAAATAAAAGTGTTTTTGTATCAATGTAACGGAATTTTTCAACGCGATTTTCACCCACTTAGAAACATTAGATCGACTTGAAACTTTGTATACGTGTAGAGGACCCGTGACAATACAATAATTTCATATTTTGTTTCTAAAATCCTGGCCAGAATCATCCGAAAATCAAGAAAATGAAAACTGGTATAATAGGTTGCGGGCTTGTCGAGTTTTTAGTCAATCGTTGTAAGAGCTCAGTTGGTAGAGCAGTGAACTCTTAGTGGTATATAATTTCAGTAATCCATACGTCGCTGGTTCAAATCCGGCTGGAAGGGCTTTTTTTATAGAAGAGTATTACTTTTAGCTCATACTACAATAGTATCGAATTTAAAGATATTTACATTTTGATCTTATTCTGTAAAATATTAAAACTAAAAAATAAAAAATAAATAATAGTTTTAAAAAACTAAAAGAACACGCTTTATTATAAAACTAAAAAATGAAAAATAATTTTAATATCCAATACGCTTGGGATAAAATTAAAGTGGTCAACAAAAAATCATCTTCAACACATATAGAATAAAACTAGAGTTATCAACAAAAAGAAAATAATTTTACCATCAAAAGCGTGGGGTGCTTTTTATGATTTTTACATTTTCTTCTTAGAGAGCTTACTTTCACCAATATCTGTTTATTATCAAATATATTAATTGATATAGAGCACCCCACGCTTTTGATGGCAAAATTATTTACTTTTTGTTGATAACTCTAGTTTTATTCTATGTGTTGGAGATGATTTTTTTGTTGACCACTTTATTTTATCCTAAGCGTATTGGATATTAAAATTATTTTTCATTTTTTAGTTTTCTAATAGAGCGTGTTCTTTTAGTTTTTTAAACTATTATTTATTTGTGTTATGCGTTAATTGTTTTGTGGTAACTCCATACGTCACGTTGGGATTCATTACGTCCATTCCTTTCAGATTCATCAGAAGACTCAGTAAAACTGCTGCTTGCAACTGGTTAAGTATTTATGTAATTGATGACTTTCCTCTTAGCAGTCACATCTTTGAAATTCTTCTTCTTCTACTACTACAAGGTTTAGGCTATGCAGCCTGTTCCGGCGAAGTTAAAAGTGGAGTCCATCTTCTACGTGGTCAGCCAACATCTCTTGTTCCTCTGGGATTATACAGAAAGGTTCTTTTTGGTATTCTTTCGTTGTTCATTCTCATTAAGTGTTCTGTCCATTTCTTATTATTTTCGCTGATTTTATCTTCAATTTTATATATATTTAATTCTTCTCGTATAGTTTCATTCCTTATTCCCGTGAGGGGTTGCTGATCCCCCATCGGGCGCCTGCCCAGGTGGTGGATAGGGGAATGCCTCGTAAATATAGGTGGTACCGGGGAAATGAAATATCCGGGGTGAACCAAAATCAGCATAGCGTCTGTTCCAGATTGGACGGCTATAATGGGCAGGTAGAGCTCAGAGCCGAAGAGAAGGCAGTCTACCTAAGGGAAGGCACCCTAAAAAACAAAGCTGAAGCAAGTTGCGTATTAGAGTAGAGGTTATTTTTTAGTACAGGAAAACAAAAAATGCCAATTTTGATTTCAAATGGTCAATTTTTCACCCATCACCGCCCTTAACACAGATCTGCAGTATTGGGAATCAACATTCCCATCCTCAGTTGTTGTCATGACTGTTGATTCTATATTATTTTCTTCTTCTTAAACATAATTTGTAGGATTTTATATTGGAAATATCATACAGAAAGAAAGGAAGGCAACCGACCTCTATTTAGAAAATTTATATGAGGAGAGGTAAGAAACATTTAATTTCACCATAAATCAAACATTATACTGATTAATTCCTATAAAAGTTAAATGAAAAAAGGTACAAGTATGTCTCGTAGACTGAGATCGGCAGGTCTTTTGTCACGAATGGAGAATGGAAGAGAGGCACGTAAACTTCTTGTAGGAAAACGAAAAGGAAAGCACCTAGTGGGTAGACCAAGAATGAAGTGGGAGAATAAATTAACCATGATTTCAGGGAGGTTGATTGAAAAACACTAAATCAGGATAGGGGTGTATGGAGGGTTTATGTCCGCTCGGCGCGTATTCGAATGCAACGTAGTGTCAAAATTTGAAATTAATCGACCGACTACAAACTGGTTGCATAAAAATAATATGGCTATAATTTTATTGGGAATTCTATGCCAGGTATGTCTACATAAATTCAAATTAAAAAAACATACAAATTATAGTAACAGCAGAACTACAGCCCGATCAGAACCCTTTTCATGGCCTCCCAGTCTCTGGCAACAAACCACCATCACTCGATTCTCAACTCCCTAAAATTCTTCAAATTCCACTCACAGTCGTCCCACAGTCCTTATTCCGTCATTTTCTTGGGTATCTCATCCCCAGCCCTTCGTAATCTTCAAACTTTAATTGATGATCAAAGAAAATCACACATTTTACAAAAACAACGGGGATAATTAACAGTATAATGAAACCATCTTTAGTACAGAAGAACACAAGATTACGGCTTTATAAGGTTCTCGCAAGACCAGTATTAAGATATGGTAGTGAAGCATGGACAATACGAAGAAGAGATGAAAGCCAAATAACAGCAAATGAGATGCGATTTATGCGCCGTTACAGCAGGCTACACAAAGTGGGACCATAAAAGAAATGAGGAAATTATGGAAGAGTTGGATGTAGAACCCATTCTTCACCATATACAAAACTACCAGAACAACTGGAAAGCCCATCTTCAACGAATGCCGTCTCATAGAATTCCAAAAACCATACTTCGCTACTGCCCCCAAGGCAAAAGATCGCTGGGACGTCCAAAAAAGCGCTGGATGGAAAATTCCTCTTCGAGACCGTAACAGGCCACACGGCCTAATACTTGCCTGGATGATGATGATGAAGGTGGCCCTTGGGGTAGTGAGAGGTTAAGGCTCCCACTTTTTCTGAACAACCGGCACTTGATGTTAGCCGGGTTGTCAGCCTTGCGTGACGGCCGCCTTTACCCCCAGAACAATCGTCTGGTACTCATTTCCGTTAGAGGCTGACTTGACCCAAGGACCATAGAGGGTTTGGGTCAGTTTAAAAATCCTGACCCACCGAGACTCGAAAAATTGACCTTCCGGCTTGTAGCGCACTGCCTTAACCACTACGCTACGGTGTGTCCCATCGTGTATTCAAATGTGTATTCGGAATTTCTCCATCACCCACAATTTTTTTTTTAATTTCAATTTCAAGATTTAAATAATTTTTTCTTCAATAAACCTAAATTTCTTCCCGGAAAATCTTGGCGCAGTGAGCGATGAGCACGGGGAACACTTTCATCAGGAGATTTCAGCTATGGAAAAGAGATATCAAGGCAAATGGAATCCTAATATGCTGGCCGATTATTGTTGGACCATCAAGAGGGATGCTCCACAGGCGAAATATAGCAGAAAATCGTTATTTCTTACTTTCTAGGTGAGTCCGAATGTTCGAATATTGTGTAGTTACGAATGTAGAAAATATTAAAGTGTTTGAAATTATAAATGCCTGTCTCTCGGAAACCTTGTGTGATGGAGAAAAACCGATATCATATTTGAATTCAGGAGAAAAAGTACTATCAGAATCGCATATTTTTCATTCTGAGACAAAAAAAAAAGTATTTTTTGTTGGTCAGTGTAATTTTAATAAAATACAAAGCATGGTATATTGTAAAATTCCATGCTCTAGTTTGCTTCTCATTTGCATTTTATCCGATCTGATTGAGGGTCTTTCCACTTTTCAGCGGTTGCCCTTTTACCAGCCGGCCGCTGGCCCTTCACATCCACATGTGTCAATCACAGAGGTAGATGATCAACAGCCAGTGTAGGGGTGACATGTGGTCAGCATGTCGAGTCCCCCAGCCGTTATAGCTGGTTCCTCAACCTGGAGTCGCTACTTATTGTAGCTACCCAATTGCCTCACGATGCTGGGTGGGCACCGGTCCCATACTGGCCGAAATACCATGAGAAAATTTCTTCCCCCATGGAGACTCGAACCAGCGCAGGTCCCGTAGCTCTGCGCCAAGGCTTCCTACTTTAACCGCTCGGCTACGGCGCGGGATCTGCATTTTATACTTACATAAATATTGTCAAAAACTGATTTACTAATTGATTTTACAACTGAAATTATTACATATTTATATTATTTGGTAATTTTTCTTATCCAAATTCATCGGAGAACATATTATTTTAACAACTCACCTCATAGGATTCATGCTTCCATGATATCGTGGTTTCAAACACAGTCGTGTTCATCTTCAGCCATAACTCCGACTGAAGATGAAGTTTCTATATTGAATTCCTTGTACTTTTCTAAGAGTAGTTTTAGAGTGAAGAATCCATCTGTACAAGATCTACCCTTTCTGAATCCATTCTGTTCTTCTCCAATTACATTTTCATTTTTTAATTTGTTACATAGATACAAAGACACTTTTTTTCATTTTCTGATGATTCTGGCCAGGATTTTAGAAAAAAATATGAAATTATTGTATTGTGAAGGGTCCTTTACAAGTATACAAAGTTTCAAGTCGATCCAATGATTATAAATGGGTGAAAATTGCGTTGAAAAATTCCGTTACATAGATAGATACAGGTCAAGCTAATATCATCATGATCCTGCCAGGTATTAGTCCTAGAAGAACTGTTACGGCCTGAGAAAGCGGTTTTTGTGCCATCTTTTCATAGGTTGACCAAGTGACCGTTTCCCATTTGGACAGTAGTTCATTATTGCCTTGGGGATCCTGGATCTAGCCATTCTTAAGACATGTTCCTTCCAGTTTAGCTGATACCTGGAGATGTAGTCCAGTATTGGTGACACATTAAATTCTTGAAGGATTGCTACATTTTTCTTTTGATCCCATTTGGTGTAGCCAGCTGTTCGGCGCATAAATTTCATCTCACAAGCTGTTAGTCTGCTTTCATCTCTCATCCTTACAGTCCACGCTTCACTCCCATAACATAGGACTGGTCGAGCCATTATTTGATAAAGACGAGTACGAGTTGATTTTTGCACTAATGAGTCAAGCTAATATAAAGGTACGTACACATATGCGCGGCGCGTGTTATGTTCGTCGAAATGATTAATTTCAACGAACCTCCTGCGATCCATAGGAAACCCACAAACCTTCAGTAGACATTTTGCAGAGCAGGTGTAACCAACCATGTCTATTCCCTTTCCGTTCTCCCGCTTGTCCTGCATTCTTTCCCAAAAATAGGGACTTTTTTTTAAAATGACGCGGGACAAATTGTTAAAAATCGGGACTGTCCCGCCAAAATCGGGACGTCTGGTCACGCTTATTACTTATTACATCTTATAACTTTATTTATACTTTTTCAAATATTATAGCATTAAAGGACTTTAAAAAAATATATGATTTGTATATATATGTTTAAAATTATTAAGAATCTATCTCACCATAACATGGCCTTAATTTTTAATAAAAATGTACATGATTATTATACTAGAGGTTGTACTTTATTGCACAAAGATACTAGTTTCTCAAAAAAAAGGTATAAAAGGGATTCGTTATGCATTAATCAACCATTACAATAACTTACCTATTGAATATCAACATTTCACGAATGTTAAACATTTTTCTAATTGTATTAAAAAATATTTTTTCTCATTGCTTCCTTAGTTAATTTTGTTAATTTTATTATTATTAATATTATCCTGTTTAAATATTGTATTTATATGTGTATATATATTGTGCATCTATAGTAGTTTGTATTACTTAAACTTATGCCTGAATTTGTTTTCTTGTTTTTATTGTTAATTGTTTTATGGCCATTAGTTTTTGTAAAGTGATCCCACAACAGGCCCGGAGGCCCTTGGAGTAGTAGGAGGTTAGGGCTCCCACTTTTTCTAGACAATCGGCACTTTATGTCAGCCGGGTTGTCAGCCCTGCGTGACGGCCGCCTTTACCCCCAGAACAAGCGTCTGGTACTCATTTCCGTTAGAGGCTGAGTCGACCCCAGGGCCATAGTGCCGCCAGAGGGTTTGGGTCAGTTTAAAAATCCTGACCCCAACGGGACTTGAACCCTCGACCCTCCGGCTTGTAGCTCAGTGCCTTAACCACTACGCTCAGAAAATAGAAAATTAAACACCCTATTGTTTGCAGATGACCAAATAATAATAGCAAATTCCGAAGATAATCTACAGAAAGGTCTGTATGAACTTAACAAAATTACAGAAGAATATGGATTAAAGATATCTACAGAAAAGACAAAAATTATGGCATTTCAAGGTGTAGATCCTGTCAGAAGTAAAATTGTACTGGACAATAAAATTTTGGAGCAGGTGAATAATTTTACATATCTAGGATGCAATATCTCATATGAAGAAGAAAAGGATGTAAATGCAAAAATATCTACATTTTTAAGAATTTTAGGTTAATAAATTCTATCTTCAAACCACAGTTAGTCCAAAAGCATTCAAGACTGAAAGTGTATAAAACACTGGCTCTTCCAACTCTTTTGTATGGTAGCGAAGTATGGACGTTGAAACAGAAGGATATACAGAGACTTAGATCTGCTGAAATGAGATATCTTCGGAGGACTGCAGGATACACACTACTACATCACAAAAAAAATGAAGACATCTTAGAAGAATTACACATGGAATCTTTAGAAAACAAAATTTCTGATTATAAGTCAAGATGGATGCAACATGTTCATCGAATGGAAGATCACAGAATACCCAAACTAATGTTAAGATATCAACCTGCAGGAAGAAGAAGACCAGGACGTCCACTCAAAAGACTTCTGGATGGTGTTTCTCTTGAGGCCGAAACAGGTCAACAAATGGCCTAAATTCGTGAATGTACTATGATGATGATGATAGTTTTTGTATATTGCCCCTTAAGATGAGCAATCTTGCTCTTTGGAGTCTTTGAAGAAATAAATAAATAATTAGCAATAAATGTGTTTATATATTGTACTGTTTTGTGACACTTCATACATAATATTATGAAATGAATGTCTTAAATAAATAATGTTTTCTAAATAATTCTAATTTATTCATACAATTACAGTACACACGAAAAAAAACACATAACATTGAAAAAAAAAACAGGCATCTCCTTTCAATGATTTTTAAAAATGATCCTTATGTTGTGGATCCCACAATAATTGCTTGCTTCTATAAATGTCAATAAGTTTTAACACATTTTCCTCTGACCACTCCATACTCAAATAATAGGTGCGCACCGAAAACAACGAACCTCTCAGGTACCCATCCAAATTTAAACAGCGAACCATCAAAGTGTTTGTGGAAAAAACCCGACAATGAGTGGATCGTGGTGCAAGATGTGCGGGCGCCATTCGCATGCACCTTAAAACCCCGTCCAAATCTGACGAACATGGTGCGTGTGCGGGCCGCACAAGTGTGTACGTACCTTAAAGCGTGTAATAATTAAAAAAGTATATTATATAAACAGTTTGCTGGAAGTGGAGAGCGTAGGAGTGTGAAGGTAAAACATAAAACCACCGCATGATGCACATAGATATAAAAAGTGTATATGCAATACTGTCACATTATCAAGATAAAACATAAGTAGTTATAAATATAATAATTTTATGTACACTGTTTGACACCTGAAGCTGAAAGGAGTTCATGTTTGTACATAAAGATGTCTCTTCTCCTTGAACCAAAGGGCACCATCTCGCGTCGATGCAAGGAGAAACACAAATGTAGATGTTTTGTAAATGTTTAAATCTGAAACACACACAATGTACACTGTAATAACTCCATACAATCACCACCTCTATAATTTACCTCCCTCAATTGACAAAACAATTACAGAAGAGGCTAGTGAAGTGTAGCATTGTAAGGTGCAGAGAATTGGACATTACGACGGAATGAGGAAAAGTGACCGATGTTATGTCGTTTCTTGGCAGTTTTCTTCTTCCTTCTATCGATGAACCGATGAACCTCTGGATCAGGTCCAAATATGCGGGAGTTTCGAAATTCATGAGTTTATCTTCTTGATTTTTGGATATGGATTTTTTCCCAGATCATGAGTTCTTTCTGTTTATTTGTGTGTTTGATTAGGCTAACTTTTGTATCAATTAAATGTTTTTCAGACCAAGCATGGGCTGCTACAGCTGACTTGTCCACTTCACCCTGCGGAAAGGCTACTGTCTTTAACAGAGAGGAGACCCTTTAATTCCTTCCATCGAAGGCTTAAAGGAACTGACCTGGACAGTAACCTACTGTCCAATCCCTCACCTTCTCGTGGTGCAGCGCTTATGCATGATGAACAAAAGGGAAGGGCTACTCACCAACAAGCACTGGTCAGCTTGGTGAGTTTTTCTTTTTTGACTGAATTGGTATTACTTCTTCTCCCCATACCAATTGCCTCTTTCAACTTTTCTATCCAGTCTCCCTTGACTGACCTCTTGTTTCTTTCGACCCTGATGGTATTAGAGTACTCGAGGCCTAAGGGTTCATTTCTCCTTCCTTCCTATACCTACTTTCTCTCTATGGGGTGACGTAACCACTACATGTGGTGCCTACTACTAAACGGTTACAACTAGTTTATTGTATCTCCAATACAAACATGAAGATTCACCTAAATGCCCTTTTTGCAATTTAAATGAAGATATGGGAAGAAACCATCTCCTCCGTTGTCCAGCCTTTGTAGAAGAGACCAGCCTTTCTGCTAAATATTGGAGTGCAAGAGAGCGAATGATTTCATTATCAAGTGCTCGACATTAGATACCAACCAACCAACCAACATTTCTAAGATGTTCTTTCAATGAAAGCACACTTAAAAAACAAACAGAAGAGAACATAAGATTCAAAAAATCACTTACCATCCTTTAAAATACTACAAGTTCTAGAAAATTTTCAATAAGTTTAACATTCGATTGGCTCCAAAGAATGAATACAGCATAAACAAGATAATTAAAACCAACAAAAATGAAAAAAATTGAAGAAGAATACAAATCAGGAATATATCAAATGTAAGGATTGTGACAAAATCTATTATAGGAAAAACAAAAAGAAATCTAAAAACCAGATTGAAGGAACACCTTAGAAATGTCAAAAAGGGTGAAGTGGACAAGTCAGCAGTAGCAGCCCATGCTTGGTCTGAAAAACATTTAATTGATACAGAAGCTAGCCTAATCAAACACACACATAAACAAAACGAACTCACAGTCTGGGAAAAAATCCACATCCAAAAAAAACAAGAAAGATAAACTCGTGAATTTTGAAACTCCCACAAATTTTGACCTGATCCAGAGGTTCAACTGTCCACCGATAGAAGTAAGAAGAAAACCGCCAAGAAACGACATAACACCAGTCGACCAGAGGCTACTGATGATGGAGTTAAGCTCTGAAACTGCAGTCTAGAAGAAAAAGGATATGAGGTGAGGTAATAAAACATTAATTTAATTCTTAAATTAAACCTCATAGCGTTCTTTCAAAGTTAAATAAACTCCATACATCCCTATCCTCACCCATGTCTTACAATCCTCACCTGTTGAATTTACCTCCCTCAATTGACAAAAGAATTATGGAAGAGGCTAGTGAAGTGCTTTTAGTGGAGTGTAGCATTGTATGGTGCAGAGACTTGGACATTATGACGGAATGAGGAAAAGCGACTGGAAGCTGTTGAGATGTGGATATGGAGAAGGATGGAACGTATAAAATGGACAGGCAAAATAAAAAATAAAGATGTGCTAGACAGAGTGGGACATGGAAGAGCAAGCTGGAACTCATAAAGAAGAGGAAAAGAAATTGGAATGGCCACTGGCTAAGAAGAAACTGACTGCTGAAGGATGCCCTAGAAGGAATGGTCAACGGAAAGAAAGTTAGAGGCAGAAAAAGACATCAGATGATAGACAATATTAAGCCTTAAGTTCGTAATGTATCCTTTTGGATACGTCAGTTGTTTCAGTTAATTTAATATTTTGATGGCGAAATTCTAGCAATTTTCTTAAGTTTACAAAATCTTTTATATCACATCCAAAAATTTACAAAAGTTGTAATTCTATGTGACTCCAAAGCAGCCATTCTTGCTATAACACGAGACACAACACCCAAAAGCATCAAAATTATCGAATGTCACAAAATGATAAAACATTTATCCCGTCTACATAAAAAAGTTGTACTTCAATGGATTCCGGCCCATTGTGGAGTGACAGGCAATGAAATAGCCGATTTTCTAGCCAAGAAGGGAAGCAAAATTGTTTCAAACCCAACTTCTACTCCAGTTTCCTTTCACTCTATCAAAAGAATTATCTCAAATAAATACATCAATAAACTTAGAGAAGAATACACCACCAAAACATCTGGAAAGGAATGGGAAAATCTACAAGCTTATGACATTACTACATTACAAAGAAAATCTGCAGTAGCAACATTCAGACTGCTAACGGGACATGACTGCTTGAATAAACACCTACACAGAATTGGCATAACAGATTCACCTAAATGCCCTTTTTGCAATTTAAATGAAGATATGGAAAGAAACCATCTCCTCTGTTGTCCAGCTTTTGTAGAAGAGACCAGCCTTTCTGCTAAATATTGGAGTGCAAGAGAGCGAATGATTTCATTATCAAGTGCTCGACATTAGATACCAACCAACCAACAAATTGGAAAAAGTCCAAAATCAAGCTGTGAGAATAATTACTGGTGGCATTAAAACATCATCATCATCCATGCAAGTATTAGGCCGTGTGGCCTGTTACGGTCTCAAAGAGGAATGTTCCATCCAGTGCTTTTTTGGACGTCCTAACGATCTTTTGCCTTGGGGGCAGTAGTAAAGTATGGCTTTTGGAATTCTATGAGATGGCATTCGTTGAAGATGGGCTTTGCAGTTGTTCTGGTAGTTTTGTATATGGTGAAGAATGGGTTCTACATCCAACTCTTCCATAATTTCCTCATTTCTTTTATGGTCCCACTTTGTGTAGCCTGCTGTACAGCACATAAATCGCATCTCATTTGCTGTTATTTGGCTTTCATCTCTTCTTCGTATTGTCCATGCTTCACTACCATATCTTAATACAGTGGTGTTAAAACAACATCAATATTAGCAATGCAACTCTTAACCAACAATAGACCAATACAGTATGATATTGAAGAAAAAGGAATATTGTTATATGAAAAACTAAGAAGACTTCCATATCAGAACTACTGGAACAGCTACATAAATCAAAATAGACATCTAAAAACTCAAGTAGGATTCATCCAAAAAATATTACAGATTAAAGAGAAATATGAAATATCACAGATGGCACAAATTGTTCCTAGGTATTTGAATTCAGCCACTTCCTCAAAATTTCCCTCATTTGTCATTAGCTGTCCATTTTCATTATATACTGAATTTCTACGTGTGACCATATATTTAGTTTTACTGATATTTACTTCCAGTCCTAATTTCTTAGTGTTACTCAATAGTGTGTGCGTAATGTCCTTTAGTATCTCCTCGCTATCGGCCAACAATACTACATCATCAGCATAAACTAACAGCTTATTAATACCATTGAGTTGTAAGCCTTCCTCATTCTCTAAAGATTTAATGGCATGCTCTAGTACAAAATTAAATAGTAGAGGAGATAGTGCATCTCTTTGCTTCAACACATTCTGGATTTCAAAGGTGTCTGAAAACTGTTTGCCTACACGCCCCTACACTTTGAGCCATTTAGACACATTCGTATAAGTCTAACTTCGAATCTACTATACATAAAAAGAAAAGTAAGAATAAAATTCCAAAAAAAAAGTAATAAACTATAATGAATTAATCTATCGCTTATTATACAAAGCATTAGGTAAATATATTAACAAATCTTAAATCTTCTTCTTCTTCTTCCTTCCAAGTATTAGGACAAAGCCTGTTACGATGCTACAGAAAATTTTCTCCCTCCAGCGTTTCATAGGACAGCCTTCCGGGAAATTCTCGTATAAGACTTGAAAGCATAATAATAATCCCTTCGATTGGTTGCTGGCCAAAGGAAGGCAAGACCAGTGATGGGGCTGCCATCTCATAGCCTCTGGTCAGGCTTTTCTGGAGAAGAAAAGAAAATAAAGGAAAGAAGAAATGGAAGATTCCCTAGCCCTCGGATGCCCTAATAGTGTCGGGGTCGAAAAAACAAGAGTTAACCAAGAGGGGTTAGATAGTAAAGTTAAAAAAAGTGCAAAACACAAGTAAGTTGAAGAAATGTTTTGCTCAGCTTGGGCACCTTGTGGTCGCCATCCACATATCCCCTAGGTGAGGATTATTAATTTTTAAAAAGTAATATTAGTGAGTTGTTTCTGTTAGTAATTTTATTTTCAATTTGTTTCTGAAAGATTGTAAAGTTTGGCAGTCTCTGACATAGGGTGCAAGGGAATTCCATGTTCTAGCAAGAGAAACTGTAAAAGATTTCGAATAATAGGTAGTATGATGAGGAGGGATATAAAGGACACTGTGCTCAAGGGATCGGGTATCTAATTTATGTGTATCAGAGAGTTTAGTGAAGCGGTGTGATAAATAATAAGGTAATGATGTGTGTAATATGTTATGGAGAAGGCATAGGGAATGGATGGTTCTACGATCTTGTAGACGAAGCCATGACAATTGTTCCAGGGATGGTGTAACGTGATCAAATCTGCATATACCACAAATAAAACGTATGCAAGAATTATGAACACGTTGAAGTCTTTGGGTAAGAACAGTATTTAGGTCAGTAAAAAGGGTATCACAATAATCAAAATGGGGCATTGCAAGTGTTTCTAACATTTTCCTTAGATCAAACAGTAAACAATTTCTTATACGATTTAATGAATCGATATTAAAGAGTAAGTGACACACAACTTACTTAATCATGATTGCTTTTTAGAATCACTGTCTTGTATTGTTTTTGTGGTTGACTTGTCGTGCATCGACGATAGACTCGAATAAGCCTTGTTGTAGAAGTCGCTGAACAGATAGTAGAAGAAAATAGCATTGGGCAGAATGAGGAACAGAGACCATCTTGGATATTCACAGTCGTGGAACAGCAGCTGGAACGAGTGCAGGAAAGCCAGACAGAACTGTCCCTGTAAAGTAAACATCAGTATTTTATTGATACTCAAGAAGTTCAACACAAAACTGTGTTCAAGAGATATGACTTAGCTTAAAATTGTACATTACCCACTGTACATCAGAGTTTCATTACAGAGAATCAAACTATTTGTCTTTCATAAATGAGTTGGAGAAAATGTTCATACTTAAATATGGGAAATAACATTATGAGGTTCTTAACCTTTTGACCGCCGAGTTTCCCTTTTGCCAGCTGGACTGTGGGTGCCAGGTTTTTAAATGTAAAGTACTACACCATACTATATAATATAAACCTATATAAAGTATAATTTACTGTCTACATGCCGTGCTAAACTCACTATTATACATTTATTTGAAGGTTAGGCGGTGTTGCTTCCACTTGTAAAGATCTCAGGTTCGAATTCAGCACGGTGTGTTTATTGAAATTTGTTATCACAATCACTAAAACTTTTATCCTATTGAATACTTTTGATGGCATTATCACTAAATAGTCCACCGTGGTCTCGAGGTAGCGTGCTGCCTTGTCACGCAGCGGGCCCGGGTTCGATCCCCGGTCTGGGCAGTTTTTCTGCGTGAGGTTTTTATCGGGGTTTTCCCTCACCTGTAAGACAAATGTCAGGAAAACTTTAAGGCCCAAACGGTCCCCAAAATCATATGGCCATCATCATCATCCTTCATCAGTGTGGAAAGCAACGGGAAGCTACCACACTTTCAATTCCCTAGTAAAGCTGCAAGCATAGCATAAAAATGCTATGATTGCAGTGAAGGACCTGCCTTCGGACAGAATTACTATGGATGGATGGATCACTAAATACTTATAATATTAAATATTGTTGAACATTTTTATGGTCCTGGGTTCGAATCAATTCCAGTCAAACAGCTGTTCTATGCCACGTGTTTCGTCTGGCGCGACACTCCCACCACTGTCACTCACACCCTGTTCATTTAGGTCTACATCACTTGCTTTACTATTTACAGGCTTAGATTGTAATAATATTCTCTTAGAAACAGGACTACTATCGCATTCGTCAAACAAATAATCATTTGATGAACTGTTACTGTCACTCTCATCTTCCGATAAAACTGACACAATAAATTCGGTGTATTGTATTTTCGTCAACTTCGAGACATGAATCACTGTGTTTCACAGCACGACCTACCCCTTGGCCAGGTAACTTTTCAACTAAAAATAAAATAAATAAAGAGAAAATCCTGAAATTACAATATTCCATAGCCAAAAAAAAGGCCTTGAAACATGAATGTACGCCCTCCTTTAGAAAACCCTTTTACCACCAGCCTGTACCATTATTCTATAAGGAATGTGCAAAGTTTTGCTAAGAAAGGATGTACAAACACAGAACGAAAAATAATTTTAATTTTTGAAGTAAAAACTTTGGGAAAAAATATTTAAAATAATAAGATTGAAAACCAGAGCTTGCCGGGTGTGGCATACTGCTGTTCACACACTTTCACTGGCGCATGCCGGGCATGGCACACAAAAGGTTAAAGAAACATAAAATATGAGGTAAGATGTAAAAAATGACTCATTAATTTACGAATTAAGAACATTTTTTTATATCTTACCTCATAAAGATGCATGTTTTCATGATACTAAAAAAAATTAGAAACCCGTACAAAAGAAGACTTTAGAAATATTAAAAATAGTGAAATTGAAAAATCGACAATTGCAGCTCACAGTTTGCTAGAGAATCACAAAATTGGAAGAGAAACTAAACTTTTAAAACATTTGGAATTAACAGTTTGGGAAAAGATACATATTCAGAAGAATAAATAAAAAGCAATGATTTTGATATTCCTGACGAGAATAATTTGATCTCCAAGTTCATAAAATTGAGACCACATGGTAGTTCAGAACATGGTATTAATGACGAAATTTCGATAGTCAGAGTTTGACTGAAGATGGAAGTAAAATTATATTTTTGAAACCGGTATCATGAAAACATGCAACTTGATCAGGTGAGATGTTAAAACATTTTCTCCAACTCATTCATAAAATACCTCATAGTGTTACCTCCCACTTTGATTTTGATTTAGAAGTATGTGTCATCTATACCCATACATCAGTGGCGGTTCATGAAATAAGTATACTGTATCCTATTGTTTATTATTTCACTCACCTCATACTTCATAATTCATAGCAGACCCAGGGTTTCTTCACATTATTTGTGACATTCTCAATGCTGTGTCACGTTCACAACTGACGTCCAACGGCCTTCTATCCTGCAGACTGACCTCCACGCCATCTGGTGGCCGACCGAAGAATTTCCAAATCAGTCCTCTCTCCTTATAACTGGGTATTTCAAAATTCATAGTTGTATTTTCATTCTTGCATATGTAAATTTTTTCCCAAATTGTGAGTTCCTTCAGTTTTTCCAATTGTTTAAGTAATTTTGTTTTGGTTTCTATTCTATGTTTTTCTGACCAGGCATGTGCAGCTATTGCAGATTTTTCAGTTTCTCCATTTTTAACATTTCTGAGGTGTTCTTTTAATCTTGTATTTAGATTCCTTTTTGTTTTTCCTATGTATATCTTTTGTATTTAGACAATTAATTGTAAAGATTGTGAAAAGATATACATAGGAAAAACAAAATGGAGTCTAAATACAAGATTAAAAGAACACCTCAGAAATGTTAAAAATGGAGAAACAGAAAAATCTGCAATAGCTGCACATGCCTGGTCAGAAAAACATAGAATAGAAACCAAAACAAAATTACTTAAACAATTGGCAAAACCGAAGGAACTCACAATTTGGGAAAAAATTTACATATGCAAGAATGAAAATACAACTATGAATTTTGAAATACCCGGTTATAAGGAGAGGGGACTGATTTGGAAATTCTTCGGTCGGCCACCAGATGGCGCGGAGGTCAGTCTGCAGGATAGAAGGCCGTTGGACGTCAGTTGTGAACGTGACACAGCATTGAGAATGTCACAAATAATGTGAAGAAACCCTGGGTCTGCTATGAATTATGAAGTATGAGGTGAGTGAAATAATAAACAATATTAAAAAACCTCATAGTGTTATTTCCTATGTACATAACTGAATACTGTATCCTAGTTCCAGTTGTACTATAAGACCACTTCGCTCACAAAGAAGCCATATTTAATAGTTTAACACACAGATTGGTGAATGTACCCCTGAGCAGAGAAAAATATGAACAAGAAAAAGAATACATAATTAAAGTAGCAATAGAAAAGGGTTATGAAGAGAACATGGTACACAAGAAAATAAACACGTTTGAAAGGCAAAAATTAATCAATGAAAGCACATTTAAAAAAAAAAACAAACAGAAGAGAACATAAAATGGAAAAGCTGACGATAAAACAGAATTGTTTTGAAACATGTCCAAGAACAAATCAACATTAATATTGAGGTAAGATGACCAGACTAAAAATAATATAATTAAGAAATGGAAGTTACTAATTAGTCTATTGTTAACATGTTATCTTGTTTATTTAACTTTCACAGGAAAAAAACACTATGAGGTTTAATTTAAGAATTAAATTAATGTTTTTATTACCTCACCTCATATCTTTTTTCTTCTAGACTGCAGTTTTGGAGCTTATCTCCATCATCAGTAGCCTCTGGTCGACCGGTGTTATGTCGTTTCTTGGCGGTTTCCTTCTTACTTCTATCGGTGAACCGATGAGCCTCTGGATCAGGTCAAAATTTGCGAGAGTTTCAAAATTCATGAGTTTATCTTTCTTGTTTTTTTGGATGTGGATTTTTTCCCAGGCTGTGAGTTCTTTCTGTTTATCTGTTTGTTTGATTAGGCTAGCTTCTGTATCGATTAAATGTTTTTCAGACCAAGCATGGGCTGCTACTGCTGACTTGTCCACTTCACCCTGATTGACATTTCTTAGATATTCTTTCAATCTAGTTTTAAATATCTTTTTGTTATTTTGTGATTTTGACAAAATCTATATAGGAAAAACAAAAAGAAATTTAAAAACTAGATTGAAGGAACACCTTAGAAATGTCAAAAAGGGTGAAGTGGACAAGTCAGCTGTAGCAGCCCATGCTTGGTCTGAAAAGCATTTAATTGATACAGAAGCTAGCCTAATCAAACACACAGATAAACAAAAAGAACTCATGGTTTGGGAAAAAATCCACATCTGAAAAACAAGAAAGGTAAACTCATGAATTTCGAAATTCCTGCAAATTTTGACTTGATCCAGAGGTTCATCGGTCCACCAATAGAAGGAAGAAGAAAACCGCCAAGAAACGACATAATACCAATCGATGAGAGACTACTGATGATGGCGATAATAGCTCTGAAACTGCAGTCTAGAGGAAAAAAGGATATGAGGTGAGGTAATAAAAACATTAATTTAATTCTTATGTTATCTTGTATCCAGACTTATTTCCCATAAAAATATGATATAACCTAAGAAAAATGTTTCTAACATTGACACTTCTAAAGACATAGGAAAAACAAAAAGGAACTTGAATACAAGATTGAAAAAAACACCTTAGAAATGTTAAAAATGGAGAAATAGAAAAGTCTGCAATAGCTGCACATGCATGGTCAGAAAAACACAGAATCAAAACTAAAGGCCAAATTACTGAAACAGTTAGATAAATCTAAGAAACTCACAATTTGAGAGAAAATTCACATCCACAAGAATAAGGAAAAAACTACGAATTTTGAAATTCCCGGGGAAAGGGAAAAAAATTTGATTTGGAGGTTCATTGGTCACCCAACAGAGGGAGTAGAAATCAACCTACAGGATCAACAACTACAAACACAACAGTTAAAATGCATCGACACTGTTACATAGATGCAACAAAACTATAGTTTACAGAATATAAAAAAATATGAGGTGAGTCAAAATAACTACCTCATCATAATTAACTTCTTCAGACAATTAAGACATATAGACAAGATGGTGTTTAACAATTAATTATAATAAAACAGAATGGAAAAACTGCACTTAAACTAGCGTGAAATATTTTCAAAGTCCTATAGAACAACAGTGCGCATGCGCCAGAGTTTATAAAGCCAGCAATAACCCACAATCGAACCACATATCGATTATCATCCTTGATTACTATCCGTCGCTATGAAATTTAAATGACCAATATTTGCAATAAATCCCCAAATCTATGTTTAAAAATATATTAATAATATTAAAATTACCAAACGTTTATTAAAAATGGGTGTACACTTACTTATCACTCCCTAACGCTGATCCAACCAGTGATAACCCAAAACAGCGATAGAAAAATCATAGACTAAGGGTCGAATGTTTGAATGCACATTGCCGGACATTGGCATCTTTTAAAAGAAATCTAAATTTATATTTGCTCTAAACTCGACTTCATTATTATCCTGTGTAAGGTATATATATTAATTGGTGTTTCCCATATAATGTATCATATTTATATTATTATTATTATTATTATTATTATTATTATTATTATTATCGTATCATTATTGTTATTACCCTATAAAATGTTGTTTGTACATGACATTTACATTGCTACATTTATTGTATCTTTAACTGTTTATAATTAGTATAGTGTATATCTATATTTGTCAAATATTTATTTGTATTTGTGCTGGTTGAGTGGAAGAGAGGGCCTTATGGTCTTAACTCTGCCAGAATAAATAAAGTATTATTATTATTATTATTATTATTATTACAGTAAAAGGCGTTCTCTGCTGATAAAGTTTTATCCAAACACATTTTTCTTACTCAGAAATCTATTCACGCGGTAACAATTGTAAGCTACCTGACAAGGTACCTTAAGATCGTAGCTCAAGATATAAACTTATGTGAAAATCACGAAGGGAACCGATGGTAACCGATGTAGTTTGAAACTTATCCAAGATGTCGGACCTTGAAGACTTCGATCATGTTTTCGGTATACGCGGAGAAGAGGAATTTGATAGAGTCTACCAAAGAATTCAACTGGAAGAACAGGAGAATCGGCGTAATATTGCGCGTCGCAGACGTGTTTGTATACGGTATTATTTGCAAGCATAAATGCATTCCTCTATAGCAGACGAAAATAACGGAAGTGGTTTTATCGCTGAGAATTCTGGGTAATTCATTGCCAATATTACGAAAATGTCAACATTCATGCATGACCGGTTAAGGCGGCCGTTAATTCGATCTCAGCTCACCAGTGATTGGAAGTAATTTGAGTAGAGACTAATGTATTTGCAAACGACCCTAAGTAATCTACTCTGTGGAGAAATAGCAGTTAACATCACAATATTGTCTAACAGTGTCATAATATTGTGATTTGCATATTTAAATAAATACTTCAAAATTGTCTAATAATGTTATAAAAATTGTATGAAAAAGTTTAAAATATTAAATAATGTTAGTAAATACAGAAGAAGAGCTATAGTTTACAACAATATAACTGAAAAATCAAGCGCTAGTAGAAGTGCAGTTGAGCCAAACAGAATATATGAGCACAGATCTTTCTGAAGAATTGGAAATAAATGGAAGAAAGATTAAAACAGTAGAATATTTTAAGTATTTGAGATCAATAATTCAAAAAGACGGATCATCTGAATTAGAGATAAAAAAAGAGACAATGAATGTTATTAGCACATTAAATTCTATTTTATGGAGTAGGCACATAATCAAGAGGACCAAATTATTAATATATAACACAATTGTGAAGAGTATTTTATTATATGGTGCGGGACGTTGAAGCAAAAACACAGAAATAAATTATTAGTCACAGAAATGGTCTTTTTAAGAAGATCAGCAAGAATATCAAAATTAGATATAATAAAAAACAATACAATAAGAGAAATAATGAATGTAGAAAAGGATATTGTACAAGAGATTGAAGAAATCCAACTAAGATGGTATGGACATATAATGAGAAGAAGGGACACAGAAACAAACAAAGTAGTTATGATGATCTTGAAGAAGATTTTCGGGCTGTAGGCCATGGTCGTGAGGCTTGTAGTTCCCTGATGTTTCGCCGGAGACTGCGTCTGGCATCCTCTAGGCAAACGTCGGGGAACTACAAGCCTCACGACCACGGCCTACAGCCCAAAAATCTTCTTCAAGATCATCATTGCAAACTCCAGCCGTGAAAGTCTATGTGAATACAAAACAAAGAAGTATTCAAATGGACATCTCCTCGAAAAGGGAAATGTAGTAGATCTAAGCCAACGTGGATTAAGAAAATTCAAGACAACGTGAAGAAGAGAAATATGACAGAAGCAGACATGCAAGACCAGAAAGTGAGGAAGAAAAAAAATGTATATTTTAGTTGAGGATACCTGTGTAAATAACAGAAACTATCCTGAAATAAATAAATAATAGTTTTAAGAAACTAAAAGAACACGCTTTATTAGAAAACTAAAAAATGAAAAATAATTTTAATTTCCAACACGCTTGGGATAAATTTAAAGTGGTCAACAAAAAAATCATCTCCAACACATATAGAATAAAACTAGAGTTATCAACAAAAAAAAAATAATTTTACCATCAAAAGCGTGGGGTGGTCTATATCAATTAATATATTTGATAATAAACAGATAATGGTAAAAGTCAAGTCTCTAAGAAGAACATGTAAAAATCATAAAAAGCACCCCACGCTTTTGATGGTAAAATTATTTTCTTTTTGTTGATAATTCTAGTTTTATTCTATATGTGTTGGAGATGATTTTTTTTTTATTGACCACTTTAAATTTATCCCAAGCGTGTTGGAAATTAAAATTATTTTTCATTTTTGAGATCGGTTTTCTAATAAAGCGTGCTGTTTTAGTTTTTTAAAACTATTATTTATTTTTTTATTTTTTAGTTTTAATATTTTACAGAATAAGATAAAAATGTAAATATCTTTAAATTCCATACTATTGTAGTATGAGCTAAAAGTATTACTGTTCTAAAAAAAAAGTCCTCTCCAGCCGGATTCGAACCAGCGACCTATGGATTACTGAAATTATATACCCCTAGTTCACTGCTCTACCAACTGAGCTCTTACAACGATTGACTAAAAAGTCGACAAGTCCGTAACCTATTATACCAGTTTTAATTTCTTTGATTTTCTGATGATTCTGGCCAGGAATTTAGAAATAAAATATGAAATTATTGTAGTGTCATGGGTCCTTTACAAGTATACAAAGTTTCAAGTCGATCTAATGTCTCTAAGTGGGTGAAAATCGTGTTCAAAGATTCCGTTACATAAATACAAAGGCACTTTTTTTTTTATTTTCTGATGATTCTGACCAGGATTTTAGAAAATTAATATGAAATTATTGTATTGTCACAGGTGCTTTACAAGTATACAAAATTTCAAGTCGATCCAATTATTTTAAGTGGGTGAAAAACACGTTCAAAGATTCAGTTACATAGATAGATAGATAGATACAGGTCAAGCTAATATAAAGCGTGTAATAAATAAATAAATAAAAACAATTATTAAGTCATATGATGGGTAAAAGTAGCTCCACGGTTCCCCCAATAGATGGAGTTGGCACAGTAATACCTTATGCAAGCTTGTTTACAGTACAACTGGAACATAGTAGCATAGAATGTGACCTCACTGTTTCACTCCACTAGTCAAGTAGAAATTACCATTTGAAGTGTAGTTATGTACTTCTTCCACCACAAGTATTTTTGGAACTGAGGTCCCATAGCAGCCATCATGTAGTAGAAATACATGATGATATGCACGAAGGAGTTGATGACCCCGATGAACGTCCCGTGCCCACCTGGATAGTACTTGGTGCAGCCCCATGATATCATCGGCATCACCGTGTGGTGATACATGTGCAGGAATGTAATCTGTCGCTGCTTCTTTCGAAGCACAAAGAACACCTGAAACATCATCAAATTTATTAAACACTAGCTAATACCCGGCGTGTGCTGCTACGCCTAAATAAATGAAAATTAATGTGCTTTTATGTTTAGTGGAATAAGTAGAAGGAAAAATGTATATCGCAATTATTTTTAGATACCCCGTGCTGTTTACCCGGTGTCGCCCGGGAATCTTCTCATCCCGATCTTCTTGACATAAATGAGCTGAAAGGCAAAAATTAATGCACTTCTTATGATTAATTGAATAAGTGAAATGAAAAAGAATTATAAACGTATATCGTAATTATTTTAAGATTCCCCGTGCTGATAACCCGGTGTTGCCCAGAAATCTACTTATCTCGATCTTCTTGGCATAAATGAGCTAAAAGACAAAATTCGTTATTGTGAGTTATCGTAAAAGAATACCCGCCATGTGCTGCTATGCTTGCACAGGAATCTACGTACTTGTCTCGATCTTCTTGGCGTAAATGGAACATAAAAATGGTTATTGTGAGTTATCCGTAAGAGATAAACATATGCTGTCGTGGACTTTTTTGTAGAGCTTTTTGAGATATTCAATTCTGTGTACATTAATTTAGTGTATTTGTTATGGTTTAGGCAGCGTAAGCCATTTAAATGTCCAAAGAGCCACTTTTTTCACGTTTCCCACTACAAAGGGTGATTTTTAAAGGTGTAGGAGTTGAGTATCAAAACTCTCTTATAGCCTATGTTCATTCTAGGAATCTCCTGAACATTTTGCACAAAGCCCTATTACAATCGGATCAACGGTATGGCCGCGCATAAAGTACGAACAAACAAACATACAAACATACAAATACAAACAAACATTAATTTTTATATATAAGATATGAGGTTTATTTTAATTATATTTGACTTGTATATTTTGACTCACCTCATATTTCTTGATTTTTTATGCAGACTAGTTTCGTTGCTTCTGTGCAACATTCTTGGTGCATTATATATGTGCATTGAGAATGTTGCACAGAAGCAACGAAACTAGTCTGCATAAAAATCAAGAAATATGAGGTCAGTCAAAATATACAACTCAAATATAATTATCAAATTTAATCAATAATACACAGAAGTACAGGGTGTGCCTGGGTGCACTTTTATGATTTTTCTTTCTTTACAAGAATATTATTAATATGGGTCAATATCAATGAAATTTGATGCATGGAATACACACGACAAACATCAATGGCTACAATTGAATAGTTGCCCCAAAAACAGATCTAACCCATAAATTACAAATTGTTGGGAAAACAAAAAAAATGCATAATGTTCATTTTGAGGCTCTCATCCAATTGGAAACATATACAGCCAATTTGAATGCAAAATAACATGCTAATAGAAAGTAAAATCTGTCTCCAGAATAAAATTTTAGAGAGATCTAATCAATTTAAATATCTTGGATATTATCTCTCTATCTGGGATGAAAAGGATATCCCTGAAAAAATTACTAGTTATAATAAAAGTTTGGGAATTATTAATCAAGTTATGAAACCATCCCTTGCACAAAAAAACACCAGATTATGTTTATATAACACTTTGGCTAGACCAGTGTTGACCTATGGTAGTGAAGCATGGACACTAAAAAGACAACATGAAAGCAGAACAACGGCTTGTGAAATGAGATTCATGCGCAGAACAGCGGGTTACACCAGATGGGATCGGAAAAGGAACACCGATATCTTAAACGAATTGAAGACTACGCCAATTTTGGAATATATTAAACAGTACCAACTAAATTGGAAACACCATCTTGAAAGAATGAATTCAAATCGGATCCCCAAAGCTGTTTATAATTATATACCAAGAGGACGAAGATCTCTGGGCCGTCCTATGAAACGGTGGAGGGAAAATTTTCTATAGGATCGTAACAGGCCTTGGCCTAATACTTGGAAGGAAGAAGAAGAATAATAACATGCTAATAACTGAATATTAACAATTTAATACACAATTGAGTGTAAAAGTGATCTATCTTTAGTGGAAAAATGATCTAACCCATATTTAACTAAAAATGCTACAATAAATAAAATACATATTGAACACTGATTCAGTTAGAGAAATTTCTCCAAGATTCTGATTAGAATTTACAGAACTGTTGTGGAATGAATTTGCACGTGTGCAATAATTGTTTTTCTGTGCTGCTATTAATGACTTGACTAACTGGTTCTGCCATTTTGTTACATATAGATCACTATTTGTTTGAAAGCCAACTTTTAAAAATAAATAAAACAGGTTTGGAAGAGAGTATGGATAATTTTACAGGCACCATGCCACGATACTCTCTAAACAGATCTCTAATCCACTGAAAACTCAATTTTCGAATATCTTTTCAGGGCAACTAGGTTAAATTACCAAAAATTATAAATAAACTGACGAGGAAACAAAAAAGAAAGAACAATAAACTCAACATAGCTACTGATAGTTAAGCCATCAGCGTGGAATGACGTGCAGTGCGCACATAAAATAAACATTACTTCTCTGCGGAGTGCTGATCGAGCATGTTCGACTTGCACCACGTTTGTTTTATTATGATTCTTAATGAAAATATACCAAGAAAACAGACTTTATGAACTGCCATCTCAAAGAAGGAGATATTAAAATTTCCTTTAACATAGAATATATATTTAAATGCTCCCACGCTGAGGGGTTAAATATGGGAAATAACATTATGAGGTTCTTAATTTGTAAATTAATGAGTCATTTTTACATCTTACCTCATATTTTATGTTTCTTTAAACACGGGAACTAGTTTTCAAGAGAAGGATCTCTATCATTTTCAACTGATATTATTGAATGTTGGTTGAAATATTGAATATTGGTTGAAATATTGAATGTCAGTTGAAATATTGAATGTCAGTTGAAATATTGAATGTTGGTTGAAATATTGAATGTTGGTTGAAATATTGAATGTTGGTTGAAATATTGAATGTCAGTTGAAATATTGAATATTGGTTGAAATATTGAATGTCAGTTGAAATATTGAATATTGGTTGAAATATTGAATGTCAGTTGAAATATTGAATGTTGGTTGAAATATTGAATGTTGGTTGAAATATTGAATGTTGGTTGAAATATTGAATGTCAGTTGAAATATTGAATATTGGTTGAAATATTGAATGTCAGTTGAAATATTGAATATTGGTTGAAATATTGAATGTCAGTTGAAATATTGAATGTTGGTTGAAATATTGAATGTTGGTTGAAATATTGAATGTTGGTTGAAATATTGAATGTTGGTTGAAATATTGAATGTTGGTTGAAATATTGAATGTCGGTTGAAATATTGAATGTCGGTATAAATATTGAATGTTGGTTGAAATATTGAATGTTGGTTGAAATATTGAATGTTGGTTGAAATATTGAATGTTGGTTGAAATATTGAATGTCGGTAGAAATATTGAATGTTGGTTGAAATATTGAATGTTGGTTGAAATATTGAATGTTGGTTGAAATATTGAATGTTGGTTGAAATATTGAATGTCGGTAGAAATATTGAATGTTGAAATATTGAATGTTGGTTGAAATATTGAATGTCGGTTGAAATATTGAATGTCAGTTGAAATATTGAATGTTGGTTGAAATATTGAATGTCGGTTGAAATATTGAATGTTGGTTGAAATATTGAATGTCGGTTGAAATATTGAATGTCGGTTGAAATATTGAATGTCGGTTGAAATATTGAATGTCAGTTGAAATATTGAATGTTGGTTGAAATATTGAATGTTGGTTGAAATATTGAATGTCGGTTGAAATATTGAATGTTGGTTGAAAATGAGAGAGATGGTTTTCTCGGAAACTAATTCCCGTGTTTAAAGAAACATGAAATATGAGGTAAGATGTAAAAATGACTCATTAATTTATGAATTTATGAATCAACGGAACTAACTTGGAAATGAAACTGATAACAATAATAAGAAATGGATAACATTTACATATACAGGAAAACAAACATCAAAATTAGCTAACATTCTAAAAACCTTTACAAAAACATAAATATAGCATTTAGATGTTCTTGTTATAAATATAACATTTCTTAATGAAGGATAAATTATATTTGAGGAGAAAAATATATGCCTAAACTGGGATTCAAACCCAGGATCTTCAGGTTTACATGCTAATGCTTTTACCATCTGAGCTATCCTAAGCCTGTAATGTAGCTCAGACGAAGAGCATTAGCGTATAAAGCAAAAGATCCCAACCTAGGCATGTATATTTCTGTTCAAATATAATTTGTTCTTCAGTGAGAGATGTTAAATTTATAATAGAAACATTGAAAGAGGCCGTACTGGCTTTATAATGTAATGAATAATTCCCAAATATATGTCTTCTTAATAATTTAATTAAAATTACAGTGGGAGGAAACACTATGAGGTATTTACATTAATAAACGAGTTAGAAAAATGCTTTAACATCTCACCTCAGAAAGTTACGTGTCTTCATTATACCAGTTTCAAAAGTATAGTATTACTTCCATCTTCAGTCAAATTCCAACTGATATTATGTCGATCAGAAGAACTAAGAACTAAGTAGTTCTTCCGATCGACATAACATCAGTCGATGATAAATTACTGAAGATGAAGCTATCAAGCCCCCTAGGGATTGCAAGACCTTGTCGTTGGTGGGGGTGCTTGTGAATCACAATGATCCTTTGGGCTACGCCAGCAGTAGGATAGCTACTCCCAAGCTGGACAGGCCAAAGGTGAGTGATCAGACTAAGAAGCAATCCAGATGGGTAGATCAGGCTCAGCAGCTGTGGTGAAAGCAACTGATCTAGGGGACGGAATGACCTGGTCCTCCGAGCTGGGGGTTGGGCGTTAGGCCAGCAACCTATCACTGTGAAAAAACTTTCCCGCTACATCATCTCAACACAGTACAGCCGGACGGAAACAAAGAAGACGACCACAGCAGAGAAAAAGGACTATGAATAAACTAGAGTTAGGTACTTGGAATGTCAAAACTTTATTAAAACCCAGAAAATTATGACGTAATTGAAGATTTGAGAGAGATGGGGATTTTTGATTTGAAATCTACTGCACAAGATAGGAAGAAGTGGCGTAACTGGTTGAAAAGGCCAAGACATTGCACTGGAAGTCGTAGAGCCTGACGAAGAAGAAAGAAGATGAAGCTGTCAAGACTTTGAAACTGCAGTATAATTAGAAGACTGGATATGAGGTGAGGAATGAAGAATTTTAATTTTATCTTTATTTTTAAGCACTCTGACCTCTGAAAGAATGCAATGCCTAAAAAATAAATAGTAAGTTCTGAAATTCTGAAGTAAATGTGTACAGTTTTAGTACAGACTATCTTGGCTGCACTGGAACATGTCTTTGTTGTTGCATAGAATATTCGTTAAAATCACCCTCAGGGATCTCCATGTAGGGGATATGTGGATGGTGACCACAAGGTGCCCAAGCTGAGCAAAACATTGCTTCCATTTATTTGTGTTTTGCTCTTACTTTTATCTATTGTGTATATAGTCTCGCTTGACTAACTCGATTCCAATGTTTAATAACTTAAGCACATAAAAATTTAAGAGGTACCTACATAAGCTGTAAAAACATCCAATGCAGCCCCACTATATTTCAACCTAACAAAAACCATCCATCCATAATAATTCTGCCCGAAGGCAGGTCTTACACTGCAATCATAGCATTTTCATGCTATGCTTTGTAGCTCTACTAGGGAATTGTAGGTGTGGTAGCTTCCCGTTGCTTTCCACACCGGTAAGGATGATGATGATGATAATCATAAGGATGATGATGATGGCCATATGATTTCGGGGACCGTTTGGGCCTTAAAGTTTTCCTGACATTTGTCTTACAGGTGAGGAAAAACCCCGATAAAATCCTCACCCAGAAAAACTGTCCCAACTGAGGATCAAACCCGGGCCCGCTGCATGACAAGGCAGCATGCTACCTTGAGACCACAGCGGTGGACTAATAACAAAATATGATGGATAATCTCAATATAAAATTCGTTAAAATCAATATGGCTGCCATAAATTCATGCTACATATATAGTTAAATATCATAGAAAAATATATTGAAATAATCATTAGAAAAAAATGTGAGAATCATTGTAAATGGTGGGAAATAATTTGAAAAATGAAACCCTAAGAATAAAATTTGAGAGGAGTTTATGAAGGAATTATAAAAGTCGCATCACAGGTCGTGAAGTATGCAGTGGCTTCTTGAGGACTGACCAGGGTGTTACTCACCGTATCCAAGAGCTCTGACAACTTCGCTAAGAAGTACAAATACACTCCTCGAGCCACCTGAAACAAAAACAAGTCAACCAAAGTATTCATGTCATTTGCGTACTTGATTTACACAGAACACATTTTTACAAGGCTGTGCACTATTATAAAAATTATTTACCTTTTTTTATATTAAATACATTCTATCTTCAATGACATAACAGCCAAATGTTTTGGACCTTACCCTCTCCTTTGTTAGCAGTTACTAGATGAAGTTAATTTAGTTATATTTATTTCCCTACAGATGTCATGAATGTTATGTGATCAATATACAGACTCCATGAGACATCTAGTGGGCAATTAAGGTATTACTGGGACTATTTAACTCATGCCCCAAATGAGAGTCAATGACCAATCACATTTCAATGATTTTTTAATTACAACCAATCAACTAAAATTTATCATAATAAAGAAAGCACCTCGTTTTTAACATTCTGAATAGGTCATAGCATTATTTTGCAGTGACTGACCCACCAAGAAATACAGTTACCAGATTGTATACATAGTGCATGAATGTTAACACATAGCGCATGCGGGAGTTAATATAAAAGCATTTGTAGCAATTGATTATAGCATAAAAAAAGAGAAACCACTGTTTGCAATTTCTTAAACAAATTATTTTCCAGGAAATGATGTTGCAAAAAAATATAATTGACATATTTACATCATAGGACATCAGAAATGAATTAATATACAGTTTGATGTGTTTCATTTTTTCTCCATTCTTACAATATTGCGTTCCTTTGGCAATAAATAATATGATCTGGTTGCAGTAATGAAGAAAAGAAGCAAATGAAGCCTACCAATCATTTCTCATTTGTTTTCAAACATCACCGTTTACATTAAATATATACATATTTTTAAAATAACTATAGTTAAATAATGATTTGTGAGTAAACAGCTTAATTTTATTTGTTAAATAGTCCTAACAAATGCCACTCTTGATTTCCAAATTCTCTAGATAAATTCACTCCTCATTTTGTGAGTCGTGAATTTATTGATAATTTGGAAATCACTTGTGGCATTACTTATGATAAAGAAGGTCTTAAATATTTGCTTATTCTGGCTTAAGGATCTTTTATGACCCTGAAAATCTTCAGACTTGGGACCCATGGCTTAAAGTCCCTTCTGGAAGACTTGTCTCTTGGATATATCCATCCTTAAAATTCATCGAACCCAACCGGATTTAAACCTCTGAACCTCAGGTCTAGAAGCAAGGAATATAACCACTTTACGAGCGCGGCCGACTACATCACAAGATACTTGTTTATGTTGTATACCACAGCATAGGACATTTTTATACTCTGAACCTTACACAGTATCTATGACTAGAGCATTTTGTATGTACCTATAGATATTCATCTAGGAACATTTTCTTACTTCATTTTATTTTATTCCATATTTTCTTAGTGTTAGCCTCCATCAGCATTGTGCTTTGTTTAGTCTTAATTTTAATACTATTTTAAAATCGTAATAAATATTTAAATTTTGTATTATTTATTATTAGTGATGGATGGTGCATTTTGACTATTGTGACGTTCTACTAACTGACATAAGTGACGGATTGTTGGACAAACTGCAGCGTGTCCATAATATGTGTATCAGATTCATATTTAATGTTCGAAAATACGATGGGACAAACATATCTTCAAAGAAACAAAAAAAAACTATTTTTAATACAATAATCAGAAGCATTATTACCTATGGAGCTGATGTGTGGGCTTTAAATGCACAAATGAAAAAAAAATAATTACTCGCCACTGAAATGGACTACTGGAGACGTGCTGCAAGAATATCCAGGAAGGATAAAATCAGAAATTCATATATAAAAGAAAAAATGCAGGTACAATATTCAATATTAGATTTTATAAAGAAGAAACAATTAAATTGGTACGGACACATTAGAAGGATTGAAGAAGGAAGATTACATAAGATAATAATGGATTGGGAACCACAGGGAAGGAAAAAGAAGGGTAGACCAACTATTACGTGGATTCAGGGAATCAATGGAACTAAGAGGGAATGGGAAATAGAAGAAGATATATGGATGAACAGACAGGAATGGAAAAATGTGTTGAAACAAATATGTAGTTAACTGTGAACATGGGTACCGGAAAAATGTATATTCTTTGTAAAAGCTGGAATAATAATAATAATAATAAATAATAAAAAAGATCACATTTCTCCATTATTCCACGAATTGTCATGGCTACATCTAAAAGATAGAAGAAAATCACACTGTCTAATTCTCCTATTTAAAATCCTACATACCTCGATTCCCAATTATTTATCATCTCGTTTCCAGTATCTATCCTCAAACCATAACTTAAACACAAGATCACAACATAGTCTCTTACTTAATATACCGCAACATAGGACATCATCACTCCATGTCATATACCATCTTCACTTCTCGCAACTGGAATTCCCTACCACAAGAAATAAGGGGCTGCCGGACATTGGCATCTTTTAAAAGAAATCTAAATTTATATTTGCTCTAACCCCGACTTCATCACTTCCCAGTGTAAGGTACATAATATGTTATATTTAAATTAATATCGGGAAGTAAACATTATGAGGTTATATCATTAATAGTGAGTGGAGAACATATTTTAATCGACTCACCTCATACATTTTCAAACTTCTTTGATACCGACGGTTTCAGACAAAATCATGTCCTTCTTCAGTCATGGCTTCCACTGATGAAATTCCGTGATTGTTGATTTCTTTAGTGACATCACTTCTTGTGCTGCCATCTTTCATTGGGATTATAAACTTTGTAATTAAATTTTTATCCACCGGAATATTGAAATTCATAGATCGATATTTATTCTTCTGAATGAATATCATTTCCCAAATTGTCAATTCCAACGGTTTATCCAATTGTTTCAAAAGTTTTGCTTCTTTTTCAATTTTATGATGTTCTAGTAAACTATGTGCAGCAATTGCTGATTTTTCAATTTCACAATTTTTAATATTTCTAAAATGTTCTTTAGTGCGTGTTTCCAAATTCCTTTTGTGTTTTCCTATGTATACTTTGCTACAATCATTACAATTAATTTGATAAATTCCAGATTTCTTACTGTCTGGGATGTTGATTTTTTTATTAGTATTTAGAAGTTTTTCCAGACTAAATTTATTTATTGGTGCCAAAGTAATGTTGTATTTGTCAAATATTTTTTGAAATTTCCCATGTACTATTGGATGGTAAGTAATTTTCTTGAAATTCTTCTTTTCTTTACTAACAATTTGTAGGGTAGAGCATTCTTTAAGTTGTTTCATCTTTTTGAATTTCTTTAATTTTTTAGATATTATACTCTTATTAAAACCATTTAATCTGGCTATATTTAGGAAATTCTCATATTCTTTCTTAAAATTTACTCCTTTTAGTGGGACCTTTATCAATCTATATAAGAGGCTATTAAATATTGCATGTTTATGTGCCAGAGGATTGAAACCCGTTGATTTAATATATTTAATATAATTATCAGTATGTGTACCCTTCCTATATACATCAAATTCAATTTTTTGAGTTTATTCATTTCTAATAATGTACAAATCCAGAAACAGAATTTTGTTTTCAATTTCTGATTCTACGGTAAATTTAATTGATACGTCTTGTAGATTAAGTAATTTCATCGCATCATCAACATGTTTAAAATTTATTATCGAAAAAATATCTGTACCAACTCTTGAAAATCCATGGGTAAGCCTTGGCGATATGGCACTCAAAGTAACTCATATATAAATTAGCCAAAAAAGGCGAAAGAGGATTTCCCATAGATAAACCCAAAACTTGTTTGTAAAATTTACCGTTAAAAGTAAAATAGGAATTTTCAATACAACATTTTGTAAGCTTAATGTATTCTTCTATTACTTCTTTATTTATATCCAAAGAACTCAACCATTTTTCTAAAAAATATAACATTTTTCCTATTGGAACATTTGGAAACAATGAAACAACATCGAAAGACACAAATCTGTCATTGTGAACCACTCTAATGTTATTCAATTCATCAATTAGTTGTAAAGAATTTTCAATACTTTTATTTTCAAATTCTGGAAAACTCTTAAATTTCTGTACTAACCATTTTGATAAATAATAAGACGGGGACCCTATATTATTAATTATTGGTCTCATTTCATTCCCAATTTTATGAATTTTGGGGAGACCATACATTTGAAGATTGGAAGAATTTGGGACTTTCAATTTACATTTTTCTGTATCAGAAATTGTATATTTAATTTGTTTTAAAGTTTTGTCAAAAGTTTTTATAGTTTTTGGTAGGGGATCCTTTTTTATTTCCAAATATTCTTTTGATTCTAAAAGGTTTTCCATCCTCTTGATATATTCAGATTTTTCCAGAATTACTATTTTATTCCCCTTATCAGCTTTAGAAAATATTATATTTTTGTTGTTTATCTTTTTAGAAATATTAAAAATTGTGAAATTGAAAAATCAGCAATTGCTGCACATAGTTTACTAGAACATCATAAAATTGAAAAAGAAGCAAAACTTTTGAAACAATTGGATAAACCGTTGGAATTGACAATTTAGGAAATAATATTCATTCAGAAGAATAAATATCGATCTATGAATTTCAATATTCTGGTGGATAAAAATTTAATTATAAAGTTTATAATCCCAACGAAAGATGGCAGCACAATAAGCGATATCACTAAAGAAATCAACAATCACGGAATTTCATCAGTGGAAGCCATGACTGATGAAGGACATGATTTTGTCTGAAACCGTCGGTATCAAAGAAGTTTGAAAATGTACGAGGTGAGTCGATTAAAATATGTTCTCCACTCACTATTACATAATATGTACCTCATATATATATATATATATATACATATATATACATATATATATAATATTAATTACATTATATTAATTTGTGTTTCTCGTATAATTTATCATATTTATACTATAACTTTCATTATTATTATTTATTATTATTATTATTTATTATTATTATTTATTATTATTATTTATTATTATTATTATTATTAATTATTATTATTATTATTAATATTATTATTATTATTATTATTATTATTATTATTATTATTATTATTATTATTATTATGGAAACTTCTTGTAGGAAAGCCAGAAGGAAAACGCCCAGTTGGTAGACCAAGAATGAGGTCGGAGAACAACATTAACTATGATTTGAGGGAAGTAGATTATACAGGGAATGATTGGAAAGCATTAGCTCAGGATAGGGATGTTTGGAGAGCTTATGTCCGTGCGGCCATGAACCTACGGGTTCGATAGTGCCAGTGAGTAAGTAAGTATTATTATTATGTATTATTATTATTATTATTATTATTATTATTATTATTATATTTTAATGAGTGTGTACTTACTCTGAGAGCTTCTGGAGAGTTTGAGAAGTCAACAGGTTCACACTGCCAGCTGTACTTGGTCAGCCACGCCGCATCCAGACCCTGCAACATTTGTTTCATTAATACTTGTACCGCATAGCAATTAAACATAGGTTCAATTCTACAACTGCATATTATGCATTACAGGGACTCTTGTTGTTACAACTTCTCTAAAAAACGTTAAACTGAAAATATATAAAACTATTATTCTACCAGTTATATTATATGGGTGCGAAACATGGACTCTTACTTTAAGGTAGGAAAGGAGATTACGAGTATTTGAGAATAAAGAACATGAAAATGCAGTCCATTACAATTTGCTGATGATTAACTGGTTTTAGCGCAAGACAAATTTGATGTGGAATTCATGATAAAAAGGTTGAAAAACACATATGTATCATGGGGTCTCACAATTTACAAAAAGCAATATTTAACAATAAATAGCAATGAAAGAGAAAATTTAATATTGGAAGAAGGAATCCAAATAAAGCAAGTGAAACAAACTAAATATTTGCGAATAATTACGCATAACATTGAAGGTATAGGCAAAGAGAACATAAAACATAGAATTGAATTGAGTAGCAAAATAATATCATCATTAAATTCCATATGGTGGGATAAGCATGGAAAGACACAAAAAATATATTGGTAAAACATTGGTGGAATCTGTTGCAATGTACGGAAGTGAGGTATGGACAATCAATAAGTACTACAAGAATAGACTAAAAGCTCTAGAAATGGATTATTTATGCAGAAGTGCCAGAAGGTCAAAATTATAACATGTCAGAAATAAGGAAATTGAAACAATATGGAAGAAGGAGAAAACATAATTGAAAGAATTGAGGAGAAGGAATTAAAATGGTTAGGAGATATTTTAAGAATGGAAGATGACCGATGGCCAAAACTACTATATCAAAGGCAACCGATCAGAAAGAAGAAAAGAGGGAGACCAAAGTTAACATGGAAGGAAAACATGAGGATAGTAATGCAAGCAAGAGGGCTAAGCATTGAAGATGCCCAAGATCGTAGGCTTTGGTGGTTTACGGCCAAGTGTGCAATGGCAACCAAAACTTTTCCAGCTCTATACATCGATTTCTGCGAACTGGATTATAATTTATTTTAATAACAAGTGAATTAAATTATTTCGAATAAATAAATAATTTATATTTTAATTAAACATACTGGCGGCCAAATTTTAATAGGCAACTCGGCAAAAATGTATTCAGTCATTCATAATTTTATGAAAGAAAATAGATTTTGTTCATACACTCAATGAATGTAGTAATCTTGCAGCCGGATCTTAGACTATTGTTACATAATGTAATTGAAGATCGAAACAAAGACCATATTGATATCCTTTGATGTTTTTATTATTGATTTAACATTTCTCACTGAAAGATAAATTATATCTGAAGAGAAAAATTTTCGCCTAGACCGAGACTCGAACCGGGACCCTTGGCTTTCCGGGCCAAGTGCTCTACCAACTGAGCTACCGAGGCGAGTTACGATCTAGATGCAAATTTTTCTCTTATATACGTTGTAATTCCCGTTCGCCAAATGCTTTTGAAACCATTGCTTCTATCTTTACAAATGGCGGCTTCTTAGTTAAGAAGACATTTATTGGGAATTTAACATTACTTTATAAAGCTAGTAAGGCTTCTACTGATGTTTTTATTATGGGTTTAACATTTCTCACTGAAAGATAAATTATATTTGAAGAGAAAAAAGCTTTATAAAGTAATGATAAATTCCCAATAAATGTCTTCTTAACTAAGAAGCCGCCATTTGCAAAGATAGAAGCAATGGTTTCAAAAGCATTTGGCGATCGGGAATTACAACGTATATAAGAGAAAAATTTGCGTCTTGATCATAACTCGCCTCGGTAGAGCACTTGGCCCGGAAAGCCAAGGGTCCCGGGTTCGAGTCTCGGTCTAGGCGAAAATTTTTCTCTTCAAATATTACATATATCCTTATTGATCTCCAATTTTGCAATACCTCACTTTCCTTAATTTACCCAAAAATGTTGCATGTTTTCAGTTTACACTCGATCCGTCCTAAAAGATCCCAGCACACCACTCTCCCACGATCCGACCTGAGAAATCTCTGCGGCAGCAATTGTAATCTAAGTTGTTCTGTCTCTTTACAGAATGCTATAATATGTTGCCAGTTTTCATGGTCATCGCATAGAGGGCACAGTTTAATGCCTTCTTCACTTGTTAAATTATGGGCCATCTACCCCCCCCCAAATGAAACCATGCAATAGCACTTCTATCATCCCCATGCAAAGAGTCAATATACTTCTCTCTTCCCCACGAAAGTTTAAGTTCCGACAGCAGGGCGAGCTATATTTTCTGGCTACACTCGGCTTCTATATACTGTCTGTCTGTATCAATTAATCTCTTCTTAACTTTCCTCCAAACATTTCTATTATTCCCTGTATTTCTCTCCCATACCCATGCCTTTCAATGCCCTTTCTACACCGATTATCCAATCCCCCCGAAACACACTGCCTTCTCCGTTCCTTGTAACACTCTGCTCTGAGTGAGTCCTGATTCCCGTTTATTATGTCCAACCAATACTTAGTACCCATAATTTTGCCCCTTATTGTGTCCGAGAATGTACCGAATTATTTCAGTATGCCACAATTTGCTAATCTCATCGCTCTCTTAAGAAACATGTATAAAAGAGGACAAATCGGCCGCGATGGACTAGTGGTTATCCTCCTTGGCGCTGGTCGCGGGTTCAAACCCGGCCGAGGTCCATGGATTTTTTAGGATGGAAAAATCCAAGGAGCAAGTCCTCCAGGAGGGACTTTAAACCGTGGGTCCCGAGTCTGAAGATTTTCAGGCTCGTAAAAGATCCTTAGGCCTGAATGAAAAGGCCTCTAAGCAAAATTTACCGAATTTTCGCGTCCTAGTACTACCTTGGTTTCCTAGATGTCAGTACGAGGCGGAACGCTGACCACGTACCACTTAAATCACATCGATACGAAAACAAGTGTAACTAATGTAAGATTGTAAACTTTCACGGCAGGTGTCTTGATTCATGTATTTTATGTCTTTCGGGCTAATTGGCCGTGGTCTGGTTTTATTAAAATTCAACGTTTCGTCTACTACTGCGGTAGACATCCTCAGGAGATTCTGCGTGCTCTTTGACCTCCTAACTCTTCAAATGTCGGCTGTAGACTGATCTGCAGCCGACATTTGAAGAGTTAAGAGGTCAAAGAGCACGCAGAATCTCGTGAGGATGTCTACCGCAGTAGTAGACAAAACGTTGAGTGTTAATAAAACCAGACCACGGCCATTTAGCCCGAAATACATAAAATACATGAATCAAATGTAACTAAATTAGTATGGTTCAAATTTTTCCCTGTAGGGGGAGAGCGTCTAAATCTCTGTTAAGGGAAACATGATCTTACAAAAGGAATAAAAGAGGACAGTAGAAGACACCTGCACCTCTAGAGTGTGATGTTGACAGGCAGACTCACCTCATAGAACAAGAAGACACTGACAACAACTTGCAGGAAGTTGTAAACAATGAGTGTGTTGCTGAGGTCGTAAGGTTTCCTGTGCTGCATATACCGCGGTCCCCAAGACAACACGAAGTACAGGTACGTGCCCATGATGGTTACACCTGGCATAGGACTCGTTATCAGGAACCATTCGTTTGTCCTGGGATCTGTAAACACATTCAACATTATAAAAATATATATCAGCACAGAAATAACATGTTAAAAGTTTTATACATTATTTTTTACTTATTATTAAGAGGCTGGAAGTAAATATCAATAAAACTAAATATATGATCACACATAGAAATACATTATATAATGGAAATGGACAGCTAATGACAAATGAGGGAAATTTTGAGGAAGTGGCTGAATTCAAATACCTGGGAACAATAATCACAAATAGGAATGAGATGCACAAAGAAATTAAACATAGGCTCAATTCTGGAAATGCGTGCTATTATGCATTACAGAGACTCTTGTTTTCCCAACTTCTTTCGAAAAACATTAAACTGAAAATATATAAAACTGTTATTGTCCCAGTTATATTATATGGATGCGAAACATGGACACTTGCTTTAAAGGAGGAGAAAAAACTAAATATTTAAAAATAAAGTTCTTAGTGGACCAAAGAGAGATGAACTGGCAAGTGAATGGAGAAGACTACATAATAGTGAGCTACATGGACTTTATGCGACACCGGACACAATGAGAACACATAGACTGTAATGTACAGGGCATGTGGCATGAATGAGGAATGAAAGATGGAAATGGGGAGAAATTCTAAGAAAACCAGTGGGAAAACTCTCGATAGTTAGGCGAAGAATCAGATGAGAGAATAACATTGACCATGGTTTACTTACTTACTTACTTACTCACTGGCAGTATCGAACCCGTAGGTTCATGGCCGCACGGACATAAGCTCTCCATACATCCCTATCCTGAGATAATGCTTTCCAATCATTCCCCGTATAATCTACTTCCCTCAAATCATAGTTAATGTTATTCTCCCACCTCATTCTTGGTCTACCAACTGGACGTTTTCCCTCTGGCTTTCCTACAAGAAGATTGACCATGGTTTAGGGATGAAAATTATATAGGTGACTACCGGCGTGCGCCCCTACGGGTAATAAAAGAAAATTAATGTGTTTTTAAGTTTAGTTGAATAGGAAAAATAATTATATTTTTATATTTTTTAGTTATTCCGTGCTGATTACCCGGCGTTGCCCGGGAATCTACTTATCGCGATCTTCTTGGCATAAATGAACTGAAAGAGGAACATTAATGTACTAGTGATTAGTTGAATAAGTCATCATCATCATAGTACATTCACGAATTTAGGCCATTTGTTGACCTGTTTCGGCCTCAAGAGAAACACCATCCAGAAGTCTTTTGAGTGGACGTCCTGGTTTTCTTCTTCCTGCAGGTTGATATCTTAACATTAGTTTGGGTATTCTGTGATCTTCCATTCGATGAACATGTTGTATCCATCTTGACTTATAATCAGAAATTTTGTTTTCTAAAGATTCCATGTGTAATTCTTCTAAGATGTCTTCATTTTTTTTGTGATCTAGTAGTGTGTATCCTGCAGTCCTCCGAAGATATCTCATTTCAGCAGATCTAAGTCTCTGTATATCCTTCTGTTTCAACGTCCATACTTCGCTACCATACAAAAGAGTTGGAAGAGCCAGTGTTTTATATACTTTCAGTCTTGAATGCTTTTGCACTAACTGTGGCTTGAAGATAGAATTTATTAACCCTAAAATTCTTAAAAATTTAGATATTTTTGCATTTACATCCTTTTCTTCTTCATATGAGATATTGCATCCTAGATATGTAAAATTATTCACCTGCTCCAAAATTTTATTGTCCAGTACAATTTTACTTCTGACAGGATCTACACCTTGAAATGCCATAATTTTTGTTTTTCTGTAGATATCTTTAATCCATATTCTTCTGTAATTTTGTTAAGTTCATACAGACCTTTCTGTAGATTATCTTCGGAATTTGCTATTATTATTTGGTCATCTGCAAACAATAGGGTGTTTAATTTTCTATTTTCTGATATTCTTATTCCGAATTTATATGTTTTGTTCCAGCAACATATTACTTCATTGATATAAATTGCAAAGAGTGTTGGGGATAGGGGGCAGCCTTGTCTCACACCACGATTTATAATTCCTTCTCAGAAAATCTGTTATTTAATTTAATCTTTATGGTGTTGTCTTTGTATAATTTTGTATGTTCTGCCGAAGTAAATTTGGTATATTTCTGTCTTCTAATATATTTAAGAGTTTTGATCTCTTGACTGTGTCGAAAGCTTTTTCAAAATCTATGAAAGCAAAATGTGTTTCTAAGTTGAATTCTCTTCTTTTTTCAAGCAATAGTTTAACAGAAAATGCTGAATCAATACAAGATCGTCCTTTCCTAAATCCATTTTGACATTCCATAAGGAATTTTTCACTGAAACTTTTCAATTTTCCATTTAAAATGTCTGCATAAATTTTGTAGCATGTGTTTAACAAACTGATTCCCCTATAGTTGTCCATTTTTCTCTTGTCTCCTTTCTTGAACAGGGGTATAACAATGCTTGTCTTCCATTCTTGTGGTATATCTGCATTTTTGAATACATTATTAAAGAAGGACAACAGTCTTTCATTGAATAAGTAAAATGAAAAATAATTATAAATGTATATCGTAATTATTTTAAGATTTCCTGTGCCGATTACCCGGTGTTGCCCGGGAATCTCAATTTTCTTGGCATAAATGAGCTAAAAGACAAAATTCGTTACTGTCAGTTATCATAAGTAATGCCACGAGTGATTTCCAAATTATCGATAAATTCACGACTCACGAAGTGAGGAGTGAATTTATCTAGAGAATTTGGAAATCAAGAGTGGCATTTGTTAGGACTATTTAACGAATAAAATTAAGCTGTTTACTCACAAATCATTATTTAACTATAGTTATTTTAAAATATTTATAGCCTATATTTAATGTAAACGGCGATGTTTGAAAACAAATGAGAAACGATAGGTACGCTTCTACTGCTTCATTTGTTTATCACTGCAACCAGATCATACTATTTATTGCCAAAGGAACGCAATATTGTAAGGAGGAGCTTTCTTTAATATGGTAATCATAACACTGATAAATATTTGGTGAAACACGATTCTGATTGGTTGTAAAACAGAAATCATTGAAACGTGATTGGTCATTGACTCCCATTTGGGGCATGAGTTAAATAGTCCGTAAAAGAATACCCGCTATGCTTGTACAGGAATCTACATACTGTACATGTCTCGATCTTCTTGGCATCAATGAAAGACAAAAATGGTTATTGTGAGTTATCCGTAAGAGATAAATATATGCTGTCGCGGTCTTTTTTGTAGAGCTTTTTAAGATATTTAATTCTGTGTACATTAATTGTATGCATTTGTAATGATTTACGCAGCGTAATCCATTTAAGCGTCCAAAGAGCTACTTTTTTCACGTTTTCCACTAGAAAGGGCGATTTTTAAGGGTGTAGGAGTTAAGTATCACAACTCTCTCATAGCCTATGTTCATCCCGGGAATCTCCTGAGCATTTTGCAAAAAGCCCCATCACAATCGGATCAACGGTATGGCCGCGCATAAAGTACGAACAAACAAACAAACATTCATTTTTATATATTAGATAATTGGAAAACATGAGCTCAGAATAGGGGTGTACAGAGAAGTTATATTCGTACGGCCATGAACCTATTGTGTCGAGTTTAGTTATTATTATTATTATTAATTAAATAAAAATAAAACGTAGTTTTATTTGATTTTCATATTTATTATATAATTCAGTGACAGCTGTTTCGGTACACTGTACCTTCTTCAGACATGTTAAATTATGAATTGTGTTCCAACTGATCTAAGCAACAATACAACAATATTTATTTAATTTTTTTTTTTTGGTTAGATCAGTTGGAACACAATTCATAATTTGTTAACATGTCTGAAGAAGGTACAGTGTACCGAAACAGCTGTCACTGAATTATATCTTAATAAATATGAAAATCAAATAAAACTACGTTTTATTTTTATTTAATTAATAAATATGGATTTTCATCAAGTAAACACCAACTCAATTGATTAGTTATTATTATTATTATTATTATTATTATTATTATTATTATTATTATTATTATTAGGCCTAATGCTTACAGAAAATCAGTATGAAATTGTAAGTGTAGGAGAACACAATAGAAAGCAAGTAAAATGTAATAAAAAATCTTGAAATAACTTCATTTATAAACTGACCTTTACAAAGTTTGAAAAATGCGAGATTAGAATTTGCTGATAACAAAGTGTTTTGTAATAAACCTCAGCTCACACGTGTCTTTAAAGGTCATATTTGTTGTTAAAACACTATGTATGGAAGTCTGGAGTTTACATACGTTGTAAAAAGCCTGTTCCTGTGTCCAATGTAACGCCAGTTTTAGGGTTGACATGAGATGAAGCCCCTATTACATTGGTCAACATGATTTTTGTCTAATGAGTACCAATAATTGTACTTAATGCAGTTTTTTATCGTGTTTTCAAACATGTATTCGGAATTTCTCCATCACCCACAGTTTTTTATTTCAATTTCAATTAATGGAATAAATAATTATTTTCTGTTTAACAAACATTAAAGGGATTACGTCAAAATCAAAACATACGGTGGTGTACCCTGACTTGCAATCTGCAATGAGACCAGTTCCACACTGCGAAGAATTGCCCGTACCAAAGCCTCCAGAACATGTGACATTAGATGAAGAGAGCTCAGATTCTGATGGAAGTAAGGAAGAAGAAGAAACAGATTTTGGTGATACAACTTTTGAACAAAGATGTTCATCTGAGCCTCATTTATTGACTGAAGAACATCATAAGGATCTCTTACGAGATTTAAAGTTATACAAAAACCAGTCTGAAATGCTTGGTTCCCGGCTAAAAGGTTGGAATCTTCTTCAAACCTTGCGTGATGGAGAAAAAACCGATATCATATTTGAATTCAGGAGAAAAAATACTATCAGAATCACGTATTTTTCTTTCTGAGACAAGAAAAAGTTTATTTTTTGTTGCTCAATTTTATTGAAGGTGCAAGAGTTTAGGTAGACGCTTCGCTAGCAGCCTTGAGTAGGTCCCTAGGTTCGAATCTTGGCGGAGGGGTATTGGTGGTGGATCATACCAGGATTTTCGGGGTTTTCTCGGGGTTCTCCCGTTTCCCTCAATTTCATACCACCAATACTCTCCATTCCCCTTTCTCTCCCCTTTATGCCATTTCATTCCTCATTCATTTATTCATTTCATTCCACCCTTCAACTCGTTTTATGGTTGGTAAAAAATAGTTTGATTGGCAATTTACAGATGTTGAAAATATGTGGTTGCGGGGATCTAATGGAGCTCTCTCCAGGGGCGTTGTCTCATGACACCGAGCCTCAGGAATAAATAGTGCAGAATGGGCACGGTAGTATGGGTCACGGGAGTAGAACCTATAACCTAAGTTACATAACATTTCATTCCACTCATTACCAAAACACTGGGATAGCGCAATAGATATTTCAGTTTACAGTGCTCGGGCGGGAGGGGGTCTGCCCTCCCAGTCTGACTGTAGAGAATGGAACATTACTAAAGGTGTGTTGTATAGAAGAACCAGGTCAATCCTATGCTTATTTATAGGGAAATTAAAGTATGCAGTTTCGGTTTCCGCTCACTAACTACACTTTCGTCCACATCCTTTGATTCCCCGCATATTTCATTCCACACTACATTGTGTCATCTTTTAAAACTGTCCACAACCAACCTAAAGATGCCCTGAAATCCCTAGGGATTTAGCAACAGCTAGAGCTTGACTTTGGATCATCGGTCCGGAAATTTGGAGATTTATCTTCAATCGCTTTCACTTTTTTAATGAGAATGATACATACGTTTTAGCCATCTTTATTCAGGAAATTCAGAACGCTACTTGTGAAAGATCGGTCTCAGAACTTAAACTAATTTAAGATTTTACAATGCAATGGTTATTTGTAAGACATGTATCTGTATTTCGCATAACGGATGTGCAGTGAGGCCGAAATAAAATTTCAGGTACAGGTAGAATCTATACTTCACCCCGTGACAGGAATCATTCCTTATTTTTTTGGCATAACGGGAATTCTAATAAGTGAAAACTAATTTATTTCTCTACCTTTCTGCTTTATATTTTTTCAGGAATTGTGTAGAAATATCCTTTTATTTCCGCGTTGAACAGATTCCGTTTTATGCAAAATAAATACACGTAAAATTACTATTTACATTACTACATTATTGTATCTTTAACTGTTTATAATTAGTATAGTGTATATCTATATTTGTCAAATATTTATTTGTATTTGTGCTGGTTGAGTGGAAGAGAGGGCCTTATGGCCTTAACTCTGCCAGAATAAATAAAGTATTATTATTATTATTATTATTATTATTATTATTATTATTATTATTTCGCAGGGACCAATAATTTTGATCACATTGGACAGATTTCCGCATTATTCACGTTCCGGATTAAACAAGTTATACTGTATGTATATAATAGATGTGAAACTTATCACGCATTTTATTTAAAATCGAAATAATGTATTCAGGTAAAAAGTAGTTCTACTTCTTACTTCATTGTTGAAGCTATAAATACCTCGATAAGACATACCGCAGTTCACAGGAGATTGCCACTAGAAATAGGTTATGTAAGAACACAATCACTCATTACAAACTTGAACACTGTCACGGCATGTTGGAGGTACTTACCGGCCATTTCGGTGAATAAAAAGTTGTAATAGTCGCTCACAGTGTTGTTGTACAAAGCCATGGTATCTACAACCCGTCACTACAGGCTCCTCTCACAGTCAGGGGTGTAACAAACTGCAACAAAACAACCTAACTTCAATAATAATAATAATAATAATAATAATAATAATAATAAAAATAATAATAATAATAATAATAATAATAATAATAATAATACTCATAATAATAATAATAATAATAATAATAATAAATAATAACAACTCTAACTCACTGGCACTATCGAACCCGTAGGTTCATGGCCGCGCGGACATAAGCTCTCCATATATTCCTATCCTGAGTCAATGTTTTCCAATTATCCCCTGTATAATCTACCTCCCTCAAATCATAGTTAATGTTAATAATAATAATAATAATAATAATAATAATAAAGTAAAGTGATCCCACTACAGGCCTCAGGAGGCCCTTGGGGTAGCAGGAGGTTAAGGCTCCCACTTTTTCTTGACAATCGGCACTTGATGTCAGCCGGGTTGTCAGCCCTGCGTGAAGACCGCCTTTACCCCAGAACAAGCGTCTGGTACTCATTTCAGTTAGAGGCTGAGTCGTCCCCAGGGCCATAGTGCCGCCAGAAGGCTTGGGTCAGTTTAAAAATCCTGACCCCACCGGGACTCGAACCCTCGACCTTCCGGCTTGTAGCGCAATGTGCCTTAACCACTACGCTACGGCATGCCCCAATAATAATAATAATAATAATAATAATAATAATAATAATAATAATAATAACAATAATTCATAGCAACTCTGCCCGAGGGCAGGTCTTTCACTGCAAACATAGCATTTTCGTGCTATGCTTTGCAGCTTTACTAGGGAATTACATGTGTGGTAGTTTCCCGTTATTTTCTACACCAGTGAAGGATGGTGATTGATGATAATGATAAGGATGATGATGAAGGCCTGATGATTTTCGGGGACCGTTGGACCCTGAGCTTTCTGACATTTGTCTTACAGGTGAGGAAAAACCCCGAAAAAACCTTACCCAGGAGCCTGTCCTGCTGACCGGGAATCGAACCCGGGCCCGCTGCGTGAAAAGGCGGCACGTTACCTCGAGACCACAGCGGTGGACATAATAATAATAATAATAATAATAATAATAATAATAATAATAATAATAATAATAGCCAACAGGCACACTATTGAGTTACACTAAGAAAATAGGATTGGAAGTAAACATCAATAAAACTAAATACATGGTCACACGTGGTAATACACTATATAATGGAAATGCACAGTTAATGACAAATGAGGGAAATTTTGAAGAAGTGGCTGAATTCAAATACCTAAGAATAATAATTACAAACAAGAATGAGGTGCACAAAGAAATTAAACATAGGTTCGATTCTTGAAATGCATGATATTGTGTATTAGAGGGGCTCTTGTCGTCCCAACTTCTCTAAAAAAGTATTAAACTGAAAATATATAAAACTATTATTCTACCAGTTATATTATATGGATGCGAAACATGGACTCTTACTTTAAGGGAGGAAAGGAGATTACGAGTATTTGAGAATAAAGTTCTTAGGAACATTTTTGGACCAAAGACAGATGAACAGGCAGGTGAATGGAGAAAACTACACAACAGTGAGCAACTTGATCTTTATAGTAAATACGATATAATAAGAACAGTTGAGTCTGATAGACAGCGGCGGGCAGGACATGTGACACGAATGGGGAATGAAAGAGAGGCATGGAAACATTTTATATAATAATAATAATAATAATAATAATAATAATAATAATAATAATAATAGCTTTATTTTACCTGGCAGAGTTAAGGCCTTAAGGCCTTGTCTACCACTCAACCAGGTTTAAAAAAATACAAACAAAAAAAAATAGTCTTAAATCTAAATTACAATATATATATATATATATATATATATATATATATATAAACGATTACAAGTTATGAATACAATACAATTAATATAGGAAAACACCCAGTTTGTAGGCCAAGAATGAGGTGGGAGAGTAACATAAGCCATGAATTGAGGAAAGTAGATTATACAAGTGATTGAAAAACATTCCGTGGCTGCTGGTCTCACATCCACATGTGTCAATCACATAGCTAGATGATCGTCTAGCCAGTGTAGGGGTGACATCTCTTCAGCATGTCGAGTCCCCCAGCAGTTACAGCTGGTTTTATCAACCTGGAGCCGCTACTTATTGTAGCTACCCAAATGCCTCACAATGCTGGGTGGGCACCGGTCCCATACTTACTTACTTACTTACTCACTGCCACTATCGAACCCGTAGGTTCATGGCCGCGCGGACATAAGCTCTCCATACATCCCTATCCTGAGCTAATGTTTTCCAATCATTCCCTGTATAATCTACTTCCCTCAAATCATAGTTAATGTTATTCTCCCACCTCATTCTTGGTCTACCAACTGGGCGTTTTCCTCTGGCTTCCCTACAAGAAGCTTCCATGCACGTCTTTCATTCCCCATACGTGCAACATGTCCTGCCCATCGCAGTCTACGAGACTTAACTGTTCTTATTATATCTGGCTTCCTATAAAGACCATGTAGTTCATTGTTGTGTAGTCTCCTCCATTCACCTGTCTGTTCATCTCTCTTTGGTCCAAAAATTTTCCTAAGAACTTTATTCTCAAATACTCGTAATCTCCTTTCCTCTCTTAAAGTAAGAGTCCATGTTTCGCACCCATATAATATAACTGGTAGAATAATAGTTTTATATATTTTCAGCTTAACGTTTTTCGAAAGGAGTTGGGACATCAAAAGTCTCTGGAATGCATAATAGCACGCATTTCCAGAATTGAACCTATGTTTAATTTCTTTGTGCATCTCATTCCTATTTGTGATTATTGTTCCTAGGTATTTGAATTCAGCCACTTCCTCAAAATTTCCCTCATTTGTCATTAGCTGTCCGTTTCCATTATATAATATATTTCTACATGTGACCATATATTTAGTTTTATTGATATTTACTTCCAGTCCTAATTTCTTAGTGTTACTCAATAGTGTGTGCGTGTTGTCCTTTATTATCTCCTCGCTTTCGGCCAGTAGTACTACATCATCAGCATAAACTAACAGCTTATTAATACCATTCAGTTGTAAGCCTTCCTCATTCTCTAAAGATTTAATGGCATGCTCTAGAACAAAATTAAATAGTAGAGGAGATAGTGCATCTCTTTGCTTCAACCCATTCTGGATTTCAAAAGTGTCCGAAAACTGTTTGCCTACACGCACCCTACTCTTTGTGTCATTTAGACACATTCGTATAAGTCTAACTAACATTTTGGGAATTCCCAACTCCAGCAGGATACTATATAACTTCTCCCTCTTAATTGAATCATATGCTTTTTTGAAGGGTAGCGGTCCCATACTGGCCGAAATTCCATGAGAAAATTTCTTCCCCGTGGAGACTGGAACCAGCGCAAGTCCCAAGGCTTCTTGCCTTAACCACTCGGCTACGGCGCGGGACGATATGGCAATGAACCTACGGATGTGCATAAGAGGAAATGCAGTGATACATAATTAGGGTAGAAATTATTGACAGTTGACTGGATGAAGGTTAAGTGCAGGTGCACTGAGACCAGACTCAGACCAAGTTCAACGGAGAAAGCGAAAGTGTTATACAATTAGATAAAACCTGTTATTCATTATGCAATGTCCACTTGTTCATTTTTTTGACTAAGTCAAGCCAGTAAAACACACTTGGACCTACATTTTCTTATTTACTAATATAAAGAGTGAACAATTTTCTTGCACTATGGAAATCTGCAGGTGTTCTGAAAAGCAATATGTTTACAGTATTTAGAAAAAAATGTTTGGAAAAATTATAGAACAAGTGTCAGATTTCTCTTACTTAGGAAGTGTATTTGCAGAGTATAAGAGTGACATTGATTCAAAATTAGAAAAATATAATAAAATGAATGGGGCAATACGTTATTCTACCAGTTATATTATATGGGTGCGAAACATGGTCTCTTACTTTAAGAGAGGAAAGGAGATTACAAGTATTTGAGAATAAAGTACTTAGGAAAATTTTTGGACCAAAGAGAGATGAACAGACAGGTGAATGGAGAAGGCTACACAACAATGAACTATGTGGTCTTTATATAGGAAGCCAGATATAATAAGAACAGTTACGTCTCGTAGACTGCGATGGGCAGGACATGTTGCGCGTATGGGGAATGAAAGACGTGCATGGAAGCTTCTTGTAGGAAATCCAGAGGGAAAACGCCCAGTTGGTAGACCAAGAATGAGGTGGGAGAATAACATTAACTATGATTTGAGGGAAGTAGATTATACAGGGAATGATTGGAAAGCATTAGTTGAGGATAGGGATGTATGGAGAGTGTATGTCCGTGCGGCCATGAACCTACGGGTTCGATAGTGCCAGTGGGTAAGTAAGTAAGTTAATTTTCGTTACGAAAAATGAAAGTGCCTGCAGACATATGTCTAGAGAGCAAATACACAGGAAGTTTCAGAATAAGTATTACAGACTTCTAGGAGTTGTAGAGGGGACTTAGTACATAAAGTTTTGATAAGGAACCCATGTCCGGAAACGTACAATTTTAATGTAAAATATAGGAGGAAGAGTACTGCATTCATTGTTGTTTGCAGATCAAATAATTTTTGCAGGGGATGAAGATGATATGAAATATATGATAAATAAACTAATGGAAGAATATAAAAAGTGGGGACTGAATATAAATTTACAGAAAACAGAATATATGTGTTTGGGAAAGGATGTGGATGACATCATACTTGAAACAGGGAAAATAAAAAAGTGTGAATTTTTTAAATACCTTGGGTCAATAATTACAAGTTTTGGTACCTGTGAGAGAGATGTACAGACTAAAATTGCAATGGCAAAAAATGCAACTAAGACATCACATGGAATAATTTGCAATAAAAATATTACAAAGGAAACTAAAATGAAAATTTATAAGAGCATAATACATAATATTTTTGTCATATGGAAGTGAAACTTGGTCTTTGACGGAATTACAAAAGAACAAAATTAGAACAGTTGAATTTGATTATTTTAGAAGAAGCCTCCAAAAAACAAGACAGGATAAAATAAGAAATGAATTCCTTTGGAGAGAAATGAATGTCACCACATCTGTTGTTAAGAGGATTGAAAATCAAACGCTTAAATGGTATGGCCATGTACAAAGAATGGAAAATGAAAGATGGCCAAAAAATATATACCAATGGTCACCCCCTGGAAGAAACAAACGTGGCAGACCAAGATGGAAATGGAAAACCTACGTCAGAACTAATGGATGATCGGAATTTGGAAGAGGGAGATTGGGAATGATAGAGATAAATGGAAACTGAAGACGGCAAACCTATAAGTGGGGGAAAGCCGAAGAAGAAGAAGAAAGAAGAAATATATTTGAAGATGGAAACACAATGAGCTGATATCATGTGCCTTGTGTTTCAGAATAAGTATTACAGACTTCTAGGAGTTGTACTACAAGTGTGGTTCCACGTGTTGTTCGTTGCACAAAGTGTACCTGCGACGCATGTTTCCATACACACGTCCCACAAGACCTGGTGTGTGCTCAATAATTTCTGCTGTCGACAGAATTCGTGCAAGAAGATCTTCCTCCGACTCGACAGATGTAGTACAACTCCTAGAAGTCTGTAATACTTATTCTGAAATAAAAGACTCGATATCAACCCATTGTGTTTTGACCTTCAAACTTATTTTACATTGAAACGATACGTTTCCGGACATGGGTCCCTTATTAAAACTTTATCTACTAAGTCCCCTCTACAACCCCCGGAAGTCTGTAATGTTTATTCTGAAACACCGTGAATATATTCTATGCCACCATTCCACTTGTATAAATAAATAAAAAAAAAAAGAAAGGAAAACACAATTCATTGTTTTATTACGTCAGTGATTACCTGAGAGAAACATGTATTTTTTCTCTCAAAAGAAGGGAGAATGGCTTAAAATGAAGTGAGGAGTTGACTTCAAAGTAACCTAATATCACCATATTTACAATACATAATATTTATTAGTAGAGTGCGGATGTTAGGCACTAAAAAAATTCAAAATAGGCAGGCAAAAAGGCACTAAAATCATTAATATAGGCACTGAAAATTCAAAATAGGCTCTTACAAAAAATTGACTACATCATACATATTTACAGCCTAATATTAGTCGCACCAAGTTGTCTTTGAAGCACCTGTCTGTGAATGAGGACTACAGACTGAATTCAGTGTTGCCAATATCAAAAATAATATTGCCAGTCACTTAAAGGTTTCAGCACCAAGTCTAAGACAGAGAAAGAAAATTTCAGCCATCTACCCTCTTTGTCACTCAGAAATGTTTGAATTCCAAAGGCAAAACTGTACTGTAGAACTTTCTCCATTCCTTAGAGCCGGGGCATAATACAATGCAGCATAGCTTAAGGCTATTTCGCCTAACGAGAGTGCATGAGGCGAAAAAATGCAATATTCGCCTAACGAGAGTGCATTGAGCGGGAAACCATCTACCTGTTAGGTTATTGGCTTATTGCCACCCTCAATATTTAATATTCTAAGAGAATTTATAAAAAGAACACTTCAACATTTCTATAAAATATGTGTCCTGAAGTTTGTCAAATTCAATTGATTTAATTGAAATACTAAGTTAATTTCGAGAAAAAATGGAAAATAGGCATTGTAAGCTGAAATAGTCATTTTTAGGCAAAATTAATTTGATGGAAAACAACTCTAGGGTCGTCGGTATGAACTTATATGAAGTCACTTTGACAATACCTATAATAAATAACTGTAGGCATTTTTCCTAACATCCGGTCTCTATTTATTAGTCATTGGTCAGACAGTGTTGTCAACTTATCACAAAAACTCACTAACAAACAAGAGAACGCTAAACTAACCTGCTGTATTAACTCACCCATTTTCTCATCCTACCTTGTCCAAATCTAGGTAGAATCCTCTTATATCAGAGTAAACATGCTGGCAATTGGATGTAGCGGGGACGTGTGTTATCACATTGGCAAACGCTAGCAGTCACTTGTTTTCCGATTGAATATTTATTGGTGGTGTGGTGGCATAAAATCGCCCAAGATTGAAAATGGGTACCCCAAGGAAGGAAAAACTGAGGAAGATCAAAGACACGATCGTAGTATAAAATGACATAAGAATGAAGCTTCAAGCTTAAATTAAGAGAAAGAAAAGAGAAAGAAATAAGAAATGGATCTGCAGCTGTGTTGTACACGGCAGGGGGTGATGTAATTCAGAATAAGAAAGTTTTAATTGAATTAAATTAGGCTGGATGTCCATCCTCTTGCGTCAACTGCAAAGGTTGACCACTTCCTTTCTTTTGTCGAAACAAGGTAAGTCACTTCAAACTTACAATGTTTCAATTTCACTCGATTTCAACAGTTTCCTGTATTTACAGTTTATAACATTACCTCCCTCCATTTTTATTACTTTATTATACACAACCAGTGGCGGCTCGTGTTTGGGGCTCCCATGACTTTATCATAAGTAATGCCACGAGTGATTTCCAAATTCACGACTCACGAAGTGAGGAGTGAATTTATCTAGAGAATTAGGAAATCAATAGTGGCATTTGTTATAGGCTCAATTCTGGAAATGCATGCTATTATGCATTGCAGAGACTCTTGATGTCCCAACTCCTTTCAAAAAACGTTAAACCATCGTTCTACCAGTTATATTATATGGGTGCGAAACATGGACTCTTACTTTAAGGGAGGAAAGGAGATTACGAGTATTTGAGAATAAAGTTCTTAGGTAAATTTTTGGACCAAAGAGAGATGAACAGACAGGTGAATGGAGAAGACTACATAACAATGAACTACATGGTCATTATAGGAAGCCAGATATAATAAGAACAGTTAAGTCTCGTAGACTGCGATGGGCAGGACATGTTGCACTTATGGGGAATGAAAGACGTGCATGGAAGCTTCTTGTAGGAAAGCCAGAGGGAAAACGCCCAGTTGGTAAGCCAAGAATGAGATGGGAGAACAGCATTAACTATGATTTGACGGAAGTAGATTATACAGGGAATGATTGGAAGGCATTGGCTCAGGATAGGGATGTATGGAGAGCTTATGTCCGCGCGGCCATGAACCTTCGGGTTCGATAGTGCCAGTGAGTAAGTAAGTAAGTAAGTAAGAGTGGCATTTGTTAGGACTATTTAACGAATAAAATTAAGCTGTTTACTCACAAATCATTATTTAACTATAGTTATTTTAAAATATTTATATATTTAATGTAAACGGCGTTGTTTGAAAACAAACGAGAAACGATTGGTACGCTTCATTTGCTTCTTTTGTTCATCACTGCAAGCAGATCATATTATTTATTGCCAACCGATCGCATTATTGTAAGAATGCACCCTAGTGGAGAAATTTATAACCAACATTATAGTCATAATTAGTGAATGATGACAAAACAAGAGCTTCGAAACATTTGAATACTATCACTACTTATAGCTTATTAATTAATTTGATGTCCTATTATGTAAATATGTCAATTATATTTTTCTGCAACGTCATTTCCTGGAAAATAATTCGTTTAAGAAAGTGCAAACAGTGGTTTTCTCTTTTTTCTTTTTTTGTGGTATAATCAAAATTATTTTACATTATCTCCTGCATGTTCTATCTGTTGACATTCATGCACTATATATACAATCTGGTAGCCGTATTTCTTTGAGAGTCAGTCACTGCAAAATAATGCTGTGACCTATTCAGAGTGTTAGAAAGGTCAGAGTGTTAGAAAGGAGGTGCTCTCTTTAATATGATAAACTTTCGTTGATAAATTCGATGCGAAACACGACTGTGATTGGTTGTAAATAAAAATTCATTTAAATGTGATAGGCAAGATAGTGTTAGATGAGTAAGTTAGGGTTAGTTTGGATAAATTATGGTGAGAAAATGAGCGAGTTAGTTCGTCAGATTAGTTTCGTGTTCACTTGTTTGTTAGCGGGTTTTTGTGATAAGTTGGCTACACTGTCTGAGCAATGACTAATACATATTTTACATTGTAAATATGACGAGTTTATGTTACTTTACGCTCAACTTTTCACTTGATTTTACGAAATTTCTCTCATTAATTTGGGAAAAATCAACAAATATATTTCTCTGAGGTAATTATTCACATGCTGTAACAATAAATTGTGTTTTTTTTTCGTTTTTTTAAATTTGAATTTATGTAGTTGGTACGGTGGCACAGAATCTCCGAAAATTATAATTCTCAAATTAATTTAATGACATCTAGACATAGAATAACCGAATAATGATTTGAGGGAGATAAATTATACAGGGATGATTGGAAAAATATTACCTCAGGATAGAGATGTATGGAGAGCTTATGTACCGATTCGATAGTGCCAGTGAGTTAGTTATTATTATTATTATTATTTATTATTATTATTATTATTATTATTATTAACTACATGGTCTTTATAGGAAGCCAGATATAATAAGAACAGTTAAGTCTCATAGACTGCGATGGGCAGGACATGTTGCGCGTATGGTGAATGAAAGACGTGCATGGAAACTTCTTGTAGGAAAGCCACAAGGAAAACGCCCAGTTGGTAGACCAAGAATGAGGTGGGAGAACAACATTAACTATGATTTGAGGGAAGTAGATTATACAGGGAATGATTGGAAAGCATTGGCTCAGGATAGGGATGTATGGAGAGCTTATGTCCGCGCGGTCATGAACCTACGGGTTCGATAGTGCCAGTGAGTAAGTAAGTAAGTAAGTATTATTATTATTATTATTATTATTATTATTATTATTATTATTATTGTTATTATTATTAATATTATTATTATTATTATTATCTCTCCACATTTATCCGTGGATCCGTGTAATAATGGCAGCGGAATGTTGGAGATAAAGCGACATTCCTAGAGCACGAGAAAAACTGGTTAGAGTTGCGCAATGCGGAGAACGGATGAGATGTAGTTGATATTTGCGTAATTCTCGGAGTAAACAAGAGTGAAATTGGTGTCACTGGACCACTCCGGGGCAGAGAAATGGGCCAACAAATGCATGCTCTTATGCGCAACTTTCATTTTTATTAAAAATATTCTTCATTTACTCGCAATTTGAAGCACCTGCGCATTCCTAACTTAACACAGTTTTGTAGAGAGAAAAGTCCATCACGCAGGAACTGGGAAACTAAATGAATTCCTAAGCAAGTCCAATTTAAGGCCCCATTTTGCTGCAATAGTGAACGCATATTCCGTTTGTTAAATTGCAGAAATTAAGTTTCAGATGCCAGCAGCTTTAAGGGGACCCGAAAGGCCAGATGTGATGAAAAAATGCATTTTCATTTTTTATCATTTAAAATACTAGAAAGATTGCTCTTTAATGTGGTATAATTATCTTGTTTCTAAGTGTGTTTATTATTTGTTTTAAATATTCCCCGTCCCTTTAAAATGTGGGCGTGAGCCATCAACTCTCTCCCATAGTTAGCATTCAATTTTTCAATTCTTACTTACTCACTGGCACTATCGAACCCGTAGGTTCATGGCCGCACGGACATAAGCTCTCCATACATGCCTATCCTGAGCTAATGCTTTCCAAACATTCCCTGTATAATCTACTTCCCTCAAATCATAGTTAATGTTGTTCTCCCACCTCATTCTTGGTCTACCAACTGGGCGTTTTCCTTCTGGCTTTCCTACAAGAAGTTTCCATGCACGTCTTTCATTCCCCATACGTGCAACATGTCCTGCCCATCGCAGTCTACGAGACTTAACTGTTCTTATTATATCTGGCTTTCTATAAAGACCACGTAGTTCATTGTTATGTAGTCTTCTCCATTCACCTGTCTGTTCATCTCTCTTTGGTCCAAACATTTTCCTAAGAACTTTATTCTCAAATACTCGTAATCTCCTTTCCTCCCTTAAAGTAAGAGTCCATGTTTCGCACCCGTATAATGTAACTGGTAGAATAATAGTTTTATATATTTTCAGTTTAACGTTTTTTGAAAGGAGTTGGGACATCAAGAGTCTCTGCAATGTATAATAGCATGCATTTCCAGAACTGAGCCTATGTTTAATTTCTTTGTGCATCTCATTCCTATTTGTGATTATTGTTCCTAGGTATTTGAATTCAGCCACTTCCTCAAAATTTCACTCATTTGTCATTAGCTGTCCATTTCTATAAAGAACATTTTCTTCTAAACTATTAAAGCTAGAGACCAGGGCTTCAATATAGCGCTCATATACAATTGTTACCATATTTATGTTGTCATAGCTCAGTAATTAAATAATTTAGGTTGCAAAATACATTGTAAAAAACTGAAAGAAAATATTTGTAAAGAAAAAAATATTTTTGATATAAACGCATATCTATACAAATTCTTATGGTAGAAGACTCTAAATATATGAACGTTTCCACTGTAAAAATTTCAACTTGATAGGATTAATAGTTGAGGAGAAAATGTTCCTTACATTATAAGTGTAAGGTGTTCCGGGTCCCCTTAAAAGTATCAGAACGCAGTGAAGAAATAAAAAATCGAATAGCACTTGGTAATAAAGTTTTTTATACAAAGACCATAGCCGGCTAAATAGGAGTGACCGGCCTCCACGCGCATTCGTTCCAAATTTTGGCCAAAAGTTTCGTCTGATGGGTTACAAACTCACCCCAAATTTCAACCATGTAGCTGCACTAGGAACAAAGATAAAAATACAACTAGTATTTTTTGTAAAGATTTTTTCTCAGGATCTACTGGACCAAATTTTATGAAAAAAATATATGTTGTAAATATATTCAAGGAAATTCACAAGAAAAGTCAAGAATCCAATCCAACAAAAGTATCTTCCCGAAAAAATTATTTTAGATTTTTGTGATTTTTTTCGGTCACTCGCTCACGAGAACCAGTTTTTTCTATTGGACAATCGGACCTCTTTGTACAACATATAATTTTTCCAAGTTGGCCTTTACCATTATTTAAGAGTAAACGAATGTCTAAAAACTCCAGACTTGAACTATACTTTACAGTTATAAAACCAGTTGTAACCTATTCCAGTGAAACTTGGACGCTTAAAGAAGCAGAAAAGCAAAAGCTTTTAGGGTCGAATGTTTGAACGCATTAGACAGTAAAAGGTATTCTCTGCTGAGAAAGTTTTATCCAAATACATTTTGCTTACTCAGAAATCTATTCATGCGATAATTATTGTAAGCAACCTGACGAGGTACCTTAAGATCATAGCTCAAGATAGAAACTTATCGTGAAAATCCCGAACGGAACCGATGGTAACCGATGTAGTTTGAAACCTTTGCAGCTTTATCCAAGATGTCGGACCTTGAAGACTTCGATCATGTTTTCGGTATACGCGGAGAAGAGGAATTTGATAGAGTCTACCAAAGAATTCAACTGGAAGAACAGGAGAATCGGCGTAATATTGCACAATGCAGACGCCGTTGTATACGGTATTATTTGTGGGACGCAAGCGTAAATGCGTTCCTCTATAGCAGACGAAAATAACGGAAGTGATTTTATCGCTGAGAATTCTGGGTAATATTACGAAAACGTCAACTTTCATGCATGACCGGTAAGTCGGCCGTTAATTCGATCTCAGCAATTGCTCACGGTGAGTCAGCTCACCAGTGATTGGAAGTAATTTGAGTAGAGACTAATGTATTTGCATGCGGCCCTTAATCTTTGAAAGGAAAGTAATAAGAAATGTATTTGGATCGATAAGGAATCAGGGCGGATCATGGAGAATTCAAACAAGTGAACTTTTATAAGATTCATGATATGTTCCGTTGAGATAATATTCAAAATTAAAATATCAAATTATGGAAAATCAACCTGAAAGGTCCGTCTCCTCAACTTCATTACTTATTTAACTGTAGCGCTTTCGGGGGCTAGTGCCAACATCAGCAAGATTCAAAACAGGTGTTTCACTGAAGATCTGGTAGAGGGGGTTACACCTATCAACGAAATAAGCAATAACATTGAAGAAAATAACATTTTCAACAGCAAAGGAGTATATAAATTGACATGTAAGGATTGCAACAAATTTTATATAGGAAGAACAAACAAAAGTTTTAACATCAGATTTAAAGAACATTTTCGAGACGCAGAAGGAAAAATCAAGCTATGCAAAACACGTTATCCATGAAGGACATCGCATGTTAAATATTGAAAACACCCTAACAGTAATGCACAGAGAAAATAATCCAGTGAAGATAAACGTACTCGAAGAGATGGAAATTATGAAAGCAGCTCACAACAACAACAATCTGATAAACGAAAACGAACCCAATACATGTAACCCCCTCTACCAGATCTTCAGTGAAACACCAGTTTTGAATCCTGCCGATGATGGGACAAGTCCCGAAAGCGCTACAGTTAAATAACTAATTAAGTTGAGGAGACGGACCTTTCAGGTGAATATTCCATAATTTTATATTTTAATTTTGAACAAGTGAAGGTATAAATATCATCATCATGAACAAATTCGTTTTAGGCCATGTGGCCTGTACGGTAAACCTAGCGAAGATGGTCTTGATCTTTCCACCGATGTTTTGGTCTTCCTTGGTCCCTATGTCCAGTTGGGGTATATTGGAATCCAATTTTGGAAGTCTATTTCTTGCCATTCTCCTCAGATGATTTTTCCATTCTTGTTGGTATCTTTGTATATCTTCATTTAAACTTGTTACTCCAAGTTTTCCTCTGATAATAGTGTTCCTTTGGTGATCCAGTCTATTAACTCCTAACAATGATCGTAAGAAGCGCATTTGGCTTACTTGAAGTTTATGAGAGTTTCTTTTATTTAAAATCCAAATTTCACTTCCGTATTTTAGAGCAGCTTTTGATGTGATGTTATGTAATCTTAGTTTTGTCTCTGTCCTCATCTGTTTACCAAAATGTCTTCGTATTACCCCATTCATTTTATTATATTTTTGTAATTTTGAATCAATGTCACTCTTATACTCTGCAAATACACTTCCTAAGTAAGAGAAATCTGACACTTGTTCTATAATTTTTCCATCAATCTCAATTTTCACCCGTAGAATTACCAAAAACAGAAATACAATTAACTTCATTAACCCATTCGCTTCGAAAGACGAGGTAGACTCGCCGGCAATTAAATGACTTTCAACTCAGAAGACGAGGTACACTTGCTTAACTCTGTTGTTAGATATTTTGCAATATTTTGTACACACCTTAGCAGCGTAAATTTTTGTTAACATTTATGAAGAGTAGAGGAATATGTTTTTGCCCTCACCCTCATTGTGATCTCAAGTACCGTTATCTTTCGTTTGTTTTGAAAGACTGAAAATTAACAATATAAATTACAGTAACTTAAATCCTGTTTCTGGGGAAATGCTTTGAGCATTTAAACCTGAAGCGAATGGATTAAAAGCACAAAGATTAAGCTGGATTCGACACATAGGCCTATATAGAATGGATGATAAAAGAATGATCTACAAATGTAAGCCATTAATCTCTTGTACGACCCAAAAAGATGGGAAGATGATGTTGTAAATGATATAAAATTGATGAAGATAAAAAAATGGGAACAAATGTGTCCAGAATAGAAGAGTGTGGAAAATACTGGTTGACAAGGCCTAAATCATTCTCCAATTGAAGCTGTAGCGCCTTATTAACAAGAAGAACAAGAAGAAGATAAGGAAAAAGAGAAATTAAAGGAACTATTTTAATTCACGATTTCAGGTAAAGCCCAAGATCTAATAGACGAATTTCGCTGATTTTTGGAGAATACATTCCATGTTCTTCTATAACAACATATGCTGAGTTTCGTTCCGAATCATCGAAAATTGCAGACGCTAGTACGATTTTTTTAAAAATTTTGTCAGTTTAACTTCCACTCCTAAGGGTCCGATTATTTGGTTAAGAAACCAAGGCCGTGTCCAAACAATTATCTGGTGTTTTAAAGTATCCATCCATGGTAATTCTGCCCGAAGGCAGGTCCTTCACTGCAATCATAGCATTTGCATGCTATGCTTGCAGCTTTACTAGGGAATTGTGTAGGTGTGGTAGCTTGCCGTTGCTTTCCACACCTGTGAAGGATGATGATGATAATGGCAATGATAAGGATGATAATGATGATGGCCATATGATTTCGGGGACCGTTTGGGCCTTAAAGTTTTCCTGACATTTGTCTTACAGGTGAGGAAAAACCCCGATAAAAATCTCACCCAGAAAAACTGCCCCGACCGGGGATCGAACCCGGGCCCGCTGCGTGACAAGGCAGCACGCTACCTCGAGATCACAGCGGTGGACTGTTTTAAAGTATAAGGAACATAAATCGAAGCCAGAACCCAACAATGGCAGCCAACTTTGTGAAGCACATGTACACCCTTGCATTAGTTAAGCACAGAATAAACAAAGGCGAGACACAGCACGGTTGGGGGGGGGGGGTAACTGAGGCTTATACAGTCTGCCAATACAGCAGCTGTATTCTTCCCTATAGTTTAAATGAAACATTTGGCGCTTCATATTAGTATCTCGCACGCTCAACTCTGGAAATGCGTGTTATTATGCATTGCAGAGACTCTTGATGTCCCAACTCCTTTCAAAAAACGTTAAACTGAAAATATATAAAACTATTATTCTACCAGTTATATTATATGGGTGCGAAACATGGACTCTTACTTTAAGGGAGGAAAGGAGATTACAAGTATTTGAGAATAAAGTTCTACCAAGTGCGCGTTTTTCCTCTGGGTTTGCTATAAGAAGCTTTCATGCACGCCTTTCATTCCCCATAATACTAATAATAATGCACAAATAAATTAGTCATAGGTTCAGCTGTGCAAAAGGCTAATGACAAATGAGGGAAATTTTGAGGAAGTGGCTGAATTCAAATACCTAGGAACAATAATCACAAATAGGAATGACATGCACAGGGAAATTAAACATAGGCTCAATTCTGGAAATGCGTGCTATTATGCAGTACAGGAACTTGTCCCAACTTCTCTCAAAAAACGTTAAACTGAAAATATATAAAACTGTTATTCTACCAGTTATATTATATGGATGCGAAACAAGGACTCTTACTTTAAGGGAGGAAAGGAGATTAGAAGTATTTGAGTATAAACAACTTACGAAAATTTTTGGACCAAAGACAGATAAACAGACAGGTGATTGGAGAAGACTACACAACAATGAACTACATGGTCTTTATAGGAAAGTAAAGTAAAGTATTCCCACAACAGGCCTCAGGAGGTCCTTGGAGTAGTAGGAGGTTAAGGCTCCCACTATTTCTAGACAATCGGCACCTGATGTCAGCCGGGTTGTCAGCCCTGAGTGACGGCCGCCTTTACCTCACAACAAGCTTCTGGTACTCATATCAGTTAGAGGCTGAGTCGACCCCATGGCCATAGTGCCGCCAGAAGGTTTGGGTCTGTTTAAAAATCCTGATCCCACCGGGACTTGAACCCTCGACCTTCCGACTTGTAGCGCAGTGCCTTAACCACTACGCTACGGCGTGCCCCCGGTCTTTATAGGAAGCCAGATATAATAAGAACAGTTAAGTCTTGTAGACTGCGATGGGCAGGACATGTTACACGTATGGAGAATGAAAGACTTGCATGGAAGCTTTTTGTAGGAAAACCAGAGGGAAAACGCCTAGTTGGTGGACCAAGAATGAGGTGGGAGAACAACATTAACTATGATTTGAGGGAAGTAGATTATACGGGGAATGATTGGAAAGCATTAGCTCAGGATAGGGATGTATTGAGGGCTTGTGTCCGCGCGGCCATGAACCTGCGGGTTCGATAGTGCCAGTGAGTAAGTAATTAATTGAAATTGAAATAAAAAAACTGTGGGTGATGGAGAAATTCCTAATACATATTTAAAAACACGACAAAAAACTGCATTAAGTACAACTATTGGTACTCAAGAGACAAAAATCATGTTGACCAGTGTAATCAGTTTTCCGGATAAATTATTTTGGGAGTTTTTTTTGTAGCTATAGTTGTTTTATTGCTTTTATTGGTTTGTAGTTGGAGGTAAACTTGGCCAGACTGCGGTTAGGTCGCCCCGAAACTCGCATGCAGTGAAAGTTATAAAATCCCACTTACTACATTCGGTACAGTTTCACAGCGTCTAAATGTTCGCGTTAACATGTTTACTGTTTTCGCGTTATCACACATAAAGTTACTCATTAAGCGTTTTTCACGCTTTCTCAAAAAAATGCTTTTCTATATCTAATACGATTTGATTTGACCTCTCTAATGGCACTGACTACTTCCCTGTACCAAAATCACATAACATCTTATACTGACAACACAACAATCTGCCAGAATACAAGCTGCTGAAATGAGATTCCTCAGACCAATAGTAGGATATCAAAGAACAGACAAAAAACATAACACAGAAATAAGACAACAACTAAAAGTAGTGGAATTAAACACAACAATAGTGAAATACAGAACAAACTGGAAAAAACACTTGGCAAGGATGACTGAGAATAGAATACCAAAAGCACCATACAGCTATTCACCACGAGGAAGAAGAAGTTTGGGAAGACCAAATATAAGATGGAAAGAGCAGCAATTTGGAGCCGAAACAGTCTAGTAAATAAGCCTAAACCGTGAAGAAGAGGAAGAAGAAGAAGATGTGTTGGGTGAGCTCCGGTGTTTTACTGGTTTGGCCGAATGTGCGGGAAAACGATCACTGTTTTTACAAAGAGACCTAAAACAAGTTTGGGGAAAAGAATCTTATATACTTAATCTAGGATTTAAAGAAAGATCAGGGCTTGCTTGGTTTAGGCTAGGGGTATGGAAATTTTTAAAATTTGACGATCACGATATGCGAATATGTCCAATGTGCGGGAACTTTGAAGATGAGATACATATATTAGGAAAATGTAACGATTTAGAATATTGGAGACGTCAGTTATTACCGGAAAGATTTCTAAATTCTAATCGTGGAAGATTGGCATGCTACGAGTTACTGAAAATTGGATAAACTTGGGTAGATTTCTGGACAAAACGCGGAAAATAAGAACACTTATTCAGGAATAAATAAATATAATCAATTGTGTTGGTGTTTACTTGATGAAAATCCATATTTATTAATTAAATAAAAATAAAACGTAGTTTTATTTGATTTTCATATTTATTATATAATTCAGTGACAGCTGTTTCGGTACACCGTACCTTCTTCAGACATGTTAACAAATTATGAATTGTGTTCCAACTGATCTAAGCAACAATACAACAATATTTATTTAATTTTTTTAATTTAACAAAGGGGATTCAATCAAATCAAGTTGAGAATTTAATAAGTAGTAAAAAACTGTTAAATTCTCAACTTGATTTGAATGAATCGCCTTTGTTAAATTTAAAAATTTAAATAAATATTGTTGTATTGTTGCTTAGATCAAATGGAACACAATTCATAATTTGTTAACATGTCTGAAGAAGGTACAGTGTACCGAAACAGCTGTCACTGAATTATATAACAAATATGAAAATCAAATAAAACTACGTTTTATTTTTATTTAAATAATAAATAAATATGTTAGCAAATTGGCTATATGTAATTAAAAATTAACATCTAAAGTTCTTGATACAAGAGTTTACAGAGGACGTGAAATCGAATCAGACCATTACTTACTTGTTTGTCCAATTCGTATGCCACCGAGATGGAAAAATAAAAATAAAATTAATAATGTAAAATTTTAAAAAGTGGACTATACTTATAAAGTAAGTCTTTTCCGAGGTCCCACTATTACCTGGCTATACAAATGCAGATTAGATCGTCTAGTTCAAGAAACACCGGTTGGTGAAAATATTGAAGAAGAATGGCTTGCTCTACAAAGTATTTTGACACAAGCAGCAAATGAAAGCCTGGGCATCAAAACCAAATGGAATCGAAGAAAAGGACTACGGATATGGGATGAAAACATAAAAAAAGTAATTGATGATAAACCGATATCTTAAAAGAATTGAAGACTACGCCAATTTTGGAATATATTAAACAGTACCAACTAAATTGGAAACACCATCTTGAAAGAATGAGTTCAAATCGGATCCCCAAAGCTGTTTATAATTATATACCAAGAGGACGAAGATCACTGGGTCGTCCTATGAAACGCTGGAGGGAAAATTTTCTATAGGATCGTAACAGGCCTTGGCCTAATACTTGGAGGGAAGAAGAAGAAGAAGTTAGCAAATTGCAATACCATTAATTCTTAATAATTCTACATAACTAAGTTAATGTATAATGTAATTGTATTGACATCTAATTGTAATATTATTGTTTTTTTTAAACATCAACTTATTGTAACGGACTGTCAACAGCACGTACGGCTTACTGCCCGTGCGATCCATATTTGTAAATAGCATTGTATATATCTTACTTTTAGTTTAGTAAAGTTCTTATGTCTGGTTTGAAGGCAGGTGTGAATGCTTTGAGATGCTCTCAAGGTAGCCCACGCGCTTCTTACAATGAGAACATAATCACTGCCTAGTTTGTTATTATCTGATCACAAATGTTGACATGTAACATGACTTGCACATTTTCCCCGCAAGATGACTCTCTTATTTGTTTCGGTGATTCTATGGCACAGCACCACCTACACATATCCTAATAAAACGGAAAACATAAATTTATTGTCGCACTATCTGAATAACTTACTAACTCACTGGCACTATCGAACCCGTAGGTTCAGGGCCGCGCGGACATAAGCTCTCCATACATCTCTATCCTGAGCTAATGTTTTCCAATCATTCCCTGTATAATGTATTTCTCTCAAATCATAGTTAATGTTATTCTCCCATCTCATTCTTAGTCTACCAACTAGGCGTTTTCCCTCTGGTTTTCCTACAAGAAGCTTCCATGCATGTCTTTCATTTCCCATTCGTGCCACATGTCCTGCCCATCTCAATATACGACATTTAACTCTACTTATTATATCTGGGTTCCTATAAGACCATCTATCCATCCATCCATAGTAATTCTGCCCGAAGGTAGGTCCATCACTGCAATCATACAATTTTCATGCCATGCTTGCAGCTTTACTAGGGAATTGTAGGTGTGGTAGCTTCCCGTTGCTTTCCACACCGGTGAAGGATGATGATGATGATGATGGCCATATGAGTTCGGGGACCGTTTGGGCCTTAAAGTTTTCCTGACATTTGTCTTTACAGGTGAGGAAAAACGCCGATAAAACCTCACCCAGAAAAACTGCCCCGACCTGGGATCGAGCCCGGGCCCGATGTGTGACAAGACAGTACACTACCTCAAGACCATAGCTATAAAGACCATGTAGTTCACTATTATGTAGTTTTCTCCATTCACCTCTCAGTTCATCTCTCTTTGGTCCAAAATGTTTCCTTAGAACTTTATTCTCAAATACCCGTAATCTCCTTTCCTCCCTTAAAGTAAGAGTCCATGTTTCGCACCCATATAATATAACTGGTAGAATAATAGTTTTATATATTTTCAGTTTAACGTTTTTTTTTAAAGGAGTTGGGACATCAAGAGTCTCTGCAATGCATAATAGCACGTATTTCCAGAATTGAGCCTATGTTTAATTTCTTTGTGCATCTCATTCCTATTTGTGATTATTGTTAATAATAATAATAGTAATAGTAATAATAATAATAATAAAGTTAATTAGACTTTTTTAGAAAACAACAGCAGAATTGATAGGTGAGTCAGCATGGAGCATGAATTATGAAATTTTACCGGTAAATAAAGTTTATTAAATAATGTTTAGCTATTGACATCATGGGAAAGGGAGAACTTCTAATTAGGTACCTCTATGTATATATATTATTTTGGCGCAAATAAGTAAGAAATGGACGAAGTTCCTAATTGTTTGTACCATCTTGTCCTCTATTCAGTCTTATTTCCCGTAAAATACGATGTTACCCAAGAACAATGTTCTGTACACATTCAGTCATATGGCGGGTAAAAGTAGCACCAGAGTTCCTGCGATAGATGGAGTCAGCGCAGTAATACCTTACGCCTGTTTGTTTACAGTACAACTGGAACTTAGCTCGGAATTGGTATACTTTGCCAAAACTTGGAACAAGTAGGCCTACCTGATACAGGTTTAGCAACTTGTGTGCAGCGTGTCTGTAACAGTTCCGCTTTCACAAGTTGTACGGAAACATCGCGTCAACTTGCCACTAAGTGAATTAAATAGCTACACCGTCCGGCTGTGCAGCTCTCTCAACAATTTGAAGACAACCTGTAACTCACTCCACGGTACCACAGTACTAGGAGGTCCAGTAGGCTCCTATCCTCACATCCTAACTAACTCACTGGCACTATCGAACCCGTAGGCTCATGGCCGCGTGGACATAAGCTCTCCATACATCCCTATCCTGAGCTGATGCTTTCCAATAATTCCCTGTATAATATATTTCCCTCAAATCATAGTTAATGTTGTTCTCCCACCTCATTCTTGGTCTACCAACTGGGCACCTTCCCTCTGGCTTTCCTACAAGAAACTTCAATGCAAGTCTTTCATTCCCCATACGTGCAACATGTCCTGCCCATCGCAGTCTACGAGACTTAACTGTTCTTATTATATCTGGCTTCCTATAAAGACCATGTAGTTCATTGTTATGTAGTCTTCTCCATTCACCTGTCTGTCCATCTCTCTTTGGTCCAAAAATTTTCCTAAGAACTTTATTCTCAAAAACTCGTAATCTCATTTCCTCCCTTAAAGTAAGAGTCCATGTTTCGCACCCATATAATATAACTGGTAGAATAATAGTTTTATATATTTTCAGTTTAACGTTTTTTGAAAGGAGTTGGGACATCAAAAGTCTCTGCAATGCATAATAGCACGCATTTCCAGAATTGAGCCTATGTTTAATTTCTTGTGCATCTCATTCCTATTTGTGATTATTGTTCCTAGGTATTTGAATTCAGCCACTTCCTCAAAATTTCCCTCATTTGTCATTAGCTGTCCATTTCCATTATATAATGCATTTCTACGTGTGACCATATATTTAGTTTTATTGATATTTACTTCCAGTCCTAATTCCTTAGTGTTACTCAATAGTGTGTGCGTGTTGTCCTTTAGTATCTCCTCGTTATCGGCCAATAGTACTACATCATCAGCATAAACTAAATTATTATTATTATCATTATTATTATTATTATTATATCATTATTTTATTATTATTATTATTATATCATTATTTTATTATTATTATTATTATTATTATTATTATTATTATTATTATTATTAAATTAACATTATAGCAGTATGCAAACCTGATGAATAAAACGTGGTACTAACGATAAAAATATATAATTACTTAAACTCCGCCATTGTTCTTTTGTTAGAGAATTAATTGGCCATTACACTGAGCTATTCATTTGTTCCTTTTTTTTTAATTAGTTAATAATACATACACTTACCAGCAGAATACAAATGTCAAGCAACTCAACACATATTAAAAAGTACAAATTTTTCTTTTCACACCACCAATTTCATATTTTTAGCAAATTCTAATGACGATTTATACTGAAATTGGGGCTGGAAGTAAATATCAATAAAACAAAGTATATTTTCACACTTCGAAATTCATTATATAATGGAAATTGACAGTTAATGACAAATAAAGGAATTATGAAGAAGTGGCTGAATTCAAATATCTAGGAACAATAATTGTCCCGCGCCATAGCCGAGTGGTTAAGCCAGGAAGCCTTGGCGCAGAGGTACGGGACTTGCGCAGGTTCGAATCTCCATGGGGTAAGAAATGTTCTCATTGTATTTCGGCCAGTATGGGACCGGTGCCCACCCAGCATAATGAGGCATTTGGGTAGCTACAATAAGTAGCGGCTCCAGGTTGAGAAAACCAGCTATAACGGCTTGGGGACTCGATATGCTAACCACATGTCACCCCTACACTGGCGGATGATCATCTACCTCTGTGGTTGACACATGTGGGTGTGAGGCCAGCAGCCGGCTGGTCGGCTAAGGGCCTTCTAGGCCTGTCGCGCCACGAGTTTTATTTTTAGGAACAATAATTTAGGAACAGGAATATGATGCACAAAGATATTAATCATAAACTCAATTCTGGAAATGCACAGAGGAAGTTCGGTTATTGTGGACCCTTCGGTTTGAGTGGATCCTGTTAATATCTTCTTTAATTGGTACCGCCCTCGAACACAAAATATTTTAACTATTTTTCCCCCCTCATCAAATTTGATGTGTTCAAGGCCAGTTTCTCTTATTATTCGTGCGAAGAAGCGTTTATTTGTGATATTTATGAAAACCACCATTTAAATATTTTCAAGCTAAGAATTAATCCTTCATTTCTGCTATTGAATATTACAAATTTTAAAAAACTCTTAAATATGTAGATAAAATATATAAAACTATTATTCTACCAGTTATATTATATGGATGCGAAACATGGACTCTTACTTTAAGGGAGGAAAGAAGATTACAAGTATTTGAGAATAAAATAATTAGGACAATTTTTGGACCAAAGAGAGATGAACAGACAGGTGAATGCAGAAGACTATATAACAATGAACTACATGGTCTTTATAGGAAGCCAGATATAATAAGAACAGTTAAGTCTCGTAGACTGCGATGGGCAGGACATGTTGCACGTATGGGGATTGAAAGACTTGCATGGAAGGTTCTTGTAGGGAAGCCAGACGGAAAACGCCCAGTTGGTAGACCAAGAATGAGGTGAGAGAATAACATTAACTATGATTTGAGGGAAGTAGATTATACAGGGAATGATTGGAAAGTATTAGCTCAGGATAGGGATGTATGGAGAGCGTATGTCCGCGCGGCCATGAACCTACGGGTTCGATAGTGCCAGTGAGTAAGTAAGTATGTAGATGCTGTTTTAATATACTGACAGGTTTGGTTTCATATAATGTGACATGACAGCTGTATAAAATAATTAAACATAACAAAGGAATTCGGTTAATGTGGACCCTGCAAGAGGCGGTTAAAGTAGGCCTGGGTCTACATTACACTAATATGTAGACTATATTTTATCAATGAGGATGTTGTCTGCAAAAACCATGCACTTAATTTTATTTAATATCGTTGTAATTTTACTAAACCCAAAGACCGTCGCTTTCTGCAGTTGAATGACGTGTGAATGTTATAATCAACAATAATTTTTCAAAACATTAAATAAATATCAACGCTTTTTAATTATGATCAGTCATAAATATTTTCAGATTAATCTGTGTCTGTCTGTGTAAATTAATAGAGTAAATAAACTTAAAAATAGACTAAAACCGAAGCTGCACTCTGGGGTCCACTTTACCCGAATATGGACGTTAAAGTTGATCTTTCTTGTAATGTAATAAAGTTTATAAATCATGAAGATGTTTCCATATTTGAATAAAATAACAATGCTATTTCACAGTTACAACACTAATGATAATCACTGTAATTAAACAAAATTCAAATCCCTTAATCAGAAGAAGAAAAACAATTTCAAAATAGGGGCCCACATTACTCAAAGTTCCTATACTATTATGCATTGCAGAGACCCTTGACGTTTAAGAATGATTTATGGACCAGTTTGTGACAATTCTGGAAATGCAAGTTATTATGTATTACAGAGACTCTTATCGTCCCAACTTCTCTTAAAAAATGTTACTAGATTAAGTTAATTTTAATTATCTTATTTGCGCATCACTGGGCCACAGACGAAGTGAATGAAAGTTGTAGGCATTTCATACGTCATGAGTGTTCCTTTATTCTCAGGTAGTATCACATTGTATTCTTGCAATTCCCCGTGCCCCCCTTCGTCCTGTGCTTTCATTCTCTTCGTCTGTGAACTATAGATAGTTTTATTTAGTAAATACTAGCTAATGCCCGGCGTGCGCTGCTACGTCTAAATAAATTAAAATTAATGTGATTTTATATTTAGTTGAATAAGTATAAGGAAAACAATTATAAATTTATATTTTTAGGTACCCTGTGCTAATTACCCGGCGTTGCCCGGGAATCTACTTATCACGATCTTCTTGACATAAATGAGCTGAAATACGAAAATTAATGTACTTGTTATGATTAGTTGAATAGTATAGTGAAAAATAATTATAAATGTAGGCCTATATCATAATTATTTTAAGATTCCTCGTGCTGATTACCCGGTGTTGCCCGGGAATCTACTTATCTCGATCTTCTTGGCATAAATGAGCTAAAATACAAAATTCGTTATTGTGAGTTATCCATAAAAGAATACCCGCCATGTGCTGCTATGCTTGCACAGGAATCTACGTACTTGTCTCGATCTTCTTGGCACCAATGAAAGACAAAAATGGTTATTGTGAGTTATCCGTAAGAGATAAACATATGCTGTCGCGGACTTTTTTGTAGAGCTTTTTGAGATATTCAATTCTGTGTACATTAATTTTGTGTATTTGTTATGGTTTAGGCAGCGTAAGCCATTTAAGCGTCCAAAGTGCTACTTTTTTTCACGTTTTCCACTACAAAGGGCGATTTTAAGAGTGCAGGAGTTGAGTATCACAACTCCCTTATAGCCTATGTTCATCCCGGGAATCTCCTGAACATTTTGCAAAAAGCCCCATCATAATCGGATCAACGGTATGGCCGTGCATAAAGCACAAACAAACAAACAAACATTCATTTTTATATATCAGATATCGGTATTCATGATCAGCCATCCAATTCTTCTACATTTAATGTCTGTGATGACGTCAATGTCTAAAAAAAATTGAAGTGAAAATAAAATGGTTAGCGTTATATTATATACTCTATACTTATGACCGAATTAATATATGTAGAATTTTTTTTAAAATTTCGCTCTTATGTAGTTGAGTGTCCATTGTGGAGGATAATTTACAGACGGCAGAAATGCTAGTTGCAGAGCAAAGTGCATTAGAGGTTGAAATGGCGATTGGAAAATTGAAGATGTATAAAGCATCAGGTTCAGATGAGATCCCAGCAGAACTGATAAAATCAGGGGGACAAAAATTGATGGACAAGATACGCTGGTTGCTTAGTATGATTTGGGAAAAAGAAGCTCTTCCAGATGAATGGAAGGAATCAATTATCGTGCCAATTTATAAGAAAGGAGATAAAACTGATTGCAACAACTACAGGGGCATCTCATTACTTTCAACTTCGTACAAACTTCTAACAAATATATTAGTAAGCAGACTTACTCCCTATATTGATGACATTCTAGGAGATCATCAATGTGCATTTAGAAGAAACAGGTCTACAGCAGATCAGATTTTTAGTTATATTATGTGGGTGCGAAACATGGACTCTTACTTTAAGAGAGGAAAGAAGATTACAAGTATTTGAGAATAAAGTACTTAGGGAAATTTTTGGACCAAAGAGAGATGAACAGACAGGTGAATGGGGAAGACTACATAACAATGAACTACATGATCTTTATAGGAAGCCAGATATAATAAGAACAGTTAAGTCTCGTAGACTGCGATGGGCAGGACATGTTGCACGTATGGGGAATGGGAGACTTGCATGGAAGCTTCTTGTAGGAAAGCCAGAGGGAAAACGCCCAGTGGGTAGACCAAGATTGAGGCGGGAGAATAACATTAACTATGATTTAAGGGAAGTAGATTATACAGGGAATGATTGGAAAGCATTAGCTCAGGATAGGGATGTATGGAGAGCTTATGTCCGTGCGGCCATGAACCTACTGGTTCGATAGTGCCAGTGAGTAAGTAAGTAAGTATGTAGTTGAGTGTCGAAAGGCGAGAATTAGATAATTTTTGTTACAAGTTCGTAAATTGTCGAGAGAAACTCTGTCATTTCTACCTGAACTAATGTATCGCTCGTTTAAAGGCCTACATATCTTTCAATAAACACGTAACTGCAGACTTGTAAAAAAGAAAGTTTGGTATCAAAACAAATTTACATCATTATAGCACATGTTCGCGGAATGAGGTAGAAAATAAATGAAACATAGGCTCAATTCTGGAAATACATGTTATTATGTATTACAGGGACCCTTGGCGTATCAACTTCTCTCACAAAACATTAAACTGAAAATATATAAAACTGTTATTCTCCCAGTTGTTTTATATGGATGTGAAACATGGACTCTTTAAGGGAGGAGAAAAGTTTACGAGTTTTTGCCCCAAATGGGAGTCAATCACCAATCACATTTCAATTATTTTTTATTTACAACTAATCAGTGCCGTGTTTCGCCTAAAATTTGCCGACTAAAGTTTATCATGATAAAGAAAGCACCTCCTTTTTAACAATCTGAATAGGTCATGCCATTATTTTGCAGTGACTGACCCTCTATGAAATACGGCTACCAGATTGTATATATAGTGCACGAATGTCAGCAGAAAGCGCATGCGATAGGTAATATAAAAACATTTGTAACAATTGATTATGCCACAAAAAAAAAAAAGAAAACACTGTTTGCACTTTCATAAACGAATTATTTTCCAGGAAATGACGTTGCAGAAAAATATAATTGACATATTTACATCATAGGAAATCAAATTAATTAATACCTGTAGCGTTGGTTATAAATTTCTCCACTAGGGTGCATTCTTACAATAGGCCTATTGCGATCCTTTGGCAATAAATAATATTATGATCTGGTTGAGGTGATGAACAAAGGAAGGAAGTGAAGCGTGCCAATCTTTTCTCATTTGTTTTCGAACATCGCCGTTTACATTAAATATATAAATATTTTAAAATAACTATATTTAAATAATGATTTGTGAGTAAACAGCTTAATTTTATTCGTTAAATAGTCCAAACAAATGCCACTCTTGATTTATAAATTCTCTAGATAAATTCACTCCTCACTTGCAAGTTACTCGTGGCATTTCTTATGATAAAGTTCTTCAGACAATTTTTGGAAGAAAGAGAGATGAACAGACAAAGCGAATAGAAGGCTACATACATGATATTTATAGGAAACCAGATATAATAACAATAGTTAAGTATCTTAGACTCCGATGGGCAGGGAATGATACAGGGGCATGCAATCGGTTGTAGGAATTTCAGAGGGAAAACGTTCTAGAGTGTCAGTGAGTGAGTTAGTTACACGACATGCATGCAGCGGGACGAACATCAATCAATGGATGACAAGCTCACTGGCACTATCGGATCTGTAGATCTCCGTACATCCCTATCCTGAGCTAATATTTTCCAATCATTCTCTGTATAATCTACTTCCCTCAAATCATGGTTAATGTTATTCTCCCACCTCATTCTGGTTCTACCGATTGAACTTTTTCCCCTCTGATTTTCCTAAAAGAAGCTTTCATGCCCTTCTTTCATTCCTTATTCGTGCAACATGTCTCGCCCATCGCAGTCTACGAGACTTAACTGTTCTTCCTATATCTGGTTTCCTAAAAAGAGCATGTAGTTCATTGTTATGTAGTCTTCTCCATTCACCTGTCTGTTCATCTCTCTTAGGTTCAACATTTATCGTAAAATCTTTCTTATTCTCAAATACTGGTAATCTATTCTTCTTCTCCTTCTTGTTCTTCTTCTTCTTCTTCTTCTTCGGCTTTCCCCCACTTATAGGTTTGCCGTCTTCAGTTTCCATTTACGGCTATCATTCCAATCTCCCTCTTCCAAATTCCTATCATCCATTATAGTTCTGACATAAGTTTTCCATTTCCATCTTGGTCTGCCACGTTTATTTCTTCCAGGGGGTGACCATTGGTATATATTTTTTGATCATCTTTCATCTTCCATTCTTTGTACATGGCCATACCATTTAAGCGTTTGATTTTCAATCCTCTTAACAACAGATGTGGTGACATTCATTTCTCTCCCAAGGAATTCATTTCTTATTTTATCCTGTCTTGTTTTCTGGAGCTTCTTTTTTTTTTTTTTTCGTTTATACTATTTTTCCTTTTTGGTTTAGATTTTTTTTTCATTTTTGTTTTACCTGTTTTGTTTACTTTCTTTTATCCTCACATAGACACAAGGACAGACCCAGGGTGGAGATTTAAAATCCCCTACCCCGCCAGGAATCGAACCCGGATCGCCGGAGTGGAAGGTAGGAACTCTACCGACTACGCCACGGCGACGGACATTCTGAGATGATGAAATTCAACTGTTCTAAATTTATTCTTTTGTAATTCCGTCAAAGACCAAGTTTCAGTTCCGTATGACAAGATATTCTGTATTATGTTCTTATAAATATTCATTTGAGTTTCCTTTGTAATATTTTTGTTCGAAATAATTCCATGTAATGTCTTAGTTCCATTTTTTGCCATTGCAATTTTAGTCTGTACATCTGTTTGAAATGTAATTATTTACCCAAGATTTTTATAATTTTCAATTTTTTTTTTATTTTGCCCTGTTTCGAGTATGAGGTCATCCACATCCTTTCCCAAACACATATATTCTGTTTCTGTAAGTGTATATTCAGTCCCCATTTTGTATACCTTTTCTCCTCCCTTAAAGTAAGAGTCCATGTTTCGCATCCTTATGCTGCCCAACCTTTTTTTTTTTTTGACCCGCGAATCCCTTCCAATAACGAACTGTTTTGGGTGAACCACTAACTTTCAAATATACATACAGTAGACATGCATAACAAACATTTAATTCCAAGCAAAAGGTTTAATAACCTTAAATTAACTTAACCCTTAACAGTTAAAAACTAAATGCATTCCTAACGTTGTTACATAACAGTAAATATTAATTTATTGTGCAAATAATGTGATAAATTCCCGATTTACATATATGCAACGAGGGGCATTATACGGTTAATTTAATTTTAAAATAATAATAATAATAATAATAATAATAATAATAATAATAATAATAATAATAATAATAATAATATAACTGGGAAAATAATAGTTTTATATATTTTCAGTTTAACGTTTATTTGAGAAAATCATTGAATACGAACACATAGCCAGAGTGTTGTGTTGTAATCGATATCGTAATAACAAGGAAGTTATGAATGAAAGGTTGTGTAACTGGGGACAGGTAACTACTCCGCCTTCAGGTCAAAGGTTACATTCACGCTGAATATTGTGTTGCAACCAACATTATGCATTTTGTTGTATTCAACCTGCCAATTAGTCTCCGTCCATCTGCTGGTCTTTTTTCTATATCTAATTGTCACGAACATTCTTCTTCTTGATCCCTATTAGGTTCGTCTTCCGGGCATATAGGCCGTGGTCCAGTCGTTCTTCTACTCGACGTTTCGTCTACTGCTGCGGTAGACATCTTCAGGAGATACTGCGTGCTCTCTGTGAACTCCTCAACAGTCGGCTGCAGACTGGCTGGTCGTTGGAAACTCCCTCCCTATTTATAGGCACGCCCCTGGTGGAGAGGCGGTTTTCTGCGCGGTCCGTGTTGCGTGCTGTTTTGCCCAGGCTGTCGCTAGCAGAAGTCATAGGCTTCGTTGTCGTATTGTGCAATTGCCGGGATCCAGATTTTGTTTATCTTCATGGTTTTTCTTCTTTTTTGTTAAAGGAATTTTTGTGTTTATATATTTCAATGGCTTCTCTGTACAGTCTGGTGTAATAATGTGATGTTTGGGACAATACCTGTGTTTCTTCGAATCTTATTATATGTTCTTGGTTGTTCATCCAGTGTTCCGCTACGGCTGATTTTTCCTTTTGTTTTAGTCTGCAATGCCTCTTGTGTTCTTGCAATCTTGTGGTAACCATTCTTTTTGTTGTGCCGATATAAACTTCTCCACAACTGCAAGGGATGCGATATATACCGGCAGTACTTAACGGATCTCTTGTATCTTTGGCTGGGCGCAGTATATTGCTGATTTTTTGTGTTGGCTTGTAGGTTGTAGATATGTTATATTTATTTAATATTCGACCAATTCTCTCCGTTATTGTCTTGATATATGGTAGGTACACCTTACCCTTAGCCTCCTCCTTGTTCCCGTTTTCGGATTTGTATTTATTGGGATTTATGGCTCGGCGAAAATCTGTTTTGCTGTATCCATTGGATTGAAACGCTGCTTGGAGATGATTAATTTTCTTCTTGTAGATACTGTGGTTCCGAAATCCTTTTGGCTCGTTCCACCAGGGTTTTAATTATTCCGCGTTTTTGTCTGGGATGATGGTTGGACTGCTTATGTAGGTATCTGTCTGTGTGAGTCTTTTTCCTGTATACCTTGTGTCCAAGTGTCATGTCTTGGTTTCGAATTACTAAAACATCCAAAAACGGTAGACTGTTGTTCTCTTCTCTTTCCAGGGTGAATGGTTACCACAAGATTGCAAGAACACAAGAGGCATTGCAGACTAAAACAAAAGGAAAAATCAGCCGTAGCGGAACACTGGATGAACAACCAAGAACATATAATAAGATTCGAAGAAACACAGGTATTGTCCCAAACATCACATTATTACACCAGACTGTACAGAGAAGCCATTGAAATATATAAACACAAAAATTCCTTTAACAAAAAAGAAGAAACCATGAAGATAAACAAAATCTGGATCCCGGCATTGCACAATACGACAACGAAGCCTATGACTTCTGCTAGCGACAGCCTGGGCAAAACAGCACGCAACACGGACCGCGCAGAAAACCGCCTCTCCACCAGGGGCGTGCCTATAAATAGGGAGGGAGTTTCCAACGACCAGCCAGTCTGCAGCCGACTGTTGAGGAGTTCACAGAGAGCACGCAGTATCTCCTGAAGATGTCTACCGCAGCAGTAGACGAAACGTCGAGTAGAAGAACGACTGGACCACGGCCTATATGCCCGGAAGACGAACCTAATAGGGATCAAGACGCCGGCCGTGAAAGCCTACAGTTATACATTCTTCTTCTTCTTCTTCTAACGTTTATCCTATACATCTAAGTTTGTTTACCTAATAATAATACTTACTTGCTCGAACCCGTAGGTTATGCTGATGATGTAGTACAATTGACCGATAGCGAGGAGATACTAAAGGGCAACAACACGCGCACACTATTGAGTAACACTAAGAAATTGGGACTGGAAGTAAATATCAATAAAACTAAATATATGGCCACACATAGAAATTCAGTATATAATGGAAATGGGCAGCTAATGACAAATGAGGGAAATTTTGAGGAAGTGGCTGAATTCAAATACCTAGGAACAATAATCACAAATAGGAATGAGATGCACAAAGAAATTAAACATAGGCTCAATTCTGGAAATTATTATGCATTGCAGAGACTTTTGATGTCCCAACTCCTTTCAAAAAAAACGTTAAACTGAAAATATATAAAACTATTATTCTACCAGTTATATTATAGGGTGCGAAACATGGACTCTTACTTTAAGGGAGGAAAGGAGATTACAAGTATTTGAGAATAAAGTACTTAGGAAAATTTTTGGACCAAAGGGAGATGAAGAGACAGGTGAATGGAGAAGACTACATAACAACGAACTACATGGTTTTTATAGGAAGCCAGATATAATAAGAACAGTTAAGTCTCGTAGACTGCGATGGGCAGGACATGTTGCACGTATGGGGAATGAAAGACGTGCATGGAAGCTTCTTGTAGGAAAGCCAGAGGGAAAACGCCCAGTTGGTAGACCAAGAATGAGGTGGGAGAACAACATTAACTATGATTTGAGAGAAGTAGATTATACAGGGAATGATTGGAAAGCATTAGCTCAGGATAGGGATGTATGGAGAGCTTATGTCCGCGCGGCCATGAACCTACGGGTTCGATAATGCCAGTGAGTAAGTAAGTAAGTATTATTATTATTATGTAAACAATCTTAGATGTATAGGATAAACCTTAGAAGAAGGAGAATGTAATAATAATAATAATAATAATAATAATAATAACAATAATACTATTTTTGTATATAGATTTTTAGGGGGCACTCCGTAGCGTAGTGGTTAAGGCACTGAGCTACAAGCCGGAGGGTCGAGGGTTCAAATTCCGTTGGGGTCAGGATTTTTAAACTGACCCAAACCCACTGGCGGCACTATGGCCCTGGGGTCGACTCAGCCCCTAACGGAAATTAGTACCAGACGCTTGTTCTGGAAATAAAGGCGGCCGTCACGCAGGGCTGACAACCCGGCTGACATAAAGTGCCGATTGTCTAGAAAAAATGGGAGCCTTAACCTCCTACTACCCCAAGGGCCTCCGGGCCTGTTGTGGTATCACTTTACTTTATATAGATTTTTAATGTTTACACATCTTTCTGTGCCTAAAGTTTAATTTTTCTTCTCCACTCGTCGCAATCCATCCACTCCATGTTCTCCAGTCCTCTTGTTCTCATTCCAGTTCTTATTCCTTGCATCCATGAGTTTTGAGGTCTTCCTTTCCTTCTTCTTCCAGGTGGACACCATTCCAATGTTTTTCTGGGTAATCTTTCTTCGTGCATTCGTTGTACGTGCCCATACCAATTTAATTGCTTGTATAATCTACTATTGAATATATAATATTCATTTTTTCTCGTATGACAGTATTTCTTATTTTTTATAATTTTGAACTTCTTGCTATAATAATGATGATAATAATAATAGTAATAGTAATACATCCATAGTAATTCTGCCCGAAGGCAGGTCCTTCACTGCAATCATAGCATTTTCATGTTATGCTTGCAGCTTTACTAGGGAAATGTAGGTGTGGTAGGTTCCCGTTGCTTTCCACACCGGTGAAGGATGATGATAATAATGATAAGGATGATGATGATGGCCATATGGTTTCGGGGACCGTTTGGGCCTTAAAAGTTTTCCTGACATTTGTCTTACAGGTGAGGAAAAACCCCGATAAAAACCTCACCCAGAAAAAACTGCCCCGACCGGGGATCGAACCCGGGCCCGCTGCGTGACAAGGCAGCACGCTACCTCGAGACCACAGCGGTGGACCAGTAATAGTAGTAGTAATAATAATAATAATAATAATAATAATAATAATAATAATAATAATAATAACAATAATAATATTGCAAACAGAAATGAGATGCAAAAATAATTAAACAAAGGCTCAATTCTGGAAATGCTTGCAATTATGCATTACAGGGACTCTTGTCAAATCCTTTCAAAAAACGTTAAACTGAAAATATATAAAACTGTTGTTCTACCAGTTATATTATATGGGTGCAAAACATGGACTCTTACTTTAAGGGAGGAAGGAAGATGATTATTTGAGAATAAAGTTTTTAAGAACATTTTTGGACCAAAAATTGACGAACAGGCAGATGAATGGAGAAAACTGCATAACAGTGTTCATAGTATGTATAGGAAGCCATTCCTGTAAGTACAGTAAAAACTTCTTATTCACGGTTTTGTTTGCCGCGTTTTAATTATTCGCGGGTTAAAAAATTGCGACACAGTTCCTGTATTCGTGGCTAAAAGTTTATTTATTCGCGAATACAGTGATATATTGGAAGGGTTAGGTATAATATCGTTTCTCAATGCATCAGCAACTTTTTTTTACTGCAGACGCGTTCTTTTACAAAGAATGATTGAAAACAAATGGACAAACAAATATCAAACTAAAAGAAAAAATAATGTCACTAAGCCTAAAACTCGTTTTTAAATGCCTCCACCGCCGTATTTCACGTGCCGCTATGTCCTTTGATAAATGCGCCCTCGCTAGGATCGGTGTTTTATTGTTTCAACTTGTCATTCGTTGCAATAATTTTGATTGAATAACACGTGTCTCTTCTGCTTTGTTGCCAATTTATAAAGTCGAGTATAAGGAAAGAATAATAGTTCTGAAGCGGAGAAAAGTAGTGTTGCCGCTTAATATAGAAATGCTTGACGGTTTACGCGTTGGCGAGGCGTTTGCTTCTGTATCACGCTGTTTGGATGTTAATGAATTACCTGTACAATTAATCAAGATATCCGAAGACAAAAAAGGAATTCTATCGCTGAATTCACAGCTGAACAGATAAAAGCGGCAAAACAGGGAAAAAAAATACTAAGTTCTTTAAGCTCTTGCCTAAGCCTGACAATAATAATAATAAATAAAATTGATCAAAATCTCTTATTAAGGGGGCCGATGGGTGAAATTTTCTATTTTCTACAGTTTTTAAGCTACATACTTGATGTTTTGTACACACATTCATGTCATAACAGGTAATATTATATTAACGTTTCGTCCTTCTAGGCTTAAAGGTTTTTGAGTTATTGAAGAAAATCCATTTAAAAATTTGCATATTAAAATTTTTAATTAGTCCCATAATTTTTTAGAAATGTTTTTAAATTTTTTTTCTACACGACCACTGACTTATTTAGAATAACGCTATGCATTAACTTCTGTATATCATTATAATAAAGGAAGAAAAAATATATACATCCTCTGCATATTAAAATTTTTGCTTCTTTTTTAAATTACTACACATATTTTATTTCAAAAACTCTCAACGTTGTTTCAAAATCCATGCATAGAATTGTTAGCCATAGTGTGTGGGACATCACTACATGGTCTTTATAGGAAGCCAGATATAATAAGAACAGTTAAGTCCCGTAGACTGCGATGGGCAGGACATGTTGCGCGTATGGGGAATGAAAGACTTGCATGGAAGCTGCTTGTAGGAATGCCAGAGGGAAAACGCCCAGTTGGTAGACCAAGAATGAGGTGGGGAGAATAACATTAACTATGATTTGAGGGAAGTAGATTATACAGGGAATGATTGGAAAGCATTAGCTCAGGATAGGGATGTATGGAGAGCTTATGTCTGCGCGGCCATGAACCTACGGGTTCGATAGTGCCAGTGAGTTAGTAAGTAAGTAAGTGTGTGGGACATGCAGTTAAAATTCCGAGTTTCTGTCATTAAATTTGTCAATGCTATTTTGATTTGAATGTATTGAAATGCAATGGAAATAAAAGTGTGGAAAAGCCAATTTGAAAGTTTGCATGCAGTTAAATTAGAATGTAGCGCCCTCCTACAGTCATTAGGGAGACTTACAAGCGCCACAGGACACTCAAACTTCACCAACCTATACTTTAAGGTACGTAGTATTTTTTAATACAAAAAAAAATACAAAAAATGCTATATTTGACCGAAAATGTAGACAATTTCACCCATCACCTCCCTTAAATTTATTCAATTTTCATAATTTTTATTTTATTTTAGAACCTTGGAACGTATCCCCTATGTACCCATACAAATTATCATTCCATATTCGCGGCATGTTTACGGAACACATCCCCCGCGAATATATGGAGCTTTTACCATACGATAGAATGCACTATCGTACAAAAAAAATGTTATTTTAGATTTAGAAAAATATTATCATAAGTAATGCCACGAGTGATTTCCAAAATTATCGATAAATTCACGACTCACGAAGTGAGGAGTGAATTCATCTAGAGAATTTGGAAATCAAGAGTGGCATTTGTTAGGACTATTTAACGAATAAAATTAAGCTGTTTACTCACAAATCATTATTTAAATATAGTTATTTTAAAATATTTATATATTTAATGTAAACGGCGATGTTTGAAAACAAATGAGAAACGATACGTACGCTTCATCTGCTTCTTTTGTTTATCACTGCAACCAGATCATACTATTTATTGCCAAAGGAACGCAATATTGTAAGAATGCTCTCTAGTGGAGAAAAAATGAAACACGTCAAACTGTATATTAATTCATTTCTGATGTCGTATGATGTAAATATGACAATTATATTTTTCTGGATTGTTACCTGGGAAAAATACATTTAAGAAAGTGCAAACTGTGGTTTCTTTTTTGGTGGTATAATCAATTGCTACAAATGTTTTTATATTTACTTCCGCACGCGCTTGTGTTGACATTCATGCACTATATATACAATCTGGTAGCCGTATTTCTTGGTGAGTCAGTCACTGCAAAATGATGCTATGACCTATTCAAAATGTTAAAAAGGAGGTGCTTTCTTTATTATGATCAATTTTAGTTGGTAAATTCTAGTCGAAACACGACTGTGATTGGTTGTAAATAAAAAAAATCATTGAAATGCCATTGGTCATTTATTCCCATTTGGGGCATGAGTTAAACAGTCAAGGGGAAAGACGTCTCTTACATGTGTATCTGCACAAACAGTGAAGCGAGAAATAACTTTTTAATCTTATATAATAAACTAAATTATTCAATCACGACGTGTAAATTACTTTTACATACAACAGGTAAGCAGTTACGTCTTCACAACTCCGGGTGAAACCAACTTTTCTACATTCTTTCCTTGTATCATCCTTAATACAATCTTCAGCAATATGAAGATTGGGTGTGAACCAGATGGCATGTACCGTCCAATACAACACTTTGTCCACCTCATCACCCCTTTATATTTCTACTCGCTTCCATTCACTATCCTCCCACCATAACTTGAACACACGATCGACACAAAATTTAATTGTACTTGCTCCTCTACATCTAACATCTCACTATTCCTCATCCTTCCTTGTTTCAGCTGCCCGACTCTGGAATTCTCTCCCCTCGTATATCAAGGACTTTCCGACAGGGTGCGCTGCTACGACTAAAAAAAGATTGTCCCTATTCACCCGAATGAATAGGGACATGCAGTACTGGAATATACTTACTTACTCACTGGCACTATCGAACCCGTAGGTTCATGGCCGCACGGACATAAGCCCTCCATACATCCCTATCCTGTGCTAATGTTTTCCAATCATTCCCTGTATAATCTACTTCCCTCAAATCATAGTTAATGTTGTTCTCCCACCTCATTCTTGGTCTACCAACTGGGCGTTTTCCTTCTGGCTTTCCTACAAGAAGTTTCCATGCACGTCTTTCATTCCCCATACGCGCAACATGTCCTGCCCATCGCAGTCTACGGGACTTAACTGTTCTTATTATATCTGGCCTCCTATAAAGACCATGTAGTTTCATTGTTATGTAGTCTTCTCCATTCACCTGTCTGTTCATCTCTCTTTGGTCCAAAAATTTTCCTAAGAACTTTATTCTCAAATACTCGTAATCTCCTTTCCTCCCTTAAAGTAAGAGTCCATGTTTCGCACCCATATAATATAACTGGTAGAATAATAGTTTTATATATTTTCAGCTTAACGTTTTTTGAAAGGAGTTGGGACATCAAAAGTCTCTGCAATGCATACTAGCATGCATTTCCAGAATTGAGCCTATGTTTAATTTCTTTGTGCATCTCATTCCTATTTGTGATTATTGTTCCTAGGTATTTGAATTCAGCCAATTCATCAAAATTTCCCTCATTTGTCATTAGCTGTCCATTTCCATTATATAATGTATTTCTACGTGTGACCATATATTTAGTTTTACTGATATTTACTTCCAGTCCTAATTTCTTAGTGTTACTCAATAGTGTGTGCGTGTTGGCCCTTAGTATCTCCTCGCTATCGGCCAGTAGTACTACATCATCAGCATAAACTAACAGCTTATTAATACCATTCAGTTGTAAGCCTTCCTCATTCTCTAAAGATTTAATGGCATGCTCTAGTACAAAATTAAATAGTAGAGGAGATAGTGCATCTCCTTGCTTCAACCCATTCTGGATTTCAAAAGTGTCTGAAAACTGTTTGCCTACACGCACCCTACTCATTGTGCCATTTAGACACATTCGTATAAGTCTAACTAACTTTTTAGGAATTCCGAACTCCAGCAGGATACTATATAACTTCTCCCTCTTAATTGAATCATATGCTTTTTTGAAGTCTACATATAGTTGATGTACAGTACCATTATATTCCCATTTCTTTTCTAAAATCTGTCTTATACTAAAAATCTGATCTGTTGTAGACCTGTTTCTTCTAAATGCACATTGATGATCTCCTAGAATGTCACCAATATAGGGAGTTATAAATGTCAATAATTGCTTATCCATTTGATTGATAGAAAGTATAAAATGTACAAAATATTAACCAAAGATGAAGACCATATAATTCACTGTTATGCAGTCTTCTCCATTCACCTGTCTGTCCATCTCTCTTTGGTCCAAAAATTTTCCTAAGTACTTTATTTTCAAATACTCGCAATCTCCTTTCATCCCTTAAAGTAAGAGTCCATGTTTCGCAACCATATACTATAACTGGTAGAATAACAGTTTTAGGGCCAATTTCACCAACAGAGGTAACTGTATTACGCCAGTTTTCCCCGTGTATATTGCATAGCTTAAACTAGCGTAATACAGTTACCTCTGTTGGTGAAACCGACCCTTATATATTTTCAGTTTAACGTTTTTTCAAAGGAGTTGTGACGACAAGAGTCCCTGTAATGCAATTTATAATCTAAATTTAAAATTTGTGCCACATATTAGAATTCAAGTTTTCGAAGTTGTGTAATGGAGTCAACAGATGGCGGAAGTGTCCTGATGGAAATTCAAAGTTAGGAAATATGTTGTTGATGCTTTAAGAAGTGCGATCTGTCATTTCGCTCGTGTTTTGTTTGTTACAGCAACTCGTCGCAAGTGAAAATATGACGTCACATACTTGACACAGTGACAAGTGAGTATCTATTCAGACGTCGCGTCGGAACGAAAAAGAAAGTTTTGAACATCAATTTTCAAATTACCTAATTCATTCGGTAAATGTGACAGGCCAAAGAAATAGAGCGCGAAAAAACGTCCAATTCATTCCACTGTCATGACAAACCATATCTAATAAGAACAGTTAAGTCTCGTTGGAAAGGGCATGTGGAATAAGATAGGGATATACAGGGTCTTCTTCTTCTTAAACTTAATTTGTAGGATTTTCATCCTGTATATTTCCAAAATCACTCCTCGGAGGAAGACTTATTGGATGTGCATTCACTGTCTATCCATCTCTTGGCTGGTCTTCCTCTTGTTCTTCTCCCGTCCATTGGTCTATCTTCTTTTGCTCTTTTGCAAGTCGCTTTTCTTCCATTCTTTCTGTATGACCCTTCCAATATTTTCGTCTATCTATAATAAATTTGGTTATGTCTTGAATATGGCATTTGTCCCTAATTTCTGTGTTGTGTATTTTATCAAATAATGTTTTCCCCTGAATAGTTCTTAATAGTTCCAGTCCCAAGGATCAAGCCTAGGATGAAAAACGGAAATATACAGAGTGATTCACAATAAGTATACAGACTTATAGGGGTTGAACAGGGAAAGTAAACACCAATAAAACTAAATATATGTTCACGCATAGAAATGCGTTAAATAATGGAAATGGATAACTAATGACAAATAAAGGAACTTTTGAGGAAGTGGCTGAATTCAAATACCTAGGAACAATAAATACAAATAGGAATGAGATGCACAAAGAAATTAAACATAGGCTCAATTCTGGAAATGCACGCTATTATGCATTGCAGAGACTTTTGATGTCCCAACTCCTTTCAAAAAAACGTTAAACTGAAAATATATAAAACTGTTATTCTACCAGTTATATTATATGGGTGCGAAACATGGACTCTTACTTTAAGGGAGGAAAGGAGAATACGGGTATTTCAGAATAAAGTTCATAGGAAAATTTTTGGACCAAAGAGAGATTAACAGACAGGTGAATTGAGAAGACTGCATGACAGTGAATTACATGGTCTTTATAGGGGCATGTTCGTAGGAACATAGAATGTTAGGACTTTATACAATAGCGGGGCGCTAGAGATATTAACGCGGGAATTGGATAAATCACCCTTGGATATAGTCGCTTTACAGGAAGTTAGGTTGCCAGGAGTAGTTAGTCAGGAATCAGGAGCTTTGCATTATACTACGGGGGTGCACAAAGACCTGAATTTGGATCGGGTTTTTTAGTCCGAAAGAGGATCCTATCCGCTATCCGAAATATTAAGTTTGCCAGTGATAGGATATCGTACATAATTCTAAAAGGTAAACGACATGGTTTTGTAATCGTGAATGTACATTCTCCCACAGAAGATAAAGATGACAAGATCAAGGACGAGTTCTATGACGAATTAGAATGCTTATTTGATAGCCTTTCACGATATCATATGAAAATTGCCTCAGGAGATTTTAATGCAAAAGTGGGGCGGGAAGATATATTCAAACCAACAATAGGCAAAATCAGTCTTCATGAAGATAGTAACGACAACGGGGTTAGATTAGTCACATTTGCCACATCAAAGAATCTCATTGTTAAGAGCACAACATATCAGCATAAGGATATTCATAAATGGATGATTGGAAAACATTAGCTCAGGATAGGGATGTATGGAGAGCTTATGTCCGCGCGGCCATGAACCTACGGGTTCGATAGTGCCAGTGAGTTAGTTAGTTAGGCCTATATTCTGTAATACAGCATAATCGGACGATAAATTCGACTTAGTTTACGCAAATCCTGCGTCATGGATTTATTTCAATGCATTTGTGGGATTGTTTCAGCGTAAAGGCGCAGTTGTTTGATGTGGTTACAGAGGGCTCTTATAGGTAGTGGCGTTACGTACGCACTTGAAATCGTTGTTTCTTCACCTCCTGTCAATATTTGTGAATGTTGCTTGCATAACTGTGACACATCCCGTGCAACGGGTCATCTCCATCGCATAATTCATAAATAATAAGTGAGTCTCCAACGCTTTTGATGTCCCAACTCCTTTCAAAAAACGTTAAGCTGAAAATACATAAAACTATTATTCTACCAGTTATATTATATGGGTGCGAAACATGGACTCTTACTTTAAGGGAGGAAAGGAGATTACGAGTATTTGAGAATAAAGTTCTTAGGAAAATTTTTGGACCAAAGAGAGATGAACAGACAGGTGAATGGAGAAGACTACATAACAATGAACTATATGGTTTTTATAGGAAGCCAGATATAATAAGAACAGTTAAGTCCCGTAGACTGCGATGGGCAGGACATGTTGCGCGTATGGGGAATGAAAGACGTGCATGGAAACTTCTTGTAGGAAAGCCAGAGGGAAAACGCCCAGTTGGTACACCAAGAATGAGATGGGAGAACAACATTAAGTATGATATGAGGGAAGTAGATTATACAGGGAATGATTGCAAAGCATTAGCTCAGGATAGGGATGTATGGAGAGCTTATGTCTGCGCGGCCATGAACCTACGGGTTCGATAGTGCCAGTGAGTAAGTAAGTAAGAGTCTCCAACGACAACAATAATAGCAATAATAAAACATCATCATCCAGGGATTAAGCCTGTTGGCTCGTTCCGGTTTCATGAAAGCTAGAATTGTTAAAATTATTCAGACCATCTTCTGTGTGGGCGACCAACATTTCTCCTCCCGTGCGGTTTATAATTCAGCAATAATTTTGGAAATCTTCCTTCTGGCATTCTATCAATATGTTCTTTACAGTCGTTCCTATATTTAATTATTCGGTCTGTAAGTTTGAAAATATTTAGTTCCTTTCTTATATCTTCATTTCTTTTCTTATCCAGCAGAGTATATCCTGCTATATTTCTTAAAAATCTCATCTCAGCTGCTTCCAATCTTTGTTCTTGTCTTTTAGTGATCGCCCAACATTCTGATCACTATAGTCTTTTTCCAAATAATATTTTATAATAATAATAATAATAACAATAATAATAATAATTTTAGCAATAATAATAATAATAATAATAACAGTAATGTAACGTAACCCCGCCTTCTAGGTGCCCCAAACTCAGAAGTGGGTTATAATTACGCCAATGCCTGAAGACAGCACCAGAAATATCGAAATGACAACCTGGGGCATTCAATAAAACATAAATAAAATAATACAATAACAGAAACACATTACTAATAATAATAATAATACTAATAATAATAATAATAATAATAATAATAATAATAATAATAATAATAATAATAATAATAATAATAATAATAATATTAAGAGTAATAAACTTATTTTTTAACCTCACTTTATCGTCATTCTTTGTAGGCAATTTTACGTCTAGAGTAGACATGCCACGCCATCCGACCTTACCTGCACTTGACCTGTCGGGAGGACAACACACATATCTCTTTACCTCTTAAGGACAATGAGAACCCGACATATGAACGGAAAGCCACCTCTGAGACAACACGAACATTCAAAATGAGACACACTAACGAGAGGAATATATGTGTGATTGTGAAGACGAGATAGTGTTCGGACAGATATTCTTACAGGAGAAAAAAATAATAAATACAAAAATAAAAAATTTGAATTACATCACCCAACGCACTTGTCTAAAGAATACTTTGTTTTTGTTAAAATATTTTATTTTATTTTAAATTTACCCAACACGTGGTATACGATTTATAAAAAAAAAGTCCTTGAACCTGTCTCGGGCTGGCGTGAACCTTTGTTATTGATAAATGACAACAAACCGGAAGGGAGTGGAAGGGTTGGAAATTTATTTTCAAATACTCATAATCTCCTTCCCTCCTTTAAAGTAGTCCATGTTTCGCATCCATATATGTAATATAATTGGGAAAATAACAGTTTTATATATTTTCAGTTTAACGTTTTTTGAAAGGAGTTGGGACATCAAGAGTCTCTGCAATGCATAATAGCACGCATTTCCAGAATTGAGTCTATGTTTAATTTCTTTGTGCATCTCATTCCTATTTGTGATTATTGTTCCTAGGTATTTGAATTCAGCCACTTCCTCAAAATTTCCCTCATTTGTCCTTAGCCTTTTGCACAGCTGAACCTATGACTAATTTATTTGTGCATTATTATTAGTATTATGGGGAATGAAAGACGTGCATGAAAGCTTCTTAAAGCAAACCCAGAGGAAAAACGCGCACTTGGTAGAACTTTATTCTCAAAAACTCGTAATCCCCTTTCCTTCCTTAAAGTAAGAGTCCATGTTTCGCACCCATATAATATAACTGGTAGAATAATAGTTTTATATATTTTCAGCTTAACGTTTTTTGAAAGGAGTTGGGACATCAAGAGTCTCTGCAATGCATAATAGCACGCATTTCCATAATTGAGCCTATGTTTAATTTCTTTGTGCATCTCATTCCTTTTTGATTACTGACACGATGTGGAGAGATCAGCCTGGCGGAAAATCCTGAGGGATATGAGGCCCAAATAATGGGTTATAACGCTCTGTGAAGACGAATTGAATAATTCATCATTTGTAAAGAACTTGTCTTCATGTTTAATTGAAGATGGACTTACGCCACTTGTGCACTGCACATCTGAAATGTCTAATTAAACTGTAATATTGATAAAATTATTAATTTCATTACGGAGCATGCGCAACAAAACTCGGCATGTTGCGGTTTTTCGTAACGTCCAGTAGCGACGCGTGACGCAACACTGTCTTCAGGACAATCAAGTGAAGAGGTGAACCGACTCGAAAAACAAATGACGTGAGCGAGGCACCTTGTAATTTCTATAGAATTACAACACAAGCGATTATAAGAATCTGTACATTTCGTCAGCACAAGCCAATTCAAGTGGAAAGACTTTCTCTTTTTCTTCACTTCATAACAGAGTTAATGTTCTCTACTTTTCCTCCAACTTGAGACCAAGTCCCCTCGCAAGGTCCCAATGCTCGCCCGGTCAGGAGACCGGTTTTAGAAAAGAGATTCCGATCCGATTGAGGGTCTTTTCACGTTTCAAGTCAGTCAGCGGTTCCCTTTTACCAGCCGGCTGCTGCCTCACAAAATCCACATGTGGTCAATCACCGAGGAATATAATCAACAGCCAGTGTAGTGGTGACATGTGGTTAGCATGTCGAGTCCCCCAGCCGTTATAGCTGTTTCCTCACCCTGGATCCGCTACTTATTGTTGCTACCCAATTGCCTCACGATGCTTGGTGTGCACCGGTCCCATACTGGCCGAAATACCATGATAACAATGTCTTCCCCCATGGAAGACTCGAACCAACAGCGCAAGTCCAGTAGCTCCTCGCCCAAGGCTTCCATTCCTACACTTAACAAACCGCTTCGCTAACGGCGCGAGACTCGAAAAGAGATTCAACAACACTTAATATTGGTGGGACTCGAAGTTGGAAGTTAAATTTCTTCTCCAACATACGTCCGCTCCCCTAGTTCGTCAAGGAAACATCCAGTTCCCTGGATGCACCCTCGACAGCCGAGAAGGGAATCAGTGGTTCATGAAACCAACTTCCGGCTACTTTAGGGATTTGCATACCCTCTTTAGCCCTTTTTGTTGTATTGTCAGTGATGATAAGAAGCTAACATCCAGTGCCAACCATAACCAGCGACAGATCGGGAGACAGAAGTCCAGCGGTCGGACATTAACACAACCTTGTCGACGCTGGTCGTTGCTGATGATCCTTCTGATGTTCTAGCCATCACTCTCAGCCGCCAACAGGAAGACCGCCACCGCCCCAGAAGCCGCCAACCCTCAAAAGGGCAAGAACGGGAAGCCAAGTCGACATTCCAATCAGAAACGGCTCTTTTCGAATTTAGCTGATCTGTTGAAAATTTTTGAATTAAAAAAAAAAAATTGAACATTTATATTTTACTGGTGGACTCTAGGGGACCACTCCGACATTTGTCTTAGCACCAAGGGAAACCACCGAAAACCTTGGTAGAGTGGCTTGAATTTAATAATAAATTAAAGCCAAATTGATCAGCATTTTACTCCAATAGGAGATATAACTTAAGACGCGCCAGGGCACTTCCTATTTTCATTATATGTGTTCATGGTATCTTTACCTTGTCGTGGTGGAGTGGCTTGCGTGCTTAAATGATCCTGAGAGCTATGCCGGCGGTAGCATTGCTGCCGATAGGGTTACCCATGCCGGACTGGTCGAAGGTGATAAGCCAGACGAAAAAAAGTACCTTGGTCGAAAGAGTGACGATCTTTCACCGTAAAAATAGAACCGTCAAGAAATGCGGACATGGGTTCAACTGGGGTAAAATTTTCCGGAGGTCAAATAGTCCCCCATTCGGTTCTCCGGGCGGGGACTACTTCAGGGAACCCATGCCAAAGGCTCAATGATTTGAGGGAAGTAGATTATACAGGGAATGATTGGAAAGCATTAGCTCAGGGATAGGGATGTATGGAGAGTTTATGTCCGTGCGGCCATGAACCTACGGGTTCGATAGTGCCAGTGAGTAAGTAAGTAAGTACTCATACACTCTACTAAGAAAGTGTGTTTTTTGTGATCCAATTCGATAGAAATAATCATCGAATCTGGATCACTTACTAGTTCCTTAACTAGTTTGTCTAATACTTCATTTGTAATTAGACAATCCCTTTTAGAGAGACTCTTTTGAACCGGCCTATTCTTTGTTGTAGGCGTCATGACAGTTTGAGTGCCTATGGTCTCTTTTTTGAGTTCAGGGGAGATTTTAGGCTCACCTAAGACCCTGAGTTAGTGGAACAATAGCTTTTCGTCTCGGTTGTTTCGGACCGCAAAGAAAACAAAATAACGTAAAACTCTAAGTTATTTTTTGAGCGATAGTGCGACCTCTCCTACTTACAGCAATGGCGGCCATGACTGAAAGTCCAATTTCCTAAATTTCGGGGTTGCCAATCTAAATAACTATACTGTAATATTACATATTACCTACCTCGTGCGGGAAGTAAAACCACTGTTCTTTATGTATACTTACTCACTTACTCACTGGCACTATCGAACCCGTAGGTTCATGGCCGCGCGGACATAAGCTCTCCATTCATCCCTATCCTGAGCTAATGCTTTCTAATCATTCCCTGTATAATCTAGTTCCCTCAAATCATAGTTAATGTTATTCTCCCACCTCACTCTTGGATTACCAACTGGGCGTTTTCATTCTGGCTTTCCTAGAAGAAGTTTCCATGCACGTCTTTCATTCCCCATACGCGCAACATTGCCTGCCCATCGCAGTCTACGAGACTTACCTGTTCTTATTATATCTGGCTTCCTATAAAGACCATGTAGTTCATTGTTATGTAGTCTTCTCCATTCACCTGTCTGTTCATCTCTCTTTGGTCCAAAAAATTTCCTAAGTACTTTATTCTCAAATACTCGTAATCTCCTTTCCTCCCTTAAAGTAAGAGTCCATGTTTCGCATCCATATAATATAACTGGTAGAATAATAGTTTTATATGTTTTCAGTTTAACGTTTTTTGAAACGAGTTGGGACATCAAAAGTCTCTGCAATGCATAATAGCACGCATTTCCAGAATTGAACCTATGTTTAATTTCTTTGTGCATCTCATTCCTATTTGTGATTATTGTTCCTAGGTATTTGTTCTTTATGCATACTATGTACAATTCATATACAAAAATATACACAAAAGGTAGTGTTAATATACATTATACGAAACAAATCACTGCATTTTAAATGAACTGAACTTTATTTGAAAACAATATAAAACAGTAAATACGTACTTGCGGCCATGTTATCAATAATTGTTCTCAAGGCCTCCTGTTGTTTCAACTAATAAACATTTCCCACACTGTTAACATTAGTCAATTGTTTATCCATCCATCCATAGTAATTCTGCCAGAAGGCAGGCCCTTCACTACAATCATAGCATTTTCATGCGATGCTTGCAGCTTTACTAGGGAATTGTAGGTGTGGTAGCTTCCCGTTGCTTTCCACACCGGTGAATGATGATGACGATGATGATAATGATCAAGATGATTTCGGCGACCGTTTGGGCCTTAAAGTTTTCGTGACATTTGTCTTACAGGTGAGAAAAAAAAACCGATAAAAACCTCACCCAGAAAAACTGCCCCGACCGAGGATCGAACCCGGGCCCGCTGAGTGACAAGGCAGCACGCTACCTCGAGACCACAGCGGTGGACTTATAATATATACTCTAATAAAACAGACGATGAAACAATAAGGTTCCAAGATAAATGTAAACAAAAATCAAAATCTATTATCTTGGAAGAAGAGGAAAAGAAGTTAAGAAAGAAAGAAAAAAATACTGAGCACTAACAAAGGAACAACACACCGAAGAATGATTGATCCAACGTACCACAAATAGGGTGAAAAATAAATGTTACCTGTTGGAGTTAAGACCTTAAGGTGTTCTCTTCCATTTCACCAGGTTAAATTATACATGTAATGAAAATTATGAATTATCATTAATTATACATAAGACATATTTAATATGGTTCCATAAGTATTATTCCGTGACAGAAGTTAATAATAAAAACAACAACTAATCGTTATCCCAATCAAAAAATCTATTAATTAAATAAAAATAAAACTTAGTTTTATTTGATTTTCATATTTATTAAGATACAATTCAGTGACAGCTGTTTCGGTACTCTGTACCTTCTTCAGACATGTTAACAAATTATGAATTGTGTTGTTATTATTATTATTATTATTATTATTATTATTATTCCGAACGCAGTATACAAAAACTGATCTTTCCATCGGTTGAAGGGTCTTCCGAGGTCTCTTTTGCCTTTAGGGTTGAGGTGGTAAATCGTCTTTGGTAAACGGGAATTTGACATTCTCTGGACGTGTTGGAACCATTTAATCTGACTATTTAACTCATGCCCCAAATAGGAGTCAATGACCAATCACGTTTCAATGATTTCTGTTTTACAACCAATCAGAGTCGTGTTTGACGAAATATTTATCAGTGTTATAATTACCATATTAAAGAAAGCTCCTCCTTTTTAATATTATGAACAGGTCTGACCATTATTTTGCAGTGACTGAGCCTGTGAGAAACATGTAAGAAATACGGCTACCAGATTGTATATATAGTGCATGAATGTCAACACATGCCGCATGCGGGAGTTCATATAAAAACATTTGTAGCAATTAATTATACCACCAAAAAAAGAAACCACTGTTTGCACTTTCTTAAATGTATTTTTTCCCAGGTAACAATCCAGAAAAATATAATTGTCATATTTACATCATACGACATCAGAAAAAAATTAATATACAGTTTGATGTGTTTCATTTTTTCTCCACTAGAGAGCATTCTTACAATATTGCGTTCCTTTGGCAATAAATAGTATGATCTGGTTGCAGTGATAAACAAAAGAAGCAGATGAAGCGTACCTATCGTTTCTCACTTGTTTTCAAACATCGCCGTTTACATTAAATATATAAATATTTTAAAATAGCTATATTTGAATATTGATTTGTAAATTAACAGCTTAATTTTATTCGTTAAATAGTCCTAACAAATGCCACTCTTGATTTCCAAATTCTTTAGATGGATTCACTCCTCACTTCGTGAGTCATGAATTTATCGATAATTTGGAAATCACTCGTGGCATTACTTATGATAATTTTGTATATGTTCAACCATTTCCCTACTATTCCACTGCATCCTTATCTCATCACTTTTCATTCTATCCCTTAATGTTACTCCAGTTAGTGATCGGAGGAATCTCATTTGTGAACTATTAATGCGGGATTTATCTTTTGCTCGAAGTGTCCAGCATTCACTTCCGTATAGAAGAGCAGGTTTGGCTATGGCATTATGAAATCTCAATTGGATTTCTTTCCTCATTTGTTTTCCAAAATTTCTCCTAATTATACCATTTAATCTGTTATATTTTTCTAAATTTGTTTCCACATCTTTTTGATTATGGAACTGTGATATATTATTACCTAAATAATTAAAGTGTGTTACTTGTTCAATTGGTTTATTATTTATTATTATTTTTACTTCCAGTGATTGCCATGGATTTGGTTTTATTTTCAGATATTTTCTTGTATTTTTCCAGGATATTCTGCAATTTAAACACTGATATCTGCAAATCATCTTGTGTTATTATAGTACATATCAACTGATCTAAGCAACAATACAACAATAATTTATTTAATTTTTTTTAATTTAACAAAGGGGATTCATTCAAATCAAGTTGAGAATTTAACAGTTTGTTACTATTTTTAAATTTATTAATTTCTACAGCCTCCAAAAGATCTAACTTCTTACCCTTATCACAAATATGTAAAATTTCAAAATTTGGATCGAAACAATGATTAAATTTGAATAGGTGGTTAGCATATTTTGAATATTCTAAATTTCTGTTATATGCTCTCATGTGTTCCTTTATCCGAGAGATAAAAGGTCTACCAGTTTGTCCTATATAGACATTGTCACATGTGCCACACTTCAATTTATATACACCTGTAATTCTTCTTTTTTATTTTGGTTTTATTGTTTTGTATTATATTTTGCAAAGTTTTATTAGTTTTAAATGCCACATTAATGTTCAACTTTTTTAAGTGTTTAGATATTTTATTTGAAAGTGGGCCTATGTATGACATTATGACATATTTCTTTATGTTTTCTTTGGGTAAAGGAAAAAACTTTGTTAATTGCTTTTTTGTAATGAATTTTCTTAATTAAATATTCTATAATTTTAGGGTCGTAGTTATTATTAATTCATAATTTGTTAACATGTCTGAAGAAGGTACAGTGTATCGAAACAGCTGTCACTGAATTATATCTTAATAAATATGAAAATCAAATAAAACTAAGTTTTATTTTTATTTAATTAATGAATGTGGATTATCATCAAGTAAACACCAACTCAATTGATTAAAAAATATATTCATTTGGCACATGTCAAATGTCTTGAAAATGATGTCACACAAGTAGATTGAAACGTTGGCTCGAATGAATTCATTTCTTTGACTGACTGACTGAGAGGTGGCAATGACTGGCATTGCCCAGTGTGCCGCTTCTTTGGGAACCAGTTAAGGTCCCTTGGCGGCTGAATACCATTGCGTTGTTCTTTAAGTGGTTTAGTTACTTAGCCTCTGCGTATCTCGCGGCGTATGTGTTTAGCCGTAATACCGTAGCAGGTATGGATGACATGATGATGGTTTCTACCAGAGCAGGGTCATCATAAACCGCGCAGCCGAACAAGCAGGGTTTCTTTGACTCTGAGCTAATATAAATTTACAAGATAGAGCTCTATTTTCATGAGCATGCCCTAATAATTATCAAGATATAACGTTTAAAATTCTTATTGTTATAAGCTATACATTGCACAGATGACAAGGAAATAACAAAACTATTAAAATTACGATGCATTGTTGAGTGAGGGATTACCAGATACCCATTTTTAAAAGTCGGTCTACCTTCTGCCATGTTTGTTTCCCCACAAAATAACTGAATTCATGAGATTCAATTAACATAAGTAATGCCACGAGTGATTTCCAAATTAACGATAAATTCACGACTCACGAAGTGAGGAGTGAATTTATCTAGAGAATTTGGAAATCAAGAGTGGCATTTGTTAGGACTATTTAACGAATAAAACTAAGCTGTTTACTCACAAATCGTTATTTAACTATAGTTATTTTAAAATACTTATATATTTAATGTAAACGGCGATGTCTGAAAACAAATGAGAAACGATTGGTACGCTTCATTTGTTTCTTTTGTTCATCATTGTAACCAGATCATATTATTTATTGACAAAGGAACGCAATATTGTAAAAATGCTCTCTAGTGAAGAAAAATGAAACACTTCAAAATTAATTTCTGATGTCCTACGATGTAAATATGACAATTATATTTTTATGGAATGTTATTACCTGGGAAAAAATACATTTAAGAAATTTATAACAGTGGTTTCTTTTTTTGGTGGTATAATCAAATCTTACAAATGTTTTTATATTAACTCCCGCATGCGCTACGTGTTGACATTCATGCACTATATATACAATCTGATAGCCGTATTTCTTAAGGAGTCATTCACTGCAAAATAATGCTATGACCTATTCAGAATGTTAAAAAAAGAGGTGCTTTCTTTATTATGATAAACTTTAGTTGGTAAATTCTAGGCGAAACACGACTGTGATTGGTTGTAAATAAAAAATAATTGAAATGTGACTGGCCATTGACTCCCATTTGGGGCATTAGTTAAATAGTCAAAGGAAACGCATATCCCGTAAAATATCAATTTAATCATCAACATTCAAGTGCGTGAAGAATTCGCTTTCTTTTCGCAGGAGCTGCGTGACGGATAATGTGTTTTAATGTTTACATAAAATGTGTAATTACGTACTGATTATATAATATCCCGTATTTTTGTCACTTTTTAAAAAGCTACACCTCATATATGATAACAGCACCATCTCATGACACACTTACTTACCTCTGGGACAGTAATTAGGGTCTATATTTAAAACAAAACATATTACATAATCAAACGGTAGATTCATAAATACAATGTGAATCTTATGGGATATTATTACTATAAAAACACGTGTCACTACGCCTATAATTACATACAGAAGTGAGCGTATAATTATTGTTACGCTTTCATGTTAAGTTATTAACGTAATGTGTTTTTTATGTAATAATCTAATGTATAAAAATGAATGTTTGTTTGTTTCTTTGTTTGTTTGTACTTTATGCGCGGCCATACCGTTGATCCGATTGTGATCGGATTTTTTGCAAAATGTTCAGGAGATTTCCGGGATGAACATAGACTATAAGAGAGTTTTGATACTCAACTCCTACACCCTTAAAATTCGCCCTTTTTAGTGGAAAATGTGAAAAAAGTAGCTCTTTGGACGCTTAAATGGCTTACGCTGCCTAAACCATAACAAATACACAAAATTAATGTACACAGAATTGTATATCTCAAAGAGCTCTACAAAAAAGTCCGCGACAGCATATGTTTATCTCTTACGGATAACTCACAATAACCATTTTTGTCTTTCATTGATGCCAAGAAGATCGAGACAAGTACGTAGATTCCTGTGCAAGCATAGCAGCACATGGCGGGTATTCTTTTACGGATAACTTACATAACGAATTTTCTCTTTTAGCTCATTTATGTCAAGAAGATCGAGATAAGTAGATTCCCGGGCAACACCGGGTAATCAGTACGGGGATCTTAAAATAATTACGATATACATTTATAATTATTTTTCATTTTACTTATTCAACTAACCATAAGACGTACATTAATGTTTGCCTAGCTCATTTATGCAGATCGGGATGAGTAGATTCCCGGACAACGCCGAGTAAACTGCATGGGGTATCTAAAAATAATTATCATATAAATTGTTTCCTTCTATTTATTTAACTAAATATAAAATACATTAATTTTCGTATTTCAGCTCATTTATGTTAAGATGATCGGTATAAGTAGATTCCAGGGCAACGCCGGGTAATCAGCATGTGATATCTAAAAAATATAAATTTATAATTATTTTTCCTGTTACTTATTGAACTAAACATAAAAGCACATTAATTTTAAATTATTTAGGCGTAGCAGCGCACGCCGGGTATTAGCTAGTCTAACATATAAAAATGAATGTTTGTTTGTTTGTTTGTTTGTTCGTACGTACGTACTTTATGCACGGCCATACCGTTGATCCGATTGTGATGGGGTTTTTTGAAAAATGTTCAAGAGATTCCCGGGATGAACGTAGGCTGTAAGTGAGTTGAAATACTCAACCCCTACGCCCTTAAAAACACCCTTTGTAGTCAAAAACGTCAAAAAGTCCCTTTTTTAACCCTTAAATGGCTTAGGCTGCCTAAACTATAACAAATACACAAAATTAATGTACACAGAATTGCATATTTAAAATAAACTCTACAAAAAATCTGTTACAGCATATGTGCTTCTTTTACAGATAACAAAGAATAGCCATTTTTGTCTTTCATTTATGCCGAGGAGATCGGGATATGTGAGAAAACAGCTTAATTGTATTTGTTAAATAGTCCTAACAAATGCCACTATTGATTTCCAAATTCTCTAGAAAAATTGCAAAGTTAAAAATTGCTTTGGCGGTCACATTTTTTTATGTTTCACAACGAAACTCAGTATATCCTATTAATATAAACCGAGGTAGGTATTATCAAAAAATTAACAAAATCCGACAATTAGAAGTAGAGGTTTACCTGAATCCGAAATTCAAAACTGTTTGGTTCGTCTCAGTGTACACCATACAATTTAATTAGCGTTTAATATTTAATTTATTTAGGCGTAGAAGCGCACGCCGGATATGAGCTAATATAATATAAGATTGCAATAACTATCTGGCACTATCGAACCTGTAGGTTCATGACCGCACGGACATAAGCTCTCCTTACATATCTATCCTGAGCTAATCCTTATTCTTCTTCTTCAAGGTTTAAGCTTATTTACTAGCCGGTTCCGGCTCCAAATTGCTGCTGTTTCCATCTTTTCCTTGGTCTTTCCAAACTTCTTCTTCCTCGTAGTGAATAGTTGTAGGGCCTATACTGATTTTGGTATTCTATTCTCAATCATGGGGGCACGCCGTAGCGTAGTGGTTAAGGCACTGAGCTACAAGCCGGAGGGTCGAGGGTTCAAGTCCCGTTGGGGTCAGGATTTTTAAACTGACCCAAACCCTCTGGCAGGACTATGGCCCTGGAGTCGACTCAGCCTCTAACTGAAATGAGTACCAGACGCTTGTTCTGGGGGTAAAGGCGGCCGTCACGCAGGGCCGACAACCCGGCTGACATAAAGTGCCGATTGTCTAGAAAAAGTGGGAGCCTTAACCTCCTACTACCCCAAGGGCCTCCGGGCCTGTTGTAGTATCACTTTATTCTCAATCATCCTTGCCAAGTGTTCTTTCCAGTTTGTTCTGTATTTCTCTATTGTTGTGTTTAATTCCTCTACTTTTAGTTGTCTTATTTCTGTTGTGTTTTTTGTCTTTTCTTTGATATCCTGCTATTGGTCCGAGGAATCTCATTTCAGCAGCTCGTATTCTGGCAGATTGTTGTGTTGTCACTGTACATGTTTCGGATCCATAAGTAATAATAGGCAAGTAATAATTATACGAAGCAAATCACTGAATTTTAAATTAACTGAATTTTATTTGAAACAATATAAAACAATAAATTCGAACTTGCCGCCATTTTATCCCTGATTGGTGTCACTGCCTGCTGTAGTCTAAATAAAATTATTTTCGGCATTTACCGTATAAACATTGGCCAGACTGTTAACGTTAGTCAGTTGTTTATACCTGTAAGCCCATATTTCCCTTAACAGAGATTTAGGCGTTCTCCCCTTACAGGGAAGAATTTGAACCATACTATTTCAGTTACTCTTGTTTTCGTATAGATGTCATTTTGAGTGGTCCGTGGTCAGCGTTCCGCCTCATACTGACATCTAGGAAACCAAGGTAGTACTAGGACGGGAAAATTCGGTAAATTTTGCTTAGAGGCCTGTTCATTCAGGCTTAAGGATTTTTTACGAACCTGAAAATCTTCAGAGTCGGGACCCACGGCTTAAAGTCCCTCCCGGAGGACTTGCTCCTTGGATTTTTCCATCCTAAAAAAACCCCGCGACCCTCGGGACCAGAGGCAAGGAGTATAACCACTAGTCCACCGCGACCGATTTTCAATGTATATACAAATATATATGCAAAAGGCAGTGTTAATATACATTATACGAAACAAATCACTGCATTTTAAATGAACTGAACTTTATTTAAAACAATATAAAACAATAAATACGTACTTGCGCCATTTTATCCCTTATTGGTGTCACGGCCTGCTGTAGTCTAAACAAACTTAGTTTTGGCATTTACTGTATAAACATTGGCCAGACTGTTAACGTTAGTCAATTGTTTATAATGAACCCAAATATTTCCAACAAATATGTTATTATTTTACTATTATTTAATATTTTGAAAACACCATCGTGCAAAAAATAATGTACAACACACGTTTGTGAAGTGTTTTACAGGATGTCGGAAATTAAAAACCAAGCGATAGCAAGGTTTTTAATCATTTCCTCACTTCTATAAAAACCACTTCCCAACCCCGCATTGTAATATACTATAAACAAAACCTTAAGCAGTGGTGTTTATAACAATAATAGTTCGAAAAAAAAGGTTATTAAATAAAGAAATTATAACCGTTAAAAAATAGGTAGTAACTTTTTAGACACTCTGTAGATCCTTGTTATATCCGATACGTCATTTTCCATCAATGCACATCATCAACAAAAAGTCATTACTAAACGGTTGAATTCAAATACCCAACTAACTCACTGGCACTATCGAACCCATAGGTTAATGCCCGCGCGGACAAAAACTCTCCCCAGTAGAACCCGTGTCCGTGTTTCTTGACGGTTATATAAATTCTGTAAAAATAACCGATGGATATTAATTAATATATTTTGTCTCAAAAAAAAGTATGATGAAATTGCAGTAATGAACCAAACGCTTCTCATTTGTTTTCAAACATCACCGTTTACATTAAATACATAAATATTTTAAAATAACTATATTTAAATAATGATTTGTGAGTAAACAGCTTAATTTTATTCGTTAAATAGTCCTAACAAATGACACTCTTGATTTCCAAATTCTCTAGATAAATTGGAAATCACTCGTGGCATTACTTATGACTATTTAACTCATGTCCCAAATGGGAGTCAATGGCCAATCACGTTTCAGTGATTTCTGTTTTACAACCAATCAGAGTCGTGTTTCACGAAATATTTATCAGTGTTATAATTACCACATTAAAGAAGGCTCCTCCTTTTTAATATTCTGAACAGGTCTGACCATTATTTTGCAGTGACTGAGCCTGTGAGAAATACGGCTACCAGATTATATATATATATATATATATATATATATATATATATATATATATATAGTGCATGAATGTCAACACATGCCGCATGCGGGAGTTAATATAAAAACATTTGTAGCAATTGATTATACCACCAAAAAAAGAAACCACTGTTTGCACTTTCTTAAATGTATTTTTTCCCAGGTAACAATCCAGAAAAAATATAATTGTCATATTTACATCATACGACATCAGAAATGAATTAATATACAGTTTGATGTGTTTCTTCATTTTTTCTCCACTAGAGAGCATTCTTACAATATTGCGTTCCTTTGGCAATAAATAGTATGATCTGGTTGCAGTGATAAACAAAAGAAGCAGATGAAGCGTACCTATCGCTTCTTATTTGTTTTCAAACATCGCCGTTTACATTAAATATATACATATTTTAAAATAACTATATTTAAATAATGATTTGTGAGTGAACAGCTTAATTTTGTCCGTTAACGCGGTGGACTAGTGGTTATGCTCCTTGCCTCTGGTCCCAAGGGTCGCGGGTTCAAACCCGGCCGAGGTCGATGGAGTTTTTTAGGACGGAAAAATCCAAGGAGCAAGTCCTCCGGTAGGGACTTTAAGCCGTGGGTCCCGAGTCTGAAGATTTTCAGGCTCGTAAAAAATCCTTAAGCCTGAATGAAAAGGCCTCTAAGCAAAATTTACCGAATTTTCCCGTCCTAGTACTACCTTGGTTTCCTAGATGTCAGTATGAGGCGGAACGCTGACCACGGACCACTCAAAATTACATCTATACGAAAACAAGTGTAACTAAATCAGTATGGTTCAAATTCTTCCCTGTAGGGGGAGAACGCCTAAATCTCTGTAAAGGGAAAACATAGGCTAATAATTAAAAAAAAAAAAATATTCCTAACAAATGCCACTCTTGATTTCCAAATTCTCTACATAAATTCACTCCTCACTTCGTGAGTCGTGAATTTATCGATAATTTTGGAAATCACTCGTGACATTACTTATGATAATTCTGAATTCCTTCAACAATATTTTGAACTTCTAATTTATCGCGTATATCTGTGTTTCATTGCTTGTACATTTTTTGTCAAATCTAGGAATGCAGCTTGCAAACATGTTAGTTGAACGAGTCCTAATTCTGTCCTCTCTCAAATTCGTTTTATTCCACGAAAGAATTTGTGTTTCTCTCCGCGGTCGATCTCTGTTAGTTTGTTTAACTACGCAATCATGGATCTCGAACTAAATCATGCAATAATGCACGCACATTCGAATAACGGTGTGCGTGCTTCTTTCTTTACTTTCCCCGTCTTCAGCTGTGGTAATAGCAGTCCCTGAGGCATGACGTCTCGTCGCTCAAATTACAACAGTTACAAAATACAGTACAAGCGTCTTGTTACCAAATCCCAGAACTATTTTCAGCAGGGAACTCACACACATAACTTACTGATTTAATGTTTTCGTAGACTTTTAAACAAATTAAGAAAAAAGATAACTAACCAACTCACTGGCACTATTGAACCCGTAGGTTCATGGCCGCGCGAACATAACATTAGCTATGATTTGAGGAATGGAAGATCACAGGATACCCAAACAAATGTTAAGATATCCACCTACAGGAAGAAGAAGACCAGGACGTCCACTCAAAAGACTTTTGTTAAATATAATGATTGAAAATAATGAAATGAAAATAAATGTTCTTCCTTGGATGATGTTTCTCTTGAGGCCGAAACAGGTCAACAAATGCCCTAAATTCGTGAATATACTATGATGATGAGAGTAAATAAAAATACATTACTTACTTACTTACTCAGTGGCACTATCGAACCCGTAGGTTCATGACCGCGCGGAAATAAGCTCTCCATACATCCCTACCCTACTCGACTTCATTATTATCCAGTGTAAGGTATATATATTAATTGGTGTTTCTCGTATAATGTATCATATTTATATAATAATAATAATAATAATAATAATAATAATAATTATAGTGAGTATTGTTATTATCGTATAAAATGTTGTTTGTACATGAAATTGTGTTTCACCAAATATTTATCAGTGTTATATTTACCATATTAAAGAAAGCTCCTCCTTTTTAATATTCTGAACAGGTCTGACCATTATTTTGCAGTGACTGAGGCAACAGTAAAGCCGCCATATTTGAATGTTCAAAATAGTAGAAACAAGATTTGGCTGCGCTTCAAATTAAGCTATAGACGAAATACAAATTTGACAATTGTGTTTTTAAATAATGATTTTATCGAGTTGTTTACTAAAAAAATAAATTAATAACCTATAATTTTGTTTATAATATACAGTTTGATGTATTTAATTTTTTCTCCGCTAGGATGCATTCTTATAATATTGCGATGATATTTCAAGTTTCCCACGCCAGATGGCAATATATAACATTATATGATCTTGTTGCAGTGGATGGAGAAACGAAACATAACGTTTCTCATTTGTTTTCAAACATCGCCGTTTACATTAAATATATAAATATTTTAAAATAACTATAGTTAAATAATGATTTGTGAGTAAACAGCTTAATTTTATTCGTTAAATAATCCTAACAAATGCCACTCTTGATTTCCAAATTCTCTAGATAAATTCACTCCTCACTTCGTGAGTCGTGAATTTATCGATAATTTGGAAATCACTCGTGGCATTACTTATGATACATTCGTCAATTAAGGGTAAACAGTAAAATCGGGCCTTAAATTCAATTTGCTGTATAATTCGCAGGTCCTGTATAACATGCAATGAATCTGGTTTGGAAACTACATTATGTAATTCTAATTTAGTTCTTTCTTCATACTTTTTTCCAAACAACTTCTAATTTATCTGTTTATGGCATTCTGATATTAATGTGAAATTAGTGCTATAATAACAGCATATGTTCTAAGGGCCTCCTAGCAAAGTGGTGACGGACCCATAACTTGGGTTTAAATCGCTGAGATTGCAATTTCACCGCTGTGTTATGCAACTCCCCTTCAAAATGTGATGCCTAGCGTGTCAGCATGTACTTCTTTTATATCTTCGTTGCATTTAAGATATGATATCTTATGTAACGTGCCAGGAAACTAAGAATAAAGTTGTTTTATTATTCCGCGCTGGTTGAAGGGATCATTATATTATTATTATTATTATTATTATTATTATTATTATTATTATTATTATTATTATTATTATTAATAATAATAATCATCATCATCATCGTCCTTTCAAGTATTAGGCCCAGTGGCCCGTTACGGTCTCCCGCCATCTCCGAAAAGGTCGACCCAAGATCTTCTGCCTCGAGGAATGTAGTGAAGAATTTGTTTTGGTATTCTGTGACGATCCATGCGCTGAATATGGGCTAGCCAATTGTTTGTATATTCTTGGAGGTATTCAGATATTCAAATAATAATGATAATAATAATAATAATAATAATAATAATAATAATAACAATAATAATAACAATAATCATAACAATAATAATAACAATAATCATAACAATAATGTTGACAATAATGATGACAATAATGACAATAATGATGACAATAATGATGACAATAATAATAATAATAATAATAATAATAATAATAAATAATAACAATAATAATAATAACTATAATAATAATTAACAATAATAATAATAATGATAAATAATAATTAATAATAATAATAACAATAATAATAATAATAATAATAATATTATTATTTATAATATTTATTTATATACAGAATTTTAATGTTTACACATCTTTATGTGCCTAAAGCTTTATTTTTCTTCTCCACTCGTCTCTCTCCATCCAATCCATGTTCTCCAGTCCTCTTGCTCTCATTCCAGTTATCTTATTTCCTGCATCTATGAGTTTCGAGGTCTTCCTCTCCTCCTTCTTCCAGGTGGACACCATTCCAATGTTTTTCTGGGTAATCTTTCTTATTGCATTCGTCGTACGTGCCCATACCAATTTAATTGCTTATACCGTATATAATCTACTATTGAATAACCAATATTCATTTTTTCTCTTATGACAGTATTTCCTATTTTTGTCTAATTTTGAACATCTTGCTGCTCTCCTCAAGAAATCCATTTCTATCGACATAAGTTTTTGTTCTAAGTTTTTGTTGAATTTCCAAACTTCAGCTCCATATGTGACAGTACTTCTCACTATTGAATTATATATTTGTAACTTATTTTTCCTGGTTATATGTCTGTTCCATAAGACTCCATTCATCATTGCTGTTATTGCTCTACCTTCATTTATTCTGTTCTTAATATCACTTTCTTGTTTATCCTCTTTATTTACTTTTACTCCCAGATAATAAAATTCATCACATCCTCTAATATACCCCTTTTGATATTCTAAATTAAATCTTCGGTTCTGCTCCACATACCATATAATTATTTTTCTAAATTTATTTTCAAACACCAGCTTTTAATAACAACAACAACAACAACAACAATAATAATAATAATAATAATAATAATAATAATAATAATAATAATAATAATAATAATCTCTATCTATCTTCGGGTTTTTACAGCTGCTTACGTCTTCCCGTGCCAAACCTCCAAAGCCTACGGTCTTGGGCATCTTCGATGCTTAGCCCTCTAGCTTGCATTACTGTCTTCATGTTTTCCTTCCATGTTAACCTTGGTCTTCCTCTTTTCTTCTTTCTGTTCGGATGCCATTCATATAGTTGCTTCGGCCATCGCTCATCTTCCATTCTTAAAACATGTCTTAACCTCTTTAATTCCTTCTCCTCAATTCTGTCAATTATGCTTTCTTCTGCTTCCATTATGTTTATAATAATAATAATAATAATAATAATAATAATAATAATAATAGTAATAATAATAGTAATAATAATAATAATAATAATAATAATACCATGTTGTTAGAACCTTCATTGCTCTTAACAAATGATAGCAGAACTCCAAAAAGTTAGAACAAATTATATTTTTTCTTGTGTTGAATACTAACAGTTGTCTACCTCTTACCTCCGCGAGGGGACATGAGTGTTCCGTAGCGGGTGTTTCTTAACCAATCTAATGCAGTTACTTTTATTCCCCTACAGATGTTAGCGGGGGCACGTGGTCAGCACATCGCCACAATAAGACATTAGTAAGCAACTAAAATATTACTAGTGAGGGTATGTTCGGTAAACGTTTGCTCAGAGGCACTAATTTGGGCTTGAGGTTCATTTATAAGTCCGATAAAGTAAGTAAGTAAAAGTAAAGTAATCCCACCACAGGCCTCAGGAGGCCCTTGGGGTAGTAGGAGGTTAAGGCTCCTACTTTTTCCAGACAATCGGCACTTGATGTCAGCCGGGTTGTCAGCCCTGCGTGACGGCCGCCTTTACCCCCAGAACAAGCGTCTGGTACTGATTTCCGTTAGAGGCTGAGTCCACCCCAGGGTCATAGTGCCGCCAGAAGGTTTTGGTCAGTTTAAAAATCCTGACCCCAACGGGACTTGAACCCTCGACCATCCGGCTTGTAACGCAGTGCCTTAACCACTACGCTACATTCATGACTTAAACTTCTTCATTATGCAATTCTACCGGCACTCTCACCTCTACCAGTTAACCATTATTATAATAATTATTAATATGGTGAATGGAGTCTTATGGAACAGACATATAACCAGAAAAAAAAGTTACAAATACGTAATTCAGTAGTGAGAAGTACTGTCACATATGGAGATGAAGTTTGGAAATTCAACAAAAACTTACAACAAAAACTTATTTTTTACACGCTTTATATTAGCTTGACCTGTATCTATCTATCTATGTAACGGAATCTTTCAACGCGATTTTCACCCACTTAAAATCACTGGATAGACTTGAAACTCTGTATACTTGTAGAGGACCCGTGACAATACAATAATTTCATATTTATTTTCTAAAATCCTGGCCATAATCATCAAAAAATAAAAAAAAGTGTTTTTGTATCAATGTAACGGAATCTTTCAACGCGATTTTCACCCACTTAGAAACATTCGATCGACTTGAAACTTTGGATACTTGTAGAGGACCTGTGAAAATACAATAATTTCATATTTTATTTCTAAACTCCTGGCCATAATCATCAGAAAATCAAAATAAATAATAGATTTAAAAAACTAAAAGAACACGCTTTATTAGAAAACTAAAAAATGAAAAATAATTTTAATTTCCAATACGCTTGGGATAAAATAAAGTGGTCAACAAAAAAAAACATCTCCAACACATATAGAATAAAACTAGAGTTATCAACAAAAAGAAAATAATTTTACCATCAAAAGCGTGGGGTGCTCTATACCAATTAATATATTTGATAATAAACATATATTGGTAAAAGTAAGCTCTCTAAGAAGAAAATGGAAAATCATAAAAATCACCCCACGCTTTTGATGGTAAAATTATTTTCTTTTTGTTGATAACTCTAATTTTATTCTATATGTGTTGGAGATGATTTTTTGTTGACCACTTTATTTTATCCCAAGCGTGTTGGAAATTAAAATTATTTTTCATTTTTTAGTTTTCTAATAAAGCGTGTTCTTTTAGTTTTTTTAAAACTATTATTTATTTTTTAAGGACAGCAGCAATATGTTCAAAATTAGTCAAAAAAAGAAATATTGTCATGCGAGAAAAAATGAATATTAGATATTCAATAGTAGATTATATAAGCCCATGTTTCCGTTAACAGAGATTTAGGCGCTCTCCCCCTACAGGGAAGAATTTGAACCATACAAATTTAGTTATACTTGTTTTCATATAGATGTCATTTGAGTGGTCCGTGGTCAGCGTTCCGCCTCATACTGACATCTAGGAAACCAAGGTAGTACTAGGACGGGAAAATTCAGTAAATTTTGCTTAGAGGCCTTTTCATTCAGGCTTAAGGATATTTTACGAACCTGAAAATCTTCAGACTCGGGACCCACGGCTTAAAGTCCCTCCCGGAGGACTTGCTCCTTGGATTTTTCCATCCTAAAAAATCCATCGACCCCGGCCGGGTTTGAACCCGCGACCTTCGGGACCAGAGGCAAGGAGCATAACCACTAGTCCACCGCGGCCGATCGATTATATAAGATACAAGCAATTAAATTGGTACGGGCACGTACGACGAATGCAAGAAGAAAGGTTACCCAGGAAAATATTGGAATGGTGTGCACCTAGAAGAAGAATGAAAGGAAGACCTCGAAACTCGTCGATGCAAGAAATAAGAACTGGAATGAGAACGAGAGGACTGGAGGACATGGAGTGGATGGACAGAGACGAGTGGAGAAGGAAAGTAAGAAAGATGTGTAAACATTAAAAATCTGTATATAAATAGAAACTATTGTTATTAAATATTTATTTTTTTAACACGCTGTATAAGGCTAAGATAATGGATTACGTCTTGTGGAATTAATTAAATATGTCGCTTACCTCAATAGTCTATTCCAGAAACAAGAAAAATTAGAATACAAGTGAAATGTCCTTGAAAGCTCAGGAAACTGTCTAAGATTATAGTAATTATGGCTCCATGCATCAGTAGTAATTCCTCTGAACTTACAGGTCCATGTTTTCACCTGGAGTCAACATCATGACGCAGGTAGATTTGTATAGTCAGGAGGGCTACCAGCACCACCACCAATAACAATAGTAATAATAATAATAATAATAATAATAATAATAATAATAATAATAATAATAATAATAATAATAATAATAATAATAATAATCTTCTTCCGAATGCAGTATTGGGTGATGATGCCCGTTCTGCGACTACAAAAACTGATCTTGCCATCGGTTGAAGGGTCTTCCGAGGTCTCTTTTGCCTTTAGCGTTGAGGTGGTAAATCATCTTTGGTAAACGGGAATTTGACATTCTCTGGACGTGTTGGAACCATTTAATCTGATAATTTTGTATATGTTCAACCATTTCCCTACTATTCCACTGCATCCTTATCTCATCACTCTTCATTCTATCCCTTAAAGTTACTCCAGTTAGTGATCGGAGGAATCTCATTTGTGAACTATTAATGCGGGATTTATCTTTTGCTCGAAGTGTCCAGCATTCACTTCCGTATAGTAGAGCAGGTTTGGCTATGGCATTATGAAATCTCAATTGGATTTCTTTCCTCATTTGTTTTCCAAAATTTCTCCTAATTACACCATTTAGTCTGTTATATTTTTCTAAATTTGTTTCCACATCTTTTTTTATTATGAAACTGTGATATATTATTACCTAAATAATTAAAGTGTGTTACTTGTTCTATTGGTTTATTATTTATTATTATTTTTACTCTCGAAAGTCCCTTTCCAGTGATTGCAATGGATTTGGTTTGAAAAAAATTAATAATAATAATAATAATAATAATAATAATAATAATAATAATAATAATAATAATAACAATAACTGGGGATTACAGATAAATTACAATAAAACACAATATATTTCACTGGACACAACAGATGAGGTAAAACGTAATTCAGGAAGAATACGTAATGTTAAAAATTTTAAATATTTAGGATCTATTTTACATAAGGAAAGAAAGAAGCTGCACAGACAGCGTATTCACTTTAAAACAAATAATAGAAAAGCGAAGAGAATTCAACTTAGAGACGCACATCCTCTTATAGATTATAAGAAGGCCTTTGATAAAGTGTCTAGACCAAAATTATGGAACATATTAAGTGAAGAAGGAATTCCACTAAACCTGATAGCGTATTAGAATGTATTAGAAAACAAAAATAAAAATAAATCAAAGGGAATCAATACATATAACAGGAGGAGTTAGACAAGGTTGTCCACTATCAACCACTCTTTTAACATTTATTTTGACGACATGATAAGATCATGGAAGCAAATGACGACTGGGGGAATTAACTTAGGAAATATAGTAATAAAAACAGTAGCCTTTGCAGATGACCAGATTTTAATAGCAAAAACAGAGGACGAACTACAAAGAATGCTGTATAAACTAAATGAAATATCAAAAAAATACAACATGGAAATATCGTCACAAAAATAAAAAACAATGGCCTTCAAGGGCGCTCATCCAGTTCGGACAAAGATAATATTAGAAAATAAACCAATAGAACAAGTAGTAAGATATAACTTCCTAGGTTGCGAAATATCATACACAGCGGAAACAGATATAAATAACAAACTAAATAAGTTTAATTATATAACAGGAACACTAAAAAGAACTTTGAAAAATAAAGCCAGGAAAGACTCTATAATGAAATTATACAAGACAATGGCAGTGCCTATTATTACTTATGGGTCCGAAACATGGACAGTGACAACACAACAATCTGCCAGAATACAAGCTGCTGAAATGAGATTCCTCAGACCAATAGCAGGATATCAAAGAACAGACAAAAAAAACATAACAGAAATAAGACAACAACTAAAAGTAGAGGAATTAAACACAACAATAGAGAAATACAGAACAAACTGGAAACAACACTTGACAAGAATGGCTGAGAATAGAATACCAAAAGCAGCATACAGCTATTCACCATGAGGAAGAATAAGTTTGGGAAGACCAAAGAAAAGATGGAAACAGCAGCAATTTGGAGCCGGAAAAGGCTAGTAAATAAGCCAAAACCGTGATGAAGAAGAAGAAGAAGAAGAAGAAGAATTTACAAGAATGAGAATTCAAAACAATAATAGCTGAAGGAAGATGAACTATTGGTATGTTGAACTCGGTGCGTTGGAATAAAAATATAATAAACAAAACGAAGAAAACTATATTTGAAGTTCTATTACAAAGCATTTTATTACATGGGTCCTAAAATGTAGACAGTAAGTAGAAAACAAGCCAACAAGCTGTTAGCAATAGAAATGGATTTTCGGAGGCGATCGACAAGAATTTCCGATTCCGATTGAGGGTCTCTCCACTTTTCAGCGGTTGCCCTTTTACCAGCCGGCTGCTGGCCCTTCACATCATGTGTCAATCACAGAGGTAGATGATCAACAGCCAGTGTAGGGGTGACATGTGGTTAGCATGTCGAGTCCCCCAGCCGTTATAGCTGGTTCCTCAACCTGGAGCCGCTACTTATTGTAGCTACTCAATTGCCTCACGATGCTGGGGGGCGGCACCGGTCCCATACTGACCGAAATACCATGAGAAAATATCTTGGAGACTCGAACCAGCGAAAGTCCCGTAGCTCTGCGCCAAGGCTTCCTACCTTAACCGCTCGGCTACGGCGCGGGACGACAAGAATTTCAAGAAGGGAAAAAGGGAAAAGTTCAGAAACAGCACAACAGAGACAACAAGTTACAAAAAAACATATTAGCAAAAATGTAGAAGAAAAATGTTTGAAATGGTATGAACCCCTCATAAGAATGGAAGAAGATAGAATACCAACGAAGATCCTTGATTGGAAAGCTAATGGAAGAAGTGGAAGAGGAATGGATGGATGGAGTGAGGAGAAGAATGGGAGCTAGAGATTTGAGGTAAGAAGGTGTTTTAGAGAGAAACCTCTGGTGACAAAACACTTTGGGTTGATGGGGAACCCTGTAATGTAGAATATCCCTAATGAATAATAATAATAATAATAATAATAATAATAATAATAATAATAATAATAATAATAATAATAATAGTAATAAAAGTAATACTAATAATAACTCACTGACATATCAAACCCGTAAGTTCATGGCCACGCGGACATAAGCTCTCCATACAACTCTATCCTCTGAGAAAACGTTTTTCAATCATCAACTCTATAATTTATTTCCCTCAAATCATGGTTAATGTTATTCTCCCACCTCATCCTCGGTCTATCCGCTAGTCGCTTTCCGTCTAGTTTTCATACAAGGTGTTTCCATGCCCCACTTTCATTCCCCATTCATGCCACATGTTCTGTCCATCACAGGTTACGAGACTTAAATTTCCTTATTATATCTGGCTTCCATAAAAATTACGCAGTTCACTCTTATGTAAGTCTTCTCCGTTCACCTGTCTGTTCATCTCTCTTTGGTCGAAAATTTTTCCTAAGAACTTTATTCTCAAATACTCGTAATATTTTCTTCTCCCTTAAAGTAAGAGTCCATGTTTCGCACCCATATAATATAACTGGTAGAATAACAGTTTGATATATTTTCAGTTTAATGTTTTTGAGAGCAGTTGGGACGACAAGAGTCTCTGCAATGCATAATAGCACGCATTTCCAGAATTGAGCCTATGTTTAATTTCTTTGTGCATCTCATTGCTGTTTGTTCCTAGGTATTTGAATTCATTCACTTCTTAAAAATTTCCCTCATTTGACATTAGCTGTCCATTTCCATTATACATGGAATCCATTTTAAGAGGAAACCTCGCATCGTTCTGCCGCCGCGACCAGAATGCTGAAATTTCTCAAATAAATCTCAGATCTCAAATATATGGTGAGTAATAAGCCTCTATGTGTAGGCCTATTTGTTTATATAATATTCCAATTAGTTGAGTTATTTGCATTTTGTAGCTTCTAACTGTCTTCATTTACCGGTAGTTACGGAACACGCTCCCCGCCGCTGCAAGCAGAATAGCAGGCAAAGTGAGAGCCGCTGTAACGCTGTAAAAAGGGTTTCCGCTTAAAATGGATTCCCTGCATAATGCATTTGCAGAACGAAACAGGTCCAATATATTCAAACTAGTCCACCGCTGTGGTCTCGAGGTAGCACTCAGCGGACCCGAGTTCGATCCACGGTCGGGGCAGCTTTCTGGGTGAGGTTTTTATCGGGGTTTTTCCTCACCTGTAAGACAAATGTCAGGAAACCTTTAAGGTCCAAACGGTCCCCGAAATGATATGGCCATCATCATCATCCTTATCATTATCATCATCATCATCCTTCACCGGTGTGGAAAGCAACTGGAAGCTACCACACCTACAATTCCCTAGTAAAGCTGCAAGCATAGCATTAAAATGCTATGACTGCAGTGAAGGACCTACCTTCAGGCAGAATTACTATGGATGGATGGATATTCAAACTGCAATCAGGAAGAACAAAGAGAACGTTTATTCTTGTATTGGTGAGAGTTACGTCCGTTTTTATTAATATTACCGTCTATCATACTGTAATGTTACGATTTTCCTGACTTTTTTTCTGAAATAGTGAGTGCTGAAATGAAATATAGAATGAAATAAAGTTATACTGTTATTAAAGTCAACTGAAAGTCAAAACAAGTGAACATTTATGATTCAGTGCAGCTTGATGGCCTCTGGTTGTTGCCTCGTATAAAACAAGGACTTTGAGCTATCTCACGGTTCTTAAGATAATATCATAACGAGATTTACCTGTCTGTATGCAGGAGACAGGCCTGTTATGTGCAGGACCTTAACGTCGTGATATGACTGGCCTCCAGACATAAACCGCATTTAATAATAGTCGTTAGCTCCGAACATACAACTTTAAACAGCTCAAGAACAGCAGAGAGTATCAGATTGCATGTAATGTCTGAAGACACAGCTACATTTCTACATTTTTCCAGCAACTGCCATGGATCCATCTTAAAGATATGAGAAAACTCTACCGCTTGGTTCTACTATGCAACATTATTACTTCTTCTTCTTCTTCTTCTTCTTAGGCTTATTTACTAGCCTGTTCCGGCTTCAAATTGCTGCTGTTTCCATCTTTTCTTTGGTCTATAGCAGGATTTTAATATCGTAATAAATATTAAAGTTAAAGTTAATAATTTTATAATAAAATAAATAAATACTAATAAAACTCTACAAAATATAATAAAAAACAATAAAACCAAAAAAAAAAATATCAGGTGTATATAAATTGAAGTGTGGCACATGTGACAATGTCTATATAGGACAAACTGGTAGACCTTTTATCTCTCGGATAAAGGAACACATGAGAGCATATAACAGAAATTTAGAAAATTCAAAATATGCTAACCACCTATTCCAATTTAATCATTGTTTCGATTCAAATTTTGAAATTTTACATATTTGTGATAAGGGTAAGAAGGTAGATCTTTTGGAGGCTGTAGAAATTAATAAATTTAAAAGTAGTAAAAAACTGTTAAATTCTCAACTTGATTTGAACGAATCCCCTTTGTTAAATTAAAAAATTTAAATAAATATTGTTGTATTGTTGCTTAGATCAGTTGGAACACAATTCATAATTTGTTAACATGTCTGAAGAAGGTACAGTGTACCGAAACAGCTGTCACTGAATTATATAATAAATATGAAAATCAAATAAAACTACGTTTTATTTTTATTTAATTAATTAATAATTTTACACTTTAAAATTCTTTTAATATTTAAATATAACTTAAATAAACAAAAACATCCAAATAATACATTGTTGTTCATTGTTGAATAAAAATGTCTCAGTAACAATTAAATAAAAAAAGGCAAAAAAGGGCACCAAAATTTTACAGAAAACAAATCAATCCCTGCCCTACCATTGTGCAAAAATTATAATTAAAAGAAACTTCCAGAAAGAACTGATGGAGCACTTCAAATCACAAAGTAATGACAAACGATGGGCAGCTATCTCGCAGAATAAAAACTTAATACCTGAATCGATACTAGTAAAATTCATGGTGATTTTCCGTTGAGGTAATAATTCTACATTGGGAAAACTAACAGAAGCTTCAACATTAGATTCAAGGAACATTTCAGAGATTTCATTTACAATGGAGGAAAATCAAGTTACGCAAAACATGTAATTCAAGCTGGACACCATATGCATAACATCGATAACACCCTCACAATAGTACATAGAGAAAACATTCCAACGAGAATAAATATACTGGAGGAAATCGCAATCCTAAGAGAAATCAACAGCAACCTGATTCTCAATGAATACACACCTAATCCACACAATCCTCTGTACAAAATTCTCACAACCAAGTCAGTGCTTCAACAAGGGTCAACGAGAACGGACCTAATGCATTCTGCTGATGATGGGACTAGTCCCGAAAGGCCTACAGAGTTTTAAAAGAACTTAAGTTGAGGAGACGGACCTACAAGGTAACTATACTATAGTTTTTAACCGTACATTATAGCCTATTACTGTTAATACCTGAACAACCAAGACACGAGGCAGCAACATTGAGGCTGTTAACAGGCCATGACTACCTGGCAGCGCACCTCCATAAAATTGGAATCTTCAACTCTCCAAATTGTATCCTGTGCCAAGACAATAACACTACCATGAACAAAGATCATCTTGCTAGCTGTGAGGCTCTGAAGATGTCACCTACAAGAACTCTGGCAGGACTCCATTGGGAAGCAAGAAAGCAAATGGAACACATCCAAGCTAATGGGCATTACACTACTACTACAACAATTAAATAAATTGTACTACATAACAGTTTTTTGTCAATGGTATTAATAAGCTGTTAGTTTATCCTGATGATGTAGTACTATTGGCCGATAGCGAGGAGATACTAAAGGACAACACGCACACACTATTGAGTAACACTAAGGAATTAGGACTGGAAGTAAACATCAATAAAACTAAATATATGTTCACACGTAGGCATTCATTATATAATGGAAATGGACAGCTAATGACAAATGAGGGAAATTTTGAGGAAGTGGCTGAATTCAAATACCTAGGAACAATAATCACAAATAGGAATGAGATGCACAAAGAAATTAAACATAGGCTCAATTCTGGAAATGCGTGCTATTACGCATTGCAGAGACTCCTGATGTCCCAACTCCTTTCAAAAAAACGTTAAACTGAAAATATATAAAACTATTATTCTACTAGTTATATTATATGGATGCGAAACATGGACTCTTACTTTAAGGGAGGAAAGGAGATTACAAGTATTTGAGAATAAAGTACTTAGGAAAAATTTTGGACCAAAGAGAGATGAACAGACAGGAGAATGGAGAAGACTACATAACAATGAACTACATGGTCTTTATAGGAAGCCAGATATAATAAGAACAGTTAAGTCTCGTAGACTGCGATGGGCAGGACATGTTGCACGTATGGGGAATGAAAGACTTGGATGGAAGGTTCTTGTAGGAAAGCCAGAGGAAAAACGTCCAGTTGGTAGACCAAGAATGAGGTGGGAGAATAGCATTAACTATGATTTGAGGGAAGTAGATTATACAGGGAATGATTGGAAAGTATTAGCTCAGGATAGGGATGTATGGAGAGCTAATGTCCGCGCGGCCATGAAGCTACGGGTTCGATAGTGCCATTGAGTAAGTAACAGTTTTTTTTGTAAATAACGCTTTTAAAAATTGCTTTAAGTCATTGTTGTTACAATAATAAAGCTTTCTGTTATAACTGTAATAAGAACACCTGCTTTATTTCATATTTTTAAATGAAAGTAAACTAAACTCTGATTGGATGTTAAAACAAATCAAATTTAAACCTGATATTTAATGGACTATTCCATAGTAATTCTGCCCGAAGGCACGTCCTTCACTGCAGTCATAGCATTTTCATGCCATGCTTGCAGCTTTACTAGGAAATTGTAGGTGTGGTAGCTTCCCGTTCCTTTCCACACCGATGAAGGATGATGATGATGATGATGGCCATATGATTTCGGGGACCGTTTGGGCCTTAAAGTTTTCCTGAGATTTGTCTTACAAGTGAGGAAAAACCCCGATAAAAACGTCACCCAGAAAAACTGTCCCGACCGGGGATCGAACCCGGGCCCGCTGCGTGACAAGGCAAATGGACTATTGACCAATAGAACTTAAAATTACCATCATGTGATGTAATAATGTTCTTTAGAATTATAAAAGAATTACACTAGTCATTCTGCATACAACTTTCCACAAAGATAGAAGCAAGAAGAGTTCTCAAGATAAAATGTAATATTTAATACAAGAAGAATTGATTCCAGAAAAGAAAATAATTTATTTTAATCGATCGTGAAGAATAATACCACTTAAATTTACTTAATGTGCTGGGAACCTACAAAGTAAATAAATTTGTAATTATTTCTACAAGAAATAGTTTTCAGTGATTTAAAGTGTTTTCCTATCCAGTGTACCAACTTCCGACTTTGAGAAGAGAATCCGGCTCTACCGAAAATTAATCCTAACCTGAACCAGTAATTCTTTTTGGGACACCAATCCTTCTTCAAAATATTACTACATCGGGCATGAAGAGAATTACTGCGTCAAAATGTCACCACAACATGAGACAAAGCAATTTACGTCTTCAAGTCTCCCCAAACTTCTTCTTCCTCGTGGTGAATAGCTGTATGCTGCTTTTGGTATTCTATTCTCAGTCATCCTTGCCAAGTGTCCTTTCCAGTTTGTTCTGTATTTCTCTACTGTTGTGTTTAATTCCTCTATTTTTAGTTGCTGTCTTATTTATGTGTTATGTTTTTTGTCTGTTCTTTGATATCCTGCTATTGGTCTGAGGAATCTCATTTCAGCAGCTTGTATTGTGGCAGATTGTTGTGTTGTCACTGTCCATGTTTCGGGTCCATAACATTATTACTACTAACTAAATCACTGACACTATCAAACCCATAGGTTCATGGCCGCCCGGACATAAGCTCTCCATACATCCCTATCCTGAGATAATACTTTCCAATCATTCTCTGTATAATCTATTTCCCTCAAATCATGGTTAATGTCATTCTCCCGCTTGATTCTTGGCCACCCTACTGGACGTTTCCCCCTGATATTCCTAAAAGGACATTCCATGCCTCTCTTTCATTCCCCATTCGTGCCATATGTCCTGCCCATCACAGTGTACGAGACTTAACTGTTCTTATTATATCTGGCTTCCTATAAACATCATGCAGCATATTGTTATGAAGTCTTCTCCATTCTCCTGTCTGTTCATCTCTCTTTGGTCCAATTTTTTTTCCTAAGAACTTTATTGTTAAATATTCGTAAACTCCTTTCCTTCCTTAAACTAAGAGTCCATGTTTCGCACCCATATAATATAACTGGTAGAATAACTGCTTTATATATGTTTAGTTTAACGTTTTTTTAGAGAAGTTGGGACATCAAGAGTCTCTGCAATGCATAATAGCACGCATTCCCAGAATTGAGCCTATGTTTAATTTCTTTGTGCATCTCATTCCTCATCATCATCATCATGAACAAATTCGTTTTAGGCCATGTGGCCTGTACGGTCATCTCATTCCTATTTGTGATTATTGTTCCTAGGTATTTGAATTCAGCCACTTCCTCAAAATATCCCTCATTTGCTATTAACTGTCCATTTTCATTATACGCATAATGAATTTATATGTGTGTACATAGGCTATTTTAGTATGAGGTGTGTAACTTACCAATTTGATGACCGTTTTTTGACCAAGCAGCCGGTATTCCCAACTTGGTTTCACCTGAAAATCAAGAAATTTGTATATTAATTTCATTTTACTCCGTTTATATAAACATAGCGCATCATAAAATATCTCGCAACGAGAAATTAAACATGGCAGCTGACAAGGGAATTGTAAAATAAGGCATTCATATATACCTCTATCCCCGTGGTCACATTTATATGCAAATATGACTTCTCTGCCAGGACACCTCATGCGAAGATGCGATCGGAGAATAAGAGACTGTAAGCTTTGATCTCTCAAATTTATTCAATTTTCTTTTCTCGTATTAATTTTGAAAATTCTGTAATTAAATTAAAATAAGGTCACCTGGTACTTCTTTGGGTTTACATTTTTTTTTTTTGCTTCGTTTTCCTTTGTTGGAAATATATGCGTTCATAAAAACAATTGACTAACGTTAACAATGTGGGCAATGTTTATTAGTTGAAATTATTAATTTTTTGTATTTATTTATTTTACCTGATGGAGTTAAGACCGTAAGGTCTTCTCTTCCACTTCCTCAGGTTAAATTATGCATACAATAATAATTATGTTAAATGATACATAATAGATAATTATAAACTACACACTATAAAGTTGACAAGGGAAAGAAAGAAAAATAGTAATAATACAGGATAGGGATGTATGGAGAGCATATGTCCGCGCGGCCCTGAACCTACGGGTTCGATAGTGACAGTAAGTAAGTAAGTAAGTAATAATATTCTTCTTCTTCCTTTCATGTGATAGACCTAGTGGTCTGTTACGGTCTCAACCCAACGTTTGAAGGGTCTGCCCAAAGATCTCTTGCCTGGTGGCTGGTAATTTAAGATCTGACGTGGTATTCTTGTTCTGCTCATTCTGCTTACGTGAGATCTCCAGTTGTTTCTGTATTTTTGTACATATTCAACGACTGATTCTGTTTGTAATTCTTTGAGAGTGCCAGAATTCCTTTTATGGTCTGTCCTTGAATAGCCCGCAGTACGCCTCATAAATTTCATTTCTGCCGCAGTTAGTCTTTGTTCATCTACACTGCGAATTGTCCAGGCCTCACTGCCGTAACATAATATGGGTCTGGCCAGTGTTTTATAAATTCTAGTTCGTGTGTGTTGCTGTACTGTGTTTGGCTTGAAAATATTATTTATAATTCCTGTAAGTAACAATAATAATAATAATAATAATAATAATAATAATAATAATAATAATAATAATAATAATAATAATGATAATAATAATAATAATAATAATAGAAGTAAAGCTCCAGTGGATACTTTGAAGTGGATTGATGAAGTCAAGAAGGACTTAAAATTGGCAGGAATTACTAAAGAAGATATCCCAAACAGAGATATATTTAGAATTAAGGTGTATATGTGGCAAGTTGACCAAGAGGACAAACCGAAGAAAAAAACTGGAACAACTTGGACAGATGAGAGAAAACAAGCTCATAGCAAAATAATGAAAGATATTTGGGCTCAAAGTAAACGCCTCTAAGTACTTTGCGTAGTCCTACATGGGCTCATCCGCAATTAAAAAAAATAAAAATAACATAAATAATAATAATAATAACAAAAATAACCTATAGTTAGATTAGGTAAATGGCTCAGTCAAGAATGTTAAAAATATAAAGGAATAATAAAACTATACTTGTACAACCTTTCACAGCCCGTAGGAAGCTCATTTCCGCTGCCTAAATTTTACTTTTTTCTTTTTCCTTCAGGACCCAGACCTCACTTCCATACATCGCCACTGGTAGTAAAATCTTAGCTGCGTGTCCTTTCTTACTTTGTTCCTCAGTGTTCGTCTGATTTTTCCACAAATATGTTGACATTTCTGCATTTTCTTATTTTATCTTGTTCTTCTTCATAAGTTATGAAGAACTTATGTTGAACTCGTCCACCGCTGTGGTCTTGAGGTAGCGTGCTGCCTTGTCACGCAGCGGGCCTGGGTTCGATCCTCGGTCGGGGCAGTTTTTCTGGGTGAGGTTTTTATCGGGGTTTTTCCTCACCTGTAAGACAAATGTCAGGAAAACTTTAAGGCCCAAACGGTCCCCGAAATCATATGGTCATCATCATTATCCTTATCATTATCATCATCACCCTTCACCGGTGTGGAAAGCAACGGGAAGCTACCACACCTACAATTCCCTAGTAAAACTGCAAGCATAGCATGAAAATGCTATGATTGCAGTGAAGGACCTGCTATACTTACTCACTGGCACTATCGAACCCGTAGGTTCATGGCCGCGCGGACATATGCTCTCCATACATCCCTATCCTGAGCTAATGCTTTCCAATCATTCCCTGTATAATCTACTTCCCTCAATTTATAGTGAAGGATCTGCCTTCGGGCAGAATTACTATGGATGGAATAATAATAACAAAAATAATAACCTCTGATATATTAAGTAAATGGCTTAGTCAAGAAAGTTTAAAATATAAAGGAATAATAAAAGTATATATGGAACACGGTTATATATTATATTGTCTACACGATATGCGAATATGTCCAATGTGCGGGAACTTTGAAGATGAGATACATATATTAGGAAAATGTAATGATTTAGAATATTGGAGACGTCAGTTATTACCGGAAAGATTTCTAAATTTAAATCGGGAAAGATTGGCATGCTACGAGTTATTGGTAAATCCAGAAAATTGGATAAACCTCGGTAAATTTCTGGACAAAACGCGAAAAATAAGGACAACACTCATTCATGAATAAATATATGTTATCAAAATGCAATACCATTAATTATTAACAATTATATATAAATTAATTAGTGTATAATGCTGTTGTGTTATTATTTAATTGTAATATTAATGTGTTTTCTTTATGTAATTGTAATGTTAATGTTTTTTTAGTGTATAATGCTATTGTGTTATTACTTAATTGTAATATTATTGTGTTTTCTTTATGTAATTGTAATGTTATTGCTTTTTAGTGTATAATGCTATTGTGTTATTATTTAATTGTAATATTATTATTGTTTTTTCTTTATGTAATTGTAATGTTAATGTTTTTTTTAGTGTATAATGCTATTGTGTTATTACTTAATTGTAATATTATTGTGTTTTCTTTATGTAATTGTAAGGTTAATGTTTTTAGTGTATGATGCTATTGTGTTATTATTTAATGGTAATATTTTTATTGTGTTTTCTTTATGTAATTGTAATGTTATTGCTGTTTTTGTTTATTTTTCTTTACACTAGTACCAATTATTACTTTATTGTAACGGACTGTCAACAGCACTTACGGCTTACTGCCCGTGCGACCCATATTTGTAAATAATATTGTAAATATCTTACTTTTTGTCTAATAAAGTCCTACTACTACTACTATATTGTCTAAGGAAATATGTAGTCAGTTTCTTTTTTAACTGGTTTTGAGTCGGACAGTCCTTGATATACGAGGGGATGGAATTCCAGAGTCGTGCGGCTGAAACAAGGAAGGATGAGGAATAGTGAGATGTTCGATGTACAGGAACAAGTACAATTAAATTTTGTGTCGATCGTGTGTTCAAGTTATGGTGGGAGGATAGCGAATGAAAGCGAGTAGAAATATAAAGAGTGATGAGATGGACAGAGGAGGCCGTGAGACCAATTGGTAATAAAAAGACGCTTAGTACGTATTTATTGTTTTATATTGTTTCAAATCCGAGTTTCCATTGTGAAGAATACGAGTAATATGTTTTCCTCTGATCGCGGTACCAACGCTATGCAGAGTACACCATTGGTGGGGCTGCCACCTCGAAGCTTTAGGTCCAGCTTCTGGATGTACTAACCCCATCTAGAGGGTTGCCACTTCCGGCAACCTATTAAAAATTAGTTGCCGTTGTGGGGTTTATTCTTGTTTCCCCGAGCATGGGTCTCTTATCATCCCAGAGAAAGGACCCCCTCTTCCCATCAGTTCTCCAACCCAAATAGCCGAAGGGATTGAATAATAAAGCCCATCCATCCATAGTAATTCTGCCCGAAGGCAGATCCTTCACTGCAATCATAGCATTTTCATGCTATGCTTGCAGCTTTACTAGCGAATTGTGTAGGCGTGGTAGCTTCCCGTTGCTTTCCACACCGGTGAAGGATGATGATGATAATGATGTTAATGATAAGGATGATGATGGCCATATGATTTCGGGAACCGTTTGGGCCTTAAAGTTTTCCTGACATTTGTCTTACAGGTGAGGAAAATCCCCGATAAAAACCTCACCCAGAAAAACTGCCCCGACCGGGGATCGAACCCGGGCCCGCTGCGTGACAAGGCAGCACGCTACCTCGAGACCACAGCGGTGGACTTAAAGCCCATAAGCAAATAAAATTAAAATTGTATAAAACAATGGCTGTCCCTGTCCTTTTGTATGGGAGTGAATCTTGGATTACCACTACCAAACAAGAAAGTAAAATCCAAGCAGCCGAGATGAAATTTTTTAAGAAGAGTAAAAGGCTGCACTAGAATGGACCAGATAAGAAACGAGGATATCCGTGAAGAACTGCAGATCTACTCCATGAAAGAAAAGATATTTAACAACAAGATACAGTGGAACATGTAGAAAGAATGGAAGAAAGTAGATTACCAAATAAAATCTTCCATTATTTTCCAAGAGGAAGAAGAGATGTCGGACGTCCTCGGAAGAGATGGTCTTAGATCTATTAGTGAAGACGGAACAGGCAACTCTTGCCTAAACCAGGAAGTGAAGAAGAAGAAGAAGATATTGTTTCAAATAAAGTTTAGTTCATTTAAAATTCAGTGATTGGTACTGACGATTGTAATCCACACTCAATACTTTATTTTTCTTAATATATGAGGACATATTCACACACAGACCCTGATGGAAAGCGATTAATTCTCTTTAGAGAAAAAACCTGATGTCCAGTGTTGAGGAATTTAACCCCGGGGCATCAGGAACGCTGACCACAAGGCCACGAGGTCTATCAATGTTCGTGCAATGATTTCTCAAATATCTTAATAACATAGTATATTTTGTACGTTCCCATGCTAACTCCATTGCTATTTTTAACTTTTTTCATGTTATTTTATTTGTTTCACAGGGTAACCACCTGTTATTCAGTTTTAAAACTAACTACAATAATCGGGTTACCATGGTAACGCATGTTCAGGTGATTGTGTGTACAGTTTATGCTCTCACATGTCTGTCTGTTTTCATTACAAGATATTAAGGTATAGCTTTCCCAAGTTTCTTCTCTTCAAGTCAGATAAAATCTAAATTCCATTAGAAATTATGTCAACCTTATCAAGTACGCAATTCGAACGTGTCTAAATGGTTCAAGGAGTAGGGTGCGGGTAGGCAAACAGTTTTCAAATACCTTGAAATTCAATTTTGTACTAGAGCATGCCATCAAATCTTTAGAGGATAATGAAGGTGAACAACTCAATAGAATTAATAAGCTGTTAGTTTATGCTGATGATGTAGTACTACTGGCCGATAGCGAGGAGATACTAAAGGCCAACATGCACATTATATTTAATCAATTGAGTTGGTGTTTACTTGATAAAAATTCGTATATATATATATATTTTTTTTTTTGACATTTGGCAATGAAGGCAAATATGATATGAAAAGAAAAATGAATGCTTGACTCGGGATTTGAACTCGAGTCTCTAAAGTCTGTACCTTTAGCGCTCTAACTAACTGAGCTACCCAAGAATTCCAACACAAACATACAATCTTCTTATACATGTAGTATTCTCAATTCACACAAGAGGTAACGGAAATTTGTTCCAACTGACATCTAGCGGTTAACGAGTGATTTCCAAATTATCGATAAATTCACGACTCACGAAGTGAGGAGTGAATTTATCTAGAGAATTTGGAAATCAAGAGTGGCATTTGTTAGGACTATTTAACGAATAAAATTAAGCTGTTTACTCACAAATCATTATATAACTATAGTTATTTTAAAATATTTATATATTTAATGTAAACGGCGATGTTTGAAAACAAATGAGAAGCGATAGGTACGCTACATCTGCTTCTTTTGTTTATCACTGCAACCAGATCATACTATTTATTGCCAAAGGAACGCAATATTGTAAGAATGCTCTCTAGTGGAGAAAAAATGAAACACATCAAACTGTATATTAATTCATTTCTGATGTCGTATGATGTAAATATGACAATTATATTTTTCTGGATTGTTACCTGGGAAAAAATACATTTAAGAAAGTGCAAACAGTGGTTTCTTTTTTTGGTGGTATAATCAATTGCTACAAATGTTTTTATATTAACTCCCGCATGCGGCATGTGTTGACATTCATGCACTATATATACAATCTGGTAGCCGTATTTCTCACAGGCTCAGTCACTGCAAAATAATGGTCAGACCTGTTCAGAATATTAAAAGGAGGAGCTTTCTTTAATATGGTAATTATGACACTGATAAATATTTCGTGAAACACGACTCTGATTGGTTGTAAAACAGAAATCATTGAAACGTGATTGGCCATTGAGTCCCATTTGGGGCATGAGTTAAATAGTCGAAATAAATGTTAAAAAGCGTGGTTGATAGTGGACAACCTTGTCTAACTCCTCCTGTTAAAACAGAAATCTGTAGCGGAAATTGGCAAACATGAGGTAGCAGTCACATGTTCTCTGTTGGAATATTCACATGGCATAATATAGCCCTAAATTATTTTGGAATTCGCTAAAACTACAAAAAAATCTGAGAAGGGAACTTATCCCGGGTCCGCAGCGATGGGCACTTGCCACAAAATAAATAACTGTACACGAGGTCAGTCACAGTAAGTATTTAAGTAACGGACTGGTCCACTAGTTTAAATCAATTACCAAAATTAGAAATGGCTTCTGAAACGTTATAAAACTTTCACTATGCAAACATAAATCTATTTCACTGACTTGCTTCCTTGTACGTGAGAGGCAGAGGCCATACATCTCGTTTCAATATCTCTGTCTCTCACATAACGAGTCCTTGTTCAATCCCCAGTTTGTTTCAGTCTCATAGATTAGGACCTTCAGATGTTCCTTAACTACCTGTCGTATTTTCAAATGCGATTTAAAACAGACACTTAAATAAATCGCTCATTTTCAAAAGGGCGTGAGTCAACTTTTTGTACGTAATGGTTTTCTCTTTTAAAACAGCATTCCTTGGGTCCATACATCATTCTATTTCCAGTTTAATATAAACAATTCAAATGTGTGGTTGCATTTTATTGGTCGAACCCTCGATCTTCCGGCTTGTAGCGCAGTACCTTAACCACTACGCTACGGCGTGCCCCCAATAATAATAATAATAATAATAATAATAATAATAATAATAATAGTAATAATAATAATAATACACATAGAAGTACATTATATAATGGAAATGGACAGCTAATGACAAATGAGGGAAATTTTGAGGAAGTGGCTGAATTCAAATACCTAGGAACAATAATCACAAATAGGAATGAGATGCACAAAGAAATTAAACATAGGCTCAATTCTGGAAATGTGTGCTATTATGCATTGCAGAGACTTTTGATGTCCCAACTCCTTTCAAAAAACGTTAAACTGAAAATATATAAAACTATTATTCTACCAGTTATATTATATGGGTGCGAAACATGGACTCTTACTTTAAGGGAGGAAAGGAGATTACAAGTATTTGAGAATAAAGTACTTAGGAAAATTTTTGGACCAAAGAGAGATGAACACACAGATGAATGGAGAAGACTACATAACAATGAACTACATGGTCTTTATAGAAAGCCAGATATAATAAGAACAGTCAAGTCTCGTAGACTGCGATGGGCAGGACATGTTGCAGGTATAGAGAATGAAAGACTTGCATGGAAGCTTCTTGTAGGAAAGCCAGAGGGAAAACGCCCAGTTGGTAGACCAAGAATGAGGTGGGAGAATAACATTAACTATGATTCGAGGGAAGTACATTATACAGGGAATGATTGGAAAGCATTAGCTCAGGATACGGATGTATGGAGAGCTTATGTCCGTGCGGCCATGAACCTACGGGTTCGATAGTGCCAGTGAGTAAGTAAGTTAGAGGCCTATAATGAAGCAGCTGTTTTGATAAACGATTATTTGGCATTCTTTGTATATGTTCAAACCAATTACGTTTATTTGTGTGTATTTTCTCGTTTATATTATAGATTTGTAGTTCATCTCTGATATCATGACTTCTCTTTTGATCTCTTAGAGATACACCTGCAACTGATCTGAGAAATCTCATTTCTATTGTCTCAATTTTATTTTTATCAGAGATCGTTAAAGGCCAAGTCTCAGACCCGTATGTTAATGTTGGAACGGCTACTGTTTTATAAAATTTTAATTGAGTTTCCCTTGTGGTCTTATTTCTTAAATATCTTCTTATTGAACCACATATCTGTTGAAATTTAATAAATAATAATAATAATAATAATAATAATAATAATAATACACATAGAAATACATTATATAATGGAAATGTACAGCTAATGACAAATGAGGGAAATTTTGAGGAAGTGGTTGGATTCAAATACGTAGGAACAATAATCACAAATAGGAATGGGATCTAGTTTCATAACTGTTCTGCCCATGAATCTCATTTCACAAGCCATTATTCTGCTTTCATGTTGTCTTTTTAGTGTCCATGCTTCACTACCATAGGTCAACACTGGTCTAGCCAAAGTGTTATATAAACGTAATCTGGTGTTTTTTTGTACAAGGGATGGTTTCATAACTTGATTAATAATTCCCAAACTTTTATTACAACTAGCATTTTTTTCAGGGATATCCTTGTGATCCCAGATAGAGAGATAATATCCAAGATATTTAAATTGATTAGATCTCTCTAAAATTTTATTCTGGAGACAGATTTTACTTTGTATGGGGTACTTCCCATGAAATGCCATAATTTTAGTTTTGTTAATTGATATTTCCATATTACATTTGGCAGCTATTTTTGTACTTATGTATAAACGAAATCTATGCACAGTATCTTAATTCATTCGTAATAACAAACTTTGAAACCTTGTAACATAAAGAACCATAAAGAAGTATGACAGTTGAAAGTAACCACTCCTAAGATTCCTATCAATGTACCGTGGAAACCTTGAAGAAGTACAAAATGCAACGTAACAAGGCTGACAGTCTTCAGTTTCGCTTGGGTCGTCAATTTGTTGAGTTAATGACACTTTCCTATCCCATTATCTTTCGTTTCACCGTGTCTTCAATACTCAATAAACATACTCCGTGCTACTTTCCCGCCCCTCTTTACGTTTACACTGTTTTTGGTTCCTGTTTTACCTTTTTGTTATCTATCTATCTTCGGGTTTTTACAGCTGCTGCCGTCTTCCCGTGCCAAACCTCCACAAAAGCCTACGGTATATCTTGGTATCTTCGATGCTTAGCCCTCTAGCTTGCATTACTGTCTTCATGTTTTCCTTCCATGTTAACCTTGGTCTTCCTCTTTTCTTCTTTCTGGTCGGATGTCATTCATATAGTTGCTTCGGCCATCGCTCATCTTCCATTCTTAAAACATGTCCTAACCACTTTAATTCCTTCTCCTCAATTCTTTCAATTATGCTTTCTTCTGCTTCCATTATGTTTTTAATTTCCTTATTTGTGACATGTTCTAATCTAGACTTTCTGGCACTTCTTCGTAAATAATCCATTTCTAGAGCTATTAGTCTATTCTTGTAGTACTTATTGATTGTCCATACCTCACTTCCATACATTGCAACAGATTCCACCAATGTTTTACCAATATATTTTTTGTGTCTTTCCAAATATGCTTATCCCACCATATGGAATTTAACGATGATATTATTTTGCTACTCAATTCAATTCTATGTTTTATGTTCTCTTTGCCTATACCTTCAATGTTATCCATAATTATTCCCAAATATTTAGTTTGTTTCACTTGCTTTATTTGGATTCCATCTTCCAATATTAAATTTTCACTTTCATTGCTATTTATTGCCAGATATTCTGTTTTTTTTTGTAAATTTACTGTGAGACCCCATGATTCATATGTGTTTTTCAACCTTTTTATTATTATTATTATTATTATTATTATTATTATTATTATTATTATTATTATTATTATTATTATTATTATTTTCAAAGCGAATTGTTTAAATATTTTTAATACTCTATACTGCTTGCTATCCTCCATGGTATCTTTACCATGTCGTGGTGGTGTGACTTGAGTGCTTAAATGATCCCGAGAGCTATGCCGGCGATAGCATTGCTGCCGATAGGGTTACCCATGCCGGACTGGTTGAAGACGAAAAGAGTACCTTGGCCGAAAGAGTGACGATCTTTTAAAGTAAAAATACAACTGCCAAGAAACGCGGACATGAGTTCCACTGGGGTAAAATTTTCGGGAAGTAAAATGGTCCCCCATTCGGTTCTTCACGACACAAGCTCAAACACAGATACATAAACTGTACAGTACCATCTTCCAAAAATAATCTGAGATCAATAAAAAAAAAGTGGATAACGCGTATACGGGAACACAAACTACAAAATTAGCTAAGATTTTTAATCAAAATGCAAACATAGCGAGCTACAGGGACTCTTGTCCCAACTTCTCTCAAAAAACGCAAAACTGGAAATATATAAAATTCCTATTCTTCCAATTATATTAAATGGATATGGAAGGAACATTTTTGGACCAAAGAGAGATGAACAGACAGGTGAATGGAGAAGACTACTTAACAATGAACTACATGGTCTTTACAGGAAGCCAGATATAATAAGAACAGTTAAGTCTCGTAGACTGTGATGAGCAGGACATGTTACACGTATGGGGAATGAAAGACGTGCATGGAAACTTCTTGTAGGAAAGCCAGAAGGAAAACGCCCAGTTGGTAGACCAAGAATGAGGTGGGAGAACAACATTAACTATGATTTGAGGGAAGTAGATTATACAGGGAATGATTGGAAAGCATTGGCTCAGGATAGGGATGTATGGAGAGCTTATGTCCGCGCGGCCATGAACCTACGGGTTCGATAGTGCCAATGAGTAAGTAAGTAAGTAAGTAAGTAAGGGATTGTTTTTGGACCAGACAAGGAAATGGAGAAGAGTACATAACAGTGAGCTATATGTTCTTTATAGGAAACCAGATATAATAATAATAATAATAATAATAATAATAATAATAATAATAATAATAATAATAATAATAATAATAATAATAATAAAAATAACAATAATTAATCGTTATCTCAGTCAAATAATTAATTTATGAAGTCAACGTTTCAATCTCAGTGTGTGTCATCATTTTCAAGACATGGTTGTTTGTAATACATAGTTACCATCAACGAGACCATTTTTTTTTAATTTAAATGAACAAATTTTAAAATTCAAAGCTATATACAAAATTTATATGACAGTTGCATATCTAAAATTAAATTGACAGTAAATTGTCTCAAGGTTTCACGATAAATAAAGGTCTTCGTCAAGGTTGTTGTCTGTCACCGACTCACTTTAAAATATATGTACATGAAATATTAAAGAATTGGAGGAGAAAATGTTCAAGCATGGGAATTCCTATTTCAAACAACAAAACTTTATACAACTTACATTTTGCAGATGATCAATTGTTAATTGCACAAGATTATGAACATTTAGAATATATGACTAGAAAATTAATAGAAGAATGTGAAAAATGGGGATTAAATTTGAACATGAAAAAAAAAATTATCAATTGGTGAACCAGAACAAAATTTAATTTTGGAGACTGGAGAAACAATAAAATGTTGTAGTGAGATCACATATTTAGGAATTAAAATAAATAAAAATGGGAGTTATGAAGAGGAAATAAGAAATAGAAATAATAAAGGAAAATTTGCAATTGCTTGCCTCAATGGAATATTGTGGGATAAAAATATAAGTAATAAAAATAAAATGAATAGATATCATACAATTGTTAAAAGCATCATTAGTTATGGAGCAGAACTTTGGCCATTAACAACAAAATCAAATAAGTACCTTTTGGCAACTGAAATGGATTTTATACAAAGGGAAGCAATAATTTTAAGAAGAGAAAAAAATTAGGAACTCAGTTATAAGGGAGAAAATGAATATTGAAGACACTATTTTAGATTATATTAAAACTCAGCAATTAAGATGGTACGGACATGTCCAGCGATTAGAAGAGGATCGACTACCAAATATGTTTTGGAATGGAAACCTGAGGGAAGACGAAGCAGAGGAAGACCTAAAACCTCCTGGAGTCAGGGAATATGTTTATACATGAAGGAGAAACATCTACAACCAGGAGATTGGATGGACCGACAAAACTGGCTATTGGGAATCGGACGATGTCAAAGACATTAATCAACCGATGATCTATCTATTTAAAATTCAAATTTATGATCAAAAATATTTTAACATGGAATCATAAGTTCACACCATTCATTTAAATCGTTTTGTTTTTTCAATGCTTTATTTAGTTCTTTTTTATATAGGTAATTTCTGCTATTAATCTTTTTTGGTAATTATTTTGTTTGTGCAAAATTTTTATGTCATTTTATGATTTTGATTAATTCTGTGTTCACTGATTACTGAAAGTTTTGCACCTGGTGTACTGATATTATTTTTACGTTTATCGATGCTTTTTCTTATAAATCTTTTTGTTTGGCCTACATAACATTTTTCACAATCACCACACTCAATTTTGTATACCCACCCATAGTAATTCTGCCCGAAGGCAGGTCCTTCACTGCAATCGTAGCATTTTCATGCTATGCTTGCAGCTTTACTAGGGAATTGTGTAGGTGTGCTAGCTTCCCGTTGCTTTCCACACCGGTGAAGGATGATGATGATGATGATAATGGTAAGACTGATAATGATAACGATGATGACCATATGATTTCGGGGACCGTTTGGGCCTTAAAGTTTTCCTGACATTTGTCTTACAGGTGAGGAAAAACCCCGATAAAAACCTCACCCAGAAAAACTGCCCCGACCGGGGATCGAACCCGGGCACGCTGCGTGACAAGGCAGCACGCTACCACGAGACCACAGCGGTGGACATTTTGTATACATCTGTCAATTTATTACTACCAGTCTTATCTTTGCCAGGTTTTATTAAATGTCCTTCAAGTTTATTAGGAACACTAAGAGCAAAAACAAATTTAAATGGTCTCAATTTCTTTTCCAATCCTTCATTTAAACCTTTTACATCAGATAATTTCAAGTGAAAGCTTTGTTGTTCAACTTGGTGATGGTAACTGTGTATGTATAAACAACCAGGTCTTGAAATGATCTCACACAAGGAGATTGAAACGTTGACACAATAAATTAATGTTTTATTAATTAAATAAAAATAAAACGTAGTTTTATTTGATTTTCATATTTATTATATAATTCAGTGACAGCTGTTTCGGTACACTGTACCTTCTTCAGACATGTTAACAAATTATGAATTGTGTTCCAACTGATCTAAGCAACAATACAATATTTATTTAAATTTTTAACAATTAAAAAATTTAAATTTGTTAACATGTCTGAAGAAGGTACAGTGTACCGAAACAGCTGTCACTAAATTATACTATAATAAATATGAAAATCAAATAAAACTAAGTTTTATTTTTACTTAATTAATAAATATGGATTTTCATCAAGTAAACACCAACTCAATTGATTAATTAATGTTTTGACTGAGATAACGATTAATTCTTGCTGTTATTATTATTGTTATTATTATTATTATTATTATTATTATTATTATTATTATTATTATCCTCTACTATTTAATTTTGTACTAGAGCAGCCATCAAATCTTTAGAGAATGAGGAAGGCTTACAACTCAATGGTATTAATAAGCTGTTAGTTTATGCTGATGATGTAGTATTGTTGGCCGATAGTGAGGAGATACTAAAGGACAACACGCACACACTGTTGAGTAACACTAAGAAATTAGGACTGGAAGTAAATATCAATAAAACTAAATATGTGGTCACACGTAGAAATACATTATATAATGGAAATGGACAGCTAATGACAAATGAGGGAAATTTTGAGGAAGTGGCTGAATTCAAATACCTAGGAATAATAATCACAAATAGGAATGAGATGCACAAAGAAATTAAACATAGGCTCAATTCTGGAAATGCGTGCTATTATGCATTGCAGAGACTCTTGATGTCCCAACTCCTTTCAAAAAACGTTAAACTGAAAATATATAAAACTATTATTCTACCAGTTATATTATATGGATGCGAAACATGGACTCTTACTTTAAGGGAGAAAAGGAGATTACAAGTATTTGAGAATGAAGTACTTAGGAAAATTTTTGGACCAGAGAGAGATGAACAGACAGGTGAATGGAGAAGACTACATAACAATGACCTACATGGTCTTTATAGGAAGCCACATATAATAAGAACAGTTAAGTCTCGTAGACTGCGATGGGCAGGACATGTTGCACGTTTGGGGAATGAAAGACTTGCATGGAAGCTTCTTGTAGGAAAGCCAGAGGGAAAGCGCCCAGTTGGTAGACCAAGAATGAACATTAACTATGATTTGAGGGAAGTAGATTATACAGGGAATGATTGGAAAGCATTAGCTCAGGATAAATATGTATGGAGAGCTTATGTCCGCGCGGCCATGAGCCTACGGGTTCGATAGTGTCAGTGAGTAAGTATTATTATTATTAACTGAGAGATCTAATCAATTCAAATATATTGGATATTATCTCTCTATCTGGGATGAGAAGGATATCCCTGAAGAAATTACTAGTTATAATAAAAGTTTAGGAATTATTAATCAAGTTATGAAACCATCCCTTGTACAAAAAAAAACACCAGATTACGTTTATATAACAATTTGGCTAGAGCAGTGTTGACCTATGGTAGTGAAGCATGGACACTAAAAATACATCATGAAAGCAGAATATTGGCTTGTGAAATGAGATTCATGCGCAGAACAGCGGGTTACACCACATGAGATCGGAAAAGGAACACCGATATCTTAAAAGAATTGAAGACTACGCCAATTTTGGAATATATTAGTAGTAGTAGTAGTAGTAGTAGTAGGACTTTATTAGACAAAAAGTAAGATATTTACAATATTATTTACAAATATGGGTCGCACGGGCAGTAAGCCGTACGTGCTGTTGACAGTCCGTTACAATAAAGTAATAATTGGTACTAGTGTAAAGAAAAATAAAGAAAAACAGCAATAACATTACAATTACATAAAGAAAACACAATAAAAATATTACCATTAAATAATAACACAATAGCATTATACACTAAAAACATTAACATTACAATTACATAAAGAAAACACTATAATATTACAATTAAGTAATAACACAATAGCAATAACATTACAATTACATAAAGAAAACACAATAATAATATTACAATTAAATAATAACACAATAGCATTATACACTAAAAACATTAACATTACAATTACATAAATAAAACACAATACTATTACAATTAAGTAATAACACAATAGCATTATACACTAAAAAAACATTAACATTACAATTACATAAAGAAAACACATTACAGTACCAACTAAATTGGAAACACCATCTTGAAAGAATGAGTTCAAATCGGATCCCCAAAGCTGTTTATAATTATATACCAAGAGGACGAAGATCACCGGGCCGTCCTATGAAACGCTGGAGGAAACATTTTCTATAGGATCGTAACAGGCCTTAGCCTAATACTTGGAAGGAAGGAAGAAGAAGAAAAAAATTATTATTAACTACTCTCAGTGAATAATATTTAACAAACCTATTAATATTATAATTACAAAGAAATAAACGTTATGTCAGTCAAAACATAAATTTATTGTGTCGACGTTTCGATCTCCTTATGTGAGATCATTTTCAAGACATGGTTGTTTATAAATGTATTATATATAGTTACCATCACCAAGACAATTTTTTTAAAATATATGTATACAAATTTAAATGAATACTTACTTACTCACTGGCACTATCGAACCCATAGGTTCATGGCCGCGCGGACATAAGCTCTCCATACATCCCTATCCTGAGCTAATGCTCTCCAATCATTCCCTGTATAATCTACTTCCCTCAAATCATAGTTAATGTTGTTCTCCCATCTCATTCTTGGTCTACCAACTTGCCGTTTTCCCTCTGGCTTTCCTACAAGAAGTTTCCATGCACGTCTTTCATTCCCCATACGCGCAACATGACCTGCCCACCGCAGTCTACGAGACTTAACTGTTCTTACTATATCTGACTTCCTATAAAAACCATGTAGTTCATTGTTATGTAGTCTTCTCCATTCACCTGTCTGTTCATCTCTCTTTGGTCCAAAAATTTTCCTAAGTACTTTATTCTCAAATACTCGTAATCTCCTTTCCTCCCTTAAAGTAAGAGTCCATGTTTCGCACCCATATAATATAACTGGTAGAATAATAGTTTTATATATTTTCAGCTTAACGTTTTTTGAAAGGAGTTGGGACAAATTGGTGTACATATATTTATATAAAAAAATAATTGTCTTGAAAATGATCTCACGTAAGGAGATTGAAACGTCGACACAATAAATTTATGTTTTGACTGACATAACGTTTATTTCTTTGTAATTATAATATTAATTACCCTCAGTGAAAAATAATTTTAAAAAACGTGTTAAATATAATAAGAACAGTTACTTCTCTTGGACTGCGATGTGCAGGACATGTGGCACAAATGGGGAATGGAAGTAGGACATGGAAACTACTTGTATACCAAAGGGAAATCGTCCAGTAGTTTGGCAAAGAATGGAGTGGAACATCGAGATGAACTATTATTTGAAAGAGGTAAATTACACAGGGAATGGTAGGAAAACATTACCTCAGGTTAGGAATGTATAGAGAGGTTATGTCTGGGTGACCATGAACCTTTGTGTTCGATAGCTCCAGTTATTAATTGATTAGTGAAAGATATAAGAAAGTGGATACCAAAAAGAAGAAAAAACAGAGAGAGATCAAAGATTGAAGGACAATGGCAAAATAATGAATAGACGAAACAAGTTGGAAGCCTAAAAGAAAAACAAATGTAAACAAATATGTTGCAGCAATTGAGCACATATTGAAATGTTGAAGAAAGTAAGAGAAGGGAGAAGTTATACAATAGGTTTGTTGTTTTGTAAGCGGCTAATCTGCAAATGAATGCTTGCATATTTCCCTGCAGCTGTGTAACGCGCAGCCCGGGGCAAAACACTTCTTGCAAAACGTTCCTCCTTTTATAACCTTTTGTAAACTGTTGTGAAACCATGATTTGAGGCTAGCAGATTATACAGGGGATGATATTAAACATTAGCTCAGGATAGGGATGTATGGAGAGCTTATGTACACGCGGTCATGAACTTACGGGTTCGATAGAGCCAGTGAGTTAATTAGTTAATAATAATAATAATAATAATAATAATAATAATAATCTCTCTCTCTCTCGTAAGCCCATGTTTCCCTTAACAGAGATTTAGGCGCTCTCCCCCTACAGGGAAGAATTTTAACCATACTAATTTAGTTACACTTGTTTTCGTATAGATGTCATTTGAGTGGTCCGTGGTCAGTGTTCCGCCTCATACTGACATCTAGGAAACCAAGCTAGTACTAGGACGGGAAAATTCGGTAAATTTTGCTTAGAGGCCTTTTCATTCAGGCTTAAGGATCTTTTACGGGCCAGAAAATCTTCAGACTCGGGACCCACGGCTTAAAGTCCCTCCCGGAGGACTTGCTCCTTGGATTTTGCCATCCTACAAAAATGCATCGACCCCGGCCGGGTTTGAATCCGCGACCCTCGGGACCAGAGGCAAGGAGCATAACCACTAGTCCACCGCGGTCGATTTACTACTACTACTACTACTACTACTACTACTACTACTACTACTACTACTACTACTACAACTAATAATAATAATAATAATAATAATAATAATAATAATAATAATGTGAACCCCTGCTCAGGAATACGGGTGAAGATCGCTTATAGAAGATAAAAAGGGGTATATTAGAGGATGCGAAGAATTTGAGTATCTGGGAGTAAAATTAGATAAAGAGGATAAACAAGAATGTGATATTAAGAACAGAATAAATAAAGGTAGAGCAATAACAGCAATGATGAATGGAGTCTTATGGAACAGACATATAACCAGGAAAAATAAGTTACAAATATATAATTCAATAGTGAGAAGTACTGTCACATATTGAGCTGAAGTTTGGAAATTCAACACAAACTTAGAACAAAAACTTATGTCGATGGAAATGGATTTCTTGAGAAGAGCAGCAAGATGTTCGTAATTAGACAAAATAAGAAATACTGTCATAAGAGAAAAAATGAATACTGGTTATTCAATAGTAGATTATATACGGTATAAGCAATTAAATTAGCATGGGCACGTACGACGAATGCAAGAAGAAAGATTACCCAGGAAAAGATTGGAATGGTGTCCACCTGGAAGAAGGAGGAGAGGAAGACCTCGAAAGTCGTGGATGCAGGAAATAAGAACTGGAATGAAAGCACGAGGACTGGAGGACATAGATTGGATGGAGAGAGACGAGTGGAGAAGGAAAATAAAACTTTAGGCACAGAAAGATGTGTAAACATTAAAATTCTGTATATAAATAAATAATAATAATAATGCAAATGTTTTAGGAAGACAAGTGAAATGTTAAAGGAAGGTCTCACATTGTGACATGTAAAACAACAGTTGAAGGAGAGAGCCGCAAGGAAGGTCAACAACAATTTGTCTTCCTGAACTGGAAGTAATCTTCATAAAACATTCTCACTCGATGACACGTGTGGACTATTCTGTCACATCAATGTAGTGTGCAGTTCCCACCGCCTAAATTATCTTCTCAGTTAATCTCCTACATTTCATTTCTAGCGAAATCTGAAAGAATCCACTGTGTCTGAAGATAGTTACGATCATCATCATCCATGCAATTATTAGGCAGTGTGGCCTGTTACGGTCTCAAAGAGGAGTTTTCCATTCAGCGCTTTTTTGGACGTCCCAGCGATCTTTTGCCTTGGGGGCAGTAGCGAAGTATGGCTTTTGGAATTGTATGAGGCGGCATTCGTTGAAGATGGGCTTTCCAGTTGTTCTGGTAGTTTTGTATGGAAATTTCTAAAAATTAGCGACGATCACGATATGCGAATATGTCCAATGTGCGGGAACTTTGAAGATGAGATACATATATTAGGAAAATGTAATGATTTAGAATATTGGAGACGTCAGTTATTACCGGAAAGATTTCTAAATTCAAATCGGGAAAGATTGACATGCTACGAGTTATTGGTAAATCCAGAAAATTGGATAAACCTCGGTAAATTTCTGGACAAAACGCGGAAAATAAGGACAACACTCAATCATGAATAAATATATGTTATCAAAATGCAATACCATTAATTCTTAACAATTATATATAAATTAATTAGTGTACAATGCTATTGTGTTATTATTTAATTGTAATATTATTGTGTTTTCTTTATGTAATTGTAATGTTATTGCTTTTTAGTGTATAATGCTATTGTGTTATTATTTAATTGTAATATTATTGTGTTTTCTTTATGTAATTGTAATGTTATTGCTTTTTAGTGTATAATGCTATTGTGTTATTATTTAATTGTAATATTATTGTGTTTTCTTTATGTAATTGTAATGTTATTGCTTTTTAGTGTATAATGCTATTGTGTTATTATTTAATTGTAATATTATTATTATTATTTAATTGTAATATTATTGTGTTTTCTTTATGTAATTGTAATGTTATTGCTTTTTAGTGTATAATGCTATTGTGTTATTATTTAATTGTAATATTATTGTGTTTTTCTTTATGTAATTGTAATGCTATTGCTTTTTAGTGTATAATGCTATTGTGTTATTATTTAATTGTAATATTATTGTGTTTTCTTTATGTAATTGTAATGTTATTGCTTTTTAGTGTATAATGCTATTGTGTTATTATTTAATTGTAATATTATTGTGTTTTCTTTATGTAATTGTAATGTTATTGCTTTTTAGTGTATAATGCTATTGTGTTATTATTTAATTGTAATATTATTGTGTTTTCTTTATGTAATTGTAATGTTATTGCTTTTTAGTGTATAATGCTATTGTGTTATTATTTAATTGTAATATTATTATTGTGTTTTCTTTATGTAATTGTAATGTTATTGCTATTGTGTTATTACTTAATTGTAATATTATTGTGTTTTCTTTATGTAATTGTAATGTTATTGCTTTTTAGTGTATAATGCTATTGTGTTATTATTTAATTGTAATATTATTGTGTTTTCTTTATGTAATTGTAATGTTATTGCTTTTTAGTGTATAATGCTATTGTGTTATTATTTAATTGTAATATTATTGTGTTTTCTTTATGTAATTGTAATGTTATTGCTTTTTAGTGTATAATGCTATTGTGTTTATTATTTAATTGTAATATTATTATTGTGTTTTTCTTTATGTAATTGTAATGTTATTGCTATTGTGTTATTATTTAATTGTAATATTATTGTGTTTTCTTTATGTAATTGTAATGTTATTGCTTTTTAGTGTATAATGCTATTGTGTTATTATTTAATTGTAATATTATTGTGTTTTCTTTATGTAATTGTAATGTTATTGCTTTTTAGTGTATAATGCTATTGTGTTATTATTTAATTGTAATATTATTGTTTTCTTTATGTAATTGTAATGTTATTGCTTTTTAGTGTATAATGCTATTGTGTTATTATTTAATTGTAATATTATTGTGTTTTCTTTATGTAATTGTAATGTTATTGCTTTTTAGTGTATAATGCTATTGTGTTATTATTTAATTGTAATATTATTATGTTTTCTTTATGTAATTGTAATGTTATTGCTTTTTAGTGTATAATGCTATTGTGTTATTATTTAATTGTAATATTATTGTGTTTTCTTTATGTAATTGTAATGTTATTGCTTTTTAGTGTATAATGCTATTGTGTTATTATTTAATTGTAATATTATTATTGTGTTTTCTTTATGTAATTGTAATGTTATTGCTATTGTGTTATTACTTAATTGTAATATTATTGTGTTTTCTTTATGTAATTGTAATGTTATTGCTTTTTAGTGTATAATGCTATTGTGTTATTATTTAATTGTAATATTATTGTGTTTTCTTTATGTAATTGTAATGTTATTGCTTTTTAGTGTATAATGCTATTGTGTTATTATTTAATTGTAATATTATTGTGTTTTCTTTATGTAATTGTAATGTTATTGCTTTTTAGTGTATAATGCTATTGTGTTATAGTGTATAATGCTATTGTGTTATAGTGTATAATGCTATTGTGTTATTATTTAATTGTAATATTATTGTGTTTTCTTTATGTAATTGTAATGTTATTGCTTTTTAGTGTATAATGCTATGGTGTTATAGTGTATAATGCTATTGTGTTATTATTTAATTGTAATATTACTGTGTTTTCTTTATGTAATTGTAATGTTATTGCTTTTTAGTGTATAATGCTATTGTGTTATTATTTAATTGTAATATTATTGTGTTTTCTTTATGTAATTGTAATGTTATTGTTTTTTAGTGTATAATGCTTTTGTGTTATTATTTAATTGTAATATTATTGTGTTTTCTTTATGTAATTGTAATGTTATTGCTTTTTAGTGTATAATGCTATTGTGTTATTATTTAATTGTAATATTATTGTGTTTTCTTTATGTAATTGTAATGTTATTGCTTTTTAGTGTATAATGCTATTGTGTTGTAGTGTATAATGCTATTGTGTTATTATTTAATTGTAATATTACTGTGTTTTCTTTATGTAATTGTAATGTTATTGCTTTTTAGTGTATAATGCTATTGTGTTATTATTTAATTGTAATATTATTGTGTTTTCTTTATGTAATTGTAATGTTATTGCTTTTTAGTGTATAATGCTTTTGTGTTATTATTTAATTGTAATATTATTGTGTTTTCTTTATGTAATTGTAATGTTATTGCTTTTTAGTGTATAATGCTATTGTGTTATTATTTAATTGTAATATTATTGTGTTTTCTTTATGTAATTGTAATGTTATTGCTTTTTAGTGTATAATGCTATTGTGTTATTATTTAATTGTAATATTATTGTGTTTTCGTTATGTAATTGTTATGTTATTGCTTTTTTTTGTTGTTTATTTTTCTTTATACTATTACCAATTATTACTTTATTGTAACGGACTGTCAACAGCACGTACGGCTTACTGCCCGTGCGACCCATATTTGTAAATAATATTGTAAATATCTTACTTTTTGTCTAATAAAGTCCTACTACTACTACTAAAAAATATGGCGAAGAATGGGTTCTACATCCAACTCTTCCATAATTTCTTCATTTCTTTTATGGTCCCACTTTGTATAGCCTGCTGTACGGCGCATAAATCGCATCTCATTTGCTGTTATTCGGCTTTCATCTCTTCTTCGTATTGTCCATGCTTCACTACCATATCTTAATACTGGTCTTGCGAGAACCTTATAAAGCCGTAATCTTGTGTTCTTCTGTACTAAAGATGGTTTCATTATACTGTTAATTATCCCAGTTGTTTTTGTAAAATTTGTGATTTTCTTTGATATATCAGCTTCATCTTGAATGTTAAATTGTAACCCAAATAATTAAATTTGTTTACTCGTTCTAAAATTTCATCGTCCAAAACAAACCACCACCATGTATCATTTCATACAGTAGACGTCAAGGCTGTGCAGTAAAGCAGGATTTTAATATCATAATAAGTATGGAAGTTAAAGTTAATAACTTTATATTTTAAAATGCTTTTAATATTTAAATATAACTTAAGAAAAACATCTAAATAATTCATTGTTGGTTATTATTGAATAAAAATGCCTCAGTAACAATTAAAGAAATTGTATTACATAACAGTTTTTGTAAATAATGCTTTTAAAATTGTTTTAAGTCATTGTTGTCAGAATTATAAAGCTTTCTGTTATAACTGTAATAAGAACACCTGCTTAACTTAATATTTTTAAATAAAAGTAAACTAAACTCTGATTGGATGTTAAAACAATTAATTTTTTGATTTAACAAATCAAATTTAAACCTTATATTTAATGGACTATTAAACAATAGAATTTAAAATTACCATCATGTGATGTAATAATGTTCTTTAAAATTATAAAAGAATTACACTAGTCATTCTGCATATAACCCTCCATGGTATCTTTACCTTGTCGTGGCGGAGTGGCTTGCGTGCTTAAATGATCCCAAGAGATATGCCGGCGGTAGCATTGCTGCCGATAGGGTTACCCATGCCGGACTGGTCGAAGGTGATAAGCCAGACGAAATAAGTACCTTGGTCGAAAGAGTGACGATCTTTCACCGTAAAAATACAACCGTCAAGAAATGCGGACATGGGTTCTACTGGGGTAAAATTTTCCGGAGATCAAATAGTCCCCCATTCGGTTCTCCGGGCGGGGACTACTTCAGGGAACCCATGCCAAAGGCTCAAACACACATGGTCTCTATAAGAAGCCAGATATAATAAGAACAGTCAAGTCTCGTAGACTGCGATGGGCAGGACATGTTGCACGTATGGGGAATGAAAGACGTGCATGGAAGCTTCTTGTAGGAAAGCCAGAGGGAAAACGCCCAATTGGTAGACCAAGAATGAGGTGGGAGAACAACATTAACTATGATTTGAGAGAAGTAGATTATACAGGGAATGATTGGAGAGCATTACCTCAGGATAGGGATGTATGGAGAGCTTATGTCCGCGTGGCCATGAACCTACGGGTTCGATAGTGCCAGTGAGTAAGTAAGTAAGTAAGTATTCTGCATATAACTTCCAACAAAGATAGAAGCAAGAAGAGTTCTCCTGATAAAATGTAATATTTAATACAAGAAGAATTGATTCCAGAAAAGAAAAGAATTTATTTTAATTGACGGTGAAGAATAATACCACCTACATTTACTTAATCTGCTGGGAACCTACAAAGTGAATAAATGTGAAATTATTTCTACAAGAAACGGTTTTTTAGTGATTTTTAAATTGTTTTCCTATCCAGTGTACCAAATTCAGACCTTGAGAAGAGAATCCGGCTCTACCGAAAACTAAACCCAACCTGAACCAGTAATTCTTATTTATTTTTGGACACCAATCCTTCTTCAAAATGTTACTACAACATCGGGCATGAAGAGTATCACTGCTTCAAAACGTCACCACAACTTGGGAAAGGAATGTGGAACAGCAAAATATTTCTTCAGCAGAAAGTCTTCCAATCATATCTATTTGAGGCGGTTAGATGCAAAAGGAAAATCTATGGACCGATAAATGAAAATGGCAAATGGCAGAGTAGATATAATCATGAAATCCATTACTTATATGGTGATACTGTCTTTAGCCTTGGAAATGTACAAGGCTATTAACCAGGAGGCAAATGCTGTAACTATATGCAGTTGGGTAACTCTTGACAGGCGGGGGTGAACACAAAGTTCTGTCAAGGACCCAGTCTCTCGGGGTATAACGAGAGCCCCTGCCCAGAGATACGGGTGAAGACCTCAACGGATAGTACAACTACGCTGAAGAGGCACCTATTCTTCAAGGGACCAATGTGAAGACCCATCTCCGGGGTAACTAACGAGAAAATCATCAGTGGTCAGCAGAGCTGAACAGATATCCCTTCTGTTGGGGTTAATACAGAAGACGGCTTGATATCGATTCGTAGATGGCAGCCCCATCAGATATCTTACCCTGCGAGACATCAGTAACCTCTCCAGGAGACAACAATATATACTTTCAAGTCTCATGTGGCGATACCGACATAGAATAATAAAATCTTCAAGGTTGAGATGGCTGGGTCATTTACACCGACTAGAAGAAACAGTCTGATATCTTCGGGACATATAGTTTAAAGTTTATCCCGAATTCTTGCTTCTTGGATAAATCCATCCTAAAAAATCTATCGACTCCGGCCGGATTTGAACCCGCGACTATTGGGCCCAGAGGTAAAGAACATAACCTCTAGACCACCGCTGTGACTCAGGCTATAGTTATGTTTCTTTAAATTTGAAATTTATTTCTTCCACAAAATATGTAATTAGTTTTTTAACCAACCTCCAAAATGCACGACTTCATTTTCGAAAGTAAAGAGTGACTCGTGTTCAGTCACGTGTCCTTCTGAGAGGGGATTCCCTTATTCCCGGATACATGTAAACATGATTATATTATGTTTTAATAAGTTCGCCGAAAACGAGATGTAATTTGCATGAATCGCTTTGCAATTTCCTGCATAAAGTGCGCTGTTTTGTGGTTTTACAGGGAGGACAGACCTGGGATGGCCTTCCCAATCCCATCATTGCCAACTTGGTAATTTATTTTTGTGTGTATTTGCGGTTTGACAATTATTTGTCTGCGTTTTAATAGCGATTATTACACAAAAGTGTAAATTGTTTTCACACTAAAGTGTTAATAATGTGACAGTAAAGAAGCTCCTCTAATATTATGCTAGCTAATACCCGGCGTGCGTTGCTACGCCTAAATAAATGAAATATCATAACCTTCATTACGGTATACGCCGTTTCAGCTCCAACCAAAATTGGTCTCGCCATATTTTTTGTAGGCGTTCCTGGGATTCTTCTTCCGTGAGTTCTAGTAATTGATGTTTGTGACATGCGTTATATGTGCATTAAGCTGCTGAAATGAGGTTTCTGAAGGTTAGAGCCGGCTACACATTATTTGATAAAAAGAGAAGTGAAGTATTCCCGATTGATTGAGGGTCTTTCCACTTTTCAGCGGTTGCCCTTTTACCAGCCGGCTGCTGGCCCTTCACATCCACATGTGTCAATCACAGAGGTAGATGATCAACAGCCAGTGTAGGGGTGACATGTGGTTAGCATGTCGAGTCCCCCAGCCGTTATAGCTGGTTCCTCAACCTGGAGCCGCTATTAATTTTAGCTACCCAATTGCCTCACGATGCTGGGTGGGCACCGGTCCCATACTGGCCGAAATACCATGAGAAAATTTCTTCCCCCATGGAGACTCGAACCAGCGCAAGTCCCGTAGCTCTGCGCCAAGGCTTCCTACCTTAACCGCTCGGCTACGGCGCGGGACACGTCAGAAGTATACAAAATTAATTAAATATGATTTTTAAATTTTCGTTTTAGGTAAACTCTTACACCTAATGTTTTATAGCATAATAGCAGCTAAACACTCGCGTTACCTAATAATAATAATAATAATAATAATAATAATAATAATAATAATAATAATAATAATAATTTTTATTATTGATTTCGTACATCTCAATGATGGATAAATCATATTTGAAGAGAAAAATTTTACGCTCAGACCGGGACTTGAACCCGGGACCCTTGGTTCTCTAGACCAAGTGCTCTACCAACTGAGCTACCTGAGCAAGTACCAAGGGTCCCGGGTTCAAGTCCCGGTCTGAGCGTATAATTTTTCTCTTCAAATATGAGTTATCCATCATTGAGATGTACGAAATCAATAATAAAAACTTGGAAAGAGCCGTACTGGCTGTAATGTATAATTCGCAAATATGTCTTCTTAATAAAGGAGCCGCCATTTGCAAGATAGAAGCATGGCTTCACAGCATTTGGTGGATGGGAATTACAATGTATATAGAGAAAGATTTGCGTTTAGATCGGTACTTGCTCAGGTAGCTCAGTTGGTAGAGCACTTGGTCTAGAGAACCAAGGGTCCCGGGTTCAAGTCCCGGTCTGAGCGTATAATTTTTCTCTTCAAAAATAATAATAATGTTTTTTTATTCTGGCAGAGTTAAGGCCATAAGGCTTTTTTTTCCACTCAACCAGCACAAATACAAATAAATATTTGACAAATATAGATATACACTATACTAATTATAAACAGTTAAAGATACATTAAATGTGGTAATGTAAATTTCATGTACAAACAACATTTTATACGATAATAACAATATTAATACTTACGATAATAATATTAATAATAATAATATAATAATGATAATAAAAATAATAATAATAAAATGTGTATACACAAAGATATACATTGCGAAGAACCTAACATGGCGGTTGCTAGGGTCAATTTTTAATTTAGAATTTCAGGTAAACCCTCTTTTCTAACGGTCGGATTTCACTCATTTTTCTATAGCACCTAACTCCAGCTTTTTCAATACGATATACTGATTTTCGTTATGAAACATCGAAATTTGCGGCCGCTAGAGCAATTTTTAAAATTTTTGTTTTAAGTGAACTCCTACGGCTAATGTATTTACAACATATTAGGCAGCATAAAAATTATCATAAGTAATGCCACGAGTGATTTCCAAATTATCGATAAATTCACGACTCACGAAGTGAGGAGTGAATTCATCTAGAGAATTTGGAAATCAAGAGTGGTATTTGTTAGGACTATTTAATGAATACAATTAAGCTGTCCGTGAGGAGTGAATTAATGTAGAGAAATTGGAAATCAAGAGTGGCATTTGTTAGGACAATTTAACGAATAAAATTAAGCTGTTTACTCACAAATCATTGATTAAATAAGGTTATTTTAAAATATTTATATATTTAATGTAAACAAATCAGAAATGTGAGGTTATGTTCATTCACTGCTGCTTGATCATATTATTTATTGCCAAATAAGATCGCAATATTGTAAGAGTGCACCCAAGTGGAGAAATAATGAAACACATCAAACCATATATCATAATCAACATCACGGGTTATTCATTTCTTTTTTTTTTAGTAAACAACTCAGTAAAGCCAAGGAATATTTTCATTATTTGGTATATTCAATGTATTTGTTGGAGAAAAATAATGCTTTGACCTGTTCAGAACATTAAAAAGTATGAGATTTCTTTATCACAAAAGAAGGAGCTGATAAAGAGAAATCGATAAAGAGGGAGGTGAAACACGACTGTGATTGGTTGTAAAACAAAATTCATTGAAATGTGATAGGTTATTGACTAGCATTTGTGGCATGAGTTAAATAGTCAGCATTAATATATCCATTAAGTTTAGAATTAAGGTCTCTCTTGGCGCATCATTACCATCATCAAGTATCGTATATCATCTAGGAATATTAACCAAGGAATTATATAAATTACCCTTGGATCCATAGTAATCTATAGTAATTCTGCCCGAAGGCACGTCCTTCACTACAATCATAGCATTTTCATGCTATGCTTGCAGCTTTACTAGGGAATTGTGTAGGTGTGGTAGCTTCCCGTTGCTTTCCACACCGGTGAAGGATGATGATGATAATGGTAAGGATGACGACCATATGATTTCGGGGACCGTTTGGGCCTTAAAGTTTTCCTGACATTTGTCTTACAGGCGAGGAAAAAACCTCACCCAGAAAAACTGCCCCGACCGGGGATCGAACCCGGACCCGCTGCGTGAGAAGGCAGCACGCTACCTCGAGACCACAGCTGTGGACTACCCTTGGATATAGCTTGTAAATAATCTAATAAAATTCTGAAATATTTTCACTTTCATTAACAAGGGATTTACGTAAGAATCCTGTTGAAACAGAGTGGTGTCGACAATACCTAATACGTAACTATATTTACGTTATTTACAACAGAGTCAACACGACTTGGTACAATTAAAATAACCGCTACCGCTCCCTCACGTGACGAGGAAGTCCAATTCGGTTTTACTTCATATTTTGTCTCATTTCTAAACCCACTTTCAATTGCGACTTGGCTCCGTCTTACCAATAGACATGACTTCATACTTATCATAAGTGATTTCCAAATTATCGATAAATTCACGACTCACGAAGTGAGGAGTGAATTTATTTAGAGAATTTGGAAATCAAGAGTGGCATTTGTTAGGACTATTTAACGAATAAAATTAAGCTGTTTACTTACAAATCATTATTTAACTATAGTTATTTTAAAATATTTATATATTTAATGTAAACGGCGATGTTTGAAAACAAATGAGAAACGATAGGTACCGGACACTTCATCTGCTTCTTTTGTTTATCACTGCAACCAGATCATACTATTTATTGCCAAAGGAACGCAATATTGTAAGAATGCTCTCTAGTGGAGAAAAAATGAAACACATCAAACTGTATATTAATTCATTTCTAATGTCGTATGATGTAAATATGACAATTATATTTTTCTGGATTGTTACCTGGGAAAAAATACATTTAAGAAAGTGCAAACAGTGGTTTCTTTTTTTGGTGGTATAATCAATTGCTAATAATGTTTTTATATTAACTCCCGCATGCGGCATGTGTTGACATTCATGCACTATATATACAATCTGGTAGCCGTATTTCTCACAGGCTCAGTCACTGCAAAATAATGGTCAGACCTGTTCAGAATATTAAAAATGAGGAGCTTTCTTTAATATCGTAATTATGACACTGATAAATATTTCGTGAAACACGACTCTGATTGGTTGTAAAACAGAAATCATTGAAACGTGATTGGTCATTGAGTCCCATTTGGGGCATGAGTTAAATAGTCAGTAATTTACAATTTTATACAAAAGTCGATAATGGAACCGGCTCAATTGTGGAAACGCATGCTATTAAGATTACCGCATACTTCTGATTATGAAGAATTAGTTCATCCCATAACACTAGGACGTCAATCTAAACTAATCACTTTATGACATTCTTCGGCCGCGGTGGACTAGTGGTTATGCACCATGCCTCTGGTCCCGAGGGTCGCGGGTTCAAGCCCGGCCGGGGTCGATGCATTTTTTAGGACGGAAAAATCCAAGGAGCAAGTCCTCCGGGAGGGACTTTAAGCCGTGGGTCCCGAGTCTGAAGATTTTCAGGCTCGTAAAAAATCCTTAAGCCTGAATGAAAAGGCCTCTAAGCAAAATTTACCGAATTTTCCCGTCCTAGTACTACCTTGGTTTCCTATATGTCAGTATGAGGCGGAACGCTGACCACGGACCACTCAAAATGACATCTTTACGAAAACAAGTGTAACTAAATTTGTATGGTTCAAATTCTTCCCTGTAGGGGGAGAGCGCCTAAATCTCTGTAAAGGGAAAACGTGGGCTTACAAAAAAAATGATATTCTTCTATTCCTCAATTAATGCCCTTAAGTTGATTAACACTTTTTATATTTTTTATTATTATGCTCATTGCATTACATGTATTCTTGTGATCCCAACTTCTTTCAAAAAACATTAAATATATAAATCTGTCACCCTTCCAATTATATTATTTAGAAACTTCAACATATTTGTGGAACAATCAAACACTGAGGAACAAAGTAAGAAAGGATAGGCAGCTAAGATTTTACTCAACGATGGCGCTACCAGTGGCGCTGTATGGAAATGAGGCCTGGGTCCTTAAGGAAAAAGAAAAAAGTAAAATTCAGGCAGCGGAAATGAGATTCCTACGGGCTGTGAAAGGTTGCACAAGAGAAGAACACATTAGAAATGAGAATATTAGAGAGGAACTAAAAGTACAACCACTTCTTCAACAAATAGAAGAACACAGGAACAATTGGATAGAACATCTGCAAAGAATGACAGAGGATAGGATACCAAAATCGCACTGATGTATAATCCTGGAGGATGAAGATCGGTGGGAAGACCAACAAAGCGCTGGACTGAACAGATGTGAGCTCGGAACAGGCAAAGATCTAATCCGTGAAGGATGATGATGATATTATATGGATGCGAAATATGGACTCTTACTTTAAGGGAGCAGAAAAGATTGCCAGAATTTAAGAATAAAGTTCTTAAGGAAAGTATTCAATTAAAGAGAGATGAACAGACAGGTGAATGGAGAAAATCACATAAAAATAAGCATCATGAAATTTGTAGGAACCAGATGTAATAAGAAGAGTTAAGTCTCGAAGAATGTTACTCCAGTGGAACTCATGTCCGCGTTTCTTGAAGGTAGTATTTTTTACGGTGAAAGAACGTCACTCTTTCGACCAAGGTACTTTTTTCGTCTGGCTTATCACCTTCGACCAGTCAGGCTTGGGTAACCCTATCGGCAGCAATGCTACCGCCGGCAAAGCTCTCCACCACGACAAAGTAAAGATACCATGAAGGGACAAAAGAAGTAAAAAAATAAACTGGAGGGTGTATTATTATCTTTATCCGTAGAGTGTATTGCTAACTAACTATCGAAACAACGCGTTGGTGCATGGCAGCGCGGACATAATCTCTCAGTACATACTTATATTCTCTCATCAAATTCTGCGCCTACCAACTGAATGCTTCCCTCTGGTTTTCCTACATGCTCCCCTTTCATTCTTGCCACATGTCCTGCCCATCACAGTCTACTAGACTTAACTGTTCTTATTTATCTGGCTTCATATACATACCATGTAGTTCACTGTTATGTATAGTCTTTCTTCTCCATTCACCTGTCTGTTCATCTCTCTTTGGTCCAAAACATTTGCTATGAATTTTATTCTCAAATACTCGTAATATTTCTCCCCCCTTAAAGTAAGAGTTCATGTTTCGCATCCATATAATATAACTGGCAGAATAGATAGATAGATCATCGGTTGATTGATGTCTTTGACATCGTTCGATTCCTAATAGCCAATTTTGTCGTTCCATCCAATCTCCTGGTTGTAGATGTTTCTCCTTCACGTATAAACATATTCCCTGACTCCAGGAGGTTTTAGGTCTTCCTCTGGTTCGTCTTCCCTCAGATTTCCATTCCAAAACAGATTTTGATAGCCGATCCTCTTCCATTCGCTGGAGAATAACATTTTTATATATTTTCAGACTAATACTTTTTTAGACAACTTGTGACGACACGAATCCCTGTAGCGTGTAAAATGTATGGCGGAATTATTAATTTTTAAATTAGGAACATCTACTGAAGGCATTTTTTTAAATTGCATCTACATAAATGCAAATATTTTGGAATCTACTGTGATTTGGATTTAAGAAGCTGGAACTGGAAAACAGCACGATGTTTGAAGCAAATTCAATAAACATATTTTGTAAAGTAATCTTTTTTTTCAGAAATAGTAAATCTATAACTAAGTAACTCACTGGAACTATCGAATCCGTAGGTTCATGGCCGCGCGGACATAAGCTCTCCATATATCCCTATCCTGTGCCAATGTTTCCCAATCATCCCCTGTATAATCTACTTTCCTCAAATCATAGTTAATGTTATTCTCCCACCTCATTCTTGGTCTACCTACTGGGCGTTTTCCCTCTGGTTTTCCTACAAGAAACTTCCATGCACGTCTTTCATTCCCCATTCCTGCCACATGTCCTGCTCATCGCAGTCTACGACACTAAACTGTTCTCATTATATCTGGCTGTCTATAAAGATCATGTAATTCACTGTTATGCAGTCTTCTCCATTCACCTGTCTGTTCATCTCTCTTTGGTCCAAAAATTTCCCTAAGAACTTTGTGAAATTAAATTTAAAAAAATAGGAACTTCTCTCGGATGCATTTTTAAGACGGGACCTAACCTGAGATACAACTCTAAATAATTTAGGAAATATTATAAAATTAATAAAAAATGGAACAAAATGCAAAGTATATATATTATTTAACTCTTCCGCACTCAAGTGTTTCATTTATTTAAAATAAAAATATTTCCGTTTTATAGAAAACGGGATTTCCAGAATGCATTTTTTTTTTCAATTTCAGAAATGTGTCTGTATCAGATACAATAAGGGTTAAATGCCCACAAATTTAATCAAACATTTTACAGTATAGTTAAAAGTTCAAAATATAGTTGAAGAAATTCAGAATTATCAAAGCAATTGGTTACAACATGTACAAAGAATGGACCCATCTTGCTTTCATAAATTAGCATTGCAGTATCAACCTAAAGGACTTGGAAGAAATAGGAATTTCTCTCGGATGCAGTTTTGAGACGGGACCTATCCTGGGATACAACCATAAACAATTTAGGTGCTATTAAAAAAGAATTTTTAAACCATAGAACATAATGTGAAGTATATAATTTACTCTTCCTGACCCAAGTTTTTATTTTTTTAATGTAAAAATATTTCCATTTTATAGAAAACAGGGTTTCCAGAATGCATTTTTTTTTCAATTTCAGAAATCTGTCTGTATTTGAAGCCATAAGGGTTAAATGCCCATAAATTTAATCAAATATTGCACTGTATAATTTAAAGTTGAAAATATAGTTGAAGAAGTTCAGAATTATCAAATCAGTTGGTTACAACATGTCCAAAGGATGGACCCATCTTGCTTTCCTAAATTAGCAATGCAGTATCAACCTAAAGGACTTCGGGATAAAGGAAGAAAAAAATTAAGATGGACTGACCAACCACATCTTGGCCTTTCATAGGAACAGGCACAAACGACCCAAACTTAAACAAGTTCATCATTAAGGTGTTTTCACAGTAAAACTAACTCACTGGAACTATCCAATCTAGGTTCATGGCCGCGCGGACATAAGCTGTCCATACATCCCTACCCTCAGCTAATATTTTCCAATCATCCCCTGTATAATCTACTTCCCTCAAATTATAGTTAGTTATTCTCTCACCTCATTCTTGGTCTACCAACTGGGCGTTTTCCCTCTGGTTTTCCTACAAGAAGCTTCCATGCACGTCTTTCATTCTCCATACGCGCAACATGTCCTACCCATCGCAGTCTACAATACTTAACTGTTCTCATTATATCTGCCTTCCTACAAACACCATGTAGTTCATTGTTATGAAGTCTTCTCCATTCGCCTGTCTGTTCATCTCTCTTTGGTCCAAAAATGTTCCTAAGAACTTTATTCTCAAATACTCGTAATCTCCTTTCCTTCCTTAAAGTAAGAGTCCATGTTTCACATCCATATAATATAACTGGTAGAATAATAGATTTATATATTTTCAGTGCCAACAAATATAATATAAAAATTTCCACTTCAAAATCCAAAACAATGGCAATGTGAGGAAAAAACATACAACGGGTGAAAATTGAGATTGATGGAAAAATTATAGAACAAGTGTGAGATTTCTCTTACTTAGGAAGTGTATTTGCAGAGCATAAGAGTGACATTGATTCAAAATTACAAAAATATAATAAAATTAATGGGGTAATACGAAGACATTTTGGTAAACAGATGAGGACAGAGACAAAACTAAGATTACATAACATCACATCAAAAGCTGCTCTAAAATACGGAAGTGAAATTTGGATTTTAAATAAAAGAAACTCTCATAAACTTCAAGTAAAGCCAAATGCGCGCTTCTTACGATCATTATTAGGAGTTAATAGACTGGATCACCAAAGGAACACTATTATCAGAGGAAAACTTGGAGTAACAAGTTTAAGTGAAGATATACAAAGATACCAACAAGAATGGAAAAATCATCTGAGGAGAATGGCAAGAAATAGACTTCCAAAATTGGCATTCCAATATACCCCAACTGGACATAGGGACCAAGGAAGACCAAAACATCGGTGGAAAGATCAAGACCATCTTCGCTAGGTTTACCGTACAGGTCACATGGCCTAAAACGAATTTGTTCATGATGATGATGATGATGATATATTTTCAGTTTAACGTTTTTTTGAAAGGAGTTGGATCGTCAAGAGTCCCTGTAATGCATAATAGCACGCATTTCCAGAATTGAGATAAAATATGAAATAAAATATAAAAAATAACACAATAGTTAAATCGTATATCATAAAATGGTTATCAGAAAAACAATATTTGATATTATGGTGTCCATTAGAATGGAGAGTGTAGAGTTGAAACAAAGCAAGTCGGGTGACTTACCCGATGCGAGAGGTAGAGCAAACCAGTCGACCTACAGTTGCACTGCACCAACACACACTGACACTACCAGAAACCAACAACTCCCCACCAAACTTTCCCCGAGTTACCTCACAGCTACCGCGTGTAATTCAATATCAAGCCAATTAACATCTCACCTTGAACCGCAGGGTTCGAGTCCTGGGCCTATAATATTTTTCATTTATGTTTTTTTTATCCAATTTATGTCTATTAACTACGTCTCTTGCATACCTTTGTAATATAACAATTTTGAAGCTTTTAGTGCTATAACGGCATAAATCACATGAACAAAATTCTCAGAAAAAAGTTGTTTTAAATGAAATCGACAGCCTTATATAAAAAGCCATTACGATAAATTGTTTATAATATATAAAGCATTGGTAGATAATAATAATGATAATAATAATTGTATTGTATGCCTATATTTTCCCTTTACAGAGATTTAGGCGCTCTCCCCCTACAGGGAAGAAATTGAACCACACTAATTTAGTTACACTTGTTTTCGTATAGATGCCATTTTGAGCGGTACGTGGTCAGCGTTCCGCCTCATACTGACTTCTGGGAAACCAAGGTAGTACTAGGACGGGAAAATTCGGTAAATTTTGCTTAGAGGCCTTTTCATTCAGGCTTAAGGATTTTTTACGAGCCTGAAAATCTTCAGACTCGGGACCCACGGCTTAAAGTCCCTCCCGGAGGACTTGCTCCTTGGATTTTTCCGTCCTAAAAAATCCATCGACCCCGGCCGGGTTTGAACCCGCGACCCTCGGGACCAGAGGCAAGGAGCATAACCACTAGTCCACCGCGGCCGACTATAATAATAATAATAATAATAATAATAATAATAATAATAATAATAATAATAATAATAATAATAATAATAATCATCATCATCATCATCATCAATGGCAGGCATGGATTAAGCCAATTGGCCTGTTCCGCTTCAGGAAAGAAATTGATAATAAAAATAATAATAATAATAATAATATTAATATAAAATAATATAAAATAATAATAACATAATTTTTTGTCCACCGCTGTGGTCTCGATGTAGCGTGCTCCCTTGTCATGCAACGGGCCCGGGTTCTATCCCCAGTCGGGACAGTTTTTCTGGGTGAGGTTTTTATTGGGGTTTTTCCTCACCTGTAAGACAAATGTCAGGAAACTTTAAGGCCCAAACGGTCCCCGAACATTATATGGCCATCGCAATCATCATCATTCATATTCATCTTAGATTAAGCTTAGGATTAGAGACTCTCCTGGCGCACCACTAACATCATCATCATCACCCATCATATCATCGGGGCAACGTAACCGCTGCAATCTCTGAAGTATGTTAGAATTACGCCAATGCCAGGAGAGAACACCAGAAATGTCCAAAAAGGGCAAACTGGGGCATTAAAAATAGAATATTTTATTTATGACTTTCTACAATGATGTACTCTTTCCTAACATACACAATTAAAAAATTACATAAATGCCCACTCTAATAATAATAATAATAATAATAATAATAATAATAATTATAATAATAATAATAATGAAATCGGATGTTAATGGACGCCAGATATAAGTTGTCCATATACCCCTATCCCGAGTTAATATTTTCCAAACATCCCCTGTATAATTTACCTCTCTCAAATTAAGGATAATGCTATTCTCCCATCTTATTCGTGGTTTATCTACCGGGGTTTTCCGTCCGGTTTTTCTATAAGGAGTTAAGATGTCCTTCTTACATTTCTCACTCATGCCACATGTCCTGCCCATCGCAGTCTACTAGGCTTAATTATTCTTATAATAAGTGGTTTCCTATAAAGATGCGAAAAAGAACTCCCAGGAAAGGACGACCAAATGTCACGTGGATCCAAGGGATTGGAGAAACTTTGAAGGACTGGGAAATAGAGGAGAAATGTGTTATAATAGAGACGAATGGAGGAAAATTATAAAGCGAAATTGAAGGGAAATCATTGGCGCCGGAAAAATGTATCGACATTGTTAAAACCGGATATATATATATTTAAAAGACGTTGTAATGAAACAAGTGACCATTTTGAAGGTACGGCCCTCAGCGAGGTTTGAATCTTGTACCGGTTAGCAATGAAACACAACGTTTAAATTAATTTCCATTGAAAATGGCGTCCTTGCATGGATTTCCAAGTTGACCCACTATCCCCATCATCGCGTGGCACCCAAATTCGTCAACTGTTTTATACAATCATTAAACATCGCACTTCTTTTTATAAATTTGGCTTTAATAATTAATTAAGTCACATTATAGAACCCAGAGGTTCATGGTCGCGCAAATATAAGTTCTCCATACATCCCTATACTATGCTAATGTCTTCTAATCAATCCCTGTATAATTTAAAAGTAAAGTGATCTCACAACAGGCCCGGAGGCCCTTGGGGTAGTACGAGGTTAAGGCTCCCACTTTTTCTAGACAATCGGCACTTTATGTCATCCGGGTTGTCAGCCCTGCGTGACGGCCGCCTTTACCCCCCAGAACAAGCGCCTGGTACTCATTTCCGTTAGAGGCTGAGTCGACCCCAGGGCCATAGTGCGCCAGAGAGTTTGGGTCAGTTTAAAAATCCTGACCCCAACGGGACTTGAACCTTCGACCTTCCGGCTTGTAGCTCAGTGCCTTAACCACTACGCTACGCCGTGCCCCCCTGTATAATTTAACTCCCTCAAATAATGGTTAATTATATTATCTCATATTTCAATTCCTTCTGGCTTTTTTCGTGTTGAGACTTGAAAGTAGGTTTTGAAGTTCCTTAGGACAGGTTACTGGTCCGACGCTAAGTAGTCCAGTGGTAGGGCTGCTACCTTTTAGTCTCTGGAGAGACAGACTTAAATATTATTTCCACTCAAAGACTTCAACGTGTTCATAATTCTTGCGCACGTTTTATTTGTGGTATTCGCAAATTTGACCATGTTACACCGTCCCTGGAACAATTATCGTGGCTTCGTCTAAGAGATCGTAGAACTGTCCATTCCCTATCCCTTCTCTATAAAATACTTCACACATCATCGCCTAATTATTTATCACGCCGCTTCATCAGACTATCCGACACACATAATCTTGTCACTCGATCCCATTAGCACATTGTCCTTTATATCCCTCCTCATCACACTGTATATTATTTCATTATCTTTTACGGTCCCACTTACCAAAACATGGAATTCCCTTCCGCTCTATGTCAGAGACTGTCAAACTATAACATCCTTCAAAAACAAACTAAAGAATTATTTAATAACAAACTAACTTATACACCTCACTGATAATATTCTTTTAGCAATATTAATATATTTAATTATTTATGAAAATAATATTAAGAATAACAAATATTTTTATTTGTTTTGTTTTAAATATTGTATAATCGTAAAATTAGTTTTCTATATCTCATTATTTTCCTGTGTTTTATATACACTAGACAGGGACAATTTAATATGTCTTGCTTGTATACATTTTATTATTAGTTTTAGTATTAATTTTAACTAACATTAACTGGTTGTATTATAGATCGTAATATATTAGATATTATCTTTGATCAAATTTTTACTTAGTGTTTAATATTAGAGTTAATTGTGATTGTTATATTCTGATGTAATATATGTTTGTCCTGGTGAGTGGAAGAGAAGGCCACATGGCCTTAACTCCACCAGGCCAAATAAATCTAATCCAATCTAATTAGGATACTGCATTTACTCAGTACCCGATGGAACGGTTATACCGCCGTGACTCGGTCCTCAGAGCCTCGGGTTGACCACGAGAAGGTGAGGATGAGAATTGGGTAGGATAGGTTATACACACGTCACTACCCCTTACAACCCTCATCAAGATTAAAAGTGTATAAAACACTGGCTCTTCCAACTCTTTTGTATGGTAGTGAAGTATGGACGTTGAAACAGAAGGATATACAGAGACTTAGATCTGCTGAAATGAGATACCTTCGGAGGACTGCAGGATACACACTACTAGATCACAAAAAAAATGAAGACATCTTAGAAGAATTACACATGGAATCTTTAGAAAACAAATTTCTGATTATAAGTCAAGATGGATACAACATGTTCATCAAATGGAAGATCACAGAATACCCAAACAAATGTTAAGATATCAACCTGCAGGAAGAAGAAGACCAGGACGTCCACTCAAAACACTTTTGGATGGTATTGCAGAGACTTTTGATGTCCCAACTCCTTTCAAAAAACGTTAAGCTGAAAATATATAAAACTATTATTCTACCAGTTATATTATATGGGTGCGAAACATGGACTCTTACTTTAAGGGAGGAAAGGAGATTACGAGTATTTGAGAATAAAGTTCTTAGGAAAATTTTTGGACCAAAGAGAGATGAACAGACAGGTGAATGGAGAAGACTACATAACAATGAACTACATGGTCTTTATAGGAAGCCAGATATAATAAGAACAGTTAAGTCTCGTAGACTGCGATGGGCAGGACATGTTGCACGTATGGGGAATGAAAGACGTGCATGGAAGCTTCTTGTAGGAAAGCCAGAGGGAAAACGCCCAGTTGGTAGGCCAAGAATGAGGTGGGAGAACAACATTAACTATGATTTGAGGGAAGTAGATTATACAGGGAATGATTGGAAAGCATTAGCTCAGGATAGGGATGTATGGAGAGCTTATGTCCGCGCGGCCATGTACCTTCGGGTTTGATAGTGCCAGTGAGTAAGTAAGTAAGTAAGTTTCTCTTGAGGCCGAAACAGGTCAACAAATGGCCTAAATTCGTGAATGTACTATGATGATGATATATTATCTCACCTCACTCTCGGCCTACCTACTAGTGCTTTTCCTCTGGTTTTCCTACATGGCGTTTCCATGCCTCTCTTTCATTCCCCTTTTGTATCACATGCCTGTCCGTTACAGTCTATGAGACATAACTGTTTTTATTATATTTAGATTTCCCATAAATATTGACACTAGGTCACAAGATAACAGTCTGCTAACAATTCTTCTTCATAGCACTTCCTCTTATTCTACTTCCTTCACAGTAGACTCTGCCCGCCCTTGGAATCACCTTCCTCAAGATATCAGGGGTTGCCGCACACTTGGCACCTTTAAGTCACGCTTATACAGTTACCTGTTGTCTATTAATTAACTTATCTCAATTTGTTTAAATTTATACCATATCATTAATATTTTTTATCTTTTTTTATATATATCTTGTACGTATTATACATTAAATTCGTTAAATCTAGAGTAAATCAAAATACATTATAAATATTAATTGTATTGTATTTATAACATGTAATTGTTTATGTTTATTGTAATTTAGATGTAAGACTATTTTTTTTTGTATTTTTAAAACCTTGTTGAGTGGCAGACAAGGCCTTAAGGCATTAACTTCTTCTTCTTCTTCGGCTTTCCCCCACTTATAGGTTTGCCGTCTTCAGTTTCCATTTATCTCTATCATTCCAATCTCCCTCTTCCAAATTCCTATCCTCCATTATTGTTCTGACGTAGGTTTTCCATTTCCATCTTGGTCTACCACGTTTATTTCTTCCAGGGGATGACCATTGGTATATATTTTTTGGCCATCTTTCATTTTCCATTCTTTGTACATGGCCATACCATATCGTTTGATTTTCAATCCTCTTAACAACAGATGTGGTGAGCTTCATTTTTCTCCAAAGGAATTCATTTCTTATTTTATCCTGTCTTGTTTTTGGAGGCTTCTTCTAAAATAATCGAATTCAACTGTTCTAATTTTATTCTTTTGTAATTCCGTCAAAGACCAAGTTTCGCTTCCATATGACAAAATATTCTGTATTATGCTCTTATAAATTTTCATTTTAGTTTCCTTTGTAATATTTTTGTTCCAAATTACTCCATGTAATGTCTTAGTTGCATTTTTTGCCATTGCAATTTTAGCTTTTTTCGACCCCGATGCTATTAGGGCATCCGAGGGCTAGGGAGTCTTTCCTTTCTTCCATTTCTTCTTTCCTTTATTTTCTTTTCTTCTCCAGAAAAGTCTGACCAGAGGCTATAAGATGGCAGGCCCATCACTGGTCTTGCCTTCCTTTGGCCAGCAATCAATCGAAGGGACTATTATTATGCTTTCAAGTCTTATACGAGAATTTTCCGGAAGACGCTGGAGGGAAAATTTTCTATAGGATCGTAACAGGCCTTGGCCTAATACTTGGAAGGAGGAAGAAGAAGATTATTATCGTAAGTATTATTATTGTTATTATCGTATAAAATGTTGTTTGTACATGACATTTACATTGCTACATTTAATGTATCTTTAACTGTTTATAATTAGTATAATGTATATCTATATTTGTCAAATATTTATTTGTATTTGTGCTGGTTGAGTGGAAGAGAAAGCCTTATGGCCTTAACTCTGCCAGAATAAATAAAACATTATTATTATTATTATTATTATTATTATTATTATTATTATTATTATAAAATAGAAGAGTACAGGAGAAAATGGTATGAACATGTGTGCAGAATGGGTACCAACAGATTGCCTAGGAAAAGTCTGAACTATCAACCAAGATGAGGAAAAAGAGATTGGGGACGCCCACGAAAGATATGGGCACAGCAGGTATAATACGCGGAGCTGGAACGAATCAAAAAGATTAAATCCATGCAGGAAGAAGAAGAATAATAATTCACAGTTCTTCCGTATTCTCCATCCCTCGTTTTCCTTCACTGTACCAAAAATGTTTAGTAATACATTATTTTCAAAAGCTATTTCTTTTTCAATGCCACCTGGTTCTCTTTTATGACATGTCTGGGTTTCTCTCCTGGCATTGGCGCGCCCATGTTACCTGCTGAGCTATAATTTTCTATAACAAATATAAATTATATTTCTAAATCGGTTGATGTGACAACAAAGAGGAAGTCATTGGCTGTCTCTTACTTTCCATGTTCAGAAGTATGTTTTACTTATGTCACAGGGATGATGTCAACTTTCAATTGAAAGTAGGCCTACCTTGAATCTGATAACACAAATACGTTATTGTTTAGCTTACTTACTTACTCACTGGCACTATCGAGCCCGTAGGTTCATGGCCGCGCGGACATAAGCTCTCCATACATCCCTATCCTGAGCTAATGCTTTCCAATCATTCCCTGTATAATCTACTTCCCTCAAATCATAGTTAATGTTATTCTCCCATCTGATTCTTGGTCTACCATCTGGGCGTTTTCTCTCTGGCTGTCCTACAAGAAGCTTCCATGCAAGTCTTTCATTCCCCATACGTGCAACATGTCCTGCCCATCGCAGTCTACGAGACTTAACAGTTCTTATTATATCTGGCTTCCTATAAAGACCATGTAGTTCATTGTTATGGAGTCTTCTCCATTCACCCGTTTGTTCATCTCTCTTTGGTCCAAAAATTTTCCTAAGAACTTTATTCTCAAATATTTGTAATCTCCTTTCCTCCCTTAAAGTAAGAGTCCATGTTTCGCACCCATATAATATAACTGGTAGAATAATAGTTTTATATATTTTCAGTTTAACGTTTTTTGAAAGGAGTTGGGACATCAAGGGTCTCTGCAATGCATAATAGCACGCATTTCCAGAATTGAGCCTATGTTTAATTTCTTTGTGCATCTCATTCCTATTTGTGATTATTGTTCATAGGTATTTGAATTCAGACACTTCCTCAAAATTTCCCTCATTTGTCATTAGCTGTCCATTTCCATTATATAATGTATTTCTACGTGTGACCATATATTTAGTTTTATTGATATTTACTTCCAGTCCTACAGAATACGAAATAAATAAATAAGGGAAATTATGGGTGTACAAAGGAGCCGGACATTATAGAAAAGAAAAAATAGTGGTACGGCCATGTCAAAAGAATGCCAGAGCAAAGATTGCCTAAAATTGTTAAGGAATGGATCCCAATAGAAAGGAGGAAGAGAGGAAGACCGATGAAAACTTGGATAGAAGGGATACAAGCAGCTATGAATATCAGAGGATTGGAGGAAGATCAATGGATGGACAGAGAGGAATGGCGTTTGGTTTCCGGAAGACGGCGGCAGCTGCCATAATACTGGATGTTGATGATGGTGATGATGATAATAATAATAATAATAATAATAATAATAATAATAATAATAATAATATTTTAAACAAGAAAAGATGCAAGATTGAAGTTTTATAAAACATTGGCAGTTCCTTCATTACTTTATGGGAGTGAAACTTGGACAATGAGCAAAAAATTATAAAGTTGAATACAAAGCGTAGAAATGAGCTTCCTTAGAAGAACAAAAGGCTGCACAAGAATGGATCGGATAAAGAATGAAGTTATAAGAACAGAGTTAAATACGTACCCATTGAATGATAAACTCAAAGAATATGGAAAAAATGATTTAGACATGTTGAAAGAATGAATGTAACAAGATTACCAAAATCAGCATTCAACTACAAGCCAAGAGGTTCAAGGAATGTAGCAAGGCCAACTGTGAGGCGGAACAGACAATTTGCCTAACCCGTGAAGTGAAGAAAAAGAAGAAGAAGAAGAATATTTTTATATTAAGGATTTTCTCTACACTACAGTAGTTATTTTTCAGCCCAAATGTGTTTTACTCCGCCACAGATTTCTATCCTCAGCATCTTCTTTGAGGTCTCTGCTGATTATGCTTCTTCTCACTTCATCCACCCACTGTTCACTGGGTTTCCCCTCTTCCTCCTGCCTTCAGCATTCCAATCCAGCATCATTCTTAGGATTCTTTTATTCTCCATCCTCTTCAGATTCCCAAACCATCTGGGTGGGCACTGGTCCAATACTGGCCGAAAAACCATGAGAAAATCTATTACCCAATGGAGAATCGAACCAGCGTAAGTCCCGTAGCTCTGCGCCAAGGCTTCCTGCCTTAACCACTCGGCTACCTTTAAAGGCCATCTCCGCCAAATAACATAATGAATAAACCATTACGAGTCCGCGGGATTTTAGTTGTGTAATATGAATGTAATATTGCTAGCTTTTTTGCTGACATTACAATTTGCCGATGATCAACTGATTTTAGCGCAAGACAAATTTGATATGGAATTCATGATAAAAAGGTTGAAAAACACATATGAATCATGGGGTCTCACAGTAAATTTACAAAAAACAGAATATCTGGCAATAAATAGCAATGAAAGAGAAAATTTAATATTGGAAGAAGGAATCCAAATAAAGCAAGTGAAACAAACTAAATATTTGGGAATAATTATGGATAACATCGAAGGTATAGGCAAAGAGAATATAAAACATAGAATTGAATTGAGTAGCAAAATAATATCATCGTTAAATTCCATATGGTGGGATAAGCATATTTGGAAAGACAAAAAAAAAAATATTGGTAAAACATTGGTGGAATCTGTTGCAATGTATGGAAGTGAGGTATGGACAATCAATAAGTACTACAAGAATAGACTAATAGCTCTAGAAATGGATTATTTACGCAGAAGTGCCAGAAAGTCTAAATTAGAACATGTCACAAATAAGGAAATTAGAAACATAATGGAAGCAGAAGAAAGCATAATTGAAAGAATTGAGGAGAAGGAATTAAAGTGGTTAGGACATGTCTTAAGAATGGAAGATGAGCGATGGCCGAAGCAACTATATCAATGGCATCCGACCAGGAGCAAGAGAGGGAAACCGAAGTTAACATGGAAGGAAAACATGAAGACAGTAATGCAAGCTAGAGGGCTAAGCATCGAAGATGCCCAAGACCGTAGGCTCTGGAGGTTTGGCACGGGAAGACGGCAGCAGCTGTAAAAACCCGAAGATAGATAGAATATTGCTAGCTCCCACACAGAATTTATTAAGAAACTTTTTTATAAGTTAGGCCTATATTATAAAAAATCTTTTGATTGGATATAAAGTCGACACTAGTTTACAAAGTTTTAAGTTGAGGAGACGGACCTACAAGGTAACTATTTTATAGTTTTTAACCGTACAATATATTACTGGATATAATGATTTGCTAAATTAATTTTTATCACTATACTATGTTGAGAGGGAGAAGTTGTACAGTATCCTGCTGGAGTTCGGAATTCCTAAAAAGTTAGATAGACTTATACGAATGTGTCTAAATGGCACAAAGAGTAGGGTGCGTGTAGGCAAACAGTTTTCGGACGTTTTTGAGGTCCAGAATGGGTTGAAGCAGGGAGATGCACTATCTCCTCTACTATTTAATTTTGTACTGGAGCATGCCGTCAACTCTTTAGAGAATGAGGAAGGCTTACAACTCAATGGTATTAATAAGCTGTTAGTTTATGCTGATTGTGTAATACTATTGGGCGATAGCGAGGAGATACTAAAGGACTACACACACACACTATTGAGTAATACTAAGAAATTGGGACTGGAAGTAAATATCAATAAAACTAAATATATGGTCACACATAGAAATATATTATATATTGGAAATTGACACCTAATGACAAATGAGGGAAATTTTGAGGAAGTGGCTGAATTCAAATAGGCCTACCTAGGAACAATAATCACTCGGGCACGCCGTAGCGTAGTGGTTAAGACACTGAGCTACAAGCCGGAGGGTCGAGGGTTCAAGTCCCGTTGGGGTCAGGATTTTTAAACTGACCCAAACCCTCTGGCGGCACTATGGCCCTGGGGTCGACTCAGCCTCTAACGGAAATGAGTACCAGACGCTTGTTCTGGGGTAAAGGCGGCCGTCACGCAGGGCTGACAACCCGGCTGACATAAAGTGCCGATTGTCTAGAAAAAGTGGGAGCCTTAACCTCCTACTACCCCAAGGGTCTCCCGGCCTGTTGCGGGATCACTTTAAGGAACAATAATCACAAATAGTAATGAGATGCACAAAGAAATTAAACATAGGCTCAATTCTGGAAATGCGTGCTATTATGCATTGCAGAGACTTTTGATGTCCCAACTCCTTTCAAAAAACGTTAAACTGAAAATATATAAAACTATTATTCTACCAGTTATATTATATGGGTGCGAAACATGTACTCTTACTTTAAGGGAGGAAAGGAGATTGCCAGTATTTGAGAATAAAGTACTTAGGAAAATTTTTGGACCAAAGAGAGATGAACGGACAGGTGAATGGAGGAGACTACATAACAATGAACTACATGGTCTTTATAGGAAGCCAGATATGATACGAACAGTTAAGTCTCGTAGACTGCGATGGGCAGGACATGTTGCGCGTATGGGGAATGAAAGACGTGCATGGAAGCTTCTAGTAGGAAAACCAGAGGGAAAACGCCCAGTTGGTAGACCAAGAATGAGGTGGGAGAATAATTTTAACTACGATTTGAGGGAAGCAGATTATACAGGGAATGATTGGAAAACATTAGCTGAGGATAGGGATGCATGGAGAGATACGGCCATGAACATGCTGGTTCGATAGTGCCAGTGAGTATGTTGGTTCATATTCACTACCGATCTGCTACCGATTCTCTGATCGCTATTGGTGCACATTCTGCCATCTATACAGGACACCAGTGTACTAGTTGGAAAATATGATGGCCCAGTCGATAACAAAACCTTCGTTCTTTTCGGCCTTATTTATTTATTTATTTTTTATTTAGCCTGGTGGAGTTAAGGCCATGTGGCCTTCTCTTCCACTCACCAGGGCAAACATATATTACATCAGAATATAACATTCACAATTAACTCTAATATTAAATACTAAATAAAAATTTGATCAAAAACATAATATCTATTATATTACGATCTATAATGCAACCAGTTGATGTTAGTTAAAATTAAGACTAAAACTAATAATAAAATGTATACAATCAAGACATTAAATTGTCCCTGTCTAGTGTATATAAAAAACAAAACAAAAGAAAATATTTGTTAATCTTAATATTATTTTCATAGATAATTAAATTTATTAATTGTTAAAAGAATACTATCAGTGAGGTGTATAAGTTAGTTTGTTATTAAATAATTCGTTAATTTGTTTTTGAAGGATGTTATAGTTTGACAGTCTCTGACATAGGGCGGAAGGGAATTCCATGTTTTGGTAAGTGAGACCGTAAAAGATAATGAATAATATACAGTGTGATGAGGAGGGATATAAAGGACAATGTGCTGATGGGATCGAGTGTCAAGATTATGTATTTCGGATAGTCTGATGAAGCGGCGTGATAAATAATCAGGGGGTGATGTGTGAAGTATTTTATAGAGAAGGGATAGGGAATGGACAGTTCTACGATATCTTAGACGAAGCCACGATAATTGTTCCAGGGACGGTGTAACATGGTCAATTTTGCGAATACCACAAATAAAACGTGCGCAAGAATTATGAACACGTTGAAGTCTTTGAGTGTAAATAATATTTAAGTCTGTGAAAAGAGTGTCACAATAATCAAAATGGGGCATTACAAGTGTTTCTACTAACATTTTCCTAAGGGCGAATGGCAGACAATTTCTTATGCGATTTAATGAATGTATTATTGAGAAGACTGTTTTGCATGTATGGTTTATTTGTGTATTCCAATTTAAGTTGTTGTCAATAAATACTCCTAGAATTTTTACTGTCTCACTATAAGGGATTTGAACTCTATTTAGTGATACATGCGAGACTGTGTTTAGGTTAATTGTAGATAATAGTCTCTGGTGACCCATAATGATTGATTGTGACTTTCTAGGATTTAATTGCTGTCAATATTTAACTGTCCAAGTCACTAGTGAATCAAGATCCTCGTTAATTTTGGCAACAGCGTCATTTAGAGAATATTCGTCTGTGTGGATGTAGATTTGTATATCGTCTGCAAATAAATTATGTTTGCAATGCTTTAGGGAGTTAGATATGTCATTTATGTAGATTGAAAAAAGTAAAGGTCCAAGCACCGAACCCTGTGGAACCCCAGCTTTACAGAAAGACCAAGAAGAACATAATGCATGATTTCCTACCACAGATTGCTGGCGCTCATGAAGGTAGGAATTGAACCATTGCGTGGCACTATCAGAGAGTAAGAGGTTTTTAAGAACGCCGAAGAAACTATCATTCAAGTAACATTCTATTTTCTGTCACAGTGTTCTTCTTTTTCTTCTTAATTATCTCATCTTTCAGGTACTTTTTACAAGCCACACGTCATCCGTGCCTTATAATGGCATGACCAATAATAATAATAATAATAATAATAATAATAATAATAATAATAATAATAATAATAATAATAATAATAATAATAATAATAATAATAATAATAATAATAATAATAATAACAATAATAATAATAAGAAGAAGAACAATAATAATACCATAGTATAATAATAATAATAATAGTAACAGTAATAATAATTTTTAGTATAAGACAGATTTTAGAAAAGAAATGGGAATATAATGGTACTGTACATCAACTATACGTAGACTTCAAAAAAGCATATGATTTGTTAAGAGGGAGAAGTTATATAGTATCCTGCTGGAGTTCGGAATTCCTAAAAAGTTAGTTAGACTTATACGAATGTGTCTAAATGGCACAAAGAGTAGGGTGCGTGTAGGCAAACAGTTTTCGGACACTTTTGAAATCCAGAATGGGTTAAGCAAGGAGATGCACTATCTCCTCTACTATTTAATTATGTACCAGAGCATGCCATTAAGTCTTTAGAGAATGAGGAAGGCTTACAACTCTACGGTATTAATAAGCTGTTAGTTTATGCTGATGATGTAGTACTACTGGCCGATAGCGAAGAGATACTAAAGCACAACACGCACACACTATTGAATAACACTAAGAAATTAGGACTGGAAGTAAATATCAATAAAACTAAATATATGGTCACACGTAGAAATTCAGTATATAATGGAAATGGACAGCTAATGACAAATGAGGGAAATTTTGAGGAAGTGGCTGAATTCAAATACCTAGGAACAATAATCACAAATAGGAATGAGATGCACAAAGAAATTAAACATAGGCTCAATTCTGGAAATGCGTGTTATTATGCATTGCAGAGACTCTTGATGTCCCAACTCCTTTCAAAAAACGTTAAACTGAAAATATATAAAACTATTATTCTACCAGTTATATTATATGGGTGCGAAACATGGACTCTTACTTTAAGGAAGGAAAGGAGATTACAAGTATTTGAGAATAAAGTACTTAGGACAATTTTTGGACCAAAGAGAGATGAACAGACAGGTGAATGGAGAAGACTACATAACAGTGAGCTACATGGTCTTTATAGGAAGCCAGATATAATAAAGAACAGTTAAGTCTCGTAGACTGCGATGGGCAGGACATGGTGGCACGAATGGGGAATGAAAGACGTGCATGGAAGCTCCTTGTAGGAAAACCAGAGAGAAAACGTCCAGTTGGTAGACCAAGAATTAGGTGGGAGAATAACATTAACTATGATTTGAGGGAAGTAGAATATACAGGGAATGATTGGAAAACATTAACTCAGGATAGGCATGTATGGAGCTTATGTCCGCGCGGCCATGAACCTACGGGTTCGATAGTGCCAGTAAATGAATTAGTTACTTAGTTTGTAAAGGGTATCACTAGCATATAACAAACAGCTGTTAATATCATCTAAATAGCAATACTGAGCAGGGAAAGTATTTCATTTTTATAACTCACCGGTCGCTACATGATTTCAATTCCCGTACACTTCTACCATCTATCGGCAAACATATGTACTACGTAGTAAATTTTGTTAGCAGTTTTACAGCAGGTGCTGGCGAGATGATGGACGGTAAATCTGTAAATATAAAATAAATAAAATTAATGATTATATAATGGTAGAGGACAGTTATTAACAAATGAAAGAAAATTTGAAGTAAAGTCTACATTTAACTATCTTCTTCTTCTTCAGGTAAGCCCATGTTTCCCTTAACAGATATTTAGGCACTCTTCCCCTACAGGGAAGAATTTGAACCATACTAATTTAGTTACACTTGTTTTCGTATACATGTCATTTGAGTGGTCCTTGGTCTGCGTTTCGCCTCATACTGACATCTAAGAAAACAAGGTAGTACTAGGACGGGAAAATTCGGTAAATTTTGCTTAGAGGCCTTTTCATTCAGGCTTAAGGATCTTTTACGAGGCTGAAAATCTTCAGACAAGAATTTCAAGAAGGGATAAGGTCAGAAACAGCACAATAAGGCAAATTATGCAAGTTGGAAAAAAAAATATTAGAAAAAAAAATAGAAGAAAAACGTTTGAAATGGTATGGACACCTCATAAGAATGGAAGAAGAGAGAATACCAAAGAAGATCCTTAATTGAAAAGCTAATGGAAGAGGCACACCTTGAGAACGATGCATGGATGGAGTGAAGAAAAGTATGGAAGCTAGAGAGTTGAGGGAAGAAGATGCTTTATACAGTTTATACAGGTACCTATGGCGACAAGCTAGAGAGTTGAGGGAAGAAGATGCTTTATACAGTTTATACAGGTACCTATGGCGACAAGCTAGAGAGTTGAGGGAAGAAGATGCTTTATACAGTTTATACAGGTACCTATGGCGACAAGCTAGAGAGTTGAGGGAAGAAGATGCTTTATACAGTTTATACAGGTACCTATGGCGACAAGCTAGAGAGTTGAGGAAGAAGATGCTTTATACAGTTTATACAGGTACCTATGGCGACAAGCTAGAGAGTTGAGGGAAGAAGATGCTTTATACAGTTTATACAGGTACCTATGGCGACAAGCTAGAGAGTTGAGGGAAGAAGATGCTTTATACAGTTTATACAGGTACCTATGGCGACAAGCTAGAGAGTTGAGGGAAGAAGATGCTTTATACAGTTTATACAGGTACCTATGGCGACAAGCTAGAGAGTTGAGGGAAGAAGATGCTTTATACAGTTTATACAGGTACCTATGGCGACAAGCTAGAGAGTTGAGGGAAGAAGATGCTTTATACAGTTTATACAGGTACCTATGGCGACAAGCTAGAGAGTTGAGGGAAGAAGATGCTTTATACAGTTTATACAGGTACCTATGGCGACAAGCTAGAGAGTTGAGGGAAGAAGATGCTTTATACAGTTTATACAGGTACCTATGGCGACAAGCTAGAGAGTTGAGGGAAGAAGATGCTTTATACAGTTTATACAGGTACCTATGGCGACAAGCTAGAGAGTTGAGGGAAGAAGATGCTTATACAGTTTATACAGGTACCTATGGCGACAAGCTAGAGAGTTGAGGGAAGAAGATGCTTTATACAGTTTATACAGGTACCTATGGCGACAAGCTAGAGAGTTGAGGGAAGAAGATGCTTTATACAGTTTATACAGGTACCTATGGCGACAAGCTAGAGAGTTGAGGGAAGAAGATGCTTTATACAGTTTATAACAGGTACCTATGGCGACAAGCTAGAGAGTTGAGGGAAGAAGATGCTTTATACAGTTTATACAGGTACCTATGGCGACAAGCTAGAGAGTTGAGGGAAGAAGATGCTTTATACAGTTTATACAGGTACCTATGGCGACAAGCTAGAGAGTTGAGGGAAGAAGATGCTTTATACAGTTTATACAGGTACCTATGGCGACAAGCTAGAGAGTTGAGGGAAGAAGATGCTTTATACAGTTTATACAGGTACCTATGGCGACAAGCTAGAGAGTTGAGGGAAGAAGATGCTTTATACAGTTTATACAGGTACCTATGGCGACAAGCTAGAGAGTTGAGGGAAGAAGATGCTTTAATACAGTTTATACAGGTACCTATGGCGACAAGCTAGAGAGTTGAGGGAAGAAGATGCTTTATACAGTTTATACAGGTACCTATGGCGACAAGCTAGAGAGTTTGAGGGAAGAAGATGCTTTATACAGTTTATACAGGTACCTATGGCGACAAGCTAGAGAGTTGGAGGGAAGAAGATGCTTTATACAGTTTATACAGGTACCTATGGCGACAAGCTAGAGAGTTGAGGAAGAAGATGCTTTATACAGTTTATACAGGTACCTATGGCGACAAGCTAGAGAGTTGAGGGAAGAAGATGCTTTATACAGTTTATACAGGTACCTATGGCGACAAGCTAGAGAGTTGAGGGAAGAAGATGCTTTATACAGTTTATACAGGTACCTATGGCGACAAGCTAGAGAGTTGAGGGAAGAAGATGCTTTATACAGTTTATACAGGTACCTATGGCGACAAGCTAGAGAGTTGAGGGAAGAAGATGCTTTATACAGTTTATACAGGTACCTATGGCGACAAGCTAGAGAGTTGAGGGAAGAAGATGCTTTATACAGTTTATACAGGTACCTATGGCGACAAGCTAGAGAGTTGAGGGAAGAAGATGCTTTATACAGTTTATACAGGTACCTATGGCGACAAGCTAGAGAGTTGAGGGAAGAAGATGCTTTATACAGTTTATACAGGTACCTATGGCGACAAGCTAGAGAGTTGAGGGAAGAAGATGCTTTATACAGTTTATACAGGTACCTATGGCGACAAGCTAGAGAGTTGAGGGAAGAAGATGCTTTATACAGTTTATACAGGTACCTATGGCGACAAGCTAGAGAGTTGAGGGAAGAAGATGCTTATACAGTTTATACAGGTACCTATGGCGACAAGCTAGAGAGTTGAGGGAAGAAGATGCTTTATACAGTTTATACAGGTACCTATGGCGACAAGCTAGAGAGTTGAGGAAGAAGATGCTTTATACAGTTTATACAGGTACCTATGCGACAAGCTAGAGAGTTGAGGGAAGAAGATGCTTTATACAGTTTATACAGGTACCTATGGCGACAAGCTAGAGAGTTGAGGGAAGAAGATGCTTTATACAGTTTATACAGGTACCTATGGCGACAAGCTAGAGAGTTGAGGGAAGAAGATGCTTTATACAGTTTATACAGGTACCTATGGCGACAAGCTAGAGAGTTGAGGGAAGAAGATGCTTTATACAGTTTATACAGGTACCATATGGCGACAAGCTAGAGAGTTGAGGGAAGAAGATGCTTTATACAGTTTATACAGGTACCTATGGCGACAAGCTAGAGAGTTGAGGGAAGAAGATGCTTTATACAGTTTATACAGGTACCTATGGCGACAAGCTAGAGAGTTGAGGGAAGAAGATGCTTTATACAGTTTATACAGGTACCTATGGCGACAAGCTAGAGAGTTGAGGGAAGAAGATGCTTTATACAGTTTATACAGGTACCTATGGCGACAAGCTAGAGAGTTGAGGGAAGAAGATGCTTTATACAGTTTATACAGGTACCTATGGCGACAAGCTAGAGAGTTGAGGGAAGAAGATGCTTTATACAGTTTATACAGGTACCTATGGCGACAAGCTAGAGAGTTGAGGGAAGAAGATGCTTTATACAGTTTATACAGGTACCTATGGCGACAAGCTAGAGAGTTGAGGGAAGAAGATGCTTTATACAGTTTATACAGGTACCTATGGCGACAAGCTAGAGAGTTGAGGGAAGAAGATGCTTTATACAGTTTTATACAGGTACCTATGGCGACAAGCTAGAGAGTTGAGGGAAGAAGATGCTTTATACAGTTTATACAGGTACCTATGGCGACAAGCTATAGAGTTGAGGGAAGAAGATGCTTTATACAGTTTATACAGGTACCTATGGCGACAAGCTAGAGAGTTGAGGGAAGAAGATGCTTTATACAGTTTATACAGGTACCTATGGCGACAAGCTAGAGAGTTGAGGGAAGAAGATGCTTTATATACAGTTTATACAGGTACCTATGGCGACAAGCTAGAGAGTTGAGGGAAGAAGATGCTTTATACAGTTTATACAGGTACCTATGGCGACAAGCTAGAGAGTTGAGGGAAGAAGATGCTTTATACAGTTTATACAGGTACCTATGGCGACAAGCTAGAGAGTTGAGGGAAGAAGATGCTTTATACAGTTTATACAGGTACCTATGGCGACAAGCTAGAGAGTTGAGGGAAGAAGATGCTTTATACAGTTTATACAGGTACCTATGGCGACAAGCTAGAGAGTTGAGGGAAGAAGATGCTTTATACAGTTTATACAGGTACCTATGGCGACAAGCTAGAGAGTTGAGGGAAGAAGATGCTTTATACAGTTTATACAGGTACCTATGGCGACAAGCTAGAGAGTTGAGGGAAGAAGATGCTTTATACAGTTTATACAGGTACCTATGGCGACAAGCTAGAGAGTTGAGGGAAGAAGATGCTTTATACAGTTTATACAGGTACCTATGGCGACAAGCTAGAGAGTTGAGGGAAGAAGATGCTTTATACAGTTTTTACAGGTACCTATGGCGACAAGCTAGAGAGTTGAGGGAAGAAGATGCTTTATACAGTTTATACAGGTACCTATGGCGACAAGCTAGAGAGTTGAGGGAAGAAGATGCTTATACAGTTTATACAGGTACCTATGGCGACAAGCTAGAGAGTTGAGGGAAGAAGATGCTTTATACAGTTTATACAGGTACCTATGGCGACAAGCTAGAGAGTTGAGGGAAGAAGATGCTTTATACAGTTTATACAGGTACCTATGGCGACAAGCTAGAGAGTTGAGGGAAGAAGATGCTTTATACAGTTTTATACAGGTACCTATGGCGACAAGCTAGAGAGTTGAGGGAAGAAGATGCTTTATACAGTTTATACAGGTACCTATGGCGACAAGCTAGAGAGTTGAGGGAAGAAGATGCTTTATACAGTTTATACAGGTACCTATGGCGACAAGCTAGAGAGTTGAGGGAAGAAGATGCTTTATACAGTTTATACAGGTACCTATGGCGACAAGCTAGAGAGTTGAGGGAAGAAGATGCTTTATACAGTTTATACAGGTACCTATGGCGACAAGCTAGAGAGTTGAGGGAAGAAGATGCTTTATTTACAGTTTATACAGGTACCTATGGCGACAAGCTAGAGAGTTGAGGGAAGAAGATGCTTTATACAGTTTATACAGGTACCTATGGCGACAAGCTAGAGAGTTGAGGGAAGAAGATGCTTTATACAGTTTATACAGGTACCTATGGCGACAAGCTAGAGAGTTGAGGGAAGAAGATGCTTTATACAGTTTATACAGGTACCTATGGCGACAAATAATTTTGGATTGCAGGAGGAATACTGTATAGCAGAATATTCCTTAATAATAATAATAATAATAATAATAATAATAATAATAATAATAATAATAATAATAATAATAATAACAATAATAATAATAATAATGTAGCGTGCTGCCTTGTCACGTACCGGGCCCGGGTTCGATTCTCGGTCGGGACAGGCTCCTGGGTGAGGTTTTTTCGCGGTTTTTCCCCAACTGTGTGACAAATATCAGGAAGCTTAGGGCCCAATGTGCCCACCGAAAATCACCCGGCCATCAACATTATCATTATCATCATCATCCTTCACCGGTGTGGAAAGCAACGGGAAGCTACCACACCTACAATTCTCTAGTAAAGCTGCAAAGCATAGCATGAAAATGCTATGATTGCAGTGAAAGACCTGTCCTCGGGCAGAATTACTATGGATGGATGGATATTATATGGATGCGAAACATGGACTCTTACTTTAAGGGAGGAAATGAGATTACGAGTATTTGAGAATAAAGTCCTTAGGAAAATTTTTGGACCAAAGAGAGATGAACAGACAGGAGAATGGAGATGACTACAAAACAGTGAATTACATGGTCTTTATAGGAAGTCACAAATAATGAGAACAGTTAAGTCTCGTATACTGCGATAGGCAGGACATATGGCATGAATGGGGAATGAAAGACGTGCATGGAAGCTTCTTGTATGAAAACCAGAGGGAAAACGTCCAGTTGGTAGACCAAGAATGAGGTGGGAGAACAACATTAACTATGATTTGAGGGAAGTAGATTATACAGGGGATGATTGGAAAACATTGGCTCAGGACAGTGATGTATGGAGAGTTTACGTCCGCGCGGCCATGAACCTACGGGTTCGATAGTGCCAGTAAGTTAGTTAGTTATCGTGACAGAATATTTTAGAGAGAAATCTTTGAGAAGGATAAAGTGTTCAAATAAATGAACCTTCAGTGCCTGGGTAAGAGCAACAAGAATATAGGTCGTGCTGCTTTACCACTTGGCGCCTTATTTATCATAAGTAATGCCACGAGTGATTTCCAAATTATCGATAAATTCACGATTCACGAAGTGAGGAGTGAATTTATCTAGAGAATTTGGAAATCAAGAGTGGCATTTGTTAGGACTATTTAACGAATAAAATTAAGCTGTTTACTCACAAATCATTATTTAACTATAGTTATTTTAAAATTTTTAATGTAAACGGCGATGTTTGAAAACAAATGAGAAACGATAGGTACACTTCATCTGCTTCTTTTGTTTATCACTGCAACCAGATCATACTATTTATTGCCAAAGGAACGCAGTATTGTAAGAATGCTCTCTAGTGGAGAAAAATTAAAACACATCAAACTGTATATTAATTTTTTTCTGATGTCGTATGATGTAAATATGACAATTATATTTTTGTGGATTGTTACCTGGGAAAAAATACATTTAAGAAAGTGCAACCAGTGGTTTCTTTTTTTTTTGGTGCTATAATCAATTGCTACAAATGTTTTTAAATTAACTCCCGCATGCGGCATGTGTTGGCATTATGCACTATATATATATATACAATCTGGTAGCCGTATTTCTCACGGGCTCAGTCACTGCAAAATAATGGTCAGACCTGTTCAGAATATTAAAAAGGAGGAGCTTTCTTTAATATGGTAATTATAACACTGATACATATTTCGTGAAACACGACTCTGATTGGTTGTAAAACAGAAAACATTGAAACGTGATTGGTCATTGAGTCCCATTTGGGGCATGAGTTAAATAGTCAGGGAAATTAAGTAAAGAAAGAGAGAGAGAGATTGCAAATTACTCGAAGGAAAATGTGATAATGATATTTTTTGCAATTACAGGGAAGGGTAATGCAATTGTACATAATAGAGGTGTTATCGCGCTGTCATCCAATATTATTAATGGATGTGCCTATCGTAAGGTAATTTACTACAGTAGCAGCTAATTCAATCGTAAACCCTGCTGAGTCATCAACACGTCTACAATTATAAATACAGGGTGTAGGACTGGAAGTAAATATCAATAAAACTAAATATATGGTCACTCGTAGAAATACATTGTATAATGGAAATGGACAGCTAATGACAAATGAGGGAAATTTTGAGGAAGTGGCTGAATTCAAATACCTAGCAACAATGATCACAAATAGAAATGAGATGCACAAAGAAATTAAACACAGGCTCAATTCTGGAAATGCGTGCTATTATGCATTGCAGAGACTTTTGATGTCCCAACTCCTTTCAAAAAACGTTAAGCTGAAAATATATAAAACTATTATTCTACCAGTTATATTATATGGGTGCGAAACATGGCCTCTTACTTTAAGGGAGGGAAGGAGAGTTACGAAGTATTTTGAGAATAAAGTACTTAGGAAAATTTTTGGACGGTGGGGGGCAAGAGTATATTACAGCACAGGTGAATGGAGAAGAGATCGACATAATAATGAACTACTATGGTCTTTATTATGGGGAAGCGCGATGTAATAAGAACAGTTAATTCTCACTAGACTGCGATGGGCAGGACGAATTTTGCACGTAATGGGGATATGAAAGACTTGGCATGGAAGGTCTTTGTAGTAAGGTGCCGAGAAAAATCGGCCGCAATTGGTAGACCAAGAATGAGGTGTGAGAATAACCATTAAACTATGATTTGAGGGAAGTAGGTTACAGCAGGAAATGATCTGGAAAGCATTATGCTTCGAGGATAGGGATGTATGGAGAGCTTATGTCCGCGCGGCCGCATGAAGCTCTACGGGTTCGATAGTGCCAGTGAGTAAGTAAGTAAGTAAGTAAGTAAGGGTGTCATAAAATTTTTGTACACATTTTTACATGTGGATTTCTCATATTCTCAGATCCATCACTATCATCATCATCAACAACAAGGATTAAGCCTAATGGCCTGTTCCGATCTCATTATAGGTCGAATTGGTCCTTCCATCTCTTCAATGGTCTTCCCAACATTCTTCTCCCTTTGGTTTATAATTATACATTCTTCTTGGTATGCGCTGTTCATTCATTCGTAATACGTGCTGAAGATAAGCATTTTGATAATATTTTATTCTTTCACAGAGATTAAATATATTAAGTTCTGTTCTTATATCTTCGTTTTTCTTTTTATCGGTCCTTTGGTATCCTGCTATTGCCCTCAACATCTTCATTTCAGCAGCCTCTATTTGCTTACTATCTGCCTTTGTTAATGTCCAGGTTTCACATCCATAGATAAGAGATGGAACTGCCAATACTTTGTAAAACTTCAAAATAGTTTATTTTCTAGTCTTATTCAATAAAGTGCGTTTAATTGTGCCACATAGATAATTGAATCGTTGTATTTTAGTGTGTTTATCTAAATTTCTGTCATTACCTAAATGACATCCCAGATAATTAATATTCTGAACTTTGTCTATAATTACATTGTTTATCATTGTTTTTGTTCTTATTGCACATTTTCCTTTCAGAGCTAATATTTTTGTTCTAGATGTAGATATTCTTAAATTGTATTTTAGAGAGATATTATTTAAAGTATAAAGGAATTGTTGTAAAGCATTTTTTGATGCTGTCATTATTACTTGATCGTCTGCAAAAAGCAGAGTTGTCAATACACTATTTATATTAATTTGCTCTTGCCAATCATTTATGACGTGGTCCAAGTATAAATTAAATAATACTGGTGACAATGGACACCCTTGTCTTACTCCCTGGTTTATTTCTATGTTTTGTTTACTAATTTTATCTCCACAGTCTATTTTAAAATTTGTTTCTATATATAAACTCTGAATGGCTCTTATAAGGTGTTGAGGAATTCCTTTCTTTTCTCAGATCCATTTAAATCAAAATTGAATATTATTGAATTCGGATGAACCTATTCAGGTTGTTCTCATGAAATCATTTTTAACATATTTTTAAAAAAGGATCTTTGATCGTATCTACTCAAAACGAAAATAATTATGAAAAATAATATATTAATCCTTAATTACTCACGCATACATAACCTACATGGGGACTCGCGCGGGGTATTTTTTTGCCTTCAAATCTTTATCATAAGTAATGCCACGAGTGATTTCCAATTTATCTAGAGAATTTGGAAATCATGAGTGACATTTGTTAGGACTATTTAACGAATAAAATTAAGCTCTTTACTCACAAATCATTATTTAACTGTAGTTATTTTAAAATATTTATATATTTAATGTGAACGGCGATGTTTGAAAACAAATGAGAAACGATAGGTATGCTTCATTTGCTTCTTTTGTTCATCACTGCAACCAGATCATATTATTTATTGCCAAAGGAAACGCAATGTTGTAAGAATGCACTCTAATGGAGAAAAAATGAAACGCATCAAACTGTATATTAATTCATTTCTGATGTCCTATGATGTAAATATGACAATTATATTTTTCTGGCATGTTATTACCTGGGAAAAAATACATTTAAGAAAGTGCAAACAGTGGTTTCTTTTTTGATGGTATAATCAATTGTTACAAATGTTTTTATATTAACTCCCGCATGCGGCATGTGTTGACATTCATGCACTATATATACAACCTGGTTGCCGTATTTCTTGGAGAGTCAGTCACTGCAAAATAATGCTATGACCTATTCAGAATGTTAAAAAGGAGGCGCTTTCTTTATTATGATAAACTTTAGTTGGTAAATTCTAGGCGAAACACGACTGTGATTGGTTGTAAATAAAGAATCATTGAAATGTGATTGGCCATTGACTCCCATTTGGGCGTGAGTTAAATAGTCACAGTTAATAACACAGTATCACATTATTACAAAGTTTAATGATTTTTTAAATAATAATAATAACATATATATATATATATATACACACCTCACTCAACAGAAAAGAAATCTGGACAGGACTCCACCACATGATCTTTGCAGATCGACTTGCCGCAATTGCCGCATCACTTTGTTTGTCTTCTGGTCTTAGGCCCTGGGACAGAAGTGGCACCTCCCTCCTTTTCTGATGATCACTGGTTCAGCTTCCTCCACAGGTCCTGTGAGATGTCTTATTTTCGCCTGAAGAGGTTTATGGTTGCCCTTTTCTTCAGATACCTGTTCAGTAGACTCCGACCAAGGTATTTTAGGAAGTCGCGGCGAGCAATCTTTCATCCCACATTTTCGTCATCATCATCATCTGCCTTTCAAGTATTAGGCCCAGTGGCCCGTTACGGTCTCCCGCCATCTCCGAAAAGGTCGACCCACAGATCTTCAGCCTCGAGGAATGTAGTGAAGAATTTGTTTCGGTATTATGTGACGATCCATGCGCTGAATATGGGCTAGCCAATTGTTTCTATATTCTTGGAGGTATTCAGATATAGGTACGATGTTTAACTCTCTGGCTATTGTTGAATTTCTTTGGTGGTATAGAAGGCTATAACCTGCAGTTCGTCGCAGAAATTTCATCTCCGTGGCTGTAATATGACGGTCATCCTGAGTTCTGATGGTCCAAGCTTCACTGCCATAACAGATTATGGGTCTAGCGAGAACTTTATAGATTTTGATTCTTGTGTGTCTTTGCACTTTTGATGGTTTAAAAACTTGGTTGATAATTCTTAAAGCTTTATTATAGTTTTGTATTTTAAAGGATATATCACATTCCTCATTATAAGTTAGATTATATCCTAAGTATTTAAATGAATTAGCTTGCTCTAATATTGAATTCTGAATACAAATTTTACTTCTTACTGGGAATTTCCCTTGAAAGGGCATAACTGTAGATTTTGTTGTTGATATTTCCATGTTAAATCATTGTGCATTGATGCGATGCCACCAACATTCAACAAGAAGTAAAATATAGTCAGTGGCCTGTTGTCGCCATTCACATACTAACATATTCAACATCTATAAAGATAATGAAATATCTGTTAAACAAGATGGCAAACTATCTTCTTGGAAAAAGATCAACACTGGAGTAAGACAGGGATATGGACTTTCACCGGTGCTTTTCATTATAAATATATATATATATCAAATAGAATAATAAATGAATGGAGGAAAACACAACGAGGATATATACCCATCAATAGGAACCTCAAACTCGATGCTATTCTTTTTGCTAACGATTTAGCGCTTCTGGCACTTTCCGAAAATGATTTGCAACGATCAATTTATAATTTACAAAAAATAGCTGCCAAATTTAATATGGAAATATCAATTAACAAAACTAAAATTATGGCATTTCATGGGAAGGACCCCATACAAAGTAAAATCTGTCTCCAGAATAAAATTTTAGAGATATCTAATCAATTTAAATATCTTGGATATTATCTCTCTATCTGGGATGAAAAGGATATCCCTGAAAAAAAATTACTAGTTATAATAAAAGTTTTGGGAATTATTAATCAAGTTATGAAACCATCCCTTGTACAAAAAAACACCAGATTACGTTTATATAACACTTTGGCTAGACCAGTGTTGACCTATGGTAGTGAAGCATGGACACTAAAAAGACAACATGAAAGCAGAATAACGGCTTGTGAAATGAGATTCATGCGCAGAACAGCGGGTTACACCAGATGGGATCGGAAAAGGAACACCGATATCTTAAAAGAATTGAAGACTACGCCAATTTTGGAATATATTAAACAGTACCAACTAAATTGGAAACACCATCTTGAAAGAATGAGTTCAAATCGGATCCCCAAAGCTGTTTATAATTATATACCAAGAGGACGAAGATCTCTGGGCCGTCCTATGAAACGCTGGAGGGAAAATTTTCTGTGGGATCGTAACAGGCCTTGGCCTAATACTTGGAAGGAAGAAGAAGAAGAATAAGATCTTTTCCTACAAAATGTAAAGTTTTATGAGAAAAAAAATCCATTGATCCCGCTACTTTCCGAGATCAGAGGCACGGAAGTTAAGCCCTAGACCTTGGATGTCGATAACATCAAATTAGTATTGCAAACCTAGAGTTGGTTTAACAGAAAACAATCATAAACACCCCTAATCAATATCCAAAAGATTGTCGGCACACTATCTATCATGTATCCGTGAAAAATGAGTTCAGATTGTATGATACTCGTACTACAAGAATAGACTAATAGCTCTAGAAATGGATTATTTACGCAGAAGTGCCAGAAAGTCTACAGTTATTCAGAATTACCTACTGTTACATTTTAAAAATTATTAATTCTAATGTGGCAGACTAGTGCAATGGATTTAAGCCCCATATATAAATAAGCAAAACTATCTTTTGTTTGCCAGAAAGTCTAAATTAGAACATGTCATATTTAAGGAAATTAGAAACATAATGGAAGCAGAAGAAAGCATAATTGAAAGAATTAAGGAGAACGAATTAAAGTGGTTAGGACATATTTTAAGAATGGAAGATGAGCGATGACCGAAGCAACTATATCAATGGCATCCGAACAGAAAGAAGGAAAGAGGGAGACCAAAGTTAACATGGAAGGAAAGCATGAAGACAGTAATGCAAGCAAGAGGGCTAAGCATTGAAGATGCCCAAAATCGTAGGCTTTGGAGGTTTGGCACGGGAAGACGGCCGCAGCTGTAAAACCACGAAAATAGCCGGAGGATTTAAATGTAAATTTCTGACAACCCGTTATCACTACATTTATTGTGATCATGTGTTGTGAATTTATGCATTAATTTAATTAAATAAATTCATTAATTTGTTTCATATCTCTCTCCAAAAATCCAACATAAAACAATTTGAAGTTTGTATTTCAGATGTCAGAGCATATAACGTGTTCCTCAAGATTCTGAAAATCAGTTATTATTATATGTAGCAGAAACAGAGGACGAACTACAAAGAATGCTGTATAAACTAAATGAAATATCAACAAGATACAACATGGAAATATCCTCACAAAAATAAAAAACAATGGCCTTCAAGGGCGCTCATCCAGTTCGGACAAAGATAATATTAGAAAATAAACCAGTAGAACAAGTAGTCAGACATAACTTCCCAAGTTGCGAAATTTCATACACAGTGGAAACAGATATAAATACCAAACTAAATAAGTTTCATTATATAACAGGAACACTAAAAAGAACTTTGGAAAATAAAGCCAGGAAAGACTCTATAATGAAATTATACAGGACAATGGCAGTGCCTATTATTACTTATGGATCCGAAACATGAACAGTGACAACACAACAATCTGCTAGAATACAAGCTGCTGAAATGAAATTCCTCAGACCAATAGCAGGATATCAAACAACAGACAAAAAACATAACACAGAAATAAGACAACAACTAAATGCAGAGGAATTAAACACAACAATAGAGAAATACAGAACTAACTGGAAAGAACACTTGGCAAGGATGACTGAGAATTTAATACCAAAAGCAGCATACAACTATTCACCACGAGGAAGAAGAAGTTTGGGAAGACCAAGGAAAAGATGGAAAGAGCAGCAATGTGGAGCCGGAACAAGCTAGAAAATAAGCCTAAACCGTCAAGAAGAAGAAGAAGAAGATATATATATATATATATATATATATATATATCACGTTTTTTCTTTTACGTGGTAAGGGTACAGTAAATTGCGCTGTAAAATTCTCCATACACTTCTGTGGCTTAATACAGGCACTTGTGTGGCAATTTTTCTCGTCGAGGTCCCTGAAGAGAGCTGTACTGCTTCCAACACCATATCCTCAACCTCAGGCGTAATGCGAACAGGCCTACCTACTGCTCTGCCATGTGCAAAACCCCCATTTTCTCTCAGGCGCTGATGGACCCTTGTAAATGTACGACTTTCGGGGTGTCTTCGATCAGGATATGTTTCTTGGTACAAGCATGCAGCCTCCCGTGCATTGCCATTAGCCCTACCGTACATGAAATGCATATCCGCATACTCTTCGTTACTGTAAGGTTCCATTGTAACTACAACACAGTACAAGTGGCCCTGCTCAGACGAGACTGATACCTTTTGAGACTGTGTACTGTATCCGTCCTGTACGTTCTGCGTGTATGGTTTGATTACAACTCCACCTCTCGGCAATGTTCAGTTTTGTAAACAAAGAACATATGACGGCTTCAAGTGCGCAAGGAGTAAACCGTACGATGTTACAAACAATTACGTCAGTGGCGGCTTGTAACCATACATTCGTAATTATCACGCAAACGGCTCGTTTGCGGACCCATGTTTACTGGGACATTGTTGCTTCTATTATCGTGTACTTTCAACTATGCAAGTTTGCGCCATCCTTTTTTATACACTCTGTATATATATATATATATATATATATATATATATATATATATATATATATAGCCACTTTTTTCTTTTACGTTGATTTTACATGGGAGAAAAAGGTTCTAGTTCCATTAACAACTTATTTTCCATGTAAAGCTAAAGTTTAGGAAGAAAAACAATCTAGCCTTGTTAAGAGTGGCTATTCAATTATTCCAAATTTAAGTGTTTAATAACGGAAGATTTGCACACTTTGCATCCAAAATTGTGATGTAATATAAATCCAAAGGACATCGTCGACCAGGAAGACCTCTTAGAAGACTGCTAGATAAGGCCGAAATAGGTCTACAAAGGCCTAATTCGTAACGGATGGTGATGAAATATAAACAGTTATAAGCTAACAGAGGAGCATGTTAAAGTTTACTAACAGAAGACGTAATATTCCTACTGTACATTGCACAATTTCCAAGTCAGTGTTTTATTGACTTATACAATTACATTACAGTTGCAAAATCACAGTGAATTGATTTTGTATTTGTTGTGGTAACTGAGACATTCCGCTGAGCAAATTCAATCAGTTACAATGTTCTACGTACAGTGCTCCAAGTTGTATATTTATAAGATTTTTCGGACATCATGAAACTTTCCTATTTGTTATTTACAAGACTAGTTTTGTGTTTTTCCATTAAAATTCGTCCCACATTTCTAATTTAAATGGTGTCATACTGTTAATAAATGTACTATGTGTTTTAAGGAAAGAGTATGGCAAAACTAACAATCTTCAACATATTATGAATTCACAGAAAACTGACTTGCAGGTTTGGCAATGACAAATAACAGAGAGTACCATATTACTTGTGCAGGGAATGTGCCTGATAGATAGAATGACAGCGAGTAAAGTGATAAACACAACAATCCAAAGTGGCTTTCTGATTCAACTGAAACATTAAATTATTCAACAACCTCAGTGTCCATTATAATAGATCAGTTCTTTATACGTTATTTTTCATATGTGAATTTACTACTGTGTTGTATTTTTGGATATATATAAAGATCTATAATTACAATAGTGTAATATCTCAAATATATTTATGAACAGATGTCCCTTATGAACTAAGATCAACTCAAAAATTTCTGGAATTATAAAAAACAGTAACAATATATTGTGAACAATCAGATACATATGTAAGCATTTCTTGTTTCTTCAAATAGAAATTTAAAACAAGATTTTAAAGGTTAAACAACACATTGTAATTACTGCAAGAAAATTTCGATTTAATCTCAGTTATTTCTGAATTCACTAGAAACTAAGTAAGATACCACATAAAATCTGACTGAATGCCAGAAAACACTTGAGTGTCATCATGGAAACATTTTAAGTTCGGCTGCGTGCAATTTGAAGGAAATAATCCAGAAACTTAATACTGAATTTAGAAGTTTTATTATTAAACAAAATGTATGTTTTTTGCTGTCTAATATTCGTTACTTTCAGCAGTTATTTTATAAATGCAGAAATTCTCTCTTCTCTAGAAATTAAATCACTGTTGTTTGTCAAACAAATAACACAAAAATATTTTGATAAAAATCAAGCTATCACAGTTACAGTTTCACGTGAAAGCGATGACACTGCAGTTCATAGAAGACTCAAGGCGTCAAACGATCAGAACACTTTGATAGCAGATTACATAATACAAGAGTTAACACACAAGATGAATTGGCCTGCCAGTGTTTACTATGAAAAACCCATTCCAAAAAATATCACTTACATTAAGAGTAATTTTACATCAATTCCGAAACAGTTCATTCTTGTGATTCGTAAATATTACGGGGGTTTTAATCCCACAGATATAGCAGTGATTTTGATGCGCTTTGCATACAGAAAATATTTGAATTTTAAATCGAAAATGATAATTATAGTTCTTAACGTAAGTAAGAGGTTGCAAAAATACATGTTCAAATATTTAGGAAGTTTAGGGTATACAATGTGGTATTTATTACAATGCACAATGACTACGTAAGAAGTAATTCTACAAAAAGGATGATTCGTAGAGCAGTGAGCGACATTTACACTTGGTATCCGTATGAGTATCCACAGCAATGCGGTAATTTGACAGGATTCAAGATATTAAGTCACAGTGTAGAACATGAAAATGGAACATTTGAAACACCCGATGATCTATTTCAATCAAAACTTCCAGATGCGTTTGATGCATGTCCGATTCTTTATTTCAACTCCCTTGATAGGAGATGCTCTGACACGCTCCAGTGGTTCATCCTGGAAGATATTTTTAAATCACTCAACTTAACACCAGTCACGACTAACGAAACACCGAGGCTAGATTTTTCATATCCAAAGTATACATTTGGAATGAAGGACTACATTGAAGAACAGTCAAATCCTGATATACACCAAACATATTTAGAGAGTTTTATACACCAAACACATTTAGAGAGTTTCCCTCACGTGTTCTCTCAGTTACACTGGTATGTTCCCTGTCCTAAGAAGAATTTTATTCACGGGCATATCTATAAAGTTTTTGATCCAATTTTGTGGTTGATTCTCTTCCTGATGTTTGTTGCATCAGCACTGATTACATTCAGAGATCAGTTTTTGTCCACCCAAGAGCACATCATACAATTTGTACTGCATTTGGGCTGTCATTACTTCAGTGTCAGTACCAGAAATGCCACAAACACCAATTAGCAGAATTATTTTCTTGATGTGGGTTTGTTATTCCTTAACCCATTGAAGACACGTTTAAAGCGCCTGGTACGTTCACTGGAAACCCATTTAAATCACCCCAGCGCTGCACTGGGTTTTAAATCAGAATACCCAGACCATGCGTTCTGCGTCCCAGAACTTATGAATTTCAGATAGTTTGTTTACCCCTGTTTTTTCTTGTAGTATTTTGTACTTTTAAGAATTGCAAAGGAATGTGGCCTGCTTACAACCCTCTTTTGTGTAATTTAACCGTTATTTATTGTTAATTTGAAGGCTGTGAAAGTTGAGAAACCTTTCAAAAACCGTCCTTTACTAACATTTCTTGGTCATTAAATTTGAAGTAAACATGAATCATATGTTCTAACAGGAACTGTAAAAATAACAACAATATACAATACAGTATATTTTAAAAATAAATGAAATTAAATATATAAAAGCATAGACCTATACATTATCAAATCATAGAAAGTTCTTCTCAAATTATCGATAATGTAAAAAAGCAATTTTTCTGTATTGTATTCTAGAATACATTTAGCCTTTGTGAATTTTTCTTCTTCTTATCTGCCTTTATTCTTCCATTGCTTCTTACTGGTGACAGTGATGGCATTTTCGTGTTTGGATGATAATAATAAACGTATTTCCTATCTTTCCACTTCAATGCAGGAAGTCTCCGACTAGATAATGTTACCTCTCCTTTTTTTTTTTTTTAATTTGATGTTCACTAAATCCATAGGTATGTTTCTTCTGTTATATTTTACTGTCCCTAATATGTCTCTCGTCTATTGAGCTCTAAAAATAAATTAGGAGAACACAAGTTGTCTAATTGTAATGTGTAACCTTTGTCTACGAACGGATTTGCTAATTCTAGGACTACACTCTAATTTGCAGTAAAATCTGAATTTTCTGGTGCATCTCGTTCAGTGTTTATTTGGATCATATCCCGAAGAGGTCTAGCACAATTTCTAATATTTTATTCCAAATCGCGCCGTTTTATTCCGATTAGAGATTTTGAACTGGTCGTAAGCCAATATATTTCGTAATTTCGTAAGAGATTTTTCAAGTGAAATGTCTTCACTTTGAACATACAAGGACAGAAATGTTGTATTCAAATACTCTAGAGCAGGTCTAATTTTGTAAATTCTGTCATCTCTAATTACGGATTCATTGTCTTTGAAGTGAAGAAACATCGAAATTAGGAATAAACTTTTGAAAGGCACAGTTTTGCTGTAAATGGGCATTTATAAAATTGGTCTACTGTTCCAGAACCGTTTTATGTTAGGTTTTATATCTTGACTTATAGTGTAAAATAGGCCTTCACTTCATCAGGGGTGTTTCTAAAAAAGTTATATTACCAGCCATGATATTCGAAAAAAAACATTGAAACTACATATATATATATATATATATATATTACCGTAATAAGTATCTAAAAAGTAAATTATTCTATAAATTATTTCTATAATATACTCTACAATATACTAGTCCTACATATATGCTTTATATAAACCTGCAAAAAATTTTACAGACGGCGAACAGAATACTTTAATCACTAAAGAGAGTGCCATCTTCTTATAGTGGTGGGATTTAACACAATAACGAGTGTAGGTCGTTGTTGAGCTCTTTCGCCTTTCTACCTGCTCACGAGGGAGACTCGTTAAAAGTCTCCAATGGGTTAATACTCAGCACCATTTTCCAAAGTTTCTTTACGAGTTTTCTGATTCAACCAGGTTTAGAGAAGGGAATAACTAATTTTGTAGAACTATTTAAAACGGAATTAAATATTTATACCACTGAAGACGCAGTGTTTGATGTGTTTAGTAAATCAAATCAAATGGAGTATCCAAGTACAACAACAAACATAAACTTTAATACGTCTTGTTTTGTTGCTAATCCAATTGAGAAATTTTGTGAAATCGAACACTCTGCTGTAGCTGCTTACGATTTAGACGCGAAAATAAATTTAAAAGCATTTTATGAGGTGGGTTTGAAACCTTGTTCATTTGTTATTCAAACGTATTCAATTAACTTATTAAGATTTGAAACAAACAGTCCATATTACGACATCTACAATTCACAACTCATGCGCTATTTTGAAGGCGGTTTGATACAATACCTGATAAACAGATTCAACTCTTCATGTGCAGTGGCTCTTCATCCCCCGGAGAATTGCAAAGATAAACTTAAACTTGAAGATGGCGAAAATGAAGAATATTTTGTTCTAAATATTCAACATTTGAAGTTTGTATTTATTCTACTTATGTGTGGAAATTTAATTTGTTTTATTGTTTTCGTAGGTGAAATTATTTATTTCAAAACAAAAAAGTAGATTTTATCAGTAAAAAGGATTTCTTATATTAATATCTAAGGTTGGCAGCGATGAAATATCACATACTTCTGGAGGTTGTAGAGGAGACTTGGTAGATATAGTTTTCATAAAGAACACATGTCCGGAAACGTACCGTTTTGATGTAAAATACGTTTGAAGATCGAAACACAAACTGCAGATATAGTGTGTCCTGTTCTTCAGAATAAGTATTACAGACTTCTAGGGGTTGTACTACACGTGTCGAGTCGGAGGAAGATCTTCTTGTACGAATTCTGTCGACAGCAGAAATTATTGAGCACACACCAGGTCTTGTGGGGCGTGTGTATGAAAACATGCGTCGCAGATATAGTCCGTTCCACTAAGGAAGAAGCGTGACCTACAAACCTTGCGCAGGTAAACGTAGGGTCTTGGGGAAACGATCCCTATCAATAGGCTTGTCCGTTTCTATAAGATTATAGTTACTAGCCATAATGAAAATATTAACCCTGAGTAGGAAATGATTATAATAACTATGTACCGCGTGAAATTCCTTTAGGGCACCCGGTAATAATTTCCTTGCAATTTGGTTTAAAAATATGGCATACAAAACATTTTTTTCAGCTTATTCTTTAGTTATGTGTATGAAAATTATATCACTAATTAACCCTTAAATTCGTAATGTATCCTTTTAGATACATCAGTTGGTTTAGTTAATTTAATATTTCAAATAAATCAGAAGAAAACGAACAAAAATAAACCACTTAAATCTGTGTCTAATTATACAATATACCTAATAATAACAGTTATACAAGATTCCGTTTTCACTGCGGTCCGCCATATTCAAATATCTAACAGAATAAATTTGTGTTTTGCCAATTTAAGGGTTAAACAAGTCTTACTGAACATAATGACACTTTGGTTAAATTTATAGACATATTTCTTTATGAGTAATTTAAAATACAAAAAAATAAATAAAAATCAATTTTGTTAAAGTACGGTATTGTCAATTTTCTCACAAACTACTTCCCAATTGTTTTCAAAATTTAGTATGTTATTGTCCATGGTTCATTCGACAATAGTGAAGTTTGCTTGTGTTCAGATACGGATTGTATTTATTGTTTTATTAAATTTTTCAGGTTCATAAAGTAGTCTCAAGTCTGAATAAAAGGTTTCTGTCCAACATTTATCCGCCCTTCATCCACCCAGCAATACCTTAGTTGCCTGTTAGATATAAATGAATAACAAATTATTAATTGATAAAAAATACTATTAGTGAGATGTTTTTGTCAGTTAATTAATAGAGAAAATTAAGTTTTCTTTCTGAAAAAAGTTATAGTTTCTCAGTCTCTGATATAGGTGGACGAGAATTCCATGTTCTAGCAAGAGGAACTAAAAAATATTTTAAAACAGACGGGTAATCTGATGAAGATCGTGCGCCTAATTTATCTGCATCACAAAGTCCAAAGAAGTGGTGTGATGATGTGTGTGCCAGTTTACAGAGAAGAGATAGGGATTGGACGATTCTACGATCTTGTAGATACGAGAAATCTTGCACTCAACACCGCAATATAACATCACTTTATTTCTAAAACCGCGCAAGTCTAATTTAACAAAATTTTCAAAAAAGCATAAAACATTTTTAACTTACTTACTTACTCACTAGCACTATCGAACCCGTAGGTTCATGCCCGCGCGGACATAAGCTCTCCATACATCCCTATCCTGAGCTAATCATTTCCTGTATAATCTACTTTCCTGAAATCATAATTAATGTTATTCTCCCACCTCATTCTTGGTCTACCAACTGGGCGTTTTCCCTCTGCCCTTCCTACAAGAAGCTTGCAAGCAAGTCTTGCATTCCCCATACGTGCAACATGTCCTGCCCATCGCAGTCTACGAGACTTAACTGTTCTTATTATATCCGGCTTCCCATAAAGACTATGTAGTTCATTGTTATGTATTCTTCTCCATTCACCTGTCTGTTCATCTCTCTTTGGTCCAAAAATTTTCCTAAGTACTTTATTCTCAAATACCTGTAAACTCCTTTCCTCCCTTAAAGTAAGAGTCCATGTTTCGCATCCATATAACATAACTGGTAGAATAATAGTAAAACATGTTTAACATTACTTATAATTTTGTAACTATGTTTTTAGTGTCATATTTTAAATGTTTAAATTAACCTTTACACTGCTACGAACGGGTATATCCGTTGGCAAAGAAAATGCTTGCTGTGCTATGAGTGTGTATATCCATTCTCAAATCCAAACGCCTGCTAGTTATATAATACGTATTGCATTGCTTTCAAACTAAGCAGGCATATACTGCCATCTCCTAGGAACCTAAATAAACTTTTTCCATATTTCTCCCTGCATTGAGCAAGGCTGGAAATATCTCAGCAGTGAAAAGGTTAAAAATAATGCATTATTTTATTTTTATACAGATTTTCATCCACTCTTAGTCCTCCAGTCCTCTTGCTCTTATTTATTAACATAATTACAAGATAATAAACAATGTCAAAAAAGTTTCTATGCTCTCTTGAAAGATTAGTTAAATTAGACTTTACGAGGTTTTAGAAGTAAAGTGACGAAAACTAATTATTTTAGACTGACTGGAATTGAATGATTATACCTGTACCGTAGACTACCCGCAGTCAAGGGGATGAAACTGGTCTTCTGCGCAACTGAGGCCATGCTTTAACCTTGATGAAACAGCCTTCTAACTGCCTACGGGTGCTAGGGGTATTTTACCGCTGACAATCACATTGCCGGATCATAATTTATATTATCAAGTTTGGTAGAATTTGCTCATACGTTCCAGATTCCTGCAGGAACATGCACATTCATTAATATATATCATCATCATCATCATCATCATGAAAAAATTCGTTTTAGGCCATGTGACCTGTACGGTAAACCTAGCGAAGATGGTCTTGATCTTTCCACCGATGTTTTGGTCTTCCTTGGTCCCTATGTCCAGTTAGCGTATATTGGAATGCCAATTTAGGAAGTCTATTTCTTGCCATTCTCCTCAGATGATTTTTCCATTCTTGTTGGTATCTTTGTATATCTTCATTTAAACTTGTTACACCAAGTTTTCCTCTGATAATAGTGTTCCTTTGATCCAGTCTATTAACTCCTAACAATGATCGTAAGAAGCGCATTTGGCTTACTTGAAGTTTATGAGAGTTTCTTTTATTTAAAATCCAAATTTCACTTCCGTATTTTAGAGCAGCTTTTGATGTGATGTTATGTAATCTTAGTTTTGTCTCTGTCCTCATCTGTTTACCAAAATGTCTTCGTATTACCCCATTCATTTTATTATATTTTTGTAATTTTGAAACAATCTCACTCTTATACTCTGCAAATACACTTCCTAAGTAACAGAAATCTGACACTGGTTCTACGTTAATATATATATATATTACACATCCAAGTTAACTGTTCACGGGCGGAGGGGAAGAGTTTTAGAGCTAGTGTCGCCGATCTACTGAATCTTTGGAACGGTAGTAGGAGAAAAATGTACATCCGATCACGTATTGAAAATTTTCAACTTCAAATGTGGGGGGAGAATCTCTAAACACGTGTGAAAGATCTTAACATGGTTGTCAAATTAGTCATTTAAGCACGGAACGCTCAAGCGGTCGGATCATTTAAAATCGAAGTATTTGCCGTCTCTCTGTTACCAGCCTCACAATAAATCACAAGTGGCAACATGTAATGAGAAGGGCAAGGAAGGGACAGCTCATTCCTAGACGTAACCCCAAAAGTAACAGGGTTGTCAAGTTAGTCATTCTGCCACTGACCGCGCAGAACGACGGATCATTAAAATACATAGTATTTGTCAGCTCTCTACCTGCCAATCAAACAACATAATACAAAGGACATGAAGTGGCAACATAGTAAGGAATAGAAAGAGAAAGACAGTTTCTTAGTTAACATTTTCCGCCTGCACAAAACACTTGGATGGGTAATATACAGGGTGGACCGCTCGAATGGACCTAATTTCAATTGCTGGCAAACGGTTGAAGATAGAAACTTAAAACAACGTTCATATTACAGAAAAACTCACCAAGTTTTGATATCCAGATCACCACATCTCTATATGAGCCCCAGCAGTCACTGTGACGATATCAAAGCGATGAACAATTTCTTGCCAAGTACGTTGGAGTATGTCTTCTGGAATGTTCTCAATAGCCTCTATGATGCGCTCACGAAGATCACGAAGGTCTTTGACTGGGGTGGTGTAAACTTTATCTTTGACATAGCCCCAGAGAAAGAAATCCAGTGGTGTTAAATCGGGAGATCTCGGGGGCCACGCGATTGGTCCTCCCCTACCAATCCAACGGCCAGGGAAAATGTTGTCCAAAGTCGTACGAACTTCATTGGACCAGTGGGGAGGAGCACCATCTTGCTGGAAAACGATGTTAGGCTGCAGTTGTTAAATTTGTGGAAAGAAGAACTGCTCCAGCATGTCAAGATATGTGGTACCACGAACAGTTTTCTCGGCGAAGAAAAACGGTCCAATGACCTTATTATGTGACAAACTGCACCAAACATTCATCTTCGGACTATCACGAACATGCTCTTGAATAGCGTGAGGATTCTCCGATCCCCAGATCCGCACATTATGCCGGTTTACCTTGCCTGACAAATGGAAAGTGGCTTCGTCCGAGAAGAAAATCTTGGTCATGAAGTCAGGATCAGCGCCGAGACGGTCCAGCATCGTATTGGCGAATTCCACTCGTTTCGGCATGTCATTCGGCTCCAGACGTTGCACTAACTGCACTTTATATGCGTGCAGTTTGAGGCGTTTGTGGACAATCCGTTGTAATGTCGATTTTGGTATTTGAAGTTCCCGCGAAGCTCTTCTTAATGACTTCCGGGGGCTTCGCTCAAATGCGGCTTGAACATTTGCTACCATTTCATCGGATGCTCTGCGACCACCACCATGCTTCTTCAACACAGATCCTGTAGCTAATAATGTATCACGCCACTTCTTTATGCTTCTAGCAGTTGGAGCATCACGGTTAAACACACGCCGGAACTCCCTTTGAACTCTAATGATTGATTTAAACTCCGCATACCACAAAACAGCTTGCGCTTTCATCTGCGGAGTCGCCATTTTCACAAACAATTAAATCTAAGAACGAGAAACGTATCTTTGTGCCATCTACCGACAGGATTCGAAACTTGGTGAGTTTTTCTGTACTATGAACGTTGTTTTAAGTTTCTATCTTCAACCGTTTGCCAGTAAACAAGCAATTGAAATTAGGTCCATTCGAGCGGTCCACCCTGTATATAAGGTGTGACGGGGTAAGTGTAACCTAAAAATTTGGTTAGGTCAACTTTAAGTCTCAATATCACGATGCAAAATGAAGGTAACTGAATCAAATTTGCTGGAGATGTTAGAATTTAAATGTGTAACTCATGTTAACTGTATACACTCCCAACTTACGTAGTTTTGTTAAGCGATAAATTTGGAATTAATTTAAGTGATCGAATAAATATTACATATTCAATTCCTTCTGGATTTTTTCGTGTTGAGACTTGAAAGTAGTTCTGAAGTTCCTTAGGACAGGTTACTGGCCCGACGCTAAGTAGTCCAGTGGTAGGGCTGCTACCTTTTAGTCTCTGGACAGACATTAGGATACTGCATTTACTCAGTACCTGATGGAACGGTTATACCGCCGTGACTCGGTCCTCAGAGCCTCGTTTGTGAAAACGGGTTCTACCACGAGAAGGTGAGGATGAGAATTGAGTAGGAGAGGTTATACACATGTCACTACCCCTTACAACCCTCATCAAGATTAAAAGTGTATAAAACACTGGCTCTTCCAACTCTTTTGTATGGTAGCGAAGTATGGACGTTGAAACAGAAGGATATACAGAGACTTAGATCTGTTGAAATGAGATACCTTCGGAGGACTGCAGGATACACACTACTAGATCACAAAAAAAAAATGAAGACATCTTAGAAGAATTACACATGGAACCTTTAGAAAACAAAATTTCTGATTATAAGTCAAGATGGATGCAACATGTTCATCGAATGGAAGATCACAAAATACCCAAACAAATGTTAAGATATCAACCTGCAGGAAGAAGAAGACCAGGACGTCCACTCAAAAGACTTCCGGATGGTGTTTCTCTTGAGGCCGAAACAGGTCAACAAATGGCCTAAATTCGTGAATGTACTATGATGATGATGATGATGAATATTAAATATCAAATAGTTGTCCGCTAACCCTAAAAAGTTTAATTTTTTTTTCCGTGAAATAAATTCTACAAGTGGAACAAGAGAAGGTAAGACTGCTATCTGTATTAGAAACATACTCTTGTCTCAAGTCACCACACCCACTTCGTATGACGATTGATCTCATTCCGTCCTGCAGAGGGACATGAGTGCTTCACTAAGTAGGAAGTTTCCTAACCATATGTGAGAGAGGAATATGTGGTTAATACATCACCTCGAGGAGACATCTAGTAGGAAACTAATGTATTATTCGGATGGAAGTATATTAAAGTTTGCTCAGATGCCTATTTAATCAGTCTCGAGGTTCTTTTACGAGCCGAAAATCAACAAACTCGAGTCCTACAGCTTAAAGTACCTCCCGGATGACTTGTCCCTTGCAGATTTTTTCATTCTAAACATCCATCCCCAGCCTGGATTGAATGATCCCGTGATCTTCGGGACTAGAAACCAAGGAACGTAACCACTAGACCACCGCGGCCCACACCCCACTTCATATTGGCGCGTAATATCACCACTCCACCCTCTAAACATGTCCAGCACAATTCCAGCACCGCGGGATGAGATGAGATGAATATCCTACTGTAATATACAAGGATGCCGACTGAACGGCGATGTCGCACCACCGCAGGAGAAGAAGAAATTAAACAAAACGTAACGGAGTATGATGAAGTGGCAAGTTAAGTTTTTGGCAGGGAAAACGGGATAAACTCTGAGTAAAACCAAACCTGACTCTACAATTCGACAACAACGAGCCCCACGTGGAGTGAACGAGGCACGAACCCTGGACACAGAGGTGGAGGACGAGAGTCCAACCAGCTGACTCACTGCGTCATAACAAATAATAAACAGACGCTACATGGCCTTAAATGTCAAAGCGTCTCTAAATAAGAAAAGAAACGTGTATATATGTGTGCTTCAGTTTCCTCGCTGGGCGGAATGATGACGTTAATGTGGTCTATTTTCAATTTACACACCACTTCAGTAGACCACTTGACATGCATGATGTATTCTTGTATTGTGAACGGAGAGGAGTGTGTGTTTATGTTCGTGTAGTGTAAAGTGTGTTGTATGATGGATGATGACGTAGGAAAGGGAGAAGATGAAACCCGGTGCCGGCACGTAGCCAACTCCTATAGAAAAGCACCAAGTCTGAACGTCCCCATGTGACGGACGAGCCCGTATCAAAACAGCACCACATGCCTTATCAACATGTTATTGATACTGTAGAGAGGTTTGTAAGTGAAGGCAGGGAAGGAAATCTGGTGCAACCCCTTTTTTTCCAGCCATTACAAATGTACACCACCTCCTCTCCTGAACCGAGATAGAAAATGTTGTAATTAATTCAATTAAATAAAGATAACTTAACAATTAAAATGTCCAACCCCACCTGGTATCAAACCCGGGCCCATTATATAAGTAAGTTGATACTGCGTTTGTTAAAACCTGCGGTTATATCCATCCCGAGCGGAGGATAACAGGCGACAATGAGAAGGAAGCCAACGTGCGTCGTTCAACTGTCTTTCCACATCCTTCCCTTGTTTGTCTGCAACTTGCTGGCCACAAGGAGTGCCCGACACAACAACACATTCAAAATATCCTCACTCAACATTTCCGCTCACAAAGAAGTTTTAAATTTATTTTTATTATAGACGCTTTAACAACAAGGGCATATCTTTAGGTGTAAACACTCGAATGTATATTTTTAAACAAGGTGAACATCTTGAGGACAATTGTGGCCTTCGGGCACTTTTTAGGCCCTAACTATTCCTCACATTTGTCTTAACCATCCATAGTAATTCCGTCCGAGGGCAGGTCCTTCACTGCAATCAAAGCATTTTCATGTCAGCTTTACTAGGGAATTGTAGGTGTGGTAGCTTCCCGTTGCTTTCCACACCGGTGAAGGATGATGATGATGATGATCATATGATTTCGAGGACAGTTTGGGCCTTATCCTTTTTGGTGACATTTGTCTTACACGTGAGGAAAAACCCCAATAAAAACCTAACTCAGAAAAACTATCAAGACCGCGGTTCGAACCCGGGCCCGCTGCGTGACAAGGCAGCACACTACCTCGAAACCACACCGGTGGACATTTGTCTTATAGGCGAGGAAAAACTGCGAGAAAAATTTCACCAAGATCGAACCGAGGCATGCTGTACCTGACGCAAGGACGTTAGCCCTAGATCACAGCAGTGCACATATTAGGAAGCTAGGAAGCTACTTACTTTATTTTACATAATTTAAATTTTATTATATTCTATGTTTTTGTTAGTATTAGATCACATCATCTTTGTATTTTGTTTAGTCTGTATTTTAATATCTTAAAATTGTAATATGTACGAAATTTTTTGTATAATTTTACTATTCGCTGGTTGAGTGGAAGAGAAGGCCTTATGGCCTTAACTCTGCCAGCTAAAATAAAGCATTATTATTATTATTATTATTATTATTATTATTATATTATTTATTATTATTATTTTATTATTATTATTATTATTATTACTTACTTACTTACTTACTTACTTACTCACTGGCACTATCGAACCCGTAGGTTCGTGGCCGCGCGGACATAAGCTCTCCACACATCCCTATCCTGAGCCAATGCTTTCCAATCATTCCCTGTACAATCTACTTCCCTCAAATCATAGTTAATTTTGTTCTCCCACCTCATTCTTGGTCTACCAACTGGACGTTTTCCTTCTGGCTTTGCTGCAAGAAGTTTCCATGCACGTCTTTCATTCCCCATACGTGCAACATGTCCCCGTCGCAGTTTACGAGACTTAACTGTTCTTATTATATCTGGCTTCCTATAAAGACCATGTAGTTCATTGTTATGTAGTCTTCTCCATTCACCTGTCTGTTCATCTCTCTTTGGTCCAAAGGTAAAGATACCATGGAGGGTTTATTATTATTATTATTATTACTATTATTATTATTATTATTTCATTATTATTATCACTATTATTATTATTATTATTATTATTATTATTATTATTATTATTAAAACATTAGGATTCAATTAAGAGGCAGAAGTTATACAGTATCCTGTTGGTGTTCGGAATTCCTAGAAACTTAGTTAGACTTACACGAATGTGTTTATATGGCACAAAGAGTAGGGTGCGTGTAGGCGAACAGTTTTCTGATACTTTTGAAATCCACAATGGGTCACAGCAAGGAGATGCACTATCTCCTCTACTATTTAATTTTGTACTAGAGCATGCCATCAAATCTTTAGAGGATGAGGAAGGCTTACAACTGAATGGTATTAATAAGCTGTTAGTTTATGCTGATATACTATTGGGCGATAGCGAGGAGATACTGAAGGCCAACACGCACACACTACTGAGTAACACTAAGAAATTGGGACTGGAAGTAAATATCAATAAAACTAAATATATGGTCACACGTAGAAATACATTTTATAATGGAAATGGACAGCTAATGACAAATGAGGGAAATTTTGAGGAAGTGGCTGAATTCAAATACCTAGGAACAATAATCACAAATAGGAATGAGATTCACTAAGAAATTAAAAATAGGCTCAATTCTGGAAATGCGTGCTATTATGCATTGCAGGGACCCTTCACGTCCCAACTCCTTTCAAAAACCGCTGAACTGAAAATATATAAAACTCTTATTCTACCAGTTATATTATATGGGTGCGAAACATGGACTCTTACTTTAAGGGAGGAAATGAGATTACGAGTTCTGGAGAATAAAGTTCTTAGGAAAACTTTTGGGCCAAAGAGAGATTAACAGACAGGTGAATGGAGAAGACTGCATAACAGTGAACTACATGGTCTTTATAGGAGGCCAGATATAATAAGAGCATTTAAGTCTCGTAGACTGCGATGGGTTCGGTAGTTAGTTAGTTAGTCTAACAATTATGTAGAAAAATTCGAAAGACAAGAGACTCTATAATTTATAATGCCCCAATCACCTTGTAGGGTTCGTAAGATGGCCCACTGGTGATATAAACTGAGAAGCTACCAGACGTGAAAATCAGATAAATCCTGTTAAGAAAACTGAAACAAAGTTTGTCGGATTGTATCATACTAGCAACGTGAATCCCTGTTCCATATTTAGGTACAAAGTGATATAAACCAAGTCCCCTGTACACTCTGTCATATCCAGGATGTGGTGAAAAGTATAAAAGGGAGTGGCGTAATGTTTACTATCAAGTTCCAACTGAGCAGTCAATCCACCTGCACCTTCTTCACGTCACAGTAACAGTAAGTAACTCCAGCACTCACACAAATATAATCACAACGCCTCTCATAGCTCGTGAGATAAATTTATTGTGTTTCTGTTTTCTGCAAATATTTGTAGAGAAATGTATTCGTGAATTAGATGATGAGTATTTTTAGAATCTCAAAAGAATTATTGACTCCGGACGTGTGGGAACCAGTGATCCTCACCAACTTTCGGAATTATGAAAGCGCGGATGTTTTCTGCAGTACCACTGGTTCCAGAAGAACAAGTAAATTTAATACTACTCACAGTCACAACAAGTAGGAAAGACAAATTAGAAATTAGAAACAACTTTTTCAACAACATTAATGTTATCAGAGATGTCAGTGTATCAGAGACCAATTGAGAAGATCTCGAGTTCAAATCCAGAGGTCGAACAATTTCAACACGTCAAATAGGATTTGACTAAAAATATCTGCTTCATCACAGTTACAATCAAATAATAAGAAGAAGAATATGAATAATAATAGTAATAAAAATAATAATCTGCACTTCAATGTATAGGCATTCAATTGTCTGTTCCGTCTCCAAGCATTTTCCAGCCATCTTCTAGATCTACCCACTGATATATTTCCACTACCTTTGCAGCTCACTATTTGTAGTTATCTTGTAGTTGCATTCTTTCTAGATGTTCGTTTTGTTGTAGCTTATAATATTTTAATGATCATCAAACTCCATGGAACAGGTCTTTGTCTGTTCCGATGTTACACTTTCGTCAGCGGAGGAGAAGGCAATCTTCTAAGGGTAAGGGACCCCAACAGAAAACCGCCGGTTGGGGTTGTGCGACGGGCTGCAAAGCCACCACGTAAAATGATCTTCCTCAATAGTCTCATAATATTTTACCTACCATTAAAAAAAATACAATTCCTCTCGCATTTCTTCATTTTTTATGTGATCTAGTTTTGAACTCCGCTCAAAAATTTCATTTCCAAAGCTCACATTTTATTTTTAATCAACTGAGTTGGTGTTTACTTGATGAAAATCCATATTTATTTATTAATTAAATAAAAATGAAACTAAGTATTATTTTTATTTAATTAATTTTATTTTTTTCTTGATTCTTTTTGTCCACATTTCACTTCCTCAAGGATACGATCGGCAAAGCCATCACTTTATAAAATTTTAATCTCGTGTCTCTTCGAATAATAATAACAATAATAATAATAATTATAATAATAATAATAATAATAATAATAATAATAATCTATATATTAATACTTACTTACTTACTTACTTACTCACTGGCACTATCGAACCCGTAGGTTCATGGCCGCGCGGACATAAGCTCTCCATACATCCCTATCCTGAGCTAATGCTTCCCAATCATTCCCTGTATAATCTACTTCCCTCAAATCATAGTTAATGTTGTTCTCCCACCTCATTCTTGGTCTACCAACTGGGCGTTTTCCCTCTGGCTTTCCTACAAGAAGCTTCCATATATATTAATACGTGAAGGAAATTAACATGTAAATCTGTGAAGCCCTTTTTAAGCAGATTGCGGACAGGGAGGAGTGTGATATTTGGCATAATTAAAGTTCATATAGAGAAGGAGTGCAGAAATAGTATATTACGATACAAGTGAGGTAAGCACTTTTTACTGATGGAGAAAAAGTTTAAGCGCCTCGCCTTTTCAATTTTCGAGGTATGTTACGTGGTCACCTAATGTGTATTCCATACTATTTTTTTGGTCGATGTGACTAATTTTTATTAAATATAGTAATAAATGAATTAAAATATTGGTTGGATCTAAATGACTTCTATGAGAAAGAAACATTTGGGTATTGTTGCTATGTAGCTTTTTATTTGTTTTATTATAAGCAAGGATTGTTGGCTGTGGAGACATTTTATATGTAGCACCGTGATTAGAATCTGTTTGATAATTTTATTATGGAAGGAGTCATGGTAGATGATAGAGAAATTGAAGAAACCTGGAGAGTGGGATGTTCTGCATTAATTCCAGATCTTACTTACTTACTCACTGGCACTATCGAACACGTAGGTTCATGGCCGCACGGAAATACGCTCTCCATACATCCCTATCCTGAGCTAATGCTTTCCAATCGTTGCCTGTATAATCTACTTCCCTCAAATCATAGTTAATGTTATTTTCCCACCTCTTTCTTGGTCTACCAACTGGGCGTTTTCCCTCTGGCTTTCCTACAAGAAGCTTCCATGCAAGTCTTTCAATCCCCATACGTGCAACATGTCGTGCCCATCGCAGTCTACGAGACTTAACCCTTCTTATTATATCTGGCTTCCTATAAAGACCATGTAGTTCATATTTATGTAGTCTTCTCCATTCACCTGTCTGTTCATTTCTCTTTGGTCCAAAAATTTTCTTAAGTACTTTATTCTCAAATACTTGTAATCTCCTTTCCTCCCTTAAAGTAAGAGTCCATGTTTCGCATCCATATAATATAACTGGTAGAATCATAGTTTTATATATTTTCAGTTTAACGTTTTTTGAAAGGAGTTGGGACATCAAGAGTCTCTGCAATTCATAATAGCACGCATTTCCAGAATTGACCCTATGTTTAATTTCCTTGTGCATCACATTCCTATTTGTGATTATTGTTCCTAGGTATTTGAATTCAGCCACTTCCTCAAAATTTCCCTCATTTTTCATTAGCTGTCCATTTCCATTATATATTGAATTTCTACGTGTGACCATATATTTAGTTTTATTGATATTTACTTCCAGTCCCAATTTCTTAGTGTTACTCAATAGTGTGTGCGTGTTGGCCTGTTTCTATATCTCTATAAAGTACTTCACACATCATCGCCTAATTATTTTATCACGCCGCTTCATCAGACTATCCTTCACACATAATCTTGACACTCGATCTCATCAGCACATTGTCCTTTATATCCCTCCTCATCACACTGTATATTATTCATTATCTTTTACGGTCTCACTTACCAAAACATGGAATTCCCTTCCGACCTATGTCAGAGACTGTCAAACCATAACATCCTTCAAAAACAAACTAGAATTATTTAATAACAAACTAACTTATGCACCTCACTGATAATATTCTTTTAACAATATTAATATATTTAATTATTTATGAAAATAATATTAAGAATAACAAATATTTTTGTTTTGTTTTAAATATTGTATAATCGTAAAATTAGTTTTCTATATCTCATTATTTTCCTTTGTTTTTTATATACACTAGACAGGGACAATTTAATATGTCTTGCTTGTATACATTTTATTATTAGTTTTAGTCTTAATTTTAACTGACATTAACTGGTTGTATTATAGATCGTAATATATTAGATATTATCTTTTGATCAAATTTTTACTTAGTGTTTAATATTAGAGATAATTAAGATTGTTATATTCTGATGTAACATATGTTTGTCCTGGTAATTGGAAGAGAAGGCCACATGGCCTTAACTCCACCAGGCTAAATAAATCTAATCTAATCTAATCTATTAATTGTTTGTTTAAATTTTATATAATTTGAAAAAATATAGGCTAATTAACTGTGTAGCCTTGGCAGAACCTGGCCAGTATAGCAATACAAATACCCAAGGAAATGTCAAAAGACGTGTTATTGTGTTTTAATATGGCTTAGCCAAGCAATACTACATATTTCCTATTCATCGTGTGTTTGAAATAAATACAAAATTGATCCTGAGAGCTATGCCGGCGGTAGCATTGCTGCCGATAGGATTACTCATGCCGGACTGGTCGAAGGTGATAAGCCAGACGAAAAAAGTACCTTCGTCGAAACAGTGACGATTTTTCACCGTAAAAATACAACCGCCAAGAAATGCGGACATGGGTTCAACTGGGGTAAAATTTTCCCGGAGGTCAAATAGTCCCCCCATTAGGTTCTCCTGCGGGGACTATTTCAGGGAACCCATGCCAAAGACTTTAAGGGAGGAAAGGATATTACAAGTATTTGAGAATAAAGTACTTAGGAAAATTTTTGGACCAAAGAGAGATGAACAGACAGGTGAATGGAGAAGACTACTAAAGAGTGAACTACATGGTCTTTATAGGAAGCCAGATATAATAAGAATAGTTAACTCTCGTAGACTGTGATGGGCAGGACATGTGGCGCGTATAGGGAATGAAATAATTGCATGGAAGCTGCTTGTAGGAAAGCCAGGGGGAAAACGACAAGTTGGTAGACCAAGAATGAGGTGGGAGAATAACATTAACTATGATTTGAGGGAAGTAGGTTTCACAGGGAATGATTGGTATGCATTAGCTCAGGATAGGGATGTATGGAGAGCTTATGTTCACGCGGCCATGAACCTACGCACTCTATAGTGCCAGTGAGTAAGAAAGTAATGCATCATGACGTATTTGTCACAAACTTAAAAATTTTATGAATTGTGGTCCAATTTCAACCACTGGGCGACCACTAGTAATAATAAATCAATCTGTTTTCAGACAAAACACAACACATCAAGTGCATATAATCAAAAATGTTAGCATTACATATGGTGTCATAGTATTTAAATGAGAATAAAATAAAATCATTTTTGTGGATAAAAACGAGTTTTTAATTTGCATTCAAGAAAGACAAATTTTATATCATCATCACACACAATCCCCAGTTTTCAAATTGCAATATTCTGACGTCATTCAAAACAGACTCCCCACATCTCAGTCTTACTCTACCAATTTTTCTTTCTACATCGTGACATTGATTTAAAAATTCTCTTTTCAATTCTCACATCAGACATTCAAACTAAATGTCCAGGACATTTCACTTTGTTTTTAATTTTTGTAAATTTAACAATATCTGATTCATTACAAATGTTTATTTAGAGAAGTAATTTTTTTAAGTGGACGTGATTGTGTGTTGTAGGTTATGTTGGTAATACTAGTTCTCCTGATGGTGTTCACACCGAGCAGACCACTGGAGTGTCCAACACAATGCCGCTGCAGTAATTACAAAACTTGGTGCAAACACTCCAGACTGTACAAACTGCCAACACAACTACCAGACACAACAGAGTTACTCAGCATCCACTACGACGATATTAAAATACTCAATAGAGCCATGGTAACTAGCAGCGGGTTGTGGAACTTAACACACCTTCAGCTAAACTGGGTTCAGTTACAACAAATCGAACCCGGTTCATTTAAACACATGAATATCTTAGAGAAATTGATCATCACAAACAACAACATAAGTGTGTTACAAGCTGACACTTTCAAATACCTTAACAAACTGTATTATTTAGAGTTAAGAGGTAACCATATAAATCAATTACCAGGCAGAGTATTTTCACACCTTGTTAATGTGAGGTATCTGTATCTAGATATCCATAGTGAGCCATTTTTAAAATACAGACTGGGGTGTGGAACGATGACATCACCATGGATATTAATAAATATTTGTCAGGATAATCAGGAACTTAGTGCATTTCAACATCAACTCTGTTTCTTCACTAAAATGCATATCAATTTTATATCATCTACCTACAACACTGAAATTCGATTTGTAGGCGTAGCTAGAGTTACTCATCTGGAATTATTATCTTTTAAAATTGGAATATTAACTAACATTTTCAATTGTTTAGAGAAATTAACAAAATTAGAAATTAAGTTTGGAATATTGCATGACATAGAAATCGGAACTTTTGAAAACTTGACACATTTAAACTACCTTAGGCTCTCAAACAATGAACTTACAGAAATAAGATCTGGTATGTTCAGAGGCCTTCGATCCTTGAAAGTTCTAAAATTAGAAGATACACACATATCTATATTAGAACATAATGCGTTCGAAGGTCTTCAATCTTTGGAAAGTTTGAGTTTGGCAGCTTGTCAAATAACTCATATAAACAATGACACTTTCTTACCATTGAATAATTTAAGAGAATTATTTATTAGTTATCCATATTATAAGCCAATAAATGTTAATTCTACCTTATTTATTTCATTCAAGAATAACACTTTCTCTAAGTTGAAAACGCTCAGTGTTGTCGAATTGTCTCATATTCAATTCACCTTAGAAGCCGGAACATTCACAGAGGTTTGGGCCATTCAAATATTTTCAGAAAACATATCACACAAGTTACAAAATGTATATTATAGTGATATTAAGTACGAAATCACTTTGCAGAGAGTAACTTTTGTAATGAAGGCAACATTTGGTGACATAGAAATCAAAGCTACTGTAAAGTCAGTACAAGGTCACCAAACATTGAAAGAGTTGCAATTGTTTGTAAATGGAGAAACTCCTAATCTTAAGTCACAAGTTCAAGATTTAATAGAAAATACAGTAAATTTCACACAACTCAACAAGATTCCCATACACCTGGATATAAGTAACTATAATTCAGTGATCTTTAAACAAAATATATTCTTCGGATTTCCAATTGTAAAATCTCTGGCTTTAAAAAACAGTAAGATGTTAAAAATACACGCAAATGAATTCACGCAATTAAAATCACTGACATTTCTCACTATAAAAAGTAACCAACATGTATTTATAGCTCCAGGTGCATTTACTGGACTCTACAAATTAAAGAAACTTGTATTATATAGCAACCGTCAAATTTCATTTAAACATAAGTTGACTATTTGTGATGGAAATAATAGAAACTATCTTAATATAAATCAATCTGAATCATCACAATTTGCAGACGGCATGTTTCTAGGACTTGATAACTTGGAAATACTTCGCGTTTACGATATTAAATTTTATGACAATTCACGTTTATCTCTCACCAGAGGTACTTTTCGAGGCTTGTACAATATAAGAGAAATACACATGAGATTTACTGGCATAAAGGAAATACCTACCGGAGTCTTCGGCGCTGAGTGTGTAGACAATTTTACATTATCGTGTAAAAATGTATCTCAACCATCGCCATATTGCAACGACACTCATGCTCTCAAGACATTGCAACATTTAGATTTATCTAATAATGACATACAACATATCCACCAGCATGCTTTTATATCCTGCATAAGTCTAAAAACATTAAATCTAGAATGGAATATAATGTTGACACTAGACAACACTTTTCTATTCACACCAGCCCTCACAACACTCAACATGCGTGAGTGTAATGTAACCAAGATCCCCAACAATACATTTGAATGCACTCCTAGTATTTTCGATCTCAAATTAAAAATAAGGGATTCAACTCCACATGTCACTCCATTTATTCCACTGAAACAACTGAAAGTAGCTTACATCAATATTTATAAATATAATTTAACATGTGACTTGTACGAAACATGGCTTTGGTTTGAGGACAACCACGTAGAGACAAACTTCTATCAGAATTACTTGCCTGATATAAATCTTCACAATCTTAACTGTAACAGAACACATCAAGAGAGCCAACAACCACACAACAATAAAGTAAATATAAAAGACTCGTTGTATTTGAAACAATACATTGAACCTATTATTCTAGCTGTTATAACAACGTCAGGAACTGTCTTCAATAGCTTCCTTTTGTTCGTGTCCCTCTGGAACTCCGACATGCGCACAAAACACAATTCTTGTATAATGCATTTATCTATAACAGACACTTTATCACTTATATTAAATCTAACCCTAAGTTACTGGAACACTTTACATGTCAACTGGGAACTGGGGGTGGTTACTTGTAAAATGTTCATGTTTCTCAAAGATGTTACTTTAGTTGCAAATATATTTTCAATTGTAGCGTTAAGTGTTGAAAGATTTCTCGTTGCTCGAATTTCCAAAGATTTCAGAAAGGCTTGTAAGACTGACTACCCAATATGGTGGTTACTTGTTATGACGTGGGTCTCTGGTATTATTCTCTCGCTCCCTACTTACTATAACGCTTCTGTAAACACCAGATGTCTATACTGCCCACCCAATAACGAAGAATACATCAAAAGAGTTTGGATTTACCAATTCATTGTGCATTATTTTTTACCGGCTGTTGTGATATGTACCTTAAACACAATGACTTCACGATACCTTAGCCAAAGCATTAAGAACATGCCAGGAGTAGTTAAAGACAACACAAGAACCAAAAACAGGGAAACTGTTGCAAATATAGTGACCATTCTCTCTTCCATATTTGTTTTCAGCTATCTGCCTAATTTCACCCTCAGGATACTTGTAGCCTGGTCTGTTATCGACATAGAAGATGCCTTGTTGTGTTCTTTCGTCAGCTTCTGTTTCTTTCTTTTACTGCAATACCCTGTTTAACCCTATTTCTATTTTCATTATGAGTTCTAAATATAAAAATTACTACTTCAAATATTTCCCCTTTCTCAGAAGTAACGCGGATACAAAAATCAGTCACCCTGCCAAGAAAATCAATTAGAATAAATTTGAAAATGTTGCAAATTATGGTTTTGAATTTGCTAGTAGAACTCTTGTTACAGACATTGAAATGTATTCTCTTAGAAAATGAAACAGACCGGACACAATCAGATGGAATTAAACATTTACCACAAACACAACAACTGTTCATAATGTGATCCAAGATATGGACACGTTCAATTATTTCAATAAACCATTTAACAAGGTCGCTTAACGATGATTTGGGAATGATTCATAATACATGGACAACAGATTTCACTTTATGAACCGGAATCATAGTAGAGGATTTCGGGTAATTTGAACCACTGTCTTGAATTTGTTGCTTTTTAAATAAAGGGATTTGAATTTTGTTTAATTACAGTGATTATCGCTAGTGTTGTAACTATGAAATGGCACTGTTATTTTATTCAAATACGGAAACATTTTCATAAATCACATTCTTTTACATTACAAGAAAGGTCCACTTTAAACTCCACATTGGAAAAAGTTGCCCCCAGTGTCCACTTTAGTTCATTTTTAAGGTTACTTACTCTATTACTTTATACAGACATACACAGATTAATTTGAAAGTATTTATGACTGATCATAATTTCAAAGCGTTGATATTTAATGTTTTAAAAATTATTGTTGATTATAACATTCACACGTCATTCAACTGCAAAAAGCGACGGTCTTTGGATTTAGTAAAATTATAGGGATATTATACTAAATTAATGAAGTGAATGGTTTTTACAGATAGCATCCTCAGTGATAAAATATACGTATTCGTGTAAAATGGACCCAGGTCCTCGTGGAAGAACCACATTAACAGAATTCCTTTATGTTTAATTATTTTATGCAGCAACCACGTCACATAATATCAAACCAAACCCGTCAGTTTATTAAAACAGCATCTACATAATATAATATATTTAGGAGTTTTTTCAACATTTGTAATATTCAACAGCAGAAATTAAGAATTGATTCTTAGCTTGAAAAACTTTTAAAGTGATCATTTTCATAAATATCACAAATAAACCCTTCTTCGCATGCAGAATAAAAGACACTGGCCTTAAAATGTTAAAGCTGATGAAGGGAAGGAGTTAAAATATTTTCTGTTCGAGCGCAGTACCAATTAAAGAAGATACAACAGGGTCCCCTCAAACAGAAGGGTCGAAATTACTCGAACTTCCCTATACTAGTAGAATGTAAATTTCTGTTAATACAATTATATTCTTTTGAAGTACAGGGATTAATTATAACAAATTGTAGTATATCACAAAGCATTTCAAACAACGAATAGCCCTTATGGATACACACTTCACAGTACGATAATGCGGTAGGTAACATTCAAATTAATGTATTCATGTTTGGAGTTTGCATGCAATACGTAATACAATTAAAGAGAAAAATTTCTGCCTCAACAGGCATTTGAACCTATGTTCTGCAACTTTGTGAGTTGGCATTCTTTGAGCTACCCAGGCACCGTTGGACAACATGCCAGCGCGAATCTAGAAATCCTGTGATCAAATCCTGATTCAGTCATAATTTTTTTCTCTTTTGTTCTAATACATTAATCTGTACATAATTAAAAACATAAAATCATGTTTGGTAGAATACAGACGATCAGCGATATAAGATCAGCATTTTTATTTGGATAACATAATGTCATGAACCTGTTACTTCTGGTTTAAGAGAAACATATATTCTATTTCACTGATTAAAAAATATGATCAACCTACAGATTGCGTTATGTAAACTTTCAGTATTAAAATATATGCAAAATAATTATTTGCAATGTTAATTTAATGAAGTGACATAAATACTGTACATAACTCCAAACACATGCTTTGCTTTTATTGTGGATCATATTACAATCAGAGAAGACCTGCTCCATACCTGCGGCCTAAAACAAACGCCCTAATCTAATGTACGTCTATTTGATGGTAATATCAATGTAACGTTAGTTTTGTTGTAATGATAATTTCTAGCTGCACCACATGTTAGAGTTAAGTAGGTGAACCACCTGTAAACTGAACATCGCACCTTCTGTTTCTTGTGCTCACATATTTGCAAATCACAAGCTCAAGGAAAGTAAGTTACAAACAAACTGATTCTAGTTACCATGGAATATCTTTTCAACTCAAATATTTGTTAAGTTAAAGTAAGAATTGTTTTCAGAATTTTAAATTGTAAAATATAAAAAATATGAATTAAAAGTATTCCACACAACGACACTTGTTTCCGCATCAAATTACTAATCTTCTTTCCAGCAGCAAATAAAACAACAAACGAATTACTATTGTTTCTGCAAACATCGCTATATAGGAATTAATTACTGCTATGGGACGTAAATTATAAAGCTGCAGCCTAATCGATATTCACTTTTGTTATTTATCATTAAGTTGGCAACAAGTTAAATACACTAAATATCTTTCTCCTGCAAAACACAAAATACTACACTCTCTTCACGTTCAGATCGAAACTTACGTAAACTAAAATTTCCAACAAACTAGGAGATTCATTTCACCAAGAATGGAAGAATTGGTGTCGGTACTGATTAAATAATAAATTCAGTGGAGGAACCAAGTGTCGTGACGGAGTGTTTTAATGTTATGTAACGTGTGTACTGTCAGTCAGTAACAGAATGTTCATATAACTAACAAAAAATATAGTTTGTTACGTAGGTGATAGTTTGTAAATTATTTACAAATTTTGTTTAATTTTGTCAAGTTAATTAGATAGGGTTTGTGCACTGTACTTTACTGTGGTAAAAACTGTTGTTATTATTACTATTTGTAGTTTGTAATGTGTTTAGTTGTGACATGTGTTGTGAGGGATCTCTAGCCACAGTTTATGAACTCTGGTGTCGCTGAAAATGCTTCTACTAGACATTCAAGTGTTTATTGAGAATATATACACTGAAATTAGAGTTGAACAATAAAAGTACAATTGTAATGGAAACAGTGTGACAACATTTCCAACTATTTGTTAGCACTTGTATTGTTTAAACCCTGATATTATTTTTTCTCAGAGGACTCCTAAAGAAAAGTTGCTCTATGCTGTACACTTGATGATGTGAAAATGCATAAAAAGTAAATTTCACAAATGATGATGCATAAAATAACCCAGTTTTACTACAAAAATAAAATAAAGCGATAAGAATTTGTGGAAAATGAAGTGAATGCGAAGTGTCTGAGAAAAATGATTTTCACTATTTCTGAATACTAATAAAACATATATATTTAATTTTAATTTTGCTTCCTCCCTAAGAAACTAACCCTTGTGCTCAGGGGCACAGGTTGAATACCAAAACATCAAGTTTTCAATGTTGTTAATGTATTGTTTTTATGCATTTAATATGGTAAATAAATATATGCCTTCATTAAATATCATTGTTGTCATATTTCAAATCAAACTCCTTTGTTACCTCCTGTCTGGTAATTATTTACAAACATTCATAATTATTTCATTACGTCATTCTTGATTATGTCTCTTGCACTAATTAAACTATCATGTCTTGATGATGTCATTCCCAACTTAGAAACACAATAATTACATTCCCAAGGAAATTACAACAGGATTTGTAACTGAATAATCGCCCAGTACAACAGTGTGTGTGTGTGTGTGTGTGTGTGTATATATATATATATATATGTATATATATATATATATATATATATATACACATATATATACATATATATATATATATATATATATATATATGCAAATTGAGTTTACATTAAAAAAACGCTAATGGTACATGGTAGTTTTAATAACTAAAAATTAACTTTAAAAAACTAGAGTTACAACATCATTCAGGGTGGCTATTCAAATTACGTGTGGCTTTATTTTCATCAATTCTATAAAATAAATAAAAATCCGCCTAATTAAAAATTTACAAATAATTCAAATTTTGTTTAACGATATAGTGTCAAGGTGGCAACTAAATGGGAGACAAGTATCTCGGATGAGCTTTTTTATTCATCTCGGATGAGTTTTTTTTGTCTCAGTTGGGGCAATGAAAATATCTTCACTCGAGTATGTCCTCTCGTATGAAGAACATTTATCGGGATAAGCAGATTCCCGGGTAAGTATAACATGAACATAATTTTGACTTGAAGCCGCTGCAGTTCACAAATTGCCTAACAAATAAACTTATATTAATGTTCGTATTCATTTTACAAATATGCACATATCTCGAACAGAAATGTGACGTAAGAGTAAAGGAAGTGGTGGTTTGCTGACATTTAAATAAACGAGCCCCGCACTTGATAAACTTGCTGCAGTGTTTTAGTTACAGCACATTCGTTTTCAATTCTTTATAATTCCCCCTCCTCCCTCTAATTCATTTTTCGGTGTGCCATGGGTCTCTTACCCCCATTTTATCTTCTGCAGATTGTAAGTTATTGCACGACGAGTCAGGTTGAAATCATTCCACGTGTTGTAGAATTATGGTGTAACATGCATAGGTCGTTATCGATAAACGTTATAATTCAACCCGCTCTTAAACCCAGGGGTGCTAGGGGTATTTTACCGCTTACAACCACATTGCCGAAACATAATTAATATTATCAAGTTTGGTAACATTTGCTCCAGGCAATACACACATTATATCTATTTCCATCTTTGGATTTTTACAGCTGCTGCCGTCTTCCCGTGCCAAACTTCCAAAGCCTACGATCTTGTTCATTTTCAATGATTTGCCCTCTTGCTTGCATTACTATCTTCATGCTTCCCGTCCATGTTAAATTCGGCCTCCCTCTTTTCTTCTTTCTGGTCGGTTGCCATTAATATAGATGTTTCGCCATAATTCATCCTCCATTCTTAAAATATGTCCTAACCATTTTAGTTCCTTCTCCTCAATTATTTCAATAATGCTTTCTTCTGCTTCCTTTATGTTTCTTTTTTCCATATTTGTGACATGTTCTAATTTTGACTTTCTGACACTTCTGCGTAAATAATTCATTTGTAGAGCTATTAGTCTATTCTTGTAGTACTTCACACCTTGCCTTTCTTAGGGGTGCTAGAGGTCAAACATTCAATGTCATCGAATGTGTAGCCAATCAGTTTTCCGATCCTAAAAACTATGGATTCAGCAATTATCTCCATTATTTCTTTATTTTCGTTTTCACTGTGTTACCCCTCGAACTTTTAAGGGCGCTATTGCACGTATGGGGAATGAAAGACTTGCATGGAAGCTTCTTGTAGGAAAGCCAGAGGGAAAACGCCCAGTTGGTAGACCAAGAATGAGGTGGGAGAATTACATTAACTATGACTTGAGGGAGTAGATTATACAGGGAATGATTGAAAACATTAGCTCAGGATAGGGATGTGTGGAGAGCTTATGTCCGCGTGGCCACGAACCTACGGGTTCGATAGTGCCAGTGAGTAAGTAAGTAAGTAAGTAAGTAAGTAAGTAAGTAAGAGTCAAATTTGGGTTTAAAGGACACATGGACTTCCAGCACTATGGTAGTTAGATTTGGGGTTTCAAAAAGAACGGAAGTACTAAATAAGGTATATACGCATTTTCTAAAATATATTACAGGACTTAGTAAGGCCGTTTCTAACTGTGGAATTTTATATGAATTCGGGTCATTCCAGGACGACATTAACTGTAAAATTCGTGTACTCAAATACTGGTTGCGAGTAATCCAAGGTGAACAAACAATGCTTAGAGCAATTTGTTACGACCACCAAATTAAAAACATAGATGTTAAATTTTGGGCAGACGAGGTTAGGAGAGAACTCCAAAAGATCGGGATGGGCTGGATATGGGAAAAAGGGACTGAAAATCGCAAGATCGTGTGGAGAAAAATAAGGAGGAGGTACTTAGATATAAACCAACAAGATTCTTTCGCCGAATGTACAGGAAAACGCTCACTGTGTTTACAAAGAGACCTAAAACACGTCTGGGGAGAAGAATCGTATATACTCAACCTAGGATTTAAGGAGAGATCAGGGCTTGCTTGGTTTAGGCTAGGGGCATGGAAATTTCTAAAAATTAGCGACGATCACGATATGCGAATATGTCCAATGTGCGGGAACTTTGAAGATGAGATACATATATTAGGAAAATGTAATGATTTAGAATATTGGAGACGTCAGTTATTACCGGAAAGATTTCTAAATTCAAATCGGGAAAGATTGGCATGCTACGAATTATTGGTAAATCCAGAAAATTGGATAAACCTCGGTAAATTTCTGGACAAAACGCGGAAAATAAGGACAACAGACATTCATGAATAAATATATGTTATCAAAATGCAATACAATTAATTCTTAACAATTATATATAAATTATTTAGTGTATAATGCTATTGTGTTATTATTTAATTGTAATACTATTGTGTTTTCTTTATGTAATTGTAATGTTAATGTTTTTTAGTGTATAATGCTATTGTGTTATTATTTAATTGTAATATTATTATGTTTTCTTAATGTAATTGTAATGTTGTTGATTTTTTGTTGTTTATTTTTCTTTACACTAGTTCCAATTATTACTTTATTGTAACGGACTGTCAACAGCACGTACGGCTTACTGCCCGTGCGACCCATATTTGTAAATAATATTGTAAATATCTTACTTTTTGTCTAATAAAGTCCTACTACTACTAATGGGATTATCTACCCCACAAGCTATGAATTCGACAACAAAATGTGTCGTTTTCATAATTGTTTCATATTTCCCCCCTCTAACCCTTTCTTTGGTTGCTAGGGGTAACTTATTACACGACGAGTTTGGTTGAAATTGCTCAGCGAGTTCTAGAATTATGCTGGAACATATTTAGGTCGTTGTCGATAAACGTTCTAATTCAACCCGCTCTTAAACCCAGGGGTGCTAGGGGTATTTTACCGCTGACAACCACATTGCCGGATCATAATTTATATCAACTTTGGTAGAATTTGCTCAGCCGTTCCAGATTCCTGCAGAAATACGCACATTCATTTATATATATATATATATATATATATATATATATATATGAAAGTTTTCTTGGGTTTTCCGTGCCTTGGATTCAAGTTCGGCCTCTCTCCACTGATTCTTTGATAATGCCATGTGGGATCATCCTGAATCGTAAAAAAAAAATGGAATCAGTGGCCAGAGGCCGAACTTGAATCCAAGGTGCGGAAAACCCAAGAAAACTTTCATATTTATACTTATATCCGCGAAAATGTGCAATATATATATATATATATATATAATGATTTATTTTAGCTGGCAGAGTTAAGGCCATAAGGCCTTCTCTTCCACTCAATCAGCGAATAGTAAAATTATACAAAAATTAGATTAGATTAGATTAGATTAGATTTATTTAGCCTGGTGGAGTTAAGGCCATGTGGCCTTCTCTTCCACTCACAGGACAAACATATGTTACATCAGAATATAATAATCTTAATTATCTCTAATATTAAACACTAAGTAAAAATTTGATCAAAAGATAATATCTAATATACATATTACGATCTATAATACAACCAGTTAATGTCAGTTAAAATTAAGACTAAAACTAATAATAAAATGTGTACAAGCAAGGCATATTAAATTGTCCCTGTCTAGGGTATATAAAAAACAAAGGAAAATAATGAGATATAGAAAACTAATTTTACGATTATACAATATTTAAAACAAAACAAATAAAAATATTTGTTATTCTTAATATTATTTTCATAAATAATTAAATATATTAATATTGCTAAAAGAATATTATCAGTGAGGTGTATAAGTTAGTTTGTTATTAAATAATTCTTTAGTTTGTTTTTGAAGGATGTTATAGTTTGACAGTCTCTGACATAGGGCGGAAGGGAATTTCATGCTTTGGTAAGTGAGACCGTAAAAGATAATGAATAATATACAGTGTGATGAGGCGGGATATAAAGGACAATGTGCTGATGGGATCGAGTGTCAAGATTATGTGTGTCGGATAGTCTGATGAAGCGGCGTGATAAATAATTAGGCGATGATGTGTAGTATTTTATACAGAAGGGATAAAGAATTACGTACATATTACAATTTTAAGATATTATTAAAATACAGACTCAACAAAATACAATGATGATGTAATCTAATACTAGCTAATACTAACAAAAACTTATATATAAGGTGTGACGGGGTAAGTGTAACCCAAACTTTGGTTAGGTCAACTTTAAGTCTCAATATCACGATGCAAAATGAAGATAATCAAATTTGCTTGGAGTTTGCTGGAGATGTTAGAATTTAAATGTGTAACTCATGTTAACTGTATACACCCCCAACTTACGTATTTTTTTAAGCCATAAATTTGGAATTAAATTAAGTGCAAGAATAAATATTTAACATCAAATAGTTGTCCACTAACCCTAAAACGTTTAAATTTTTTTCCGTGAAATAAATTCTACAAGTGGAACAAGAGAAGGTAAGACTGCTATCTGTATTAGAAACATACTCTTGTCTCAAGTCACCACACCCACTTCGTATGACGATTGATCGATCTCATTCCGTCCCGCAGAGGGACATGGGTGCTTCACTAAGTAGGAAGTTTCCTAACCATATGTGAGAGAGGAATATGTGGTTAATACATCACCTCGAGGAGACATCTAGTAATAAACTAATGTATTAGTCGGATGAAAGTCGATTAAAGTTTGCTCAGATGCCTATTTAATCAGTCTCGAGGTTCTTTTACGAGCCGAAAATCAACAAACTCGAGTCCTACAGCTTAAAGTACCTCCCGGATGACTTTACCCTTGCAGATTTTTTCATTGTAAAAATCCATCCCCAGCCGCACTTCAATGAACTCGTGACCCTCGGGACTAGAAACAAGGAACGTAACCAGTAGACCACCGCGGGCCACACCCCACTTCATATTGGCGCCTAATAACACCACTGCACCCTCTAAACGTGTCCCGCACAATTCCAGTACCCAGGGATGAGATGAGGTAATTACCCTACTGTAATACACAAGGATGCCGACTGAACGGCGATGTTGCACCACCGCAGAGGAAGATCAAATTAAAGTAAACGTAACGGAGTATGATGAAGTGGTAAGATAAGTTTTTGGCGGGAAAACGGGATAAACTCTGAGTAAAACCAACCCTCACTCTACGATTCGCCAACAACAAACCCCACGTGGCGTCAACGAGACAAGAACCTGGGACACAGAGCTGGAGTCCAACCAGCTAACTCATTCCGTCATAACAAACACATAATAAACAGACGCTACATTATCTTAAATATCAAAGCGTCTCTAAATAAGAAAAATAAATGTGTATGCGTGTGTTCTAATGTAACCCACCGCCGTTTATGTGCTTCGGCTTCCGCGCTGGGCAGAATGATGACGTTAATGTGGCCTATATTGAATTTACACACCACTTCAGTAGACCACTTGACATGCATGATGTATTGTTGTATTGTGAACAGAGAGGAGTGTGTGTTTATTTTCGTGTAGTGTAAAGTGTGTTGTATGAGGGATGATGACGTAGGAAAGGGAGAAGACGAAACCCGGTGCCGGCACGTAGCCAACTCCTGTAGAAAAGCACCAAGTCTTAACGTCCCCATGTGACGGACGAGCCGCTATCAACAGCACCACATGCCTTCTCAACATGTTATGTACTGTAGAGAGGTTTGTAATTTAAGGCAGGAATCTGGTGCACATCCAGCCATTACAAATGTACACCACCTCCTCTCCTGACCCGAGATAGAAAATGTTGTAATTAATTCAATTAAATAAAGATAACTTAACAATTAAAATGTCCAACCCCACCTGGTATCAAACCCGGGCCCATTATATAAGTAAGTTGATACTGCGTTTGTTAAAACCTGCGGTTATATCCATCCCGAGCGGAGGATAACAGGCGACAATGAGAAGGAAGCCAACGTGCGTCGTTCAACTGTCTTTCCACATCCTTCCCTTGTTTGTCTGCAACTTGCTGGCCACAAGGATTGCCCGACACAACAACACATTCAAAATATCCTCACTCAACATTTCCGCTCACAAAGAAGTTTTAAATTTATTTTTATTATAGACGCTTTAACAACAAGGGCATATCTTTAGGTGTAAACACTCGAATGTATATTTTTAAACAAGGTGAACATCTTGAGGACAATTGTGGCCTTCGGGCACTTTTTAGGCCCTAACTATTCCTCACATTTGTCTTAACCATCCATAGTAATTTCGCCCGAGGGCAGGTCCTTCACTGCAATCAAAGCATTTTCATGTCAGCTTTACTAGGGAATTGTAGGTGTGGTAGCTTCCCGTTGCTTTCCACACCGGTGAAGGATGATGATGATGATGATCATATGATTTCGGGGACCGTTTGGGCCTTAACCTTTTTGGTGACATTTGTCTTACAGGTGAGGAAAAACCCCGATAAAAAACCTTACTCAGAAAAACTATCCCGACCGCGGATCGAACCCGGGCCCGCTGCGTGACAAGGCAGCACACTACCTCGAAACCACACCGGTGGACATTTGTCTTATAGGCGAGGAAAAACTGCGAGAAAAATTTCACCAAGATCGAACCGAGGCATGCTGTACCTAACGCAAGGACGTTAGCCCTAGATCACAGCAGTGCACATATTAGGAAGCTACTTACTTTATTTTACATAATTTAAATTTTATTATATTCTATGTTTTTGTTAGTATTAGATCACATCATCTTTGTATTTTGTTTAGTCTGTATTTTAATATCTTAAAATTGTAATATGTACGAAATTTTTTGTATAATTTTACTATTCGCTGGTTGAGTGGAAGAGAAGGCCTTATGGCCTTAATTAACCCTGCCAGCTAAAATAAAGCATTATTATTATATTATTATTATTATTATTATTATTATTATTATTATTACTAATATTACTATTATTATTATTTTATTATTATTATCACTATTATTATTATTATTATTATTATTATTATTATTATTATTATTATTATAAAATTACGATTCAATTAAGAGGGAGAAGTTATACAGTATCCTCTTGGTGTTCGGAATTCCTAAAAACTTAGTTAGACTTATACGAATGTGTTTATATGGCACAAAGAGTAGGGTGCGTGTAGGCGAACAGTTTTCTGATACTTTTGAAATCCAGAATGGGTCAAAGCAAGGAGATGCACAATTTCCTCTACTATTTAATTTTCTACTAGAGCATGCCATCAAATCTTTAGAGGATGAAGAAGGCTTACAACTGAATGGTATTAATAAGCTGTTAGGTTATGCTCATATACTATTGGGCGATAGCGAGGAGGTACTGAAGGCCAACACGCACACACTACTGAGTAACACTAAGAAATTGGGACTGGAAGTAAATATCAATAAAAGTAAATATATGGCCACACGTAGAAATACATTTTATAATGGAAATGGACAGCTAATGACAAATGAGGGAAATTTTGAGGAAGTGGCTGAATTCAAATACCTAGGAACAATAATCACAAATAGGAATGAGATTCACTAAGAAATTAAACATAGGCTCAATTCTGGAAATGCGTGCTATTATGCATTGCAGGGACCCTTCACGTCCCAACTCCTTTCAAAAACCGCTGAACTGAAAATATATAAAACTCTTATTCTACCAGTTATATTATATGGGTGCGAAACATGGACTCTTACTTTAAGGGAGGAAATGAGATTACGAGTTCTGGAGAATAAAGTTCTTAGGAAAACTTTTGGGCCAAAGAGAGATTAACAGACAGGTGAATGGAGAAGACTGCATAACAGTGAACTACATGGTCTTTATAGGAGGCCAGATATAATAAGAGCAGTGAAGTCTCGTAGACTGCGATGGGTTCGGTAGTTAGTTAGTTAGTCTAACAATTATGTAGAAAAATTCGAAAGACAAGAGACTCTATAATTTATAATGCCCCAATCACCTTGTAGGGTTCGTAAGATGGCCCACTGGTGATATAAACTGAGAAGCTACCAGACGTGAAAATCAGATATATCCTGTTAAGAAAACTGAAACAAAGTTTGTGGGATTGTATCATACTAGCAAAGTGACTCCCTGTTCCATATTTAGGTACAAAGTGATATAAACCAAGTCCCCTGTACACTCTGTCATATCCAGGACGTGGTGAAAAGTATAAAAGCGAGTGACGTAATATTTACTATCAAGTTCCAACTGAGCAGTCAATCCACCTGCACCTTCTTCACGTCACAGTAACAGTAAGTAACTCCAGCACTCACACAAATATAATCACAACGTCTCTCATAGCTCGTCAGATAAATTTATTGTGTTTCCCTTTTCTGCAAATATTTGTAGAGAAATGTATTCGTGAATTAGATGATGAGTGTTTTTAGAATCTCAAAAGAATTATTGACTCCGGACGTGTGGGAACCAGTGATCCTCACCAACTTTCGGAATTATGAAAGCGCGGATGTTTTCTGCAGTACCACTGGTTCCAGAAGAACAAGTAAATTTAATACTACTCACACTCACAACAAGTAGGAAAGACAAATTAGAAATTAGAAACAACTTTTTCAACAACATTAATGTTATCAGAGATGTCTGTGTATCAGAGACCAATTGAGAAGATCTCGAGTTCAAATCCAGAGGTCGAACAATTTCAACACGTCAAATTGGATTTGACTAAAAATATCCGCTTCATCAGTTACAATCAAATAATAAGAAGAAGAATATGAATAATAATAGTAATAAAAAAATATAATCTGCACTTCAATGTATAGGCATTCAATTGTCTGTTCCGTCTCCAAGCACTTTCCAGCCCTCTTCCAGATCTACCCACTGATATATTTCCACTATCTTTGTAGCTCACTATCTGTAGTTATCTTGTAGTTGCATTCTTTCTAGATGTTCGTTTTGTTGTAGCTTATAATATTTTAATCATCATCAAACTCCATGGAACAGGTCTTTGCCTGTTCCGATGTTACACTTTCGTCAGCGGAGGAGAAGGCAATCTTCTAAGGGAAAGGGACCCCAACAGAAAACCGCCGGTTGGGGTTGTGCGACGGGCTGCAAAGCCACCACGTAAAATGATCTTCCTCAAAAGTCTCATAATATTTTACCTACCATTAAAAAAATGTATAATTCCTCTCGCATTTCTTCATTCTTTATGTGATCTAGTTTTGAACTCCGCTCAAAAATTTCATTTCCAAAGCTCACATTTTATTTTTAATCAACTGAGTTGGTGTTTACTTGATGAAAATCCATATTTATTTATTTATTAAATAAAAATGAAACTAAGTATTATTTTTATTTAATTAATTTTATTTTTTTCTTGATTCTTTTAGTCCACATTTCACTTCCTCAAGGATACGATCGGCACAGCCATCACTTTATAAAATTTTAATTTCGTGTCTCTTCGAATAATAATAATAATAATAATAATAATAATAATAATCTATATATGAATACTTACTTACTTACTCACTGGCACTATCGAACTCGCAGGTTCATGGCCGCACGGACATAAGCTCTCCATACATCCCTATCCTGATCTAATTCTTCCCAATCATTCCCTGTATAATCTACTTCCCTCAAATCATAGTTAATGTTGTTCTCCCACCTCATTCTTGGTCTACCAACTGGGCGTTTTCCCTCTGGCTTTCCTACAAGAAGCTTCCATATATATTAATACGTGAAGGAAATTAACATGTAAATCTTTGCAGCCCTTTTTAAGCAGATTGCGGACAGGGAGGAGTGTGATATTTGGCATAATTAAAGTTCATATAGAGAAGGAGTGCAGAAATAGTATATTACGATACAAGTGAGGTAAGCACTTTTTACTGATCGAGAAAAAGTTTAAGCGCCTCGCCTTTTCAATTTTCGAGGTCTGTTACGTGGTCACCTAATGTGTATTCCATACTATTTTTTTGGTCGATGTGACTAATTTTTATTAAATATAGTAATAAATGAATTAAAATATTGGTTGGATCTAAATGACTTCTATGAGAAAGAAACATTTGGGTACTGTTGCTATGTAGCTTTTCACTTGTTTTATTATAAGCAAGGATTGTTGGCTGTGGAGACATTTTATATGTAGTAACGTAATTAGAATCTGTTTGATAATTTTATTATGGGAGGAGTCATGGTAGATGATAGAGAAATTGAAGAACCTGGAGAGTGGGATGTTCTGCATTAATTCCAGATCTTACTTACTTACTCACTGGCACTATCGAACACGTAGGTTCATGGCCGCACGGACATACGCTCTCCATACATCCCTATCCTGAGCTAATGCTTTCCAATCATTGCCTGTATAATCTACTTCCCTCAAATCATAGTTAATGTTATTCTCCCACCTCTTTCTTGGTCTACGAACTGGGCGTTTTCCCTCTGGCTTTCCTACAAGAAGCTTCCATGCAAGTCTTTCATTCCCCATACGTGCAACATGTCCTGCCCATCGCAGTCTACGAGACTTAACAGTTCTTATTATATCTGGCTTCCTGTAAAGACCATGTTGTTCATTGTTATGTAGTCTTCTCCATTCACCTGTCTGTTCATCTCTCTTTCGTACAAAAATTTTCCTAAGTACTTTATTCTCAAATACTTGTAATCTCCTTTCCTCCCTTAAAGTAAGAGTCCATGTTTCGCATCCATATAATATAACTGGTAGAATAATAGTTTTATATATTTTCAGTTTAACGTTTTTTGAAAGGAGTTGGGACATCAAGAGTCTCTGCAATGCATAATAGCACGCATTTCCAGAATTGAGCCTATGTTTAATTTCCTTGTGCATCTCATTCCTATTTGTGATTATTGTTCCTAGGTATTTGAATTCAGCCACTTCCTCAAAATTTCCCTCATTTGTCATTAGCTGTCCATTTCCATTATATAATGAATTTCTACGTGTGACAATATATATAGATTTATTGATATTTACTTCCAATCCTAATTTCTTAGCGTTACTCAATAGTGTGTGCGTGCTGGCCTGTTTCTATATCTCTATAAAATACTTCACACATCATCGCCTAATTATTTATCAAGCCGCTTCATCAGACTATCCGACACACATAATCTTGACACTCGATCTCATCAGCACATTGTCCTTTATATCCCTCCTCATCACACTGTATATTATTCATTATCTTTTACGGTCTCACTTACCAAAACATGGAATTCCCTTCCGACCTATGTCAGAGACTGTCAAACCATAACATCCTTCAAAAACAAACTAAAGAATTATTTAATAACAAACTAACTTATGCACCTCACTGATAATATTCTTTTAACAATATTAATATATTTAATTATTTATGAAAATAATATTAAGAATAACAAATATTTTTGTTTTGTTTTAAATATTGTATAATCGTAAAATTAGTTTTCTATATCTCATTATTTTCCTTTGTTTTTTATATACACTAGACAGGGACAATTTAATATGTCTTGCTTGTATACATTTTGTTATTAGTTTTAGTCTTAATTTTAACTAATATTAACTGGTTGTATTATAGATCGTAATATATTAGATATTATCTTTTGATCAAATTTTTACTTAGTGTTTAATATTAGAGATAATTAAGATTGTTATATTCTGATGTAACATATGTTTGTCCTGGTGATTGGAAGAGAAGACCACATGGCCTTAACTCCACCAGGCTAAATAAATCTAATCTAATCTAATCTATTAATTGTTTGTTTAAAATGTATATAATTTGAAAAAATATAGGCTAATTAACTGTGTAGTCTTGGCAGAACCTGGCCAGTATAGCAATACAAATACCCAAGGAAATGTCAAAAGACGTATTCTTGTTTTTTAATATGGCTTAGCCAAGCAATACTACATATTTCCTATTCATCGTGTTTTTGAAATAAACAAAAAGTTGATCCTGAGAGCTATGCAGGCGGTAGCATTGCTGCCGATAGGGTTACCCATGCCGGACTGGTCGAAGGTGATAAGCCAGACGAAAAAAGTACCTTCGTCGAAACAGTGACGATCTTTCACCGTAAAAATACAACCGCCAAAAAATGCGGACATGGGTTCAACTGGGGTAAAATTTTCCGGAGGTCAAATAGTCCCCCATTAGGTTCTCCTGCGGGGACTATTTCAGGGAACCCATGCCAAAGACTTTAAGGGAGGAAAGGATATTACAAGTATTTGAGAATAAAGTACTTAGGAAAATTTTTGGACCAAAGAGAGATGAACAGACAGGTGAATGGAGAAGACTACTAAACAGTGAACTACATGGTCTTTATAGGAAGTCAGATATAATAAGAATAGTTAACTCTCGTAGACTGTGATGGGCAGGACATGTGGCGCGTATAGGGAATGAAATAATTGCATGGAAGCTGCTTGTAGGAAAGCCAGGGGGAAAACGACAAGTTGGTAGACCAAGAATGAGGTGGGAGAATAACATTAACTATGATTTGAGGGAAGTAGGTTTCACAGGGAATGATTGGTATGCATTAGCTCAGGATAGGGATGTATGGAGAGCTTATGTTCACGCGGCCATGAACCTACGCACTCTATAGTGCCAGTGAGTAAGAAAGTAATGCATCATGACGTATTTGTCACAAACTTAAAAATTTAATGAATTATAGTCCAATTTCAACCACTGGGCGACCACTAGTAATAATAAATCAATCTGTTTTCAGACAAAACACAACACATCAAGTGCATATAATCAAAAATGTTAGCATTACATATGGTGTCATAGTATTTAAATGAGAATAAAATAAAATCATTTTTGTGGATAAAAACGAGTTTTTAATTTGCATTCAAGAAAGCAAATTTTATATCATCATCACACACAATCCCCAGTTTTCAAATTGCAATATTCTGACGTCATTCAAAACAGACTCCCCACATCTCAGTCTTACTCTACCAATTTCTATTCTACATCGTGACATTGATTTAAAAATTCTCTTTTCAGTTCTCACATCAGACATTCAAACTAAATGTCCAGCACATTTCACTTTGTTTTTAATTTTTGTAAATTTAACAATATCTGATTCATTACAAATGTTTATTTAGAGAAGTAATTTTTTTAAGTGGACGTGATTGTGTGTTGTAGGTTATGTTGGTAATACTAGTTCTCCTGATGGTGTTCACACCGAGCAGACCACTGGAGTGTCCAACACAATGCCGCTGCAGTAATTACAAAACTTGGTGCAAACACTCCAGACTGTACAAACTGCCAACACAACTACCAAACACAACAGAGTTACTCAGCATCCACTACGACGACATTAAAATAATCAATAGAGGCATGGTAACTAGAAGCGGGTTGTGGAACTTAACACACCTTCAGCTAAACTGGGTTCAGTTACAACAAATCGAACCCGGTTCATTTAAACACATGAATATCTTAGAGAAATTGATCATCACAAACAACAACATAAGTGTGTTACAAGCTGACACTTTCAAATACCTTAACAATCTGTATTATTTAGAGTTAAGAGGTAACCATATAAATCAATTACCAGGCAGAGTATTTTCACACCTTGTTAATGTGAGGTATCTGTATCTAGATATCCATAGTGAGCCATTTTTAAAATACAGACTGGGGTGTGGAACGATGACATCACCATGGATATTAATAAATATTTGTCAGGATAATCAGGAACTTAGTGCATTTCAACATCAACTCTGTTTCTTCACTAAAATGCATATCAATTTTATATCATCTACATACAACACTGAAAATCGATTTGTAGGCGTAGCTAGGGTTACTCATCTGGAATTATTATCTTTTAAAATTGGAATATTAACTAACATTTTCAATTGTTTAGAGAAATTAACAAAATTAGAAATTGAGTATGGAGAATTACATGCAATAGAAATCGGAACTTTTGAAAACTTGACACATTTAAACTACCTTAGGCTCTCAAACAATGAACTTACTGAAATAAGATCTGGTATGTTCAGAGGCCTTCGATCCTTGAAAGTTCTAAAATTAGAAGATACATACATATCTATATTAGAACATAATGCGTTCGAAGGTCTTCAATCTTTGGAAAGTTTGAGTTTGGCAGGTTGTCAAATAACTCATATAAACAATGACACTTTCTTACCATTGAATAATTTAAGAGAATTATTTATTAGTTATCCATATTATAAGCCAATATATGTTAATTCTACCTTATTCATTTCATTCAAGAATAACACTTTCTCTAAGTTGAAAACGCCCAGTGTTGTCGAATTGTCTCATATTAAATTCACCTTAGAAGCCGGAACATTCACAGAGGTTTGGGCCATTCAAATATTTTCAGAAAACATATCACACAAGTTACAAAATGTATATTATAGTCATATTAAGTACGAAATCACTTTGCAGAGAATAACTTGTGTAATGGCGGCAACATTTGGTGATATAGGAATCAAAGCTACTGTAAAGTCAGTACAAGGTCACCAAACATTGAAAGAGTTGCAATTGTTTGTAAATGGAGAAACTCCTAATCTTAAGTCACAAGTTCAAGATTTAATAGAAAATACAGTAAATTTCACACAACTCAACAAGATTCCCATACACCTGGATATAAGTAACTATAATTCAGTGATCTTTAAACAAAATATATTCTTCGGATTTCCAATTGTAAAATCTCTGGCTTTAAAAAACAGTAAGATGTTAAAAATACACGCAAATGAATTCACGCAATTAAAATCACTGACATCTCTCACTATAAAAAGTAACCAACATGTATTTATAGCTCCAGGTGCATTTACTGGACTCTACAAATTAAAGAAACTTGTATTATATCGGAACCATCAAATTTTATTTAAACATAAGTTGGCTATTAGTGATGGAAATAATAGAAACTATCTTAATATAAATCAATCTGAATCATCACAATTTGCAGCAGGCATCTTTCTGGGACTTGATAACTTGGAAAAACTTTACGTTTACGGTACTAAATATTATGACAATTCACTTTTATCTCTCACCAGAGGTACTTTTCGAGGCTTGTACAATATAAGAGAAATACTCATGATAGATAATCAGATAAAGGAAATACCTCCCGGAGTCTTCGGCGCTGAGTGTGAAGACAATTTTACATTATCGTGCAAAAATGTATCTCAACCATCGCCATATTGCAACGACACTCATGCTCTCAAGACATTGCAACATTTAGATTTATCTAGTAATAACATACAACATATCCACCAGCACGCTTTTATATCCTGCATAAGCCTAAAAACATTACATGTACAACGGAATAGAATGTTGACACTAGACAACACTTTTCTATTCACACCAGCCCTCACAACACTCAACATGTATGAGTGTAATGTAACCAACATCCCCAACAATACATTTGAATGCACTCCTAGTATTTCTAAACTCTCTTTAACAATAAGAAATTCAACTCCACACGTCACTCCATTTCTACCACTGAAACAACTGAAAGTAGCTGAGATCTATATTTATGAATATAATTTAACATGTGACTTTTACGAAACATGGCTTTGGTTTGAGGACAACCACGTAATGACAGACTTCTTCTATCAGAATAACTTCCCTGATATAGATCTTCACAATCGTAACTGTAACAGAACACACCAAGAGAGCCAACAACCTCACAACAACAAAGTGAATATAAAAGGCTCGTTGTATTTGAAACAATACATTGAACCTATTATTCTAGTTGTTATAACATCGTCAGGTATTGTCTTCAATGGTTTTCTTCTGTTCGTGTCCCTCTGGAACTCCGACATGCGCATAAAACACAATTCTTGTATAATACATTTATCTATAACAGACACTCTATCACTTATATTAAATCTACCCCTAAGTTACTGGAACACTTTACACGTCAGCTGGGAACTGGGGGTGGTTACTTGTAAAATGTTCATGTTTTTTCAAAGATGTAACTTTAGTTGCAAATATATTTTCACTTGTTGCGTTAAGTGTTGAAAGATTTCTCGTTGCTCGCATTTCCAAAGATTTGAGAAAGGCTTGTAAGACTGAACTACCCAATATGGTGGTTACTTGTGATGACGTGGGTCTCTGGTATTATTCTCTCGGTCCCTACTCTACTATAACGCTTCTGTACACACACCAGATGTCTCTATTGTCCACCCAATAACGAAGATTACATCAAAAGAGTTTGGATTTACCAATTCATTGTTCATTATTTCTTACCAGCTGTTGTGATATGTGCCTTAAACACAATTACTTCACGATACCTTAGACAAAGCATTAAGAACTTCCCAGGACTAGTTAATGACAACACAAGAACCAAAAACGGGAAAACTGTTGCAAACATACTGACAATCTTTTCTACCACATTTGTTTTCAGCTATCTGCCTAATTTCGCCCTCAGGGTACTTGTAGCTTGGTCTGTTTTCGACATAGAAGACGGTGTTGGTGTATTCTTTCGTCAGCTTCTGTTTCTTTTACTGCAACACACCCTGTTTAACCCTATTTCTATTTTCATTATGAGTTCTAAATATAAAAACTACTTCTTCAAATATTTCCCCTTTCTCAGAAATAACACAGATAAAATAATCAGTCACGCTGCCAAGAAAATAAATTAGAATAAATTTGAAAATGTTGGAAATGATGGTTTTGAATTTGCCAGTAGAACTATTGTTCCAGACATTGAAATGTGTTCTCTTAGAATGATCGGTGATCAAAATGAAACACACCGGACACATGCAGATGGAATTAAACATTTACCACAAATACAATAAGTGTTCATAACGTGATCTAAGATATGGACAGGTTCAATTATTTCAATAAAATATTTAATACGGTCACTTAACGACGATTTGGGAATGATTCATAATACATGAACAACAAATTTTACTTGTCCACCGCTGTGGTCACGAGGTAGCGTGCTGCCTTGTCACCCGGAGGACCCGGGTTCGATTCCCGGTCGTGACAACTTTTCTCGTGAGGTTTTTATCTGGGTTTTTCCTCACCTGTAAGATAAATGTCAAGACAACTGTAAGACCCAAACGTCCCCGAAATCATATGGCCATCGCAATCATCATCACTCATATTCATCTCAGATTAAGCTTAGGATTAGGGACTCTCCTGGCGCACCACTATCATCATCATCACCCATCATATCATTGGGGTAACGTAACCCCACCTTCCAGGCACCTCAACCTCAGAAGTGGGTTACAAGTACGCCATGCCAGGAGAGAACATCAGGAATGTCGAAAGACAACCTGGCGCACTTCCAAAAAAAAACTTTATTAACCGGAAACATAGTAGAGGACTTCGGGTAATTAGAACCGCTGTTTTGAATTTGTTGTTTTTTTTTAATTAAGGGATTTAAATTTTGTTTAATTACAGTAATTATCATTAGTGTTGTAACAATGAAATAGCAATGTTATTTTATTCAAATGTGGAAACAACTTCATAAATTACTTACTTTTTTACTTTAAAAGAAAGGTCCACTTTAACCTCCATATTTGAATAACGTTGAGCCCAATGTCCACTTTAGTATATTTTTAACCTTATTTACTCTATTAATTTATACAGACAGGCATAGATTAATCTGAGAATATTAGATTTTAGATTTTTTAGATTAGATTTATTTAGGCTGGTGGAGTTAAGGCCATGTGGCCTTCTCTTCCACTTACCAGGACAAACATATATTACATCATAATATAACAATCTTAATTAACTCTAATATTAAACACTAAGGAAAAATTTGATCAAAAGATAATATCTAATATATTACGATCTATAATACAACCAGTTAATGTTAGTTAAAATTAAGACTAAAACTAATAATTAAATGTATACAAGCAAGGCATATTAAATTGTCCCTGTCTAGTGTATATAAAAAACAGGAAAATAATGAGATATAGAAAACTAATTTTACGGTTATACAATATTTAAAACAAAACAGATAAACATATTTGTTATTCTTAATATTATTTTCATAAATAATTAAATTTATTAATTGTTAAAAGAATACTATCAGTGAGGTGTATAAGTTAGTTTGTTATTAAATAATTCTTTAGTTTGTTTTTGAAGGATGTTATAGTTTGAGTCTCTGACATAGGGCGGAAGGGAATTCCATGTTTTGGTAAGTGACACCGTAAAAGATAATGAATAATATACAGTGTGATGAGGCGGCATATAAAGGACAATGTGCTGATGGGATCGAGTGTCAAGATTATGTGTGTCGGATAGTCTGATGAAGCGGCGTGATAAATAATTAGGCGATATTAATGACTGATCATAATTTAAAAGCGTTGATATTTAATATTTTGAAAAATTACTGTTGATAACATTCACACGTCATACAACTGCAGAAAGTGACGGTCTTTTAGTTTAGTAATATTATAGGGATATTATATAAAATTAATTAAGTGAATGGTTTTTACAGATAGCATCCTCAGTAATAAAATATAAGTATTCGTGTAAAGTGGACCCAGGTCCTCATGGAGGAACCACATTACCCGAATTCCATTGTTATGTTTAATTACGTTATACAAGCCACCATGTCACATAATATCAAACCAAACCCTTGAGTATATTAAAACAGCACCTACATAATATGATATATTTAGGAGTTTTTTCAACATTTGTAACATTCAACAGCAGAAATTAAGCATTGATTCTTAGCTTGAACAACTTTTAAACCAGTCATTTTCATAAATATCACAAATAAACCCTTTTGCGCATGCAGAATAAAAGACACTGGCCTTAAAATGTTAAAGCTGATCAGGGGAAGAAGTTAAAAAAATTCTGTTCGAGGGCAGCACCAATGAAGAAGATATAAACAGGGTCCACTCAAAGAGAAGGGTCCACATTACCCGAACTTCCCTATACTAGTAGAATGTAAATTTCTGTTAATACAATTACATTCTTTTGAAATACAGAGAGTGATTATAACAAATTGTAGTATATCACAAAGCATTTCAAACAACGAATAGCCCTTATGGATACACACTTCACAGTACGATAATGCGGTAGGTAATATTGAAATTAATGTATTCAGATTAGGAGTTCGCATGCAATACGTAATACAATTAAAGAGAAAAATTTCTGCCTCAACAGGCACTTGAACCTATGTTCTGCAACTTTGTGAGTTGGCATTCTTTGAGCTACCCAGGCACCGTTGGACAGACATGCCAGTGCGAATCTAGAAATCATGTGTTCAAATCCTGATTCTGTTATAATTATTTTCTCTTTTGTTCTAATACATTAATCTGTACATAATTAAAAACCTAAAATCATGTTTGGTAGAATACAGATGATCTGCGATATGAGATCAGCATTTTAATTTGAATAACATAATGTCATGAACCTGTTACTTCTGGTTTAAGAGAAACATATTTTCTATTTCACTGATTAAAAAATATGTTCAACCTATAGATTGCGTTATGTAAACTTTCAATATTAAAATATATGCAAAATAATTATTTGCAATGTTAACTTAATGAAGTGACATAAATACTGTACATAACTCCAAACACATACTTTGCTTTTATTGTTGATCATATTACAATCAGAGAAGACCTGCTCCATCCCTGCGGCCAAAAACAAACGCCCTAATGTAATGTACGTCTATTTGATGGTAAAATCAATGTAAAGTTAGTTTTGTTGTAATGATAATTTCTAGCTGCACCACATGTTAGAGCTAAGTAGGTGAACCACCTGTAAACTGAACATCGCTCCTTCTGTTTCTTGTGCTCACATATTTGCAAATCACAAGCTCAAGGAAACTAAGTTACAAACAAACTGATTCTAGTTACCATGGAATATCTTTTCAACTCGAATGTTTGTTAAGTTAAAGTAAGAATTGTTTTTAGAATTTTAAATTGTAAAATATAAAAAATATGAATTAAAAGTATTGCACACAACGACACTTGTTTCCGCAACAAATTACTAATCTTCTTTCCAGCAGCAAATAAAACTACACACGCATTCCTACTGTTTCTGCAAACATCGCTATATAGGAATTAATTACTGCTATGGGACGTAATTTATAAACTGCAGCGTCATCCATATTCACTTTTGTTATTTACCATTAAGTTGGCAACAAGTTAAATGCACTAAATATCTTTCTACTGCAAAACACAAAATACTTCACTCTTTCACGTTCAGATCGAAACTTACGTAAACTAAAATGTTCAACAAACTAACAGTAAAACAAAATAACAGTAAAAACTGTTATTATTATTATTATTATTATTATTATTATTATTATTATTATTATTATTATTATTATTATTATTATTATTATTTGTAGTTTGTAATGTGTTTAGTTGTGACATGTGTTGTGAGAGACATTCAAGTGTTTATTTAAAAAAATATTCACTGAAAATAGAGTTGAACAATAAAAGTACAATTGTAATATGAACAGTGTGACAATATTGCCAACTCTTCTTTTGCACTTGTATTGTTTTAAATACTGATATTCTTATTCTCAGAGGACTCCTCAAGATAAATTATCTGTATGCTGTACACTTGATGCGAAAATGCATAAAACGTAAATTACACAAATTATGATGCATAAAATAACCCAGTTTTACTACGAAATTAAAATAAAGTGGTACGAATATGTGGAAATAGAAGTGAATACGAGGTGTCTCTGAGAAAAATGATTTTCACTATTTCTGAATACTAATAAAACATATATATTTAATTTTTATTTTGCTTACTCCCTAAGAATCCATCCCTTGTGCTCAGGGGTATAGGTTCAATACCACAACATGAAGTTTTCAATGTTCTTAATTGTTTTTATGCATTTAATATGGTAAATAAATATATACCTTCATTAAATGTCATTGTTGTCTTATTTCAAATCCAACTCCTTTGTTACCTCCTGTCTGGTAATTATTTACAAACATCCATAATTATTTGATTACCTCATCCTTGATTATGTCTCTTGCACTAATTAAACCATCATGTCTTCATGACGTCATTGCCAATTTAGAAACACAATAATTACATTGCCAAGGAAATTACAACAAGATTTGTAACTGAACAGTCGCCCAGTACAACATCGTGTGTGTGTATATATATATATATATATGCAAATTGAGTTTTACATTAAAAGAACGTTGTTGGCACAAATTACATTTTTCCAATCTAAAAATTAACATTAAAAAACTAGAGCTTCAACCTTATTCTGGGTGGCTATTCAAGTGACGAGTGGCTTTATTTTCATCAGTTCTATAAAATAAATAAAAATCCGACAATTAAATAATTTACAATTAATTTAAATACCAAATACACCTAATTGAACATCTCAAAAAAATCCACAAAAAAGTTCCCAAAAGCATTTGTTTATCTTTTACGGATATATCACAATAAACATTTTTGTCTTTGATTGATCGGGATAAGCAGATTCCCGGGCAAGTATAACATCAATATGATTTTGACTTGAAGCCGCTACAGTTCACAAATTGCCTAACAAATAAACTTATATTAATGTCCGTATTCATTTCACAAATATGCACATATCTCAAACAGAAATGTGACGTAAGAGGGAAGGAAGTGGCGGTTTGCTGACATTTAAATAAACGAGCCCCGCACTTGTTAAACTTACTGCAGTGTTTTACTGACAGCACATTCGCTACCAAAAACTAAAATAATCTGACCCTACAAACTAATGTAACGATGGAAAACAAGATGGTGGTTAAACTGATATTTTAACCTAAATACAACTCACAGGCGCTATTGTACCCGCAGATTCATGACCACGTGGTAACTAGCTCTCCATACATCCTTATACTCTGCTAATATTTAATATTTTCTAAATATACTAAGCATAATTTATTTCAAATTACTGATTTTGTATTGATACTCGTTCTTCCCGCTCAGGACATGCGTGTTCTCCTAGTGAAGAGCTTCTAACCAGACTAATTTAGTAGCGCTTATTTCTCTATAGATGGCATTCAGTGACATGTTGTTAGTACACCGTGTCAAGATGACATATAATAGGAAACTAAGGTATTATTTGGATGAAGAACAATTAAATTTGCTCAGAGGCACTAATTTAGGCTTGAGACTCTTTTCGAGCCTGAAAATGTATTCCCGGCTTAAAGTCCCTCACGGAGGACCTGTCCCTTGAATTTTTATATCCTGAATATCCATAGTCTCCGGCCAAGTTTGAATCCGCGACTCTCGGCACCAGAGGTATGATACATAACCACTATCCAACCGCGGCCTTGGTGCTCGAATCGGAGCCTCTGCAAGTTATGTGTTTTACCTGCAAAAATAAAAAATTGTACCAACTCTTTCTCATACTCAACATCTATGTTGTTGCATTTCACAACAACTGCCCTTGTTATGGTGCGACAGACGCGATCAGACAGCATCTTCACGTATCTGAGATTTTTAATAAGGGCTTCACTTGATCTCATCCCTCAACCTATCATTACAGCAGAAACAGGACTTCGTGTAAACATGTTTGTTAGTGGCACGCTAGTTGTATACACGTGGCTCGTGCAAATTATAATTATCTGTGTCGCTTCAGAAACTATCAACACGTGTAACCACTCTGTTATCATAAGTAATGCCACGAGTGGTTTCCACTTTATCTAGAGAATTTGGAAATCAAGAGTGGCATTTGTTAGGACTATTTAACGAATAAAATTAAGCTGTTTACTCACAAATCATTATTTAACTGTAGTTATTTTAAAATATTTATATATTTAATGTAAACGGCGATGTTTGAAAACAAATGAGAAACGATTGGTACGCTTCATTTGTTTCATTTGTTCATCACTACAACCAGATAATATTATTTATTGCCATAGGATCGCAATGTTGTAAGAATGCACCCTATCGAAGAAATGTATAACCAACGTTATAGGTATTAATTAATTTCGGATGTCCTATGATGTAAATATGTCAATTATATATTTTTGCAACGTCATTTCCTGGAAAATAATTCGTTTACGAAAGTGCAAGCAGTGGTTTCTTTTCTTTTTTTTTCTTTTTTTTTGCGGTATAATCAATTGTTACAAATGTTTTTATAATATCTCTCGCATGCGCTTTCTTCTTACATTCATGCACTATATATACAATCTGGTAGCCGTATTTCTTAGAGATTCAATCAGTGCAAAATAATCCTATGACATATTCAGAACTTTAAAAAGGTGGTGCTTTCTTTATTATGATAAACTTCAGTTGGTAAATTCTAGGCGAAACACGACTGTGATTGCCTGTAAATCAAAAATCGTTGAAATGTGATTGGTCATTGACTCCCATTTGGGGCGTTAGTTAAAAAGTCATTCTTAAATTCTCTGAACATCTGTTTGTCACAGTATTTAAGTAGCACCCTGTATCACAAACATAAAGAAGACCTTTGGGAAGATCTGGGAGCTGGATTATCAACATCCCAACACGTGACGTAAGAGACTGACACTAACTGCAGGAGTGACGTCACTAGAGCCCTATCTACTGTTATCACTTAGGCCTACACATTTATAGAAAATCGGCTACGAGATGATGTATGCGTTTCGACCGCTTTTACCACCAGAAAATAAGCCTGGCACTCAATACCACTAGAGGCTGCTTCCAACCCATATACATGGTGACGCTAAAATATTTACGTCAATTTAAATAGCATCAGGGAATCGAAACAAGGGACCGTGGAAGCTGATATAGTAGATATCCACGTGGTTACCGCAGCAACTCAGTTTGTTCATCAAACTGCAAACATACAGCTCAAACTTGTAGCTAACTCACTGACAGTACCGAACCAGTAGGTTCATGGCCGTGCGAACATACATCGGTGTTCTGCGGTAATATTTTCCAAACGTCCGCTGTGGCTATAATCTACCTCCCTCAAATCATGATTAATGTTATTCTCCCACCTCATTCTTGTACTACCTACTGGACGCTTCCTCTCTACTTTTCCAAAAGAGTTTCCATCCTCCTCCCACATTTCGCATTCGTACCACATGTCCTGTCCATCGCAGTCTACGAGACTTAACAGTCCATATTGCATTTGGTTTCCTATAAATATCCTGTAGCTCAGTGTTATGTAGTCTTCTGCATTCACCTGTCAGTTCACTTCTATTTGGTCCAAAATTTTTTCCTAAGTACTTTATTCTCAAATACACGTGATCCTTTCTACCCCCTTAAAATAAGAAACTAATAATTCCTGTTTTATTGGTTCATTAAGATCTAAGTTTCACTAGCATACGAACTACTGAGTGTTTTGTATAACATTATTTTTGTTGTTAACAAATTAACGTACACACCAAACTGATAGTAGTCTTAACTATTTTATGTATTAAATTACACGAGCCAACAAAACTTTACTTTTTTTCTGTAACTGGCATCGAAGTAACTAATCTTTGTTTTCGGGTGTCTGATAACGAAAATGTTAATGAAAATGCGAAATTAGCTCTCGTTTTGAAGTTATGCCAACTTTCCGTTATTGCCTATCTGAGCTTATGTATGTATTTACCTTGTTGTTATCCCCAGTAGGAAGGTCACTGAAGGCAAAACCGCGTTGCCGGGAGTTTGTAATTTTCTGCTGGTGATTTCCTAAATAGTGCCCAGCTATAATCGGCTAACATTGATGCACTCCACTTTCCCTGGTATCTCATTTTTATGTTCGGAATTTGCTGGTGGAAGCGATCCCCGTGCTCGTTGCTTACAGCACCACAGTTGTCAAGAAAACAAAAAGTGCAAGTGGGAATCTAAGAAATGTAACTGTAAGGACATGTTACACCGCAGCTGTGCAGAAGATTTGCCACAAGATTCTTACAGTTTTCTGCCCTCTTATTTCCTACAAAGTTTGTTAACACTTGAACAAAGGTATCCCAAGCTAACTTTTCATTACCTGTCAGGATGGTGTTGATAGGCTCATGTTTTTACATTTTGCGTACTTAGGGACCCACGAAAATCCTTTTTTTTTTTGTCTCACTAAACCGTGGACATTTCTTGCAAAATAGATAAATGTTACCATAGCCTTAACGAAGTTTTGCATTAGGCCCAATTTTACATGAAGAGCTGGGAGAATTACGTTGTTGGAATTGACAAGTGCTTCTTGCAAAATATTTTGAGGTCTGGTTTTAGTGATTTATACACAGAGAAAACATTCCAACGAGAATAAATATACTGCAGGAAATCGCAATCCTAAGAGAAATCAACAACAACCTGATTCTCAATGAATACACACCTAATCCACACAATCCTCTGTACAAAATTCTCACAACCAAGTCAGTGCTTCAACAAGGGTCAACAAGAACGGACCTAATGCATTCTGCTGATGATGGGACTAGTCCCGAAAGGCCTACAGAGTTTTAAAAGAACTTAAGTTGAGGAGACGGACCTACAAGGTAACTATATTATAGTTTTTAACCGCACATTATATTACTGTGAACTAATACCTCAACGGAAAATCACCATGAAGTTTACTAGTATCGATATAGACCAGTCTTTCTTTTTGTGAAGTGCTATGGCTCGGATATCCCAGAAACACTGGAAGCAACAAAACTTGGCATACCCCTGTTGTAGCCCAAGCAGTATGCCTATGATTTTCAGATCCCCGGAAATCTGTCATTGAAGCTTGTCATAGTTCAATCGCAATAACAATTGTTTCATGTTAACATATGTTTATTTCATGTAAAGTGCAAACCCAATCGGAATCGATGGTAACACGTTGTCATTATGCAGTTGGACACACTTGAGACTTATTTTGGAGAAGTCGATGAACAACCTCCACTCAACATGTTTACAGTTAATGCCCACAGCTGTCATTGGTCCTAAAGAGAGTAATGTAAGTATTGGCTTTAACATTTTCTAGCAAAGCTTTTTATTTTTTCTTAAGTTTGGATGCACTGTAAAACACGTTACATATAGTAATACGCTCTTCTGCACGAGACATACGGGGTAATGACGTCATCACTTTGGCTTTACTTTTGCACGTAGAATATTGAAATTTTGCACACACACATTGCGTGCAGCTCGTGGTACGTTTTAGTTGATTTCGAGATCAGTGCGTTAAAACGGGGTGGTGGTGCAGGCGGCCCGAAGTTAGAAACAAGGGATTGTCAAAAAAATACCAATTTCCCCCAATGTTTCACGCCTCGAGTACATGATAGGGCATTTGATTGGTACGGTTCAAATAATAATAATAATAATAATAATAATAATAATAATAATAATAATAATAATAATAATAATAATAATAATGAGAATGTTCACACATTGAGTATTGTTTTGTTTTATTTGTCCCGTGCATATTCACTTATGGATTTCTTTCTGTTTTTACACACTGTGATGTGGTATCGGTCACACCTTTCCTTGCACATCTCGCATGTGTCTTCTGGTACGTGATATGTCTTCTTGGTGCATATTCTCTGGTGGAAACCGTGTACCGCCATCCTGGTCACCAGGTGTCGCAGCTCGTAGTTCGCCGACATTCAGTTGTTGTTTGCCATCGCCTCTGTGGAGTAGAATTTGGTAGTGAGGGCCATAAACCATATAAAGAACATACAGGCCCTATCACTCAAAACAGCAATGAGACTATTCGAGGCCAAGATACTACCGGCGGCAACGTACAAACTGGAAATAATATGGGAACCGCTAACGGAGAGACAGCTGGAGAGCCAGATACCTAAAGAGAGTGATGGGGTTATCAAAATATACCCCATCCAGGCTGTCATATGTGATGGCGAGAGAAACATTGCTGCTTCAAGGTACCGTTTACAGACTGTTCTTTTCTGAAGAGAATGAGGTTCGAAGCACGATCCTAGGATAAATAGTGATGTTGCTGTAGCTACTTGCCTAAAATTAACCTAAATAAAATCATCATTTTAAGGGGTTTAATGCACCTCCTTCAACTTGGAAACGAGAGCTAATTCCAGCTTTTCTTCGCCTTTTACGTTATCAGTGTGGTCGATATACCTACGAAACATTTACTTCATTCCAGTTATATTTTCACAGTTGGCTCGTGACATTTATGAAAATAATATTACGATTAACAAATATTGTCATTCGTTTAAATATTGTAAAATCGTAAAATATGTTTTCTTTATCTCATTATTGTTTGTTTTTTATATACATTATACAGGGACAGTCTATCAACAATTTAATTTATCTGCTTGAATACATTTTATTATTAGTTTTAGTCTTAATCTTAACTGTCATTAACTGGTTGTATTATACTAGCCTGGATAAGTAACTACCGCAAGGGAATAATACTTGCTCTAAGTGGGAATATACGCTCCTGATCAACTAGTTGTTCCCAAACTTGTATCTAGTTATAAAAATCAATAATAGTTTTAAAAAACTAAAACAACATGCTTTATAAGAAAACAGAACTAAAAAATGAAAAATAATTTTAAATTTCCAACACGCTTGGGATAAAATTAAAGTGGCCAACAAAGAAATCATCTCCAACACATATAGAATTTAACTAGAGTTATCTACAAAAAAAAATTTTCCCATTAAAAAGTGTGGGGTGCTTTTTATGGTTTTTACGTTTTCTTCTTTGAGACTTTACTTTTATTATCAAATATATTAATTGATATAGAGCACCGCAGGCTTTTGATGGTAAAATTATTTTCTTTTTATTGACTATTTAACTCATGCCCCAAATGGGAGTCAATGACCAATCACGTTTCAATGATTTCTGTTTTACAACCAATCAGAGTCGTGTTTCACCAAATATTTATCAGTGTTATAATTACCATATTAAAGAAAGCTCCTCCTTACAATATTGCGTTCCTTTGGCAATAAATAGTATGATCTGGTTGCAGTGATAAACAAAAGAAGCGATAGAAGCGTACCTATCGTTTCTCATTTGTTTTCAAACATCGCCGTTTACATTAAATATATAAATATTTTAAAATAACTATATTTAAATAATGGTTTGTGAGTAAACAGCTTAATTTTATTCGTTAAATAGTCCTAACAAATGCCACTCTTGATTTCCAAATTCTCTAGATAAATTCACTCCTCACTTCGTGAGTCGTGAATTTATCGATAATTTGGAAATCACTCGTGGCATTACTTATGATAACTAGTCTTATTCTAGATGTGTTGACGATTTTTTTGTTGACCATTTTAATTTTATCCCAAGCGTGTTGGAAATTAAAATTATTTTTTATTTTTTAGTTAGGTTTCTTAATAAAGCGTGTTGTTTTAGTTTTTTAAACTATTATTTATTTTTTAGTTTGGTTTTCTAAAAATGTAATTATCTTTAAATTCAATACTATTGTAGTATGAGCTAAAAGAAATACTCTTCTAAAGAAAAATCCTCCGGGCCGGATTTTAACCAGCGACCTATGGATTACTGAAATTATATACCACTACAGTCCACCACTCTACCAACTGAAAATATCGATAGATTCGCAACCTATTATACTGGTCTTTATTTTTTGATGTCCTGATGATCCTGGCCAGGATCTTAGAAACAAATTATGAAATTATTGGATTGTCATTGGTCCTTTACAAGTATACAAAGTTTCAAGTCGATCCAATGTTTTTAAGTGGGTGAAAATCGTGTTGAAAGATTCCGTTACACAGATAGATACAGGTCAATCTAATATAAAGCGTGTAAAAAGACCGGAGGTTCAGAATCGTCCAGGGAAAGTGGAATTTTAGGACGCAAAGAACGTGGCACCGTTGTGAAAGTTAGTGAAGCTGCGGGTCCTGCGCCACGTGAAACACCTGAAATAAGAAGGTTGTGGACAAAACGCGTGTCGACCCTTTCACGCCTAGATTTGAATTACGACGTTAATTACTAGAGCAGGTAATAGCGCCATTAAATAAAACAGCTATCAACTAAATATACCGGGTGTCCCACGCCTTAAATCTCACAGTTATGGCTGAACAAGATAAGTAGATACTGCATTGTTAACTTTAAAAACACCTGACAATACATTGTTTAGTTCTGCATTCAACTGTCAGTTGTGACCGCTAATGCTTGGGGTCGTTAAAAGCAAAGGGATGTAAGTTATTTTCTTGCAAAAAAAAGAGATTGGAGCATAATTACATTCTTAAAGGATACATTTATTTAGAGACAAAGGATATAAGTGCATACGTCAGGGGTAAATAAACTATGATTGTTGTAATTTTCAATTACCTATCATTTTCTGATATAACCTCAAGTTTAAACCTTGTTTTTCTCAAAACTGTAAAACTTGCACTTGCACCACTTTGCTTCTAACCGCCTCACTTGTAACTATTTTACATCCGGAGGAAAAAACAAAACTGACGCAAAGAGGAAGGAAGTTGTGCAAATCTTTGACATTTAAATAACTTATAAACTTTCCTCAAGTCGTCTTTTCCCTCAAATCTTGATATTTTTATTTTATTACATTTGTATCATGAAGTTTATACATTTTGTTTAATTTTCGTAACGTTAAAGATATAATGTCAGCTGTGTTCTATAAAAATCTAAAACCTGGTAACAATTTATCAAACCACAATCCTGTCTGTAGCGTCTACACGTGTGGTTTCCTACATTACACAAACCAAAAACCGCGTAAATTACGCCAATTCATCACCAAATCCAAATTATCGTCCAATTTGGTTGGTTTAGGAATTATATCTTTATTTTGTCAAATAAATTGTATGGTTAACAGTTACATAGCGAGAACACAAACTTGGCGGATGTTAGAGCTTTTTCAATTTCGGGTTTCAGATAAAGAACCCAACTCTAATGGTTGGAATTGGCTGAATTCTGGATCATGATTTTCTCGCTTTATTTCTGTATCCTATATTGAGATTCATTGCGAGGAACGGAAAACAATCAAAAGTTATAACGATTTTTAAAACTTCGCTTCAAATAACCGCCCACACATAATGCTTAGCGGACATTACTATTTTTAATCAGGCTGCTATGTGCCGAGTTTGGTTCGGAAAAGAGGAATTTCGGTCGCTACACTTGTGATATGTATAAATTCATGTCAAAGTAATTTTCCGTAGGATCAATCAACACATGTAAACATTTTTTAAAACATCGTTTAATGAAAACAACCTCAAGAGCTTCACAATTTACCAGAAACCAGAGACACTTGGAAATAGGATTCTAAGACCTTTACACTTAGCTATAATAGTTGGTGCAACTTCACAAGGGAAACAGCTCCAAAAAATTTAAATTGCATTTAAATGGAGATGACAGATCACGTGTCTCGAACGTGTGGCTGTAGAAATGATTTTATAATTTGCATTAACAGGCTCTTGAGGAAATTACAATTAAAATAACCTAATTACAGGCGATGTGCTGCCATTCAATGACATCTTTAGACAAATAAGAGTAACTAAATTGGCTTGGTCAATCAACTCTCGTTAGAGAGCACCCATATCCGCATGAGAAACGTACGGGGAACACACATACAAAAATAATACGTACGTGGGATATTCGGATGGATGTGAGGATTGAATGTGATGAGGATGAAGTCCAGAGAGGCCATTAAACATGCGGGTTACAACTTATTATCGTCCTTATCGTCATTTTTAGTGTTAACCTGCATTGTAATAACTGGCATCATTATTTATATTGGAATTATTTTTTTTATTGCGTATGAGCCCATGTAGGACCGCAAAGTATACTTAGAGGTGTTCCCTTTGAGCCCAAATTTCTTTCGTTCTTTTGCTATGAGCTTGTTTTCTATCATCTGTCCTAGTTGTTCCAGTTTTTTTCTTCGGTTTGTCCTCTTGGTCAACTTGCCACTCATTCACCCTAATTCTAAATATATCTCTGATTGGGATATCTTCTTTAGTAATTCCTGCCAATTTCAAGTCCTTTTGACTTCATCAATTCACTTCGTAGTATCCACTGGAGCTTTACTTCAGTTTTCGGTCCAAATGTTGTGATAACTAAGTATTATTATTATTATTATTATTATTATTATTATTATTATTTCAAATATTTTTATTTTACCTGGCAGACCTTAAGGTCTTTAACCGGAGGTTTGTTGCAAACACACAAGTGACAATGACACCGTTTCAGTGCTGCCAAAATTAGCTTCCACGTTTCTCGGGTTCAATACCCACTCGTACCACACACATCCTACTTTGAATATGGAGTCCGAAACATGGCCCACTCACCTTGAAGGGTTTGAAATATGGCCCACTGACCAAGGAGAGTATAACTGAGAAGCTACCTAAGGTAAGAATTAGGGAAATCCCCTTAAGAAAACTAAAACCAGGGTTGTGGGATTATGTCATGCTTATATTTTGCTACACAGTGGCAGAAACCAATTCCCCTGTACACTCTGTCATATCCAGGATGTGGTGAAAAGTACAAAAGGGACTGGGTAATATTTACAATCAAGTTCCAACTGAGCAGTCAATCCACCTGCACCTTCTTCACGTCACAGTAACAGTAAGTAACTCCAGCACTCCGACAAATATTTAGTAGTAGTAGGACTTTAATAGACAAAAAGTAAGATATTTACAATATTATTTACAAATATGGGCCTCACGGTTGAAAATACCGGTTCTCGTCCGACAAATATAATCACAAGAGACTGGATTATATGCATGTGCAGAGGCTTTGGCAGATTGTCAGTGCAAGGAAGTATTTAACGGTTCTAGTATTAAACTATTGAGTAACACTAAGAAATTAGGACTGGAAGTAAATATGAGTAAAACTAAATATATGGTCACACGTAGAAATACATTATATAATGGAAATGGACAGCTAATGACAAATGAGGGAAATTTTGAGGAATTGGCTGAATTCAAATACCTAGGAACAATAATCACAAATAGGAATGAGATGCACAAAGAAATTAAACATAGGCTCAATTATGGAAATGCGTGCTATTATGCATTGCAGGGACTCTTGATGTCCCAACTCCTTTCGAAAAACGTTAAGCTGAAAATATATAAAACTATTATTCTACCAGTTATATTATATGGGTGCGAAACATGGACTCTTACTTTAAGGGAGGAAAGGAGATTACGAGTATTTGAGAATAAAGTTCTTAGGAAAATTTTTGGACCAAAGAGAGATGAACAGACAGGTGAATGGAGAAGACTACATAACAATGAACTACATGGTCTTTATAGGAAGCCAGATATAATAAGAGCAGTTAAGTCCCGTAGACTGCGATGGGCAGGACATGTTGCACGTATGGGGAATGAAAGACGTGCATGGAAACTTCTTGTAGGAAAGCCAGAAGGAAAACGCCCAGTTGGTAGACCAAGAATGAGGTGGGAGAACAACATTAACTATGATTTGAAGGAAGTAGATTATACAGGGAATGATTGGAAAGCATTAGCTCAGGATAGGGATGTATGGAGAGCTTATGTCCGCGCGGCCATGAACCTACGGGTTCGATAGTGCCAGTGAGTAAGTAAGTATTAAAAAAAAACATAGCTATGATTAGCACTCATTTTTCCCATACACCTGCAACTGTCAAAAAACTTGAAAATCAAGGTTTGGCGTTGATTGAATCCATTCAGTCAATGGATAAAATCCGAAAACTGAACTATTTTTGTCAGAAGTATTCCCAAGTAAACTTAAGGAAAAGTTTGAAAACCTTTTAAACGATAACCCAGGCTTTTAACCTTTGTGTCAAATTAATAGTTTTATAAATGGGACGGGCGAGCTTTTGCCAGAAATACGGAGTACTAAGAACCAAAATAGCACACAAATTCAAATACTGCTCTGTTACTTCAGTCGACGGAGAACGGTCCTCTTCTGTTTATAAACATATTTTGACCGATCAAATACACAACCTTACTACCGAACATTTGGAACAGTACCTGATCCTTTCTGTTTACAACAGCAGCAAATGTAGAATAGTTTAATTTGTGAACAATACTTTAGCCTGATACTGACTGGTAAATTATCATTTATCAGTGGTAAATGTTAGCAATAAACAGATAATAAAAATACTAATTATTATGTTAATTTATAAATAAAATATCTAATAAAGTAATAATTATTATGGTTTTTTATAATTGGCTATTGTTTATATAGGCATTTTTATGCATATTTTAAGCATTTTCATGCATATTTTGAGCTTGTTATGTTGCATATAATCAGGCCTCTCTTAGCTCGTGAGATAAATTTATTGTGTTTCTCTTTTCTGCAAACATTTGTAAAGAAATTTATTCATGAATTAGATGATGAGTGTTTTTAGAATCTCAAAAGAATTATTGACTCCGGATGTGTGGGAACTCAGACTGAGCACAGGAACGTGGGGATTCATGAGAGCGGGGATGTTTTCTGTAGCAACCACACACCTTCAACACATAATAATAATAATAATAATAATAATAATAATAATAATAATAATAATAATAATGTTACCAGCAATTGTGAAGGTACGGACATGTCCAGCAAATGGAAGAGGATAGGCTACCAAATGTGTTTTGCAATGTTAACCTGAAGGAAAACGAGGCACAGAAGACCTAAAACCTCCTGGAATCTGGGGATATATTATATATGAATGCGAAACATCTACAACCAAGAGATTGGATGGCCTCATTTTTTTTTTGTCTAAGGTTGTACCAACTACATCTAATTCAAGAGTGCCCAGAAATAAATTAACCATGCTTCAGTATGCAGCCTATCGACTTGAAATTAGAGACGATTTTAGTATGTTGCACCATTCACAAAAAAATTTTTCTGCAGTGGATAGTTGATATGTGTGTGAGAATAGAGGGTACAAGGTTACATTTCATTCGAGAAAATCAAACAAGTCTTAGATCTGATGTTTACAACAATTCAACAGATTATTTAGAATCGAATTCCAATACCAGTAGAGTTGGACGGAGAGTAATTTTACCATCTTGGTTCAAAGGATCTGCAAGAAATACGTATCAAAATAATTTAGATGCAATGTCAATTCTACAATATATATCGGAAAGACGTCTTTGTTTATTACAATGACTTGCAATCCAAGATGGCCTGAAATAGTTAGAAATACTGGTAGAGGTGAGTCAGCTAATTTTCGACCTGATATTGTTGTGCGTGTATTGAGGTTCAAACTGAAAGCATTGTTTGAGAGCCTCACAATAAAAATATTTTCGGTAAAGTTGAAGCAATCATTTATACACTTGAGTTCAAAATATATGATTGCCTCATGCTCACATCTTACTCTCTTTAAATGAACAAGATGAAATTGTTAACGGTACTGAAATTGATAAAGTTGTAACCGCGGAGATTCCTAACAGTTAAACACATCCTACATTACATGATTATGTTGTAAAACACATGGTGCACGGTTCATGCGGCGTACTTAATCTAAATTCTGCACGTATGAGAGATAGAAAATGCACAAAAGATTATACAAAACGATTTGAGGAATTTACATGCGAATCATTAAATGGATATCCATCATACAGAAGGCGTGTCAATGGTATTCATGCTCAAGTTCGTGGTAGCTGTTATGTGGTTCCATACAATCCATATTTACTTACCAAATTTAATTGCCACATAAATGTTGAAGTATGCACTACAGTTAAAAATGTTAAATATATTTATAAATACGTGTATGAAGGTTATGACAGTGCATCTGTTGAACTAAGTTCAGGGAGAAATGAAAAACATCAAGAAGTACAATTTGATGAAATTAAAGATGTTTTAAACAGGCATTACGTCGGATCAACTGATAATAAATAATTCTCAATGACAAACAGTCGAAAAAAATGGAATTTTATTGAGGTAGCCAATTTCTACACATAGTCAATTGTATGTCGCACCATGTAGAGTTCCAAATATAACGGTGAAGGGCATTTAGCAAACGATGAGAGAGTTTTTGCAAAAAAAAACATCGTCTACGCAGAAGTTTTGAAATAATAAATTCTCTTTCAATCTATTTTTAGTTCAATTGACAACATCTTCTTCTTCTTCTTCCGAATGCCGTATTGGGTGATAATGCCCGTTCTGCGACTACAAAAACTGATCTTTCCATCGGTTGAAGGGTCTTCCGAGGTCTCTTTTGCCTTTAGGGTTGAGGTGGTAAATCATCTTTGGTAAACGGGAATTTGACATTCTCTGGACGTGTTGGAACCATTTAATCTGATAATTTTGTATGTGTTCAACCATTTCCCTACTATTCCACTGCATCCTTATCTCATTTATTTTCTTAATCGCCTGTTTTTTTTTCCATACAAATATATAATAATACGAAGCACGTATTCTTTTTTTTACTTTTCATGTGTTTCTATATCGTGGCTTCGTTTAAGAGATCGTAGAACTGTCCATTCCTTATCCCTTCTCTATAAAATACTTCACACATCATCGCCTAATTATTTATCACGCCGCTTCATCAGACTATCCGACACACATAATCTTGACACTCGATCTCATCAGCACTTTGTCCTTTATATCCCGCCTCATCACACTGTATATTATTCATTATCTTTTACGGTCTCACTTACCAAAACATGGAATTCCCTTCCGCGCTATGTCACAGACTGTCAAACTATAACATCCTTCAAAAACAAACTAAAGAATTATATAATAACAAACTAACTAATGCACCTCACTGATAATATTCTTTTAACAATATTAATATATTTAATTATTTATGAAAATGATATTAAGAATAACAAATATTTTTATTTGTTTTGTTTTAAATATTGTATAATCGTAAAATTAGTTTTCTATATCTCATTATTTTTCTTTGTTTTTTATATACACTAGACAGGAACAATTTAATATGTTTTGCTTGTATACATTTCATTATTAGTTTTAGTCTTAATTTTAACTGACATTAACTGGTTGCATTACAGATCGTAATATAATAGATATTATCTTTTGATCAAATTTTTACTTAGTGTTTAATATTAGAGATAATTAAGATTGTTATATTCTGATGTAATATGTTTGTCCTGGTGAGTGGAAGAGAAGGCCACATGGCGTTAACTCCACCAGGCTAAATAAATCTAATCTAATCTATTAATTGTTTGTTTAAATTTTATATAATTTGAAAAATATAGACTAATTAACTGTGTAGCATTGGCAGAACCTGGCCAGTATAGCAATAAAAATACCCAAGGAAATGTCAAAAGACGTATTCTTGTTTTTTAATATGGCTTAGCCAAGCAATACTGCATATTTCCTATTCATCGTGTGTTTGAAATAAATACAAAATTGATCCTGAGAGCTATGCCGGCGGTAGAATAAAGTACTTAGGAAAATTTTTGGGACCAAAGAGAGATGAACAGACAGGTGAATGGAGAAGACTAATAAACAGTGAACTTATGGTCTTTATAGGAAGCCAGATGTAATAGGAAAGTTAACTCTCGAAGACTCGATGGGCAGGACATGTGGCACGTATGGGGAATGAACGAATTGCATGGAAGCTGCTTGTAGGAAAGCCAGAGGGAAAACGACCAGTTGGTAGACCAAGAATGAGGTGGGAGAATAACATTAAAATCAATAGGCCTCTGTCAAAATAAACTACAGGTAGAAACAGCTGACCTACCACTAGATGAGTTGAATGACCATTTTACCCGCCTCCCTTCTGACAACACCTCACAACACAAACGACAGACAATAGATGAACTAATGTCATATTCCCAACCTACCCGAGAGAAATTCTTTTTTTCCTATATCTCACCTGATGACGCCAAAAGAGCAGTATTACGTATTAAATCTAAAGCACAAGGAATAGACAATATAACAATAACTCTCCTGCAAAAAATAATAGACATTATTCTCCCAACAATAACCCACATATTTAATGCCTCTATAATGACCGGGGACTTATCCCAGACTCTGGAAAATGGCTCTAGTTCGTCCTACACCGAAATCAAACACTCCCACAACACTCGATGATTATAGACCAATTAGTATTCTTCCCTGCTTATCTAAAGCACTGGAACACATAATACACTCACAGTTAACAGACTACCTCACCACACACGACTTACTTGATGAACATCAGTCTGGTTTTAGAACAGGACATCACACAAGTACTGCACTACTTGACATTGTAGAGGACATAAGAGACTCAATGGACAAAAGCAAACTCACCGCAATAGTCCTACTCGACTACAGCAAAGCCTTTGACACAGTAGATATAGACTTAATGCTAGCGAGACTAAAGACACTACATCTGTCGGAAAACTGCCTTGATTGATTTGCATCTTACCTCACTAATCGTCAGCAATCAGTTTCTGTTAATAATCGCATTTCTTCCTGGCGCTTGGTGAGGAAAGGGGTACCTCAAGGCGGCGTCCTTGCTCCTCTTCTCTTCTCGATTTATATTAATGACGTGACCAAGAAACTACAAAACTGCAAGCATCATCTTTACGCCGACGACCTACAGATTTACACACACGTTAGGCCTGACGAAATTAACGAATGTATTGACAAAGTAAACACTGACCTCAGGCATATATCTTTATGGTCCAGACAATATGGGCTGAAACTAAATGTAAACAAAACGCAAGCAATAATTATCGGACATCCAAGGCTATTACACCTCAGAAACAATGGCAATATGCCGGCTGTCATATTAGATAATGAACAAATTCCTTATACCGACGTCGTTAAAAACTTGGGACTTTACTTAGATTCTAATTTAAAATGGCATGAGCAAGTAAAACAAACATCTAAAAGGATCTTCTCCATAATGCATTCCCTAAAGCGACTTAAACATTTTCTTCCTACAACTCTTAAAAGAATTTTAATCCAAACTTTAGTGATGCCGCATTTTTACTACTGTGACGTTCTACTAAGTGACATAAGTGACGGATTGTCGGACAAACTGCAGCGTGTCCATAATATGTGTATCAGATTCATATTTAATGTTCGAAAATACGATCACATTTCTCCATTATTCCACGAATTGTCATGGCTACATCTAAAAGAGAGAAGAAAATCGCACTGTCTAATTCTGCTATTTAAGATCCTACATACCTCGATTCCCAATTATTTATCATCCCGTTTCCAGTATCTATCCTCAAACCATAACTTAAACACAAGATCACAACATAGTCTCTTACTTAATATACCGCAACATAGGACATCACATCACTCCATGTCATATGCCATCTCCACTTCTCGCAACTGGAATTCCCTACCACAAGAAATAAGGGGCTGCCGGACATTGGCATCTTTTAAAAGAAATCTAAATTTATATTTGCTCTAAACTCGACTTCATTATTATCCAGTGTAAGATATATATATATTAATTGGTGTTTCCCGTATAATGTATCATATTTATATTATTATTATTATTATTATTATTATTATTATTAATATTATCGTATCATTATTGTTATTACCCTCTAAAATGTTGTTTGTACATGACATTTACATTGTTACATTTATTGTATCTTTAAGTGTTTATAATTAGTATAGTGTATATCTATATTTGTCGAATATTTATTTGTATTTGTACTGGTTGAGTGGAAGAGAGGGCCTTATGGCCTTAACTCAGCCAGAATAAATAAAGTATTATTATTATTATTATTATTATTATTATTATTATTATTATTATTATTAACTATGATTTGAGGGACGTAGGTTTTAAAGAGAATGATTGGTATGCATTACCAGCATAGAGATGTATGGAGAGCTTATGTCCACGCGGCCATGAACCTAAGCACTCTATAGTGCCAGTGAGTAAGTAAGTAATGCATCATGACGTATTTGTCACAAACTTAAAAATTTAATGAATTGTGGTCGAATTTGAACCACTGGGCGACCACTTGTATTAATAAATCAATCTGTTTTCAGACAAAACACAACACATCAAGTGCATATAATCAAAAATGTTAGCAATACATGTGATGTCATAGTATTTAAATAAGAATAAATAAAATAATTTTTGTTGATAAAAACGAGTTTTTAATTTGCATTTAAGAAAGCAAATTTTATATCATCATCACACACAATCCCCAGTTTTCAAATTGCAATATTCTGACGTCATTCAAAACAGACTCCCCACATCTCAGTCTTACTCTACCAATTTCTATTCTACATCGTGACATTGATTTAAAAATTCTCTTTTCAGTTCTCACATCAGACATTCTAACTAAATGTCCAGCACATTCCACATTTTCTTGTAATTTTTATAAATTTAACAATATCTGATTCATTATAAATGTTTATTTAGAGAAGTAATTTTTTTTAAGTGGACGTGATTGTGTGTTGTAGGTTATGTTGGTAATACTAGTTCTCCTGACGGTGTTCACACCGAGCAGACCACTGGAGTGTCCAACACAATGCCGCTGCAGTAATTACAAAACTTGGTGCACACACTCCAGACTCTACAAACTGCCAACACAACTACCCAACACAACAGAGTTACTCAGCATCCACTACGACGACATTAAAATACTCAATAGAGCCATGGTAACTAGCAGCGGGTTGTGCAACTTAACACACCTCGAGCTACACAAGGTTCAATTACAACAAATCGAACCCGGTTCATTTGAACACATGAATATCTTAGAGAAACTGATCATCACAGACAACAACATAACTATGTTACACGCTGACACTTTCAAATACCTTAACAATCTGTATTATTTAAAGTTACGAGAAAACAATATAAATCAATTACCAGTCAGAGTATTTTCACACCTTGCTAATGTGAGGTATCTGTATCTATATGTCTATGCTGAGAATGATTGGAAACACAATTGCTCATGTGGAAAGATGACATCACCAGGGATATTAATACATATTTGTGATCGTAATATTGATCTTACTGCATTTCAACATCACCTCTGTTCCTTCACTAAAATGCATATCAATTTTATATCATCTACCTACAACACTGAAAATCGATTTGTAGGAGTAGCTAGAGTTACTCATCTCAAATTATTATATTTTAAAATTGGTACATTAACAAATATTTTCAATGGTTTAGAGAAATTAACAATATTAGAAATTGAGTATGGAGAATTACATGCAATAGAAATCGGAACTTTTGAAAACTTGACACATTTAAACTACCTTAGCCTCTCAAACAATCAACTTACAGAAATAAGATCTGGTATGTTCAGAGGCCTTCGATCCTTGAAAATTCTAAAATTGGATCATACATACATATCTATATTAGAACATAATGCGTTCGAAGGTCTTCAATCTTTGGAAAGTTTGAGATTGGAACGTTGTCGAATAACTCATATAAACAATGACACTTTCTTACCATTGAATAATTTAAGAGAATTATTTATTAGTTATCCATACTATAATCCAATATATGTTAATTCTACCTTATTCATTTCATTCAAGAATAACACTTTCTCTAAGTTGAAAACCCTCCGTTTTGTCGAATTGTCCGATATTAAATTCACCTTAGAAGCCGGATCATTCACAGAGGTTTGGGACATTCAAATATTTTCAAAAAACATATCACACAAGTTACAAAATGTATATTATAGAGATATTAAGTATGAAATCGCTTTGCAAAGAGTAACTTGTGTAATGGAGGCAACATTTGGTGACATAGAAATCGAAGCTACTGTAAAGTCAGTACGAGGTCATCAAGCATTGCAAGAGTTGCAATTGTCTGTAAATGGAGAAACTCCTAATCTTAAGTCACAAGTTAAAGATTTAATAGAAAATACAGTAAATTTCACACAACTCAACCAGATTCCCATACACCTGGATATAAGTAACTATAATTCAGTGATCTTTAAACAAAATATATCCTTCGGATTTCAAAATGTAAAATCTCTGGATTTAAAAAACAGTATGATGTTAAAAATACATGCAAATGAATTCACGCAATTAAAATCACTGACATCTCTCAGTATAGAAAGTAACCAACATGTATTTATAGCTTCAGGTGCATTTACTGGACTCTGCAACGTAAAGAAACTTACATTTTATAGGAACCGTCAAATTTTATTTAAACATGAGTTGACTATTAGTGATGGAAATAATAGAAACTATCTTAATATAAATCAGTCTGAATCATCACAATTTGCAGCAGGCATCTTTCTGGGACTTGATAACTTGGAAAAACTTTACTTTTACGATCCTAAATCTTATGGCAATTCACGTTTATCTCTCACCAGAGGTACTTTTCGAGGCTTGTACAATATAATACAAATACACATGATATTTACTGGCATAAAGGAAATACCTCCCGGAGTCTTCGGCGCTGAGTGTGAAGACAATTTTACATTATCGTGTAAAAATGTATCTCAACCATCGCCATATTGCAACGACACTCATGCTCTCAAGACACTGCAAGATTTAGATTTATCTAATAATAACATACAACATATCCACCAGCATGCTTTTATATCCTGCATAAGCCTAACAACATTATATCTAGGTTTTAATGAAATGTTGACACTAGACAACACTTTTCTATTCACACCAGCCCTCACAACACTCAACATGTATGAGTGTAATGTAACCAAGATCCCCAACAATACATTTGAATGCACTCCTAGTATTTCTAAACTCTCTTTAACAATAAGAAATTCAACTCCACACGTCACTCCATTTCTACCACTGAAACAACTGAAAGTAGCTGAGATCAATATTTATGAATATAATTTAACATGTGACTTTTACGAAACATGGCTTTGGTTTGAGGACAATCACGTAATGACAGACTTCTATAAGAATAACTTCCCTGATATAGATCTTCACAATCTTAACTGTAACAGAACACATCAAGAGAGCCAACAACCTCACAACAACAAAGTGAATATAAAAGATTCGTTGTATTTGAAACAATACATTGAACCTATTATTCTAGTTGTTATAACATCGTCAGGTATTGTCTTCAATGGTTTTCTTCTGTTCGTGTCCCTCCGGAACTCAGACATGCGCATAAAACACAATTCTTGTATAATACATTTATCTATAACAGACACTCTATCACTTATATTAAATCTACCCCTAAGTTACTGGAACACTTTACACGTCAGCTGGGAACTGGGGGTGGTTACTTGTAAAATGTTCATGTTTTTCAAAGATGTAACTTTAGTTGCAAATATATTTTCACTTGTTGCGTTAAGTGTTGAAAGATTTCTCGTTGCTCGCATTTCCAAAGATTTGAGAAAGGCTTGTAAGACTGACTACCCAATATGGTGGTTACTTGTGATGACGTGGGTCTCTGGTATTATTCTCTCGGTCCCTACTTACTATAACGCTTCTGTACACACCAGATGTCTCTATTGTCCACCCAATAACGAAGATTACATCAAAAGAGTTTGGATTTACCAATTCATTGTGCATTATTTCTTACCAGCTGTTGTGATATGTGCCTTAAACACAATTACTTCACGATACCTTAGACAAAGCATTAAGAACTTCCCAGGACTAGTTAATGACAACACAAGAACCAAAAACAGGAAAACTGTTGCAAACATACTGACAATTCTTTCTACCACATTTGTTTTCAGCTATCTGCCTAATTTCGCCCTCAGGGTACTTGTAGCTTGGTCTGTTTTCGACATAGAAGACGTGTTGGTGTATTCTTTCGTCAGCTTCTGTTTCTTTTACTGCAACACCCTGTTTAACCCTATTTCTATTTTCATTATGAGTTCTAAATATAAAAACTACTTCTTCAAATATTTCCCCTTTCTCAGAAATAACACAGATAAAATAATCAGTCACGCTGCCAAGAAAATCAATTAGGATAAATTTGAAAATGTTGGAAATGATGGTTTTGAATTTGCCAGTAGAACTATTGTTCCAGACATTGAAATGCGTTCTCTTAGAAAATGAAACAAACCGGACACATGCAGATGGAATTAAACATTTACCACAAATACAATAAGTGTTCATAACGTGATCTAAGATATGGACAGGTTCAATTATTTCAATAAAATATTTAATAAGGTCACTTAACGACGATTTGGGAATGATTCATAATACATGAACAACAAATTTTACTTGTCCACCGCTGTGGTCACGAGGTGCTGCCTTGTCACCCGGAGGACCCGGGTTCGATTCCCGGTCGTGACAACTTTTCTCGTGAGGTTTTTATCTGGGTTTTTCCTCACCTGTAAGATAAATGTCAAGAAAACTGTAAGACCCAAACGTCCCCGAAATCATATGGCCATCGCAATCATCATCACTCATATTCATCTCAGATTAAGCTTAGGATTAGGGACTCTCCTGGCGCACCACTATCATCATCATCACCCATCATATCATTGGGGTAACGTAACCCCACCTTCCAGGCACCTCAACCTCAGAAGTGGGTTACAAGTACGCCATGCCAGGAGAGAACATCAGGAATGTCGAAAGACAACCTGACGCACTTCCAAAAAAAAACTTTGTTAACCGGAAACATAGTAGAGGACTTCGGGTAATTAGAACCGCTGTTTTGAATTTGTTGTTTTTTTTTAATTAAGGGATTTAAATTTTGTTTAATTACAGTGATTATTATTAGTGTTGTAACAATGAAATAGCAATGTTATTTTATTCAAATGTGGAAACAACTCATAAATTACTTACTTTTTTACTTTAAAAGAAAGGTCCACTTTAACCTCCATATTTGGATAACGTTGAGCCCAATGTCCACTTTAGTATATTTTTAACCTTATTTACCCTATTAATTTATACAGACAGACATAGATTAATCTGAGAATATTAGATTTTAGATTTTTTAGATTAGATTTATTTAGGCTGGTGGAGTTAAGGCCATGTGGCCTTCTCTTCCACTCACCAGGACAAACATATATTGCATCATAATATAACAATCTTAATTAACTCTAATATTAAACACTAAGGAAAAATTTGATCAAAAGATAATATCTAATATATTACGATCTATAATACAACCAGTTAATGTTAGTTAAAATTAAGACTAAAACTAATAATAAAATGTATACAAGCAAGACATATTAAATTGTCCCTGTCTAGTGTATATAAAAAACAGGAAAATAATGGGATATAGAAAACTAATTTTACGGTTATACAATATTTAAAACAAAACAGATAAACATATTTGTTATTCTTAATATTATTTTCATAAATAATTAAATTTATTAATTGTTAAAAGAATACTATCAGTGAGGTGTATAAGTTAGTTTGTTATTAAATAATTCTTTAGTTTGTTTTTTGAAGGATGTTATAGTTTGAGTCTCTGACATAGGGCGGAAGGGAATTCCATGTTTTGGTAAGTGACACCGTAAAAGATAATGAATAATATACAGTGTGATGAGGCGGCATATAAAGGACAATGTGCTGATGGGATCGAGTGTCAAGATTATGTGTGTCGGATAGTCTGATGAAGCGGCGTGATAAATAATTAGGCGATATTAATGACTGATCATAATTTAAAAGCGTTGATATTTAATATTTTGAAAAATTACTGTTGATAACATTCACACGTCATTCAACTGTAGAAAGCGACGGTCTTTTGGTTTAGTAAAATTATAGGGATATTATATAAAATTAATTAAGTGAATGGTTTTTACAGATAGCATCCTCAGTAATAAAATATAAGTATTCGTGTAAAGTGGACCCATGTCCTCATGGAGGAACCACATTAACCGAATTCCTTTGTTATGTTTAATTATGTTATACAAGCCACCATGTCACATAATATCAAACCAAACCCTTGAGTATATTAAAACAGCATCTACATAATATAATATATTTAGGAGTTTTTTCAACATTAGTAATATTCAATAGTATAAATTAAGAATTGATTCTTAGCTTGAACAACTTTTAAACCAGTCATTTTCATAGATATCACAAATAAACCCTTCTTCGCATGCAGAATAAAAGACACTGGCCTTAAAATGTTAAAGCTGATGAGGGGAAGAAGTTAAAAAAATTCTGTTCGAGGGCAGCACCAATGAAGAAGATATTAACAGGGTCCACTCAAAGAGAAGGGTCCACATTACCCGACCTTCCCTATACTAGTAGAATGTATATATATGTTAATACAATTACATTCTTTTGAAATACAGAGAGTAATTATAACAAATTGTAGTATATCACAAAGCATTTCAAACTACGAATAGCCCTTATGGATACACACTTCACAGTACGATAATGCGATAGGTAATATTGAAATTAATGTATTCAGGTTAGGAGTTCGCATGCAATACGTAATACAATTAAAGAGAAAAATTTCTGCCTCAACAGGCACTTGAACCTATGTTCTGCAACTCTGCGCGCTGGCATTCTTTGAGTTACCCAGGCACCATTGGACAGACATGCCAGTGCGAATCTAGAAATCATGTCTTCAAATCCTGATTCAGTTATAATTGTTTTCTCTTTTGTTCTAATACATTAATCTGTACATAATTAAAAACATAAAATCATGTTTGGTAGAATACAAACGATCAGCGATATAAGATCAGCATTTTCATTTGGATAACATAATGTCCTGAACCTGTTACTTCTGGTTTAAGAGAAACATTTATTCTATTTCACTGATTAAAAAATATGTTCAACCTATAGATTGCATTATGTAAACTTTCAATATTAAGATATACGCAAAATAATTATTTGCAATGTTAACTTAATGAAGTGACATAAATACTGTACATAACTCCAAACATATACTTTGCTTTTATTGTGGATCATATTACAATCAGAGAAGACCTGCTCCATCCCTGCGGCCTAAAACAAACGCTCTAATGTAATGTACGTCTATTTGATGGTAAAATCAATGTAACGTTAGTTTTGTTGTAATGATAATTTCTAGCTGCACCACATGTTAGAGTTAAGTAGGTGAACCACCTGTAAACTGAACATCGCTCCTTCTGTTTCTTGTGCTCACATATTTGCAAATCACAAGCTCAAGGAAACTAAGTTACAAACAAACTGATTCTAGTTACCATGGAATATCTACTCAACTCAAATATTTGTTAAGTTCAAGTAAGAATTGTTTTCAGAATTTTAAATTGTAAAATATAAAAATTATAAATTAAATAGATTCCACACAACGACACTTGTTTCCGCAACAAATTACTAATCTTCTTTCCAGCAGCAAATAAAACAACAAACACATTACTATTGTTTCTGCTAACATCGCTATATAGGAATTAATTACTGCTATGGGACGTAAATTATAAAGCTGCAGCGTCATCCATATTCACTTTTGTTATTTACCATTAAGTTGGCAACAAGTTAAATGCACTAAATATCTTTCTACTGCACAACACAAAATACCTCACTCTTTCACCTTCATGTCGAAACTTTCGTAAACTAAAATTTCCAACAAACTAACAGATTAATTTCACCAAAAATGGAAAAATTGGTGTCGGTACCGATTAAATAAGAAATTCAATGGAGGAACCAAGTGTCGTGACGGAGTGTTTTAATGATATGTAACGTGTGTACTGTCAGTCAGTAACAGAATGTTCAAGTAACTAAGAAAAATATAGTTTGTTACGTAGGTGATTTTCTGCAAATTGTTTACAAATTATCTTTACTTTTTTCATGTTTATTAGACAGGGACTGTGCACTCTACTTTGCTGTGGTACACATTGTTATTATTATTATTATTATTATTATTATTATTATTATTAATTTTAATTTGTAATGTGTTTAGTTGTGACACGTGTTGTGAGGGATCTCTAGCCACAGTTTATGAACTCTGGTGTCGCTGAAAATGCTTCTACTAGACATTCAAGTGTTTATTGAAAAAGTATTCACTTAAATTAGAGTTGAACAATAAAAGTACAATTGTAATGGGAACAGTGTGACAACATTCCCAACTCTTTGTTAGCACTTGTATTGTTTTAAATACAGATATTCTTCATCTCAAAGAACTCCTAGAGACAAATTTGCTCTATGCTGTACACTTGATGATGCGAAAATGCATAAAACGTAAATTACACAAATGATAATGCATAAAATAACCCAGTTTTACTACGAAATTAAAATAAAGTGGTACGAATATGTGTAAATAGTAGTGCATACGAGGTGTCTCTGAGAAAAATGATTTGCACTATTTCTGAATACTAATAAAACATATATATTTAATTTTTATTTTGCTTACTCCCTAAGAATCCATCTCTTGTGCTCAGGGGTACAGGTTCAATACCACAACACCAAGTTTTCAATGTTCTTAATTGCTTTTATGCATTTAATATGGTAAATATATACCTTCATTAAATGTCATTGTTGTCTTATTTCAATTCAAACTCCTTTGTTACCTCCTGTCTGGTAATTATTTACAAGCATTAATAATTATTTCATTACGTCATCCTTGATTATGTCTCTTGCACTAATTAAACTATCGTGTCTTCATGATGTCATTCCCAACTTAGAAATTCAATAATTACAAAATTACAACAGGATTCGTAATTGAGCAGTCGTCCAGTACGACTTTGTATGTATATATACATATATGTGTGTATATATATATATGCAAATTGAGTTTTACATAAAAAGAACGTTAATGGCACATGGCACTTTTCCTACCTAAAAATTAACTTAAAAAACTAGAGTTATAACCTTATTCTGGGTGGCTATTCAAGTGATGTGTGGCTTTATTTTCATCATTTCTATAAAATAAATGAAAATCCGCCTATTAAATAATTTACAAATAACTTAAATTTTGTATTCGCTTAGACTTTCACGGCCGGAGTTGCTATGATGATCTTGAAGAAGATTTTCGGGCTGTAGGCCGTGGTCGTGAGGCTTGTAGTTCCCCGACGTTTCACCAGAGACTGCGTCTGGCATCCTCAAGGGTTGTCTTCAAGAGAAGCCTCATGACCACGGCCTACAGCCCGAAAATCTTCTTCAAGATCATCATAACTTAAATTTTGTTTAACGATATGATGTCAAGGTGTCAACTCAACGGGAGACAAGTATCGTGGATGCATTTTTTTATTCGGCATCAGTGAAGCGTGTCTTTTTCTTATTGTCTCAGTTGGGGCAATGAAAATATCATCACTCGAGTATGTCCTCTCGTTCTCAACAAAGTAAATACATAAATCTCTAACTGCATGACGTTTTCCAGGAAGGCGTGGGGCTCGTAAAAATAACAACAAAACGAGAGGACAAAGTAAGGACAACAAACTTACAAATTATAAAAACCAAAAGCAATGGTAAATATTCTGGCTTAATAACAAAAAGTCATAAAAACTCTGATCCACTAGCTGCTGTGGTGATCCACTTTTGGTCCGAGGTGCATTCTCTCTTTTGCACCTTAAAATCTTAAAAGATCTTAAGAAGGTCCAGAGAGCCTTAACTTGGAGGTGAGGAGAGTGGATTTGGCTAAGTAAGACCCTCCGGACTTCACCGAAATTCACTCCAGAGGTTAAATATCAGTTCCATCAGGGTTTTTGACCAGATCAAAGATCCGGAAATCCCAATTAGCCTCTGCCCCATAGTGTGGATATTTTCTCATTTCTGCAAATTAACGATGTGTAAAATGTGACAATTGTGATGTTAGCTTTAAATTCCAACAATTTTAAGTAAACAGGAAGCATGTTCAAGTTCTATCATAATGAAAGACACATGAACCATATTGTATATTGTACGTTGCACAATTTTCAAGCCAGTGTTATATTGACCTATAATTGCATGACAGTTGCAAAATCACAGCGAATTGATTTTACATTTGTTGCGGTAACTGAGACATAGTGTCTTCATTCTGCAGAGGAAATACAATCAGTTACACCATTTAATACAATTTTCTGGACATCATCAAGCTTTTCAGGAAGTATATTCAAGTACTATCATAATAGAAGACACATGAACCATATTGTATATTGTACATTGCACAATTTTCAAGCCAGTGTTATATTGACCTATAATTACGACAGTTGCAAAATCACAGCGAAATGATTGTATACTTGTTGTGGTAACTGAGATATAGTTTCTTCATTTTGCAGAGGAAATACAATCAGTTACACCATTTCATACAATTTTCTGGACATCATCAAGCTTTTCAGGAAGTATATTCAAGTACTATTATAATAGAAGACACATGAACCATATTGTATATTGTACATTGCACAATTTTCAAGCCAGTGTTATATTGACCTATAATTACGACAGTTGCAAAATCACAGCGAAATGATTGTATACTTGTTGTGGTAACTGAGATATAGTTTCTTCATTTTGCAGAGGAAATACAATCAGTTACACCATTTCATACAATTTTCTGGACATCATCAAGCTTTTCAGGAAGTATATTCAAGTACTATTATAATAGAAGACACATGAACCATATTGTATATTGTACATTGCACAATTTTCAAGCCAGTGTTATATTGACCTATAATTACGACAGTTGCAAAATCACAGCGAAATGATTGTATACTTGTTGTGGGTAACTGAGATATAGTTTCTTCATTTTGCAGAGGAAGATACAATCAGTTACACCATTTCATACAAATTTCTGGACATCATCAAGCTTTTCAGGAAGTATATTCAAGTACTATTATAATAGAAGACACATGAACCATATTGTATATTGTACATTGCACAATTTTCAAGCCAGTGTTATATTGACCTATAATTACGACAGTTGCAAAATCACAGCGAAATGATTGTATACTTGTTGTGGTAACTGAGATATAGTTTCTTCATTCTGCAGAGGAAATACAATCAGTTACACCATTTCATACAATTTTCTGGACATCATCAAGCTTTTCAGGAAGTATATTCAAGTACTATTATAATAGAAGACACATGAACCATATTGTATATTGTACATTGCACAATTTTCAAGCCAGTGTTATATTGACCTATAATTACGACAGTTGCAAAATCACAGCGAAATGATTGTATACTTGTTGTGGTAACTGAGATATAGTTTCTTCATTCTGCAGAGGAAATACAATCAGTTACACCATTTCATACAATTTTCTGGACATCATCAAGCTTTTCGGGAAGTATATTCAAGTACTATTATAATAGAAGACACATGAACCATATTGTATATTGTACATTGCACAATTTTCAAGCCAGTGTTATATTGACTTATAATTACGACAGTTGCAAAATCACAGCGAATTGATTTTATACTTGTTGTGGTAACTGAGATATAGTTTCTTCATTTTGCAGAGGAAATACAATCAGTTACACTATTTCATACAATTTTCTGGACATCATCAAACTTTTCTCGTTGTTATTCACAAGAAACGTCCACGGTTTTGACATTAAAATTCGTATAACAATTCTAATTAAAGTGATATCAAAACGTATCTTGTGTTTTAATGAAATAGATCCTCGTGGCTATTCAAATATATCTTAAAGCAAATGTTGAATACTGTGGTTGAAAATATAGTAAACCAATTTAAATGTTTGCCTTAAGCCTAACAGAGGACAGACGTTTGATTCTTACCACATTTTAAAATTGCGATTATATTTATATTAACGGAAAACTTATTTTTAGAGACCGATGATACATTAAACAATACCTTCTGTGGTGTGGAACCTACAGTACAAAACACCTTATACATCTGTAGAACTATACAAAACTCTACAAACATTATTATTACTTTCTTTCGAGAAAATCTGACTTATTCTTGAATTCACTAGCATCGAAGTAACAAACTAATTGATATATCATGAGAATCAGCAAGGACGTTCCACTGCTTGTAAATTGAAGGGAATATTCCAGAAACTAAATTATAAAATTGGAAAAATTATTATAAAAATGTTTGTTTTGTGCTATTTAATGTTCGTTAGCTACAGCATCCTTCTTCAAAATGCACAAACTCTCTCTTTCCTAGAAAGTAAGTCACTGCAGATTGTCAAACAAATCGCAGAAAAATATTTTGATAAACAACAAGCAATCACAGTTACAGTTTCACGTGAAAGTGATAACATTGCGTACCCAAGAAGACTCAAGATATCAGGTGATCAGAACATTTTGTTACAAGATAGCATAACACAAGGGTTAACACACAACATCAATTGGCCTGCCAGTGTTTACTATCAAAAAGACTTGATAAAAAGTTTCACCTACATTAAGAACAATTTTACAGCAATTCCGCTGCAGTTTGTTATTGTGATTCATAAATATGGTGGTAGTGTAAATGCAACAGATGTGGTAAGTACTTTGAGTTTGATCGCCTTCAGAGGAGATTTCAGTATTAAATCGAAAATGATAATTGTAGTACCTAATGTAGGTGAAATGGATAAAAATGAGTTGATCTATAATTTAGGAAAATTTATTGCAATGTTTAGAGTTTACAATGTAGTATTAATATCAGTGTATACCAAGTATGTAAGAAGTAATTCTACAAAAAGGAAAATTCGCAAAATAGTAAGCGACATTTACACTTGGTATCCATACGAGTATCCACAACAATGCGATAATTTCGCAGAATTCAAAATATTAAGTCGTAGTGTAAAAGATCAAAACGCAACATTTGAAACACCTGATAATCTTTTCCCATCAAAACTTCCACAGGTATTTGATGGATGTCCGATTGTTTATAGAAATATATTTCCTACTACATGTGCTGACATATTCGAGTGGTATATCATAGACGATATTTTTAAAATACTTAATGTAACACGTGTCAAAAAATATGATAATACAAAATGGAGGCTAGATTTTACATTTGCAAGGTTTATGTACGAATTATGGCCAAATTTTGAACAAGCAGTAAAAATTTTCTTAAAATATTATGACAGTTTCCCTCACGTGTTCACCCAGTTACGCTGGTACGTTCCCTGTCCTAAGAAGGATTTCATTCACGGTCGTTTCTACAAAGTTTTTGATCCGATTTTGTGGTTTGTTTTGTTGCTTATGTTTATTGTATCAGCACTGATTTCAGTTCTCATTCAGAAATCGGTTTTTGTCGAACCAAAGCTCTCCAAGAACACATCATACAATTTATACTGCATTTGGGCTGTGATTACTTCAGTATCGGTACCAGAAATGCCACAAACAACAATTAGCAGAATTATTTTATTAATGTGGATTTGTTATTCTTTAATACTGAGCACCATTTTCCAAAGTTTCTTTACGAGTTTTTTGATTCAACCAGCTTTAGAAAAGGAAATAACAAATATTAAACACCTATATAAAACTGATTTAAGTATTTATAGCTCATATGACATAATCCTTGCTCTGACTACAGAAATAAATAAAGATGAATTTAAAGAAATAATGCAAAATACAAAGGTAAAAAGCTATTTGTCTGATGCTACTATTAATCCAATTGAGAAATTTTGTAAAATAGAACACTCTGCTATGGCAGCTTATGATTTGGATGTTAAAATAAATTTAAAAGCACATTATGAGCGAGGTTTGAAAACTTGTTCATTTGTTCATACAAATTCAATTAGCTTGTTAAATTTTGAAAGAAACAGTCCATATTACGAAGCCTACAATTCAAAACTGATGCGCTATTTTGAAGGAGGCTTGATAGAACAGCTGATGAACAGATTCAACTCTTCATGTGCACCCTCACTTCATCTCCTGGAGAATTGCAAAAATAAGCTGAGACTTCAACACGGTGAAGTTGAGGAATACTTTCTTTTAAGTATTGAACATTTAATGTTTGTGTTTATTTTACTCACGTGTGGGAATTTAATCAGTTTTATTGTTTTCGTAGCTGAAATTATTTATTTCAAAATTAAAAAGTAAATTGTGTTGGGGGCACGCCGTAGCGTAGTGGTTAAGGCAGTGCCCAACAACCCGGAAGGTCGAGGGTTCAAATCCCGGTGGGGTAAGGATTTTTAAACTGGCCCAAACCTTCTGGTGGCACAATGGCCCTGGGGTCGACTCAGCCTCTAACTGAAATTAGAACCAGACGCTTGTTCTGGGGTAAAGGCGACCGGCACGCAGTGATGACAACCGGGCTGACATCAAATGCCGATTGTCTAGAAAAATTGGGAGCGTTAACCTCCCACTTCCCCAAGGGCCTCGGCCTGTTGTGGGATCACTTTACTTTACTTTACTTTACAGTTATATTTATAGCCAGTGTAACATTAGTAATTCATAGAATTACTAATTTGGTTATTATTTGGGACCACACAATAAGCTTTTGCAATGCAGTGGTTAACGGTAACTCAAGGGTTGACAGGTATATGTACCTGGCTAAGTGAAACTAATGTTTATTATAAAAGTGTAAATTTGATTGACGTGTTGACAATACATTTTGTAAAAGGAATACTTGAGCCAATTTAAAATTTCCTTGGAAAATTAATATAAAAGGCGAAGAAATTTTAATTGTTAACACAGTGTGTGGCCTGTTGCTCTCATACACACACGGAGTGTGGCTGGTGGCCCATAGGAGTGCATACAGTGTGGCCAGCGGCTACCTTACGAAAACAGAGTGGGTCAGTTTATCATATTACTAGTGTTCGAGGAGTCTGTTACTCCTATATTATTACCTAACGTGTGAATCAATCGATCGTACGTAAATATCATGGGAAGTTTAGATTTGATCAAGTAGCCTTCAAGATAATATTAATTCATTATACATTGTGTTGTTCATAAGAAGTTCACAGAATAAACCCGTTTTAATTAACTACACTACTCACTGTCACTGATAATCGAATTCCTTGTCCTTCACATCGGTAGAACCCTGAAATATCTTAATCTAAAACACGCCCTGCAGAGACCCACGTGCCTGCCTTATAAAGTTTTGCCGCACCAGGGAGCGGGGTTTGAGTAAGTAAACAGACGCTTCATATTACCTGCACACGGAGTATGTACTGCGCGGGACACGTTCCTCTACAACAGTGTGTTTCGTAGCGACTGTTTCATTTATTCGCTGCATACAGAGTAGTAAGGAAGTGAGGAAATATGCCTAAAGTAAAATAGAGTAATACCTCAAAATCATCATCACAATTAGCATCGTTTATAGAGGAATTTAGCACAAATGGCGAAGCCAATAAATGTAGGGTTTGTCACATAGAGCTCAAAGGAAGTTTCAAACATCGTGTTAAACAAGAAAACACAAGGAAAATGTTATATTATTAAACAAAGAGTAAAGTATAGCTTCAACCTCCGCAGACCCAAAGTACGGAACAGAATTTTTCGAGGATTTGATCATGCATTAATACTTACTTACTTACTTACTCACTGGCACTATCGAACCCGTAGGTTCATGGCCGCGCGGACATACGCTCTCCATACATCCCTATCCTGAACTAATGCTTTCCAATCATTCCCTGTATAATCCACTTCCCTCAAATCACAGTTAATGTTATTCTCCCACCTCATTCTTGGTCTACCAACTGGGCGTTTTTCCTCTGGCTTTCCTACAAGAAGCTTCCATCCAACTCTCACATTCCCCATACGTGCAACATGTCCTGCCCATCGTAGTCTACGAGACTTAACTGTTCTTATTATATCTGGCTTCCTATAAAGACATTGCTATGTAGTCTTCTCCATTCACCTGTCTGTTCATCTCTCTTTGGTCCAAAAATTTTCCTAAGAACTTTATTCTCAAATACTTGTAATCTCCTTTCTTCCCTTAAAGTAAGAGTCCATGTTTCGCATCCATATAATATAACTGGTAAAATAATAGTTTTATATATTTTCAGTTTAACGTTTTTTGAACGGAGTTGGGACATCAAGAGTCTCTATAATGCATAATAGCACGCATTTCCAGAATTGAGCCTATGTTTAATTTCTTTGTGCACCTCATTCATATTTGTGATTGTTGTTCCTAGGTATTTTAATTCAGCCACTTCCTCAAAATTTCCCTCATCATGCATTAATAAGAGCCAATATTCCTTTAAAGTAAGTACAGCATCCTTGTTTCGTAGCTTTCGTAAACAAATATGCTAACAGAAAAATGCCTTCAGAAACACAATTACGAAAAACATATCTACCAACAGGCTATGTAAAATACCTAAATTATGTAAGGGATGAAGTAGCAGATAAAACGATTTTTGTGTCTATAGACGAAACAAAAGGTGCCGCTCATAAGTCAGTCCCTAATGTTATTATAGGTACCCTAACGCCTGATGGTCCAGCTAAAACATTTCTCTTAAATTCAAAATGAAGTAGTTTTATTGCACGCTACAAATAACTAAACATACGATTGTTTGCTTCCTTCTATAATTCCTTATCTTGGTATAACTGTTTTTGAAGCAGGATGTAATGCCTTCCACCAAACATCATTTTATTTATACTGAACACTGCACGGTCACATGTACGCCATCCCTCCTTATATTCCGTGCATTCTTAACTTCGTTGAATACTTACTAGAACCCCGCTCCCTGGTATAACCTATTCCTCTGTTCATACAGCAATGATGCTACATATCCAGCAATGTATAGAATATAGTTAGAGATGTGAATGAAGGTGAACATGCCTCTAGAGGGTATTGTGTTCCTTTCCTAACCACTTTTAAAGGATGTAAAAGCAAGATAATAATAATAATAATAATAATAATAATAATAATAATAATAATAATAGCTTTATTTTACCTGGCAGAGTTAAGGCCTTAAGGCCTTGTCTGTCATTCAACCAGGTTTTAAAAAATACAAAAAAAAGTCTTACATCTAAATTACAATATACATAAACGATTACATGTTTAATTAATATTTATAATGTATTTTGATTTACTCTAAATTTAACGAATTAAATATATAATATGTACAAGATATATTTAAAAATGATAAAAAGATTAATGACATAGTATAAAATTAAATAAATAGAGAAAAATTAATTATTACACAACAGGTAACTGTATAAGCGTGACTTAAAGGTGCCAAGTGTGCGGCAACCCCTGGTATCTTGAGGAAGGCGATTCCAGGAGCGGGCAGAGGCTACTGTGAAGGAAGTAGAATAGGAGGAAGGACTATGAAGAGATAGCAGAAGACTGCTATATTGTGACCTAGTGTCAATATTGTGGTAAGAGGATAACTTCTCAAATCTGGACGCCAGGTAAGTAGGAGTGTAGGAATTCAGAAGCTTGAAAAGTAGTAAAAGAGAGTGCAATTTACGTCTGTCAGTAACACGGAGCCAAAAGGGGTTATTAAAGTGTTCGGAAATATGGTTATAACGGCGGATATTGAAAATGAATCGAACGCAAGCATTATGAACACGCTGCAGTCTCTGTGACAAGTCATAGTTTAGATCATTATATATAATTATATAATGTCACAATAATCGAAGTGTGGTAACACAAGATTCTGCACAAGGATTTGTTTTAACGAAACTGGGAGAAAATTCTTTAAACGTCTAAGATAATGTAAGATGGAGAAAGTCTTTTTACATATGTGTTTCACTTGTGTTTGCCAGGTTAAATTTGCGTCTAGATGTAGTCCAATATCTATTACTGAAGAAGAATAAGGGATAATTATATTATTTATAGTAATGTTTGGAAGTGTAGATATGTCAAAGGTTGTAAGCAGTCTTTGTTGTCCCATTAGAATTACTTGTGACTTGTTAGGATTTAGATTTAGACCGATACTTGAAGACCAGTTAAAGATGGATATGAGATCGTCATTCATTTTCATCAAGCTGTTATAGAGAGAATGAGAAGGTGAATGTAGGTAATTTGGAGATCATCAGCATAGAAGTGATAACGGCAGTGATTTAGTACAGTTGGTAAGTCATTTATGTAGATTGAGAAAAGAAGAGGTCCGAGAACACTGCCCTGGGGGACTCCAGCCGGCATGTTCGCCAAGACGAAGATCTAGAGTTTAATGAAACGTATTGTTGACGACCGTGCAGGTATGAGTCGAACCAGGATACAGCGCTGTCAGACAAGTGTAGGTGCTTGAGCTTTATCATACGTAAGTCGTGGTCTACTGTGTCAAAAGCTTTGCTGAAGTCAATTCACGTCTGTCCACGGCTTCACGAATATCTTCAGTAATTTTTAGCAAAGCTGTGGTTGTGCTATGAGCAGATCTAAAGCCGGATTGATAATCATATCCAACACATATAGAATAAAACTAAAGTTATCTACAAAAAGAAAATAATTTTACCATCAAAAGCGTGGGGTGCTCTATATAAATTAATATATTTGATAATAAACAGATATTCGTAAAAGTAAAGTCTCTAAGAAGAAAATGTAAAAACTTATAAAAAGCACCCTACGCTTTTGATGGTAAAATTATTTTTTTTGTAGATAACTCCAGTTTCATTCTAAATGTGTTGGAGATTATTTTTTTGTTGACCACATTAATTTTATCCCAAGCGTGTTGGAAATTAAAATTATTTTTCATTTTTTAGTTCGGTTTTCTAATAAAGCGTGCTGTTTTAGTTTTTTAAAACTATTATTTATGTCTTATTTTTTTAGTTTCGTTTTCTAATAAAGCGTGTTGTTTTAGTTTTTTAAGCTATTATTTATTTTTTAATTTTAATATTTTACAGAATAACATAAACATGTAAATATCTTTAAATTCGATACTATTGTAGTATGAGCTAAAATTAATACTCTACAAAAAAATCCTCCGGGCCGAATTTGAACCAGCGACCTATGGATTACTGAAATCACATACCACTACATTCCACCGCTCTACCAACTGATCTCTTACGACGACTGACTAAGAAGTTGGTAATTCCGCAACCTATTATACCGGTTTTTATTATTTTGATTTTCTACTGATTCTCGCCAGGATTTTAGAAACATTTACGAAATTATTGTATTGGCATTGGACCTTTACAAGTATACAAAGTTTCAAGTCGATCCAATGATTTTAAGTGGGTGAAAATCGTGTTGAAAGATTCCGTTACATAATTACACAAACACTTTTTTTTTATTTTCTGATGATTCTGGACAGGATTTTGGAATCAAATTATGAAATTGTTGTATTGCCAGTGGTCCTTTACAAGTATACAAAGTTTCAAGTCGGTCAAATGATTTTAAGTGGGTGACAATCATGTTGAAAGATTCCGTCACATAATTACAGATTTTTTTTTTCTTTTCTGACGATTCTGGCCATAATTTTAGAAAAAAAATGAAATTATTGTATAGCCATTGGTCCTTTACAAGTATATAGTGTTTCAAGTGGATCCAATGATTTTAAGTGGGTGAAAATCTCGTTGAAAGATTCAATTACATAGATAGATACAAGCCAAGCTAATATAAAGCGTGTAATTAAATAATAGTTTTAAAGAACTAAAACAACACGCTTTATTAGAAAGCCGAACTAAAAAATGAAAAATAATTTTAATTTCCAACGCGCTTTGAAAAAAATTAAACTGGCCAACAAAAAATCATCTCCAACACATCTAGAATAAAACTGGAGTTATCTACAAAAAAAATAATTTTACCATCAAAAGCATGGGGTGCTCTATATCAACTAATATATTTGATAATAAACAGATATTGGTAAAAGTAAAGTCTCTAAGAAGAAAACGTAAAAACCATAAAAAGCATTATCTTTTAGTTTAACTGATTGTCCGGTTGCATCCTCTAACATAATCACTCTGTACAAATTTATAAAATAGATATATTTATTCATTCCCTCTTTCAAACTGATAAAACTTATAAAATAGTATACAAATTTGGGTACTCGTTCTTAACTCAGCAGAATGTTTAAGGTAACAAAAATGTATTTCTGGGCTTTGTAAGGTTGTGTGAAGAAGTATTTTAGTCAGATCTTCATTATGCCCCACGTTGTGACGACATTTTGAAGAAGTAATTCTTTTTCCATATTGTGGCGATGTTTTGAAGCAGCTAACTCTCTTCATATCCGATGATGTAGTAACATTTTGAAGGATTAGTGTCCCAAAAAAGAATTACTGGTTCAGGTTGGGTTTGATTTTCGGTAGAGCTGGATTCACTTCTCAAGGTCGGAAGTTGGTACACAGGATAGGAAAACACTTTAAAAATCACTAATAACTGATTCTTGTAGAAATCAGTTGTAAATTTATTTACTATTTAATTTCCCAGCAGATCAAGTAAATATAGGTGGTATTATTCTTCACGGTCAATTAAAATTAAATTATTTTCTTTTCTTGGATCAACTATTCTTCTTGTATTAAATATCACATTTTATCAGGAGAGCTGTTATTGCTTCTATCCTTGATGAAAGTTCTATCCAGACTGACCAGTGTAATTCTTTTATAATTTTAAAGAACATTATTACATCACATGATTTTATATTTAAATTCTATTGGTTAATGGGCCATTAAATACCAGGTTTAAATTTTATTTGTTAAATCAAAAAGTTAATTGTTTTAACACCTAATCAGAATTTAGTATACTTTTATTTAAAAATATTAAGTTAAGCAGGTGTTCTTATTACAGTTATAACAGAAAGCTTTATATTTCAGACAACAATGACTTGAAACACAATTTTAAAATCATTATTTAGAAAGACTGTTATATAATACAATTTCTTTAATTGTTACTGACATTTTTATTCAACAATGAACAACAATTAATTATTTAGATATTTTCCTTCTGGCTTTTTTCGTGTTGAGACTTGAAAGTAGTTTTGAAGTTCCTTAGGACAGGTTACTGGCTCGACGCTAAGTAGTCCAGTGGTAGGCCTGCTACCTTTTAGTCTCTGGACAGACATTAGGATACCGCATTTACTTAGTACCTGATGCAACGGTTATACCGCAGTGACTCGGTCCTCAGAGCCTCGTTTGTGAAAACGGGTTGTACCACGAGAAGGTGAGGATGAGAATTAGGTAGGAGAGGTTATACACACGTCACTACCCCTTACAACCCTTGCTGAAATGAGATATCTTCGGAGGACTGCAGGATACACACTACTAGATCACAAAAAAATGAAGACATCTTAGAAGAATTACACATGGAATCTTTAGAAAACAAAATTTCTGATTATAAGTCAATATAGATGCAACATGTTCATCGAATGGAAGATCACAGAATACCCAAACAAATGTTAAGATATCAACCTGCAGGAAGAAGAAGACCAGGACGTCCACTCAAAAGACTTCTGGATGGTGTTTCTCTTGAGGCCTAAACAGGTCAACAAATGGCCTAAATTCGTGAATGTACTATGATGATGATGATGTTTTCCTTTATTTAAGTTATATTTAAATATTAAATGAATTTTAAAATATAAAATTATTAACTTAAACTTTCATATTTATTATGATATTAAAATCCTGCTATACGTGTTATTGTCGGTATATCACATATTGCACAATGCTATACATTATAATTACATGCTACTTGCAAAATCAGAGCCAATCGATCTTGCAGTTATTTTATCGTTTGTTGTAGTAACTGTGACATAGTTTCCTCATTCTGCTCAATAAATCCAGTCGGACGTAACGTTCAAACACAGAACTGAATTTCATACAGTTTCCTGGACAACCTCAAACTGTACTCTAAGCTTCCTACACACACAGGAATATATCGTAGCCTTGTGTGCAGCAAGTCTTGTTTCATACTTCAATCAAACTTGTTTGGTGCTATATCAAACAACTGACTTGTTTATAATAAACAACATTTGTGTTATTTATGTTTACGATAAAATGTTAAAAGTCAAAACAAATTATAAATAGAAATATAACAATATTCAAGATAATAATTATTAATTCATAAATGGAAAACAGGACTTTTAATTAGGTAAAAAGTGTATATTTATTCTTTGTTAAAACAATTACACCATTATTGATTCCAAAATTGATTAAAAATAGATACAGTTGTGAACTGATTATGTCAACACGAATTTCAAAATGGCTGCATTCAAATAAAACCTAAAAAATCGGCAACATTTCGTTGACAACTAATAATTTGGAAAACACATACTGTGGTCTGAAATCAACAGTACAATATTCTGTTACAGTTACATAATTGCACAAAACACTGCAAATATTACAAGAAGCTTTCGAGCAGATTTAAAATAATTTATGAAATCCTCTTAAAATAAGACTGCTCACAGGAGACTTACAAAAGAACTCCAAAGCCTGCTATTCCTGCTAATTCGAACTTTATTATAAAAATGGTTGGTTTAAGTTATTTGATGTTAGTTACATTCAACATTTATCTGCAAACTGAAGCAACGCTATCTTTTCTGGAAAGTAAATCACTGACCTTTGTGAAACAAATAGCAGAAAAATATTTCGATAAAAATGAAGCCATAGCAGTTACAGTTTCAGGTGGAAATAACGTCACAGTTAATAGAAGACTCAAGTTAATAGGTGATGAGAACAGTTTGATAAGAGATATAGTTATACAAGAGTTGACACACAACATCAATTGGCCAGCCTTCGTTGTGTATGAAGAAGCTGATAGGACAAAAATGCAGACTTTTGAGAACATGGTTTCAGTAAGTCTAAGACAGTTCATCTTTGTTATACAGAAATATGGCACGACCCTAAACTACCCTGATATAAAAAATAATTTATATATGTACGTCATGCGAAGATATTCGAGTATAAAATCCAAACTTATAATTATTATTCCTAATTTAGGCGAAGTATATAAAAATCAGTTGTTACCTTACATAGGACAAATTATGGCAGGAATTAAATCATATAATGTTCTAGTAATATTAACATACACAAAATATATAAGGAACAATTCTACAAAAAGGAAAATTCGCAAACTAGTAAACGATATATACACTTGGTATCCTTACCAGTATCCACAGCAATGTGGTAACTTCACAGGAATGGACTTAATAAGCAATGTGGTGTTAGACATGAACGGATCATTTCAAACACCTGATAATCTTTTCCCGTGGAAAATTCCAAAATCATTTGATGGGTGTCCTATTGCTTATACAAATTTCTACGCGAGTTCGTGTGCCGATGCATTCGAATGGTACATCCTCAAGGACATCTTCACATTACTCAACGTAATACCTGAGGAAGCTAACTTAACAAATGTAAAATATCCAGATTTTGGTTTTCAATGGCGTGCATATCAATATGTGTTTGAAAATAATGTTGTGGTATGTTACCACAGTTTCCCTCACATTTTCACACAGTTACGATGGTACGAGGGCGGATCGGAAAGTAACGGACAATAATTTTTTTCTGCCTTGGTATTGCAGCTAGAAGGTTGAAATTTCACAGAGATATAGTTTGAAGTTTTCACTACAGATGGTATTTTTTTTCTCAGGTGCACCTCTTGCGAGAGAGCTTGAACTGTGCAACAAAGATGGCGCGCATGCTACAGTCGTCCACCTGTGAGATCGGAAAGTAACGCACAATATTTTTTTTAAAAAGTTTAATAGTAAAAAAAAAGGAAAAAAATCACAAATGAACTTACATCTTTTACCTACTTTTCGACATAGTCACCAACTTTCTCAACACATTTTTCCCATCGTGTTACCAGTTTCAATATGCCCTGTTCGTAGAAGTTCGTTTGGTTGGAGTGTAGCCATCTGCGCACTGCTGATTTCACTTTCATATCTGTCTCAAAGCGTTTGCCGGCCAGGAATTTCTTCATGGGACCAAACATATGCACACGCCGGTCGTTCAGAATTGCCGCCTCAATGCCTCTGACATTCTGCGGGATTTGCTGCTGTTGTCGGCCGGCCGGAGCGTGGCGAATCACTAAGGTTCACGCGTCCCTCTTGGAAGAATGTGCACCACCTGGAGACATTGCTACGGTCCATACAATCATCCCCATACACGCCACGCATGTCCCTGTGAATTTCACTGGGTTTATGCCCTTTGGCCCACAAAAATCGAACAACACTTCTCTGTTCCTCACAGGTGGACGACTGTAGCATGCGCGCCATCTTTGTTGCATAGTTCAAGCTTCTCTCGCAAGAGGGTGCACCTGAGAAAAAAGTACCATCTGTAGTGAAAACTTCAAACTATATCTCTGTGAAATTTCAACATTCTAGCTGCAATACCAAGGCAGAAAACAATTATTGTGCGTTACTTTCCGATCCGCCCTGGTATGTTCCCTGTCCTAAGAAGAATTTCATCCTTGGTCAAATCTACAAAGTTTTTGATCCAAATTTGTGGATATTTCTGATTCTAACGTTCATTGTATCAGCACTGATAATAGTTGTTATTAACAAATCAGTGTTACATGACACAAACATGAGCAGGAACACTTCATATACCTTGTATTGCGTTTGGGCTGTGATTACGTCAGTGTCAGTACCAAAAATGCCACAAACTACAACTCGCAGAGTTATTTTCTTGATGTGGGTTTGCTATTCATTAATACTGAGCAACATTTTCCAAAGTTTCTTTACGAGTTTTTTGATTCAACCTGGTTCAGAGAAGGGAATAACAAATATTAAACAATTGCTTGAAACTGATTTGGTTGTATACATCACAGTCGAAGTGTTTACTCGCATACTAGCAGTGTTTTCAGACACTGATCTTTTTAACGTAACACCTAAGGTAAAGTTCAATCAAACTTCTATTATATCTAAAGCAATTGAGAAATTTTGTAAACGTGAGAAATCTGCCATACCAGCTTTTGATTTGGATATGAAAGTGAATATAAAGACATATTATCAGAAAGGATTATATCCCTGTTCATTTCCTCATTTAACACATTCCATGAAATTATTAAGTTTTGCTACACACAGTCCATATTCCGAAGCCTACAATTCAAAATTGATGCAATATTTTCAAGGCGGTTTGTTTGAACATCTGTACAACGTATTTAACTCTTCTTGCACGGTGCCACTTCATTTCTTGGAGAATTTTAAACGTAAAGTCAGAGTTGAAAGTGGACAAAATGAAGAATACTTTATTCTAAATATCCAACATTTGAAGTTTGTGTTTATTTTGTTCATGTGTGGCAATTCAATTAGTTTTGTTGTATTCACACTTGAAATTATTTATTTCAAACTCAAAAGTAAGTTGAATCAGTAATTTCTGATACAACGACTCGTATCATGTGGTACTATTGCATCATCACTATTCAAAAGTTCATTAGAGAAGTAAGTGCTGAATTGACAGAGGTGTAGAGAGTAATCTTCTATATCTTAAACAATTTTGCTCGAAGTGCAGAGAAAATAATTCAGTTATACCAATCTGAAATTTTGAAATGTACTCCTAATTTTATTTTACTTTATATTATTGCCTAACTAACTAAGTCACTGGTACTATCGAACCCGTAGGTTCATGGCCGCGCGGACATAAGCTCTCCATATATCAATATCCTGAGCCAATGTTTTCCAATCATTCCCTGTATAATCCATTTCCCTCAAATCACAATTAATGTTATTCTCCCACCTCATCCTTGGTCTACCAACTGGGCGTTTTCCCTCTGGTTTTCCTACAAGAATCCTCCACGCACGTCTTTCATTCCCCATTCGTGCCACATGTCCTACCCACCTCAGTCTACGAGACTTAACTGTTCTCATTATATCTGGCTTCCTATAAAGACCAATGTAATTCACCGTTATGCAGTCTTCTCCATTCACCTGTCTGTTCATCTCTCTTTGGTCCAAAAATTTTCCTAAGAACTTAATTCTCAAATACTCGTAATCTCATTACCTCCCTTAAAGTAAGAGTCCATGTTTCGCATCCAAATAATATATCTGGTATAATAATATTTTTATATATTTTCAGTTTAACGTTTTTTGAAAGGAGTTGGGACATCAAGAGTCTCTGCAATGCATAATAGAACGCATTTCCAGAATTGAGCCTATGTTTAATTTCCTTATGCATCTCATTCCTGTTTATGATTATTGTTCCTAGGTATTTGAATTCAGCCACTTCCTCAAAATTTCCCTCATTTGTCATTAGCTGTCCATTTCCATTATGTAATGTATTTTTATGTGTGACCATATATTTAGTTTTATTGATATTTACTTCCAGTCCCAATTTCTTAGTGTTACTCAATAGTTGCCTAATGCATTTAATTATTAGCTTTAGTTTGGTATTAATCCATTACATTTTTTTTGTATCACTCTTCTGTGCAATTAATGCTTTATGTATCAGAATACGTTTTACACTTCAAAACTGTCTCCTAAATTTGTTATTTCCTATCGCCTTTAATTACCAACGTCAGTAGGGTGTTAATCCCCTCCATGGTATCTTTACCTTGTCGTGGTGGAGTGGCTTGCGTGCTTAAATGATCCCGAGAGCTATGCCGGCGGTAGCATTGCTGCCGATAGGGTTACCCATGCCGAACTGGTTGAAGGTGATAAACCAGACGAAAAAAGTACCTTGGGCGAAAGAGTGACGATCTTTCACCCTAAAAATACAACAGTCAAGAAATGTGGACATGGGTTCATCTGGGGTAAAATTTTGCGGAGGTCAAATAGTCCCCCATTCGGTTCTCCGGGCGGGGACTACTTCAGGGAACCCATGCCAAAGGCTCAAACACAGGGACATGTTCCTAGGAACATGGAATGTTAGGACTTTATACAATAGCGGGGCACTAGACACGCACACACTACTGAGTAACACTAAGAAATTAGGACTGAAAGTAAATATCAGTAAAACTAAATATATGGTCCCACGTAGAAATTCAGTATATAATGGAAATGGACAGCTAATGACAAATGAGGGAAATTTTGAGGAAGTGGCTAAATTCATATACCTAGGAACAATAATCACAAATAGGAATGAGATGCAAAAAGAAATTAAACATAGGCTCAATTCTGGAAATGCATGCTATTATTTATGCATTGCAGAGAGTCTTGATGTCCCAACTCCTTTCAAAAACGTTAAGCTGAAAATATATAAAACTATTATTCTACCAGTTATATTATATGGGTGCGAAACATGGACTCTTACTTTAAGGGAGGAAAGGAGATTACTAGTATTTGAGAATAAAGTTCTTAGGAAAATTTTTGGACCAAAGAGAGATGAACAGACAGGTGAATGGAGAAGACTACATAACAATGAACTACATGGTCTTTATAGGAAGCCAGATATAATAAGAACAGTTAAGTCTCTTAGACTGCGATGGGCAGGACATGTTGCGCGTATGGAGAATGAAAGACGTACATGGAAGCTTCTTGTAGAAAAGCCAGAGGGAAAACGCCCAGTTGGTAGACCAAGAATGAGGTGGGAGAACAACATTAACTATGATTTGAGTGAAGTAGATTATACAGGGAGTGATTGGAAAGCATTAGCTCAGGATAGGGATGTATGGAGACCTTATGTCCGCGCGGCCATGAACATTCGGGTTCGATAGTGCCAGTGAGTAAGTAAGTAAGTAAGTAAGTAAGTAGGGTGTTAATCTATTCTATATTGTATTATTTAATCATTTTATTATTTTTTAAATTTTTATGTGGCAGAATTTGTTATATCTTGCAAGGCATGGGGTTGGAAGAGCAGAACCATGCTTTATGTACCCATATACATTGTCCCCCGGCCTACGCTCAGTTTGACCCAGGTGCACACTCGGCAGATGGAATCAACGAGCAGGGCCCGTGACCTGTCTCTACCGGCTGCTTTAGGGACTTAAATGCCGTCTTCAGCCGATAGATATTGTTTCTAAGTGCAAGATAGAGAGAGATGATGCAGCCGCCAGCCATAACCAGCCGTAGATGAGGAAACAAAGATCCGGTCATTGAGCAATAACAATTCTGTTTTCATAATGTTGAGTGATTCCGGGTTCTGTGGCCGTGGTCCATAGTTGGTGTTGATACCAGACGTTTCGCCCTCAACTGCGGAGGGCATCTTCAGTGGCGAGTGCTTCTAGGCGTGTTTCCTGGTCGGAAGATCTACTTAGAATGAACGCTGCGGACGTTGTATTGATACTAGTGGTGGGAGCAGGGTGAGTGGGCGTGGCTCTTGCTGATTGGCTAATGGTCGTCTCCTTGTTGTCCCATGTTAATGCATTTATTTTCTAGTGTATGGTACCAGGCCTTAGACAGTTTGATACCTTCCTCTTTTCTGTTAATATTTCCCTTATGCTTGTATATTTCTATAGCCTCTCGGTATAATCTAGGGAAATAATAGGAAGTTGTGGCTAAAACTTGTGTATCGTCGAATAGAATCTGGTGTCCATTCATAATGGCATGTTCTGCTACAGCTGATTTATCCATTTCTCCTTGTCTGCAGTTTTCGGAACATAAAAAAAAAAGAAAGAAACTGCAGACAAAGAGAAATGGATAAATCAGCTGTAGCAGAACATGCCATTATGAATGGACACCAGATTCTATTCGACGATACACAAGTTTTAGCCACAACTTCCTAATATTTCCCTAGATTATACCGAGAGGCTATAGAAATATACAAGCATAAGGGAAATATCAACAGAAAAGAGGAAGGTATCAAACTGTCTAAGGCCTGGTATCATACACTAGAAAATAAATGCATTAACACTAGGGACAACAAGGAGACGACCATTAGCCAATCAGCAAGAGTCACGCCCACTCACCCTGCACCCACCACTAATACAACGTCCACAGCGCTCACTCTAAGTAGATCTTCCGACCAGGAAACACGCCTAGAAGCACTCGCCACTGAAGATGCCCTCCGCAGTTGAGGGCGAAACGTCTGGTATCAACACCAACTATGGACCACGGCCACAGAACCCGGAATCACTCAACATTATGATTACCGGCCGTGAAAGCCTGCATTCAACAAGTCTGTTTTCAGTTTTTTGTTCGATGTTGTTATTGTTGTTGTTTGATGTCAGAGGAAGACAGTTCATGAGACAACCTCCTTATCTACTCTAGGTCCTATATGATAAAATGGAAGGAAAATAATAATACGGTAGGCCTTAATGAATATAATGCCTTATATTTATATATATATATATATATATATATATATATATATATATATATATATCATCATCCCGTATCATGGCAGCTCCCGCCGTCTTCCGGAAACCAAATGCCATTCCTCTCTGTCCATCCATTGATCTTCCTCCATTCTTCTGCTATTCATAGTTGCTTGTACCCCTTCTATCCAAGTTTTCTTCTGTCTTCATCTCTTCCTCCTCTCCATTGGGATCCATTCCATAACAATTTTTGGCAATCCTTGCTCTGGCATTCTTTGGAGTGGAGTAGCCAGTCTCCCATCGGACGCCTCCCCAGGTGGCAGATAGAGGAATGCTCACCAGATATGGCGGGTACTGGGAAATACAATATCCAGGGCGGACCAAAACTAGCGCTGCTGCCTTGCAGTAAGATACTGGACTATCAAAGGCTAGAGTAAGAAAACCTTGAACAAAAATTACCCGTCCCCCAGGTTGGGGTTGATGCATCGGGCCAGGTCCTCGTTCATCATAAAAATAAAAAATGCTAAAAAACCAAACATCATATATATATATATATATATATATTAACGAATTAACCTATCGCTTTTATTAAGTATATATATATATATATATATATATATATATTATAAATATATTTTTGACATTTGGCAATGAAGACAAATATGATATGAAAAGAAAAAAGAATGCTTGAGTCGGGATTTGAACTCGAGTCTCTAAAGTCTGTACCTTTAGCGCTCTAACCAACTGAGCTACCCAAGAATTCCAAGACAAACATACAATTTTCTTATACATGTAGTATTCTCAATTCACACAAGAGGTAGCGGAAATATCATTCAACTGCCATCTAGCGGCTAACCTAACAGTTAAGCAAATTATTAAAGAGAATATTTACTTTATAGCAGTAACGCTTGTATATGTAGATATTATAAATATATTTTTGACATTTGGCAATGAAGACAAATATGATATCCGACATCTCTTCTTCCTCTCGGAAAATAATGTAAGATTTTATTTGGTAATCTACTTTCTTCCATTCTTTCTACATGTTTTTCCACTGAGTCTTGTTGTTAAATATATCTACTTTTATGGAGTAGATCAGCAGTTCTACACGGATATCCTCGTTTCTTATCTGGTCCATTCTAGTGCATCCTTTTACTCTTCTTAAAAGTTTCATCTCGGCTGCTTGGATTTTACTTTCCTGTTTGGTTGTGATAATCCAAGATTCGCTCCATACAAAAGGACAGGGACCGCCATTATTTTATAAAATTTTAATTTTGTTTGTTTATGGGCTTTATTATTATCATGTATGTATGTATGTATGTATATATATATATATATATATATATATATATATATATATATACTTACATACATATGGTCATTTGGTTGTAATATTGAAAATCTGAATACTATTTTCATCAAATGAAAGAAAATAAATAAACATTGTAGCAATAGTAATTCCTAGAATTACTATTAATTTGGTTATTATTTGGGACCACACAATAAGCTGTTGTTATACAGTGGTTAAAGGTAAGTCAAGGGTTGGCAGGTACATGTACCTAGCGAAGCGAAACTAATGTTTATTATTGAAGTGTAAATTTGATTGACGTGTTGAATATGTTCAAATTTACAAAACAATAAATTTTGTTAAAAGAAATACTTGAGCCAATTTTAAAACTTCCTTTGGAAATGAATATAAAAGGCCAAGAAATGTTATTGTTAACAGTGTGTGTCCAGTAGCTCCCATACGAGTACATACAGAGTGTGGCCAGTAGCTCCCATACGAGTACATACAGAGTGTGGCCAGTAGCTCCCATACGAGTACATACAGAGTGTGGCCAGTAGCTCCCATACGAGTACATACAGAGTGTGGCCAGTAGCTCCCATACGAGTACATACAGAGTGTGGCCAGTAGCTCCCATATTGAAAACAGAATGGGCTAGTTTATCATATTACGAGCATTCAGAGGAGCCTGTTGCTCCCAGATTATTACCTAAAAGTGTGAATCAATCTATCGTACGAAAATATACTAAGGAATTCTAGATTTGCTCAAGTAGTCTACAAGCTATTACTAATTTGTTGTGAATATTGTGTTGTTCATAAGAGGTTAACAAAATAAACCCTTTTTGATTAATTACACATCTCATTGTTATTGATCATCGAATTCCTTATCCTTCACACCGGTAGAACCCAGAAATAAACATAATCTAAAACACGCCCTGAAGAGACCCTCGTGCCTTTTAAAAGCCTGCTGCAACATTTGTCAAGAGAAAACAATTAATGCGATGTTTCTTACAGTTAATAAAAAATCAGTTTGTTTCTGAAAGATGTTATATTTTAGTAGTCTGCAATAATTTATATTCAATAGATTGAAAATGACAACATGAAATCAGAATAACGGCTTGTGAAATGAGATTCATGCGCAGAACAGCGGGTTACACCAGATGGGATCGGAAAAGGAACACCGATTTCTTAAAAGAATTGAAGACTACGCCAATTTTGGAATATATTAAACAGTACCAACTAAATTGGAAACACCATCTTGAAAGAATGAGTTCAAATCGGATCCCCAAAGCTGTTTATAATTATATACCAAGAGGACGAAGATCTCTGGGCCGTCCTATGAAACGCTGGAGAGAAAATTTTCTATAGGATCGTAACAGACCTTAGCCTAATACTTGGAAGGAAGAAGAAGAACAACAAGATTGGGAATGATTCAGAATCATATGTTTAAAACATAAAAGCTTAACTACAGGTATGGATAAAGAGGGCTAGGGGTTCAATTCCGGCCTATGCAATGAGATAAAAATCTTGAGATATCTGAACTAAAATTATCAGCTGTCACACGTTCAAATTAGAATTGCGACTTTTTAAAGAAGGATGTTAAATGAAACTTGCAACATAGGGAATCGATGTTGTGTGGAGAAATAATTTACAATTCTACATTACGCTGTGTTCGTAATTCATTTACATTAACTGGTAATCAGTTATTTTTCTTGCGACTTTTAAAGCACAGTTTGTTTTTTCTTGCTTAACTTAAGTGCATTGCAATACAAACACTCAACTCATAAAAGTAATGTTTATTTATTCATACATTTCACAGAGACATTGTGTCTTCTGTTACGGGAGCACGTTCATTTTGTGTTAATACTTACTGTTTATTTGCTAAATATATGAGGACAGTCAACACATTTTAGACTAATCTTTAAGGGATTGATGAAGATTGTACAGAAAACAAGTATCTACACGTGATTTTATGAAAGTAAAATACTTTGATAACGAATCTGTGCCATAAAAGAATAAGATTGAATAAAAAAAGTAAAAGTTTTTGAAATAATGTTGCTACTAGTAGTAGCAAATCTCTAATTTTGTGGACTCTATCCATTGACCTCTGTTAATCCTGGTATTACATTGTCATCTGTGTGTAATTTTCTGCTTAAATTTAATTTTTTGCTGGAGCAAAAATACACAAGTGTCACGTGCGGAAATATTTTGTGAATATTGTAAAGAACACAACGTGTTGAAGCTCAAATTGGTAATTTGAAAATAATATGTGCAACTGGTTCTATGCAGAATCTGAAGGTTGGTCTTAAATTGTAAGATAAAGAATTCAACCCACTTTTTCGACTGATAATTGTTTTTATAAAATTGAAAAACTAAAATGCAAGCTCTATTTATTTTATATTTGCCAGTTTCTGTTATGTTTCAATTTGCCAATTGTAACTTGGATCTGCTGCCAGAAGTTCATCGGCAGGCTGTGTACTGCATTAAACAAATAATAGCTCAATATTTTGAAGAAAATGTTCCACTCGCAATCTCAGATCCTCGTAACACGTACGTGGAAACAACTGGACGTAAACTCGTGAATACTACATTACGTAGTGATGACGTATTAATAAGTGATGTAATCATACGTGAACTCACAAATGGATCCTCTCGCCCGACAGTAGTTTGGCATCAGAAACATCAAGAAGAAGCAGATGCCATATTGACAAGTTTTCCTATTGAAAGATTGAATTTCATCTTCATCCTCTCTGACTATCAGGGTGATATATATGAATCGCTTTCTGAATTCACGGAAATACTACAGTACTTATATGTTTTCCAAGTATTCTACTGTTGTTTCCCAAAGGTAATAATTGCACTACCTGAAATACCAAAGACAATTAGACAAAATATATACAATTGGCTGCAGGAATATTTATTCGCGGCATCTATGTATAATGTTGTATTAATATCACCAAAACATGTTGCCAGTGATGACAGATCAGAACTGACACATCAGATGTCCAGTGATATTTATACATGGTTCCCTTTTCCAAAACATCAGAATTGCGGCGAAAGCAGAAATCTTTTGTTAATAGACAGATGGAACTCGCAGGAAAATGGACAATTTGAACAAAACACTGATCTATTCCCACGTAAAATATCCAAAAAATTTAACGGATGTTCAATTAAATATGTATTAAACACCAATTCAAGCGCATCATGGGAATTGGAATGGTTTCTCCTGCGCACAGTATTTGAATCATTGAATATTACACACTTAGAAGAAACCCAAGATAACAAACTTGATATTGTACTTACAAGATCTTTCGGTTTCATAAATATGTCAGATATTGAAGATTCCAATCACATGACTACTCTTTCAAATTATAAAACATCTTTTCCGCACTTATTTTCCAGACTGCGCTGTTATGTTCCTTGCCCAAAAAGAACTGTGCGCCATGGGAATTTTTACAAGGTATTCGCTCCAGGCGTGTGGTTGCTCTTCTTTATCACGTGCATCCTAATGACAGTGATAATAATTTTACTTCAAAGAACAAGGAAATCTGAATCCTTCAACAATTTGAGCTACAGTCATTACTACATTTGGGCAGTTGTGACATCAGTTTCAGTGCCACAAATGCCAACTACAAGTAAACTTAGAATATTTTTCTTCATGTGGGTATGTTATTGTCTGATAATGAGTACTGTTTTTCAAAGTTTCTTCACCAGTTTCCTAATTGAACCTGGAACTGAAGAACAAATAAATACTTTTGAAGAACTTTTGAATACTGACTTCGAGATACTTACCGATAGTGGGACAATTTTTCACTTTTTTGTGTACTTTGGGTTCCGTTACAAAGTCAATGAGATAGGACATAAATTTCGCTTGCCTAAGTTTCCTATTGAAGAATTCTTCACCCATGAACGCTCTGCTGTAATTGCTAGTGACTTGGATATGAAACTTAAATTCCCGCGATATTGGGCTTGGATTAAGCCATACTATTTTTATTTTTCTGTTGATTATTCCATGACTTTTCTATATTTCAACCCATTTAGCCCATATTACGAAGCTTTCAACTCAAGAATTGTACAATTTCATGAAGCAGGTTTATTTACCAAACATATAGATGACTTCATTTCGTCTAAATCAGAGTCTGTTTTAAACGTTACAGTTCTAGAAAGCAAGCTCGAAAATGAAACAACTGAAAAGTATTTTATTTTTAATATGAAACATATGAAAGTTGTTTTTATACTATACTTGTTTGGCAATATTTTGAGTGTTGTTGTATTTACAGCCGAAGTAGTGTTGGGTAAAAAGTGATTTCTCATTTTCCGGAACACTGATATGTTTTTACAATTAAAAACAACACAAATAGGCTATTCAGGTTGGAAGTAATAGTACGAACAGTTAAAATACATATTCTTTGGGCTTCAAACCAAAAAACGTTTCAGTAACATTTTGCATCCAAATACCTTTCTTTGAAAACATTTTTTTCCTCTAAAGTTTTAATGCCACCTATCTCAATAAATATTTGCCGTACATTTCTTATATTTTACTTGGATAATTAAACTGAACAATTTTAACAATTCTAGCTTTCATGGAACTGGAACGAGCCAACAGGCTTAATCTTTGGATGATGAAGAAGAAGAATTAAAGGAGAACAACAGTACTATTTTGTTCCTTTGCAGGTTTGCAATAAAATGGAGAGTTTTCGTGAAAATTATGTCAAAACATCTGACATCTAATATATAAAAATGTTTGTTTGTTTGTACTTTATGCGCGGCCATACCGTTAATCCGATTGTGATGGGACTTTTTGCAAAATGTTCAGGAGATTTTCGGGATGACATAGGCTATAAGAGAGTTGTAATATTCAACTCCTACACCCTTAAAATCGATCTTTGTAGTGGCAAACGTGAAAAACTTAGCTCTTTGGACGATTAAATGGCTTACGCTGCCTAAACCATAACAAATACACATAATTAATGTACATAGAATTGAATATCTCAAAAAGCTCTACAAAAAGTCCGCATCGGCATATGTTTATCTCTTACGGATAACTCACAATAACCATTTTTGTCTTTCATTGATGCCAAGAAGGTCCAGACAAGTACGCAGATTCCTGTGCAAGCATATATAGATGGCGGGTATTCTTTTACGGATAACTCACAATAATAGATTTTGTCGTTTAGCTAATTTATGCCAAGAAGATGGAGATAAAATTCCCGGGCAACACCGGGTCATCAGCACGGGCAATCTTGAAATAATTACGATATTTATTTATAATTATTTTTCATTTTACTTATTCAACTAATCATAAGAAGTACATACATTTTTGTCTTTAAGATCGGTGAAGACCATGAAGAATTTAAGACCATGAAGATCGGGGTGAATAGATTCCCGGGCAACACCGGGTAATCAGCACGGGAAATTTAAAAATAATTACCATATAAACGTTTCCCTCTACTTATTTAACTAAACATAAAACATAATAATTTTCGTGTTTAAGCTCATTTATGTCAAGAAGATTCCCGGGCAAAGCCGGGGAATCTAAAAAATATAAATTTATAATTATTGTTCCATTTACTTATTATGTTAAACGTAAAATCACATTAATTAATTTTGTTTATGGGCTTCATTATTCAATGTCCTATTTATTGTACCACAAATAACTTGAAACTGATGTGTTTTGTGTTCAATATCTCTATCATACCCATAGCTGATGTCACATCCTAAATATTTAAAAATTAAACATAAAAGTACATTAATTTTCATTTATTAAGGAGTAGCAGCGCACGCCGGGTATTAGCTAGTTTTGTAGAAAAAAAAACCGAGAGTAATTGTAACGTCGTAAGATCCCAGAACAGCTGTTTATGCCTCGTCACAAGAATCACGCGAACCTTACGTGGGTTGTTGCAATTTTCAAAAAGTTTGGTCTGAATTGCTTCATTAACCGTGGGAATAATCGCAAAATGAAAGAGAGAAGATGAGTTTGTTTTATTGTAACTTAACACTTTCTTGTATCAGCGCATTTATATCACTGTCAAGTGTAAAGGTTTGGGAGGAGACGTACATTCATAAAAATAAACATAAATCAATTAACGTTGATATTCCTAATGAGCAAAATTTGATTTCCAAGTTCATAAATTCAACCATAGATGGTAGCGCTGGAGATGAGTTGACGCAGAACAATTTCATCAGTCGGAGTTGTGACTGACGATGATGTCATTACTTTTGAAACACGTAAAAAAACACGAAATTTATGAGGCGAGTTGTCAAAAAATGTTCTCTGATGAATTTCAATGCTTATTCATCATAATGTTTACTTGCCAATATTAATTTCATATATACATAAGTTACTTTCTGTTTAATGCCCCGTCCTCCGTAGGTAGTGTTCACGTGCATTAATGATTGTACTTCTACTGGGAGAAGCCTCTATGATGGGTCTTAGCTGGTACATTAGAACCTACGAACTTTATGCTAATATTATAATCCGCAGATTTTTTTCTGTTACTACATTTGAAGATCTTTGTCTAAAGGATTTATCATAAGTAATGCCACGAGTGATTTCCAAATTATCGATAAATTCACGACTCACGAAGTGAGGAGTGAATTTATCTAGAGAATTTGGAAATCAAGAGTGGCATTTGTTAGGACTATTTAACGAATAAAATAAAGCTGTTTACTCACAAATCATTATTTAACTACAGTTATTTAAAAATATTTTTATATTTAAAGTAAACGGTGATGTTTGAAAACTAATGAGAAACGATAGGTAGCCTACGCTTCTACTGCTTCTTTTGTTTATCACTGCAACCAGATCATACTATTTATTGCCAAAGGAACGCAATATTGTAAGAATGCTCTCTAGTGGAGAAAAAATGAAACACATCAATCTGTATATTAATTCATTTTTGATGTCGTATACATTTAAGAAAGTGCAAACAGTGGTTTCTTTTTTTGGTGGTATAATCAATTGCTACAAATGTTGACATGTAAGCACTATTATATACAATCTGGTAGCCGTATTTGTTATAGGCTCAGTCACTGCAAAATAACGGTCAGACCTGTTCAGAATATTAAAAAGGAGGAGCTTTGCTTAATATATGATAATCCTAACGTTGATAATTATTTCGTGAAACACGTCTCTGATTGGTTGTAATACAGAAATCATTGAAACGTGATTGGTCATTGACTCCCATTTGGGGCATGAGTTAAATAGTCACCTCTAACGAACTCCAATGATGTTGCTTAAATCCAGCAACTTTTATAGTAATTACAATGTACGATTAAAAACTAAAAAAAAATAGTTAACTTTGAAGGTCCGTCTCCTCAACTTATGTTGTTTCAAAACTCTGACGGCCTTTCGGGACTAGTCCCATCATCAGCAGAATGCATTAGGTCCGTACTTGTTGAAGCACTGACCTAATTGTCAGAATTTTGTGTGGTCTGGGAGTGCTTTAATTAAGAATCAGGTTGTTGTCGATTTATAAAGATTTATTAAACACACTGTGTACATTATAATACAATTACTGGAAGTTATTGTCATCAGCATAGAATTTTAAAGGCTTACTTCTTGCTATGCAGTCAATAAGGTGGTATTGTGACATTTTTGGTCGCATAGCTTGCAGAGGCACTGGTTCGATGCGAGGTGGAAAACCCTTTCATGGTACATACTCTGTAGTGGAATCCATGTGTGGCGGTCCTCGTGAACACGTGTCTCAGGGAGAAGTTTGGTTCCCTCCATTCTTCGGTGTTCATCGCTGGGGTCAGGAAGAATCAGCGGTCTATATCCTCTGCTTTTTCTTTTTTCTCTCTTATGTGTGCTTCGTAGGCTGGAGTGTGTGGCAGGTTGTATTTTAACGCTATTTCTCTGACGAGGAAGTCAGTCTTGGTTAGGTGGTACATGAGTCGGGAGCTCGTTGACCTTGAAACCATAAGTACTCTCCGGAGGTAGGCAATTTTGACCATTTCCAGTCTTTTCAGATTAGTTATGGTTAACCGAGTCCAGAATGTGGTGATTGCATAGCACGCTATTGGTGATATCTTAATATTAAATATACTTATAGCAGTTTCGATAGACAGCTTTTTGACATTGTCGATTTCTCTTAGGATTGCGATTTCTTCCAGTATATTTATCCTCGTTGGAATGTTTTCTCTATGTAATATTGTGAGGGTGTTATCGATGTTATGCATATGGTGTCCAGCCTGAATTACATGTTTTACATAACTTGAGTTTCCTCCATAATAAATAAAATGTCTGAAATGTTCTTTGAATATAATTGTTGAAGTTTCTGTTAGTTTTCTCAATGTAGAATTTATTGCAGTCTGTACATGTTATTTTGTAGATGCCTTTATTGTTGAATTAATTTTTTCTTCGATGTTGTTTATTAAACTTTTTAATTTATTGCCAGTTCTGATTGCTATATTTATATTCTTATCAAGCTTTTTTAGTGTCGATCTAGAAAAATATTTTCCGAGCTGTTGGCTAATTTTATAGTTTCTTTACCAGTTTATGTGAGAGTTATCGATTTCTTGTTGTTTTCATTGGATTCTTTTTCGAGTTTGATTATGGTGGTAATGTTATTCTTTCATCTTTAGTTTATTTTGTATTTTATTTATTTAATCAATTGTGTTGGTGTTTACTTGATGAAAATCCATATTTATTAATTAAATAAAAATAAAACGTAGTTTTATTTGATTTTCATATTTATTATATAATTCAGTGACAGCTGTTTCGGTACACTGTACCTTCTTCAGACATGTTAACAAATTATGAATTGTGTTCCAACTGATCTAAGCAACAATACAACAATATTTATTTAAATTTTTAAATTTAACAAAGGGGATTCATTCAAAATCAAGTTGAGAATTTATCAGTTTTTTCCTACTTTTAAATTTATTAATTTCTACAACCTCCAAATGATCTAACTTCTTACTCTTTGAAATTTTACATATTTGTGATAAGTTTCAAATCATGATTTCAAGATTTTTGCCGATTTTGATACACTTTATCGTTTTTATTACTCTGGGGTATGGTACAGAGACAGAAATAGAACAAGATATACATTTAGATTGTCTGACTTCCCTATCAATGAATTCTTCAGCCATGGCCGCTCTGCAGCAATTGTCAATGAATTGGATATGAAACTTAAATTCCTGGGATACATGACTTCGATTAAGCCATGTTATTTTTATCTTTCTGTTGATTATTCCATGACTTTTCTTTATTTCAATCCATTTAGCCCATATTACGAAGCTTTCAACTCCAGAGTTTTACAATTTCATGAAGCAGGTTTATTTACCAAACATATAGATGACTATGTTTCGTCTAATTCAGAGTCTGTTTTGAACGTTGCAGTTCTTGAAAGCAAGTTCGAAAAAGAAACTACAGACGAATATTTCAGTTTTAACCCATTCGCCTCAAAAGACGAGGTAGACTCGCTTAACTCTACTGTTATATATTTTGCAATATTTTGTACACCCCTTGGTAGAGTAGTCATTTCTTAACATTTAGGAATAGTAGAGGAATGTGTTTTTATATGGGTGCGAAACATGGACTCTTACTTTAAGGGAGGAAAGGAGATTACAAGTATTTGAGAATAAAGTACTTAGAAAAATTTTTGGACCAAAGAGAGATGAACAGACAGGTGAATGGAGAAGATTACATAACAATGAACTACATGGTCTTTATAGGAAGGCAGATATAATAAGAACAGTTAAGTCTCGTAGACTACGATGGCCAGGACATGTTGCGCGTATGGGGAATGAAAGACGTGCCTGGAAACTTCTTGTAGGAAAGCCTGAAGGAAAACGCCCAGTTGGTAGACCAAGAATGAGGTGGGAGAACAACATTAACTATGATTTGAGGGAAGTAGATTATACAGGGAATGATTCGAAAGCATTAGCTCAGGATAGGGATGTATGGAGAGCTTATGTCCGCGCGGCCATGAACCTACGGGTTCGATAGTGCCAGTGAGCAAGTAAGTAAGTAAGAGGAATGTGTTTTGGTCTTCATCCTTATTGTGATCCCAAGTACCGTTATATTTTGTTTGTTTTGAGTGTCTGGAAATATAGACATAATTTATAGTAACTTAAATCCGGTTTCTGGGGAAATGCATCGAGCATTTAAACCTGAAGCGAATGGGTTAATACGAGACATACGAAAGTTGTTTTCATCTTATATTTGTTTGGTAACAGTTTGAGTGTTGTTGTATTTATAGCTGAAGTAGTGTTGGGTAAAACGTGATTTTTCGGTTTCCAGAATACTGACATGTATTTTACAATTTAAAAATACATATTTATTCAGAGTGGAAATAATTGTAGAGAAAATTTTAAGTATTTATTCCTTGAGTTGAACACCAAGTAATATTTCAGTAACATTTTGCTGCCAAATACTTTTCTTTCAGAACAAAATTTTCCTCTAAAATATCTCCATAGATATTTGCGTACATGTCTTATATTTACTCAGACTATTTAACTCATGCCCAAATGGGAGTCAATGACCAATCACATTTCAATGCTTGATTTACAACCAATCACAGTCGTGTTTCGCCTAGAAATTACCAACTAAAGTTTATCATAATAAAGAAAGCGCCTCCTTTTTAACATTCTGAATAGGTTATACCACTATTTTGCAGTGACTGACTCTTTAAGAAATACGGATACCACATGTATATATAGTGCATGAATGTCAACACATAGCGCATGCTGGAGTTAATATAAAAACATTTGTAGCAATTGATTATACCACCAAAAAAGAAACCACTGTTTGCACTTTCTTAAATGTATTTTTTCCCAGGTAACAATCCAGAAAAATATAATTGCCATATTTACATCATACGACATCAGAAATGAATTAATACACAGTTTGATGTGTTTCTTTTTTTCTCCACTAGAGTGCATTCTTACAATATTGCGTTCCGTTGGCAATAAATAATATGATCTGGTTGCAGTGACGAACAAAAGAAGGAAATGAAGCCTACGAATCGTTTCTCATTTGTTTTCAAACATCGCCGTTTACATTAAATATATAAATATTTTAAAATAACTATATTTAAATAATGATTTGTGAGTAAACAGCTTAATTTTATTCGTTAAATAGTCCTAACAAATGCCACTCTTGATTTCCAAATTCTGTAGACTATTTAACTCATGCCCCAAATGGGAGTCAATGACCAATCACGTTTCAATAATTTCTGTTTTACAACCAATCAGAGTCGTGTTTCACGAAATATTTATCAGTGTTATAATTACCATATTAAAGAAAACTCCTCCTTTTTAATATTCTGAAATAGTATGATCTAGTTGCAGTGATAAACAAAAGAAGCAGATGAAGCGTACCTATCGTTTCTCATTTGTTTTCAAACATCGCCGTTTACATTAAATATATAAATATTTTAAAATAACTACAGTTAAATAATGATTTGTGAGTAAACAGCTTAATTTTATTCGTTAAATAGTCGTAACAAATGCCACTCTTGATTTCCAAATTCTCTAGATAAATTCACTCCTCACTTCGTGAGTCGTGAATTTATCGATAATTTGGAAATCACTCGTGGCATTACTTATGACTATTTAACTCATACCACAAATGCTAGTCAATGGCCAATCACGTTTCAATGAATCTTGTTTTACAACCAATGACAATCGTGTTTCACCTCGCTCTTTATCGATTTCTCTTTATCGGCTTCTGCTTTTGTGATAAAGAAAGCTCCTCCTTTTTTAATATTCTGAACAGGTTAGACCATTATTTTTCTCCAACAAATACACTGAATATAGCAAATAATGAATAGATTCAGTGATTTTACTGAGTTGTTTATTCAAAATAAATGATTAACCTATAATGATGATTATAATAGTTTGATGTGTTTAATTATTTCTCCACTAGAGCGCATTGTTACAATATTGCGATCCTATTTGGTAATAAATAATATGATCGAGTAGCAGTGAATATACATAACCTCACATTTCTAATTTGTTTTTAAACATCGCCGTTTACATTAACTATATAAATATTTTAAAACACCGGCAACTATATACAAATAATTAATTTTTAGTAAACAGCTTAATTTTATTCGTTAAATAGTCCTAACAAATGCCACTCTTGATTTCCAAATATCGATAATTTGGAAATCACTCGTAGCATTACTTATGATAAAGACTAGAAGGCAAAGAAATACCCCGCGCGAGTCCTCGTGTAGGTTATGAATTCACGAGTAATTAACGAGTATTATTATTATTATTATTTTATGCTTATGTTTATAGCTAGAAATTAGGAATAATAAACATTTGTATGCTGACATTTTATCACCGCGTGTACTCTTAATATTATGATTTAATGGTAAGTTTATTTTTAAAATAAAATAGGGCCTAAATATTAAACGTCGTTTTATATAAATTATGATTTTTCCCTTTTGCCCTCACAGAGCTTCAAATAATTATTAACAACTTTAATACATCGCGATTTCAGATTTATTTATATTTTATAAGTTTATTTTTAACCCATTCGCTTCAGGTTTAAATGCTCAGTGCATTTTTCCACAAACCAGATTTAAGTTACCGTAAATTGTATTGTCTATTTTCAGACACTCAAAACAAACGAAAGATAACGGTACTTGAGATCACAATAAGGGTGAAGGCAAAAACACATTCCTCTACTATTCATAAATATTAACAGAATATTACCCTACATAGAACATACAAAATGTTACAAAATATATAAGAGCAGAATTAAGCGAGTGTACTTCGTCTTCTGAGTTGAAGGTCATTTAACAACCGGCGAGTCTACCTCGTCTTTTGAGGCGAATGCGTTAATATGATGGATTCAGATTACCACTAGTAGGAATTAAGAGCCATATCACGTAATTTATAATCCTTGCTTTCGAAAAAAGAACGAGGCATTTGGAGACAACTACACATCGATTAGGAGTGAACTAAATACATAATCTCATAAAAATCCAAACTATGTTCTGTCACTATTATCTCAAATGTTACACGTTCATAAAGAAAAACTATCAGAAACTACATTAAAAACTGAAGTGCTATAAACATTTTTGTATAATTCTAACAAATGCCCATTAAATCCATAGACAATTGACAATTCAGCGATGAATGCCTATTTATATAACATTCGCCAGAGAAAATAAGACATTTTGTTCGGATTTCAGGTTATGTATTTTTAGAAAAAAATAATAGCCCTATTTTAGTTATAAATTAATTTAAAAATCTGGACATATCTTCGGATTTTTACAGCTGCTGCCGTCTTCCCGTGCCAAACCTCCATAGCCTACGATCTTGGGCATCTTCAATGCTTAGCCCTCTTGCTTGCATTAATGTCTTCATGTTTTTCCTTCCATGTTAACTTCGGTCTCCCTCTCTTCCTCCTTCTGGTCGGATGCCATTGATATAGTTGCTTTGGCCATCGCTCATCCTCCATTCTTAAAACATGTCCTAACCACTTTAATTCCTTCTCCTCAATTCTTTCAATTATGCTTTCTTCTGCTTCCATTATGTTTCTAATTTCCTTATTTGTGACATGTTCTAATTTAGACTTTCTGGCACTTCTACGTAAATAATCCATTTCTAGAGCTATTGGTCTATTCTTGTAGTACTTATTGATTATCCATGCCTCACTTCCATACATTACAACAGATTCCACCAATGTTTTACCAATATTTTTTTGTGTCTTTCCAAATGTGCTTATCCCACCATATGGAATTTAACGATTATATTATTTTGCTACTCAATTCAATTCTACGTTTTATGTTCTCTTTGCCTATACCTTCAATGTTATCCATAATTATTCCCAAATATTTAGTTTGTTTCACTTGTTTTATTTGGATTCCCTCCTCCAATATTAAAATTTATCTTTCATTGCTATTTACTGCCAGATATTCTGTTTTTTGTAAATTTACTGTGAGACCCCCATGATTCATATGTGTTTTTCAATTTTTTATCATGAATTCCATATCAAATTTGTCTTGCGCTAAAACCGGTTTATCATCTGCAAATTGTAATGTCAATTCTGGACATATAAACAATAAAATTATACATGAAATGTTGAGTAAATAGCTTATAATAGCGTTACTAAAAATTAACAATTGTAAACAAATCAAATCTAACAAATAAATGTTTAGCTTTCGTAAAACAAGACATATTCCAGTTGCACTGTCTGTCGTGCATTGCACAATATCCAAGCCAGCGTTATAATTACATGACACTTGCAAAATCACAGCGAATTGATTTTGTATGTGTTGTAGCAACTGTCATTCTGGTGGAGAAATACGACCTGTTATGTTGTTGAACAGAGAGCTCTGACTTAGAGATTCGTACGATTTTCAGGACAACGTCAAACCGTTTTCTATAACAGTTATATTATTGTACATTGCAAATCGTGTTTTATTTCTTTGTCGGAGAAATCTATGGAATTACCTAATCATTCATTGATAGAACAGCAAACAATCGTTTATCAAAGCAAATGCTTCATTATAGGCCTCCAGGCCGAAGAAATATAAGAAGACCAAAACGTCGTTGGAAAGACGATCTGCACCTGCAGCATTATAGTGCACCGGGGAGCAGAACGGGCCAACCTTGAAGATGATTATGATTCATTCAATGAAATTATGACATTTTCCCCGAACATTCGTGCCATTTTAAGACCCAGGTGTCGTGGGCCATGTAAATGTACTTAAAGATGAGACGTTAACACTTATGAAGAATAAGAAAAAGATTTATTAAATACATAGCGTCTCATAATATTAAAATATTAATTTCGTGCGCTTATTCCAAAACAATTGGTTTATACAATTGGCTAATAAGAAATATTGTGAGCAGTTCTAATCGAAGGCTCGTACATGTTTTAATATTTATTACGCATGGAATATTGTGGAAAGGTACAATATACATTCGTATATCTCTAATGAACCAAACTGACTTTCAGGTGTCAGCAGATACATTGAGCATACATTCTATGACGTGATATCTAGACTACAAAGCATCTGATACAGTTTTATATTTATCTTAAATCTTCACAAATGTTCCACCTTTCCATCTCAAATACTTCTGAATTCAACAGGATTCAGAAATCAGTTCATAGCTTGCACACTCATTGTTGTATTTGGGGAAACGAAATGTATATTTATTCTACTGAGTTAAAAAATCCATTTATCTGTTATTGCTGAAGAATTTCAAATGTGAATTTGTATTTACAAGTGATTATAAGTTAAGCTAAAAGTAAAACAGACTGCAGAATTATGGCGAGTAGTACACGACAGGAACTATCTCAAGACTGATAAAAACAATAGAGACAGCATTTTCTTTCAGGTCTGTGCTATGGGTTGGAATGTAGAGTGAAGTATTCCTTCGGCCATAAGGCGACAAATGATCTCCAACTAACAGTTAGGCCGCATGCAAATACATTAGTCTCTACTCAAATTACTTCCAATCACTGGTGAGCTGACTCACCGTGAGCAATTGCTGAGATCGAATTATCGGCCGACTTACCGGTCATGCATGAAAGTTGACGTTTTCTTAATATTGGCAACGAATTACCCAGAATTCTCAGCGATAAAACCACTTCCGTTATTTTCGTCTGCTATAGAGGAACGCATTTACGCTTGCGTCCCGCAAATAATACCGTATACAACGACGTCTGCGTCGCGCAATATTACGCCGATTCTCCTGTTCTTCCAGTTGAATTCTTTGGTAGACTCTATCAAATTCCTCTTCTCCGCGTATACCGAAAACATGATCGAAGTCTTCAAGGTCCGACATCTTGGATAAAGCTGCAAAGGGTTCAAACTACATCGGTTACCATCGGTTCCCTTCGGGATTTTCACGATAAGTTTCTATCTTGAGCTATGATCTTAAGGTACCTCGTCAGGTAGCTTACAATTATTATCGCATGAATAGATTTCTGAGTAAGCAAAATGTATTTGGATAAAACTTTCTCAGCAGAGAATGCCTTTTACTGTCTAATGCGTTCAAACATTCGACCCATAGTTAGTACCTGACTGATTTTATTGCATCCCATGAGTAGCATTGTGCGAGGATTGTAAAGTTTTGCTACTTGCAAATAGAAGCATTTTCTGTTTAATCTTAATTCTAAAACTTCAAATTTCATTATCCAACAAAATGTATGTTATGTGCTACTTGATGTTTGCTGTCTTAAACATTTTTGTCCAAAGTGCAGAAACTCTACCGTTCCTGGAAAGTAAATCTCTTTCTTTTATCAAACAAATAGCACAAACGTATTTTGACAAACAGCAAGCTATTACAGTAACAGTTTCAGGTGAAACTGATAACATTACAATACACAGAAGACTCAAGATATCAGATGATCAGAGCATTTTGATAAGAGATCGTGTCATACAAGAGTTGACACACAACAACAATTGGCCTGCCAGCGTTTTATATGAAAAATACGACTATAAAGAATATGAAAACTATACAACCGACAATTATACAACAATCTCACAACAGTTTGTTTTTGTAATTCATAAACAGCTTTTCTTACCTGAAGCTACGGATATGGCAAATAATATGAATATGTACTATTTCGGAAGATACTTGAGTATTAAAACAAAATTGATAATTGTACTTCCTACTTTAACTGAAGAAGGTAAAAATTATGTGCTGAATTTTTTTGGTAGACGTTTTTATTTAATGAAATATTATAACGCAATAGTAATATCAACATACACCAAATATGTGAAGAATATTTCAACAAAAAGAAAGGTTCGCAAAGTAATACACGATATTTACACTTGGCATCCTTATCAGTCTTCTCAGCAATGTGGTAATTTCACAGATTTCAATACACTAAGTATTGTGCAAGATGAAAGTGAAAAATTTCAAACGCCTAATAACCTTTTCCCATCAAAACTTCGAAATCAGTTTAATGGATGTCCAATTGTTCATCACGGCATCACTTCAAATACATGTACTGAATCGTTAGAATGGTACATCCTAAATGACATATTTACATCTCTCAACTTGACACTTGTCGAATATAAACGTGGGCTTGGGCGAGTGACGGATTTTATATTAAAATGGAAATCTTATAATATTGCTTCTAAACTTTTTAACGAAACAAGAAAAGTGTTAATATTAACGTATTTTCACAGTTTCCCTCATATGTTTTCACAGTTACGTTGGTATGTTCCATGTGCTAAGAAGAATTTCATACAAGGTCATATCTACAAAGTTTTTGAAACACATTTGTGGTTATTTCTGTTTCTGATATTTATTCTATCAGCACTGATTACAGTTCTTATCAACAAGCTAGCTTCTGAAGAAACAAACAGCTCAAAGAGCACTTCATATACTTTGTATTGCATTTGGGCTGTGATTACTTCAGTTTCAGTACCAGAAATGCCAAAAACTATGACTCGCAGAATTATTTTCTTCATGTGGGTTTTTTATTCCTTAGTAATGAGCACCATTTTCCTAAGTTTCTTCACGAGTTTTCTGATACAATCAGGTTTAGAGAAAGAAATATCAAATATTGCAGAATTACTTCAAAGTAATTTAACTGTATATTTAACACTAGACATGTTTATATTTTTGCATGAAACGTTAATGAACCACGGAAAATTACCCAAAAATCTAAGTTTAAAGATTAATAATTCTACTGTTGAAAACCCAATTGAGACATTTTGTAGAATTGACCAATCCACTATACATGTGTCAGATTTGGACATGACACTGAATTTAAAAGAATATTATCAGAAAGCTTTGAAACCGTGTTCCTTCCCTTTCTACACATATTCAATGAATCTGATAAGTTTTGAATCAAAAAGTGCATATTACGAACCCTATAATGCAAAAGTGCTGCAGTATTTTGAAGGCGGCTTGCTACAACATCTCGCCACCACATTCAACTCTCCGTGTGCGGTGCCATTCAATGTCACGGAGACTCTCATAGAGAAACTGAGATTTGATGGCGTTGAAAATGACGAATTCTTTGTTCTAAATCTTGAACATGTGAAGTATGTTTTTATTTTGTTTGTGTGTGGGAATTTAATTAGTGTTATTGTTTTCATGGCAGAAATTATTTTCTTCAAAGTTAACAAAAAATAGTGTCAGTAATAACTGATGTGGCCTAAGTATTGTTAATGGAAAATATTTCAAAGAACAGCTGATCCTATTCAAGACTCTGGATTTACGTACATCTATGTGAAATGATGGAACAAATTAAAGTAATTATCATAATTGAAAAAGGTTTAGATATGGAGATATATAATGGAGATTGCTAATACATGACGCATTACGATCTAATCTTCCTGCAGTGTGGCAGACACAAACATGAATGGATAGATGAAGTGCTGATAGATCGTACATCTTATTTTGTTTGGGATCTTCGTATAATATGATGTGACTTGATGACATGTTTTACATTGCATTTTGCGAAATTTGGAAATACAATTTCTGTATCTGATATTTTCATGTTGTGTTTTCAGTATAAAGTTTTTAATCTTGCTATTGCTATTTTTACTTTTCTATTATAATATCAATCAAGATAGTGTCTTGCCTTCGTGAAAGACCGGTACCGACCATTGCTTTGGATGCATATGGCATCTATTTTACGATGATCGATGTTGTCAGCGTTGACTGCTTTATATTTCAACTTCTTGAATTACACACGAATATCGTCGATGATTCCACTCTTTGGTGCGATTACTAAAATACAACGAAGATTGACGAAATGTGGCAAACAGCATGTACTTTATAACTTTGGAAAATTTAAAGCAGAATTTTTAATTATTTTATGATGATCTTAATGACGATTTTCGGGCTGATGGCCGTCGTCGTGAGGCTTGTAGTTCCCCGACGTTTCGCCAGAGACTGCGTCTTGCATCCTCAAGGGTTGTCTCGAGACTGGCAATTCTTGAAGTATGCTCGCTTCAGGTTCTCCAGGATACCGGTGTAATCACCTTGATCTCTTCTTTAGGAAGTGTTAAGTTCAATCAGCTATTTATACTTTTGTGGTAGGCCTAGGAGCATCTAACTTTCTAGGCCAGATAGAACTTTGGCATTTTATATTTCGTCCGTTCATTTTCGTTGTATGCCCCTAGGCTATTAATAAGAGCATTTTCGCTCAGAGTCGCTTTTTGATATAAGTTTCTTGCCAATTTAGTCATCACTTCCTGAAGAAAGTCAATGTTTAAATCTTCATGAATTTTGGTGATTCTCGTCCTAATTGGATATTCTCCTGCACTTCGTAAACACTTGTTCTGAAGAACCTGAAGCAAGTTTATCTTATCCTTTGATAAGGTCAGCCATGCGGGACATGCATATATCATTTGGCTGCGTATACAAGCCCTGTATACCAACGTACGTGATTGAGGTGTCAGAGAGTGGGCTCTCAACATGGGCTTGAGTTGTGAAAAACGTTTATAAAAGTTATTTCGAATCTTCTCGACATGTTTAGCCCAAGTGAGACGACGATCTAGTATAACCCCGAGATACTGAACAGTGGGCTGATATCTGATTACAGTTCCGTCATATTCTAGTGTTTCTGCACCATTAATATTAGGTCGTTGCGTAAAAATTATTCCTTGGTTCTTCTCTTTACCAATTTTAATCCTCCATTTATCAGCCCACCGCTCAATATCTCGTAGGCCTCTCTGAACCTTTCTACTACACCTAATTAAGGATCTGTCTTTACTATATATCGCAATATCATCGGCATACAGGGCTAGTTGCGTATGTGTCCTCCCAGGAACGTCGGCGGTATAAATATTATATAACAATGGTGAAAGTACGGATCCCTGAGGCACTCCAGCCAGAATAGTTCGTCTATCAGAGGTGGCACCCCCCTCGCTGACAATAAAACTCCTATCCGTTAAAAAGGACGAGATGATTCCCACCATCCCATCCGAAAAGCCCATTGAATCCATCTTCCATATCAGGCCTTCATGCCAGGTCGTGTCGTAGGCTTTCTTAATCCAAGAACACTGCAACTGTGCTCTCTCTATAATTGAAACCTGATGTTATATATTCCGTGAGTCTTACCAGTTGCAGTGTCGTGGAACGACCCGGCATGAACCCGAATTGCTCTTGTGGGATGACGCGCAGATCAGTACTGGCAATTCTGTCCGATGTCTGTCCTATTTATACGTTCACCGCGATGTGTTCGGAAGTTGTATCTGCCTTCTGATTGGCCAGCGTTAGGGACTTCCATTGCTCCAATGAGATTGCTGTTTGATGGTCTAGTCGACTGTACGTTATATCTGCCTTCTGATTGGTCAGAGGTAGGGACTTCCATTGTTGCATTGAGATTGCTGATATGCTGTTTCAAACTTCTTGAATTGCAGACGAATATCTTCGATGATTCCACTCTTTGGTGCGATTGCTAAAATAGAACGAAGGTTGACAAAATGCGTCAAACAGCACGTACTTTATAACTTTGGAAAATTTAAAGCAAAAGTTTTGATTATTTTGTTTGAAATTATCATGATCTTTAAGATATGACCATGAAGTATTACAGGGGTAGATAAAAAATTTTTTTGGTCGATGTGACTAATTTCTTATACTTACCAACATTGTTGTTACTGGAAGTAAGTCAACGTTCCCACATCTAACCTGGTTGCTATGCAAACAAAATAAATCGCGATGCTTATATGGACTTAAAAAGCACACGTTCGGTAAGTAAAATAAAATATTTCTTGAATGTTTTGTACACTAACTCGTACCTTTCTTTAGACTTTTGCGGAATTAATGCAGAACATCCCACCCTCCAGGCTTCTTCAATTTCTCTATCATCTACCACGACTCCTTCCGTAATAAAATTATCAAACAGATTCTAATCACGGTGCTACATATAAAAATGTCTCCACAGCCAACAATCCTTGCTTATAATAAAACAAATGAAAAGCTACATAGCAACGATCATCAAATGTTTCTTTTTCATAGAAGTCATTTACATCCAACCAATATTTTAATTCATTTATTACTATATTTAATGAAAATTAGTCACATCGACCAAAAAATAGATGCAATACACATGAGGTAAGCACGTAACAGATTTCGAAAATTAAAAAAACCCACTGCAATCTTTTCTTTTCTATGATGTCTATGATGTCCGGCTCCTCTTGTACACCCATAATTTCAATATATATATATATATATATTGTAAAGTAGTAGTAGGACTTTATTAGACAAAAAGGAAGATATTTACAATATTATTTACAAATAGGGTTCGCACGGGCAGTAAGCCGTACGTGCTGTTGACAGTCCGTTACAATAAAGTAATAATTGGCACTAGTGTAAAGAAAAATAAACAACAAAAACAGCATTAACATTACAATTACATAAAGAAAACACAATAATAATATTACAATTAAATAATAACACAATAGCATTATACACTAATTAATTTATATATAATTGTTAATAATTAATGGTATTGCATTTTGTTAACATATATTTATTCATGAATGAGTGTTGTCCTTATTTTTCGCGTTTTGTCCAGAAATTTACCGAGGTTATCCAATTTTCTGGATTTACCAATAACTCGTAGCATGCCAATCTTTCCCGATTTGAATTTAGAAATCTTTCCGTTGGTTTATTGGTAATAGTATAAAGAGAACAATAATTGTATCCTAAATATACTACCCTCGTAAATAAAGAACTGCCTGCCTTAAAAACACTTCAAAAAATTCACTATATATTTCCTTAGACAATATAAAATGTAATCGTGTTCCACGTACACTTTTATTATTTTTTGATGTTTTAAAGTTTCTGTACCAAGCCTATTAGATAAATTATAGGTTATTATTATTATTAATATTATTATTATTATTCTCTCTTTAACTTGTCAACTTTATATTTTGTGCCTTTACCCATTATGTATCATTAATCAACATGTAGATAATTCATAATTGTTATTATATGTATAATTTATATTACAATGATATTGTGAAAAGAAAATCAACATTTGAACCAGAAATCGAACCGTGGACCTCTAGTTCCCCAGGCTAGTGTGCAGCCCACTACACCATTCTAGACCTGGCGATGGTGGTGTCACCTACCTGTAAGCGGACGAAACGAGAATTATAGATTTGTATATGTGGAAAGAATTGTTAATGTTTGTGCCAGGTATAGAATAGTGTAGTGAGCTGCACACTAGTCTGGAGAACTAGAGGTCCACGGTTCGATTCCTGGTTCACACATTAATTTTTCTTTTCACAATATCATTATAATATTATAATATGATCCATTATTGTAACTGTGTTAAAATAACAGTATTGGAAAATGTTAAATGTGTAAATTTAACTTGGTGAAGTGGAAGAGGAAACCTTACGGTCTTAACTCCATCAGATATAATAAATAAATACATACATGTAATCAATTATGTTTAATGTAATATAAATAACACTTATTTTGTATTTTTCTTTATCCTAGTTGAGTGGTAGATAATGATTAAGGCTGTTATTTTTATTGTTATCATTATTATTATTATTATTATTATTATTATTATTATTATTATTATTATTATTATTATTATTATTATTATTATTATTATTTAATAATACTATTATTTTATGCTTATGTTTATAGCTAGTAAGTAGGATATATATATTCCCTTGTCACGCAGCGGGCCCGGATTTTATTCCCGGTTGGGACAGGCTCCTGGGTGAGGTTTTTTCGGGGTTTTTCAACTGTAAGACAAATATCAGGAAGCTTAGGGCCCAGCGGTCCCCGTAAAATCTTCCGGTCATCATCATCATCCGTATCATCATCATCCTTCACCGGTGTGGAAAGCAACGGGAAGCTACCACACCTATAATTCCTTAGTAAAGCTGCAAAACATAGCATGGGAATGTTATGATTGCAGTGAAAGACCTGCCCTCGGGCAGAATTACTATGGATGGATGGATATATATATATGATTAAGAATGTTGTTTTCTTGGATTTTTAGCGTTTCCCATGATGCGGAAAACCCAAGAAAACTTTCTTAATCATACTACAATATAACATATATATATATATATATATGTCCACCGCTGTGGTCTCGAGGTAGCGTGCTGTCTTGTCACGCAGCGGGCCCGGGTTCGATCCCCGGTCGGGGCAGTTTTTCTGGGTGAGGTTTTTATCGGGGTTTTTCCTCACCTGTAAGACAAATGTCGGGAAAACTTTAAGGCCCAAACGGTCCCCGAAATCATATGGCCATCATCCTTATCATTATCATCCTTACCATTATCAATATCATCATCATCCTTCACCGGTGTGGAAAGCAACGGGAAACTACCACACCTACACAATTCTCTAGTAAAGCTGCAAGCATAGTATGAAAATGCTATGATTGCACTGAAGGACCTGCCTTCGGGCAGAATTACTATGGATGGATACATATATATATATATATATATATGAAAAGAGAAATGAATGCTTGAGTCGGGATTTGAACCCGAGTCTCTAAACTCTGTAAGTTTAGCGCTCTAACCAACTGAGCTACTCAAGTATTCCAACGCAAACATACATTTTCCTTATATATGTAGTATTCTCAATTCACACAAGAGGTAGCGGGAAGTCGGTCCAACTGACATCTAGTGGCCACCATAGCAGGTACGCAAAATTTTGAAGAGAATATTTACTTTATAGCAGTAACGCTTGTATATTCAGTTGATATATATATATATATATATATATATATATATATATATATATATATATATATATATATTTGCAGACATTCTACCACAGCGTGTATTCTTAACATTATGATTTGATGGTAAGTTCAATTTTAGTGTCCGTTTGTTGCTTTGCCCTCATGTAGATTCTAATAATAATAATAATTATAAACTTTAATAAACGACGATTTTAGATTTTTTCTAAGCATGTGTTGCAATTGAATTAGTATACACTAGCACGGATTAAAAGTCGTATCACGTATTTAAGAATCCTTATCTTCGAGAAAAGTACGAGGCATTTGGTGACAACTGTATATCGATATGGAGTGAAGTAAATAAATAACCTCGTGGAAACTCCATATTATCATCCTGATATGTATATTTCGTCAGCATTATCTCAAATCTTACATGTGCGCAAAAAAAGTAAAAAAAACTATCACGGAATTCGGCAATCTGAAGCTACATTAAAAAAAACAGAATTACAATAAACAATTTGGTACAATTATAACAAATGGTAATTCAATCAAAATTGACGATATTGGGAGGTATGCCTATTTTTATATAATTCACCAGAGAAAATAAGACATTTTGGAATTCGGATTATGTATTTTTAGAAAAAATTAATAGACTTGTTTTAATAATAAATTACTTTAAAATTCTGGACATATAAACAACAAAATGAAATATGAAATATTTTGTAAATTGATTACAATCATCTTAATAAAAATTACCAATTGCAAACAACTCAAATAAATGTTCTGCTTTCCTTAAAAAAAAGTTTACTCCACTTGTACTGTACGTCGTATATTTCACAATAATTTTCAAGGTTGGTTTTTTAACCCTATAATTGCAGGATATTTGCAAACTCACACCGAATTGATTTTGTATTTGTTGTAGCAACTGTGAAAAAGTTTCCCCATTCTGGTGTAGAAATACGACCAGCTATGAAGTTGAACAGAGTGCTCTAACTCACAGATTCATTAAAGTTTTAGGAAAACTTCAAACCTTTTTCTACAACAATAGCAACGGTTATATTATTGTACATTGCAAATCGTATCACGTGTTTCATTAAAAAAATGCTACATAATTCACTTGGCTTGAACATGTGTGTGAATGATCTGTATTGTTTAAATGTTGTAATTACTCAGAAACTCATGGAAACAGCTGATCATTCATGTCCTTCTGTTGTCAAAAAAGTATGAGTTTTATTAACCCTTAAATTGGCAAAACACTGACTGACTGACTGTTTTGTGGCAATGACTAGCATTGCCCAGTGTGCCGCTTTTTTGGGAACCAGTTGAGGTCCCTTGGCGGCCAAACACCATTGTGTTTATTCAGTAGGGGTTTTGTTCCTTAGCCTTGCTGTCTCGCTGCTTATGTGTTCATTACCGTAGCAGGTATGGATGATATGAAACATGAGTTCACTAGATTTGTCAGGAACACAAACCTTTCCATAGGTGTCGACAGACCACTCAGCAGAGGCTGAATGTTATGGAAAAGTTGTTGTCCCTGATCCGTCATTGGTATAGCAGCCACAGACCCTGGCTGGCATGGGACAGTGCCTGTAGTAGGTTTAACTGTGATGCCAGAATTTACCATAGAACTATATGAGACTGTAGGATTAACAGATTTTGATGTGAAAGTTCGAGGTTGGGACGCCGGGGTTGTTGGACTTTGGTTTGGTTTTCTTTTTTCATAAATTTCTTTTGCTTTCTTATAGGCTTCACAACCCCGGTAGGAAGCGGGATGTCCCTTTTCCCCACAGTTCGCGCACTTCAGCAGGCTCTTGTCCGTGAGTGCCTCGGTTCTCACCGGACACTCACGATGACTATGAGTACCAGCGCAAATTACGCAAGATGGGGTCAAGGAACACCCCATGAAAGTATGGTTAAACTTCTGGCATCTGAAGCACTGCTTTCATGCCAGCTCTAGGTCTGTATGGTTCCACAGCCACCACTGTCAAACAGAGGCGGTTAAGTTATATATTTCCCTACCAGCATCATTGTTCTGAAGTTCCAGGATGTATAATGGTAAGGGAGTATAAACTTCTCCTTCCTTTTTTGGTGATTTGCTTTACCGATATTATTGGATATTCTAGTTCTTTAAGTTCTTCCTTGACTTCATCAGCAGTGATGCTGGAAGGAAGCCTCTTTAGGACAGCCCTCAGAGGCAGATCTTTTTTGAGTTGAAATGTATAAAATTCTTTCTTTGCATTTTTGAAGTACTCTTTGAGTAGCTGAAAGTCTGCCTCCGAGGTAGCGTAGTATCTCAAACCGTCCTGGGTTTTTACTACTTTCACGTCTTTTTCGAATTTTCCTTTTAATTCCCGATTCATCCTGAAAAGGTCACCATGTCCAATCACCGTTATGGGTGGTGGGCGTGGTTCCCTTTTCGGTTGCGGCATTACTTGAGGCTCCCTGGACGGTTGGCTACTACGCCTGGTAGCTGCTGTAGTTTGCTTGTCCCGTGACGATCCAAGTTGAGGAGCCTGAGGGTCGACAGTGTCCATTGGTTCCGGTAATTCGGATAAAATTGAAAATTTATTTTGCATTGGCACAGTCGACACCTCATTTTGTCGTGATGTGACCTTAGTTGCCTTATTTGTGGTTGGTTTCACTTTATTTGAAACTGTATTCATGTTAATTTTTGAATTATTTTGGGATGGTTTCTCTTTACTTGAAACTGTATTCATGTTAACTTTTGAATTATTTTGGGATGGTTTCTCTTTATTTGAAACTGAATTCATGTTGTTATTTGAACTATTTTGGGATGGTTTCTCTTTCTCATGTGTTTTAATCTTTTTAGGTTCAGGTACATATTCTGTATTCTCTATAGGAATATGATCCGCACCTTTGAAAAAACAGGATACAGGAAGCTCTATAAGTATTGTTTTCAATTCATGAAGCATTTTTTCAAGATAATCTTGGTTAGATTTCATATTGAGCTTAATCTCACTTAATCTTTTTAGGCAATCATGTGTAACATCACGAGCAGAATCGGACTGACCGAAATCTGGGAACGCGCTTATGTAATTGATAACTATAACGATGGAACCACGCACCTCTCTAGCTACTTCTAGGAATTTTGATTCAGATGGAAATTTTTGATTATCTACGTATCTCTCAAATTTTTTGAGCGCAGTTTCCCAAAGTTCGTAGGCCGAGGGCTCCTCATACTCAAGGTCCATAGCCTGCTCGGCACTCACGTATTTTAGTGAAGCAGCCATGGTAAGACTGTTCAGCACTAATTACTTATTACTACACTAGCACTTGGCTTGATTGAACTGAAATAAAAACTGAACACAATAAGCCAGCAGATAAGGCTTAACAAAGCACTCGCAGTTAATAGAGTTGCTTTGCAGGAACCAAACACCACTGTATAAACACAACACTGAAAAAATTTCACTGAAAAACACTGAATACTCTTAAGTGAGTGTGGCCGCCAGGCCCCCCCACCCGGAAAAAAAGCGACATGCTGCACAACACTATTCACCAATTCACTATTTTCAGCCAGCAATCAGAAGAAAATAATAATTTCAATCTGCAACTTGGAGTAGAGAGAGGCAAAAGCCCGAGCAGTAGCGCTCAAGTCGCCAAGGTTGGCCACAGGTTGTCCACCAGTTCACGTTGGCTCGTCGGTGATCCTTACTACCAGTAACAAGAGCTGTCGTTACCGCCAACAGGAAAGTTTGCGTACTCGGTGTATCTAGGATGCCTTGACTTGTCTTCACTGTTCCACTGCCGTAAGATGGTTCCACTACAAATTTCTTCTGTTAGTTATTTGAATGTTGCGATGAGTTATACAAGATTTCGTTTTCACTGCGGTCCGCAACATTCAAATAACTAACAGAAGAAATTTGTTCCACTACAAATTTCTTCTGTTAGTTATTTGAATGTTGCGGACCGCAGTGAAAACGAAATCTTGTATAACTCATATTATTATGTATATTGTATAATTACACACACATTTAAGTGGTTTGTTTTTGTTTGTTTTCTTCTGATTTATTAAAAATATTAAATTAATTGAACCAACTGACGTATCCAAAAGGATACATTACGAATTTAAGGGTTAAATATTGAAATCTTCCCCAAACGTTCGTATCATTTTAAGCCCCGAGTGGCGTGTGCCATGTAAAAGCACTTAAATGTGAGATGATAAACTTTTATGGAGGAGAAGAAGAAGAAGCTCCATTAAATACATAGCGTCGAATAATATTAAAACATTCATTTAGATGTTAGACCAACATTTACAAACAAAAAATAGATCAAATATTGATTTGGCAACAGTAAATTGATTTATATATTTTTGCTACTAAGAAATGTAGTGAGCAGTTCCAATCGAAAGCTCATACTTGTTTCAATATATACCATCATCATCGTCCTTTCAAGTATTAGGCCCAGTGGCCCGTTACGGTCTCCCGCCATCTCCGAAAAGGTCGACCCACAGATCTTCTGCCTCGAGGAATGTAGTGAAGAATTTGTTTTGGTATTCTGCGACGATCCATGCGCTGAATATGGGCTAGCCAATTGTTTCTATATTCTTGGAGGTATTCAGATATAGGTACGATGTTTAACTCTCTGGCTATTGTTGAATTTCTTTGGTGGTCTAGAAGGCTATAACCTGCAGTTCGTCGCAGAAATTTCATCTCCGTGGCTGTAATATGACGATCAGTTCTGATGGTCCAAGCTTCACTGCAATAACAGATTATGGGTCTAGCGAGATTTTATAGATTTTGATTCTTGTGTGTCTCTGCACTTTTGATGGTTTAAAAACTTGGTTGATGATTCTTAAAGCTTTATTATAGTTTTGTATTTTAAAGGATATATCACATTCCTCATTATAAGTTAGATTATATCCTAAGTATTTAAATGAATTAACTTGCTCTAATATTGAATTCTGAATACAAATTTTACTTCTTACTGGGAATTTCCCTTGAAAGGCCATAACTTTAGATTTTGTTGTTGATATTTCCATGTTAAATCGTTGGGCTATTATATTAAGATGATGAGTGGAATATTGTAATTCATCTTCATTATTGCCGAAAAGAGCCTGATCATCTGCATATAAGAGTGTGTCTAAAATTGTGTGTCTTGAGAGAGGAATATTACCATGAACTGTCAATCTCCAGTGTCTGATGATAGCATTAATGTATACATTAAATAGAAGTGGTGATAGAGGGCATCCTTGTCTGACTCCGCAATTTATATGTTTCCAATCTGACAATTCTGATCCTATTTGTATTGCTATGATGTTATTTTTATACATATTAAAAATTGTTTGGATCAATATATATTACGCATGCAATATTGTGGAAAGAAACAATAACTGTAGCAATAACAGTGCACATTTTGTTTATATCACTAATAACCCAAACTGACTTTCTGGAGTCAGCAGATACATTGAGCATACATTCTATACGTGATATCTAGACTACAAAGCATCTGATACAGTTTTATATTTATAAAAAATCTCCACAAATAGTACACTCTCAGTAACATCTGAAACACTTCTGAATGCAATAGGATCCATAAATCATGTTCACAGCTTGCGCACTCTAATGGACGGTTCCGTGACGTCATTGATGCACTTGGGACAACCAAATGTAATTTGATCTCATAACTGAGTTAAAACATCTATTTATCTATCTGATATTGCTGATTAAAAATTTCAAATGTTTATTTGTACTTACAAGTGATTATATGTTACGCTAAACTTTAAACTGACTACGTAATTATGGAGTGTAGTATACGGTAGGAACTACCTCAACACCGATACATACGACAGAAACAGCGTTTTCATTAAGGTCTATACTAGGGGTTGCAATATAGATTGAAGTAGTCCTTCGGCTATAAGGTAACAAATGATCCCATACTGACTGGTAACAGTACATCAAGGTTATACTCAGTAACGACAGAATTAATAGATCTCTGAGTATCAATGTAAGAGTATTGTAAGACTCTCTACCTGCAAATCGAATCATTAGTCTATAATCTTAATTCTAAAAATTGAAATTGCATTATCCAACAAAATGTATGCTCTGTGCTGCATGATATTGGCTATCTTCAGCATTTTTGTTCAAAGTGGAGAAACTTTATCTTTCCTGGAAGGTAAATCACTTTCGTTTGTAAAACAATTAACAGACAAATACTTTGACAAAAATCAAGCATCGCAGTAACAGTTTCAAGTGAAAATGATAACATTACAATACACAGAAGACTCAAGTTGTCTGATGATCAGATCATTTTGAAAAGAGATCGTGTCATACAAGAGTTGACACACAACAACAATTGGCCGGCCAGCGTTTTATATGAAAAATACGACAATAAAGATTTTGAAAACTATACAACCGACAATTATACAACAATCTCACAACAGTTTGTTTTTGTAATTCATAAACAGCTTTTCTCACCTGATCCTAAGGATATGGCAAATAATCTGAATATGTACTTCTTCGGAAGATACTTGAGTATTAAAACAAAATTGATAATTGTACTTCCTACTTTAATAAGAGAAGAAAAATCTGAATTGCTGAAATATTTAGGAAGACATTTTTATTCCATGAGATATTATAACGTAATAGTAATATCAACATACTCCAAGTATGTAAAGAATAATTCTGCAAATAGAAAGATTCGCAAAGTAATACACGACATTTACACTTGGTATCCTTACCAGGACCCACAGCAATGTTCAAATTTCACAGATTTTAATGTACTAAGTAATGTGCAAGATGAAAGTGAAATATTACAAACGCCTAATAACCTTTTTCTATCAAAACTACAAAATCACTTTAATGGATGTCCAATAGTTCATCATGACATGTTTCCAAATACATGCACTGAATCGTTAGAATGGTACATTCTCAAACACATATTTACATCTCTCAACTTGACACTTGTCGAATTTAAACGTGGACTTCGTCGACTACCGGATTTTTCAATAAAATGGAACTCTTATAACATTGTTTCCAAATCTTTTAATGAATCGGTGTATATATTTACGTACTTTCACAGTTTCCCGCATATATTTTCACAGTTACGTTGGTATGTTCCATGTGCTAAGAAGAATTTCATACAAGGTCATATCTACAAAGTTTTTGAAACACATTTGTGGTTATTTCTGTTTCTACTATTTATTCTATCAGCACTGATTACAATTCTTATAAACAAGCTAGCTTCTGAAGAAACAAACAGCTCAAAGACCACTTCATATACTTTGTATTGCATTTGGGCTGTGATTACTTCAGTTTCAGTAGCAGATATGCCAAAAACTACGGCTCGCCGAATTATTTTCTTCATGTGGGTTTTTTATTCCTTAATAGTGAGCACCATTTTCCTAAGTTTCTTCACGAGCTTTCTGATACAACCAGGTTTAGAGAAAGAAATATCAAATATTGCAGAATTACTTCAAAGTAATTTAACTGTATACTTAACACGAGACATGTTTATATTTTTGCATGAAATGTTTGTTAACTCTGGAAATTTAGATAAAAAACTAAATTTATATGTTGACAAAACAATTGTTCAAAACCAAATTGAGGCTTTTTGTAGAATTTACAAATCTACTATACATGTATCAGATTTGGACATGAAACTGAATTTAAAAGCATGTTATCAGAAAGGTTTGAAACCGTGTTCCTTTCCATTCTACACACATTCAATGAATCTGGTAAGTTTTGAAACACGCAGTCCGTACTACGAACCCTACAATTCAAAACTGCTGCAGTATTTTGAAGGCGGCTTGCTAGAACATCTCGCCACCACATTCAACTCTCCGTGTGCGGTGCCATTTAATGTCACGGAGACTCTCATAGATAAACTGAGACTTGATCGCGGTAAAAGTGACGAATTCTTTGTTCTAAATCTTAAACATCTGAATTATGTGTTTGTTTTGTTTATGTGTGGGAATTTAATTAGTTTTATTGTTTTGGTAGCTGAAATTATCTTCTTCAAAATTAACAAAAGATTGTGTCAGTAATAACTGATGTGGCCTACATATTCCTAATGAAAAATATTTCAAAGAACACGTGGTCTTCAAGACACCGGAAGGCGTAGGTCTATGCGAAAAGTTGGAAGGAATTATAATGATTATCACCATTAAGAAGAAGGTTTAAAAGCCCAGAATGAGGTGGAAGAATAACATTAACTATGATTTGTGGGGAATAGATTATACAGGGATGATTAAAAAACATTGGCTCAGGATAGGGATGTATGGAGAGCTTATGTCCGCGCGGCCATCAACCTATAGGTTTGATAGTACCAGAGAGTTAGTCACTTAGGAAAAATGTTTAGATATGAAGACATATAATGGAGATAGCTGCACTACGAACAAATCCTCATGCAACGCCGCCTACACAAACTTGGATGGACAGATGAAGTGTTGATTGACCATGTAGCCTATATCCTTCTGTGTGATATCTATGCATATTAAGACGTGATTTTCTGATTGGTTTACACTGCATTTTTTCGCATATCGTGAATACAATTTATTTAACAGTTATTTTCATGTGTTTTGTGTATGAGGTTTGTAACCTTGCTGTTGCTATTTGTATTTTTATATTATCAATTATGCCTATTGTTTGTCTTTCTATTCAACGATGATCGATGTTGTCAGCATTCACTGCTCTATATTCGGACTTCTTGAATTGCGGACTAACATCGTCGATGATTCCAAAGTGTAGAGAGGTTAGTACTATTGGCCGATAGCGAGGAGATACTAAAGGCCAACACGCACACACTATTGAGTAACACTAAGAAATTGGGACTGGAAGTAAATATCAAAAAACTAAATATATGGTCACACGTAGAAATACATTATATAATGGAAATGGACAGTTAATGACAAATGAGGGAAATTGTGAGGAAGTGGCTGAATTCAAATACCTAGGAACAATAATCACAAATAGGAATGAGATGTACAAACAAATTAAACATAGGCTCAATTCTGGAAATGCGTGCTATTATGCATTACAGAGACTTTTGATGTCCCAACTCCTTTCAAAAAACGTTAAGCTGAAAATATATAAAACTATTATTCTACCAGTTATATTATATGGGTGCGAAACATGGACTCTTACTTTAAGGGAGGAAAGGAGATTACAAGTATGTGAGAATAAAGTACTTAGCAAAAATTTTGGACTAAAGAGAGATGAACAGGCTGGTGTATGGAGAAGGCTAGATAACAATAATCCACATGGTCTTGATAGGAAGCCAGATATAATAGGAACAGTTAAGTCTCGTAGACTGCGATGGGCAGGACATCTTGCACGTATGGGGAATGAAAGACTTGCATGGAAGCTTCTTGTAGGAAAGCCAGAGACAAAACGCCCAGTTGGTGGCCCAAGAATGAGGTGGGAGAATAACATTAACTATGATTTGATGGAAGTAGATTATACGGGGAATGATTGGAAAGCATTAGCTCAGGATAGGGATATATAGAGAGCTTATGTCCGTGCGGCCATGAACCTACGGGTTCGATAGTGCCAGTGAGTAAGTGAGTAAGTAAGTATTATTATTATTATTATTATTATTATTATTATTATTATTATTATTATTATTAAAAACATAGGAATGGTGTCCACCTGGAATAAGAAGGAAAGGAGGACCTCGAAACTTGTGGATGTAAGAAATAAGAACTGGAATGAGAACAAGACTGGAGGAAATGGTGTTGGATGGATCGAGACAAGTGGAGAAGGAAAATAGAAATTTAGGCACAGAAGATGTGTAAACATTGAAAATCTGTCTACAAATAAATATTTTTTTTGCAAAATTTATACTGTGTAGCCCTTATATATTATATATAATTAATCAACATGTAGATAATTCATCATTGTTATAGTATATAAATTTAACCCTGGTGAAGTGGAAGAGAACACTTAACTGTCTTAATTCCATGAGGTAAAATAAATAAATAAATACGTACATGTTTAATGTAATTTATATTTAAGACTAAATCTGTATTTTCCTTCATCCTAGTTGAGAGGTAGAAACTGACTAAGTCCCTAAATGTACAAGGTAAAAAAAAAGCTGTTATTTTTATACTTACTTACTTACTTACTCACTGGCACTATCGAACCCGTAGGTTCATGGCCGCGCGGACATAAGCTCTCCATGCATCCCTATCCTGAGTTAATGCTTTCCAATCATTCCCTGTATAATCTGCTTCCCTCAAATCATAGTTAATGTTGTTCTCCCACCTCATTCTTGGTCTACCAACTGGGCGTTTTCCTTCCGTCTTTCCTACAAGAAGTTTCCATGCACGTCTTTCATTCCCCATACGCGCAACATGTCCAGCCCATCGCAGTCTATGACACTTAACTGTTCTTATTATATCTGGCTTCCTATAAAGACTATGTAAAACATTCCATGTTCCTAGGAACATGTCCCTGTGTTTGAGCCTTTGGCATGGGTTCCCTGAAGTAGTCCCCGCCCGGAGTACCGAATGGGGGACTATTTGACCTCCGGAAAATTTTACCCCAGATGAACCCATGTCCGCATTGTTGTTAATATTGGTTATTCAATAGTAGATTATATACGGTATAAGCAATTAAATTGGTATGGGCACGTACGACGAATGCAAGAGGAAAGATTACCCAGGAAAACATTGGAATGGTGTCCACCTGGAAGATGGAGGAGAGAAAGGCCTCGTAACTCGTGTATTCAGGAAATAAGAACTGGAATGAGAGCAAGGGAACTGGAGGACATGGATTGGATGGAGAGAGACGAGTGGAGAAGAAAAATAAAACTTTAGGCACAGAAAGATGTGTAAACATTAAAACTCTGTATATAAAAAAATCATTAATATTTTATTATCATCATTATTAATACAATTATTTTATGCTTATGTTTATAGATGGAAGGTAGGATATATATTTCTTTGCAAATATTTTATCACAGCGCTTATTCTTTACATTATAATTATTGAGGCCTATTTTCCTCTAAATATTAACTTACCATTATTATTATTATTATTATTATTATTATTATTATTATTATTATTATTATTTCGAGGTTTTCCTTTCCTTCTTATTGCAGGTGGACACCATTTATAATATTATTAATAATGATGGTATACTTGCAACACGGCTATATATATTGTTTTGTCTATGGAAATGTGTAGTGAATTTTTTTCAACTGTAAAAAAAACTTATTCGAGTTGAACTGTATGTCGTACACTTCACAATTTGCAAGACTGGGTTTTTTAACCATATAAATACATGACACTTGCAAATTCACAGCGAATTGATTTTATATTTGTTGTAGCAACTGTGACAAAGTTTCCTCATTCTGGCTAAGAAATACGACCAGTTAATATTTTGAACAGAGTGCTCTAACTTACAGATTCATACAATTTTCAGGATAGCGTCTAACCGTTTTCTGCAACAATATGAACGGTTATATTACTGTACACTGCAAATCTTGTCACGTGTTTCATTTAAAATTATAATGTAATTTACTTAGCTTAGATGAGTGTGTGTGAATTGTATGTATTGTCTGAAATGTATTTACTCGGAGTAAGCCATGGAATCAGCTAATCATTCATTCATGGAGACCAGTCATGTCCTTGTGTTGTCAAAAAATATGAGTTTGATTAAATTTTGAAAACGCCTCCGAACTTTCGTGTCATTTAGAGCCACGGGTGGCATGTGAGATGCAAAAAAAGTATGAAGAAAATGAAGAAGCTTCATTAAATACATAGCGTCTAATGATATTAGAACATTAATTTCCGTCTGGTTAAACCAATATTTACAAACAAAAAATAGATGAAATATTGATTTGGTAACAGAAAATTGATTTATATATATGGCTACTAAGAAATATTGTGAGCAGATCCAATCGAAACTTCATACTTGTTTCAGTATTTATTACGCATGGAAGATTGTGGAAAGGTACAATAACTGGAGCAATAACAGTGCACATTTTGTTTATATCACTAATAACCCAAGCTGACTTTCTGGAGTCAGCAGATACATTGAGCATACATTCTATGACTATATCACTAATAACCCAAACTGACTTTCTGGAGTCAGCAGATACATTGAGCATACAAAGCATCTGATACTGTTTCATATTTATAAAAATCTCCACAAATTTTCCAGTTTTAGTATCATCTGAAAAACTTCGGAATCCATAAGTCAGTCCATAGCTTTCATACTGCATTGGACAGTTTAGTGACATCGATGTTGTGCTTGGGGGGAAAAGATCTGTATATTTGTTGTACTAATTGAGATAAAAACACCTATATTTATCTCTTATTGCTGAATAAAGTATTACAAATGTGAATTTGTATTTACAAGTGAATATATATTAAGTTAAATTTAAAAATGACTGCAAAATTATGGCTTGTGGCACACAGCAGGAACTATCTCAACACATATACATACAACAGAGACAGCGTTTTCTTAAGGTCTATACTAGGGGTTGGAATGTATACTGAGGTAGTCTTTCGGCTGTAAGACGACAAATGATCCCCAACTGACAGTACATGAAGTATACTCAGTACTTGACTGAACTGATACATCTCTGTGTATCACTGTAAACAGGATTGTAAGACTCCCTACCTGCAAATCGAATCATTAGTCTATAATCTTAATTCTAAAAACTGAAATTTCATTATTCAACAAAATGTATGCTATGAGCTGCATGATATTGGTTATCTTCAGCATTTTTGTCCAAAGTGCACAAACATTACCTTTCCTGGAATTAAAATCACTTTCGTTTGTAAAACAATTAACAGACAAATACTTTGACAAACATCAAGCAATCGCAGTAACAGTTTCAGGTGAAAATGATAACATTACAATACACAGAGGACTCAAGTTGTCAGATGATCAGAGCATTTTAATAAGAGATTGTGTCATACAAGACTTGACACACAACAATAATTGGCCTGCCAGCGTTTTATATGAAAAATACGACAATAAATATTTTGAAAATTATACTACAGACAATTATACAACAATCTCACAACAGTTTGTTTTTGTAATTCATAAACAGCTTTTCTCACCTGATCCTAAGGATATGGCAAATAATCTGAATATGTACTTCTTCGGAAGATACTTTAGTATTAAAACAAAATTGATAATTGTTCTTCCTACTTTAATAAAAGAAGAAAAATCGGAATTGCTGAAATATTTAGGAAGACATTTTTATTCCATGAGATATTATAACGTAATAGTAATATCAACATACTCCAAGTATGTAAAGAATAATTCTACAAATAGAAAGATTCGCAAAGTAATACACGATATTTACACTTGGTATCCTTACCAAGATCCACAGCAATGTTCAAATTTCACAGATTTTAATGTACTAAGTAATATGCAAGATGAAAGTGAAATATTACAAACGCCTAATAACCTTTTTCTATCAAAACTACAAAATCACTTTAATGGATGTCCAATAGTTAATCATGACATGTTTCCAAATACATGTACTGAATCGTTAGAATGGTACATTCTCAAACACATATTTACATCTCTCAACTTGACACTTGTCGAATTTAAACGTGGACTTCGTCGACTACCGGATTTTTCAATAAAATGGAACTCTTATAACATTGTTTCCAAATCTTTTAATGAAACGGTGTATATATTTACGTACTTTCACAGTTTGCCTCATATATTTTCACAGTTACGTTGGTATGTTCCATGTGCTAAGAGGAATTTCATACAAGGTCATATCTACAAAGTTTTTGAAACACATTTGTGGTTATTTCTGTTTCTGATATTTATTCTATCAGCACTGATTACAATTCTTATAAACAAGCTAGCTTCTGAAGAAACAAACAGCTCAAAGAGCACTTCATATACTTTGTATTGCATTTGGGCTGTGATTACTTCAGTTTCAGTAGCAGATATGCCAAAAACTACGGCTCGCCGAATTATTTTCTTCATGTGGGTTTTTTATTCCTTAATAGTGAGCACCATTTTCCTAAGTTTCTTCACGAGTTTTCTGATACAACCAGGTTTAGAGAAAGAAATATCAAATATTGCAGAATTACTTCAAAGTAATTTAACTGTATACTTAACACCGGATATGTTTATACTTTTGAATGAAATGTTTGTTAACTCTGGAAATTTAGATAAAAAACTAAGTTTATATACTGACAAAACAATTGTTCAAAACCAAATTGAGGCTTTTTGTAGAATTTACAAATCTACTATACATGTATCAGATTTGGATATGAAACTGAATTTAAAAGCATATTATCAGAAAGGTTTGAAACCGTGTTCCTTTCCATTCTACACACATCCAATGAATCTGGTAAGTTTTGATACACACAGTCCGTACTACGAACCCTACAATTCAAAACTGCTGCAATATTTTGAAGGCGGCTTGCTAGAACATCTCGCCACCACATTCAACTCTCCGTGTGCGGTGCCATTTAATGTCACGGAGACTCTCATAGATAAACTGAGACTTGATCGCGATAAAAGCGACGAATTCTTTGTCCTAAATCTTCAACATCTGAAGTATGTGTTCATTTTGTTTATGTGTGGGAATTTAATTAGTTTTATTGTTTTGGTAGCTGAATTTATTTTCTTCAAAATTAACAAAAGATTGTGTCAGTAATAATTGATGTGGCCTACTTATTCCTAATGAAAAATATTTCAAAGAACACGTGATCTTCAAGACACCGGAAGGCGTAGGTCTATGCGAAAAGTTGGAAGGAATTATAATGATTATCACCATTAAGAAGAAGGTTTAAAAGCCCAGAATGAGGTGGAAGAATATCATTAACTATGATTTGTGGGGAATAGATTATACAGGGGATGATTGGAAAACATTGGCTCAGGATAGGAATGTATGGAGAACTTATGTCCGCGCGGCCATCAACCTACAGCTTCGATAGTGTCAGTGAGTTGGTCACTTCGTTAGGAAAAATGTTTAGATATGAAAACATATAATGGTGATAGCTGCTCTACGAGCAAATCCTCCTGCAACCTGGCGTACACAAACTTGGACGGACAGATGAAATGCTGTCCTTCTGTGTGATATCTATGCATATTAAGACGTGACTTTCTGATTGGTTTACACTGCATTTTTCGCATATCGTGAATACAATTTGTTTAACTGTTATTTTCATGTGTTTTGTGTATAAGGTTTGTAACCTTGCTGTTGCTATTTGTATCTTCATATTACTTACTTACTCACTGGCACTATCGAACCCGTAGGTTCATGGCGCGCGGACATATGCTCTCCATGCATCCCTATCCTGAGCTAATGCTTTCCAATCATTCCGTGTATAATCTACTTCCCTCAAATCATAGTTAATGTTATTCTCCCACCTCATTCTTGGTCTACCAACTGGGTGTTTAAATATGATCAATTATGTCGTTTGTTTGTCTTCGGGAAAGACCGTCGGCAAACATTGTTTTTGAATGTGTATGGTATCTATTCAACGATGATCGATGTTGTCAGCATTCACTGCTCTATATTTGGACTTGTTGAATTGCGGACGAACATCTTCGATAATTCCAAAGAGTAGAGAAGTTAGTCTCCGCACCCATTGATGTGATGGCTAAAATAAAACGAAGATTGACAAAATTTCAACAAACACCATGCAATTTTTAGTTTTGGAAAATTCAAAGTAGACGTTTTAATTAGTTTAATGGAAATGATTATGTTCTGTTGGTTTACACTGCATTTTTCGCACATCTGGAATACAATTTGATTAACTGTTATTTTCATGTATTTTGTGTATGAGGTTTACAATCTTTCTGTTGCTATTTGTATTTTTATATTATTATATTATATTATATTAAATTATATTATATTATATTATATTATATATATTATATTATATTATATATATTATATTATATTATATTATATTATATTATATTATATTATATTATATTATATTATATTATATTATATTATATTATATTATATTATATTATATTATATTATATTATATTATATTATGTCCACCGTTGTGGTCTCGAGGTAGCGTGCTGCCTTGTCACGCAGCGGGCCCGGGTTCGATCCCCGGTCGGGGCAGTTCTTCTGGGTGAGGTTTTCATCGGCGTTTTTTCCTCACCTGTAAGACAAATGTCAGGAAAACTTTAAGGCCCAAACGGTCCCCGAAATCATATGGCCATCATCATCATCCTGATCATTATCATCATCCTTCACCGGTGTGGAAAGCAACGGGAAGCTACCACACCTACAATTCCCTAGTAAAGCTGCAAGCATAGCCTGAAAATGCTATGATTGCTGTGAATGACCTGCCTTCGGGCAGAATTACTATGGATGGATGTTATATTATATTATATTTATATTATATTATATTTATATTATATTATATTATATATATTATATTATATTATATTATATTATATTATATTATATTATATTTATATATTATATTATATTTATATTATATTATATTATATTATATTATATTATATTATATTATATTATATTATATTATATTATATTATATTATATTATATTATTTTAATTATTATATTATATTATATTATATTATATTATATTATATTTATATTTAATTTATATGATATTATATTTATATTATAATTATATTGTATTGTATTGTATTGTATTGTATTGTATCATGTTGTATTGTATTGTATCGTGTTGTATCGTATTGTATCGTATCGTATTGTATTGTATTGTATTGTATGTATTGTATTGTATTGTATTGTATTGTATTGTATGTATTGTATTGTATTGTATTGTATTGTATTGTATCGTGTTGTATCGTATTGTATCGTATCGTATCGTATTGTATTGTATTGTATGTATTGTATTGTATTGTATTGTATTGTATTGTATTGTATTGTATTATATTATATTATCAATTATGCATAGTTTGTGTTCGGGAAAGACCGTCGGCAAACATTGTTTTTGAATGCATGTGATAGATGTTGTTAGCGTTCGCTGCTGAATATTTGAACTTTTTTAATTGCGGACGAACATCGTCGATAATTCCAAAGAGTGGAGAAGTTAGTCTCCGTACTCTTTTTGGTGTCATTGCTAAAATAAAATGACAATTGACAAAATCTCGGTTAACAGTAAGTATTTTATAATTTTGGAAAATTTAAAATGGGCGTTTTGATTAGTTTTGATACAAATTATCATGTTCTTGAAGATATGAGCCTGAAGTATTTCAGGGATACATAGAACTTACTGAAGCAATAAGTGTGCATTGTATCCTAGAGACCAGGAGTGTGTGTCACATATTTCGCATTCTAATCAATTAAAACGTGATAAAACGTTCAGATGAAAATCTGAAGTACTCTTTAAAATAATTATCAATATCCCCAACCTGGAAGACGCCTTCTGTGGACCTTATTTTAAACATGTTTCTTTCTCGTTTGAAATGCATATAATTTGTGTTCATCGTCATCATCTTGTACTAGAAGAAGGTAAAGCCTTCTTAATTTTGTCGTTTAAATAATTTTCGATATACACGATCTAAAAATATACTGAAAATCAATAAAATCAATCAGGTCATTTAAAGAAATATTATCCTCGCTCTATGTGAAAAAGATATCGAAGGAAGAACGCCGAGTGTTGATCGTTGACGATGTCCATTGGTCGATCTATACAGTAGAACAAACCAGATCGTTATGGTTCCCCCTCTCTTGGTTTTAATAGTTGTCTGCAGTGTGTTTTAAATTGTAGTGTGTTGTTGTTTGTCATGATATTTTTCAACTTTTCTATAGCTAACTCATCTGTAAATTCATTAAAACATGTACTAGTATTAATAATAATGGCTAAAAGAGTTTACATTATATTTATCATAAATTTCCAGTTTATTAAAATTGTAATATTGACACTCGATCCCATCAGCACATTGTCCTTTATATCCCGCCTCGTCACACTGTATATTATTCATTATCTTTTACGGTGTCACTTACCAAAACATGGAATTCACTTCCGTCCTATGTCAGAGACTGTCAAACTATAACATCCTTCAAAAACAAACTAAATAATTATTTAATAACAAACTAACTTATACACCTCACTGATAGTATTATTTTAACAATTAATAAATTCAATTATTTATGAAAATAATATTAAGATTAACAAATATTTTTATTTGTTTTGTTTTAAATATTGTATAATCGTAAAATTAGTTTTCTATATCTCATTATTTTTCTTTGTTTTTTTATATACATTAGACAGGGACAATTTAATATGTCTTGCTTGTATACATTTTATTATTAGTTTTAGTCTTAATTTTAACTAACATTGACTGGTTGCACTATAGATCGTAATATATTAGATATTATCTTTTTGATCAAATTTTTATTTAGTATTTAATATTAGAGTTAATTGTGATTGTTATATTCTGATATAATATATGTTTGTCCTGGTGAGTGGAAGAGAAGGTCACATGGTCTTAACTCCACCAGGCTAAATAAATCTAATCTAATCTAAAATCTAAATATATAATTAATCTTATGCTGGTTCAGTCTCCAAGATCGCATTCAAACATTTTGCTATTCAGAATTATACATACCTCTGCACAAAGCTATTTATCCTCTCTCTCTTTTCCATTCCATGTCCTCCAATAACAATTTGGGTACACGATCGCATCAGACCATTCTAATTCCTATACTGTATCTACTGCTAGACTCTGGAACTCCTTACCACAAGATATAATGGGCAGTCGGACATTAACTTCCTTTAAAATAATATTCAAACTCTCTTTTTCGTAATTGGTATTTGAGTAACAAGGCTGCACGCTACATCGAGACCACAGCGGTGCACTTTATTATTATTATTATTATTATTAGTATTATTATTATTATTTTATTATCATTATTTTATTATCATTATGTTATTATCATCATCATCATCGTACGTTCAGGAACTTAGGCCATTTGTTGACCTGTTTCGGTCTCAAGAGAAACACCATCCAAAAGTCTTTTGAGTGGACGTCCTGGTCTTCTTCTTCCTGCAGGTTGATATATTAACATTTGTTTGGGTATTCTGTGATCTTCCATTCAATGAACATGTTGCATCCATCTTGACCATGTAGTTCATTGTTATGTAGTCTTCTCCATTCACCTGTCTGTTCTTCTCTCTTTGGTCCAAACATTTTCCTAAGAACTTTATTCTCAAATACTCGTAATCTCCTTTCCTCCCTTAAAGTAAGAGTCCATGTTTCGCACCCATATAATATAACTGGTAGAATAATAGGTTTATATATTTTCAGTTTAACGTTTTTTGAAAGGAGTTGGGACATCAAAAGTCTCTGCAATGCATAATAGCACGCATTTCCAGAATTGAGCCTATGTTTAATTTCTTTCTGCATCTCATTCCTATTTGTGATTATTGTTCCTAGGTATTTGAATTCAGCCACTTCCTCTGGTATCTTTACCTTGTCGTGGTGGAGTGGCTTGCGTGCTTAAATGATCCTGAGAGCTATGCCGGCGGTAGCATTGCTGCCGATAGGGTTACCCATGCCGGACTGGTCGAAGGTGATAAGCCAGACGAAAAAAGTACCTTGGGCGAAAGAGTGACGGTCTTTCACCGTAAAAATACAACCGTCAAGAAATGCGGACATGGTTTCATCTGGGGTAAAATTTTCCGGAGGTCAAATAGTCCCCCATTCGGTTCTCCGGGCGGGGACTACTTCAGGGAACCCATGACAAAGGCTCAAACACCATAAGGCAATTACAAAATATATTTCCGAAATTGTTTTCATATTCTCGGTATATATCCATAGATGAGAGCATGATTGCTTTGAAATGGAGATGTGGCATGAAGCAGTAAATACCCATGAAACAATCAAAAGAGGTATAAAAGTGTGGGTGTGTTGCTGTGCAACAGGTTATATGATTGACTTTGCAGTATATACGGGGAAAATTGTAAATGGGTACAACACAGTTTTGGGCGAAAGAGTGTTTTCTGTGCTCTCTAAAATGTTTTAAGGTATATTCTATTCTATATTTTTTTGATAACATGCTTAGTAGTATACCACTGCTGTTAGAATTACTACTAAAAGGAATTTTTGCTTGTGGTACTATCCGAAAAAATAAGAAACGCTACCAAAGACATAGTAATATAATGTACGCTTAAAAACTATAATGTAGTTACCTTGTAGGTCCGTCTCCTTAACTTAAGTTCTTTTAAAACTCTGTAGGCCTTTCGGGACTAGTCCCATCATCAGCAGAATGCATTAGGTCCGTTCTTGTTGACCCTTGTTGAAGCACTGACTTGGTTGTGAGAATTTTGTACAGAGGATTGAGTGGATACCTCTCACGTACACTGGTAAAGAAACATTAAAATTGGCCAACACACTAAAAAAAGCTCGATAAGAATATTAATATATCCTACAGAACTGACAACAAATTAAACAATTTAATAAACAACAACATCGAAGAAATATATGAATTCAACAATAAAGGCATCTACAAATTAACATGTACAGACTGCAATAAATTTTACATTGGGAAGACTAACAGAAGCTTCAACATTAGATTCAAGGAACATTTCAGAGATTTCATTTACAATGGAGGAAAATCAAGTTACGCAAAACATGTAATTCAAGCTGGACACCATATGCATATCATCGATAACACCCTCACAATAGTACATAGAGAAAACATTCCAACGAGAATAAATATACTGGAGGAAATCGCAATCCTAAGAGAAATCAACAACAACCTGATTCTCAATGAATACACACCTAATCCACACAATCCTCTGTACAAAATTCTCACAACCAAGTCAATGCTTCAATCAAGGGTCAACAAGAACGGACCTAATGCATTCTGCTGATGATAGGACTAGTCCCGAAAGGCCTACAGAGTTTTAAAAGAACTTAAGTTGAGGAGACGGACCTACAAGGTAACTATATTATAGTTTTTAACCGCACATTATATTACTGTGAACTAATACCTCAACGGAAAATCACCATGAATTTTACTAGTACCAAAGACATAGTAAAATCAGATAAAGATTTATCTAAAGGAAAATATTTTCTTCAGTGGAACGAAACTGATGGACCACGTAAAGATGACGGTGTCAGTAGTAAGTAATGTGCACAATGCGCAAGCACAACCAAAGTTTTGCGAAGAAACAAAGAAGGGGTACGTGAAGAGGTTATTTGTCCCCAGGTTATTACTGATAATTAGTATAAAAATGTATGCGGGGTTGATTGCTTCTATCAACTTATGGCAAATTACTCAGTGGGGCAGAAGTCAAGAAGGTGGTAGATCAAACTTTTTTGTTATTTCCTTGATTGTGCAATTGTGAATTCATCTATACTACTCAAGGAAGCCATGAAGAAAAAGAAACAAAAACCCCTGTCCCACATTTCATTTAGATATCCTCTAGTAGGCGAATTAATTGGAAATTTTACAAGCAGAATGCGCTATTGTCATGCAGCAGCGAAAGTATTTGGAAGGAAGATAAACAATCCCAATATTCGCCCAACTATTGAATATACTGTACGCCTGTTTGATGTAGGAATACATTTACCGAAGGTGATAAAAATTAACTGTGATGTGCTTATTGCAGCACAAAAATAAAGGCGAAAAGAAGTAATATGTTTTGTGAAAAATGCAATGTTGCATTATACAAATCCTGTTTCAAACCCTTCCACAATTCTAATTGATGAGATTACTGCCAATCCATAGTTGTATAATTATACTCTGATGATATATAATCTTTGTGTATTACTTTGTAACATTCAGAAAAAATCTAATTTCTTTTTCGAAGTATCATAGCCATAATGTGATTGTATTAATTATATATTGTGCCCTAATTATACAATTCGAAAATCATTTTCTTATAATCTGGCCATTAAATATTACTGCATACAATTTTTATGAAACAATACGCATTGAGAAATACAAAACTTACACATGTAACGTAAGGATTTTAATATTTACTGAGTAAAATAAATATTTTGTATTGAATACATTATTAAAAATAAAAATGCTTACATACAACTAACACTCAACATTACATTTTATTATGTAAATAAATGATTTTCAGTTAATAAAATAATGATTTATAAACTTACTTACTTACTTACTCACTGGCACTATCGAACCCGTAGGTTCATGGCCGTGCGGACATAAGTTATCCATACATCCCTATCCTGAGCTAATGCTTTCCAATCATTCCCTGTATAATCTACTTCCCTCAAATCATAGTTAATGTTGTTCTCCCACCTCATTCTTGGTCTACCAACTGGGCGTTTTTCTTCTGGCTTTCCTACAAGAAGTTTCCATGCACGTCTTTCATTGCCCATACGCGCAACATGTCCTGCCCATCGCAGTCTACGAGACTTAACTGTTCCTATTATATCTGGCTTCCTATAAAGACCATGTAGTTCATTGTTATGTAGTCTTCTCCATTCACCTGTCTGTTCATCTCTCTTTGGTCCAAAAATTTTCCTAAGAACTTTATTCTCAAATACTCGTAATCTCCTTTCCTCCCTTAAAGTAAGAGTCCATGTTTCGCACCCATATAATATAACTGGTAGAATAATAGTTTTATATATTTTCAGCTTAACGTTTTTCGAAAGGAGTTGGGACATCAAAAGTCTCTGGAATGCATAATAGCACGCATTTCCAGAATTGAACCTATGTTCAATTTCTTTGTGCACCTCATTCCTATTTGTGATTATTGTTCCTAGGTATTTGAATTCAGCCACTTCCTCAAAATTTCGCTCATTTGTCATTAGATGTCCATTTCCATTATATACTAAATTTCTACGTGTGACCATATATTTAGTTTTACTGATATTTACTTCCAGTCCTAATTTCTTAGTGTTACTCAATAGTGTGTGCATGTTGGCCTTTAGTATCTCCTCGCTATCGGCCAATAGTACTACATCATCAGCATAAACTAACAGCTTATTAATACCATTCAGTTGTAAGCCTTCCTCATTCTCTAAAGATTTAAAGTACAACATTAAATAGTAGAGGAGATAGTGCATCTCCTTGCTTCTACCCATTCTGGATTTCAAAAGTGTCCGAAAACTCTTTGCCTACCCTGATCCTACTCTTTGTACCATTTAGGCACATTCGTATAAGTCTAACTAACTTTTTAGGAATTCCGAACTCCAGCTGGATACTATATAACTTCTCCCTCTTAATTGAATCATATGCTTTTTTGAAGTCTACATATAGTTGATGTACAGTACCATTAAATAATGATTTATAAACACGTGTGATATTTTTCTAAGCGGTAAAATAATATCCCATAGCCAATGCAGTAATAGCTGTTGTAGTAAACAGCTAATGGGTTAAGAAATTCCCAACCGGTTTTTCACAATAATTGAGCAAAATAACACATAATTTATATACGTTTTTGTTTCTTAGTTTTATTGTGATACAAAAAGGTGAAAAAAATTAAGGCCCAAGACTCGTGCCCTATAAGAGGGTTAAACAACTCAAATCTAAAAAAAAATGTTTAAGCTTTCTTAAAACAAGACTTACTCCAGTTCTACTGTATGTCGTACATTTGGTCAATTTGCTAGGCTGGGTTTTTTAAACCTTATAATTACACGAAACTTTCAAACTCACAGCGAATTGATTTTGTATTTGTTGTGGCAACTGCCATTCTGGTGAAGAAATTCGACCAGTTATGATATTGAACAGAGTGCTCTAACCTACAGATTCATACAATTTTCAGGACAATGTCAAACCGTATTCTGCAACAACAGGAAGAGTTATATTACTTTACATTGCAAATCGTGTTACGTGTTTCATTTAAAATTGCTTAGCTTGAATGTGTGTGAATAGTGTGTATTGTCTGAAATGTTGCATTTACTCGGAAGGAGCCATGGAATGAGCTGATCATCCAATCAACACGTTGTATTGTCAAAAAAGTATGAGTTTGATTAAATTTTGAAATCTTCCCAACCATTCGTGTCATTTTAAGCCCCGGGTGGCGTGTGCCATGTAAATGTACTTAAAGGTGGGAAGTTAAACTCTTATGGAGAATAAGAAGAGATGCATTAAATACACACTGTCTAATGATATTAAAACATTCATTTCCATGTGATTAAACCAATATTTACAAACAAAAGAACAGATTAAATGTTGATTTGGTAACAGAATATTGATTAAGAAATATTGTGAGCAGTTTCAATCGAAAGCTCATACTTGTTTCAATATTTACTACGCATGGAATATCGTGCGAAGATACAATAACTGCACCAATAGCAGTGCACATTTTGTTTATATCACTAATAACCCAAACTGGCCTTCAGCAGTCAGCTGATACATTGATCATACATTCTATGACGTGATATCTAGACTACAAAGCATCTGATACAGTTTCATATTTATAAAACTTTTAGTATCATCTGAAACACTCCTGAAACCAAAAGGATCCATAAATAATGTTCATAAATTGCACACTCTTGCGGACGGCTTGGTAACATCATTCTTGAAACTGGAGGAAACGAAATGTAAATTGGTTCTACTTACTGACTTAAAAAATCAATTTATCTCTTATTTGCTGAAGAAGAACTTAGGAAAAATTTTTGGACCAAAGAGAGATGAACAGACAGGTGAATGGAGAAGACTACATAACAATGAACTACATGGTCTCTATAGGAAGCCAGATATAATAAGAACAGTTATGTCTCGTAGACTGCGATGGGCAGGACATGTTGCGCGTATGGGGAATGAAAGACGTGCATGGAAGCTTCTTGTAGGAAAGCCAGAAGGAAAACGACCAGTTGGTAGACCAAGAATGAGGTGGGAGAACAACATTAACTATGATTTAAGAGAAATAGAATATACAGGGAATGATTGGAAAGCATTAGCTCAGGATAGGGATGTATGGAGAGCTTATGTCCGCGCGGCCATGAACCTACGGGTTCGATAGTGCCAGTGAGTAAGTAAGTAAGTAAGTATTGCTGAAGAAGAATTTCATATGTGAATTTGTATTTACAAGTGATTATACGTTACGCTAAACTTAAAACTGGCTGCATAATTATATCGCATGTAGCACATGGCAAGAACTACCTCAACACCAATACATAAACAAGGACAGCGTTTTCTTTAAGATCTATACTAGGGGTTCGTATGTAGAGTGAGGTATTCATTCGCCTATAAGGCGACAAATGATCCCCAACTGACAGTACATGAAGTATACTCAGTACCTGACTGAATTGATACATCTCTGGGTATCACTGTAACAGGATTGTAATATTCTCTACTTGCAAGTCGAATCATTTGTCTATAATCTTGTTTCTATAAACTGAAATGTCATTATCCAACAAAATGTATGCTACGTGCTGCATGATAATGGTTAGTTTCAGCATTTGTGTCCAAAGTGGAGAACCTTTATCTTTCCTGGAAGGTAAATCACTTTCGTTTGTAAAACAATTAACAGATAAATATTTTGACAAACAACAAGCAATCTCAGTAACAGTTTCAGGTGAAAATGATAGCATTACAATACACAGAAAACTCAAGTTGTCTGATGATCAGGGCATTTTGATAAGAGATCGTGTCATTCAAGAGTTGACACACAATAATAATTGGCCGGCCAGCGTTTTATATGAAAAATACAACAATAAAGAATTTGAAAACTATACAACCGACAATTATGCAAAAATCTCGCAACAGTTTGTTTTTGTAATTCATAAACAGGTTTTCTTACCTGATCCTGTGGATACAGCAAATAATATCATTATGTACTACCACGGAAAATACTTGAATGTTAAAACAAAACTCATAATTGTACTTCCTAACTTAACTAAACAAGGCAAATATGAATTGCTGAAATATTTTGGAAGACATTTTAATTCCATGAACTATTATAACGTAATAGTAATAACAACATACACCAAGTATGTGAAGATTAATTCAACGAAAAGAAAGATTCGTAAAGTAATACACGATATTTACACTTGGTATCCTTATCAGTATGCACAGCATTGTGGTAATTTCACAGATTTCAATACACTAAGTATTCTGCAAGATGGAAGTGAAACGTTGCAAACGCCTAATGACCTTTTTGCATCAAAACTTCCAAAACAATTTAATGGATGTCCAATTATTCATCAAGACATCTTTCCAAATACATGTACGGAATCTTTAGAATGGTACATCCTAAAAGACATATTTACATCACTTAACTTAACACTTGTGGAATTTAAACATGGACTTAGGCGGGAAGCAGATTTTATATTAAAATGGAAATTTTATAATTTAGTTTCTAAAGTTTTTAACGAAACAGTTTTAATATTAAAGTATTTTCACAGTTTCCCTCATATATTTTCACAGTTACGCTGGTATGTTCCATGTGCTAAGAAGAATTTCATACACGGTCATATCTACAAAGTTTTTTGAAACTAATCTGTGGTTATTTCTGTTTCTGATATTTTATTCTATCAGCACTGATTACAGTCCTTATTAACAAGTTAACGTTTTACGAAACAAACCGCTCAAAGAGCACTTCATATACTTTGTACTGCATTTGGTCTGTGATTGCTTCAGTTTCAGTAGCAGAAATGCCACAAACTACGACTCGCAGAATTATTTTCTTCATGTGGGTTTTTTACTCGTTAGTAGTGAGCACCATTTTCCTAAGTTTCTTCACGACCTTCCTGATTCAACCAAGTTTGGAGAAAGAAATATCAAATATTGCAGAATTATTTCAAAGCAATTTAACTGTATACTTAACACTAGACATGGCTATATATTTGCATGATATGTTTAATAAACCTGATAAATTAGATAAACTAAATTTTAACTTTGATAATTCTGTTGTTGAAAACCCAATTGAGACATTTTGTAGAATTGACCAATCTACTATACATGTATCAGATTTGGACATGAAACTGAACCTAAAATCTTATTATCAGAAAGGTTTGAAACCGTGTTCCTTTCCATTCTACACACATTCAATGAATCTGATAAGTTTTGAATCAAACAGTCCATATTATGAACCCTACAATTCAAAATTGCTGCAGTATTTTGAAGGCGGCTTGCTAGAACATCTCGCCACCACATTCAACTCTCCGTGTGCGGTGCCATTTAATGTCACGGGGACTCTCATAGAGAAAATCAGACTTGAACGCGGTGAAAATGACGAATTCTTCGTTCTAAATCTTCAACATCTGAAGTATGTGTTTATTTTGTTTATGTGTGGGAACTTAATTAGTTTTATCGCTTTCATAGTTGAAATTATTTTCTTCAAAATTAACAAAAGATTGTGTCAGTAATAACTGATGCGACCTACGTGTTTTTAATGGAAAATCCTTCAAAGGAAAGCTGACCGTATTCAAGACTCCGGAATTACGTAGGCCTATGTGAAATCTTGCAAGGAATTAAAATCATTATCATCATTAAAATAAGGTTTAGATATGAAGACATATAATGGAGATAGCCAATACGATCTAATCATCCCAAAATATTGGTATTACTATTTGTACTTTTATATCATATTACCAATTTGGGAAAGACTGTCACCGAACAATTTTTTAATGCATATGGATTCTATTCAACGATGATAGACGTTGTCAGGTTTCACTTCTCTATATATCTGAACTTATCTAATTGCGGACGAACATCACCTATGATTCCAAAGAGTAGAGAAGTTAGTATCCGTACTTTTTGGTAAAGAAAAACGAAGATTAATTGTGTGCAAACAGCAGGTATTTTCTAATTTTGGAAAATTTAAAGTAGAAGTTTTGATTAGTTGTGATGTAAATTATAATAGTTTTTAAATGTATGAGTATGGTGTATTACAGGGATACATCCGTCCATAGTAATTCTGCCGAAAGGCACGTCTTTCACTGCAATCATATCATTTTCATGCTATGTTTTGTAGCTTTACTAGGGAATTATAGGTGTTTCATAATTCTTATTTTATTTTATTTTTTATATAAATGTATTTGAAAGTTTTATATGACTTGCATCTAATTGCGTAATACATGTACTATAAGCCCTTCTTGCGTTAAAGTTCTCAAGGAATAATCTAAAACTTGCATTATCAAAAATATCGCAAGTCATTCTTACATGCCTTTTGTTTTACCATAGTTGGCGGTAAATAATTAAATTATCATTTTTTTCATTGGCCCCTCTAGCTTTTCGCGCTCAATTTTTGTTCGCGAATTCAAGTTCCTTTGTATATAGAAACTTCTGGAAGCTTGGGTCTGAATGCTTATAATGTCTTGCGTCAGTCTCAAGCCCTCAGACGCGGCTAAAGTTTTGTCAAGTTACACGCACTGTCCATCTCCGTAGCAATGCGTGAGGTTACAAAAACTGTTAATAAGTTTATTTTCAAGCATTTAATGTGAAGTGAAGTGTTTAATGTGTTATTTAAAGTAAAATAAATATTATTAAAGTTATATTGACTAGAGTATTCTTTAAGGTCGAAAGAGTGACAATCTTTCACCATAAAAATACAACCGTCAAGAAATGCGTACATGGGTTCAACTCGAGTAAAATCTTCCGGAGGTCAAATAGTCCCCCATTCGATTCCCCGGGCAGGGACTACCTCAGGAAACCCATGCCAAAGGTGATGAGCAGGACATGTGGCACGAATGGGGAATGAAAGACGTGCATGGAAGTTTCTTGTAGGAAAACCAGAGGGAAAACATCCAGTTGGTAGACCAAGAATGAGGTGTGACAGTAACATTAACTATGATTTGAGGGAAGTAGATTATACAGGGGATGATCGGAAAACATTGGCTCAGGATAGGGATGTACGGAGAGCTTATGTCCGCGCGGCCATGAACGTACGAGTTCGATAGTGCTAGTGAGTTAGTTAGTTAGAGTATTATTTAAATGATTGAATAGTCCTACAGACCATTTGCTCGTGGCCTCTGAAATAAGTGTGTTAACTCAAATTTTGCCACAAACAGGTGTGGTAGCTTACAGGGATACATGTTGTAACTTGAACTTATTCAAGCAATACATATGTATTGTATCCTCGAGGATTGTATGTCAGGAGTGAGTGTACATTTAGCAAAAAATAAAGAATGGGCCGACCCTTTATCTCGAATATTTTAAGTTCTACTGTTCATGTGACCTTCAGGAGAGGAGGCAGACCAGCGGGAAAGGACAAGGTTATGCTGAATACCCGAGCGCTGTCCACAACAGTCAACAGTTTCAAATACCTAGGTATCACTCTCCAGCCTAAGGGAAACTCCTTCAACCTGCATATATCGGACAGGACGAGCCAAGCAATCAAAGCCATGCACGAAATAAAAGACATAACCAAGATGTCTATGGAAGCAGCAATAAAACTCTTCCACACCAAGATTGTACCCATAGCCACATACGGTCTTCAACTGATATGGGATCATCTGGACACCAACAGCTTTAGACTCCTGGAAAAAGTGAAATCCATGTATTTGAAAAAGGCAGCGGGTCTGTCAAAGTTCGCATCCTCCCGCAGGGTCTATGAACTGACAAAGGAGCTATTTCTCATAGAAGAGCTCCGATTGAAACTGTTCCTGCCATCTACAGCGAGCTATAATACTGTACTAAGAGAGCTGCAGCTGAAAAAAGAATCCATTTGGACCGATTTCTACAACACCGATGCCATGATCTCAGAAGACTGGAAGAAGCCGAACTACGACACCTAGCGGCCCGGCTAGCAGTACACGGCTTCCATCACAGACTGTGCAAAACGAAACAGTTTCATGACCCGGGACCAGAATGCGTGTGCGAGCGATGCGGCATGTTATGCGAGGGATACCATGTGCTAAAGTGCAAAAACAGAGGGCAACCTCTGACAGGATTCTGTATGGACAGATAAACTAATATAGATTAACTAATCTTGGCACATTGTGCGCTATACATTATTATTTATAATATTTTAAGTTCTAACACGCGATTCACACGAGTAAACTAATTGCACAGTGCAACTTCAATACGTTTCCATTCTTCCTTTGGAGAGCATCCTTTCAAGCACAGCAAGACAGCGAACGCTTAGCTCAGTGCTTTGTGGTTTGATTCGTAAGCAAGTGGTCACAGGTTCTCTCTCTTTCGTAATTGGTGTTTAAGGACATTTTTTATGGTTGAATTTTTCTTTCCTAACAGTAATGACAGTTGTATCTACAGTAAAAGGTCCTTATTCTGTTAATATGCTGCGAATACAGAAACCGTGAATATCGAATGGCAATTTGTATGGGGGTATATAGGGGATGCGTTCAAAGGTATCAAAATAAAATAAAAATTATCATAAGTAATGCCACGAGTGATTTCCAAATTATCGATAAATTCACGACTCACGAAGTGAGGAATGAATTTACCTAGAGAATTTGGAAATCAAGAGTGGCATTTGTTAGGACTATTTAACGAATAAAATTAAGCTCTTTACTAAAAAATAATTATTTGAATATAGTTACCGGTGTTTTAAAATATTTATATAGTTAATGTAAAAGGAGATGTTTGAAAACAAATTAGAAATGTGAGGTTATGTATATACACTGCAACTCGATCATATTATTTATTGCCAAATAGGATCGCAATATTGTAAGAATGCACTCTAGTGGAGAAATAATGAAACACATCAAACTATTATAATCAACATTATGGGTTAATCATTTATATTTTGAATAAACAACTCAGTAAAATCACTGAATCTATTCATTATTTGCTATATTCAATGTATTTGTTGGAGAAAAATAATGGTCTAACCTGTTCAGAATATTAAGAAAGGAGGAGCTTTCTTTATCACAAAAGCAGGAGCTGATAAAGATAAATCGATAAAGAGCGAGGTGAAACACGACTGTCATTGGTGTAAAACAGAATTCATTGAAACGTGTTTGGTCATTGACTACTATTTACGACATGAGTTAAATAGTCAAAATAAAATCAATTAATGAGAGATTTTGAACAATTTCTTCTTCTTCTTCTTCTTCTTCTTCCTTCCTTCCTTCCAAGTATTAGGCCAAGGCCTGTTACGATACTATAGAAAATTTTCCCTCCAGCGTTTCATAGCACGGCCCAGTGATCTTCGTCCTCTTGGTATATAATTATAAACAGCTTTGGGGATCCGATTTGAACTCATTCTTTGAAGATGGTGTTTCCAATTTAGTTGGTACTGTTTAATATATTCCAAAATTGGCGTAGCCTTCAATTCTTTTAAGATATCTGTGTTTCTCGTATAAGACTTGAAAGTATAATAATAGTCCCTTCGATTGGTTGCTGGCCAAAGGAAGGCAAGACCAGTGATGGGGCTGCCATCTTATAGCCTCTGGTCAGGCTTTTCTGGAGAAGAAAAGAAAATAAAGGAAAGAAGAAATGGAAGAAAGGAAAGACTCCCTAGCCCTCGGATGCCCAAATAGCGTCGAGGTCGAAAAAAACAAGAGTTAATCAAGAAAGGTTAGATAGTAAAGTTAAAAGAGTGCAAAACACAAGTAATTGGAAGAAATGTTTTGCTCAGCTTGGGCACCTTGTAGTCGATATCCACATATCCCCTAGATGAGGACCCCATGAACAATTTCTATTAATTATTATTGTCAGGCTTAGGCAAGGGCTTAAAGAACTTAGTAATCTTTTCCTGTTTATCGTTTTAGAAAGGTCATTCAATTCAGTTGTGAATTCAGCGATGGAATTCTTTATTTTGTCTTCGGATTTCCTGATGAATCATACAGTTCATTCTTAACATTCAAACAGTGTGATATGGATGCAAACGACTCGCAAGTGAATAAACGGTCAAGCATTTATATTTGTACTTTAAACGGCAACACAATATCATCGGGGCAACGTAACCCCGCCTTCCAGGCGCCCCAACCTCAGAAGTGGGTTACAAGTACGCCATGCCAGGAGAAAAACCAGGAATGTCGAAAGACAAACCTGGGGCATTAATATATATATATATAAACCAACATCATATGATCATAGACGTTTATGCAGTATTTGTTGACCTGGAAAAGGCCTGTGACAGAGTAAATTGGAATAAACTCCTGAAGATCTTGAAGAAAATTGGCGTGAACTGGAAGGAGAGGAGGCTCATAAGTAGTCTTTATATGAAACAGCGAATAAAAGTGAAGATAGGAGAAGAAATGTCAGAGGGAAGAGAAATTGGAAGAGGGGTGAGGCAAGGATGTCCTCTATCACCTACCCTTTTCAACATCTACCTGGAAGACCTAATGAAGAACTGCTTCAGTTATACGGGAGGCGTAAACATGGGAGGAAGAAGAATAAGGTGCATAATATTTGCTGATGATATGGCTTTGCTAGCAGAAGATGCAATGACACTGAGGAACATGCTGATGGAGCTGAATGACAAGTGCGAGGATTATTTTTATTTTATTTATTTATTTATTTATTTAGCCTGGTGGAGTTAAGGCCATGTGGCCTTCTCTTCCACTCACCAGAACAAGCATATGTTACATATGAATACAAAAAAAATACAATAATAGTCATATAAAACAGGACAAACATATGTTACACATGAATACAAAAAAATTACAATAGTAGTCATATTAGACAGGACAAACATGTTACATATGAATACAAAAAAAAGTTACAATAATAGTTATTGAACAATTCATTATCTGTCATATTGAATAATAATGAAATTAATGTCTAATAATAGAATGAAACTAAATACAATTAAAATTAAATTAATGATACAATGAATAAAAAAGGAATAACAGCTCGAATCTACTATGCATAAAAAGAAGAGAAAAAAAAACACTACAAAGAATTAATCTACGCTTTTATACAAGGCATTAGGTAAATATATTAACAAATCCTAAGTCTATTTTTATTAAATAATGCAAAAACGCATTATTAATTCTTAAAAAGTAGTATTAGTGAGTTGTTTCTGTTAGTGATTTTATTTTCAATTTATTTCTGAAAGATGGTAAAGTTTGGCATTATGGGATGAAGATAAATATAAATAAGACGAAGGCCATGATTATAGGAAGGAAACCAAGGAAGATAAACATGAGGATTAAAGATGAGGCCATTGAGCAAGTGGAGAGCTTCAAATACTTGGGTTGTACTATCAGTAGTAACATGAACTGCGGTCAAGAAGTAAAGCAGAGGATAGCAATGGCAAAAGAAGCTTTCAACAAGAAGAGAAGCATTTTCTGCGGACCTTTGGCAAGAGAAATAAGAAAGAGGCTAGTGAAGTGCTTTGTGTGGAGTGTAGCATTATATGGTGCAGAGACGTGGACATTACGACGGAATGAGGAAAAGCGACTGGAAGCTTTTGAGATGTGGATATGGAGAAGAATGGAACGTATACAATGGACAGACAAAGTAAGAAATGAAGATGTGCTAGACAGAGTGGGGAAAGAAGAACAATGCTGGAACTCATAAAGAAGAGGAAAAGAAATTGGATTGGCCACTGGCTAAGAAGAAACTGCCTGCTGACGGATGCTCTAGAAGGAATGGTCAACGGAAAGAAAGTTAGAGGCAGAAAAAGACATCAGATGATAGACAATATTAAAATAAATGGTTTGTATGGAGATACAAAAAGGAAAGCTGAGTCAAGGAAAGAGTGGAGAATGCTAAGTTTGCAGTGAAAGACCTGCTCTTGAGCAGAACACTATGAATGAATTGGCAACAAAGCAGAAGATACTCGTGTTATTCAATCAAAATTATTACAACGAATGACAAGTTGAATCAATAAAACACCGATCTGGCGACGGCAGCATTTATCAACGGATATAGCGGCACGTAAAGTTCGGCGGCGGGTTTAAACAACGAACTTTAGGCATAGTGATAATAGCGTTTGTTTTACTTTCATATTTATTTGATCATTTGGTTTGAATCACTCTTTGTAAAATTAGGCTTGGCATGTGCCTGCAGTAAAAAGAAGTTGCCATACCGGTAGTATGTGTAAAAATATAATTGGATAACAAAAATAATTTGCTTTATTTACGGTACTAAACTGTATTGGAAATAAATAATAGTTTTAAAAAAACTAAAACAACACGCTTTATTAGAAAACTAAAAAATGAAAAATAATTTTAATTTCCAATACGCTTGGGATAAAATAAAGTGGTCAACAAAAAAATTATCTCCAACACATATAGAATAAAATTAGAGTTATCAACAAAAAGAAAATAATTTTACCATCAAAAGCGTGGGGTGCTCTATATCAATTAATATATTTGATAATAAACAGATATTGGTAAAAGTAAGCTCTCTAAGAAGAAAATGTAAAAATTATAAAAAGCACCCCACGCTTTTGATGGTAAAATTATTTTCTTTTTGTTGATAACTCTAGTTTTATTCTATATGTGTTGGAGATGATTTTTTTGTTGACCACTTTATTTTATCCCAAGCGTGTTGGAAATTAAAATTATTTTTCATTTTTTTAGTTTTCTAATAAAGCGTGTTGTTTTACTTTTTTAAAACTATTATTTATTTTTTATTTTTAGTTTAAATATTTTGCAGAATACGATAAAAATGTAAAAATTCGATACTATTGTAGTATGAGCTAAAAGTAATACTCTTCTATAAAAAAACCCTCCCAGCCGCATTTGAACCAGCGACGTACGGATTACTGAAATTATATACCACTAAGAGTTCACTGCTCTACCAACTGAGCTCTTACAACGACTGACTAAAAAGTCGACAAGTCTGCAACCTATTATACCAGTTTTCATTTTTTTTATTTTCGGATTATTCTGGCCAAGATTTTAGAAACAAAATATGAAATTATTGTATTGTGACGGGTCCTCTACAACTATACAAAGTTTCAAGTCGATCCAATGATTTTAAGTGGTTGAAAATCGCGTTGAAAGATAGATAGATAGATAGATAGATAGATAGATAGATAGATAGATAGATAGATAGATAGATAGATAGATAGATAGATACAGGTCAAACTAATATAAAGCGTGTAAAAAGGTATATATTTTGTTAATGTCCTTTTCGCGCTCTTTCTCCGATGATCTTTCCATTGTGTTTTTTAAAATATATTTTATAAAATCTTCTTCTTCTACTACAAGGTTTAGGCTATGCAGCCTGTTCCGGCGAAGTTAAAAGTGGAGTCCATCTTCTACGTGGTCGGCCAACATCTCTTGTTCCTCTGGGATTATACAGGAAGGTTCTTTTTGGTATTCTTTCGTTGTTCATTCTCATTAAGTGTTCTGTCCATTTCTTATTATTTTCGCTGATTTTATCTTCAATTTTATATATATTTAATTCTTCTCGTATAGTTTCATTCCTTATTCTATCCACTCTTGTGCATCCTTTCACATTACGTAAAAATATTTTATAAAATAAATAGGAAATTGATCAATGGTAAATTTGATAAATGTGGCGACTTTCAAATCAATCATTTAATTTAAAATAACAGAAATAATTGATAACTTACCAAATTTGATGACTGTTTCTTCACTAAGAAGTCGGTACTGCCTACTTGGTTCCATCTGAAAATAAATAAATTATAAAAATAAATTTGATGTTATCGATTATCGTGAATTGGTACATTGGATAACCCTCACTATCTGACGTCTGCGCCGTTCTTACTCAAGCAGGGAGTCCATGTGCCCCATACAGTGGATTGACATTGCTGGACTCTAGTCGAGTTGGGGCGTGTTTCCTTACACTGAGTGTATTCTTCAGGTATCGGGCCTTGACTCTGTCTAGAGCTTTGATATTGTTATAATTCAGGCTAGATCAGTGTTGACCCATGGTAATGAAGCATGGACACTAAAAGACAACATGAAAGCAGAATAACGGCTTGTGAAATGAGATTCATGCCCAGAACAGCGGGTTACACCAGATGGGATCAGAAAAGGAACACCGATATCTTAAAAGAATTGAAGACTACGCCAATTTTGGAATATATTAAACAGTACCAACTAAATTGGAAACACCATCTTGAAAGAATGAGTTGTTTATAATCATATACCAAGATCTCTGGCTGGAGGGAAAATTTTCTATAGGATCGTAACAGACCTTAGCCTAATACTTGGAAGGAAGAAGAAGAAGATAATGCAGGTATTAATTGGATGGCGTAAGAAGCCACTGTGGCGATCTTCGCCTCGAACAGCGGCTTCTAGTGACAGGCTTTCCAATAGATGGCATCTTTAGTAGCCTTCAGATAAATTGTTAGATATTGAAGGGAATATTTTGGATCTACCAAGTGAGAGGTATTTCCAGGATGAAGGTGTAATTACTGTTTTCGGTCTACTGCGCTAGAGACGCCCACACGTGACAGCCAGGGGAAATCCTTTGTTAATACGCACAAACTCTCACTGAAAACAGCCATCAGTGCAGGGTATTTCCCTTCCTCACTCAAACGCAACAAACAATTCGTTTAATTGTTGTGGTATATTTCCATGGTTAAACTGAAAATATATAAAACTGTTATTTTCCCAGTTATATTATATGGAGGCGAAGCATGGACTCTTACTTTAAGGGAGGAGAAAAGATTACGAGTATTTGAGAATAAAGTTCTTAGCAACATTTCTGGACCACGGAGAGGAGAAGAGACGGGCGAATGGAGAAGACTACATAACAATGAACTACATGGTCTTTATAGGAAGCCAGATATAATAAGAACAGTTAAGTCTCATAGACTGCGATGGGTAGGACATGTAGCACGAATGGGGAATGAAAGAGGGGCTTAGATACTCATTGTACGAAAACCTGGGGGAAAGTGCCCATTACGTAAGTCAAGAATAAGGTGTGACAGAAGCAGTAGGCCTAACCATATTTTGGGAGAGGTAAATTATACAGGCGATGATAGGAAAAAATTAGACCAGGATAGTAATGCATTGAGAGATTATATCCGAGCATAGTGTCAGTGAGTTACTATAGATAAATAAATCAATTTTATTATTATTATTATTATTATTATTATTATTATTATTATTATTATTATTATTATTATTTATTATAAATATTATTATCATTATAACTCAATGGTATTAATAAGCTGTTAGTTTATGCTGATGATGTAGTACTACTGGCCGATAGCGAGGAGATACTAAAGGACAACACGCACACACTATTGAGTAACACTAAGAAATTAGGACTGGAAGCAAATATCAATAAAACTAAATATATGGTCACACGTAAAAATACATTATATAATGAAAATGGACAGCTAATGACAAATGAGGGAAATTTTGAGGAAGTGGCTGAATTCAAATACCTAGGAACAATAATCACAAATAGGAATGAGATGCACAAAGAAATTAAACATAGGCTCAATTCTGGAAATGCGTGCTATTATGCATTGCAGGAGTCTTGATGTCCCAACTCCTTTCAAAAAAACGTTAAACTGAAAATATATAAAACTATTATTCTACCAGTTATATTATATGGGTGCGAAACATGGACTCTTACTTTAAAGGAGGAAATGAGATTACAAGTTTTTGAGAATAAAGTACTTAGGAAAATTTTTGGACCAAAGGAAGATGAACAGACATGTGAATGGAGAAGACTACATAACAATAAACTACATGGTCTTTATAGGAAGCCAGATATAATAAGAGCAGTTAAGTCTCGTAGACTGCGATGGGCAGGACATGTTGCGCGTATGGGGAATGAAAGACTGGCATGGAAGCTTCTTGTAGGAAAGCCAGAGAGAAAATGCCCAGTTGGTAGACCAAGAATGAGGTGGGAGAATAACATTAACTATGATTTGAGAGAAGTAGATTTATACTGGAAATGATTGGAAAGCCTTAGCTCAGGATAGGGATGTATGGAGAGCTTATGTCCGCGCCGCCATGAACCTACGGGTTCGATAGTGCCAGTGAGTGAGTGAGTGAGTGAGTGTGAGTGTATATTATAACATTAATATTTTTTTCTTTTTTCTTTATTCGGAATTTCTCTACAATACAATATCCCCTACAACCCATTGTAAATTTTACTTCTCCATACATCCCTATTCTCTGCATCACTCTCTGTTTATCCTCTTGACACCATACTCCTATGCACTCCTTGAATCCATTCTTTTTTTTTTTTTGGTCTCCCCTTTCTTCTGTTGCCCTCCGCTACAAAATGTGATATGATGTTACGTATCCTGTCATCTGACATCCTCTTTACGTGGCAAAGCCATTTCTGTCTTCTTTCTTCAGTAACTTGAAGAACATCCTTTATTTCTCTGATTTTAGTGTTTATAATTTTATCTTTTCTTTAATTTCTAGAAGCCCTCCTCCATTAATATCAAGATAATTCAACAATTTATTCCATATAAGTTTCATTTGAATACTTCAAGATCTGAAACGTTGTCATATATTCTCTGTGCCTGCATGTGTTTCAATGTTGTTGTTGTTGTTTTCTAATGGCGAGATTTGACGCTTAGGTCGTTTTCTCTCTGGCTTCCCAGTACAAGCGAACAATGTCCTTAGAGTGTTGTGCAGTTGGATTTAAGGCTGGACAGACTAGAAGGTGGTGTTTGTCCATGATCAGGTCCGGGTCTTTGCATATGGCACATCTGTCGGATTGGAAAACGTTTATTCTGTGGAGGTGGTGAGCCAGGCAGTCGTGTCCTGACATCAGTCTGAATTTTGCTACTGCTTCCTTGCTGCCTTTATATTTTATTTCTGTGTATAGCTCATCAATTTTTTCCCATGATTTCCCTCTGGCTGTTGCAATGTTTTCTTTCATGTTTTCCATTTGGAATGCTTTCTTAATTTCTTCGATCTTTCTGTGGAGGTTCGAATTGGGGTGGGTTGTTATCTGTATTTTGCTACCCTTTTTGGCAAGTCCATCAGCTATCCGATGTGTGAGGGTATCCACTGGAAGGCTATTAATTTATTTTGGTTGTTGAGGTATTTCAGAAGTTTACGGCATTCCAAGATTGTTTCATTTTCTGGTGTTTGGTTGGAGGTTATTGCTTGTATAGCGGCCTTGGAGTCTGCCAGAATAACAGCTTTTGTAAACATTTTTGTTCGGAATAGGAGGTTCTGGAGTGCTACTTCTATGGCCTTTACTTCACCATCGAATGTTATCCAGTCTATTCTTCGTTCTTGTGGTTCCGTGCTGCGCAGATAGATGGCATCTACTTTCAATTTTACACAACGGGAGAGAGGACTTCGTTTATGTGTTAGTGTATCAAGAAATGATAAAATTATGTGAGGGGTGACGGTGCTGCCATCTAATCTTCTCCAGGCGGCGGGGAAAGGGGGGGGATGGATGAAATTTTTATTTTATACATTTTTTTAAGCTACGTACTTGATTTTTTATACACACTTTCGCGCCAAAATACGAAAAAATATACTGAAGTTTCATCCTTTTAGGCTTACAGGTTTTCGACTTGTTGAGGAACATCCTTCTAAAAATTTGCATATTAACTTACTTACTTACTTACTCACTGGCACTATCGAACCCGTAGGTTCATGGCCGCACGTACATAAGCTCTCCATACAACCCTATCCTGAGCTAATGCTTTCCAATCATTCCCTGTATAATCTACTTCCCTCAAATCATAGTTAATGTTGTTCTCCCACCTCATTCTTGGTCTACCAACTGGGCGTTTTCCTTCTAGCTTTCCTACAAGAAGTTTCCATGCACGCCTTTCATTCCCCATACGTGCAACATGTCCTGCCCATCGCAGTCTACGAGACTTAACTGCTCTTATTATATCTGGCTTCCTATAAAGACCATGTAGTTCATTGTTATGAGGTCTTCTCCATTCATCTGTCTCTTCATCTCTCTTTGGTCCAAAAATTTTCCTAAGAACTTTATTCTCAAATACTTGTAATCTCCTTTCCTCCCTTAAAGTAAGAGTCCATGTTTCGCACCCATATAATATAACTGGTAGAATAATAGTTTTATATATTTTCAGCTTAACGTTTTTTGAAAGGGGTTGGGACATCAAAAGTCTCTGGAATGCATAATAGCACGCATTTCCAGAATTGAGCCTATGTTTAATTTCTTTGTGCATCTCATTCCTATTTGTGATTATTGTTCCTAGGTATTTGAATTCAGCCACTTCCTCAAAATTTCCCTCATTTGTCCTTAGCTGTCCATTTCCATTATATACTGAATTTCTACGTGTGACCATATATTTAGTTTTACTGATATTTACTAATTTCTTAGTGTTACTCAATAGTCGGTGCGTGTTGGCCTTTAGTATCTCCTCGCTATCGGCCAGTAGTACTACATCATCAGCATAAACTAACAGCTTATTAATACCATTCAGTTGTAAGCCTTCCTCATTCTCTAAAGATTTAATGGCATGCTCTAGTACAAAATTAAATAGTAGAGGAGATAGTGCATCTCCTTGCTTCAACCCATTCTGGATTTCAAAAGTGTCTGAAAACTGTTTGTCTACACACACCCTACTCTTTGAGCCATTTAGACACATTCGTATAAGTCTAACTAACTTTTTAGGAATTCCGAACTCCAGCAGGATACTATATAACTTCTCCCTCTTAATTGAATTATATGCTTTTTTGAAGTCTACGTATAGTTGATTAATTTTTTTAATTAGTCTCACAATGTTTTAGTAATTTTTCTACAAGATGACTGACTTATTCAGAACAACACTATGCATTAACTTTTCTATATCATCATGTCTTATCTCGTAAACCCATGTTTCCCTTAACAGAGATTTAGGCGCTCTCCCCCTATAGGGAAGAAATTCAACCATACTAATTTAGTTACACTTGTTTTCGTATAGATGTCATCTGAGTGGTCCGTGGTCAGCGTTCCGCATCATACTGACATCTAGGAAACCAAGTTAGTACTAGGACGGGAAAATTCGGTCAATTTTGCTTAGAGGCCTTTTCATTCAGGCTTAAGCATATTTTACGAGCCTGAAAATATTCAGACTCGGGACCCACAACTTAAAGTCCCTCCCGGAGGACTTGCTCCTTGGATTTTTCCATCCTAAAAAACCCATCGAACCCTGCTGAGTTTGAACCCGCAACCCTCGGGACCAGAGGCAAGGAGCATAACCACTAGTCCATCGTGGCCGAAAATAAACGGGGAAAAAAAAAAAGTTTTTATTTATTTATTTATTTATTTTACCTGATGGAGTTAAGACCGTAAGGTATACTCTTCCACTTTAACTAACTAACTCACTGGCAATATCGAACTCGTAGGTTCATGGCCGCGCGTACATAATCTCTCCATATATCCCTATTCTGAGCCAATGTTTTCCAATCATCTTAATATCTCGGATAGCGGATAAGATCCTCCTTTGGACTAAAAAAAAACCGTTCCAAATTCGGGTCTTTCTGCACATCCGTAGTATAATGCAAAGCTTCCTGATTCCCGAGTACCTTCTCCTGGCCATCTAACTGCCTGTAAAGCGACTATATCCAAGGGTGATTTATCTAATTCACGGGTTAATACCTCTAGCGCCCCGATATTGTATAAAGTCCTAACATTCCAGTTCCTAGGAACATGTCCCTGTGTTTGAGCCTTTGGCATGGATTCCCTGAAGTAGTCCCCGCCCGGAGAACCGAATGGGGGACTATTTGACCTCCGGAAAATTTTACCCCAGTTGAACCCATGTCCGCATTTCTTGACGGTTGTATTTTTACGGTAAAAGATCGTCACTCTTTCGACCAAGGTACTTTTTTCGTCTGGCTTATCACCTTCGACCAGTCCAGCATGGGTAACCCTATCGGGAGCAATGCTACCGCGGCATAGCTCTCAGGATCATTTAAGCACGCAAGCCACTCCACCACGACAAGGTAAAGATACCATGGAGGGTCTCTTCCATTTCACCAGCTTAAATTATACATACAATAAGAATTATGATAAATGATGCATAAGAGAATATGAAGCTGACAAGGGAAAGAAAGAAAAATAATAATAATAATAATTATTATTATTATTATTATTATTATTATTATTATTATTATTGTCGGCCGCGGTGGACTAGTGGTTATGCTCCTTGCCTCTGGTCCCGAGGGTCGCTGGTTCAAACCCGGCCGGGGTCGATGGATCTTTTAGGACGGAAAAATCCAAGGAGAAAGTCCTCCGGGAGGGACTTTAATCCTGAATGGAAAGCCCTCTAAGCAAAATTGACCGAATTTTCCCGTCCTAGTACTACCTTGGTTTCCTAGATGTCAGTATGAGGCGGAACGCTGACCACGGACCACTCAAAATGGCATCTATACGAAAACAAGTGTAACTAAATTAGTATGGTTCAAATTCTTCCCTATAGGGGAAGAGCGCCTAAATCCCTGTAAAGGGAAAACATGGGCTAACAATACAATTTATTATTATTATTATTATTATTATTATTATTATTATTATTATTATTATTATTATTATTATTGTTATTATTACTATTATTATTATTACTACTATTATTATTACTATTATTATTATTGCTATTATTATTACTATTATATTATTATTATTATTATTATTATTATTATATTATTATTATTACTATTATTATTAGTATTATTATTATATTATTATATATATTATTATATATATACATGTATTAAGAATGGAAGATGAGCGATGGCCGAAGCAACTATATGAATGGCATCCGAACAGAAAGAAGAAAAGAGGGAGACCAAGGTTAACATGGAAGGAAAACATGAAGACAGTAATGCAAGCTAGAGGGCTAAGCATCGAAGATGCCCAAGACCGTAGGCTTTGGAGGTTTGGCACGGGAAGACGGCAGCAGCTGTAAAAACCCGAAGATAGATAGATAGATATTATTATTATTATATTATTATTATTATTATTATTATTATTATTATTATTATTATTATTATTATTATTATTATTATTATTATTATTATTATTATTATTATTATTATTATTATAACAAAAATAATAACCTATAATTATGATTATATTTAAATTACACCTTTACAAGTATACAAACTTTCAAGTCGATCCCATGTTTTAAGTGGGTGAAAATCGCGTTGAAAGATTCTGTTACATAGATAGATGAACAGATACAGGTCAATCTAATATAAAGCGTGTAAAAAGTTACTAAACGAAATTAATTCAGTATTACTTAACTTTATAAACAATAAAATACGTACGTAACAAATAAACAAAACGCAATTAGTTGAAATTAAGAAGCAGAAAGTCTGGACAACAGACATAATTCAGTTGATATAATATCTTGTATATAATATCCGTTACAAACACGATGTAATGCGCATGCTCTGTTTGTCAGATAGCATCTTGCATCCAGCGAAATAATCGTAAAACATTAATTTACGTAACGACAAAAATAATATCTAATTTCACTGCTATCTACAGTATTTTCTTTCTCTGCATCGCTTGTCATCTGATATAACGCTGTTGTATTGCTAAGACAACCGACAGACGTCATTTGAAAAAGTTTTTTACTCGACGCTATGCCAAATCAGTGCCAAGTTCCGATTGTACTGTAAACAAACTTACATAAGGTATTACTTCCAGATTCCGTCTACTGGGAGAACCGTGGTGCTACTTTTACCCGCCATATGACTGATTTGTGTGTGGCCTAAGACTGAATATAACATAAGATGGCACCAGTATTAGTCATAAGTAATGCCACGAGTGATTTCCAATTTATCTAGAGAATTTGAAAATCAAGAGTGGCATTTGTTAGGACTATTTAACGAATAAAATTAAGCTGTTTACTCACAAATCATTATTTAACTATAGTTATTTTAAAATATTTATATATTTAATGTAAACGGCGATGTTTGAAAACAAATGAGAAGCGATAGGTACGCTTCAACTGCTTCTTTTGTTTATCACTGCAACCAGATCATACTATTTATTGCCAAAGGAACGCAATATTGTAAGAATGCTCTCTAGTGGAGAAAAAATGAAACACATCAAACTGTATATTAATTCATTTCTGATGTCGTATGATGTAAATATGACAATTATATTTTTCTGGATTGTTACCTGGGAAAAAATACATTTAAGAAAGTGCAAACAGTGGTTTCTTTTTTTGGTGGTATAATCAATTGCTACAAATGTTTTTATGTTAACTCCCGTATGCGGCATGTGTTGACATTCATGCACTATATATACAATCTGGTAGCCGTATTTCTCGTGGGCTCAGTCACTGCAAAATAATGGTGAGACCTGTTCAGAATGTTAAAAAGGAGGAGCTTTCTTTAATATGGTAATTATAACACTGATAAATATTTCGTGAAACACGACTCTGATTGGTTGTAAAACAGAAATCATTGAAACGTGATTGGCCATTGAGTCCCATTTTGGGCATGAGTTAAATAGTCATTCAAAATATCTCTGCAGGCGGAAGAATTACGAAGCTCTGTTTGTTGCTACACGTGACGTCATATAAGGCAGTGTACACTCTCAGCGTCCCCTCTGCACTTCTTAGATAGCAGTGTCACGTGTTCTATTCCTGCATAAACACGACTGCAGTGCCCTCGGTCAACAACTGCACTTACTCTTTAAATGGGTAATAACTTCCATTTCTTATCTATTTACTGGTCTTCTCCATTCACCCATACAAACTACCATTCCATATTCGCGGTTTCGGAATTGGCGACAAATTCACGGAACATATCGCCCGCGAGGAAATCATACTTAGTGACTAGTATTCGAATTCTTATTGATCTCCCACCTAGGGTAAAAAAGTTAATTTACACAAAGTGCATTAGGCTATAGAAAAATGTTTCTCTTGACCTACTTTATCATCTATAAACGTTGAAGGTAACGTTATGAAACACTCTGCATATTTTAAAAATAATTTCCAGTCCAGAACGGAATAATAAGAGCGGTATTTCTGTAACGGACGAACTGACAATCAATTTGCGACATTCGTGCATGTTAACGGATGCCGCGTAAACCGTGTCATGTTAATATATCAAGGAACAAAACATACAATAGCTAGTACATTATATCATTTTTGCATTCTAATTATTTACTGCCCTACAACAACATATATTTGCTTTTAACTGCAATATCCTCTGCTTCTTTCATAGTAGCCTCTGCCCGCTCCTGGAATTCCCTCCATCAAGATATCAGGGGTTGTTGCACACTTGATACTTTAGAGTCGCGCAATTCCTTATTATTTCATTTCTTTTCCATGAGAGGAGAGAATACCAGAATGTCGAAATGCCAATGTGGAGGCATTGAATAAAAAAAATTATATGTCATTAATAGTATTTTTCTTCTCATTTTTCTATCTTGTACATTTTATATTTCATTCGACTATTTAACTCATACCCCAAATGGGAGTCAATGACCAATCACATTTCAATTAATTTTTATTTACAACCAATCACAGTCGTGTTTTGCCTAAAAATTACCAACTGAAGTTTATCACAATAAAGAAGCACCTCCTTTTTAACATTCTGAATAGGTCATAGCATTATTTTGCAGTGACTGGCCCCAAAAGAAATACGGCTACCAGATTGTATATATATAGTGCATGAATGTCAGCAGAAAGCGCATGTGATAGATAATATAAAAATTATGATTATATTGATTATACCACAAAAAAACACTGTTTGCACTTTCTTAAACGAATTATTTTCCAGGAAACGACGTTGCAGAAAAATATAATTGACATATTTACATCATAGGACAACAGAAAGCTATAACGTTGGTTATAAATTTCTCCACTAGGGTGCATTCTTACAAAATTGTGTTCCTTTGGCAATAAATAATATTATGAACTGGTTGCAGCGATGAACAAAGGAAGGAAATGAAGCGTACCAATCGTTTCTCATTTGTTTCCAAACATCGCCGTTTACATTAAATATATACATATTTTAAAATAACTACCTTACTTCGTGAGTCGTGAATTTATCGATAATTTCGAAATCACCCGTGACATTACTTATGATAAATCTATAGTAAATCAATATATATATATATATATATATATATATATATATATATATACCATTAATAATTTTGTTTAATGTAATTTAGATGTAAGAATAATTTTCGTATTTTTTTCTTCTATCCTGGTTGAGTGGTAGACAACGCCTTAAGGCTTTAACTCTGCCAGATAAAATATATAAAGCAATTATTATTATTATTATTATTATTATTATTATTATTATTATTATTATTATTATTATTATCATTATTATTATTATTATTATTATTATTATTATTACTATTATTAATTCAGCTACACCAAATTGGATCGAAATAAAAATGTAGAAATCCTTCAAGAACTTAATGTGTCACCAATACTGGACTACATCTCCAGATATCAGCTAAACTGGAAGGAACATGTCTCAAGAATCGCTAGATCCAGGATCCCCAAGGCAATAATGAACTACTGTCCAAATGGGAAACGGTCACTTGGTCGACCTATGAAAAGATGGCACGAAAACCGCTTTCTCAGGCCGTAACAGTTCTTCTAGGACTAATACCTGGCAGGATGATGATGATGATGATTCAAAGTTCAAAACTTGAAAAAAATAAATAAATAAAGTAATGCGAGAAACAATGAACATTTGATATTCAATAGTATATTATAAATATAGGATATAAGCAATTACATTGGTATTACTTAGTCATGTATCACGAATGCAAGAAGAAAGGTTACCAAGAGAACATTGGAATTGTATGCACCTGGAAGAAGAAAGAAGGGAAGACTTCGAAACTCATGGATGCAAGAAATAAGAACTGGAATCACAGCAAGAGACTGGAGGACATGGAGTGGATGGATAGAGACGAGTAGAGAATAAAAATGAAACTTCAGGTACAGAAATATGTGCAAACATTGAAAATCTGTATATAAATAAAATTATTATTATGATTATTATTATTATTATTATGATTATTATTATTATTATTATTATTATTATTATTATGATTATTATTATTATTATTATGATTATTATTATTATTATTATTATTATTATTATTATTATTATTATTATTATTATTATTATTATTATTATTATTATTATTATTATTATTATTTATCTGTGACTCCTTGTTCTAATAGAGACTTAATTTATTCTCTACAGATTCACTAAACACTATTGGTGCACATCTTGCCATCTATACGTGACTCAATGTACTAGTTGAAATATATGATGGCTGAATCGATAACAAAACCTTCTCTTTTTTTCGCCTTTAACCCTTAAATTCGCAATGTATCCTTTTGGATACATCAGTTGGTTCAATTAATTTAATATTTTACACAAATCAGAAGAAAACGAACAAAAATAACCACTTAAATGTGTGTCTAATTATACAATATACATAATAATAACAGTTACACAAGATTCCGTTTTCACTGCGGTCCGCCACATTCAAATAACTAACAGAAGAAATTTGTATTTTGCGAATTTAAGGGTTAACGCCTAGAAAACTGCTAATCAATCAACTGACATTCTATTATCCATTACAGTGTTCTTCTTCTTCTTCTCAGTTTAACCTCTCACCTTACAGGTATTTTAACCTACCACACGCCACTTGGGCCTTACAGTTTCAAGACCTGCCGGGAGACAAATTTCAACTTTTAGCGTCGTGTTAGACAATATGTGATAACACATGTTCTCGCTAGAGCCAATTGTCTAAATGTTTACTCGCATATATTAGTTGGCAAGTTAGAGTGAGAAAATGGGCAAGTTAGTGCACCAGATTAGTTTGTAAGCTTTCATTTTTGTGACTACTTAATTCACGCCCCAAATGAGAATCAATCGCCAATCACGTTTCAATTAATTATGTTTTACAACCAATCACAGTCGTGTTTCACCTCGATAATTATCGAATTTTGATTACCAAAATAAAGAAAGCTCCTCCTTTTTAATATTCTGAACAGGTCAGAGCACTATTTTGCAGTGACTGACTCTCCAACAAATACGTTGAGTATAGTAAATAATGAACACATTCCTTCGGCCTACACATCTGATAATTGTGTGTTCAATAATATAAAAAAGCATGATCAATTCAAAATTAAAATATCCATCCATAGTAATTCTGCTCGAGAGTAGGTCTTTCACTGCAATCATAACATTTTCATGCTATGCTTGCAGCTTTACTAGGGATTGTAGGTGTAGTAACTTCCCGTTGCTTTCCACACCGGTGAAGGATGATGATGATGGCCATATGATTTCGGGAACCGCTTGGGCCTTAAAGTTTTCCTGACATTTGTCTTACAGGTGAGGAAAATTCCCGATAAAAAACCTCACCCAGAAAAACTGTCCCGACTGGGGATCGAACCCGGGCCCGCTGCGTGATAAGGCAGCACGCTATCTCACCGTAGCGGTGGACAATTAAAATATAAAAGTATGAAATATTTACCTAGAAGGTCCGTCTCCAGAACCCACATCCTGTTACTTCTCCTGATGATGGGACAAGTCCCGAAATAAGTGTATATCATTAATAATCTCCTATGTTGAGGTAAATACTTCATGATACTGATTTTACTGACTCCTTTTCCTAAAAAAATATTGAATAACCTATAATGTTCGTTATAATATATAGTTGACTTCTACACGGAATCAAAAGTCATTTTAAAGCAGTTGAATACCAGTTAAAATGCAGAAGATGAAACATTGTTTTTGAAAGGCCTCCATATTGGAACTATTTGATGAAGTTTAATAATTTAGTTGACTATTTAACTCATGCCCAAAATGGGAGTCAATGACCAATCACATTTCGATGATTTTTTTATTTACAACCAATCACAGTCGTGTTTCGCCTAGAATTTACCAATTAAAGTTTATCATAATAAAGAAAGCACCTTCTATTTAACATTCTGAATATGTCATAGCATTATTTTACAGTGACTGACTCTGTAAGAAATACGGCTACCAGATTGTATATATAGTGCATTAATGTCAACACATAGCGCCTGCGGGAGTTAATATAAAAACATTTGTAGCAACTGATTATACCACAAAAAAAAAAAGAAACACTGCTTGCACTTTCTTAAATGTATTTTTCCCAGAAAAATATAATTGTCATATTTACATCATAGGACATCAGAAATTAAATTAATATACAGTTTGATGTGTTTCATTTTTTCTCCACTAGAGAGCATTCTTACAATATTGCGTTCCTTTGGCAATAAATAGTATGATCTAGTTGCAGTGATAAACAAAAGAAGCAGATGAAGCGTACCTATCGCTTTTCATTTGTTTTCAAACATCGCCGTTTACATTAAATATATAAATATTTTAAAATAACTATAGTTAAATAATGATTTGTGAGTAAACAGCTTAATTTTATTCGTTAAATAGTCCTAACAAATACCACTCTTGATTTCCAAATTCTCTAGATAAATTCACTCCTCACTACGTGAGTCGTAAATTTATCGATAATTCGGAAATTTCTCGTGGCATTACTTATGATAACGACTGACTTACCAGTTACCAATTTTATATCTAATATCTTATCAGTCGAAATATCATACACAGCGGAAACAGATATAAATAACAAACTAAATAAGTTTAATTATATAACAGGAACACTAAAAAGAAATTTAAAAAAATAGAGTCAGAAATTATACAAGACAATGGCAGTTTCTATTATTACTTATGGATCCGAAACATGGACAGTGACAACACAACAATCAGCCAGAATTGCTGAAATGAAATTTGTCAGACCAACAGCAGGATACCAAAGAACAGACAAAAAGCACAACACAGAAATAAGACAGCAACTAAAAGTCTTCTTCTTCTTCTTAAACTTAATTTGTAGGATTTTTATCCTGTTTATTTCCAAAATCACTCCTCGAAAGAAGACGTATTGGATGTGCATTCACAGTCTATCCATCTCTTGGCTGGTCTTTCTCCTGTTCTTTTCCCGTCCATTGGTCTATCTTCTTTAGCTCTTTTTACAAACCGGTTTTCTTCCATTATTTCTATATGACCCTTCAAATATGTTCGTCTTTCTATAATAAATTTGGTTGTGTCTTGAATACGCATTTGTCCTTAATTTCTGTGTTGTGTATTTTATCAAATAATGTTTTTCCCTTGAATAGTTCTTAAGATTTTCATTTCGCATGTGCTTATTATTTGTTTAGTTTTTGTTGTATCAGCCCTAGTTTCTGCTCCATATACGATAACTGGTCAAACTATCGTTTTGTAAATGCGGGTTCAACTAAAAGTAGAGGAATTAAACACAACAATAGTGAAATACAGAACAAACTGGAAAGAACACTTAGCAAGGATGACTGAGAACACAATACTAAAATCAGCATACAACTATTCACAAAAGGAAGAAGAAGTTTGGGAAGACCAAAGAAAATATTGTAAGAGCAGCAATTTGGAGCCGGAACAGGCTAGCAAAATCCTAAACCGTAACGAAGAACAAGAAGAAGAAGAAAAATATCCCATCTGAAAGGAAGTAAGCGCAACCAAATTAGCTTGTTAATTAACTCCTGCTAGGGAGCACCCATGCCTCACGCTGGACGTATGGGATGCATATATACTGACCTACATCAAATACTGACATAATAATTTGTGTTTGAGGTGTGAAACGTAAGAATGATGTAAATTTTACAATCGTGTAATCTAGGTTACGCTCTGTCTTTTTAACATCAAGTTATTGTACCAATAAACATTACGTAAATTAACAGGAATCATGATTAATCAGTTCTGCGCGCACTGTACGTGACGTCATCACAATGTGTTATTTTTCTAACGCAAATCAAATAAACAACTTCAACACAGGATCATCTCACTTATAAACAATTTTTTTCATACTACGCCTTATTTCAGTCGTCTACGAATTATGCTAATTCCGTGCTAAGTGCCAGTTATAGGGAAGTTGGAATAATGTGGACCCTGCTAATATCTGCTATAATTGGTGCTGCCCTCGAGCACAACATATTTTAAGTTCTTCCCCTCAACAATTTTGACGGTTTTTTTTACCTTTTTTCCTTTTTGTTACCTGTTTTGTTAACTATCTTTTATCCTCACATAGACACACACCCAGACCCAAGGTGGAGATTTAAAATCCCCTACTCCGCCAGGATCCGAACCCGGGTCGCCGAAGTGGAAGGTAGGGACTCTACCGATTACGCCACTGCGACGGACATCAAGGCCAGTTCCTTTTATTCTTTGTGCGCAGAAGGGTTTATTTGTGATATTTATGAAAACGACAATTTTAAAAGTTTTTCAAGCTAAGAATCAATTCTTAATTTCTGCTGTTGAATGTTACAAATGTTGAAAAAACTCCTAAATATATTAGGCTATATTATGTAGATGCTGTTTTAATATACTGACGGGTTTGGTTTGATGTTATGTGACGTGGTGGCTGTATAAAATAATTAAACATAACAAAGGTGTTCGGTTAATGTGGACCCTCCACGAGGAGCTAGGTCCACTTTACACGAATACTTATATTTTATCAATGAGGATGCTATCTGTAAAAACCATGCACTTAGGCCTAATTAATTTTATTTAATATCCTTGTAATTTTACTTGATCCAAAGACCGTCGCTGTCTGCAGATGAATGATGTGTGAATGTTCTAACCAACAGTTATTATTATTGTTATTATTATTATTATTATTATTATTATTATTATTATTATTATTTTTACTATTATTCATCATCATCATCATCATCTGCATTCATGGATTAGGTCTGTTGACCCGTTCCGACTTCAGCCCATCTCTTTCTAGGTCTGCCCACATCTCGGGTGCCTTTAGGTTTGTATTTTGTTATTTGTTTTGGATATCTATTTTCATTCATTCTGTCTATGTGTTGCTTCCATTTTTGTCTATATGTATCCATTTTATCAGTTATTGCAAATATTTCAAGTTCCTGTCTTATTTCTTATTTATTACTATTATTATTATTATTATTATTATTATTATTATTATTATTATTATTATTATTATTATTATTATTATTATTATTATTGATTTTATAAGTTAAGCATTTAAATTGGTATGGGCATGTACGACGAATGCAGGAAGAAACGTTACCCAGGAAAACATTGGAATGGTGTCCACCTGGAAGAAGAAGGAAAGGAAGACCTCGAAACTCGTGGATGCAAGAAATAGCTGGAATGAGAACAAGAGGACTGCAGGAAATGGAGTGGATGGATAGAGACAAGTGGAGAAGAAAAATAAAACTTTAGGCACAGAAAGATGTGCAAACATTGAAAATCTGTGTATAAATGAATAATAACAATTATTATTATTACTGTCTAAGCCTTTATAAATGGATCTACTCCACAAGGCGGGTGCACGATGAATCACACAGTACACAGTTTTAGGTAAAGGTGGGAATTGTGAAAAGTTGCAGGAAACACACGGCTGGGACATTAGAAAGTTTTAATTAGAAAGATGGTTCTTAGGCAGATTCCAGTCCATAAATCCATCAGATGCCGAGAATCTGATTATATAAACATGGGAAACCATCTCGCGAACCGCCTCGTACTCAGACGCAAGTCCATACCAATAAAATTCATATCCAATTGCGTTCAGGCGAATATTCATAACTAACATCGAACCCGTAGGTTCATGGCCGCGCGGACATAAGCTCTCCATACATCCCTATATTGTGCTAATGCTTTACAATCATCCCCTGTATAATCTACTTCCCTCAAATCATAGTTAATGTTATTCTCTCACCTCATTCTTGGTCTACCAACTGGACGTTTTCCCTCTGGTTTTCCTACAAGAAGCTTCCATGCACGTCTTTCATTCCACATTCGTGCCACATGTCCTGCCCATCGCAGTCTACGAGACTTAGCTGTTCTTATTATATCTGGCTTCCTATAAAGACCATGTAGTTCACTGTTATGCAGTCTTCTCTATTCACCTATCTGTTAACTTCTGTTTTGTCCAAAAATTTTCCTAACAACTTTATTATCAAATACTTGTAATCTCCTTTCCTCCCTTAAAGGATGAGTCCATGTTTCGCATCCATATAATATAACATTTAAAAAATGTCAATTTAGGTGCATCATAAGTAGCATGGAAGAAGTTTAGTACTTTTTATTTATATTTTCACTAGAACAACCGCAATAGCTACATTCGTTTTGAAATAGCGAAAATTAAATTTAAAGTAGGCCTATGTTGAAAATGACCAGTTGGTGACCAAGAATGAGGTGGGAGAATAACCATGATTAACCATGATTTCAGGAAACATAACAATGAACTACATGGTCTTTATAGGAAGCCAGGTATAATAAGAACACTTAAGTCTCGTATACTCCGATGGGCAGGACATGTGGCACGAATGTGGAATGAAAGACTTGCATGGAAGCTTCTTGTGAGAAAACCAGAGTGAAAACGCCCAGTTGGTAGACCAAGAATGAGGTGAGAGAACAACATTAACTATGATTTGAGGGATGTAGACTATACAAGGAATGATTGAAAAGCATTAGCTCAGGATAGGGATGTATGGAGAGCTTATGTCCGCGCGGCCATGAACTTACGGGTTCGATAGTGCCAGTGAGTAAGTAAGTACGTATGATTTCAGGAAGTAGATTGTATAGGAGACTACTGGAAAATATTAGTTTAGTATTTATTTATTTATTTATTCATTTTACCTGATAGAGTTAAGACCGTAAGGTGTTCTCTTCCACTTCACCAGGGCTTAAATTATACATACAATAAGAATTATGATAAATGATACATAATAGATAATATAAACTACCTAATATAAAGTTGACAACGCAAAGAAAGAAAAATAGTAATAATAATAATAATAATAATAATAATAATAATAATAATAATAATAATAAAATTATAGATTTCTTATTCTCCTTAATATGATATGGGAAGGACAAGAACCACCACAAAGCTGGAACAAATCCATTGTAATACCAATCTTCAAAAAAGGAAGTCGCCAAATCAAAGATAACTATCGTGGAATTAGCTTGTTGAACTCTGGATATAAAATTTATGCTAATATAGTTAAGAATAAATTGAGGAAAATTTATGAAAATATAATTGGAGAAGAGCAGAATGGATTCAGAAAGGGTAGATCTTGTACAGATGGATTCTTTACTCTAAAACTACTATTAGAAAAGCACAAGGAATTCAATATAGAAACTCATATCGCCTTCGTTGACTTCATAAAGGCTTTTCACAAAGTAGACAGAAATATATTACTACAAATTTTAGCTGATGATAACGTTCCACAACAATATATTACTAATATCTTCAACATCTATAAAGATAATGAAATCTCTGTTAAACAAGATGGCAAATTATCTTCTTGGGAAAAGATCAACACTGGAGTAAGACAGGGATGTGGACTTTCACCGGTGCTTTTCATTATATACATGAATAAATTAATAAATGAATGGAGGAAAACACAACGAGGATATATACCCATCAATAGGAACCTCAAACTCGATGCTATTCTTTTTGCAGACGATTTAGCTCTTCTGGCACTTTCTGAAAATGATTTGCAACGATCAATTTATAATTTACAAAAAAATAGGTGCCAAATTTAATATGGAAATATCAATTAACAAAACTAAAATTATGGCATTTCATGGGAAGGACCCCATACAAAGTAAAATCTGTCTCCAGAATAAAATTTTAGAGAGATCTAATCAATTTAAATATCTTGGATATTATCTCTCTATCTGGGATGAAAAGGATATCCCTGAAAAAATTACTAGTTATAATAAAAGTTTAGGAATTATTAATCAAGTTATGAAACCATCCCTTGTACAAAAAAACACCAGATTACATTTATATAACACTTTGGCTAGACCAGTGTTGACCTATGGTAGTGAAGCATGGACACTAAGAAAACAACATGAAAGCAGAATAACGGCTTGTGAAATGAGATTCATGCGCAGAACAGCGGGTTACACCAGATGGGATCGGAAAAGGAACACCGATATCTTAAAAGAATTGAAGACTACGCCAATTTTGGAATATATTAAACAGTACCAACTAAATTGGAAACACCATCTTGAAAGAATGAGTTCAAATCGGATCCCCAAAGCTGTTTATAATTATATACCAAGAGGACGAAGATCACTGGGCCGTCCTATGAAACGCTGGAGGGAAAATTTTCTATAGGATCGTAACAGGCCTTGGCCTAATACTTGGAAGGAAGAAGAAGAAGATAAAATTATAACCTGTAACACTGAGCAACAAAAAATAAACTTTTTTTTTGTCTCAGAAAAAAAAAATGTGATTCTGATAGTATTTTTTCTCCTGAATTCAAATGTGATATCGGTTTTTCTCCATCACGCAAGGTTTCCGAGAAACATGAATTTATAATTTCAAACACTTTAATATTTTCTACATTCGTAACTACATAATATTCGAACATTCGGACTCACCTAGAAAGTAAGAAATGATGATTTTCTGCTATATTTCGTCTGTGACTTTTCTCTTGATTTTCCAACAATAATCTGCCAGCATATTAGGATTCAATTTGCCTTAATAACTCTTTTCCACAGCTGAAATCATTTGAGTTAGCTCATTTGGTTTTATTTTACAATGGACAAATGGACGAAAAAAACGTTTATTCAAAAATAATTATTTAAATCCTTTAATTGAAATTGAAATAAATAAAAACTGTGGGTGATGGAGAAATCCCGAATACATATTTGAAAACACGATAAAAACTGCATTAAGTACAACTACTGGTACTCATGAGACAAAAATCATGTTGACCAGTGTAATCAATAGCTACTGATGTTATATTATTTGCTAAATAGTCACTACATATCCAACGCGAAGTTGAGTCGTTCATTAGACAAAATCACTCGCGACTTTATATATAGAATCACTGAGAAACATTCAGTACCACACTATTCGAAACATGATGGCAGAAGCCCTGCGAGATTTTGGATACACAGTTTATGAGGAAGTTCATGGTGTGGCCACTAATGGGAGTAACAGACGAATAGATATTATTGCATTTAGGGTCAGTTTCACCAACAGAGGTAACTGTATTATGCCAGTTTTCTCCGTGTATAATCCATAGCTTAAACTGGCGTAATACAGTTAGGCCTACCTCTCTTGGTGAAACTGACCCTAAGACCATCTTCTAAAATTGGTATGATATTAGATCCCACAATTCGTTTTGAGACTCATAGTGGCCAACCTGAGGAAGTTGACTGTGAAAATAAAGCCATATATGAGCCAACAATTGACTATTACAAAGATAAATACCAACTGGATAGTATAACTGTCACAGGATTGATGATCAGGGCAAGAGGTACTATACCAGGATTCTTAGCCAAATTTTGGAATTCCTTAGATTTGGACAGGGCATATCTTTCTAAAATTGCCATCGCTGCCATTAGAGGGTCAATTTCAATTTTAAGAAACCATATTTTTAAAAAATTCTAGTTTATAGTATGTATACTTCAATTAGGCCTACAATTTGAATTTTTTAATGTTTTTACAAAATTTTTTTCATCAATTCAAAACATTAATTGTCTGTATCACTTTGTCCTTGAGGCAATCCTCTAATGAGGAAAGTTGTATATAATAATATATACATATATATATCAGAGTTCCGGGTTCGAATTCCGTCCAGGCATTTATTTTTCTTATCATGCCATATATATATATATATATATATATATATATATATATATATATATATATAATAACCATATGTTTTACATTTAGCAATGAAGCCAAATAGAATAGAATATATTTATTTAGAATAGAATAGATTTATTTAGCCTGGTGGAGTTAAGGCCATGTGGCTTTCTCTTCCACTCACCAGGACAAACATATGTTACATATAAATACAAAAAATTACAATAATAGTACATACTAAACAATTAATTATCTGTCAAATTGAATAATAATGAAAATAATGTCTAATAATACAATTAAATTAAATACAATTAAAATTAAATTAATGAATACAAAAAGGAATAACAGCTCGAATCTACTGTACATAAAAAGAAAAGAAAGAAAAAAAGTAAAAGAAAGTAATAAACTACAATGAATTAATCTATGCTTATTATACAAGGCATTAGGTAAATATATTAACAAATCTTAAGTCTATTTTTATTAAATAATGAAAAAACACATTAATTCTTAAAAAGTAATATTAGTGAGTTGTTCCTGTTAATAATTTTATTTTCAATTTGTTTCTGAAAGATGGTAAAGTTTGTCAGTCTCTGACATAGAGTGGAAGTGAATTCCATGTTCTAGCAAGAGAAACTGTAAAAGATTTCGAATAATAGGTAGTATGATGAGGAGGGATATAAAGGACACTGTGCTCAAGGGATCGGGTATCTAATTTATGTGTATCAGAGAGTCTAGTGAAGCGGTGTGATAAATAATAAGGTAATGATGTGTGTAATATGTTATAGAGAAGGCATAGGGAATGGATGGTTCTATGATCTTGTAGACAAAGCCATGACAATTGTTCCAGGGATAAGACATGAAAAGAAAAACAAATGCCTTAGGGTATTATATAGTCTAAGGAAATTTGAAGTGAGTTTCTTTTTAAACTGTTTTTGAGTTGGGCAGTCCTTGATACAAGAGGAGAGGGAATAAATAGGGAAGTATGGAGAGCTTATCTCTACACGGCCATGAACTTAGAGGTTCGATAGTGACAGTGAATTAGTTATGATAATAAACACCTTGCACAAATCTGTTGTGTCAGAAATTCAAATTCACAGTTTGTCAGCACAAATCCAACGACCCTGATCCTCTATGAACCCAGACACTTGGACACGGTGATGAGCAGTTTTGGACATCAAGGTTACATGTTCGTTCATGATAAATAGAGTCCGCATTTTTATTATGTAATTACATTACTATTTAATTTTGTACTAGAGCATCCCATCAAATCTTATATAATTATATCAATGTCCTTTGGAGACGTTACTGGCATCTCACAGGGTATTTGATGGGGCTGCCATCTACGACTCGATATCAAGCCGTATGTTGTACAGGGCTTCCAATATAAAACCGGACACGCCTCACGGGGTTTCACCCGTCAGGCAGCGCTCTCTCCTCGTCCGCATTTCACTCTGCCAGCCGCAGAGTGTCCGGTTTTATACTGAAAGCCCTGTATTAACCCCAACAGAAGGGGCACCTCTATTGCTCTTCTGACCGTTGAGGATTTTCTCCTTGTTATCTCGGAGATGGGTCTTCGTATTTGTCCACTGAGGAATAGGTGTCTCTTCCGCGTATATGTACTATCCGTTGAGGTCTTCACCTGTATGCCTGGGCAGGGGCTCTCGTTATACCCCGAAGGACTGGGTCCTTGATAGAACTTTATCATAAGTAATGCCACGAGTGATTTCCAATTTATCTAGAGAATTTTGAAATCAAGAGTGGCATTTGTTGGGACTATTTAACGAATAAAATTAAACTGTTTACTCGCAAATCATTATTTAACTATAGTTAGTTTAAAATAGTTATATATTTAATGTAAACGGCGATGTTTGATATCAAATGAGAAACGATTGGTACGCTTCATTTGCTTCTTTTGTTCATCACAGCAACCAGATCATATTATTTATTACCAAAGGAACGCAATATTGTAAGAATGCACTCTAGTGGACAAAAAATGAAACACATCAAACTGTATAGGATCGAAACAATGATTAAATTGGAATAGGTGGTTAGCATATTTTGAATTTTCTAAATTTCTGTTATATGCTCTCATGTGTTCCTTTATCCAGAGATAAAAGGTCTACCAGTTTGTCCTATATAGACATTGTCACATGTGCCACACTTCAATTTATATACACCTGATAATTTTTCTTTTTTTGTTTTGGTTTTATTGTTTTTTATTATATTTTGTAGAGTTTTATTAGTTTTAAATGCCACATTAATGTTCAACTTTTTAAAGTGTTTAGATATTTTATTTCGATCCAAATTTTGAAATTTTACATATCTGTGATAAGGGTAAGAAGTTTGATCTTTTGGAGGCTGTAGAAATTAATAAATTTAAAAGTAGTAAAAAACTGTTAAATTCTCAACTTGATTTGAATGAATCCCCTTTGTTAAATTAAAAAATTTAAATAAATATTGCTGTATTGTTGCTTAGATCAGTTAGAACACAATTCATAATTTGTTAACATGTCTGAAGAAGGTATAGTGTACCGAAACAGCTGTCACTGAATGATATAATGAATATGAAAATCAAATAAAACTACGTTTTATTTTTATTTAATTAACAAATATGGATTTTCATCAAGTAAACACCAACTCAATTGATTAGATAATATATATTTTTAATGCCCCAGATATTATACGTGAGTCCATATATTTAGTTCTATTGGTGATTACTTCCAGCTCCAATTTCTGAGTGTTATTCAAATGAACATGTGAGTGTTTACTTTTAGCGTTTCTTCGCTATCGCTCTTGCTTTATTACGATGTTTTTAATTTTAATTCTCAGAACATGAGTTTGCATTAAACATATTTTGTGCACAACTGTTTTTATTGAATACCCGAACCCTGTGTGCGAGTACCTTGACCAATGCGCAGAATTCAAACGACGTACTGCATGTTCTCCGTACGACCTATCGTTCCTAAACAATTGCTAGTGATGACCTCTAACAATCAGTATAAAGTTAATAAAAAACTGTTTTGTTCTAAGAACAATTAATATTAGGGGAAGGTTACATTCAATGTGCCTACTTAAAGAAAACAAAATAAATCTCTATACTTTAAAAATGACCAAAAGCACTAGTACGGTAAGTAAAGAAAAACATTTATTTTGAAATATTTTTAGTGATACTGCAATGCGTATTACTTTGGGTATTAATTCATCACATCCTGCTATCCACACCTCATCTATTTCATCACTGCACACATCGTGTAAAACTTTCTCCATAATCAGAAATAAATCCCAAATCAAATTGGTTTTACAGTTTTAAGCTAGCGACATGACCAACGATACTTATTATTTCTCAACAGCAACTAATACAGTCGATTCACCTTCTGAAATCTAACATTTATCTTCAATTATATTTATTAATATTTTAGCTCGGAGAATGAAGATGATTTGCAGAGATCAGTGTTTAAATTGCAGAATACCCTGGAAAAATACAACATGAAAATATCTGAAAATAAAACCAAATCCATGGCAATCACCGGAAAAGGACTTTCGAGAGTAAAAATAATAATAAATAATAAACCAATAGAACAAGTAACACACTTTAATTATTTAGGTAATAATATATCACAGTTTCATAATCAAAAAGATGTGGAAACAAATTTAGAAAAATATAACAGATTAAATGGTGTAATTAGGAGAAATTTTGGAAAACAAATGAGGAAAGAAATCCAATTGAGATTTCATAATGCCATAGCCAAACCTTCTCTACTATACGGAAGTGAATGCTGGACACTTCGAGCAAAAGATAAATCCCGCATTAATAGTTCACAAATGAGATTCCTCCGATCACTAACTGGAGTAACATTAAGGGATAGAATGAAAAGTGATGAGATAAGGATGCAGTGGAATAGTAGGGAAATGGCTGAACATATACAAAATTATCATAAGTAATGCCACGAGTGATTTCTAAATTATCGATAAATTCACGACTCACGAAGTGAGGAGTGAATTTATCTAGAGAATTTGGAAATCAAGAGTGGCATTTGTTAGGACTATTTAACGAATAAAATTAAGCTGTTTACTCACAAATCATTATTTAACTATAATTATTTTAAAATATTTATATATTTAATGTAATCGGCGATGTTTGAAAACAAACGAGAAAGGATAGGCACGCTTCATCTGCTTCTTTTGTTTATCACTGCAACCAGATCATAATATTTATTGGCAAAGGAACGCAATATTGTAAGAATGCTCTCTAGTGGAGAAAAAATTAAACACATCAAACTGTATATTAATTCATTTGTGATGTAATATGATGTAAATATGACAATTATATTTTTCTGGATTATTACCTGGGAAAGAATACATTTAAGAAAGTGCAAACAGTGGTTTCTTTTTTTGGTGGTATAATAAATTGCTACAAATGTTTTTATATTAACTCCAGCAAGCGCTATGTGTTGACATCTATGCACTATATATACAATCTGGTAGCCGTATTCCTTGTGGGCTCAGTCACTGCAAAATAATGGTCAGACCTGTTCAGAATATTAAAAAGGAGGAGCTTTCTTTAATATGGTAAATTTAACACTGATAAATATTTCGTGAAACACGACTCTGATTGGTTGTAAAACAGAAATCATTGAAACGTGATTGGTCATTGACTCCCATTTGGCGCATGAGTTAAATAGTCAGAACTATTAAATATAAAAAAATCCATGAAAGAACGCAAATTGTTAACACGTGTAAATATATTTAATGACTCTTCGAAAGGAGCGGCCCAATGCTAGCAACTTTACCCTAAATAAAAGAAAATAAAGGAGTGCGAAGATTTTTTGGTCACACGTGACGCAATTTTTAGCTATCTTCATCAACTTTAATTTAAACATAATTACATTCATCATTATCATTGGCCAACACTCCAAAGAGGACGTCTGTCTCCCTCTGGAAACTTGCAAAAGCTTGTCTAGGCTTTAGGTCGTCATAGCGCAGATAACCCAAAACCACCTTCTCTAGAATTCTCAACGGTAAGATTTTTTTTCCGTGGTGGGATTGTCAATCAATGCCCAACCCCCAACCTAAAGGCTGTCAGCTCTTATTAAAAGTAAAGTAAAGTGATCCCACAACAGGCCCGGAGGCCCTTGGGGTAGTAGGAGATTAAGGCTCCCACTTTTTCTAGACAATCGGCACTTTATGTCAGCCGGGTTGTTAGCCCAGCGTGAACGCCGCCTTTACCCCCAGAACAAGCGTCTGGTACTCATTTCCGTTAGAGGCTGAGTCGACCCCAGGGCCATAGTGCCGCCAGAGGGTTTGAGTCAGTTTAAAAATCCTGACCCCAACGGGACTTGAACCCTCGACCCCCGACTTGTAGCTCAGTGCCTTAACCACTACGCTACGGCGTGCCCCCTGTCAGCTCTTATTAGTCATTCAAAATATCTCTGTAGGTGGAAGAATTACGAAGCTCTGTTTGTTGCTACACGTGACGTCATATAAGGCAGTGTATACTGTCAGCGTCCCACGTCCCATTCCCCTCTACACTCATAGATAGCAGTGTCACGTGGTCTATTCCTGCATAAACACGACTGCAGTGCCCTCCTCAACAACTGCACTTACTCCTTGAACGGGTAATACGCGACAAAGTAGTTCCCTTCATTCAATTAAAAATATGTCCTCTGAATACACTTATTATTCTTCGTGAATGAAAATAATAATATTCGAAAAATAGAAAATATTCTAAAATATACCAACTTAAAATAGTTTATTACATATAGGGTCCCGCGCCGTAGCCGAGCGGTTAAGGTAGGAAGCCTTGGCGCAGAGCTACGGGACTTGCGCTGGTTCGAGTCTCCATAAGGGAAGACATTTTCTCATGGTATTTCGGCCAGTATGGGACCGGTGCCCACCCAGCATCGTGAGGCAATTGGGTAGCTACAATATGTAGCGGCTCCAGGTTGAGGAACCAGCTATAACGGCTGGGGGACCCGACATGCTAACCACATGTCACCCCTACACTGGCTGTTGATCATCTACCTCTGTGATTGACACATGTGGATGTGAAGGGCCAGCAGCCGGCTGGTAAAAGGGCAACTGCTGAAAAGTGGAAAGACCCTCAATCGGATCGGACATATGGATGATGCATTTGAGTCATGCTTGAGTCGATTTTGATGCAACAAAATGGTTGAAGGTGTCGAGTCTTCTGTTAATGTATCGCCATCTATTTTTTTGGCAAAACTTTGAATAGTGGCCTAAAAAAAAGTTATTTTAAATGTATTTCACATGTTCAGTAAAAATCTCACCAGCTTTCTTATAATCTTCCCCATTCAACGATCACATGTCTTATTAACTTCACACGTGCTCCTGTCAATGTGACAGTAATTGTGGCATGAATGGCGGAAGGATACAATTGACGTTTGCTTATGTCAGGATCACTCTAAGAACGGATAAGGTATAGAGGACCAGGTATTCTTCTGTCAGAGTTCCTCCCTTCATCGATATCATCTCACATTTTGGCATCAGCCAAGCTTTTCCTGTTATTCATAAGTAATGCCAGGAGTGATTTCCAAATTATCGATAAATTCAAGACTATAACTATCGTTATATAATGATTTGTGAGTAAACAGCTTAATTTTATTTGTTAAATAGTCCTAACAAATGCCACTCTTGATTTCCATATTCTCTAGACTATTTAACTCATGCCCCAAATGGCAGTCAATGGCCAATCACGTTTCAATGATTTCTGTTTTACAACCAATCAGAGTCGTGTTTCACGAAATATTTATCAGTGTTAAATTTACCATATTAAAGAAAGCTCCTCCTTTTTAATATTCTGAACAGGTCTGACCATTATTTTGCAGTGACTAAGCCTGTAAAAAATATGACTACCAGATTGTATATATAGTGCATAGATGTCAACACATAGCGTTTGCAGGAGTTAATATAAAAACATTTGTAGCAATTTATTATACCACCAAAAAAGAAGCCACTGTTTGCACTTTCTTAAATGTATTTTTTCCCAGGTAATAATCCAGAAAAATATAATTGTCATATTTACATCATACGACATCAGAAATGAATTAATATACAGTTTGATGTTTCATTTTTTCTCCACTAGAGTGCATTCTTACAATATTGCGTTCCTTTGGCAATAAATAGTATGATCTGGTTGCAGTGATAAACAAAAGAAGGAGATGGAGCGTACCTATCGTTTCTCATTTGTTTTCAAACATCGCCGTTTACATTAAATATATAAATATTTTAAAATAACTATATTTAAATAATGATTTGTGAGTAAACAGCTTAATTTTATTCGTTAAATAGTCTTAACAAATGCCACTCTTGATTTCCAAATTTTCTAGATAAATTCACTCCTCACTTCGTGAGTCGTGAATGTACCGATAATTTGGAAATAACTCGTGGCATTACTTATGAAAAAGGATTGTATCACCGGGACTGGGATAAGTCTAAGAGTGTAGGAAGATGTAATAACTGTTGACGAAGATCATACGTCATGCCATGCTCGGTCTATATGTGGGAATTTTCCATAACATTAAGTAAGAAGAACTAGCATTTGTTAATGTGGAATTCTCGGTGACTCTCTAGTGAGTTACATAAACAAACCACATGGATTCCTTTCTTCACAGGAATGTACGAGTACTTCCCAAACCATCCTCGCTACGGTCATAAAAGTTACTTCTTTACACAGGACACATGTCCCTTATTATTACTCCCGTAAACATCTGAATCATTACAACTATCGATCCTCAAGGTCCACCAAAAATATATAAAACTATTATTCTACCGGTTATCTTATATGGATGCGAAGCATGGACTCTTACTTTAAGGGAGGAAAGGAGATTACGAGAATTTGAAAATAAAGTTCTTAGAAAAGTTTTTGGACCAAAGAGAGATGAACAGACAGGTGAATGGAGAAGACTCCATAACAGTGAACTACATGGTCTTTATAGGAAGCCAGATATAATAAGAACAGTTAAGTCTCGTAGACTGCGATGGGCAGGACATGTGGCACGAATGGGGAATGAAAGACGTGCTTGGAAGCTTCTTGTAAGAAAACCAGAGGGAAAACGCCCAGTTGGTAGACCAAGAATGAGGTGGGAGAATAACATTAACTATGATTTGAGGGAAGTAGAGTATACAGGCGATGATTGGAAAACATTGGCTCAGGATAGGGATATATGGAGAGCTTATGTCCGCGCGGCCATCAACCTACGGGTTCGATAGTGCCAGTGAGTTAGTTAGTTAGTTAATAATAATAACAATAATGTTATATTAAACAGTACCAACTAAATTGGAAACACCATCTTGAAAGAACGAGTTCAAATCGGATCCCCAAAGCTGTTTATAATTATATACCAAGAGGACGAAGATCTCTGGGCCGTCCTATGAAACGCTGGAGAGAAAATTTTCTATAGGATCATAACAGACCTTGGAAGGAAAAAGAAGCAGAAGATAATAATAATAATAATAATAATAATAACAGTAATAGTAACAATAATAATAATAATAACCTATAATTTGGATAAGTAATTGGCTAAAGGAAGCTTTAAATATAAAGCAATAATAAATGTAGGCCTATACATGGAACACGGTAATATATTATATTGTCTAAGAAAATATGTAAGGCCCAAACGGTCTCCGAACATCACCTGGCCATCATTATCATCATTAACATATTCATTAAGTTTAGGATTAAGGCCTATCCTGGTGCATCATCATCACCTATCATATATCATCGGGGCAGCGTAACTCCCATCCTGTTACAATAACGCCAAGCCAGGAGAGAACGCCAGAACGTAGAACTGAAAACGTGGTGGCATTGAACAAAAAAGTTTGTTGTATAAAATTCTTGCCACAAGTGATTGCTGATAGATGGCGTTAAGGATGTGCTCTAAAAACGTGAGACGGGGGCGCGGCGTGTCAACAATGGCACCGCCACATGTTTCATAACCAAACTTTCACTTGTAATATTTCTTTTTGGTTCATAATGATGAAAGTAGTGCACAAGAATTGTGTACAGCCTTGTATTTAATGCGCGTGCGTAGAATTCACAAAATGTGCGTAATCACAAGGTAATAACTCTTCAAAATGCTTGTATTCTTCTTTTATTACGTCACGCCGATATTCTCATGTTTCATTTGTAAACGTTTTGCAAATACCCAACACGATTAGGCACAGTTAAAATTAAAAATCGATTTAATAACACGATGGCATTGATAAGCTGTAAGTTTATGCTGATGATGTAGTGCTATTGGGCCATAGCGAGGATATAGTAAAGGACAACACGCACACACTATTGAGTAACACTAAGATTTGGGACTGGAACTAAATATGAATAGATTAAATACATGGGCACACGTAGAAATACATTATATAATGGAAATGGACAGCTAATGACAAATGAGGGAAATTTCGAGGAAGTGGCTGAATTCAAATACCTAGGAACAATAATCACAAATAGGAATGAGATGCACAAAGAAATTAAACATAGGTTCAATTCTAGAAATGCGTGCTATTATGCATTGCAGAGACTCTTGATGTCCCAACTCCTTTCAAAAAACATTAAACTGAAAATATATAAAACTATTATTCTACCAGTTATATTATATGGATGCGAAAATGGACTCTTACTTTAAAGGAGGAAAAGATATTACGAGTATTTGAGAATAAAGTTCTTAGGAAAATTTTTGGACGAAAGAAAGATGAACAGACAGGTGAATGGAGAAGACTACATAACAATGTACTACATGGTCTTTATAGGAATGCTAATATGCTGGCTGATTATTGTTGGACCATCAAGAGGGATGCTCCACAGGCAAAATATAGCAGAAAATCGTCATTTCTTACTTTCTAAGCGAGTCCGAATGTTCAAATATTGTGTAGTTACGAAGGTAGAAAATATTAAAGTGTTTGAAATTATAAATGCCTTTCTATCGGAAACCTTGCGTGATGGAGAAAAACCGATATCATATTTGAATTCATGAAAAAAAATAATATCAGAATCACATATTTTTCTTTCTGAGACAAAAAAAAAAGTTTATTTTATGTTGCTCAGAGTAATATTCTTCTTCTTCTTCACTCATGCAATCTTAGGCCTAGAGGCCTGTTACAATCTCACTGATGAAGTTTGTATCCAGCGCTTCCTTCGACGGCCCAGAGATCTCTTCCCTGTTGGACAATAATGAAGCATTGATTTTAATGTATCTATTTTGAGATTTTTCCTCATTATTGAAGGTTTTCTCCAACCAATCTTAGTAATTAACATGAACTAATATATATATATATATAAATGACTACGAACTTATAGACTATCAGTTTGCAACAAACATTCCAGGTTGTTCTTGGTCTTCCTTTTCTGTTCCTTCATTCAATGTTCCATGCATAGACGGCCTTAGGTACTCTTCCATCCTGCATTCTTCTTATGTGTCCATACTATTTTAGCCTTCTGTGTTCAATCTCATCCATTATATTTCTTTCTGCATTCATTCATTTTCTAATTTCTGTATTTCTATTTTTTTTCCAGTCTAGATTTTCTGGCAGCTCTTCTCCAAAAATCCATTTCAACTGAAGTTATTCTGTTGACATGTTGTTGTGTCATTGTCCAAACTTCCGATCCATATAACATTATACTTTCTAGGATGGATTTATAAATTACTTGTTTTGTTCTGTTAATTATGCTTTTACTACATAGTATAGAGTTTACCATTCCTATGGTTTTTCTTCCATTACAAATTCTCTTTGCTTTGCTTTTATTAAGAATAATATATAATAATAATTATTATTATTATTATTATTATTATTATTATTATATTATATATATATATATATATATATATATATATATATATATTTATTTATATACAGATTTTCAATGTTTATAGATCTTTCTTTGCCTAAAGTTTTATTTTTCTTCTCCACTCGTCTCTATCCAACCACTCCATGTCCTCCAGTCCTCTTGTTCTTGTTCTCATACCAGTTATTTTTTTGCATCCATGAGTTTCGAGGACTTCCTTTCCTTCGTCTTCCAAGTGGACACCATTCCAATGTTGTATTAATAATAATAATCACCATTAATAATAATAATAATAATAATAATAAAATAATAATAATAATAATAATAATACATTACATAGTTACCAGAACAACTGGATGAATCATTTGCGACGAATGAGTTCAGATAGAGTTCCCAAAGCCATGCTTCGTTATTTTCCAACAGGTAAGAGATCTCTGGGCCGTCCAAGAAACCGCTGGATACAAAATTCATCAGTGAGATCGTAACAGACCTGTAGGCCTAAGACTTGGTTGGATGATGAAGAAGAAGAAGAAGAAAAAGACAATAATAACACTAATAACAACAATAACAATAAAAATAATGCTAATAATAACACTAAAAAATAACCTCCCCTAATCATAAGTTAGTTTTCACATAACCGGAGGTCAAGAACACGAGGTTAGCAGGGATGACGGTGCGTGTCCGTTGTTTGGCGGTTCTCTCACCCGGAGCTAATCGATGTACTGATCGTGACGTCTTTACTGGTAGAGGGACTTCCCATTCTGTAACCTTGAAAAGGCAAATGAACTACAACACCAAGTTGACGTCATTTTAAAATATGTATGTTTTTTACATCATTTTTTTTAACTTCTATCGGCCAGCCTTATGAGCTATACCTTATCCGTTCTTAGAGTGATGCTAACATCAACAAACGCCAATTGTATCCTTCCGCCATTCGCGCCACAATTACTGTCACTTTTGACAGGGAGATGAGACACAGCAACAGAAGACTAAACACTTTCAACCATTTTGTTTCATGGGAATCGACTGAAGCATCACCCATATGTAAGAAACTATTTCTTCTTCTTCTTCTTTTCCAGGATTAGGTCAATGCGACCTGTTCCGGTTTCAAATCCATCGTTTCCTTGGCCGTCCCAAAGATCTTTTTCCATGTGGTTTGTAGGTGTTGATCTTTTTGGGTAATCTTGTATTGTCCATTCTGTCTAAATGTTCTTTCCATTGGTATTTGTGCTCTTCTAGTTTATCGAGTATTGAAAATATCTCCAGTTAATTTATTATTGATTCATTGTGTAATCTATCCATGCGTGTACATCCTTTTACGGATCTTAAAAATTTCATTTCAGTGGCTTGAATGTATAGAGATATCTTTTTTTTTTTGTAAGTACCCAAGATTAAGATCCATACAACTATTTTAAGTTGTAATTATTGATCAGGTATATTTCAGAATATTTCTTATCTTTTGAATATTATTATTTTCATTCACGAAGAATAACAAGTATATTCAGAGGACATATTTTCAATTTAATGAAGGGAACTACTTTTTTGCGTACTTATTGCTTCTACAACGTACGTCGGTGTCAATAACCAATGAAAAGAGAGCAGGTCACGTGGTTTGTTTTGGCGACGATCACTTTAAGAGCGGACAGCCTTTAGTGGTCAGCGCTTCTGACTACAGTTCATGACATATCGGGGTTCGATTCCCGGTCAGACTATAGGATTTTTTCCTTAAAGGGGATTATTCTTGTGGTCAAATTTTACTACTGTTCGCCACTTTATATTATATTAGAAAATGTGGTGTCGCCACACTTCGATTATTGTGACGTTATATATAATGATCTAAACAATGACTTGTCGCAGAGACTGCAGCGTGTTCATAATGCTTGCGTTCGATTCATTTTCAATATCCGCCGTTATGACCATATTTCCGAACATTTCAATAACCTCTCTTGGCTCCGTCTTACTGACAGACGTAAATTGCACTCTCTTTCACTACTTTTCAAGCTTCTGAATTCCTACATTCCTACTTAACTGGCGTCCAGATTTGAGAAGTTATCCTCTTACCACAATATTGACACTAGGTCACAAGATAGCAGTCTGCTAACAATTCCTCTTCATAGCACTTCCTCTTATTCTACTTCCTTCACAGTAGCCTCTGACCGCTCCTGGAATTTCCTTCCTCAAGATATCAGGGGTTGCTGCACACTTGGCACCTTTACTTACTTACTTACTCACTGGCACTATCGAACCCGTAGGTTCATGGCCGCGCGGACATACGCTCTCCATACATCCCTATCCTGAGCGAATACTTTCCAATCATTCCCTGTATAATCTACTTCCCTCAAATCATAGTTAATGTTATTCTCCCACCTCATTCTTGGTCTACCAACTGGGCGTTTTCCCTCTGGCTTTCCTACAAGAAGCTTCCATGCAAGTCTTTCATTCCCCATACGTGCAACATGTCCTGCCCATCGCAGTCTACGAGACTTAACTGTTCTTATTATATCTGGCATCCTGTAAAGACCATGTAGTTCATTGTTATGTAGTCTTCTCCATTCACCTGTCTGTTCATCTCTCTTTGGTCCAAAAATGTTCCTAAGTGCTTTATTCTTGAATAGTTGTAATCTCCTTTCCTCCCTTAAAGTAGTAGTAGTAAGGACTTTATTAGACAAAAAGTAAGATATTTACAATATTATTTACAAATATGGGTCGCACGGGCAGTAAGCCGTACGTGCTGTTGACAGTCCGTTACAATAAAGTAATAGTTGGTACTAGTGTAAAGAAAAATAAACAAAAACAGCAATAACATTACAATTACATAAAGAAAACACAATAATATTACAATTAAGTAATAACACAATAGCAATAACATTACAATTACATAAAGAAAACACAATAATAATATTACAATTAAATAATAACACAATAGCATTATACACTAAAAACTTTAACCTTACAATTACATAAAGAAAACACAATAATATTACAATTAGATAATAACACAATAGCATTATACACTAAAAAAACATTAACATTACAATTACATAAAGAAAACACATTAATATTACAATTAAATAATAACACAACAGCATTATACACTAATTAATTTATATATAATTGTTAATAATTAATGGTATTGCATTTTGATAACATATATTTATTCATGAATGAGTGTTGTCCTTAAAGTAAGAGTCCATGTTTCGCATCCATATAATATAACTGGTAGAATAATAGCTTTAAATATTTTCAGTTTAACGTTTTTTGAAAGGAGTTGGGACATCAAAAGTCTCTGCATTGCATAATAGCATGCATTTCCAGAATTGAGCCTATGTTTAATTTCTTTGTGCATCTCATTCCTATTTGTGATTATTGTTCCCAGGTATTTGAATTCAGCCACTTCCTCAAAATTTCCCTCATTTGTCATTAGCTGTCCATTTCCATTATATAATGAATTCCTACATGTGACCATATATTTAGTTTTATTGATATTTACTTCCAGTCCTAATTTCTTAGTGTTACTCAATAGTGTGTGCGTGTTGGCACTACATCATCAGCATAAACTAACAGCTTATTAATACCATTGAGTTGTAAGCCTTCCTCATTCTCCAAAGATTTAATGGCATGCTCTAGTACAAAATTAAATAGTAGAGGAGATAGTGCATCTCCTTGCTTCAACCCATTCTGGATTTCAAAAGTGTCCGAAAACTGTTTGCCTACACGCACCCTACTCTTTGAGCCATTTAGACACATTCGTATAAGTCTAACTAACTTTTTAGGAATTCCGAACTCCAGCAGGATACTATATAACTTCTCCCTCTTAATTGAATCATATGCTTTTTTGAAGTCTACATATAGTTGATGTACAGTACCATTATATTCCCATTTCTTTTCTAAAATCTGTCTTATACTAAAAATCTGATCTGTTGTAGACCTGTTTCTTCTAAATGCACATTGATGATCTCCTACAATGTCATCAATATAGGGAGTAAGTCTGCTTACTAATATATTTGTTAGAATTTTGTACGAAGTTGAAAGTAATGAGATGCCCCTGTAGTTGTTGCAATCAGTTTTATCTCCTTTCTTATAAATTGGTACGATAATTGATTCCTTCCATTCATCTGAAAGAGCTTATTTTTCCCAAATCATACTAAGCAACCAGCATATCTTGTCCATCAATTTTTCTTCCCCTGATTTTATCAGTTCTGCTGGGATCTCATCTGAACCTGATGCTTTATACATCTTCAATTTTTCTATCGCCATTTCAACCTCTAATGCACTTGGTTTTATGACTAGCATTTCTGCTGTCTGTAAATTATCCTCCTCAATGTCCTGTTCTGTATGTACATTTAATAGCTGATTAAAGTAACTTTTCCATCTATTTAATATACTCCTAGAATCTGCAACCATATCCCCATTTTCATTCCGAATTATGTTTGTTCTAGCCTGAAACCCTTTCTTCTCTATCCTAATTCCCTGATATAATTCTCTAATGTTCCTATTTTTTGCATTCATTTCAAGATCATTAATCTTCTCTCTCAAATATTCCCTCTTTTTACTCTTTAGTAACTTGGTGGTTTCCCGTCTAATACTACCCAATTGCTCTAAATTTACCTCATTTGGCTCGTGTAACCATTTCAATTTTGCTAGCTTTCTTTTCTTCACAATGTCGGCACATTCCTCATCAAACCATTTCTTGTTTTGCCTCTTTTTTAAACAACCAATGCTTTCTGATGCTGACAATTTAATAGTATCTCTTATAGCCTCCCATTCTTTATTTATATCAGTTTCTTCTTCGTTTGCCACATTGTCAACTGAAGATCCCAGTACTTCAAATCTATTAGCAATTTTGATTTGGTATTCTTGCCGCATTTCATAATTTTTCAAGTTTTTTAATTCAAATTTTACAGAATCATCTTTAGCAATTGTTCCTCTCATAAGCGATAGCCGTTGTCTGATTTTCACTCTGACCAGATGATGATCCGAATTGCAGTCTGTCCCTCTAACTGATCTAACATCGACGATGCTGCTGTGCCAGCGTTTATCCACTAATACATGATCTATCTGGTTCCGAGTTTCTCCATCTGGGGACGTCCAAGTGTATTTATGAATATCCTTATGCTGAAATGTTGTGCTCTTAACAATGAGATTCTTTGATGTGGCAAATGTGACTAATCTAACCCCGTTGTCGTTACTATCTTCATGAAGACTGAATTTGCCTATTGTTGGTTTGAATATATCTTCCCGACCCACTTTTGCATTAAAATCTCCCAAGACAATTTTCATATGATATCGTGAAAGGCTATCAGATAAGCATTCTAATTCTTCATAGAACTCATCCTTGATCTTGTCATCTTTATCTTCTGTGGGGGCATGTACATTTACAATTATAAAATCATGTCGTTTACCCTTTAGAATTATGTATGATATCCTATCACTAACGAACTTAATATCTCGGATAGCGGATAGGATCCTCCTTCTGACTAAAAAACCCGTTCCAAATGCAGGTCTTTCTGCACCCCCGTAGTATAATGCAAAGCTTCCTGATTCCTGACAACCTTCTCCTGGCCACCTAACTTCCTGTAAAGCGACTATATCCAAGGGCGATTTATCTAAATCCTGGCTTATCACCTTCGACCAGTCCGGCATGGGTAACCCTATCGGCAGCAATGCTACCGCCGGCATAGCTCTCAGGATCATTTAAGCACGCAAGCCACTCCACCACGACAAGGTAAAGATACCATGGAGGGGGTCACTTGGCACCTTTAAGTCACGCTTATACAGTTACCTGTTGTGCAATAATTAATTTAATTTATCTCTGTTTATTTAAATTTATACTATGTCATTAATACTTTTTTCTCGTTATATATAATATATATATATATATATATATATATATACATATATATGTCCACCGCTGTGGTCTCGAGGTAGCGTGCTGCCTTGTCACGGAGCGGGCCCGGGTTCGATCCCCGGTCAGGGCAGTTTTTCTGGGTGAGTTTTTTATCGGGGTTTTTCCTCACCTGTAAGACAAATGCCAAGAAAACGTTAATGCCCAAACGGTCCCCGAAATCATATGGCCATCATCACCATCCTTATCATCATCATCCTTCACGGCTGTGGAAAACAACGCGAAGCTACAAGCTGCAAGCATAGCATGAAAATGCTATGATTGCAGTGAAGGACCTGCCTTCGGTCAGAATTACTATGGGTGGATATATATATATATATATATATCTTGTAAACATTATATTTATTATTAAATAAAAATAAAACGTAGTTTTATTTGATTTTCATATTTATTATATAATTCAGTGACAGCTGTTTCGGTACACTGTACCTTCTTCAGACATGTTAACAAATTATGAATTGTGTTCCAACTGATCTAAGCAACAATACAACAATATTTATTTAAATTTTTTAATTTAACAAAGGAGATTCATTCAAATCAAGTTGAGAATTTAACAGTTTTTTACTACTTTTAAATTTATTAATTTCTACAGCCTCCAAAAGATCTAACTTCTTACCGTTATCACAAATATGTAAAATTTCAAAATTTGGATCGAAACAATGATTAAATTGGAATAGGTGGTTAGCATAGTTTGAATTTTCTAAATTTCTGTTATATGATCTCATGTGTTCCTTTATAAATATGGATTTTCATCTTGTAAACACCAACTCAATTGATTATATATTATATTTAATTCGTTAAATCTATAGTAAATCAAAATACATTATAAATAATAATTGCATTGTGTATACAACATGTAATTATTTATGTTTATTGTAATTTAGATGTATGACTATTTTTTTTTTTACTTTTTAAAACCTGGTTGAGTGGCAGCCTTTAAGGCTTTAAATCTGCCAGGTAAAATAAAGTTATTATTATTATAATCATATATTTATGTTATATTAGCAATAACTGATAAAATAGATACATATAGAAAAAAAGTGGAAGCAACACATAGACAGAATGAATGAAGATAGATATCCAAAACAAATAACAAAATACAAACCTAAAGGCACTCGAGATGTGGGCAGACCTAGAAAGAGATGGGCTGAAGTCGGAACGGGTCAACAGACCTAATCCATGAATGCAGATGATGATGATGCTATATTTATGTTGGAGTGTAGCTGATGATGGGATGACAGTATTCTAAACTAGCAGCCAGCATTCGTGTAGCTGCAATAAGTAGTAACTCCAGTTGAGAATATCAGCTGTAACGGCTGATGAACCCGATATGCTGACCACATGTCACTCCTACACTCGCAGGATCATCGTCTAACTCTGTGATTAACACATGTACATGTATTACTTCCCTATAGTTTAAATGGGAGCTTTGGCGATGGATTTTATTGCCTTGCAGTTAAAAATGACAGAATTTTTTTTTCAACATGCCCTTTGTACATCACATGCTTTTGTGGAAGAAATTTATTTCTTGCACCATGGAAATTATCCATAAATATTTCCTTCAGTTAAAAACGGCAGAACTGTTTCCATTTTAGCGACATATTGTTCTTTCTGAGATATAAGGATTTTAATGTTACAAAAAATTATAAGTACTAATTGTACAGTATTGTTGTTAATACATTGTGTGTCTATATGTTTTAACTTACAAATGGTTTTATGGATATTTCAATACATTTATTTCCTATCTTTTTTTTATTCATTGACCCAGGTTATCCGCAACCTATTATACCGGTATTTATTTGTTTGATGTCCTGATAATCCTGGCCATAAACTTAGGAAAAAAATTATATAATTATTGTATTGTCATTGGTCCTTTGCAAGTATACAAAGTTTCAAGTCGATCCAATGTTTTTAAGTGGGTGAAAATCGTGTTGAAAGATTCCGTTACATAGATAGATACAGGTCAAGCTAATATAAAGCGAGTAAAAATGTGCGTATTCGAATGCAAAATTGTGTCAAAGTTTCAAGTCAATCCACCGATTTTTTTCGAGTTTTCCAAGCACAAACATAAGCAGGCCGAATTTTTATATTAAAATATTTATGAAACATATTTTACAAAGGAGCTCGGTTAATTTAATACGAAACTAAGGGTCAGCCGTGACAATGTATTAGTAGTGAAGGCATTGATGCCAAACGTCCTTTGCCTGCTTTCTGCCTGGTGCACATCCTTTCAATATGTCGAGGTTATTCTGAAAATATATGCTCATTTGACTTATACTGAAATAAGGGAGAAATTTAATTTTTATACCATAACCTATAAAAAAGCGTATACCGAAAATTCACGGATCATCTCGTTTTCTAAAGTAAATTTGTACCGAGTAAAAACGTTACTATATTCTTTCAGTATCTGTGGCATCGCTGGGAACCTATGAAAGAGCCAATAACAAACACAAGCGTAAAAAATGGATCCTGGACAACACTTAACCGGTGGAAGCTGATAGGGCACACACACACAGAAACAATTTACACAATATTCAATTATAGATATCTAGGACCCAAATTATAGGCAACATTTTGTAGTTAAGTTTCAACAAAGAGTGCACCTTATTTTTAGGCCAATGTGGTATACAGACTCATGTTTCTAATTTCCTTATTTGTGACATGTTCTAATCTAGACTTTCTGGCACTTCTTCGTAAATAATCCATTTCTAGAGCTATTAGTCTATTCTTGTAGTACTTATTGATTGTCCATACCTCACTTCCATACATTGCAACAGATTCCACCAATGTTTTACCAATATATTTTTTGTGTCTTTCCAAATATGCTTATCCCACCATATGGAATTTAACGATGATATTATTTTGCTACTCAATTCAATTCTATGTTTTATGTTCTCTTTGCCTATACCTTCAATGTTACAACAAATTAAAAACTAATAACTAATCTTACTGCTACAGGTTCATCCCACCAGTTCCAGAGAAACTGACATCACCTGACAACTACAGATAGAACAGCAACAACAACTGAAAAGTTAAAAAAAATGCACATGTTACCATAATTGTAATAATCTGAAATGTACGCACATTATATTTAAATAAAGAGAAACCTGGATGACCTCCCAATATAGAGTCATCCGAAAGCCAAACTTTGGCAAGATCCCGCGTGATCGACTATTCCGATTGAGGTGTTAAGCGGTTTCCCTCAATCCAAAGAGCAAATGCTGGAATAGAACCCCAAAAGGTCCGCTTCCGACTTCACTCTGCTAATTAACTTCAAATTTGAATTCAAAATTTAAAACGGGGCTATTTTACATGAACCCGGGGTTCTACCTATTAAGGAGGACCAAAATGCATCGCTCACCACCAACACTTAAGTGATGGCCGCAGAGCATTCCATCCATCCACCCTCCCACCCACCCACCCAACCACCCACCCACCTACCCATCCATCCATCCACCCACCCACACATCCATCCATCCATCCATCCACCCACCCACCCACCCACCCACCCACCACCCACCTACCCATCCATTCATCCATCCATCCATCCACCCACCCACCCATCCATCCATCCATCCATCCATCCACCCACCCACCCACCCACCCATCCACCCACCCACCCACCTATCTATCTATCTACCTACCTACCTACCTATCTATCTACCTACCTACCCACCCACCCACCTACCTATCTATCTATCTATCTACCTACCTATCTATCTATCTATCTATCTATGTTTCATTCTTGGTTGTATTTTTTAAGTATAATTCCAAATGTAGGTATAGTATATATTAGAAGTTGTAAATTTTTGAAATAATTAAATTAATACAGAGTTACTCCATGGTATCTTTACCTTGTCGTGGTGGAGTGGCTTGCGTGCTTAAATTACCCTGAGAGCTATGCCGACGGTAGCATTGCTGCCGATAGGGTTACCCATGCCGGACTGGTCGAAGGTGATAAGTCAGATGAAAAAAGTGTCTTGGTCGAAAGAGTGACGATCTTTCACCGTAAAAATACAACCATCAAGATATGCGGACATGGGTTCAACTGGGGTAAAATTTTCCGAAAGTCAAATAGTTCCCCATTCGGTTCTCTGGGCGGGGACTACTTCAGGGAACACATGCCAAAGGCTCAAACACAGGGACATGTTCCTAGGAACATGGAATGTTAGGACTTTATATAATAGCGGGGCGCTAGAGGTATTAATCCGTGAATTAGATAAATCACCCTTAGATATAGTCGCTTTACAGGCAGTTAGATGGCCAGGAGAAGGTAGTCAGGAATCAGGAAGCTTTGCATTATACTACGGGAGTGCAGAAATAAATAGGCCTACATTATATAATGGAAATGGACAGCTAATGACAAATGAGGGAAATTTTGAGGAAGGTGGCTGAATTCAAATACCTAGGAACAATAATCACAAATAGGAATGAGATGCACAAGGAAATTAAACATAGGATCAATTCTGAAAATGCGTGTTATTACGCATTACAACGCATTTAAAAAAAACATTAAACTGAAAATATATAAAACTATTATTCTACCAGTTATATTATATGGGTGCGAAACATGGACTCTTACTTCAAGGGAGGAAAGGAGATTACGAATATTTGAGAATAAAGTTCTTAGGAAAATTTTTGGACCAAAGAGAGATGAACAGACAGGTGAATGGAGAAGACTGCTAACAGTGAATTACATGTTCTATATAGTAAGCCAGATATAATGAGAACAGTTAAGTCTCGTAGACTGCGATGGACAGGACATGTGGCACGAATAGGGAATGAAAGACGTGCATGGAAGCTTATTGTGGGAAAACCAGAGGGAAAACGCCCAGTTGCAACAGCAAAACTACAGATTTTAATATAAGTAGCACTGATTACACTGAGAAAAAAAAACTTTTGTTTTTTTGTCTCAGTAAGAAAAATATGTGATTCTGATAGTATTTTTCTCGTGAATTAAAATATGATATCGGTTTTTCTCCATCGCGTAAGGTTTCCGAGAGACAGACATTTATAATTTCAAACACTTTAATATTTTCTACATTCGTAACTACATAATATTCGAACATTCGGACTCGCCTAGAAAGTAAGAAATGACGATTTTCTGCTATATTTCGCCTGTGGAGTATCCCTCTTGATGGTCCAACAATAATCGGCCAGCATATTAGGATTCCATTTGCCTTGATATCTCTTTTCCATAGCTGAAACCATTTGAGTTAGCTCATTTGGTTTTATTTTAAAATGTACAAATGGACGAAAAAACGTTTATTAAAAAAATAATTATTTAAATCCATCAATTGAAATTGAAATAGAAAGACTGTGGATGATGGAGAAATTCCGAACACATATTCGAAAACACGATAAAAAAAACTGCATTAAGTACAACTATTGGTACTCATGAGACAAACAACATGTTGACCAGTGTTATTTGTTAATTGGAGTGGTGAGCATCAGCGATGATATTGATGAGCCTAAAGTAAGAGAAACAAAGTAAAAAGATAGAGGAAGAAATAAATTAATTAAGGAAGGAAGGAAGGAAGAAAGAAAAAAGAGGGAAAAAACGCAGGTAACTGAAAATATGTGATTATCCCATTCATTTATAAAGCAGCTAATTGTTTAAAAATATGTAATTGTGTTAAGAATAAAGGTAAAACCCTAGCAAAGGTTATGATAATGAAGGTGATGAGGTGTGGCTGTACAGCGGTGCATCCGCCCTTCAGGCTCTGCACGTTCTTGGAAAACCCACAAATAATTACATGATTTCATCCAGTCCAGCAAGAAATAGGTCTGGTTTTCTGGGGAATTCTCGCAGTTTGTGTCGTTTCTATCGTTCATTAACTAGAGCAACTTTTACTATTGTCAGCATCCGAATCTATTGATTATTTAAAAAGGAGGCAAAACAAGAAATGGTTTGATTAGGAATGTGCCAACATTCTAAAGAAAAACAAGCAAAAATGAAATGGTTACACGAGCCAAATAAGGTAACTTTGGAGCAATTGGGTTGATAAAATTAGTAAACAAAACATAGAAATAAACTAGGGAGTAAGACAAGGGTGTCCATTGTCACCTTACTTACATTCACTGGCACTATCGAACCCGTAGGTTCATGGCCGTGCGGACATAAGCTCTCCATACATCCCTATCCTGAGCTAATGCTTTCCAATCATTTCCTGTATAATCTACTTCCCTCAAATCATAGTTAATATTATTCTCCCACCTCATTCTTGGTCTACTAACTGGGCGTTTTCCCTCTGGCTTTCCTACTAGAAGCTTCCATGCAAGTCTTTCATTCCCCATACGTGCAATATGTCCTGCCCATCGCAGTCTACGAGACTTAACTGTTCTTATTATATCTGGCTTCCTATAAAGACCATGTAGTTTATTTGTTATGTAGTCTTCTCCATTCACCTGTCTGTTTATCTCTCTTTGGTCCAAACATTTTTCTAAGAACTTTATTCTCAAATGCTCGTAATCTCCTTTTCTCCCTTAAAATAAGAGTCCCGGTGTGATAATTAATAAGGTAATGACGTGTGCAATATTTTATAGAGAAGGCTTAGGGAATGGATGGTTCTACGATCTTGTAGACGAAATGTTACTGGAACTTTTTCAAGGAATACGTACTTAAAACTTCTTCTTCTTCCTCCTTCCAAGTATTAGGCCAAGGCCTGTTACGATCCTATAGAAAAGTTTTCCTCCAGCGTTTCATAGGACGGTCCAGTGATCTTCGTCCTCTTGGTATATAATTATAAACAGCTTTGGGGATCCGATTTGAACTCATTCTTTGAAGATGGTGTTTCCAATTTAGTTGGTACTGTTTAATATATTCCAAAATTGGCATAGTCTTCAATTCTTTTAAGATATCGGTGTTCCTTTTCCGGTCCCATCTGGTGTAACCCGCTGTTCTGCGCATGAATCTCATTTCACAAGCCGTTATTCGTACTTAAAACAATTGCACTTATTTTACTACCACCCTGTATTAGACGATAACAGCCTTTATTTGGAGTTTGCTAAAAATAATAGTGTGAAAGTGTGTCCGAGTGGGTGACACTGCACAACAGTAACGGTCAGTAAATGAAGAGAAATTCAGTTTTATAGACGTATCATTGTGAAAGAATATAAAGTTTAGTACACAAGCGCAAGTGGCATGAACTTGCAAATTTTGATTATTCACAAAAATGTCATGGCCACCGTTTAGTCAGTCGCATTATGGCTAGAAAGTTCTAAAAACTGTGCAACACTCATTTACAAAATATGGCGACATCATGACGTGGTATTTTCTATTATAAACATACAGAGAATCAATTTAATGATGGGGCAACATTGAATTCACTCTTCGTGGACGTACACTGAACACGTAAAATAATAATAATAATAATAATAATAATAATAATAATAATAATAATAATAATAATAATAATAATATTTATTCTGGCAGAGTTAAGGCCATAAGGCCCTCTCTTGCACACAACCAGCACAAATACAAATAAATATTCGACAAATATAGATATACACTATACTAATTATAAACAGTTAAAGATACAATAATGTAGCAATGTAAATGTCATGTACAAACAACATTTTATAGGGTAATAACAATAATGATACGATAATAATAATAATAATAATAATAATAATAATAATAATTATTATTATTATTATTATTATTATTATTATTATTATTATTATTATTATTATATAAATATGATACATTATACGAGAAACACCAATTAATATATATACACTGCTCAAAAAAATTAGGGGATAGACTATGTTTTTAGGAACAGTATTAGATGCAATCACTTTCTATTACTCCAAAAGAATGTAAACAAGAGTTTGAAGTCATTACGTAACCTCTGTACCACACCAGATGTCAAAGAGATCCTGGTTAGGAATATGGCAAACAAACAAAGCAGCATTAACATGGGTGAAAATGTTTCTTTAGTATGGTGTATGGTCTCCTCGAACGGCCAGCACTGCCTCACACCTGTATGGCATTGATGCAATGAGGTTAGCAATGAGTTCTTGGGGGATACGTGGCCACTCTTCCATAAGAGCAATGTGCAGCTCTGGAACAGTTGTGGGAGGTGCTGGTCTGCCTGCAATGCTCCTGCCTAATGCATCCTACACATGCTCAATCGGATTTAAGTCCGGGGAGGAAGCTGGCCATTGCATACGCTCGATACCCTCCACTTCCAGCATGTCGTCCACCAAGCCAGCTCTGTGGCGTCGTGCATTATCGTCCATAAAAAGAAAAGTATCACCTATGGCACCAGCATGAGGCATGACAAAAGGTCGGAGAATCTCATCTCTATACCTTACCGCAGTCAAAGTACCACCTTGGATGACGTAGAGGTCTGTACGTCCACCACTACTGACTCCTGCCCATACCATCAATCCACCGCCACCATATGGGTATCTTTCACGTACAAAAGCTAGATTGTTTTGTGTCCCTTTTTCTCTCCAGATGAATACACGCCGACTGTCACATTCCACGTTGAATCGTGACTCATCAGAGAAAAGAACTGATCTCCATTCAGCATGCCTCCACCCACGATGTTCCTCCGCCCAGTTTCTGCGATCTCTACGGTGTTGTGGAGTTAACCTGGTACTACGGGCATAGAGACCACTTCCATGCAGTCGATTAGGGACAGTTTGAGTTGACACCCTGCGTCCTGTTGCTGTTTGAAGTGTATTTCACAGTTGAGTTGCATTCTGCTGTCTATTCCGACGGGCTGTTAACAAGAGGTAACGGTCATCCCTTGCTGTTGTTGCCCTTGGTTGACCTTGTCCGGCTCTTCTATGAACAGTATGTTCTTTGAAAATGATTCCAAAGTCTGGAAATCACGCTTTGAGACACCCCAATGGCTTCTGCCACCTCTTGGTGTGTCTGTCCAGCTCCCATCCTTCCTATGACCCTCCAAGCCATTGGTTCAGGTAAATCATGTTGTCGAGGCATCACTGTCCCTAAGGCAAGTCATTCACTAACTGAAAACTGGACTGGATTTAAAAACAGCAACAAAACACTCACCCCCACACCACCCTTTCACATCAACAGTACAGACACTGCCCTCTGGTGTGGTACCGAGGTTACGTAACAACTTCAAACTTTTATTTACATTATCTTGGAGTAATAGAAAGTGATTGCATCTAATACTATTCCAAAAAACATAGTCTTAATAGGTTATTCTACAATATCCCCTAATTTTTTTGAGCAGTATACTTACACTGGATAATAATGAAGTCGAGTTTAGAGCAAATATAAATTTAGATTTCTTTTAAAAGATGGCATAAATGAAAACGTTACGTCCATTTAAATAACTAACTATAGTCCGTTTGCTCCATAGAGAAACTTCGAATAGAGGGAAGACTGAGTACAGTGACATCTAAAAAATTTCGGTCGTTTACGATGAACTACAATGAGCAAACTACAACTGTTTCCTAGTAACAGAATATGTAACTAAATAAAACAAATGCAATGCACACGGCGTGTTCACTCGGGATTATGGAAAATTAGCCATTTTGTAAATTTAAATTTTTAACTGCTATCCTTTCATTCTATGTAGACAGTACTGTAAAAATTATATATTATCGAAACTTAAAATCATTACTTAGATTTTATTTTATTCTAATTTGTAAGCAAATTCAAGCTTGTTTACGTTTTTAGTGTGAATCTATTTTCAAAGATAAACCCACTAGAAGTGATAACATTCTAAGATTTGTTAGGTTAGGAAGAGTGATGTTAGTGTACAGCCATTTCTAATAAACATTTTAAAAATGTGACTTTATAATGGACTTCAGATGTACGACATGGCTAAGGTTCTTTAATAAATATTGTATAAAATATGTGAGAAAAAGGGGATTGGTCAATTGTACATATTTATTAAAAGAGCTCATAATGCACGTTTTTAAATCTTATAAACGAAAATAAATTAGCATGTTTTATATTTTTATTCTTCCCTTCTGTTAAAATTAAAGAAAATCTTTAGGTCTGAGAGACTGGGTATAAATAATTACATAATTTAGGATTAATTAATAAGTTATTTATTCCTATAAAAGTTCAATTTCATGATTATGGCGTTATATAATTATAATTCATAATTTTACCACCAGGAGGTGCTGAATATCATATTAGTACCAGAAAAAATCGAAAAAAATTAGATGTCGTTAGTTGTTCTACACTAGCGCCGCTTATGGCATGTACGCGAAACTTGTCCACTTCCTTCTCTGGTACTCTGTGCGTTTGTTCAATTAAGAGAATCTTCCCGCACAAATATTTGAAGGGATTAGGGGCGGGGGTGAATTCTCTGTGTACTTGAAGGTCAGCGACAGGTATAGGAAGGGTCGGAAAGTCTTTCTTTGGAAGGTATTGCACACTTTTGTATTGCAAGGGCCGCATGCAAATACAATAGTCTCAACTCAAATTACTTCCAATCACTGGTGAGCTGACTCACCGTGAGCAATTGCTGAGATCGAATTAACGGCCGACTTAACCGGTCATGCATGAAAGTTGACTATTCATAATATTGGCAACGAATTACCCAGAATTCTCAGCGATAAAACCACTTCCGTTATTTTCGTCTGCTATAGAGAAACGCATTTACGCTTGCGTCCCGCAAATAATACCGTATACAACGACGTCTGCGTCGCGCGATATTAAGCCGATTCTCCTGTTCTTCCAGTTGAATTCTTTGGTAGACTGTATCAAATTCCTCTTCTCCGCGTATACCGAAAACATGATCGAAGTCTTCAAGGTCCGACATCTTGGATAAAGCTGCAAAAGTTTCAAACTACATCGGTTACCATCGGTTCCCTTCGGGATTTTCACGATAAGTTTCTATGTTGAGCTATGATCTTAAGTTACCTCGTCAGGTAGCTTACAATTATTTTCGCATGAATAGATTTCTGAGTAAGAAAAATGTATTAGGATAAAACTTTCTCAGCAGAGAACGCCGTTTACTGTCTAATGCGTTCAAACATTCGACCCTTAGTGGTGAGTTGACGTATGAATTGTGCTATGTGAAGTATTTTTTTCAGCGATGAGTGTAAACATATTTTAGAAACTTGGGCTAGTTGCCCCCACTTTCCGACTGGCCGTGCAGCAACCGTTTGAAAATATACGCGGGAAGATTCTCTTAACTGGGCAAACGGACTATAACTCACTGGCACTATCGAACCCGTTATTACATGGTCGCTCGGACATAAGCTCTCCACACATCCCTATCCTGAGCTAATGATTTCCAATCATTCTCTGTATAATATACAACAACAACTCCTGGCGCGACAGGCCTAGAGGGCCCTTAGCCTACCAGCCGGCTGCTGGCCTCACATCCACATGTGTCAATCACAGAGGTAGATGATCATCAGCCAGTGTTGGGGTGACATATGGTCAGCATGTCGAGTCCCCCAGCCGTTATAGCTGTTTCCTCAACGTGGAGTCGCTACATATTGTAGCTACCCAAATACCTCACGATGCTGGGTGGGCACAGGTCCCATACTGGCCGAAATACCATGACAAAATGTCTTCCCCCATGGAGACTCGAACCAGCGCAAGTCCCGTAGCTCTGCGCCAAGGCTTCCTGCCTTAACCGCTCGGCTACGGCGCGGGACAAAAGTAAAGTAATCCCACAACAGGCCTCAGGAGGCCCTTGGGGTAGTAGGAGGTTAAGGCTCCCACTTTTTTCTAGACAATCGGCACTTTATGTCAGCCGGGTTGTCAGCCCTGCGTGACGGCCGCCCTTACCCCAGAACAAGCGTCTGGTACTCATTTCCGTTAGAGGCTGAGTCGACCCCAGGGACATAGTGCCGCCTGAGGGTTTGGGTCAGTTTAAAAATCCTGATCCCAACGGGACTTGAACCCTCGACCCTCCGGCTTGTAGCTCAGGCCTTAACCACTATGCTACGGCGTACCCCCTGTATAATATACTTCCCTCAAATCACGGTTAATCTTATTCTCCCACCTCATTCTTGGTATAACAACTGGACATTTACCCTATATTTTTCCTACGACAAGTTTAAGCCCCTCTTTCATTCCCCATTAGTGGCACATGTCCTGTCCATCGCAGTGTACGAGACTTAACTATTCTTATTATATCTGGTTTCCTATAAAGATCATGTAGCTCATTGTTATGTAGTCTTCTCCATTCACCTGTCTGTTCATCTCTCTTTAGTCCAAAAATGTTCCTCCGATTGAGGGTCTTTCCACTTTTTCAGCGGTTGCCCTTTTACTAGCCGGCTGCTGGCCCTTCACATCCACATGTGTCAATCACAGAGGTAGATGATCAACAGCCAGTGTAGGGGTGACATGTGGTTAGCATGTCGAGTCCCCCAGCCGTTATAGCTGGTTCCTCAACCTGGAGCCGCTACTCATTGTAGCTACCCAATTGCCTCACGATGCTGGGTGGTCACCGGTCCCTAACTGGCCGAAATACCATGAGAAAATTTCTTCCCCCATGGAGACTCGAACCAGCGCAAGTCCCGTAGCTCTGCGCCAAGGCTTCCTACCTTAACCGCTCGGCTAAGTTCCTAAGAACTTTATTCTCAAACACTCGTAAATTTTCTCCTCCCTTAAAGTAAGAGTCCATGTTTCGCATCCATATAATAACGTATAACTGGGAGAATAACAGTTTTATATATTTTGATATTTTTTAGATAAGTTGGGACATCAAGAGTCCCTGTAATGCATAATAGCATACATTTCCAGAATTGAGCCTATGTTTAATTTCATGTTTACTTCCAGCCCCAATTTCATAGTGTTACTCAATAGTTGGCACTTAGTATCTCCTCGCTATCACCTAATGACACTACACCATCAGGATATACTAACAATTTATTAAGGCCATTGAGTTGTAGGTCTTCTTTATTCTCAATACATGGTGTAGTACAAATGTGAATAGCAGAGGAGATAGTGCATCTCATTCCCATATAATGAAGGTAGATAGATAGATCACACTGGTCAACATGAGGTTTGTCCCATGAGTACCAATAGTTGTACTTAATGCAGTTTTTTTATCGTATTCGGAATTTCTGCATCACCCACAGTTTTTTTTATTTCAATTTCAATTACTTACTTACTCACTTGCACTATCGAACCCGTAGGTTCATGGCCGCGCGGACATAAGCTCTCCATATATCCCTATCCTGAGCTAATGCTTTCCAATCATTCCCTGTATAATCTACTTCACTCAAATCATTTTCAATTTCAATTAATGAATTTAAATAATTATTTTTTTAATAAACGATTTTTTGTCCATTTGTCCATTGTAAAATAAAACGGGGAACACTTTCAACAGGAGATTTCAGCTATGGAAAAGAGATATCAAGGCAAATGGAATCCTAATATGCTGGCCGATTATTGTTGGACCATCAAGAGGGATGCTCCACAGGCGAAATATAGGAGAAAATCGTCATTTCTTACTTTCTAGGTGAGTCCGAATGTTCGAATATTGTGTAGTTACGAATGTAGAAAATATTAAAGTGTTTGAAATTATAAATTCCTGTCTCTCGGAAACCTTCCGTGATGGAGAAAAACCGATATCATATTTGATTTCAGGAGAAACAATACTATTAGAATCACATATTTTTCTTTCTGAGACAAAAACAAATGTTTACTTTTTTGTTGCCCAGTGTCATCGGTTAATTAATGTCTTTCACATCGTACGGTTCCCAATAGCCAATTATGTCGGTCCATCCAAACTCCTGGTTGTAGATGTTTCTCCTTCATATATAAATATATCCCCTGACCGCAGGAGGTTTTAGGTCTTCCTCTGCCTCATCTTCCCTCAGGTTACCATTCCAAAACACATTTTGGTAGCCGATCCTCTTATATTTGCTGGACATGTCCGTACCATTTTAATTGCTAAGTTTTAATATAATCTAAAATAGTGTCTTCAATCTTCATTTTCTCCCTTATAACTGAGTTTCTAATGCTTTCACTTCTTGAAATTCTTGCTGCACTTCGTATAAAATCCATTTCCGTCGCCAAAAGATAATTATTTTTGTTGTTAATGGCCAAAGTTCTGCTCCATAAGTAATGAGCTTTTAACAATTGTGCGGTGGACTAGTGGATATGCTCCTTGCCGCTGGTCCCAAGGATCGCGAGTACAAACCCGGCCGGGGTCGATGGATTTTTAGGACGGAAAAATCCAAGGAGCAAGTCCTCCGGGAGGGACTTTAAGCTGTGGGTCCCGAGTCTGAAGATTTTCAGGCTCGTAAAAAATCCTTAAGCCTAAATGAAAAGGCCTCTAAGCAAAATTTACCGAATTTTCCCGTCCTAGTACTACCTTGGTTTCCTAGATGTCAGTATGAGGCGGAACGCTGACAAGGTACCACTCAAAATGACATCTATATGAAAACAAGTGTAACTAAATTAGTATGGTTCAAAGTCTTACCTGTAGGGGGAGAGCCCCTAAATCTCTGTTAAGTGAAACATGGGCATTACACCACTGAGGTTATATATTTTATTATAAAATAATATATAGCCTATATATATATGTTATAATTAAATGTTTAACATTGAGCAATGCAAGCTTAATATGGTATGATAAGAAAAATAAATGCCTGGACGGGATTCGAACCCGGATCTCTGAGTCTGTACCTCAGCGTGATATCCATTACACTACCAGGCGAATCCAGTTCAAACACTTATTTTTCTTATATATGTATTATATTCTCCATTATTACTAGATGTCGCGAGAACTCGGTCTTCACTGCCATCTAGTAGCTGACTATAAAAAGTAAGCAAATTAAAGAGAATATTTTTACCTTATAGCAGTGACGCTTTTTATTTTTCTTATCATACCATATTAAGCGCCTAAATCTCTGTTAAGGGAAAACATAGGCTTACAATACAATACAATATGATATATATTCATTTTATTTTTATTGCTTATATTTTTATCGCACAATATTCCATTGAGGCAAACAATACCAAAGTTTCCTTTATTATTTATATATTTTTTTATATTTCCTCTTCATAACTTTCATTTTCTATTGATAATGAAGATATTTTCTTAAAAATTATCATATAAATGAAAATATTATATAGTTGGTAACATCTTTACAAGTGATCGGACGACTTTTACTTCTCACCTGATGTTGGCAGCTGGTGATTGGATGACGTGAAATCAACCTGCAGAATCTGGTATAATTGTTCATTCAACTTCAACTCTCCGTACGGTTTTAGCGAATTCTAAAGCAATTTACATATATTCATTGTACGTGGTCTCTATGCACCGAAAATTACCAAAGCTTTTTTATTTCTGAATTTATGCAAAATACAACGGTTTTCCGTCACCTCAAGACATTCAGATTCTCCACATATATTCTCTTCTACAGCCAATGATATACTTACTTACTCACTGGCACTATCGAACCGGTAGGTTCATGACCGCGCGGACATAAGCTCTTCATACATCCCTATTCTGAGCTAATGCTTTCCAATCATTCCCTGTATAATCTACTTCCCTCAAATCATAGTTAACGTTATTCTCCCACCTCATTGTTGGTCTACCAACTGGGTGTTTTCCTTCTGGCTTTCCTACAAGAAGCTTCCATGTAAGTCTTTCATTCCCCATACGTGCAATATGTCCTGCCCATCGCAGTCTACGAGACTTAACAGTTCTTATTATATCTGGCTTCCTATAAAGACCATGTAGTTCACTGTTTGGTAGTCTTCTCCATTCACCTGTCTGTTCATCTGGGACGTCGTATCTGTAATACATAATAGCATGCATTTCCAGAATTGAGCCTATATTTAATTTCTTTGTGCATCTCATTCCTATTTGTGATTATTGTTCCTAGGTATTTGAATTCAGCCACCTCCTCAAAATTTCCCTCATTTGTCATTAGCTGTCCATTTCCATTATTTAATGAATTTCTACGTGTGACCATATATTTAGTTTTACTGAACAGCTAATGACAAATGAGGGAAATTTTGAGGAGGTAGCAGAATTCAAATACCTAGGAACAATAATCACAAATAGGAATGAGATGCACAAAGAAATTAAACATAGGCTCAATTCTGGAAATGCGTGCTATTATGCATTGCAGAGACTCTTGATGTCCCAAGTCCTTTAAAAAAACGTTAAACTGAAAATATATAAAATTATTATTCTACCAGTTATATTATATGGATGCGAAACATGGACTCTTACTTTAAGGGAGGAAAGGAGATTACGAGTATTTGAGAATAAAGTCCTTAGGAAGATTTTTGGACCAAAGAAAGATGAACAGATAGGTGAATGGAGAAGACTATATAACAATGAACTACATGGTCTTTATAGGAAGCCAGATATAATGAGAACAGTTAAGTCTCTTAGACTCCGATGGGCAGGACATATAGTACGAATGGGAAAAGAAATACGTGCATGGAAGCATCTTGTAGGAATGGCAGAGGGAAAACGCCCAGTAGGTAGACCAAGAATGAGGTGGGAGAATGACAGTAACTATGATTTGAGGGAAGTAGATTATAAGGGGATAATTGGAAAAATTAGCTCAGGATAGGAATGTATGGAGAGCTTATGTCCGCGCAGTCATGAACCTACGGGTTCGATAGTGCCAGTGAGTTAGTTAGTTAATATTCTCTTCTCTGTATGAACTTAACAAAATTACAGAAGAATATGCATTGAAGATATCTACAGAGAAAACAAAGATTATGGCATCTGAGGGTGTAGATCCTGTCAGAAGTAAAATTGTACTGGACAATAAAATTTTGGAGCAGGTGAATAATTTTACATATCTAGGATGCAATACCCTCCATGGTATCTTTACCTTGTCGTGGTGGAGTGGCTTGCGTGCTTAAATGATCCTGAGAGCTATGCCGGCGGTAGCATTGCTGCCGATAGGGTTACCCATGCCGGACTGGTCGAAGGTGATAAGCCAGACGAAAAAAGTACCTTGGGCGAAAGAGTGACGATCTTTCACCGTAAAATACAACCGTCAAGAAATGCGGACATGGGTTCATCTGGGGTATGGAGAGCTTATGTCCGCGCGGCCATGAACCTTCGGGTTCGATAGTGCCAGTGAGTAAGTAAGTAAGTATCTAGGATGCAATATCTCATATGAAGAAGAAAAGGATGTAAATGCAAAATATCTAAATGTTTAATAATTTTAGGGTTAATAAATTCTATCTTCAAGCCACAGTTAGTCCAAAAGCATTCAAGACTGAAAGTGTATAAAACACTGGCTCTTTCAACTCTTTTGTATGGTAGCGAAGTATGGACGTTGAAACAGAAGGATATACAGAGACTTAGATCTGCTGAAATGAGATACCTTCGGAGGACTGCTGGATACACACTACTAGATCACAAAAAATGTAGACATCTTAAAAGAATTACACATGGAACCTTTAGAAAACAAAATTTCTGATTATAAGTCAAGATGGATGCAACATGTTCATCGAATGGAAGATCACAGAATACCCAAACAAACGTTAAGATATCAACCTGCAGGAAGAAGAAGACCAGGACGTCCACTCAAAAGACTTTTGGATGGTGTTCTCTTGAGGCCGAAGGTCAACAAATGACCTAAATTCGTGAATGTACTATGATGATGATGATTTCCTTCTTCTTCTTCTTCTTCACTTCACGGGCTAGGCAAATTGCCTGTTCCGCCTCACAGTTGTTGTGTCCATTTCTTCACTGGCCTTCCTACATTCCTTGAACCTCTTGGCTTGTAGTTTAATGCTACCCTTGGTAATCTTGTTACGTTCATTGTTTCTACATGTCTAAACCATTTATCTCTATATTCCTTGATTGTATCATTCAGTGGATATATATATTTAACTCTGTTCTAATATATCTGTTCATTCTCTATCCGATCCAATATTGTGCAGTCTTTCGTTCTTCTAAGGAAGTTCATTTGTAAGCATTGCATTTTACTTTGTAATTTTTTGGTCATTACCCAAGTTTCACTCCCATAAAGTAATGCGGGAACTGCCAATGTTTTATAAAACTTCAATCTAGTATCTCTTCTTGTTTTGTTCTTTAATGTTTTATGTATAGTTCCACGTATAATTTTAAATTTCGACAGTTTGAAATTTATGTCTTTTTCAGTGAGGTTTTTTTTTTCGGGGGTTTTCCTCACCTGTAAGATAAATGTCAGGAAGCTTAGGGCCCAACGGTCTCCGAAAATCATCCGGCCATCATATTCATCATTATCATCATTATCATCCTTCAACGTTGTGGAAAGCGATGGGAAGCTACCACACCTATAATTCGTTAGTGCTGCAAAGCATAGTATGAAAATGCTATGATTGCAGTGAAAGACTTGCCTTCGGGCAGAATTACTATGGAATATATATAGGGTCATTGTAGGTCAAAAAATGGTGGGTTTTATCTGTTCTTTTTCGATGTTTTTGGATTATTGGTCCTTATTTGGTCTTAACGGCTTTTTCTTTGTTTTTCTTTTATTTGCTACATTTATACCACTTGTATAATTCAAGAAGCCACTAAGTTTAGTCTCAATTCCAACTTCTTTTAAAAACCCGATCTAGCCTTACTTTCACAAAACTTTTGTTAACCACCTGCACTATTCTATTTGATAAACATTTGATAAAATGAGTTTACTTGATGAAAATCCACATTCATAAATTAAATAAAAATAAAACGTAGTTTTATTTGATTTTCATATTTATTATATAATTCAGTGACAGCTGTTTCAATACACTGTACCTTCTTCAGACATGTTAACAAATTATGAATTGTGTTCCAACTGATCTAAGCAACAATACAACAATATTTATTTAATTTTTTTTTTTAAATTTAACAAAGGGGATTCATTCAAATCAAGTTGAGAATTTAACAGTTTTTTACTAGTTTTAAATTTATTAATTTCTACAGCCTCCAAAAGATCTAACTTCTTACCCTTATCACAAATATGTAAAATTTCAAAATTTGGATCGAAACAATGATTAAATTGGAATAAATAATCACAAATATGTAAAAAAAGTTATCCCACAACAGGCCCGGAGGCCCTTGGGGTAGTAGGAGATTAAGGCTCCCACTTTTTCTAGACAATCGGCACTTTATGTCAGCCGGGTTGTCAGCCCTGCGTGACGGCCGCCTTTAACCCCAGAACAAGCGTCTGGTACTCATTTCCATTAGAGGTTGAGTCGACCCCAGGGCCATAGTGCCGCCAGAGGGTTTGGGTCAGTTTAAAAATCCTGACCACAACGGGACTTGAACCCTCGACCCTCCGGCTTGTAGCTCAGTGCCTTAACCACTACGCTACTATGTACAATTTCAAAATTTTGATCGAAACAATGATTAAATTGGAATATATATATTTATTCCAATTTAATCATTGTTTCGATCCAAATTTTGAAATTTTACATATTTGTGACAAGGGTAAGAAGTTAGATCTTTTGGAGGCTGTAGAAATTAATAAATTTAAAAGTAGTAAAAAACTGCTAAATTCTCAACTTGATTTGAATGAACCCCCTTTGTTAAATTAAAAAAAAATTAAATAAATATTGTTGTATTGTTGTTTAGATCAGTTGGAACACAATTCATAATTTGTTAACATGTTTGAAGAAGGTACAGTGTACCGAAACAGCTGTCACTGAATTATATAATAAATATGAAAATCAAATAAAACTACGTTTTACTTTTATTTAATTTATTGTATTTGAGTTCAATTTTTTTAAGAAGTTGGCACTTTGTAAAAAACATACGTCGAGCAGAGGGTGAAGGCAGCGAGATTGTCTGTATCCACTCATTAGCAACTGCAACACTTTTTAGGTCCTTTTTTCAGTTTTTATGTATTTTTTAGGATATATTTAGGTATTTTCTCGCAAAGGTCATCAACAGGTTGATCTGTCTGATTGGTTTGAGACTTGAAATCAAATGTATTTTTTTTCGCCGAATGGGTTGCTGGCCCAGAGGGGTTTCCACTAATGTAGCATTTCCTCTACATTAAGGTGATGTGGTTATACCGTCGGTACTCGCTCCTCAGAGCCTCATTTGTAATAGCAGGTTGCACCACGAGCAGGTTGAGGTGATCAAATGCATGTCACTATCCCTTGCAACGGCTTTATAAGGTTCTCGCAAGACCAGTATTAAGATGTGGTAGTGAAGCATGGACAATACGAAGAAGATATGAAAGCCGAATAACAGCAAGTGAGATGCGATTTATGCGCCGTACAGCAGGCTACACAAAGTGGGGCCACAAAAGAAATGTGGAAATTATGGAAGAGTTGGATGTAGAACCCATTCTTCACCATATACAAAACTACCAGAACAACTGGAAAGCCCATCTTCAACGAATGCCGTCTCATAGAATTCCAAAAGCCATACTTCGCTACTGCCCCCAAGGCAAAAGATCCAAAAAAGCGCTGGATGGAAAATTCCTCTTTGAGACCGTAACAGGCCACATGGCCTAATACTTGCATGGATGATGATGATTTAGGTATTTTCAAAACTTTTTATAGGCATTTTATAGTTCAACTTCCGAGCCCTAATTATGATATATTCTTGTTTTGAAAACTTTTCTAAATAAATAAATCTCGAGTTGGTAAGAACAACATGGACCGAGGGCATTTTTTTTTTGCATAAACAGGTTAAATTATAATGGCATGAAAGTGAAAACCGAACATGTAAATTATTCCAATAGAATGTAAAAGTGAATTTTCTAGTATAAAGTGCGTTGCTAATACGTCTAAAAGCAAAAACTAGACTTGTCACCACGTGTATCACTCACCCCATCCTTGTTAGCTGATTTCAAGTTCAACAAACCTTGTTCAGTGAAAGCAACAACCAATTTTTCCTCCAATATTAAAAAAAACCCACACATAAACTGTTACATTAAACAAGATAACTGTTTTAAATTATCAAACATTTGTAACTCCATGAAAACAGGTTCTGATTATAAGAAATTAATGCAGGGCTATAAAACAAGTCTCTTTCTTTAAAAAAGAGACAAAAAAGTGGATTAATAATAATAATAATAATAATAATAATAATAATAGCTTTATTTTACCTGGCAGAGTTAAGACCTTAAGGCCTTGTCTACCACTCAACCAGGTTTTAAAAAAAATACAAAAAAATAGTTTTACATCTAAATTACAATATATATAGGCTATAAACGATTACAAGTTATAAATACAATACAATTAATATTTATAAAGTATTTTGATTTACTCTAAATTTAAGGAATTAAATATATAATATGTACAAGATATATAAAAAAAACGAGGAAAAGATTATGAATGACATAGTATACAATTAAATAAATAGAGAAAAATTAATTATTAGACAACAGGTAACTGTATAAGCGTGACTTAAAGGTGCCAAGTGTGCGGCAACCCCTGATATCTTGAGGAAGGAGATTCCAGGAGCGGGCAGAGGCTACTGTGAAGGAAGTAGAATAGGAGGAAGTGCTATGAAGAGGAATTGCTAGCAGACTGTTATCTTGTGACCTAGTGTCAATATTGTGGTAAGAGGATAACTTCTCAAATCTGGACGCCAGGTAAGTAGGAATGTAGGAATTCAGAAGCTTGAAAAGTAGTGAAAGAGAGTGCAATTTACGTCTGTCAGTAAGAAGGAGCCAAGAGAGGTTATTGAAGTGTTCGGAAATATGGTCATAACGGCGGATATTGAAAATGAATAGAACGCAAGCATTATGAACACGCTGCAGTCTCTGGAACAAGTCATAGTTTAGATCATTATATATAATGTCACAGTAATTTAGCTATTTTTACGGCATAAATTCATACATATTCTTCATGTTTTTAGGGCATGAACTTCCGTTCCCTGATAATGATCTAAACTATGACTTGTCGCAGAGACTGCAGCGTGTTCATAATGCTTGCGTTCGATTCATTTTCAATATCCACGGTTATGACCATATTTCCGAACACTTTAATAACCTCTCTTGGCTCCGTCTTACTGACAGACGTAAATTGCACTCTCTTTCACTACTAAAGCACTGCCATTATCACCTCTATGCCGATGATCTCCAAATTTACCTACATTCACCTCTTCATTCTCTCTATAACAGCTTGATGAAAATGAATGACGATCTCATATCCATCTTTAACTGGTCTTCAAGTATCGGTCTAAATCTAAACCCTAACAAGTCACAAGTAATTCTAATGGGACAACAAAGACTGCTTACAACCTTTGACATATCTGCACTTCCAAACATTACTATAAATAATATAATTATCCCTTATTCTTCTTCAGTAATAGATCTTGGACTACATCTAGACGCAAATTTAACCTGGCAAACACAAGTGAAACACATATGTAAAAAGACTTTCTCCATCTTACATTATCTTAGACGTTTAAAGAATTTTATCATATAATCGAAGTGTGGTAACACAAGATTCTGCACAAGGATTTGTTTTAACGAAACTGGGAGAAAATTCTTTAAACGTCTAAGATAATGTAAGATGGAGAAAGTCTTTTTACATATGTGTTTCACTTGTGTTTGCCAGGTTAAATTTGCGTCTAGATGTAGTCCAAGATCTATTACTGAAGAAGAATAAGGGATAATTATATTATTTCCACCATCATCACCTAACATATATTATCGGGTAACTGCGGCTTGCAGGCACACCAACCTCAGAAATGAGTTACAATAACACCGAGGATAGCTACTAGAAATAACGTAGTGAACACCTGGTGGCATTGAATGTAAAAAAAAAACAGTAAACGATCCAAGATGTTTACAAGAAAAAGCAGAAATAAAATCATTCTCACAACAAGAACATAAATTTAAAATCTGGTTTTGTTTTTACTTTTGTATAAAACATTCTGAATGAAAATGCTGCTATTATCATAAGTAATGCCACGAGTGATTTCCAAAATTCACGACTCACGAAGTGAGCAGTGAATTTATCTAGAGAATTTGGAAATCAAGAGTGGCATTTGTTAGGACTATTTAACGAATAAAATTAAGCTGTTTACTCACAAATCATTATTTAACTATAGTTATTTTAAAATATTTATATATTTAATGTAAACGGCGATGTTTGAAAACAAATGAGAAACGATAGGTACGCTTCATCTGCTTATCTTGTTTATCACTGCAACCAGATCATACTATTTATTGCCAAAGGAACGCAATATTGTAAGAATGCTCTCTAGTGGAGAAAAAATGAAACACATCAAACTGTATATTAATTCATTTCTGATGTCGTATGATGTAAATATGACAGTTATATTTTTCTGGATTGTTACCTGGGAAAAAATACATTTAAAAAAGTGCAAACAGTGGTTTCCTTTTTTGGTGGAATAATAAATTGCTACAAATGGTTTTACATTAACTCCTGCAAGCGCTATGTGTTGACATTCATGCACTATATATACAATCTGGTAGCCGTATTTTTTGTAGGCTCAGTCACTGCAAAATAATGGTCAGACCTGTTCAGAATATTAAAAAGGAGGAGCTTTCTTTAATATGGTAAATATAACACTTATAAATATTTCGTGAAACACGACTCTGATTGGTTGTAAAACAGAAATCATTGAAACGTGATTGGTCATTGACTCCCATTTGGGGTATGAGTTAAATAGTCTATAGAAATGCATTATGAAGATTAAAAAAATATATATTATACCAGAGTATATATTACAGAGTATATATTTATAATCTTGTACAAGAAAACTTGGTCAAAAGTGAAGGCACGTTGATAACATTAATAGCATATTACGATGCGAGGTTGGGAAGTGGTTTTTACAGAATCGAGGCAAATGTTTAAAAATCGAGCGATAGCGTAGTTTTTAATTTCCGAAATTCTGTAAAACACTTCACAAACGTGCGTTGGACATTATTCATTGCACAAAATAATAAATAATAGTAAAATAATAACATATTTGTTGGAAATATTTGCGTTCATTATAAACAACTGACTAACGTTAACAGTGAGCGCAATGTTTACTAGTTGAAACTACAGCAGGCCATGACACCAATCAGTCATAAAATGTCGGCAAGTACGTATTTATGGTTTTATATTGTTTCAAATAAAGTTCAGTTCATATAAAATGCAGTGATTTGTTTCGTATAATGTATATTAACACTACCTTCGGGATATATTTTTGTATATACACCGTACGTAGTATACATAGAGGGCAGTGGTTTTACTTCCCGTACGTGGTTGTAAATGTAATATTACTGTATAGTTATTTAGGCTGGCAACTCCGAAATGTAGGAAGTTGAAGTTTTTTTCGTGGTTGCCATTGCTGTAAGTACGACAAACGTACTATCGAGCAAAAAAAAAGAGGTTTTTACTGGTGTAAAAGAAAGATCTCATCTTTCACCACTTTTAACGGTCTGTACATTTGTCGTCATCATCCGTCAAGAATAAGGCCTTTGTAGACCTGTTTCGGCTCCATCTAGCGGTCTTTTAAGAGTTCTTCCCGGTCGTCCAAGTCTCCTCAGGGAGACATCTGCTAGGAAACAAAAATATTACTTGGATGCTGAAGAACTATTTAATTTTATTAATTAAATAAAAATAAAACTTAGTTTTATTTGATTTTCATATTTATTATATAATTCAGTGACACCTGTTTCGGTACACTGTACCTTCTTCAGACATGTTAACAAATTATGAATTGTGTTCCAACTGATCTAAGCAACAATACAACAATATTTATTTAAATTTTTAAATTTAACAAAGAGGATTCATTCAAATCAAGTTGAGAATTTAACAGTTTTTACTACTTTTAAATTTATTAATTTCTACAGCCTCCAAAAGATCTAACTTCTTACCCTTATCACAAATATGTAAAATTTCAAAATTTGGATCGAAACAATGATTAAATTGGAATAGGTGGTTAGCATATTTTGAATTTTCTAAATTTCTGTTATATGCTCTCATGTGTTCCTTTATCCGAGAGATAAAAGGTCTACCAGTTTGTCCTATATAGACATTGTCACATGTGCCACACTTCAATTTATATACACCTGATAATTTTTCTTTTTTTGTTTTGGTTTTATTGTTTTTTTATTATTTTTGTAGAGTTTTAATTTTGCTCACACGCTCTATGTAGCCTTTCGGAAAGTGTCTCCCATCATGAGCAGAAGGATATGCGCTACTAACTGTGATGATCTTGTAGAAGATTTCCGGGCTGTTGGCCGTGGTCTTCAGGCTTTTAATTTCCCGACGTTTCGCCAGAGACTGCTTTCGGCATCCTCAAGGGTTGTCTTGAGACTGGTAATTTTGTCGACTACCAGCCCTATTTATACATTTATCCGTGACGTGTCGACAACAAGATCATCATAGTAACTCCGACTGTGAAAACCTAAGTCAGCGCTACTAACCCTTGTTGTTTTGCGACGCTTTTGGCATCAGCGGCCTTTCATATGGTACATAATCGAAAAAAACAAATATTCATTATGTTAATAATGGCTACGACCCTGAAATTATAGAATGTTTAATTAAGAAGGTTCATTACAAAAATGCAATTAACAAAGTTTTTCCTTTACCCAAAGAAAACATAAAGAAATATGTCGTAATGTCATACATAGGCCCACTTTCAAATAAAATATCTAAACACTTTAAAAAGTTGAACATTAATGTGGCATTTAAAACTAATAAAACTCTACAAAATATAATAAAAAACAATAAAACCAAAACAAAAACAAAAAATTATCAGGTGTATATAAATTGAAGTGTGGCACATGTGACAATGTCTATATAGGACAAACTGGTAGACCTTTTATCTCTCGGATAAAGGAACACATGAGAGCATATAACAGAAATTTAGAAAATTCAAAATATGCTAACCACCTATTCCAATTTAATCATTGTTTCCATCCAAATTTTGAAATTTTACATATTTGTGATAAGGGTAAGAAGTTAGATCTTTTGGAGGCTGTAGAAATTAATAAATTTAAAAGTAGTAAAAAACTGTTAAATTCTCAACTTGATTTGTTAAATTAAAAAAATTAAATAAATATTGTTGTAATGTTGCTTAGATCAGTTGGAACACAATTCATAATTTGTTAACATGTCTGAAGAAGGTACAGTGTACCGAAACAGCTGTCACTGAATTATATAATAAATATGAAATTCAAATAAAACTACCTTTTTTTATTTAATTAATAAATATTCATTCATTCATTTTGAGAATTGTCCTCATCATCGAGTGTTTTCTCCAACCAATCATAGTGATTAACACGAGTTTTAAAAAAATACATAAATGACTACAGACTTACAGACCATCAGTTTGCAACAAACATTCACAAATTTGCCTTAATTAAAGATCTCCATCGCTCTCTGTCCTCTGTGCCTTCATCCGGTACACCAAATGTTCTCATTGAATTCTGAATGTTATTCTTCGAGGTTGTTCTTGGTCTTCCTTTTCTGCTCCTTCATTTAATTTTCCATGCACAGACAGCCTTCTTTTTACGTGTCCATACCACCTGTGTTCAATATCATCCATTATATTTCTTTCTGCATTCATCCATTTTCTGTACTGTACTGTAAGCCCATGTTTCCCTTAACAGAGATTTAGGCGCTCTCCCCCTACAGGGAAGAATTTAAACCATACTAATTTAGTTACACTTGTTTTCGTACAGATGTGATTTGAGTGGTCCGTGGTCAGCGTTCCGCCTCATACTGACATCTAGGAAACCAAGGTAGCACTAGGACGGGAAAATTCCGTAAATTTTGCTTAGAGGCCTTTTCATTCAGGCTTAAGGATCTTTTACGAGCCTGAAAATCTTCAGACTCGGGACCCACGGCTTAAAGTCCCTCCCGGAGGACTTGCTCCTTGGATTTTTCCGTCCTAAAAATCCATCGATCCCGGCCGGGTTTGATCCCGCGACCCTCGGGACCAGAGGCAAGGAGCATAACCACTAGTCCACCGCGGTCGATTCATCCATTTTCTAATTTCTTTATTTCTAATTCATTCCAGTCCAGATTTTCTGTCAGTTCTTCTCCAAAAATCCATTTCAACTACAGTTTATTTTGTTGGCATGTTGTGTCGTAGTCCAAACTTCCGATCCATACAACATCATACATGGTCAACGAAAAGAAAGTTAGATGCAGAAAAAGACATAAGAAGATAGATAATAAAAAAATGGTTTGTATGCGGATACAAAAAGGAAGGCTGAGTTAAGGGAATAATGGAGAATGCTGTGTTTGTAGTGAAAGACCTGCTCTTGTATGTATGTAGTCTCTGATATACAGACGATAAGAAATTTCAGTTCTACTGGTCCAGTCTTGTTTTATCTGCTCTACCTTGTTTCAAACGAGTTGAGAAAATACTTTCTCCTTCACTAACCCTGTTTTGTGATTTTATACTTTGTGGTCAATATTATAGCACTAACTAACTAACTCACAGGCACTATCGAAACCGTATGTTCATGGCCGCGCGGACATAAGCTCTCCATATATCCCTATCCTGAGCCACTGTTTTCCAATCATCCCCTGTATAATCTACTTCCCTCAAATATAGTTAATGTTATTCTCCCACCTCATCCTTGGTCTACCTACTGAGCGTTTTCCCTTAGGTTTTCCTACAAGAAGCTTCCGTGCATGTCTTTCATTACACATTCGTGTCACATGTCCTGCCCATCGCAGTCTACGAGACTTAACTGTTCTTATTATATCTGGCTTCCTATAAATACCATGTAGCTCAATGTTATGCAGTCTTCTCCATTCACCTGTCTGTTCATCTCTCTTCGGTCTCTTTTAGTTTATTTTTGTCCTTATTATTATGGTTATAAATTTTCATCACAAAACACATCAGTTTCAAGCTATTTGTGGTACAATAAATAGAACATTGAATAATAAAGCCCATAAACAAACAAAATTAAAATTGTATAAAACAATGGCTGTCCCTGTCCTTTTGTATGGGAGTGAATCTTGGATTACCACTACCAAACAAGAAAGTAAAATCCAAGCAGCCGAGATGAAATTTTTAAGAAGAGTAAAAGGCTGCACTAGAATGGACCAGATAAGAAACGAGGATATCCGTGAAGAACTGCAGATCTACTCCATAAAAGAAAAGATATTTAACAACAAGATACAGTGGAAATAACATGTAGAAAGAATGGAAGAAAGTAGATTACCAAATAAAATCTTCCATTATTTTCCAAGAGGAAGAAGAGATGTCGGACGTCCTCGGAAGAGATGATCTTCTATCTATTAGTGAAGACGGAACAGGCAACTCTTGCCTAAACCAGGAAGTGAAGAAGAAGAAGATAAATAGTCATTGTCAATTTCATTTCTAAATTTTGAATCTCGGGGCCAGGGTAAGTGATGGTGTAAATTTTTAATCGATATATTGTGCACAAGACTTTTTATTTCAATGCTAGCAGGTTGCCATTGCGACATTTCTGGTGTTCTCTCCCGACATCGGCGTTATTGTAACCAACTTCCAACGCTGCCCGAATGATAAGTGATAATGATGGTAACACTGCAAACAAAATAAATTGAATTATACGTGTGGCACCACAAAACGAAGTCTCAAAGAAACAAGTAACACATGGATATCATCATAAAATGTGCAAAAATACAAAATTCCACCAACCGAGTGACTCGTGTGAATGGAGCGATACCATTACAAACAATGCACAAGATGGATGGGATCGTTGAACCAACTGATGAAAGACAAATCATAAACCTAAAACTTAATGCTCTTTCGAGTGCCACTTACATACTTCTTACTATCATTATTATCATTATTATTATTATCATCATCATTATTACTATTATTATTATTATTATCATTATTATTATTATCATTATTATTATTACTATTATTATTATTATTATTATTATCATTATTATTATTATTATATAATTAAATTTATTAAGTTTGTTAAACAGATGTTCATTTTTAAAATAGGAGATTTTATAACCCGGGTATTTTAAAATAACTATATTTAAATTACGATTTGTGAGTAAACAGCTTAAATTTTATTCGTTAAATAGTACTAAAAAATGTCACTCTAAGTAACTCACTGGCACTATCGAACCCATAGGTTCATGGCCGCGTGGACATAAGCTCTCCATATATCCCTATCCTGAGTTAATGTTTTCCAATCATCCCTGTATAATCTACTTCCCTCAAATCATGTTTAATGTTATTCTCCCACCTCATTCTTGGTCTACCAACTGGGCGTTTATCATCTGGTTTTCCTACAAGAAGCTTCCATGTACCTCTTTGATTCCCCATACGTGCAACATGTCCTGCCCATCGCAGTCTACGAGACTTTACTGTTCTCATTATATCTGGATTCCTATAAAGACCATGTAATTCACTGTTATGTAGTCTCTCCATTCACCTGTCTGTTCATCTCTCTTTGGTCCAAAACTTTTCCTAAGAACTTTATTCTCAAATACTCGTAATCTCCTTTGCTCCCTTAAAGTAAGAGTCCATGTTTCGTATCCATATAACTTGATTTGCAAATGCTGTAGATAAATTCACTGGTGGCATTACTTATGATAAATAAAACGCAGGCAATACTTGGTAATCGCGTAGCACATAGCTTAAATATGAACCATTCATTTCGCTAATTTATACGAGACCGAAGGTTCTGACCTGAACTTTCTAATGATGTAATTCACTTTCTATCGTTTGGAAAAATGTGTCTATATCCAGTACGTGATGTCGCCAAGGTAGTAGGTTACACACATCTGTGTCACCCCATTTGTCCACTCAACTTCTCATCATCACACACATCAGGCTAAGAAAACTGAAACTACAATCCACAGAGAAAAAGTCACAAAATAATGAAGGTGGAGATAGTTCCGAAATCTGATACAATTTTTTCAGCCTTTCATTTGTTTTACCAATACCAGGTTGTCTTTATGACATTTCTGGTAGTCTCTCCTGGCATTGGCGGAGCATTAGTGAGCCTGGAGGGCGGAGTTACGTTACCCCGATGATGTGATAGGTGATGAATGATAATTAAGCGCCAGGAGAGTCCAGATCATGGGTGGTCACAGGTTAAATTCCCTTAAAAATATGATCTCACAGATAATGGAATCTGCGACCCCATGAATGTAATCAGAAGTTCTTATCACTAGCCCATTGGGCTGATCTGTTGGTATAACGTAGCTTTTTTTTATTTATTGATTTATTCTTATTCTTCTTCATAATTTGTAGGATTTTCATCCTGTTTATTTCCCAAATCACTCCTCGGTGGAAGATGTATTGGATGTGCAGCCACTGTCTATCCATCCCTTGGCTGGTATTCCTCTTGTTCTTCTTCCGTCCATTGGTCTATCTTCTTTAGCTCTGTTTGCAAGTCGGTTGTCTTCCATTCTTTCTATATGTCCTGTACGAATGCATCAAATATGAGGCCAGACGAAGGGTCTTACATGAGGCTGCACTAAACGGTGATATGAACTGGCCGCCTCCTCTACAGTTCTGGACAGAAAAACAGCCATATCAAGCAGTGAGAAAGTTCGTCGGATGGGGCCTTACTCAACGCCAAGAGGAGGACAAAGAAGAAGGGATTAGATGTAATAAGTTAGTTGTAAGTTAGTAAATTAAGTATTAGTTTTAACACAACACCATGTAAATATAACTAGATTAGGTGGTAGACTTAAGATTTAAGACTTAGGTTAAGGATTAGTATGTAAACATAACTGTATATAAGTTGTATTAAGAACAAACACCCGAAACTTGTATCCAGAAAATAAACAAAATAAAAACAGCAGAGAGTAATTAGGGGCAAGAGCAGACCTGGGGATATGGGCATTAAGCCCGAGGAAACCCAGGGGGATGGTGGTGGGGCTCTTAATAAAAAATAAATAGATAATGGCCTTTGCAATATTTTCGTCTATCTATAATAAATTTGGTTATGTCTTGAATATGACATTTGTCCCTAATTTCTGTGTTGTGTATCTTATCAAATGTTTTCCCTTGAATAGTTCTTAAGATCTTCATTTCACATGTGCTGCTTATTTGTTTAGTTTTTGTTGTATCATTTTTTTTTTCACTTGAGCTAAAAAAAATTTTCTTAATAAATAACCAAAATGCTCATTTACAGTTTTATTTATTTTGAATTTTACACTGGATAATTATATAAAAATATAATATTTATTAATGGAGGTAGTTGATGTTACTATTATATGTATAAAGGAATATATGTCTATATGTTTGTCCTTTAAAAACTTCTAAATCGTTCTACAGATCTTCATGAAAATTTGAGATGCGGCGCATATTTAGCCGTTATTTTTTATATTCTAAAACCATTAGGTGTAGGAGTTCACCTGAAACGAAAATTTAAAAATCGCTCTAGCGATCGCAATTAACGGTGTTTCACAACAAAACTCGGCATGTCCTATTAAAATAAACCGAGGTATGTATTCTAAAAAAATCAGCGAAATCCCACCGTTAGAAGTTGGGGTTTACCTGTAATTTGAAATTAAAAATTTACTCTAGCAACCGCCATGTCTGGTTCGTCTCAGTGTATAGCACATAAATATTTAATTGATTTAGCTAGTTTTTGAAAAAGTTTTAAAATATGTTAATAAAAATGTATTGTAAGTGGTAGGGGCTATTAATGTGGAATATTACAGTAACAAGTAACATTATGAGGTTTTACCTCACACATTTTTATGAGGTATTGTAGCGGAACATAACACTCAGCAACAAAAAAACAAACTTTTTTTTCCTACATCACTCCATTCCTCTCTTACTCAAGCAGGGAATCCATCTGCTCCATAAAGTGGATTGTCATTGCTGGATTCTGACTTCGATATCTGTGTCTTAGGGTCTGTTTCGCCAACAGAGGTAACTGTATTACGCCAGTTTAAGCTATGTATTATATATGGGGAAAACTGGCGTAATAGAGTTATCTCTGTTGGTGAAACTGACCCTTAAAGTTAATAAATAATAGTTTAATAAAACTAAAACAACACGCTTTATTAGAAAACCGAACTAAAAAGTGAAAAATAATTTTAATTTCCAACATGCTTGATTGCCATCAAAAGCGTGGGGTGCTCTATATCAATTAATATTTTTGATAATAAACAGATATTGGTAAAAGTAAAGTCTCTAAGAAGAAAATGTAAAAATCATAAAAAGCACCCCACGCTTTTGATGGTAACATTATTTTCTTTTTGTTGATAACTCTAATTTTATTCTAGATGTGTTGGAGATGATTTTTTGTTGACCACTTTAATGTTAACCCAAGTGTGTGGGAAATTTAAATTACTTTTCATTTTTTAGTTCGGTTTTCTAATAAAGCGTGATGTTTTGGTTTTTTAAATTATTATTTATTTTTTAGTTTTAATATTTTACAGAATAAGATAAAAATATAAATATCTTTAAATTCGATACTATTGTAGTATGAGCTAAAAGTAATACTCTTCTAAAAAAATCCTCCCAGCCGGATTTGAACCAGCGACCTACGGATTACTGGAATTATATACCACTAGAGTTCACCGCTCTACCAACTGAGCTCTTACAACGATTGACTAAAAGTCGACAAGTCCGCAACCTATTATACCAGTTTTCATTTTTTTTTCTGATGATTCTGTCCAGGATTTTAGAAACAAAATATGAAATTATTGTATTGTCACGGGTCCTTTACAAGTATACAAAGTTTCAAGTCGATCCGATGTTTCTAAGTGGGTGAAAATCGTGTTCAAAGATTCCGTTACATAGATACAAAGATACTTTTTTTTATTTTCTGATGATTCTGGCCAGGATTTTAGAAAATAAATATGAAATTATGTATTGTCACAGGTCCTTTACAAGTTTACAAAGTTTCAAGTCGATCCAATGTTTCTAAGTGGGTGAAAATGGTGTTGAAAGATTCCGTTACATAGATCGATACAGGTCAAACTAATATAATGCGTGTAAAAAGCACATAATTCTTTGATGACGGCCTTCGTAGAACACAACGCTTCTCTGGGAGAAATGTCAAGGTAGGATTCGGCATGCGATGGCTGGAGTTACCTTGTCGGATTATGGAATTCCAGGGTAAATACCCAACAAGAACAAAAACTAGGCCTATGTTAGGTGACAAGTGTCTGGAATAAGTCCAACTTTTCTTATTATTAAGGTTGCGATGTAACATATAATTTGTACCTAGATATAACAAATACAGAAATATATTACTACAAATTTTAGCTGATGATAACGTTCCACAACAATATATTACTAATATCTTCAACATCTATAAAGAAATTGAAAACTCTGTTAAACAAGATGACAAATTATCTTCTTGGGAAAAGGTCAACACTGGAGTAAGACAGGGATGTGGACTTTCACTGGTGCTTTTCATTATATACATGAATAAATTAATAAACGAATGGAGGAAAACATAACGAGGATATATACCCATCAATAGGAACCTCAAACTCGATGCTATTCTTTTTGCAGACGATTTAGCTCTTCTGGCACTTTCCGAAAATTTTTTGCAACGATCAATTTATAATTTACAAAAAATAGGTGCCAAATTTAATATGGAAATATCAATTAACAAAACTAAAATTATGGCATTTCATGGGAAGGACCCCATACAAAGTAAAATCTGTCTCCAGAATAAAATTTTAGAGAGATCTAATCAATTTAAATATCTTGGATATTATCTCTCTATCTGGGATGAAAAGGATATCCCTGAAAAAGTTACTAGTTATAATAAAAGTTTTCGGAATTATTAATCAAGTTATGAAACCATCCCTTGTACAAAAAAACACCAGATTACGTTTATATAACACTTTGGCTAGACCAGTGTTGACCTATGGTAGTGAAGCATGGACACTAAAAAAACAAACATGAAAGCAGAATAACGGCTTGTGAAATGAGATTCATGCGCAGAACAGCGGGTTACACCAGATGGGATCGGAAAAGGAACACCGATATCTTAAAAGAATTGAAGGCTATACGCCAATTTTGGAATAAATTAAACAGTACCAACTAAATTGGAAACACCATCTTGAAAGAATGAGTTTCAAATCGGATCCCCAAAGCTGTTTATAATTATATACTAAGAGGACGAAGATCACTGGGCCGTCCTATGAAACGCTGGAGGGAAAATTTTCTATAGGATCGTTACATGCCTTGGCCTAATACTTGGAAGGGAGAAGAAGATATAACAAATAATTTAAAAATGCATCAAATGATGTGTGGAACAATGGAAATAACTACATTGAAAACAACAGGAATAGACACTAAAATGAAATTCTATAAAGTAATGGCAGTAGCAGTTTGCATTCAAAATGAACGGAAAGTGGAAGAAACATATTGATATAGCATTATTCAAAGGGAGGGGATAACTTAATAGTATTCTCAGCATTCTGGGTAGAGTGCCTGATATTCCAGTTAGTACGTTAGAAAAAATGTATGGAGCGATGGTGATGCCAGTAATGCACTATGGTAATGAGATTTGGGGTTTTCAAAGAACTGAAATAATAAATAAGGTATATACGCATTTTCTAAAATATATCTTCTTCTCCTACTACAAGGTTTAGGCTATGCAGCCTGTTCCGGCGAAGTTAAAAGTGGAGTCCATCTTCTACGTGGTCGGCCAACATCTCTTGTTCCTCTTGGATTATACAGGAAGGTTCTTTTTGGTATTCTTTCGTTGTTCATTCTCATTAAGTGTTCTGTCCATTTCTTATTATTTTCGCTGATTTTATCTTCAATTTTATACATATTTAATTCTTCTCGTATAGTTTCATTCCTTATTCTATCCGCTCTTGTGCATCCTTTCACATTACGTAAAAACAGCATTTCCGCAGTCTGTATCCTGCTTTTATCCCTTGATTTCATTATCCAATTTTCACTTCCATACAACAACAAAGGAACAGCCATTGTTTTATATAATTTAAGTTTCGTATCTTTCCTTGTTTTCCGATCTAAGGTTCTTTTTATGGTTCCACAAATAGCCTGAAATTTATTTACTTTATTTTCTATATCTTTATTTTCTCTATAAGTTATATCACATCCTAAATATTGGAAATGTGATACTTGTTCTATTATTTTGTTATCTAAAATATATTATAGGACTTATTAAGGCCGTTTCTAACTGTGGAGTTTTATATGAATTTGGGTCATTCCAGGACGACATAAAGTGCAAAATTCGTGTACTCAAGTACTGGCTGCGACTAATCCAAGGTGAACAAACAATGCTCAGAGCAATTTGTTACGACCACCAAATTATGAATGTAAATGAGAAATTCTGGGCAGACGAGGTTAGGAGAGAACTCCAAAAGATTGGGATGGGTTGGGTATGGGAAAAAGGGACTGAAAATCGCAAGAATGTGTGGACAAAAATAAGAAGGCGATACTTAGATATAAACCGACAAAATATTTTGGCCGAATGTGCGGGAAAACGCTCACTGTTTTTACAAAGAGATCTAAAACAAGTTTGGGGAAAAGAATCGTATATACTCAATCTAGGATTTAAAGAGAGATCAGGGCTTGCATGGTTTAGGCTAGGGACATGGACATTTTTAAAAATTAGCGACGATCACGATACGCGAATATGTCCAATGTGCGGGAACTTTGAAGACGAGATACATACACCGTGATTCAAAATTGACTTTACAACTTTACAAGCTTATAGAAATTTATTTAGAAGACCTACAGAATTGGTTTAAATGTCATATGATAGCACAACTCATCAAGTTTTGAAGACCTACAGAATTGGTTTAAATGTCATATCCTAGGGCTCCGAGCAAAGCTATCCCTCACTTGTTCAACCACAGCTTCAGCCGTACGTGGACGGCCAGTATGCTTGGAATGACTAACAGAACAGCCAGTCCTAACAAATGTTTGGTGCCAAGAATAAATTGTTGGCCTGCTAGGAGGATCCTTACCATACTGGGTACGAAATCTACGCTGAACAATTGTCGCAGATTTAGTTTCTTCGAACAAAAACACACAACGAGCCGCTCGGCACCTGTGAAAGCAGCCATTTTGATATGAACTACGTTAGCGCACGCGGTGAGAGAACTAGGTACTATAAAACTATGTCGGTGAAAACTTGATGAGTTGTGCTATCATATGACATTAAAACCAATTCTGTAGGTCTTCTAAATAAATTTCTATAAGCTTGTAAAGTTGTAAAGTCAATTTTTAATCACCCTGTATATTAGGAAAATGTAACGATTTGGAATATTGGAGGCATCAGTTATTGCCGGAAAGATTTCTAAATTCAAGTGGTGAAAGATTGACATGCTACAAGTTACTGGTAAGCCCAGAAAATTGCATAAACTTGGGTAGATTTCTGGACAAAACGCGGAAAATAAGAACAACACTCATTCATGAATAAATACATGTTAAAATTGCTAACTGCTTTTAGCAATTAGCAGTGTGACTGGTTATGTATACATGATATAGACAACAATTATTTCATTTACTTGATTTCAAGGCCTTCTCTATGCATAGAATTTGTAAATAGCTCTAAAGTACAGTAGCTTTTTTTTTGAACTGTAATATTATTCTTTAGCAAGAAAATCAAAATGTTTCTTCCACGATAGTGCGTTCTGTCGTGCTTACAGCAGTGGCGACCATGATTGAAAGTTCAACTTCCTACATTTCGGGGTTGCCAACCTATAAATAACTATACTGTAATATTGTAATAAATTCAATATGACAATCTCTGAAAGTAAATCGAAAGTAATGGCATTCAACGGGAAAGACCATATGATGTGTAAAATCAGTATTAATAACAGTATAATACAACAGGTGAACAATTTTAATTATTTAGGATGCAACGTGTCATACTGCCAGAAGGAAGATATTAATATCAAATTAAATAGATTTTACAGAATGTGTGGCACTATAAGACGGACACTGAAAAATAAAACTTTGAGGAGCACACAAGTAAAATTTTACAAAATTATGGCAGTGCCTGTCTTAACATATGCAAGTGAAAATTGGACTCTTAACCGTTCAGGACAGAAGGAAAATAGAAACTGCAGAAATGAAGTTCCTACGTTCAGTAGCAGGTGTGACAATTTTGGAGAAGAAAAGAAGTGAGGATATTAGGAAGGACTTAAATATTTTCAATTTAACAAATAGAATTGACAACATGAGAAACAACTGGTATGAACATGTCAAGAGAATGCCTACAGATAGAAACCCTCAGCTGTTACCAAAGTACAAACCAATAGGACACAGAAATGTTGGACGCCCATTTACTAGATGGGAAGATTCAATAAATCCCACTTGATGTGAAAACAGGTCAAAAGGCCTAATTTCATGAAGCAGAAGAAGAAGAAGACTATAATATTGCATATTACCTACCCAGTAAGTAAAGCAGAGGATAGCAATGGCAAAAGAAGCTTTCAACAAGAAGATAAGCACTTTCTGCGGACCTTTGGCAAGAGAAATAAGAAAGAGGCTAGTGAAGTGCTTTGTGTGGAGCGTAACATTATATGGTGCGGACACGTGGACATTACGACGGAATGAGGAAAAGCGACTGGAAGTTTTTGAGATGTGGATATGGAGAAAAATGGACAAAGTAAGAAATAAAGATGTGCTAGACAGAGTGGGTGAAAGAAGAACAATGCTGGAACTCATAAAGAAGAGGAAAAGAAATTGGATTGGCCACTGGCTAAGAAGAAACTGCCTGCTGAAGGATGCTCTAGAAGGAATGGTCAACGGAAAGAAAGTTAGAGGCAGAAAAAGACATCAGATGATAGACAATATTAAAATAAATGGTTTGTATGGAGATACAAAAAGGAAAGCTGAGTCAAGAAAAGAGTGGAGAATGCTGAGTTTGCAGTGAAAGACCTGCTCTTGAGCAGAACACTATGAATGAATGAACCTACCCAGTGTGGGAAGTAAAACCACTGCCCTTTATGTATACAACGTAGAACGTATATACAAAAGGTAGTGTTAATATACATTATACGAAACAAATCACTGCACTTTAAATGAACTGAACTTTATTTGAAAAAATGTAAAACAATAAATTCGTACTTGCAGTCTCAACTAATAGACATTGGCCAGACTGTTAACGTTAGTCAATTGTTTATCCATCCATCCATCCATAGTAATTTTTCTCGAGGGCAGGTCTTTCACTGCAATCATAGCATTTTCATGCTATGTTTTGCAGCTTTACTACGGAATTATAGGTGTGGTAGCTTCACGTTGCTTCCCACACCGGTGAAGGATGATGATGTTAATGATAAGGATGATGATGATGATGATGGCCATATGATTTCGGGGACCGTTTGGGCTTTAAAGTTTTCCTGACATTTGTCTTACAGGTGAGGAAAAACCCCGATAAAAACCTCACCCAGAAAAACTGTCCCTACCGGGGATCGAACCCGAGCCCGCTGCGTGACATGGCAGCACGCTACCTCGAGACCACAACGGTGAACACCAATTGTTTATAATGAACGCAAATATTTCCAACAAATATATTATTATGATGGTCTTGAAGAAGATTTTCGGGCTGTAGGCCGTGGTCGTGGGGCTTGTAGTTCCCCGACGTTTCGCCAGAGACTGCGTCTGGCATCCTCAAGGGTTGTCTTGAGACTGGCAATTCTGTCCGCTGTCTGTTCTCTTGCCAGTCTCAAGACAACCCTTGAGGATGCCGGACGCAGTCTCTGGCGAAACGTCGCGGAACTACAAGCCTCACGACCACAGCCTACAGCCCGAAAATCTTCTTCAAGATCATCATAGCAACTCCGGCCGTGAAAGTCTACGTGAATACAAAATATATTATTGTTTCACTATTATTTATTATTTTGAAAACACCACCGCGTAAAAAAATTATGTACAACGCACGTTTGTGAAGTGTTTTGCAGAATCTCGGAAATTAAAAACCTCGTTATCGCTGGGTTTTTAAACATTTTCCACGCTTCTGTAAAAACCACTCCCCAACCTCGCATCGTAATGTACTGTTCGTCAAAGAGCAAACTTTGAGTGTGTTGGAGAGTTGTGGTCTCTTAAGTGAAGGTAAAAAAAAAGTTACGTGAACGTGGTTAGAGGAGAAAGCTGCGTCAGTCGTGGACTTGACACACTTGTTACATTTAAGTCAGGAAAACTGTTGCTAACAAATATTGACATCCTTACGTCTTCTGACTGTTTCAAAACAACCTCATTGCTTCATCAAACCATTTTTCACTTTTTTTATTTGCATTATGTATGCTATTACATATTTTCATCACGTGCAGAATTCTCCAAGTTTATTGAAACCGTCTTGGGTTCTAAGAAACAATAATAGCAACTTAGATAGGGCGTCCAGAAAATTACAAATATGAAATTCCCGACTATTTCCCGGTTTTTTCATGGCATCAAAGAATAATTCCTGAATTTTTTTTCAAAATGCCCCAGGTTTGTCTTTCGACATTCCTGGTTTCTCTCCTGGCATGGCGTACTTGTAACACCCACTTCTGATGTTGGGGCGATTATATAATGATAATGGTGCGCCAGGACAGTCTTAACCTAAGGTGAATATGAATGATGATGATTGCGATGGCCATATGATTTCGGGGACCGTTTGGGCCTTAAAGTTTTCCTGACATTTGTCTTACAGGTGAGGAAAAACCCCGATAAAAACCTAACCCAGAAAAACTGTCCCGACCGGGGATCGAACCCGGGCCCGCTGCGTGACAAGACAGCACGCTACCCCGAGACCACAGCGTTGGACTATTCCTGAATTTTATGAGTGCTAAATAGAATTAACTCTCGTAAAGATAGTTTTGTTAAAATCTATTTTTTTAATATGAGTAACTAATAAAAACATAAATAATTTGTAACTACATGTCTGTTATTGTTAGGTAACGCGATATCGTGTTGGTAAGGGTCGGCATTTCTTAAGCGGCGGCAGTTTGACTCTGCCAAACGTATGCTATTATAGTATAGCTGGCTTAACTTGAGAGAAAGAGAAAGAGAAAGAGAAAGAGAAGAGAGAGGCGAGAAAGAGAGAGAAAGATAACTCGATCACTATCTCTCACATAGTAATAAAAATAGAAGAATACTAAACGATATCACGAGAGTAGAGATAAAGAAAATATAGAATTCTCTCTCTCTTCCCTCTACCTTCTCTCCACAGGCCCTAGCCCCTCTCTCCCTCTCTCCCTCTCCCTCGCTCGCATCTCTCCCTCTCTCGCTCCACTCTCCCTCTCTCGCCCTACTCCTCCTCTCCCTCTCCCTCTCCCTCTCCTCTCCCTCTCCCTCTCCCCTCTCCCTCTCCCTCTCACCCCCGCCCCCCCGTCTCCCTTCTCCCTCTCCCTCTCCCTCTCCCTCTCTCTCAGCTCCCCACTCGCTCTCTCTCCCCCTCTCTTCTCTCTTTTCACTAGAGCGACAGAGACATCTGGTGAAGAAACACCGTAATCACTGGTGCGAGTTCAGAGAGGTGAAAAGCGGGGGGTGTGTCTCATTCTACAAATTTCTCGTAAAGTTAAACCACACAGACTATAAATAACTAACTCACTGGCTCTATCGAACCCGTAGGTTCATGGCCGCGCGGACATAAGCTGTCCATACATCCCTATCCTCAGCTAATATTTTCCAATCATTCATTGTATAATCTACTTCTCTCAAATCATTAATAATGTTATTCTCCCACCTCATTCTTGGTCTACCAATGAAGTGACTCGTGAATGTATGGATAACACTGAGCAATAAAAAATAAACTTTTTTTTGTCTCAGAAAGAAAAATAAGTGATTCTGATAGTATTTGTTCTCCTGAATTCAAATTTATGATATCGGTTTTTCTCCATCACGCAAGGTTTCCGAGAGACAGGCATTTATAATTTCACACACTTTAATATTTTCTACATTCGTAACTACACAATATTCGAACATTCGGACTCGCCTAGAAAGTAAAAAATGACGATTTTTTGCTATATTTCGCCTGTGGAGCATCACTCTTTATGGCCCAACAATAATCGGCCAGCATATTAAGATTCCATTTGCCTTGATATCTCTCTTCCATAGCTGAAATCATTTGAGTTAGCTCATTTGGTTTTAATTTACAATGGACAAAAGGACGAAAAAACGTTTATTAAAAAAATCATTTAAATCCAGGTCTCGAGGTAGTGTGCTGCCTTGTCACGCAGTGGGCCCGGGTTCGATCCCCGGTTGGGGCAGTTTTTCTGGGTGAGCTATTTATCGGGGGTTTTCCTCACCTGTAAGACAAATGTCAGGAAAACTTTAAGGCCCAAACGGTCCCCGAAATCACATTATCATCATCATCCTTCTCCGGTGTGGAAAGCAACGGGAAGCTACCACACCTACAATTCCCTAGTAAAGCTGCAAGCATAGCATGAAAATGCTAGTGAAGGACCTGCCATCGGACAGAATTACTATGGATGGATGGGATTGAAATTGAAATTAACAAAACTGTGGGTGATGGAGAAATTCCGAATACATATTTGAAAACACGATAAAAAAACTGCATTAAGTACAACTATTGGTACTCATGAGACAAAAATCATGTTGACCAATGTAATTAGGAAATCTCTCGTGGCATTACTAATGAACAAGATGTTGAAGAAGACGAAGAAGAAGAAGAAGAAAATCCCACAATTCCGACATGTTTTGTGGCAAGCTATAGTTAAACGGGATCGAGTTTTTATGTGGTGTTGCGACCGTGTACCTTCAGGTCTGCCTCTCACCCTCTTTGCCGATGGTATCCATTACAAAGTAAACATCCGTTATAATGATACATTGTTTATTTAAGATAATTAAATGACACCGAAGGTCAAGATAGTTTCCGTTTAACGCCGCTACAGATTTAATCCTCTTTTACTGACCTCGTCATAAATTCTACCAACTTACAAATCCACGGCCTACGAGAGCCTTCAGCTCACAAAATCCTTCAAACTACTTCCTTCCTCAATTCTAAATTTATGAATCAATTTCGTAGCAGGTATTTCGGCAGCCATTATGTTTTTAATACCTTATCAATGGTCAACTACAACATTTCGTTTGACCTTACGCATAGTTTTAACATGACATTCATTTATCCTGTCATACCAGTTAGGGTCAACACACACTCTGTTGAGTAACGTTAAAAAAATTGGACTAAAAGTAAACATAAATAAATAAATAATAGTTTTAAAAAACTAAAAGAACACGCTTTATTAGAAAACTAAAAAATGAGATATAATTTTAATTTCCAATATGCTTGGGATAAAATTAAAGTGGTCAACAAAAAAATCATCTCCAACACATATAGAATAAAACTAGAGTTATCAACAAAAAGAAAATAATTTTACCATCAAAAGCGTGGGGTGCTCTATATCAATTAATATATTTGATAATAAACAGATATTGGTAAAAGTAAGCTCTCTAAGAAAAAAATGCAAACATCATAAAAAGCACCCCACGCTTTTGATGGTAAAATTATTTTCTTTTTGTTGATAACTCTAGTTTTATTCTATATGTGTTGGAGATGATTTTTTTTGTTGACCACTTTAATTTTATCCCAAGCATATTGGAAATTAAAATTATTTTTCATTTTTTAGTTTTCTAATAAAGCGTGTTCTTTTAGTTTTTTAAAACTATTATTTATTTTTTAGTTTTAATATTTTACAGAATAAGATAAAAATGTAAATATCTTTGAATTCAATACTATTGTAGTATGAGCTAAAAGTAATACTCTTCTATAAAAAAAAACCTCCCAGCCGGATTTGAACCAGTGACGTATGGATTACTGAAATTACATACCACCAAGAGTTCACTGCTCTACCAACTGAGCTCTTACAACGATTGACTAAAAACTCGACAAGTCCGCAACCTATTATACCAGTTTTCATTTTTTTGATTTTCGGATGATTCTGACCAGGATTTTAGAAACAAAATATGAAATTATTGTATTGTCACGGGTCCTCTACACGTATACAAATTTCAAGTCGATCCAATGTTTCTAAGTGGGTGAAAATCGCGTTGAAAGATTCCGTTACATTGATACAAAAACACTTTTTTTTATTTTCTGATGATTATGGCCAGGATTTTAGAAAATAAATATGAAAGTATCACGTATCAAGTATACAAAGTTTCAAGTCGATCCAATGATTTTAAGTGGGTGAAAATCGCGTTGAAAGATTTCGTTACATAGATAGATAGATAGATACAGGTCAAGCTAATACGATAAAGCGTGTAAAAAGTAAATGTTTCTTTATTTATTCAATGCCGCCACATTGCCATTTCAACATTATGGTATTCTCTCCTGGCATGGCGTTATTGTAACACACTTGAGAGGTTGGAGCGCCTGGAAGGCTTTAATCTTGAAGAAGTGATTCTTTCCCCATGTTGTGGCGATGTTTAGAAGCAGCTAACTCTCTTCATTGCCCGATGTTGTAGTAACATTTTGAAGGATCGGTGTCCCAAAAAGAATTACTGGTTCAGGTTGGGTTTAATTTTCGGTAGAGCTGGATACTATTCTTAGGGTCGGAAGTTGGTACACTGGATAGGAAAACACTTTAAAAATCACTAAAAACTGTTTATTGTAGAAATATTTTCACATTTATTCACTTTGTAAAGTTCCCAGCAGATTAAGTAAATGTAGGTGGTATTATTATTCACCGTCAATTAAAATTAATTTCTTTTCTTTTCTTTTCTTGAATCAACTATTCTTCTTGTATTAAATATCACATTTTATCAGGAGAGCTGTTATTGATTCTATCCTTGATGAAAGTTGCATGCTGAATGAATAGGTAATTCTTTTATAATTTTAAAGAATATTATTACATTACATGATGTTATATTTTAAATTCTATTGGTTAATATAATGTTTAAATTTGATTTGTTAAATCAAAAAGTTAATTGTTTTAACATCCAATCAGAGTTTAGTATACTTTTATTTAAAAAAATGAATGAAAGTTAAGCAGGTGTTCTTATTACAGTTATAACAGAAAGCTTTATATTTCTGACAACAATGACATAAAACAATTTTAAAAGCATTATTTAGAAAGACTGTTATGTAATACAATTTCTTTAATTGTTACTGAGGCATTTTTATTCAACAATGAACAACAATGAATTATTTAGATGTTTTTCTTTATTTAAGTTATATTTAAATATTAAAAGAATTTTAAAATATAAAATTATTAACTTTAACTTCCATTACTTATTATGATATTAAAATCCTGCTATAATCTTCTTCTTCTTCTTCGGCTTTCCCCCACTTATAGGTTTGCCGTCTTCAGTTTCCATTTATCTCTATCATTCCAATCCCCCTCTTCCAAATTCCTATCATCCATTATAGTTCTGACGTAGATTTTCCATTTCCATCTTGGTCTGCCACGTTTATTTCTTCCAGAGGGTGACCACTGGTATATATTTTAGTCCATCTTTCATTTTCCATTCTTTGTACATGGCCATACCATTTAAGCGTTTGATTTTCAATCCTCTTAACAACAGATGTGGTAGCATTCATTTCTCTCCAAAGGAATTAATTTCTTATTTTATCCTGTCTTGTTTTTTGGAGGTTTGAGGCTTTAATACTAAATTTAATAAATATCTTAATGATGACCATTTAATGGGAGTCAGTGACCAATCACGTTTCAATGAATTTTGATTTACAACCAATCACAGTCGTGTTTCACCTCGCTATTAATCGAATTGTGTTTACCAAAAAAAAGAAAGCTCCTCCTTTTTAATATACTAAACAAGTCAGAGCATTATTTTGCAGTGACTGACTCTCTGACAAATACGTTGAATATAGCAAATAATGAACAGATTCCTTCGACCTACACATTTGATAATTGTGTGTTCAATAATTGTGTTTTTAAATAATGATTTTACTGAGTTGTTTCCGAAAAAAAATAATTAATTACCCATAATGTTGGTTATAATATACGCATTGATGTGTTTCATTTTTTCTCCACTAGAGTGCATTCTTACAATATTGCGATCCTATTTGGCAATAAATAATATGATCTAGTTGCAGTGGATGAACAAATGAAACATAACCTCACATTTCTCATTTCTTTTCGAACATCGCCGTTTACATTAAATATATAAATATTTTTAAATAACTGGGAAAACGCCCAGTTGGTAGACCAAGAATGAGATGGGAGAATAATATTAATTATGATTTGAGAGAAGTAGATTATACAGGGAATGATTGGAAAACATTAGCTAAGGATAGGGATGTATGGAGAGCTTATGTCCGCGCGGCCATGAACCTACGGGTTCGATTCTGCCAGTGAGTAAGTATGATGAGGAGGGATATAAAGGACACTGTAAGCTATCTAGAGAATTTTATACTATTAACGGATTACTACAAGGCTGTTGTGTGCTTACTTACTCACTGGCACTATCGAACCCGTAGGTTCATGGCCGCGCGGACATAAGCTCTTCATACATCCCTATCCTGAGCTAATACTTTCAAATCATTATCATAAGTAATGCCACGAGTGATTTCCGAATTATCGATAAATTCACGACTCACGAAGTGAGGAGTGAATTTATCTAGATAATTTGGAAATCAAGAGTGACATTTGTTAGGACTATTTAACGAATAAAATTAAGCTGTTTACTCACAAATCATTATTTAACTATAGTTATTTTAAAATATTTATATATTTAATGTAAACGGCGATGTTTGAAAACAAATGAGAAACGTTTGGTACGCTTCATCTGCTTCATTTGTTTATCACTGCAACCAGATCATACCTATTTATTGCCAAAGGAACGCACATATTGTAAGAATGCTCTCTAGTGGAGAAAAATGAAACACAATCAAACTGTAATATTAATTCATTTCTGATGTTGTATGATGTAAATATGACAATTATATTTTTCTGGATTATTACCTGGGAAAAAATACATTTAAGAAAGTGGTTTCTTTTTTTGGTGGTATAATCAATTGCTACAAATGTTTTTATATTAACTCCTGCAAGCGCTATGTGTTGACATCCATGCACTATATAGCCTATACATCTGGTATCCGTATTTCTTAGAGAACTCTATGTTACAGAGTCAGTCACTGCAAAATAATGGTCAGACCTGTTCAGAATATTAAAAAGGAGGAGCTTTCTTTAATATGGCAATTATAACACTGATAAATATTTCGTGAAACACGACTCTGATTGGTTGTAAAACAGAAATCATTGAAACGTGATTGGTCATTGAGTCCCATTTGGGGCATGAGTTAAATAGCCTGTATAATCTACTTCCCTCAAATCATAGTTAATGTTATTCTCCCACCTCATTCTTGGTCTACCAACTGGGCTGTTTCTGTGTGCTACCATTATTATTTAAAATATTTACAGAAGTTTGCCTAAGAAAGTTGAGTAGAAAATGTGAACCAACGGGAATTCCAAATAATCGACAATATGTGGTACACCAACTGTTATTTGCGGACGACCAAGTGGTGACGCATCAGGACACGGAAGATGCAGATACATGATAAGGAAATTAACTGAAGAATGGAAGGAACGGGGTTTAAATATGGATATTAAGAAAACGGAATATTCGCGACAGAAATGGAGAATGAACGGAAATTACAAATGTGAAAATGTGGAATTTAGAAAGTTGATGAATTCAAATATTTAGGGTCAGTTTTAGAATCAGATGGGAAAAGTTATAGCGAAATTGAGAAAAGAATTACTGAAGGCAAAAAAGTAATTTGAACGTAAAATCAATGTAAACATATTGTAAATAGAACAAATATGTTGATTACTACAAAGTGTTAACGTGGTGCAGAGACCTGGACTGTAGGCAACAGAGATGCATTTTTGGTGAAGGGCAGCAACAAAATCAAGAAAGGGCATAATTTGGAACCAGAAAATTAGCGAATTTTAAACATAATATTATAGAAGAAATAGAAGAATGTAGATAGAAATGGTATGGACATTTGAAGAGGATGGAGAATAATAGAATCCCAAGAATGATGCTGGATTGGAATGGTAAAGGCAGGAGGAGGATTGGGTTGAAGCAAGGAGATGCACTACCTCCTCTACTATTTAATTTTGTACTAGAGCATACCGTTAGATCTTTAGAGAATGAGGAAGGCTTACAACTCAATGGTATTAATAAGCTGTTAGTTTATGATAATGATGCACACACTATTGAGTAGCACTAAGAAATTAGGACTGGAAGTAAATATCAATAAAACTAAATATATGGTCACACGTAGAAATTCATTATTTAATGGAAATTGACAGCTAATGACAAATGAGGGAAATTTTGAGGAAGTGGCTGAATTCAAATACCTAGGAACAATAATCACAAATAGGAATGAGATGCACAAAGAAATTAAACATAGGCTCAATTCTGGAAATGCGTGCTATTATGTATTGCAAAGACTCTTGACGTCCCAACTCCTTTCAAAAAACGTTAAACTGAAAATATATAAAACTATTATTCTCCAGTTATATTATATGGGTGCGAAACATGGACTCTTACTTTAAGGGAGGAAAGGAGATTACAAGTATTTGAGAATAAAGTACTTAGGAAAATTTTTGGACCAAAGAGAGATGAACAGACAGGTGAATGGAGAAGACTACATAAGAATGAACTACATGGTCTTTATAGGAAGCCAGATATAATAAGAACAGTTAAGTCTCGTAGACTGCGATGGGCAGGACATGTTGCACGTATGGGGAATGAAAGACGTGCATGGAAGCTTCTTGTAGGAAAGCCAGAGGGAAAACGCCCAGTTGGTAGACCAATAATGAGGTGAAAGAATAGCATTAACAATGATTTGAGGGAAATATATTATATAGGGAATGATTTGAAAACGTTAGCTCAGGATAGGGATGTATGAAGAGCGTATGTCCGCGCGGCCATGAACCTACGGGTTCGATAGTGCCAGTGAGTTAGGTAGTTACCAAGCCAATTTTTAATCATATTATAGGCTTTTATTATAGTTATTATTGATATTATTATTATTATTATTATTATTATTATTATTATTATTATTATTATTATAGCAGCAAGATGTTCAAAATTAAACAAAACAAGAAATACTGTCATAAGAGAAAATATGAATGTTGGTTATTCAATAGTAGATTATATACGGTATAAGCAATTAAATTGGTATCGGCACGTACGGCGAATGCAAGAAGAAAGATTACCCAGGAAAACATTGGAATGGTGTCCACTTGGAAGAAGGAGGAGAGGAAGACCTCGAAACTCGTAGATGCAAGGAATAAGAACTGGAGTAAGAACAAGAGGACTGGAGGACATGGAGTGGATGGATAGAGACGAGTGGAGAAGAAAAATAAAATTTTAGGCACAGAAACATGTGTAAACATTAAAATTCTGTATATAAATAAAATTATTATTATTACTATTTTTTTTCTTTCCCTTGCAAACGCTATATTATGTAGCCTGTACCCATTATGTAGAATAAATCAACATGTAGATAATTCATAAACGGAACAGGGAACTCTTGCCTAAACCAGGAAGTGAAGAAGAAGATAATTCATAATTGTTATTACATGTATAATTTAACCTGATGAAGTGGAAAAGAAGACCTTACGGCCTTAACTCCATCAGGTAAAGTCAATAAATAAATAAATACATTATTAATATATAACACAATTGTGAAGAGTATTTCATCATATGATGCGGAAACATGGTCATTGAAGCAAAAACACAGAAATAAATTATGATTATTAGTCACAGAAATTGACTTTTTAAGAAGATCGGCAAGAATATCTAAATTAGATAAATAATTTAAAATAATACAATAATAGAAATTATGAATGTAAAAAACGATATTGTACAATAAATTGAATAAATCCAACTATGTTGGACATATAATGAGAAGGAGGGACACACAGACAAACGAAGTATTGAAATAGACACCTCCTGGAAAAGCGAAACGTGGTAGACCAAAGTCAACGCGGGTAAAGAGAATTCAAGACAACATGAAGAAGAGAAATATGACAGAAACAGACATGCAAGACCTGGAAGTGTGGAAGAAAAAAAAACGTATATTTTGGTTGTGGATACCTGTGTAAATAACAGGAACAATTCTCAAATAAAATAAATAAAAGAGTAAATAAAACACTCTTAAAACATGCTTATATCAAAATTATTTTGAATTTAATAACACATTGTACATAGCTAAAGATCATTTGATTATGGGTGATCCGTTGAGCCCTCTTTTGGCAGATATTTTTATGGATGACTTAGAAAAAACCATACATAAGAATGTATTAGCTAGAAATGTTCTATTTTGGTATCGTTATGTAGATGATGTCATAGCAGGCTTCACAGGAACCAAAAGACAATTGAATTCCTTTTTAAATTTTATTAATAACATTCACAGAAGTATTAATTTCACAATGGAATTAGAAACAAATAATAGTATAAATTTCTTGGATTTATCAATAAAACACATTGATAATAAGTTTGAGTTTGGTATCTTTCACAAACCATCTCATACTGATACCACTATCCATAGTTCTTCTCTTCACACCATAGGGGATAGCTCATAAGATGGTCAGCCTTTAATAGTTACAATTCATAGACTTTTAAATATCCCTCTTTCACACACCCTTTGACTAGGGTATGGTTAAGGGTGATTTGAATATTATGAAACATTTGGCTGTTATAAATGGCTACGACCCCCGAAATTATAGAATATTTAATTAAGAAAGGTCATTAACAAAAAGCAATTAACAAGGTTTTTTTCCTTTACACAAGAAAAACACAACATATGTCGTAATGGGTCATACATAGGCCCACGTTTCAATAAAAATATCTAAACACTTGGGGGTTAAAAAATGGAACATTAAGGTGGCGTTAAAAACTAATTAAACTCTAACTACCTAACTAACTCACTGGCACTATCGAACCCGAAGGTTCATGGCCGCGCGGACATAAGCTCTCCATACATCCCTATCCTGAGCTAATGCTTTCCAATCATTACCTGTATAATCTACTTCCCTCAAATCATAGTTAATGTTGTTCTCCCACCTCATTCTTGGTCTACCAACTGGGCGTTTTCCCTCTGGCTTTCCTACAAAACTCTACAAAATATAATAAAAAACAATAAAACCAAAACAAAAAAAGAAAAATTATCAGGTGTATATAAATTGAAGCGTGGCACATGTGACAATGTCTATATAGGACAAACTGGTAGACCTTTTATCTCTCGGATAAAGGAACACATGAGAGCATATAGCAGAAATTTAGAAAATTCAAAATATGCTAACCACCTATTCCAATTTAATCATTGTTTCCATCCAAATTTTGAAATTTTACATGTTTGTGATAAGGGTAAGAAGTTGGATGATCTTTTGATCTTTTGGAGGCTGTAGAAATAAATAAATTGAAAAGTAGTAACAAACTGTTAAATTCTCAACTTGATTTGAATGAATCCCCTTTGTTAAATTTAAAAATTTAAATAAATATTGTTGTATTGTTGCTTAGATCAGTTGGAACACAATTCATAATTTGTTAACATTTGTAAAACTACGTTTTATTTTTATTTAATTAATAGATATGGATTTTCATCAAGTAAACACCAACTCAATTGATTATTAAATAAAATAAGTTGGTTTGTTAGTTAGGCCTATATGGTCATTTTCGGTGCCTGCTATGTAGAATCCATACAAAATAGTAAAAAATTTCAAAAATACTTTCGTGAGGACGTCATCGATAGGCTCTTTCTTAATTCGATAAATGTGGTAGATAAAAGTCCAAGTGACGCGGTACCTCGCAAAGAATTTGAATTGAATGGCGTCTCACGGACAGCGGTTAAACACATTATTATGTTGTGATTTACTTTTGCTTGTTTTATCAAGGCGTTCGTGTTGTTTTCTTCCTGTTTTCTTTGTCACCGTTCTATCCCTTCTACCTCATCTATATATGTGCTAGACTCCCGTATTACTTTCCCTTACCTGCAGCTTCTCGGGAGAATGCAAGTAAGAATCATTCTCGCCGCTGTATTCGACCGGTCCACTCACCAGCCCAGTCTCCAGTTCAAACGTTATCATCAGTTCTTAAAAAGTAATCGCACTTTTTATTGATTTATTGATAAATTTTAATAACTCTTGTAATTAATTAGTGGATAATTTAATATTTGTGACTGTGAACAAGACTGATTTAAAAACAAGAAGAGACTTTAGTGAAAAGTGGATATAAAAAAGGTGTTAGTGAAAAAAAAAACTTAGATTTTTTGTGATTTCGAGAATATAGTGAAGATAAACAAATATTGACATGCGGTGCTGACAATAATTTGCCATCCTATTAGAAACAAATTTTCGTTGAAGCTTCTCTACTTAATTAAAGGTAAGATTTACCATAATTAATTTAAGGGGAAACAAAAATTGCGAAGACAAAAAAAAAGCTGGTTTTAATAAAAAAAATTAGAAGTAGTTGAATTTAAATACCTAGGAACAATAATTACAAACAGGAATAAGATGCACAAAGAAATTAAACATAGGCTCAATTCTGGAAACGCGTGCTATTATGCATTGCAGAGACTCTTGATGTCCCAACTCCTTTCAAAAAACGTTAAACTGAAAATATATAAAACTATTATTCTACCAGTTATATGGTAGACAAATACCAACTAGAGAGTATAACTGTCACAGAATTGATGACTATACCAGGATTCTTAGCCAATTTTTGGAATTCCTTACATTTGGACAGGGTGTATCTTTCTAAAATTGCCATCGCTGCCATTAGATTAATTTCAATTTGTTTGTATTGAAAGCCTATGTTTTCCCTTTACAGAGATTTTAGGCGCTCTCCCCCTACAGGGCAAAATTTTATCCATAATAATTCAGTTACACTTGTTTTCGTGTAGATGTCATTTTGAGTGGTACGTGGTCAGCGTTCCGCCTCATACTGACATCTAGGAAACCAAGGTAGTACTAGGACGGGAAAATTCGGTAAATTTTGGTTAGAGGCCTTTTCATTCAGGCTTAAGGATTTTTTACGAGCCTTAAAATCTTCAGACTCGGGACCCACGGCTTAAAGTCCCTCCCGGAGGACTCGCTCCTTGGATTTTTCCGTCCTAAAAAATCCATCGACACCGGCCGGGTTTGAACCCGCGACTCTTGGGACCAGAGGCAAGGAGCATAACCACTAGTCCACCGCGGCGGACTAATTTAAATTTTAAGAAACCATATTTACAAAATTTCTACTTTATAGTATGTATACTTCAATTAGGCCTACAATTTGAATTTTTTTTTAAATGTATTTCATCAATTCGAAAAATTAATTGTCTGTATCACTTTGACCCAGAGGCAATCCTCTAATGAGGAAAGTTGTATATATAAGAGACGAGAAAATATTACGAGTATTTGAGAATAAAAGTTCTTAGGAAACAAATTGGACCAAAGCGAGATAAGCAGACAGGTGAATGGAGAAGACTACATAACAGCGAGCTACATTATTTGTATGGGAAACTAGATATGATAAGAACAGTTAAGTCTTGTTGACTGAGATGGGTAGGATATGTGGAACGAATGAGGAATGAAAGAGGGGCTTGGAAATTTCTTGTAGAAAAACCAGAGGGTAAACGTCGAGTTGGTACATCAAGAATGAGGTGGGAGAATAACATTAACTATGATTTGAGGGAAGTAGAATATACAGAGGATGATTGGACAACATTAGCTAAGGATAGTGATAAATTGAAAACTTACGTTCGCACGGCCATGAACCTGCGGGTTCGATAGTTTCAGTGACTTAGTTAAAAATGCATTTTCTTTAAAAAATATATATGAATTTTATATATCTTAAACCATTATGCCTCAATTAATAAATATATGATTCCTGGAAAACTTAGTTAAAAATGCATTTTCTTTAAAAAAATATGCATTTTATATATCTTAAACCATTCAGCTCAAATTAATTAATAAATTATTCCTGAAAAAATCACCCCTATTCATGCACTTTTCTCAAGAATTACTCCAGGTAACAAAGTAACTACATTGGTTCTATCGAACCCTTAGGCTCAGGACCGCCAGGCATAGGTTACTATTGTGAGCTGATGCTTTCCAATTATCCCGTGTAAGCCTATAATTTACCTGGGCGCTATCGTTCCGGTTTTGCTACCATAATGTTCCATGCCTCTCTTTCAGTCCCTATTCGTGCCACATTTCCAGCCTATGGCAGTGTACGAGACTGAACAGTTCTTATTATATCTAACTTCCCATAAAGACTATGTAGCTGACTGTTATGTAATTTTCTCCATTCGCCTTACTCCACGTAGGAGTTTCTAATTTTCAGGTATTTTATAGCGTATGCGATGAAGCTCCAATAGCAGATTCGGTAAAACATTTATTAAAAAAGCATACTTTCATAAGTAATTTTAGGAGAGGTAATCCATCCATAGTAATTCTGCCCGAAGGCAGGTCCTTCACTGCAATCATAGCATTTTCATGCGATGCTTGCAGCTTTACTAGGGAATTGTAGGTGTGGTAGCTTCCCGTTGCTTCCCACACCTGTGAAGGATGATGATGATAATAAGGATGAAGATGATGGCCATATGATTTCGCGGACCGTTTGGGCCTTAAAGTTTTCCTGACATTTGTCTTATAGGTGAGGAAAAACCTCACCCAGAAAAACTGCCCCGACCGGGGATCGAACCCGGGGCCCGCTGCGTGACAAGGCAGCACGCTACCTCGAGACCACAGCGGTGGATAATAATGTTTCGAATTTAAAATTCAATCATACCCTGTACTTAAAATAAAACTCGAACACAAGATTTGTACATAAATTTATTTCAGTTACGTGGATGTAAAACTTGGCTTTTTAACTTTAAGGTAGAAGAATATATTACGATTATTTTTTAATAAAGTTCTTAAAAACATTTTTGGAACGAACAGAGATGAACGGATAGGTGAATGGAAAAACTACACAACACTGAGATTTATGGAAAATAAGATGCAATAGCAACGGTTAAATATCATAGACTGAAATGGGCAGGACATGTGACACGAATGGGGAATGAAAAAGGGGAATGGAAAATTATTGTAGGAAAACCAGAGGGAAAACGTCCAGTTTGTAGACCAAGAATGGGCTGTGAAAATAATATTAACCGGTAGCGTAGTGGTTAAGGCAATGAGCTACAAGCCGGAGGGTCGAGGGTTCAAGTCCCTTTGGGGTCAGGATTTTTAAACTGACCCAAACCCTCTGGCGGCACTATGGCCCTGGGGTCGACTCAGCCTCTAACGGAAATGAGTACCAGACGCTTGTTCTGGGGTAAAGGCGGCCGTCACGCAGGGCTGACAACCCGGCTGACATAAAGTGCCGATTGTCTGGAAAAAGTGGGAGCCTATTATTATCGTATCATTATTGTTATTACCCTATAAAATGTTGTTTGTACATGACATTTACATTGCTACATTATTGTATCTTTAACTGTTTATAATTAGTATAGTGTATATCTATATTTGTCAAATATTTATTTGTATTTGTGCTGGTTGAGTGGAAGAGAAGGCCTTATGGCCTTAACTCTGCCAGAATAAATAAAGTATTATTATTATTATTATTATTATTATTATTATTATTATTATTAAATAACAAGAGGGGAAAACGCCCAGTTGGTAGATCAAGAACGACGTGGGAGAATAACATTAACCGTGGTTTGGGGAATTAGATTATACTGAGATGATTTGAAAACTTTAGTTCAGGATAGCGATATATGGAAAGTTTATGTTCTTGCGGTCATTAAACTACGGGTTAGATAGTTCCTGTTGAATTAGAAGTTCCACGCCTCTCTGTACAAGAAACAAGTAAACGAGTTTGCTTAAATTGGACGTCGCCGTTTTAAAACTGAGAAAATTACAGAGTTTACGTTAAGTGGGTAAGAAATACTGGGATCATAGCGTGCATTAACCACGAATCGTGTTGAGTTAATTTCCGCCATCGTTTACGAACTCCATCCATTTGTTCTGCCAAGTTGGTTCGTATGGAATAACCAGAATAATAAAAGCGCCTCTAACAGGATGTCTTAAATTATATCCAACAGGACTCGATTTCTTTTTGTCCCAAGGAAAACTCTTCAAGTGTCACATCCTTTCAACACTACGTAACTAAGTATCCTGATTCTAGTGACTAATTAACTCATGCCCCAAATGGGAGTCAACGACCAATCACATTTCAATGATTTCTGTTTTGCAACCAATCACAGTCGTGTTTCACCAAATATTTATCAATGTTAAATTTACCACATTAAAGAAAGCTCCTCTTTTTTAATATTCTGAACAGGTCTGACCATTATTTTGCAGTGACTGAGCCCGCGAGAAATACGGCTACCAGATTGTATATATAGTGCATGAATGTCAACACATGCCGCATGCGGGAGTTAATATAAAAACATTTGTAGCAATTGATTATACCACCAAAAAAAGAAACCACTGTTTGCACTTTCTTAAATGTATTTTTTCCCAGGTAATAATACAGAAAACATGTAATTGTCATATTTACATCATACGACATCAGAAATGAATTAATATACAGTTTGATGTGTTTCATTTTTTCTCCACTATATCATCATCAATTGCAGGCATGGATTAGGCCATGGGCCTGTTCCGCTTCAGGATAGAAATTGATCCCTCCATCTCTTCTTAGGTCTTCCTGGGTCTCTTCGCCCTGTGGGTCTGTAGTTCAATAGCTGCAGAGATAGTCTATTGTTTGGCATTCTAAGAAGGTGTTGATGCCAATTATTTTTATATTTTTGAATGGTTTCAGTTATTGCTGGTGTGTTGAGAGCTTCATTACGCATGTGGTCATAAAGCGTATAACCCGCTAAAGGTCTTAATAACTTCATTTCCGCAGCTACTATCCTATTTAATTTACCTGTAGTAAGAGTCCAGGTTTCAGAACCATGAGGTAGAGTTGGAAGAGTCATTGTTTTATAAAATTTTAGAATTGTATCTGGGCGTACTTTTCGGAAAATAATGTTTTTTATTGTTCCTATAAGTTTTTGAAATTTGACTAATTTTATGTCTGTCTTTACATGTGTCGTAGGAAAGATTGCAGCCAAGATAAGTAAAGTTATTAACTTGTTCTATTATATTGTTGTTAATAATTTGTAAAACTATTAATCTAACAGTTATATTATATGGATGCGAAACATGGACTCTTACTTTAAGGGAGGAAAGGAGATTACGAGTATATGAGAATAAAGTTCTTAGGTACATTTTTGGATTAAAAGAGAGATGAACAGACAGGTGAATGGAGAAGACTACATAACAGTGAACTACATAATCGTTATAGGAAGCCAGATATATTAAGAACAGTTAAGTCTCGTAGACTGCGATGGGCAGGACATGTGGCACGAATGGGGAATGAAAGACTTGCATGGAAGCTTCTTGTAGGAAAACCAGAGGGAAAACGCCCAGTTGGTAGACCAAGAATGAGGTGGGAGAATAACATTAACTATGATTTGAGGGGAATAGATAATACAGGGAACGATTGGAAAACATTAGCTCAGGATAGGGATGTATCCGCGCGGCCATGAACCTACGGGTTCGATAGTGCCAGTGAGTAAGTAAGTAAGTGTACATTAATTTGGTGTATTTATTATGGTTTAGGCAGCGTAAGCCATTTAAGTGTCCAAAAAGCGACGTTTTACTGCACCGAAACCCCCTTTCTTTTTACTGACCTTATAGTGCGTAGGGTAATATATTTAAAACAATAAAAGTTGTACCTGGGGTGGTAATCTCCTTTCCTCCCTTGTAGTGTAAGAGTCAATGTTTTACATCTATACAATAACAGCACGCATTTCCAGAATTGAGCCTATGTTTAATTTTGTTTGCACAATTGACCTTGTTTTTTTCGTCTTTGATCCGAGGCTTGATCCTTGGGACTGCGAGCAATATATAAGATACACCTTGAAGTGGGTTGCTGGCCCCTTATTCGTGGTTTTCCCCTAGGCCGACTGTCTTCACCCAGCTCCAGAGTTCAGCCTGCCCCGTTTTATTTCGGAGTTGTCTCTCCTAGATGGGTTGTCTTGCAGGACTAAAGAACCTCATCCGCCAGTTTGTAGAGTTGCCTCTTCCGTCAGGTGCACCGTACCGAAGGACTCCAGCTGGAGTTACTCCTCCTTACTTACTTACTCACTCACTGGCACTATCGAACCCGTAGGTTCATGGCCGCACGGACATAAGTTCTCCATACATCCCTATCCTGAGCTAATGCTTTCCAATCATTCCCTGTATAATCTACTTCCCTCAAATCATAGTTAATGTTGTTCTCCCACCTCATTCTTGGTCTACCAACTGGGCGTTTTCCCTCTGGCTTTCCTACAAGAAGCTTCCATGCAAGTCTTTCATTCGCCATACGTGCAACATGTCCTGCCTATCGCAGTCTACGAGACTTAACTGTTCTTATTATATCTGGCTTCCTATAAAGACCAGGTAGTTCATTGTTATGTAGTCTTCTCCATTCACCTGTCTGTTCATCTCTCTTTGGTCCAAAAATTTTCTTAAGTACTTTATTCTCAAATACTTGTAATCTCCTTTCCTCCCTTAAAGTAAGAGTCCATGTTTCGCACTCATATAATATAACTGGTAGAATAATAGTTTTATATATTTTCAGTTTAACGTTTTTTGAAACTCTAGTGTCCCGCTATTGTATAAAGTCCTAACATTCCATGTTCCTAGGAACATGTCCCTGTGTTTGAGCCTTTGGCATGGGTTCCCTGAAGTAGTCCCCGCCCGGAAAACCGAATGGGGGACTATTTGACCTCCGGAAAATTTTACCCCAGTTGAACCAATGTCCGCATTTCTTGACGGTTGTATTTTTACGGTGAAAGATCGTCACTCTTTCGACCAAGATCCTTTTTTGTCTGGCTTATCACCTTCGACCAGTCCGGCATGGGTAACCCTATCGGCAGCAATGCTACCGCCGGCATAGCTCTCAGGATCATTTAAGCACGCAAGCCACTCCACCACGACAAGGTAAAGATACCATTACTCCTCCATCTCACCCTTTTTCAACCTGGCTTGGGACAGGCTTTGAAAAAAGAACTAAAGAAGATATACCAATGGACGGGAGAAGAACAAGAGGAAGACCAGCCAAGAGATGGATAGACAGTAAATGCACATCCAGTACGTCTTCCTCCGAGGAGTGATTTTGGAGATAAACAGGATGAAAATCCTACGAATTATGTTTAAGAAGAAGAAGAAGAAGAGAATTGGATATCTTATAAAAATCTACTAAAAGGCCCTCGACAGCTTTTCTATAGTTTACGGATAACTCACAATAACCATTTTGTCTTCCAGCTCATTGATGCCAAGATGAGACGCCGGGTAATCAGTATGGGGTAAATATATACATATTAACCTTTAAATTGGCAAAACACAAATTTCTTCTGTTAGATATTTGAATGTGGCGGACCGCAGTGAAAACGAAAGCTTGTGTAACTGTTACTATTAGGTCATCATCATCATCATAGTACATTCACGAATTTAGGCCATTTGTTGACCTGTTTCGGCCTCAAGAGAAACACCATCCAGAAGTCTTTTGATTGGACGTCCTGGTCTTCTTCTTCCTGCAGGTTGATATCTTAACATTTGTTTGGGTATTCTGTGATCTTCCATTCGATGAACATGTTGCATCCATCTTGACTTATAATCAGAAATTTTGTTTTCTAAAGATTCCATGTGTAATTCTTCTAAGATGTCTTCATTTTTTTTGTGATCTAGTAGTGTGTATCCTGCAGTCCTCCGAAGATATCTCATTTCAGCAGATCTAAGTCTCTGTATATCCTTCTGTTTCAACGTCCATACTTCGCTACCATACAAAAGAGTTGGAAGAGCCAGTGTTTTATACACTTTCAGTCTTGAATGCATTTGGACTAACTGTGGCTTAAAGATAGAATTTATTAACCCTAAAATTCTTAAAAATTTAGATATTTTTGCATTTACATCCTTTTCTTCTTCATATGAGATATTGCATCCTAGATATGTAAAATTATTCACCTGCTCCAAAATGTTATCGTCCAGTACAATTTTACTTCTGACAGGATCTACACCTTGAAATGCCATAATTTTTGTCTTTTCTGTAGATATCTTTAATCCATATTCTTCTGTAATTTTGTTAAGTTCATACAGACCTTTCTGTAGATTATCTTCGGAATTTGCTATTATTATTTGGTCATCTGCAAACAATAGGGTGTTTAATTTTCTATTTTCTGATATTCGTATTCCAAATTTATGTATATTGTATAATTAGACACACATTTAAGTGGTTTATTATTGCTCGTTTTCTTCTGATTTGTTTAAAATATTAAATTAATTAAACCAACTGATGTATCCAAAAGGAAACATTACGAATTTAAGGGTTAATTACGATACAAATTTATAATTATCGTTTATTTTTACTTATTGAAGTAAACATAGAAACACATTTCATATATTTAGGCGTAGCAGCCGCCGCCGGGTATTAGCTAGTAACTTATACATTATTTATATAGGCCTAATGTATTTATATAGGCCTACAACTCAATGGCATTAATAAGCTGTTAGTTTATGCTGATGATGTAATACTATTGGCTGATAGCGAGGAGATACTAAAGGACAACACGCACACACTACTGAGTAACGCTGAGAAATTCGGACTGGAATTAAACAATGCCAAAAATAAACATATGTGTACCCTCATTGAAATACATTATACAATGGAAATGGATAGTTAATGGAAATGAGAAAATGTTTGAAGAAATGACTGAATTGAAATACCTAAGAACAATAATTACAAACAGGAATGAGATGCACAAAGAAATTAAACATAGGCTCAATTCTGGAAATGCGTGCTATTATTCATCACAGGGACTCTTGTCGTTCCAACTTCAAAAAACGTTAAACTGAAAATATACTTACTTACTCACTGGCACTATCGAACCCGTAGGTTCATGGCCGCGCGGACATAAGCTCTCCATACATCCCTATCCTGAGATAATGTTTTCCAATCACTCCCTGTATAATCTGCTTCCCTCAAATCATACTTAATGTTGTTCTCCCACCTCATTCTTGGTCTACCAACTGGGCGTTTTCCTTCTGGCTTCCTACAAGAAGTTTCCATGCACGTCTCTCATTCCCCATACGTGCAACATGTCCTGCCTATCGCAGTCTACGAGACTTAACTGTTCTTATTATATCTGGTTTCCTATAAAGACCATGTAGTTCATTGTTATGTAGTCTTCTCCATACACCTGTCTGTTTGAGACTTTGGCATGGGTTCCCTGAAGTAGTCCCCGCCCGGAGAACTGAATGGGGGACTATTTGACCTCCGGAAAATTTTACCCCAGATGAACCCATGTCCGCATTTCTTGCCGGTTGTATTTTTACAGTGAAAGATCGTCACTCTTTCGACCAAGGTACTTTTTTTCGCCTGGCTTATCACCTTCGACCAGTCCGGCATGGATAACCCAATCGGCAGCAATGCTACCGCCGGCATAGCTCTCCACCACGACAATGTAAAGATACCATGGAGGGACTGAAAATATATAAAACTGTTATTCTCCCAGTTATATTATATGCAAGACAAATATGGACTCTTACTTTAAGGGAGGTGGAAAGATTACGAGTATTTGAGAATAAAAGTTCTTATGGAAAAAATTGAGCCAAAGAGAGATTAATAGACAGGTGAATGGAGAAGACTACATAACAGTGAGCTACATGATCTTTATGGGAAACCAGGTGATATAAGAATAGTTAAGTCTTGTTGACTGGGATGAGCAGGACATGTGGCACGAATTAAAGGACGGAACGAAACTCCTTGTAGGAAAACTATAAACGTAAGTTGATAGTAGGCAGGATAAGTATGAGGTGGAAGAATAACATTAATCATGATTATACAGGGGATGATAGTTCAGGATAGGCCTCTGCTCTTGCGGTAAAAAATATAGTATAAATAATCAATTGAGTTGGTGTTTACTTGATGAAAATCCTTATTTATTAATTAAATAAAAATAAAACGTAGTTTTATTTGATTTTCATATTTATTATATAATTCAGTGACAGCTGTTTCGGTACACTGTGCCTTCTTCAGACATGTTAACAAATTATGAATTGTGTTCCAACTGATCTAAGCAACAATACAACAATATTTATTAAAAATTTTTAATTTAACAAAGGAGATTCATTCAAATCAAGTTGAGAATTGAACAGTTTTTTACTACTTTTAAATTTATTAATTTCTACAGCCTCCAAAAGATCTAACTTCTTACCCTTATCACAAATATGTAAAATTTAAAAATTTGGATCGAAACAATGATTAAATTGGAATAGGTGGTTAGCATATTTTGAATTTTCTAAATTTCTGTTATATGCTCTCATGTGTTCCTTTATCCGAGAGATAAAAGGTTACCAGTTTGTCCTATATAGACATTGTCACATGTGCCACACTTCAATTTAGATACACCTGATAATTTTTCTTTTTTTGTTTTGGTTTAATTTTTTTTATTATATTTTGTAGAGTTTTATTAGTTTTAAATGCCACATTAATGTTCAACTTTTTAAAGTGTTTAGATATTTTATTTGAAAGTGGGCCTATATTTGTGATAAGGGTAAGAAGTTAGATCTTTTGGAGGCTGTAGAAATTAATAAATTTAAAAGTAGTAAAAAAACTGTTAAATTCTCAACTTGATTTGAATGAACCCCCTTTGTTAAATTAAAAAATTTAAATAAATATTGTTGTATTATTGCTTAGATCAGTTGGAACACAATTCATAATTTGTTAACATGTCTGAAGAAGGTACAGTGTACCGAAACAGCTGTCACTGAATTATATAATAAATATGAAAATCAAATAAAACTACGTTTTATTTTGATTTAATTAATATATATCATAAACATCGTGGAAAAGACAGGTATAAAAATCTGACTTCTAGGACATAAAGAAAGTGATAAATGACCGTGACTGGAGAAGAAGGATAAGTGCATTGTAAACACATGCATTTCTCACGGATTTCGTTATCAATATTAATGACTGTTGAACCAATTTATTGTATTATATTCATAAACGTATTAATATTACCAATTACATGATATCATTTCCACTGCCCTCAATTCTCTCCACTTTCAATTAATTACCACTTATGTAAATTGTTCACTTTCGAAACTCAATTCCTTTCAATATCTCTCTAAACAATGCACCGCATACTCTAATTATAGCGTGGAACGACACCTTGTCTGATGGACGACAGTTCGAAAACACACCAAAAATTACATCATCAAACCTTAGGACACAGATGGCATTATAGTGGAGGAGGACTAATTGGCATGATTTCTGCTATCCTTGTCTAGAGAACTGTTCTTCCACCCTTTGCAAAACACAATGGGCTACCCTTGTAAAATTACTTAGAAATGCTAGAAATACTCCCCCCCCCCCCCCCCACTTTCGTCCAGTCACTTTTGTGTCAGGTAATTTTTGTCAGTGGCGACTGGTTCAGAGTGCTCTGTTAAAAGTGACTGCAGAGCGTGTGAAAAGATTGAAGAGTCATATTGGCAGCAGACGGTTTAATGGACGTAATTAGTGATCGGTTTGAAATAAATTTAGACGATACCGACGAGGATGAAAATGAAAATGAAGACATAGAAACTTGGCAGGAAGAATGTTTAGAAGAAGGGAATGCCACCACTGATCTATGTTCACTACAGGGAGTGTCTGCCCTACCGCTGTCACCGTGAAGAGATATGCGTATGAGTGAGAAAGAAGATGGTGAGAACTCTTTCTCTTTCTAAAATATTCTAGACAAGTTAGCCCTCATGGACTATAGCATTATATCATTTTTATAACTATTATCATCATGTCCACCGCTGTGGTCTCGAGGCAGTGTTCTGCCTTTTCACACAGCGGGCCCGGGTTCGATTCCCGGTCGGGGCAGACTCCTGGGTGAGTATTTTTTTTCGGAGTTTTTCCTCACCTGTAAGACAAATGTCAGGAAGCTTAGAGCCCAACGGTCCTCGAAAATCATCCGGCCATCATCATCATCCTTATCATTACCATCATCATCCTTCACGGTGTGGAAAGCAACGGGAAGCTATCACAGCTATAATTCCCTAGTAAAGCTGCAAAGCATAGCATTAAAATGCTATGATTGCAGTAGAAAACCTGCTCTCTGCCATAATTATATCTACAATGTACTATGATTGCATTATTATTATTATTATTATTATTATTATTATTATTATTCATCCAGGGTTTATCCGGTTTCATCAAAGTTAGAATTGTTAAAATTGTTCAGACCATGTTCTGTGTGGGCGTCCAACATGTCTCCTTCCGTGTGGTTTATTATTATTATTATTATTATTATTATTATTATTATTATTATTATTATTATTGTTGTTGTTTATTATGGATTATTTACGCAGAAGTACCAGAAAGTCAAAATTAGAACATATCACAAATAAGGAAATTAGAAACATAATGGAAGCAGAAGAAAGAATAATTGAGAAAATTGAGGAGAAGGAATTAAAATGGTTAGGACATATTTTAAGAGTGGGAGATGAGCGATGGCCGAAACTACTATATCAATGGCAACCAAGAAGAAAGAAGAAAAGAGGGAGACCAAAGTTAACATGGAGGGAAAGCATGAAGATAATAATTCAAGCAAGAGGGCTAATCATGAAAGATGCCAAAGATCGTACGTAGGCTTTGGAAGTTTGGCAGCGGAAGACGGCAGCAGCTGTAAAAGCCCGAAGATAGATTATTATTATTATTATTATTATTATTATTATTAGTAGTAGTACTATTATTGTAGCGTAGTGGTTAAGGCACTGCGCTACAAGCCGGAAGGTCAAGGGTTCTAGTCCCGGTGGGGTCGGGATTTTTAAACTGACCTAAAACCTCTGGCGGCACAACGACCCGGGTCGACTCAGCCTCTAACGGAAACGAGTACCAGACACTTGATCTGGGGTAAAGGAGGCCGTCACGCAGGGCTGACAACCCGGCTGACATGAAGTGCCGATTGTCTAAAGAAGTGGCAGCCTTAACCTCCTATTACCTCAAGGGCCTCCTGAGGTCTGTAGTGTGATCACTTTACTTTTATTATTATTATTATTATTATTATTATTATTATTATTATTATTATTTTATTTCTTACTAAAAATCTTAATTAAAATGAGCCGAAAGGAGAAGAAACCTGGGAAGACCAAGATAAAGATTGTCATAAGTAATGCCACGAGTGATTTCCAAATTATCGATAAATTCACGACTCACGAAGTGAGGAGTAAATTTATCTAGAGAATTTGGAAATCAAGAGTGACATTTGTTAGGACTATTTAACGAATAAAATTAAGCTGTTTACACACAAATCATTATTTAACTATAGTTATATTAAAATATTTATATATTTAATGTAAACGGCGATGTTTGAAAACAAGTGAGTAGCGATAGGTACGCTTCATCTGCTTATTTTGTTTATCACTGCAACCAGATCATATTATTTATTGCCAAAGGAACGCAATATTGTAAGAATGCTCTCTAGTGGAGAAAAAATGAAACACATCAAACTGTATATTAATTCATTTCTGATGTTGTATGATGTAAATATGACAATTATATTTTTCTTGATTGTTACCTGGAAAAAATACATTTAAGAAAGTGCAAACAGTGGTTTCTTTTTTTGGTGGTATAATCAATTGCTACAAATGTTTTTATATTAACTCACGCATGCGGCATGTGTTGACATCTATGCACTATATATACATCTGGTAGCCGTATTTCTCGCGGGCTCAGTCACTGCAAAATAATGGTCAGACCTGTTCAGAATATTAAAAAGGAGGAACCTTCTTTAATATGGTAATTATAACACTGATAAATATTTCGTGAAACTCGACTCTGATTGGTTGTAAAACAGAAATCATTGAAACGTGATTGGCCATTGAGTCCCATTTGGGGCAGGAGTTAAATAGTCATAGATATTTTGAATCCGGAATAGGCAGTAGAGAGTGGATTCTTTGTATGGATTTATAAATGTAAATCTGTACAAACAACTCTATGAGAAATAAATATTAAAACGAAGCCTAGCAATTACGTGATAAATGGTAAGGCGATATTGTACTATGTCCAGCACACACTGCAATTTGTTCAGTTTTTACGACCCTCATATATTACATTTATTACTTTGCATTTTCTATTTTTGTATTTAATGGCTTCCAGTATTGAGTTTAATGTTTATTCAACATATGCATTACAAATGAATGACATCTACCTTCACTCTGCTAATGTAATTAACTCAATGCCACTACAGAATACTTACTTACTAGAATAACTTACTTTTCGCCGATGATTTGGTCTTACTACACCATGATGAAGATCTGTTACAATTGGCTCCTTACAAACTAAATGCAATATGTAGCGATTATAATTTTAAAATTTCAATAAGTAAAACAAAAGTAATGGCATTTTGTGGAAGAAATACTCTGCGTGCAAAAATAGTAATTAGAGACGAAATTATTGAACAAGTATCCCACTTTAAATATTTAGGATGTGACATCAGCTATGGGTATGATAAAGATATTGAACACAAAACACATCAGTTTCAAGCTATTTGCGGTACAATAAATAGAAAATTGATTAATAAAGCCCATAAACAAACAAAATTAAAATTTTATAAAACAATGGCTGTCCCTGTCCTTTTGTATGGGAGTGAATCTTGGATTACCACTACCAAACAAGAAAGTAAAATCCAAGCAGCCGAGATGAAATTTTTAAGAAGAGTAAAAGGCTGCACTAGAATGGACCAGATAAGAAACGAGGATATCCGTGAAGAACTGCAGATCTACTCCATAAAAGAAAAGATATTTAACAACAAGATACAGTGGAGAGAACATGTAGAAAGAATGGAAGAAAGAAGATTACCAAATAAAATCTTCCATTATTTTCCAAGAGGAAGAAGAGATGTCGGACGTCCTCGGAAGAGATGGTCTTAGATCTATTAGTGAAGACGGAACAGGCAACTCTTGCCTAAACCAGGAAGTGAAGAAGAAGAAGATGAAGAAGCCACTATAGAACATTAGAGGACATAAGCTCTCCATACATATCTATCCCGAGCTAATGCTTTCCAATCATTCCCTGTATAATCTACTTCCCTCAAATCATAGTTAATGTTGTTCTCCCACCTCATTCTTGGTGTACCAACTGGGCGTTTTCCTTCTGGCTTTCCTACAAGAAGCTTCCATGCACGTCTTTCATTCCCCATACGTGCAACATGTCCTGCCCATCGCAGTCTACGAGTCTTAACTGTTCTTATTATATCTGGCTTCCTATAAAGACCATGTAGTTCATTGTTATGTAGTCTTCTCCATTCACCTGTCTGTTCATCTCTCTTTGGTCCAAAAATTTTCCTAAGAACTTTATTCTCAAATACTCGTAATCTTCTTTCCTCCCTTAAAGTAAGAGTCCATGTTTCGCACCCATATAATATAACTGGTAGAATAATAGTTTTATATATTTTCAGCTTAACGTTTTTTGAAAGGAGTTGTGATATCAAAAGTAGAGAGATAATATCCAAGATATTTAAATTGATTAGATCTCTCTAACATTTTATTCTGGAGACAGATTTTTACTTTGTATGGGGTCCTTTCCATGAAATGCCATAATTTTAGTTTTGTTAATTGATATTTCCACATTAAATTTGGCAGCTATTTTTTGTAAATTATAAATTGCCAGGTATATATTTTAATATTGAGCTGATGATTCATTCGGGGAGGTATTCCATGTTCTTTTATGGTCAAAAAATGATGTGTCTGATACATCTCCGGATAGATCGTGCCATTCTAAGACCCCGGAGGCACGTAAAACGTATCTATAAGGTAAGAGGTTAATGAAATAGAGTTGCTGTAATTTTCCTAATTGTCCAAGACCAGTTTTAAATGGAGTACTCACATGTCACGAGGTAGAAATTCAAGGTCAAGTTTGAAGGGTTGCAGAAACTTTCTCCACTTTCGTTTGCTAATCGTCGGTTAAAATTCAAGAACAACCGCTGTTTCTTCAAAGCTGTATTACTTGTTATTGCACTAAAAAAGTTGATTTATTTAATTTGTGATCTGATCGCCGTTTCGCTTTCAAACCCCAAGTTAATGAACTTCACGACGTATCGTCACATAACACAAAGAGATACAAGTGAGGTAAGCACTTGTTACTGATCCAGAAAAAGTTTGAAAAAAAAACCAAGCGCTTGCGCCGAGTTTCTTCAAATTTCAAAATCTGTTACGTGCTTACCTCATATGTATTGCATACTATTTTTGGTCGATGTTTTGTACTAGAGCATGCCAATAAATCTTTAAAGGATGAAGAAGGAATACAACTCTTATTCTTCTTCTTCTTCTTCTTCTTCTTCTTCTACAAGGTTTAGGCTATGCAGCCTGTTCCGGCGAAGTTAAAAGTGGAGTCCATCTTCTACGTGGTCGGCCAACATTTCCTGTTCCTCTGGGATTATACAGCATACCGTCTGTTCCAGATTGGACGGCTATAATAAAAATGTATAATGTTATGGCGGTTCCCACAATATTGTATGGATGTGAAACTTGGGCTCCAGTGAAAAGACAGAAGGATAGAATACAGACGGCAAAGATGCGGTTCCTAAGACAAGTAAAAGGATGTACAAGACTTGATAGAATAAGAAATGAGGATATAAGAGAAGAATTGAAAGTGCAGCCTTTATTGGATAAAGTCACGAATTACAGACATAAATGGATTGATCATATGGATGGAATGAGTAAGGAGAGATATCCATTGTTAGCAAGAAATTATCAAGCAAGAGGAAGACGTGATGTTGGAAGACCTAGAAGACGTTGGGCTGATGCATTATGAAGTCGGAACGGGCAATTGCCTAATCCCTGGAGTGATGATGATGATGATGATGATGATAATGGGCAGGTAGAGCTCAGAGCCGAAGAGAAGGCAATCTACCTAAGGGAAAGCACCCTAAAAACAAAGCTGAAGCAAGTTGGGAGGCTGTAAGGTGGCAATCCCACTGCGCAGCCCTTGTAAGGCGGCCAGATGAATCCTTTATTACTAAAAAGCGAAGGAGAAAGCCGGACGGAAACACTGATGATGGGCCTACAACTCAATGGTATTAATAAGCTGATAGTTTATGCTGATGATGTAGTACTACTGGCCGATAGCGAGGACATACTAAAGGACAACACGCACACACTATTGAGTAACACTAAGAAATTAGGACTGGAAGTAAATATCAGTAAAACTAAATATATGGTCACACGTAGAAATACATTATATAATGGAAATGGACAGCTAATGACAAAATGAGGGAAATTTTGAGGAAGTGGCTGAATTCAAATACCTAGGAACAATAATCACAAACAGCAATGAGATGCACAAAGAAATTAAACATAGGTTCAATTCTGGAAATGCGTGTTATTATACATTACAGAGGCTCTTGACTTCCCAAGTCCTTTCAAAAAACGTTAAACTGAAAATATATAAAATTATTATTCTACCAGTTATATTAGCCTATATGGATGCGAAACATGGACTCTTCCTTTAAGGGAGGAAAGGAGATTACAAGTATTTGAGAATAAAGTTCTTAGGAAAAATTTTGGACCAAAGAGAGATAAACAGACAGGTGAATGGAGAAGACTGCATAACAGTGAATTACATGGTCTTTATAGGAAGCCAGATATAATGAGAACAGTTAAGTCTCGTAGACTGCGATGGGCTGGACAAGTGGCACGAATGGGGAATGAAAGACGTGCATGGAAGATTCTTGTAGGAAAACCAGAGGGAAAACGCCCAGTTGGTAGACCAAGAATGAGGTGGGAGAACAACATTAACTATGATTTCAGGGAAGTAGATTATACAGGGGATGATTGGAAAACATTGGCTCATGATAGGGATATATGGAGAGCTTATGTCCGCGCGGCCATAAACCTACGGGTTCGATACTGCCAGTGAGTTAGTTAGTTAGTGACTAATTTTTGTTAAATGTAGTATTAATAGAATTAAAATATTGGTTGGCTGTAAATGACTTCTATAGAAAAGAAACATTTGGTGATCGTGCTATGTAGCTTTTCATTTGTTTTATTATAAGCAAGGATTGTTGGCTGTGGAGACATTTTATATGTAGCACCGTGATTAGAATCTGTTTGATAATTTTATTACGGAAGGAGTCATGGTAGATGATAGAGAAATTGAAGAAGCCTGGAGAGTGGGATGTTCTGCATTAATTCCGGAAAAGTCTAAAGAAAGGTACGAGTTAGTGTACAAAACATTCAAGAAATGTTATGTTTTACTTACCGAACGTGTGCTTTTTAAGTCCATATCAGCATTGCGATTTCGTTTGTTTGTATAGCAACCAGGTTAGATGTGGGAATGTTGACTTACTTCCAGTAACAACAATATTGGTAAGTATAAGAAATTAGTCACATCGACCAAAAACAAAATTAATACTTTTTTGCGCGATGGTGCTTTTTGTCGTACTTACAGCAATGGCGACCATTATTGAAAGTTCAACTGCCTACATTTCGGGGTTGTCAACCTAAATAACTACACTGTAATATTAAATTTACACCCACGTGCGGGAAGTAAAACCACTGCCCTCTATGTATACTACGTACGATGTATATCCAAAAGGTAGTGTTAATATACATTATACGAAACAAATCACTGCATTTTAAATGAACTGAACTTTATTTAAAACAATGTAAAACAATAAATACGTACTTGCGGGCATGTTATCAATAACACTGGTCAACATGATTTTTGTCTCATGAATACCAATAGTTGTACTTAATGCAGTTTTTTTATCGAGTTTTCAAATATGTATTCGGAATTTCTCCATCACCCACAGTTTTTTTTATTTCAATTTAAATTAATGGATTTAAATAATTATTTTTAATAAACTTTTTCCGTCCATTTGTCCATTGTAAAATAAAACCACATGAGCTAACTCAAATGGTTTCAACTATGGAAAAGAGATATCAAGGCAAATGGAATCCTAATATGCTGGCCGATTATTGTTGGGCCATCAAGAGGGATGCTCCACAGACGAAATATAGCAGAAAATCATAATTTCTTACTTTCTAGGTGAGTCCGAATGTTCGAATATTATGTAGTTATGAATGTAGAAAATATTAAAGTGTTTGAAATTATAAATTTCTGTCTGTCAGAAACCTTGCGTGATGGAGAAAAACCGATATCATATTTGAATTCAGGAGAAAAAATACTGTCAGAATCACATATTTTTCTTTCTGAGACAAAAAAAAGTTTATTTTTTGTTGCTCAGTGTAATTGTTCTCAAGGCCTCCTGTTGTGCCAACTAATAAACATTGCCCACACTGTTATCGTTAGTCAATTATTGTTTATAATGAACGCAAATATTTCCAACAAAGATGTTATTATTTTACTATTATTTATTATTTTGAAAACGTCATCGCGCAAAAAATAATAATGTACAACGCATGTTTGTGAAGTTTTTTTACAGAATCTCGGAAATTAAAAACCTAGCTGTCGCTCGGTTTTTAAACATTCTTCCTCGTTCCTGTAAAAACCACTTCCCAGCCTCGCATCGTAACATATAGTGGACAAATGTTATTTTTATTATTATTATTATTATTATTATTATTATTATTATTACTATTATTGTCGACCGCGGTGGTTATGCTCCTTGCCTCTGGTCCCAAGGATCGCGGGTTCAAACCCGGCCGGGGTCGATGGATTTTTTAGGACGGAAAAATCCAAGGAGCAAGTCCTCCGGGAGGGACTTTAAGCCGTGGGTCCCGAGTCTGAAGATTTTCAGGCCATCCACTTTATATCATTATGATGATGATGATGATGATTATTATTATTGTTATTATTATTATTATTATTATTATTATTATTAAATTGAATTAACACTACAATGCCCCTTGTTACATATGTATAACAACGGGAATTTATCACATTATTTCCACAATAAATTAATATTTACCGCAAATGCCTGATTTACAGTTATGTAACAACGTTAGGAATGCATTTGATTTCGCTACAACTAGGCCTACACGTTGTGTAACTTTTAACCGTAACTAGAGTAACTTTAGGTTTTAACCGTTAAGGGTTAAGTTAATTTAAGGTTATTGAACCTTTTTGTTTGGAATTACATTTTATGCATGTCTACTGTATGTATATTTAAAAGTCAGTGGTTCACCCAACTCAGATCGTTGTGGAAGGGGCTCGCGAGTCGAAAAAGGTTGGGAACCGCTGCTGTAATGCACTGGGCCCGGTATCGATCCCGATCGGGAATACTCTACTGGGTTTGATGCTTTTCTCCATCGTTTTTCGTAGCCTGTAAGATAAATATCAGGAAATAATAATAATAATAATAACAATAATAATAATAACAATATTTATTTATTTATTTATTTATTTATTTATTTATTTATTTATTTATTTATTTATTTATTTTGTCTAATACCACCAGGTTGTCTCTTATGACATTTCTGGTTTTCTCCCAAGGCATTGGCAGAATTGTAATCCATTTCTTAGGTTGGCGGAGTTACGTTACCCCGATGATATGATGGGTAACAAATGATAATGAAGCGCCAGGAGAGTTCTTTAGCTAAATTCCAGACTATAGGCAACCACAGGAATAATTCCCTTTAAGAACAAATTCCTATGGTTTGACTGGGAATCGAAACCGGGACCTCATGAACTATAGTCAGAAACGCTGACCACTAGCCCATGAGGCTGGTCTTATTTATTTATTTATTTTTTTATATTTAGGCCTATTTATATACAGATTTCCAATGTTTACACATCTAAGTGCGTAAAGTTTTATTTTCCTTCTCCACTCGTCTCTATCCACCCACTCTAAGTCCTCCAGTCCTCTTGTTCTCATTCCAGTTCTTATTCCTTGAATCCACGAGTTTCGAGGTCTTCCTTTCCTTCTTCTTCCAGGTGGACACCATTCCAATGTTTTTTTTCTGGGTAACCTTTCTTCTTGGATTAGTCGTACGTGTCCATACCAATTTAATTCCTTGTATCTTATATAATTTACTATTCAATATCTAATAACTTATTCATTTTTTCTCGTATGACAGTATTTTCTTTTTCTAATTTTGAACGTCTTGTTGTTCTCCTCAAGAAATCCATTTCCATCGACATAAGTTTCTGTTCTAAGTTTTTTTTTTAATTTTTAAACTTCAGCTCCATATGTGACAGTACTTCTCACTATTGAATTATATATTTCTAACTTGTTTTTTCTGGTTATATTATGCCTGTTAATAATAATAATAATAATAATAATAATAATAATAATAATCCGGTATTATGGCAGCTGCCGCCGTCTTCCGAAACCAAAAGTCATTCCTCTCTGTCTATCCATTGATCTTCCTCCAATCCTCTGATATTCATAGCTGCTTGTACCCCTTCTATCCAATAATAATAATATTAATAATAATAATAATAATAATAATAATAATAATAATAATAATAATAATAATAATAATACTTACTTACTCACTGGCACTATCGAACTCGTAGGTTCATGGCCGCGCGGACATAAGCTCTCCATACATCCCTATCCTGAGCCAATGCTTTCCAATCATTCCCTGTATAATCTACTTCCCTCAAATCATAGTTAATGTTGTTCTCCCACCTAATTCTTGGTGTACCAACTGGGCGTTTTCCTTCTGGCTTTCCTACAAGAAGTTTCCATGCACGTCTTTCATAATACTTACTTACTCACTGGCACTATCGAACCCGTAGGTTCATGGCCGCGCGGACATAAGTTCTCCATACATCCCTATCCTGCGCTAATGCTTTCCAATCATTCCCTGTATAATCTACTTCCCTCAAATCATAGTTAATGTTATTCTCCCACCTAATTCTTGGTCTACCAACTGGGCGTTTTCCCTCTGGCTTTCCTACAAGAAGCTTCCATGCAAGTCTTTCATTCCCCATACGTGCAACATGTCCTGCCCATCGCAGTCTACGAGACTTTACTGTTCTTAATATACCTGGCTTCCTATAAAGACCATGTAGTTCATTGTTATGTAGTCTTCTCCATTCACCTGTCTGTTCATCTCTCTTTGGTCCAAAAATTTTCCTAAGTACTTTATTCTCAAATACTTGTACTCTCCTTTCCTCTCTTAAAGTAAGAGTCCATGTTTCGCATCCATATAATATAACAGGTAGAATAATAGTTTTCAGTTTAACATTTTTTGAAAGGAGTTGGGACATCAAGAGTCTCTGCAATGCATAATAGCACGCATTTCCAGAATTGAGCTTATGTTTAATTTCTTTGTGCATCTCATTCCTATTTCTGATTATTGTTCCTAGGTATTTGAATTCAGCCACTTCCTCAAAATTTCCCTCATTTGTCATTAGCTGTCCATTTCCATTATATAATGAATTTCTACGTGTGACCATATATTTAGTTTTATTGATATTTACTTCCAGTCCTAATATCTTAGTGTTACTCAACAGTGTGTGCGTATTGTCCTTTAGTATCTCCTCGCTATCGGCCAACAATACTACATCATCAGCATAAACTAACAGCTTATTAATACCATTGAGTTGTAAGCCTTCCTCATTCTCTAAAGATTTAATGGCATGCTCTAGTACAAAATTAAATAGTAGAGGAGATAGTGCATCTCCTTGCTTCAACCCATTCTGGATTTCAAAAGTGTCCGAAAACTGTTTGCCTACACGCACCCTACTCTTTGTGCCATTTAGACACATTCGTATAAGTCTAACTTTTTAGGAATTCCGAACTCCAGCAGGATACTATATAACTTCTCCCTCTTAATTGAATCATATGCTTTTTTGAAGTCTACGTATAGTTGATGTACAGTACCATTATATTCCCATTTATTTTCTAAAATCTGTCTTATACTAAAAATCTGATCTGTTGTACGTCTTTCATAATAATAATAATAATAATAATAATAATAATAATAATAATAATAATAATAATAATAATAATAATGATAATGATAATAATAATAATAACAATAACAATAATAATAATATACTAATGATCGGCACGCCGGAGCGTAGTGGTTAAGGCACTGAGCTACAAACCGGAGGGTCGTGGGTTCAAGTCCCGTTGGGGTCAGGATTTTTAAACTGACCCAAACCCTCTGGCGGCACTATGGCCCTGGGGTCGACTCAGCCTCTAACGGAAATGAGTACCAGACGCTTGTTATGGGGTAAAGGCGGCCGTCACGCAGGGCTGACAACCCGGCTGACAAAGTGCCGATTGTCTAGAAAAAGTGGGAGCCTTAACCTCCTACTACCCCAAGGGCCTCCTGAGGCCTGTTGTGGGATCACTTTACTTTAATAGACTAATGATAACATATCGGCTTCATGATCTTCTGGTCAGAACTTCTGATTCAGTTCACGAGGTTCTAGGTACGATTCTCGGACAGATAACAGGAAATTTTAAAGGGAATTATTGGTTCCCAAATAAATAGTGGGTTTGAGGAAACAAATATACGGCCGCTAGAGCGGTTAACAGATGCAGTTTGTTATAACGCATTGTTGAACCGTTGCTTTAACTATTCCCTTTTAATTACGCGGCATGTTTTGTTTTCTCTGTAGTCCGACACTTTTAATAAGCTGACAACAGAAGTTATTCTTCTTTCTTCTTTAATAGGTGACTACAACCTCATTGAAGTTTTGGCCTCCTCAACAATTTTTCTCCACATGAATCTATCCTGGATACAGACTGGCCAATTTCCTATTTTCATTTCTAATATATATTTTATAACATCGTCCTGCCATCTGTTGTTTGGGCGTCCAGCTGTTCTGGTGCATATTGGTTTCCATTTGTATATTCTTCTTCCTGCATTCTATTTATATGTCCAAAATAATGACGCTATACAATGAACCTATAACAACAGTCAACAACTTCAGATATCTAGGCGTAACCCTACAAACAACAGGGAACTCATTCAGATATCTAGGCGTAACCCTACAAACAACAGGGAACTCGTTCAGATACCACATACAAGAAATGACAGCAGAAGCCACGAAAGCGATGTATAGAATAAAGAACATTGCATCCTTATCACTAACGTCAGCCACTACACTTTTCAACACGACAATATCCCCAATAATCACGTATGGGGTCGAATTAATGTGGGAAAAATTAACAATCAGTGACTTAGAACGCATTGAGAAAGTCAAGGCACGGTTCCTAAAGTGTGCCCTCAGAGTGGGAAAATATGCTCCATCAAGGCTGGCATATGAGCTGGCCAAGGAAACTTTTTGCGTAGAAGATCTGAGACTCAGCCTACCATCTACCGGAGCCAGCAAGAAGCTACTAGAACTGAGAAGAATTAAAAGAGCGGAGATAGATATCGACTTTATGGGACGGCTGCAATGATCGATCGCAACTGGACCAAAGAGAATCAGGAGCAGAGACACACCATTACAAGACTAGCCATTCACGGCTTCCGCCACAAATTATGCAAGAACAAGACATTCCACACCCCGAATGACCAATGTGTGTGTGAATTGTGCAGACAGAGATGTAACCAATATCATATCACCGAGTGCCGTGAAAGAACAAAATAGATCTCCGAATATAGCAAAGAATAATACCCATTCGGGTGAACCTTCCATATTTATTTATATGTCCAAACCAGCGCAGTCTTTCAGCTTTAATGCGCTTAATTACATTTTTATTTCGTATTAGATTATTTAATTCAGAGTTCGTTCGTTCGTATACGCCATGTGCCATCGCTTTCTCTAATTGGTCCAAAAATTCGTATTAGATTATTTAATTCAGCCATGTGCCATCGCTTTCTCTAATTGGTCCAAAAATTCTCCGTAAGATCTTTCTTTCAAAGATGAATAGTTTTTGTTTATCAGACTCCTTCAGTACCCACAGCCATAAGTTACAGTCGGTCTTATTACTGTATTGACATCAGAAATTGGTTTTCTTAAATTGAAACAAAAAAAATACATATACAGAGTGTTGTAAAAACACACCGACAACTGAGGTGAGGTAGTGTTTTGAGAAATGTTTATCATTTTTTAATAAGATACCGATGTCCGGAAATGATGCGTTTTCACACTATGACTAGTTAATTATGTCTCAAGGTCAGTGTTAGTTCCAAGACTCATTACTTGACAACACCTCACAGGTACGGAACCGTGGCTTCGCCCAGAAATGTGTTTGCAACACGACGGAGCTCCAGCTCACTTCGATCTCAATACGAGGAACATTCGGATACCACGGACTGGCAGAGGGGGACCAGTCCCGTGGCCTCCGAGATCACCTGATCTTAGCCCTCTCGACTACTTTTTGTGGGACGACATGAAACAGTCTGTTTATCAGACTCCAGTAGAGTCTAACAGCCTGAATCCAAGCTGCTACAGAAATAATTCACACGAGGCCAGGCGAATTTGAACGTGTGCGCCAATCACTACACCGCCGATGTACGCTATGCAATGAGATGGGATGTGAATATTTTGAAAACTTGATGTGACTGTGTCAAGTATTGAGTCTTTGAAATTCAAATAACGGAACTCTTGAGTTGTTCGGTGTTTTTTGCATCACCCTGTATATACAGGGTGTCGAAATTAACTTGACCACCTAAAATAACTTCATACGTATGATCAAAATGAAAAATTGTTTTATACAAAAGTTGTCCAACTACGAGGGGGAAATAACACTGATGGTTAGTGAACTTTGTAATGTTATGTCCACAGCTGTGGTCTCGGGGTAGCGTGCTGCCTTGTCACGCAGCGGGCCGGGGTTCGATCCCCGGTCGGGAGAGTTTTTCTGGGTGAGGTTTTTATCGGGGTTTTTCCTCACGTGTAAGACAAATGTCAGGAAAACTTTAAGACCCAAACGGTCCCCGAAATCATATGGCCATCATCATCATCATCCTTCACCGGTGTGGAAAGCAACGGGAAGCTACCACACCTATAATTCCCTAGTAAAGCTGCAAGCATAGCATGAAAAAATGCTATGATTGCAGTGAAGGACCTGCCTTCGGGCAGAATTACTATGGCTGGATATATTATATTGAATATTTCAACTGTACTTACATCAAACTACTTACATAAAAACTGAGCTTTCAGGAGTAATAGTTTTATTTTTTTTAATGTGGTATTTCTATTGAAAATACCCTATTTTAACATTGGCTAAAGAGAGTATAATTATTTTGAGTAAGTAGCGAGCCACTCGGTGGCCAGCAGAACCGGTCCTGCGCAGTGTTTACTTGCAACTTTCATCTTCTGCTTATATAATATTACATTACTTAATAATAAGATGGCAGAGAGCATAGGTCATAATGACCGGCTAGCATCTCTGTAAGCTCTGTTAGCATTTGTAATGTCCATTTCAATTATATAGCCTGCGACACAAGGAAAAGCCTCTTTTAACTTTACAGTTTAAGTTTAAATTAATATTTCTCTAATTGTGAAGTGTTATAGCTTTAGAGAATCCGGTAGGAATCTAGCTATGACGTACTTTTCATTAAAACTCTATGTCACTGTGACCCCTGTGAATATTCAATCGGAGAACAACTAATTGCTAGGCTCATGTTGGCCAATGTGATAACACACGTTCCTACTAGATTCAATTGCCAACATCTTTACTCAGATATAGGGAGATTTTTATCCCAGGAGTCCACCTACGTTAGTTGCAAGTTAGGATGGGGAAAATAGACAACATAGTGTTAGTTGGGGCAAATTAGGGTGAGGAAATGTAAGTTAGTGTTAGTTGGGCTTGTTAGGGTGAGAAATGAGCAAGTTAGGGTGAGAAAATGGATAAGTTAGTGTTAGTTTGAGCAAGTTGGAGTGAGGAAATGGGCAAGTTAATGTTGACTTGGGCAATTATGGTACGAATATTGGCAAGTTAGCATTAGTATGGGTATGATAGGGTGATAAAATGGGCAAATTAGTATCAGTTTGGGCAAGTTAGTGTTAGTTTGGGCATGCTAGGGTGATAAAATGGGCAAATTAGTATCAGTCTGGGCAAGTTAGTGTTAGTTTGGGCATGTTAGGGTAATAAAATGGGCAAATTAGTATCCGTTTGGGCAAGTTAGTTTAGTTTGGGTATGTCAGGGTGATAAAATGGACAAATTAGTGTTAGTTTGGGCACGTTAGGATAAGAAAATGGACAAATTATTGTTAGTTTGGGAAAGTTAGTGTTAGTTTGGGCAAGTTACGATAAGAAAATGGACAAATTATTGTTAGTTTGGGCAAGTTAGTGTTAGTTTGGGCATGATAGGTTGATAAAATGGGCAAATTAGAGTTAGTTTTGGCATGTTAGTGTAAGAAAAGAGGTTAAGTTAGTGATAGTTTGGGCCAATTAGGGTGAGAAAGTGGGTCAATTAATGTAAGCTACGTAAGATTAGTTTTAGAGTTCTCTTGTTTCTTAACAGGAATTTTGTGATACGTTGGCTATACTGTCTGAGCAATGACTAATACATAATCTACATTGTAAATATAGTTATTTTAGATTACTTTCAACTCAACTTCTGTCTTCATTTTAAGGCATTTCTCATATATTGAGAAAAAAACCAACATATGTATTTCTCTCGGGTAATTATTCACATATTGCAACCATAAATTGTGTGTTTTCCGTCTTTTTTTAACGAATTTAAGTAAGTGGCATGTTGAAATTCGTGTAGACCCTCTATGCATTCCAGGAGAGCAAATGCTGGCATAGAACCCCAACAAGTCCGCTTCCGACTTCACTTTGCTGACGAACTAACCAACTATCTAACCCATTGGCATTATAGAACCCGCAGGTTCATGGCCGCGCGGACATAAGCTCTCCATACATCCCTATCCCGAGCTAATGTTTTCCAATCATTCCTTGTATAATCCACTTCCCTCAAATCATACTTAATGTTATTCTCCCACCTCATTCTTGGTCTACCAACTTGGCGTTTTACCTCTGGTCACTTTTCTAATTAATTTCAAATTTAAACCGGGGCTAATGTATTTTACAGAACCCGGGGTTCTACCTATAAAGGAGAACCAAAATGGATCGCTCACCGCCAACACATAAGTGATGGCCGCAGAGGTTTCCATCTATCTATCTATAGGGTTAAAGTTTTCATCTCCAGCCTTAGACTACAGGGTGGACAGCTACACATCTTGGGGACGGAATCAATTAAACCTTATCCTTGAAGTGTGTAATGCAAAGAAAAGAAAAAGTAAGAAAGAAAAAAAGTTTACTCTTGAAAGTAGTGTAAAGTGTGTTTAATGAAAATAGAAGTGGTATGGGGACTAGTTTAGACAACTTATGTAACCCCAGTTATGTAGGTCAGTGTTGCCAATATATTACTCAACATTCTCCCCAAAAATTCCATGTCGTGTCTTCCGGAAAATGCCTTCGCGTATTAGAAAACCAATGCCGTTACATTTTTATGTAAATATAGACAATTAGGAAGCGTGCTTGTTCATTAAAAAAACTTCACCGGCTATGGAGCCTCTAGCTTATTTTCTAAGGGGTGTGGCCTTAATGTCATGTTTACGTAATGTTATTATCATTCAATTAAGACACTCGTACCGTTATCTCAAGTCAAATTTATGCAATTTTGATCCCTAAGGACAAACCCTATACTAATTCCAAGATAAGTTCCAGTTGAAATGTAAACAAACTTGCATAAGATATTACTCCGCCGATTGCAATTACCGGGGGGGACACATATAAAATGTATAAACAAGTTTATTCCTATTTATATTAAACTAAACTAAATAAATAATAGTTTTAAAAAACTAAAAGAACACGCTTTATTAGAAAACTAAAAAATTAAAAATAATTTTAATTTCCAATACGCTTGGGATAAAATAAAGTGGTCAACAAAAAAATCATCTCCAACACATATAGAATAAAATTAGAGTTATCAACAAAAAGAAAATAATTTTACCATCAAAAGCGTGGGGTGCTCTATATCAATGAATATATTTGGTAATAAACAGATATTGGTAAAAGTAAAGTCTCTAAGAAGAAAACGTAAAAATCATAAAAAGCACCCCACGCTTTTGATGGTAAAATTATTTTCTTTTTGTTGATAACTCTAATTTTATTCTATATGTGTTGGAGATGATTTTTTTGTTGACCACTTTAATGTTAACCCAAGCGTGTGGGAAATTAAAATTACTTTTCATTTATTAGTTCGGTTTTCTAATAAAGCGTGACGTTTTAGTTTTTTAAACTATTATTTATTTTTTATTTTTTAGTTTTAATATTTTACAGAATAAGATAAAAATGTAAATATCTTTAAATTCGGTACTATTGTAGTATGAGCTAAAAGTAATACTCTTCTATAAAAAAAACCCTCCCAGCCGGATTTGAACTAGCGACGTATGGATTACTGAAATTATATACCATTAATAGTTTACTGCTCTACCAACTGAGCTCTTACAACGATTGACTAAAAACTCGACAAGTCCGCAACCTATTATACCAGTTTTCAGTTTTTTGATTTTCGGATGATTCTGGCCAGGATTTTAGAAACAAAATATGAAATTATTGTATTGTCACGGGTCCTCTACAGGTATACAAAGTTTCAAGTCGATCCAATGATTCTAAGTGGATGAAAATCGCGTTGAAAGATTCCGTTATATAGATAGATAATAGATAGATAGATAGATAGATAGATAGATAAAGGTCAAGCTAATATAAAGCGTGTAAAAACCAGTTAACAATAATAGAATAGATTTATTTAGCCTGGTGGCCTGTGGCCTTCTCTTCCACTCACCAGGACAAACATAGTTAAATATGGGAAATAACATTATGAGGTTCTTAATTCCTACATTAATGAGTCATTTTTTAACATCTTACCTCATATTTTGTTTCTTCAAACACGGGAACTTGTTTTCGAGAGAAGGATCTCTCTCATTTTCAACCGACATTATGACTACCGGATTTTCGTTGGAATCTCCATCAATAAAGTTGCCATCTGGTGTTGATTTGATGAACTTTGAGATGAGGTCACGTTCATCAGGAACCTCGAAATTCGTGGATCTAAATTTGTTCTTCTGCATATATATCTTCATCCAAATTGTCAATTCTAAAGGTTTTTCCAAATTTGGGAGTAACATTAACTATGATTTGAGGGAAGTGGATTATACAGGGAATGATTGGAAAGCATTAGCTCGGGATAGGGATGTATGGAGAGCTTATGTCCGTGCGGCCATGAACCTACGGGTTCGTTGGTGCCAGTGAGTAAGTTATTATTATTATTATTATTATTATTATCATTATTATTATTATTATTAACACTATTTTATCTCCGGAACATTTTACTGCAGTAGAGCCGCGTTTATTGACGGGTGTAATTTTTACGGTGAGAGGTCGTCAATCTTTCGACTAAGATATTTTTTTCTTCTGGCTTATCGGAAACCAGATATAATAAGAACAGTTTTACGTCTCGTAAACTGCGATGGGCAGGACATGTGGCACGAAATGGGGGCTTGGAATTTCCTTATAGGAAAACCAGAGGGAAAACACCCAGCAGGTAGACCAGGCATGGGGAACTTGGGCTCCGAGAGCTCATAACAAACTTCATTCCACTCATTTGTGCCTGCACTGGAGACGCAGGTACACAGTGGCTGACAGTACACAGTGAGAGTCAGTGGCGTTCAATCCAGCGTGAGCCGGGCAAATTCTAAACACCGATATCATTTTAATACGGACTGGGTAAATGATTATTTTTGCATTCAGAATGACACGAAAGTTGTTTGTTTATTGTGTTCTACGCGGTTCCGTCATGTGAAACACTATAATATTCCACGACATTTCAGATCTTCACATGCAAATCAATATGGATAGACACAGGCACGATTAGAAATATATAACTATATTTTCACAGGGGCATATTAATGATATATACTTTTAAAATACTTTAGGTAACGTGCATGGAGTTCAAATTCATAAATTAAATATAATAGACATAGCGGACATTGTATGTTTTGTTTATACAGGGGATGACAGGATGGGATTTTTAAATAATCTAAGCAGCAAACACTCCAAAACGATAGCAGACAACCACTTTCAGAGAAATCAGTGTGTGCTAGTTACCGGATTTCAAAACTGATTGCTGAGCAATTATATCAAATCTAAAACACACTCCAAAATTAAACGATGACACTCTTCTCTCAATATTACGTCTCTCCGAGTGCTATCAGCCTGACAGTGTCAGCGGTCTGCTACGCGCCCTTCAAACGTTTGCACAGATATACGTAAAGTACGTACGAATGGAAGGATTAGTGCATATGATTGTAAAGTTGCGCCGCCACTGATACTGCATGGTACGCTGAGATGACAATAACAACAGTCTTGAGTTCAATGAAAGGTGGAATGAGGAATATGTCATCCTACCCCTCATTCGGCAGTTCCGCGTGCCTGAGGTAGACCAAGAATCAAATGGAAGAATAATATTAACCATGATTTTTAAGAATTTTAGGGTTAATAAATTCTATCTTCAAGCTACAGGTAGTCCAAAAGCGTTCAAGATTAAAAGTGTATAAAACACTGGCTCTTCCAACTCTTTTGTATGGTAGCGAAGTATGGACGTTGAAACAGAAGGATATACAGAGACTTAGATCTGCTGAAATGAGATATCTTCGGAGGACTGCAGGATACACACTACTAGATCACAAAAAAAATGAAGACATCTTAGAAGAATTACACATGGAATCTTTAGAAAACAAAATTTCTGATCATAAATCAAGATGGATGCAACATGTTCATCGAATGGAATACCCAAACAAATGTTAAGATATCAACCTGCAGGAAGAAGAAGACCAGGACGTCCACTCAAAAGACTTCTGGATGGTGTTTCTCTTGAGGCCGAAACAGGTCAACAAATGGCCTAAATTCGTGAATGTATTATGATGATGATGATGATTTGAGGGAAGTAGATTATACAGGGGTTTACAGGAAAATATTATGTCAGGACAGGGATGTATGAAGAGTGGCAATGAGTTTGTGAACAATGTGCAGGAATCACGCTGACCTTAAGATAAATTGTGAATGACATACAACAGGTAAAAAAGCAAAAAGCAAAATACTCCAATGGATGAGGAGTAGTTTTTTCTTTTTTTCTGGAATTGCTATGGAGTCGGTGACCAAGACCTGTTCACATGTTACAACAAGACTATTAAGTAATGTTGCTTTATGTAATATTTGATCTTATTTTCTCTCTAAACATCCGTGTTTACACTGCGAATTCACTCAGACAGTCGGTAATATTTGAGAATCATATTAGGGAATTATCTGTCTCCACCTGTGGGCCCAATCACATAAATAACGTTTTTTCTTTGGATTCTTGTAATATTAAAGGGCTTAAAACATAAAAAAAGTTTCTCTATGGTTTCTTCTAAATGATCTGCTCATCTGCCCTTTCAACTACGATAGTTTTTAATTGCAATCATTTTCCTATTTTTTATGTATAAATTGCCGTTCTATGTGGGTTACCTTTCTCTTATTCATTTATTTTATTATTTAATGTCTATCCATAGTAATTCTGCCCGGGCGTAGGTCTTAATAATAATAATAATAATAATAATAATAATAATAATAATAATAATAATAATAATAATAATAATAATAATAATATAATAATAATAATAATGTTTTATTTATTCTGGCAGAGTTAAGGTCTTCTCTTCCACTCAACCAGTATAAATACAAATACATATTTGACAAATATAGATATACACTATACTAATTATAAACAGTTAAAGATACATTAAATGTAACAATGTAAATTTCATGTACAAACAACATTTTATACGATAATAACAATAATAATACTTACGATAATAATAATATAATGATAATATAATAATAATGATGATGATAATATAATAATCATAATCATAATAATAATATAAATATGATAAATTATATGAGAAACACCAATTAATATATGTACCTTACACTGGGTAATAATGAAGTCGAGTTTAGAGCAAATATAAATTTAGATTTCTTTTAAAAGATGCCAATGTCCAGCAGCCCCTTATTTCTTGTGATAGGTAATTCCAGTTGCGAGAAGTGAAGATAGTATATGACATGGAGTATTTCACTACAATCATAGCATTTTCATGCTATGCTTTGCAGCTTTAGTAGGGAATTATAGGTGTGGTAGCTTCCCGTTGCTTTCCACACCAGTGAAGGATGATGATGATGATGATGATGAAAATGACAAGGATGATCCTGATGGAAGGATGATTTTCGGGGATCGTTGGGCCCTAAGTTTCCTGACATTTGTCTTACAGGCGAGGAAAAACTTTGAAAAAAAACCTCACCCAGGAGCCTGCCCCGTCAGGGAATCGAACCCGGGCCCGCTGCGTGACAAGGCAGCACGCTACCTCGAGACCACAGCGGTAGATTATTATTTAACATGTGAGAGTTTTAATTTAACAATATTTTATTGTATCTGACATGAACGGGTTCCATTTGACATGAATAAAGTTTTACTTTGGTTTCTTCTGTTAAAAGTAAAAGTAAAGTGATCCCACAGGAGGCCCGGAGGCCCTTGGGGTAGTAGGAGGTTAAGGCTCCCACTTTTTCTAGACAATCGGCACTTTATGTCAGCCGGGTTGTCAGCCCTGCGTGACGGCCGCCTTTACCCCAGAGCAAGCGTCTGGTACTCATTTCCGTTAGAGATTGAGTCGACCCCAGGGCCATAGTGCCGCCAGAGGGTTTGGGTCAGTTTAAAAATCCACCGAGGCAAAGTATGCGTTTAATTTTAATTAATAATAATTCTGGAAATGCGTGCCATTATGTATTATAGAGACTCTTCACGTCCCAACTTCTCTCGAAAAACGTTAAACTGAAAATATATAAAACTGTTATTCTACCAGTTATATTATATGGATGTGAAACATGGACTCTTACTTTAAGGGAGGAAAGGAGATTACAAGTATTTGAGAATAAAGTTCTTAGGAAAATGTTTGGACCAAAGAGAGATGAACAGACATGTGATTGGAGAAGACTACATAACAGTGAACTACATGGTGTTTATAGGAAGCCAGATATAAAAAGAACAATTAAGTCTCGTAGACTGCGATGGGCAGGACATTGGCACGAATAGGAAATGAAAGAAGGGCTTGGAAATTTCGTTTAGGAAAACCAGATAGATAACGCCCAGTTGGTACAGCAAGAATGAGGTGAAAGAATAACATTTACTATGATTTGAGGGAAGTAAATTATATAGGTAATGATTGGAAAACATTAGGTCAGGATAGGGATGTATGGAGAGCTTTTGTCCGCGCGGCCATGAACCTACGGGTCCGATAGTGCCAGTGAGTTAGAGTTAGCTCTCTTTATTCATAGTTAACAAGTCTGAAAATCTTTAGACTGGGGACCCACGACTTAAAGTTTCTCCCGCAGAACCTGTCACTTGGATATCTCCATCCTAAGAAATGCATCGACACCGGCCGGGTTTGAAACCGCGAGTCTCGGAAACACAACGCGGCCGACAAGGTGAGTTAGCTTCTTGTTAACTGGAGAGTTGTAAGAACTTGTTTTTGCATTATGGTCCTCGAGTAAAAGTGCGGCATTCCAAACACCTGTTGCACGAACGCGACTCTCCCATTTCCAATAGCGCACATTCAAACTGCCATGCCTCATGCTTCATTATCCAGTACTTATCCCACTTTTTGCTTTAACATAATGGTTGCCATAGTTACAAACCAAACAACGTAATAAACAGCAACAAAGAGAAATGAATTAGGCTATTTTTATTTCTTACTAGCTGATATTCGGCGTGCGCTGCTACCCCTATATAAAATACATATTAAGCATTAATTAAAGTATATGGTATATAAGACAGGGATTGATTGGAAAGCATTAGCTCAGAATAGGGATGTATGGAGAGCTTATGTCCGCGCGGCCATGAACCTACGGGTTCGATAGTGCCAGTGAGTAAGTAAGTATATGGTATACAAGTCCATCGCTGTGGTCTCGAGGTAGCGTGCTGCCTTATCACACAGCAGGCCCGGGTTCGATCCCCGGTCAGGGCAGTTTTTCTGGGTGATATTTTTATCGGGGTTTTTCCTCACCTGTAAGACAAATGTCAGGAAAAACTCTAAGGCCCAAACGGTCCCTGAAAGCATACGGCCATCATCATCATCATCACCATCCTTCACCGGTGTGGAAAGCAACGGGAAGCTACCACACCTACAATTCCCTAGTAAAGCTGCAAGCATAGCATGAAAATGATATGATTGCAGTGAAGGACCTGCCTTCGGGCAGAATTACTATGGATGGATGGATGGTATATAAACATGGCGGATTCTGGGGTAATTTTTTCTTCTTCTCCTTCTTCTTCTTCTAGGGATTAAAACTTTTTGGTTCGTTCCGGGTCTAAGTATTGTAGCTGCTGTGCCCATCTCTTCCGTGGGCGTCCCCGATCTCTTTTTCCTCCTCTTGGTTGATAGTTCAGACTTTTCCTATTCAATCTGTTGGTATCCATTCTGCAGACATGTTCATACCATTTTCTCCTGTACTCTTCTGTTTTATCTGTCAAACTGAATATTTGTAGTTCTTTACGGATATCTTCACTTCGTTTTTTTATCCTTTAAAGTATATTCTGTCACAAATTGTAAACATTTCACTTCTGCTGCTTCTATTTTTTTAATTGAGTGTTTATCCAGATGTTAATTATATAATTTTTACCTGGTATATACCAAAACAAAAATCGCTCTAGCGGCCGGAATTTTCGTTAAGGTTATGTAATAAGATATTAATTATATAATTTGTATCTAGTATATACCAAAACAAAAATCGCTCTAGCGGCCGCAATTTTCGTTAAGGTTATGTAATAAGATATTAATTATATAATTTTTCACAACGGTCGGTTTGTTATGCTTCAAACATCGTGGTCTCGAGGTAGCGTGTTCCCTTATCCCGGTCGGGACAGGCTCCTGGGTGAGTTTCTTTGGGGTTTTTCCTCACTTGTAAGACAAATGTCAGGAAGCTTAGGGACCAACGGTCCCCGAAAATCATCCGGCCATCATCATCAACATCTTTATCACTATCTTCATCATCCTGTGAAAAGTAACGGGAAGTTACCACGCCTACAATTCCCTAATAAAGCTGCAAAGCATAGCATGAAAACTTACCCTCGGGCAGAATTACTAATGGATGGATGGATATTTAAATGGGTAATGATTTGTGAGTAAACAGCTTAATTTTATTCGTTAAATAGTTCTAACAAATGACACTCTTGATTTCCAAATTCTCTAGATAAGTTGGAAATCACTCGTGGCATTACTTATGACAATGTCGAATGTATTATGTTTGTGTCATTAAAATGAGTGTACAAAATTAACTATTATAGTTCTTTCTCTTTACCAGAGTAACTTTCGCCAACATAAGAAAACTAAAATCTGGCGTGTCTTGACTCATTTCAACGTAAGAAATATTAAGCATACATTGTTTGTATATATATGATCCCGAAGTAGTTATTTCAGGTTCTTCTTGTTCCTTCCAAGTATTAGGCCAAGGACTGTTACGATCCTATAGAAAATTTTTCCTCCAGCGTATCATAGGACGGCCCAGAGATCTTCGTCCTCTTGGTATATAATTATAAACAGCTTTGGGGATCCGATTTGAACTCATTCTTTCAAGATGGTGTTTCCAATTTAGTTGGTACTGTTTAATATATTCCAAAATTGGCGTAGTCTTCAATTCTTTTAAGATATCGGTGTTCCTTTTCTGATCCCATCTGGTGTAACCCGCTGTTCTGCGCATGAATCTCATTTCACAAGCAGTTATTCTGCTTTCATGTTGTTTTTTTAGTTTCCATGCTTCACTAACATGGAGGGCTAAACTGGTCTAGCCAAAGTGTTATATAAACGTAATCTGTTTTTTTTGTACAAGGGATGGTTTCATAACTTGATTAACAATTCCCAAAGTTTTATTATAACTAGTAATTTTTTCAGGGATATCCTTTTCATCCCAGACAGAGAGATGATGTCCAAGATATTTAAATTGAATAGATCTCTCTAAAATTTTATTCTGGGACAGATTTAACTTTGTATGGGGTCCTTCCCATGAAAAGTCATAATTTTAGGTTTTGTTAATTGATATTTCCATATTACATTTGGCTCCTGACCAGAGGCTATAAGATGGCAGCCCATCACTGGTCTTGCCTTCCTTTGGCCAGCAAACGATTGAAGGGACTATTATTATGCTTTCAAGTCTTATACGAGATTCGTCACCTTTAAATAGGCATTGCTTACCCTTAATACCCGATCACGACACGTTACTATAAAAATAAAGTATAGAAAACAGCTACACATAATTCACGTATTGACTTTTTTTTAATTAACACTGAGATATTATTTATGTAAGTAAAGTAAAGCGAGGAGATACTAAAGGACAACACGCACACACTATTGAGTAACACTAAGAATTTAGGACTGGAAGTAAATATCAGTAAAACTAAATATATGGTCACACGTAGAAATACATTATATAATGGAAATGGACAGCTAATGACAAATGAAGGAAATTTTGAGGAGGTGGCTGAATTCAATAATAATCACAAATAGGAATGAGATGCACAAAGAAATTAAACATAGGCTCAATTCTGGAAATGCATGCTATTATGCATTGCAGAGACTCTTGATGTCCCAACTCCTTTCAAAAAACGTTAACCTGAAAATATATAAAACTATTATTCTACCAGTTATATTATATGGGTGCGAAACATGGACTCTTACTTTAAGGGAGGAAAGGAGATTACGCTCTTGTGCATCCTTTCACATTACGTAAAAACAGCATTTCCGCAGTCTGTATCCTGCTTTTATCCCTTGATTTCATTCAACTTGCATAATTTCCCTTATTCTGCTGTTATTATTATGATTATTATTATTTTTATTATTATTATTATTATTATTATTATTTCGTAGGAGTGAAGAAAAATACGTAATTTAATAGATACAGTGTATGAAATTTAAGAATACTGGAATGTTTATCCACAAGGTTGTACAATTTATGATAACGTGCGTGAAGGCCAAATATTCCTACGTATCTTATTTTTGAATGCTTTCCTAACACTAAGACAAGGACGTACGACTTTCTAAGGTTAAGCACTAGTTGTTGTTCCGTAAATACAGTTTACAAGATTAATAGTACCTCCAGCCTAATTAAATTTCAATCATTATTATTGGTTGCTTTGTATCGCAGTTAATACGTTGACAATGTCATGATTTATAGACTTCTAATAAAGATCAGCAAATAATTGTTTTTTTATTTACATACAGATATTTACACATATTTCTGTGCTTCAAGTTTTATTTTCCTTCTCCATCCAATCAATGTCCTCTAGTCTTCTTGTTCTAATTTCATTTCTCATTTATTGCATCCATATTTCTTCTTCCAGGTGGGTACAATTTCAATGTTTCTCCTGGATTTTTCTTGTTTTTTTTTTTGCAAACGATATAGTTGTTTCTATCTTATACAATCTACTAGTGAATATTTTATTTTTTTATTCGTATGGCTTCCCCCCCTCCAATTTGGAACATTTTGCTGCTCTCCTCAAGACGTCAATTTCCATCGACATAAGTTTTTGTTGAATTTGCAAACTTCAACTCCATGCGTGACAATACTTCTCTCTATTAAATTATATATTTGTAACTTATTTTTCCTGGTTATATGTCTGTTCCAAAGGACACTATTTAACATTACTGTCATTGCTCTAACTAATTAATTGGCACTATCGAACCCGTATGTCCATGACCGCGCGGGCATAAGCTCTCCATACATCCCTATCCTGAGCTAATGCTTTCAAATCATTCCCTGTATAATCTACTTTCCCCAAATCACGGTTAATGTTATTCTCCCACCTCATTGTTGGTCTATCAACTGGACGTTTTCCTTCTGGTTTTCCTACAAGAAGCTTCCATGCAAACCTTTCATTCTCGATTCGTGCCACATGTCCTGCCCATCGCAGTCTACAAGACTTAACTGTTCTCATTATATCTGGCTTCCTATAAAGACCATGTAGTTCACTGATATGTAGTCTTCTCCATTCACCTGTCTGTTCATCTCCTTTTGGTTCAAAAAATGTCCTAAGAACTTTATTCTCAAATACTCGTAATCTCCTTTCCTCCCTTAAAGTAAGAGTCCATGTTTCCCATCCATATAATTATTATTAAATAAAACCCGATTGCTAACAGTTAGTTTTAGCCGTCGCGTCGATACGTTTCGACAGCAAAGCTGTCATTCTAAGACTGACTAATAACTTTACTTCTTACTGAGTCTTGAAAATGACAAGTTTGCTGTCGAAACGCGTCAACTGATTTTATCCTAACAGTGTTTGGGTTGTATTTAATATAGTACAGGATGTGGCAGAAACAATGACTCATTTTAAATTGCCCGCAATTATTGAACACGGCTTCCTAGAGAGTTGATATTGGTACCAATGCGTAGTGCAGTTCAAAGCATTGCCAGTCAATATAGAAAGTTAGTCAAACGAACGCCATGCATTTGCAACATAAACGTTTTTCAAATGTGGTGACAGTGTCGTACGGACACAGTGTTTATTCCGACAACATTTTAACATTGGTCGGAACCACAGAGTACCAGAGAAGAAAGTGGACAAGTTTTGCGTACATCCCATAAGCGGCGCTAGTGTAGAACAACTAACGACATCTAAATTCTTTCGATTTTTTCTGGTACTAATATGAAATTCAGCACCTCCTGGTGGTAAAATTATGAATTATAATTATATAACACCATCTGGTGAATAATAATGGAGTTGAACTTTTATAGGAATAATTAACATATTAATTAATCTTAAATTATGGAATTATTTGTACCCAGCCTCTCAGACCTAAAGATGTTCTTCAATTTTAACAGAAGGGAAGAATGGAAATAAATAAAACATGTTAATTTATTTTCGTTTATTAAAATTTAAAAACGTGCATTATGAGCTCTTTTAATAAATATGTACAATTGACCTACCCCTTATACTCACATACATATTTTATACAATATTTATTAAAGAACCTTAGTCATGTCGTACGTCTGAAGTCCATTATAAAGTCACATTTTTAAAATGTATATTACAAATGGCTGTACACTAACATCACTCTTCCTAACCTACAAATCTTAGAATGTTATCACTTCTAGTAGGTTTATCTTTGAAAATAGATTCACATTAAAAACGTAAACAAGCTTGAATTTACTTGCAAATTAGAGTAAAATAAGATCTAAGTAATGATTTTAACTTTCAATAATGTAAATTGTTTACAGTACCGTCTACATAGAATGAAAGGATCCATCCATAGTAATTCTGCCCGAAGGCAGGTCCTTCACTGCAATCATAGCATTTTTTCATGCTATGCTTACAGCTTTACTAGGGAATTGTGTAGATGTGGTAGCTTCCCGTTGCTTTCCACACCGGTGAAGGATGATGATGATGATAATGCTAATGGTAAGGATGATAATGATAAGGATGATGGCCATATGATTTCGGGGATCGTTTGGGCCTTAAAGTTTTCCTGACATTTGTCTTACAGATGAGGAAAAACCCCGATAAAAACCTCACCCAGAAAAACTGCCCCGACCGGGGATCGAACCCGGGCCCCTCGAGACCACAGCGGTGGACGTAATGAAAGGATAGCAGTTAAAATTTTAAATTTACAAAATGGCTAATTTCTCATAATCCCGAGTGAACACGCCGTGTGCCTTGCATTTGTTTTATTTAATTACGTATTCCGTTACTATGAAACAGCGCTACCATTGTAGTTTGCTCATTGTAGTTCATCGTAAACGACCGAAATTTTTTAGATGTCACTGTACTCAGTTTTCCCTCTATTCCAAGTTTGTCTACGGGTCGGAATGATCAAGTTCTGTCTTGGAAGTCGATTACGAGATGAGTCCAGAGCAACAAACAGTAAGCCACCTGGTAGGCCACGTACGGTCGCACCCCGGACAACATTGCAACAGTAAGAGCTGCTTTGGCAATGTCAACTGGACACCCCGTTCGCACGATTTTTTGGCTTGTGATTTTTTCTGTGGGGATTCCTAAGATCCAAAGTGTATGTTAACAAGCCAACAACCCTTCTAGACTTGAAAACAACATTAGCGCCTAAATCGAGGCCATAGCAGATGACACTCTTCGTAAGGTTATGGAGAATGTGCATGTTCGTGCAGAAGATTGCATTGCTAACAATGGTGGACACCTAAAGGACATAATTTACAAAAGTGGCATGTGTAATTAATGGTAGGATGTGTTCTTCATGCCAAAATAACATGTTGAAATGGATCATTGCTTCTACCTGTATTACCTAAATCAGTCATAACATCACGTCCTTCAGTGTTTATCGAAGTTGTAAACTACTCATCATCAATAACAAGGATTAAGCCCAATGGCCTGTTCCGATCTCATTATAGGTCGAATTGGTCCTTCCATCTCTTCAATGGTCTTCCCAACATTCATCTCCCTTTTGGTTTATAATTATACATTCTTCTTGGTATGCGCTGTTCATTCATTTGTAATACGTGCTGAAGATAAGCATTTTGATAATATTAATTAAATAAAAATAAAACGTAGTTTTATTTGATTTTCATATTTATTATATGATTCAGTGACAACTGTTTCGGTACACTGTACCTTCTTCAGACATGTTAACAAATTATGAATTGTATTGGCACATGTGACAATGTCTATATAGGACAAACTGGTAGACCTTTTATCTCTCGGATAAAGGAACACATGCGAGCATATAACAGAAATTTAGAAAATTCAAAATATGCTGACCACCTATTCCAATTTAATCATTGTTTTGATCCAAATTTTGAAATTTTACATATTTGTGATAAGGGTAAGAAGTTAGATCTTTTGGAGGCTGTAGAAATTAATAAATGTAAAAGTAGTAAAAAACTGATAAATTCTGAACTTGATTTGAATGAATCGCCTTTGTTAAATTAAAAAATTTAAATAAATATTGTTGTATTGTTGCTTAGATCAGTTGGAACACAATTCATAATTTGTTAACATGTCTGAAGAAGGTACAGTGTACCGAAACAGCTGTCAATGAATTATATAATAAATATGAAAATCAAATAAAACTAAGTTTTGTTTTTATTTAATTAATAAATATGGATTCTCAACAAGTAAACACCAACTCAATTGATTATTTTGATAATATTTTATTCTTTCACACAGATTGAATATATTAAGGGGTTTCAAGGGATAGTGAAGTGCATTTCATCACCTCTCCCATCCTCAACCTGCTCGTGGTGCAACCTGCTATTACAAATGAGGCTCTGAGGACCGAGTACCGGCGGTATAACCACATCACCTTAATGTAGAGGAAATGCTACATTAGTGGGAACCCCTCTGGGCCAGCAACCCATTGGGCGAAAAAATTTACATTTGCTTTCAAGTCTCAAACCAAGCCTCGGATGAATCGGACAGATCAACCTTTGAAAAAGATCGCTGGGACGTTCAAAAAAGCGCTGGATGGAAAATTCCTCATTGAGACCGTAACAAGCCTAATGCTTGCATGGATGATGATGATAAATATATTAAGTTCTGTTCTTATATCTTCGTTTTTTTCTTTTTATCGGTCCTTTGGTATCCTGCTATTGCTCTCAACATCTTCATTTCAGCAGCCTCTATTTGTTTACTAATCTGCCTTTGTTAATGTCCAGGTTTCACATCCATAGATAAGAGATTGAACTGCCAATACTTTGTAAAACTTCAAAATAGTTTATTTTCTAGTTTTATTCAATAAAGTGCGTTTAATTGTGCCACATATATAAATGAATCGTTGTATTTTAGTGTCTAAATTTCTGTCATTGCCTAAATGACATCCCAAATAATTAAAACTCTGAACTTGGTCTATAATTACATTGTTTATCATTATTTTTTGTTCTTATTGCACATTTTCCTTTCAGAGCTAATATTTTTTGTTTTAGATGCAGATATTCTTAAATTGTATTTTAGAGAGATATTATTTAAAGTATAAAGGAATTTTGTGAAGTACTCGTACCCCTAAAGTATCTGCACGATCTCTGAAAATCTGTCGTTTCGAATCAGCATTTGTTTTGTTCTCAAATGCGAAACACAGATATATGTGTGAATGAATGGAGGATGTGGAACAGAAAATAATAAAAATAAAATATAAAAAACTGAGTAGAAAGTGAGACATCTTGTGTTGCATGACCTCGATTTCCTACTCAACTTTATAAGTTTCTCTTTATCGAGAGAACTTTTGGAAACAGGTCGCAATACCGCACGCGTAACACTGGTCCGACGGCCTCGTTGCAAATTCCACGGTTCATTAAGCACCTACATCAATATCATGCAAATTACTGTTATTCTTAACTAACTCATACGCAATATCATCACTGCGAACGTATGGTTTCCATAAATCCCTATCCTCAACTGTTTCCCAATCATATCTTATTCATCTCCCAGAAATCATGGTTAATATTATTATATCACCATCTATTATCATTAATTTAATAATAATAATAATAATAATAATAATAATTTATTTCAGGATTGTTTCTGTTATTTACACAGGTATCCTCAACCAAAATATACATTTTGTTTTCTTCCTTACTTCCCGGTCTTTCGTGTCTGTTTCTGTCATATTTATCTTCATGTAGTCTTGAATCCCCTTTATCTACGTTGGCTTTGGTCTACCACGTTTCCCTTTTCCAGGAGGTATCTATTTCAATACGTCTTTGTTTATTTCTGTGTCCCTTCTTCTCAATATATGCCCATACCATCTTAGTTGGATTTCTTCAATCTCTTGTACAATACCCTTTCTACATTCATTATTTATAACTTTAGGCACAAAAAGATGTGTAAACATTGAAAATCTGTATATAAATATATTATTATTATTATTATTATTATTATTATTATTATTATTATTATTATTCCAGCTTTTACAATGAATATACATTTTCCCGGTACCCATGTTCACAGTTAACTACACATTTGTTTCAACACATTTTTCCATTCTTGTCTGTTCATCCATATATCTTCTTCTATTTCCCATTCCCTCTTAGTTTCATTGATTCCCTGAATCCACGTAATATTTGGTCTACCCTTATTTTTCCTTCCCTGTGGTTCCCAATCCATGATTATCTTAGGTAGCCTTCCTTCTTCCATCCTTCTAATGTGTCCGTACCAATTTAATTGTTTCTTCTTTATAAAATCTAATATTGAATATTGTATGTGCATTTTTTCTTTTATATATGAATTTCTGATTTTATCCTTCCTGGATATGCTTGCACACGTCTCCAGTAGTCCATTTCAGTGGCGAGTATTTTTTTTTTTTTCATTTGTGCATTTAAAGCCCACACATCAGCTCCATAGGTAATAATGCTTCTGATTATTGTATTAAAAATAGTTTTTTTTGTTTCTTTGAAGATATGTTTGTCCCATACTATTCCATTTAGGGCAGATATAGCATACTTTCCTATATTGATCCTGTTTCTTATCTCTGTTTCTTGTTTTCCATCTTTAGTAATTTTAATTCCCAAATACTTACATTCTTCAGTGTATTTAATTGTCCCTAAATTTTCTTCTAGTATTAAATCTTGAGGAAGATCCCCTATTGTCATATATCTAGATTTATCCATATTGATCTTTAAACCCCATAAACTATATTCTTGTATTAATTTTCTAGTGATGTACTCTACATCTTCAAATTCTTGAGCCAATATCAATTGGTCATCTGCAAACTGGAGTGTATATATTGTTGAATTATCATCTAGTGGTATTCCCATCGGTTTACATTTCCTTTTCCATAATATAAATATATTATTATTATTATTATTATTATTATTATTATTATTATTATTATTATTATTATTATTATTATTATTATTATTACTTTACAGTAGGTAAGCCAAGAATGAGGTGGCAGAATAATATTAATTATATTTTGAGGGAGGTAAATTATACATGGAGTGATGTGAAACATTAGCTCAGGGTATAGACTTAAGGAGAGCAATCGCCTGTACCTTGTCTACCACTCAAACAGGTTAGAAAAAATACAAAAATTAGCCTTACATCTAACTTAAAATGATTGCATGGTATATCTACAACATAATTATTATTTACTTACTTACTCACTGGCACTATCGAACCCGTAGGTTCATGGCCGCACGGACATAAGCTCTCCATACATCCCTATCCTGAGCTAATGCTTTTCAATCATTCCCTGTATAATCTACTTCCCTCAAATCATAGTTAATGTTATTCTCCCACCTCATTCTTGGTCTACCAACTGGGCGTTTTCCCTCTGGCTTTCCTACAAGAAGCTTCCATGCAAGTATTTCATTCCCCATACGTGCAACATGTCCTGCTCATCGCAGTCTACGAGACTTAACTGTTCTTATTATATCTGGCTTCCTATAAAGACCATGCAGTTCATTGTTATGTAGTCTTCTCCATTCACCTGTCTGTTCATCTCTCTTTGGTCCAAACATTTTCCTAAGTACTTTATTCTCAAATACTTGTAATCTCCTTTCCTCCCTTAAAGTAAGAGTCCATGTTTCGCACCCATATAATATAACTGGTAGAATAATAGTTTTATATATTTTCAGTTTAACGTTTTTTTGAAAGGAGTTGGGACATCAAGAGTCTCTGTAATGCATAATAGCACGCATTTCCAGAATTGAGCCTATGTTTAATTTCTTTGTGCATCTCATTCCTATTTGTGATTATTGTTCCTAGGTATTTGAATTCAGCCACCTCCTCAAAATTTCCCTCATTTGTCATTAGCTGTCCATTTCCATTATTTAATGTATTTCTACGTGTGACCATATATTTAGTTTTATTGATATTTACTTCCAGTCCTAATTTCTTAGTGTTACTCAATAGTGTGTGCGTGTTGTCCTTTAGTGTCTCCTCGCTATCGGCCAACAATACTACATCATCAGCATAAACTAACAGCTTATTAATACCATTCAGTTGTAAGCCTTCCTCATTCTCTAAAGATTTAATGGCATACTGTAGTACAAAATTAAATAGTAGAGGAGATAGTGCATCTCCTTGCTTCAACCCATTCTGGATATCAAAAGTGTCCGAAAACTGTTTGTCTACACGCACCCTACTCTTTGTGCCATTTAGACACATTCGTATAAGTCAAACTAACTTTTTAGGAATTCCGAACATAATTATTATTTACAACATATTAATGCATTTAGACCATCTTATAAAATTGGTATGATATTAGATTCCACAATCCGTTTTGAGACTCATAGTGGCCAACCTGAGGAAGTTGACTCTGAAAAGAAAGCCATATATGAGCCAACAATTGACTATTACAAAGACAAATACCAACTAGATAGTATAACTGTCACAGGATTGATGATCGGGGCAAGAGGTACTATACCAGGATTCTTAGCCAAATTTTGGAATTCCTTAGATTTGGACAGGGTGTATCTTTCTAAAATTGCCATCGCTGCCATTAGAGGATCAATTTCAATTTTAAGAAACCATATTTACAAAATTTCTACTTTATAGTATGTATACTTCAATTAGGCCTACCATTTGAAATTTTTTAATGTATTTTCAAAATGTATTTCATCAATTTCAAAAATTAATTGTCTGTATCACTTTGTCCTTGAGGCAATCCTCTAGTGAGGAAAGTTGTATATAATATTGGTTTGATTCATTCTAGATTTAATGAACAAAGTACGAAATGTAACGCCTACAAGATGGAAAAATTGAAAAAAAAAAATACATATATATAATATTAATGCAAAAAATAAATTTAGCTTTATAGCTATTTTCTGTATGTTTATAATAACATGGAATAACCCGGTTTTAAGAGTAAGCAATGTATATTTGAATATTACAGGTGAGAAATTATGCTTCAGGATCTGTATATATACAGAGTATTCTTAAAACTCATTACGTTAAAATAAATCATCATACGCTACATTTTAGTGTTTATGTAGGCACAGGTTATGTGCTGTAAAGGATTTGAGAACTACAATAGTTTTCCATACTCATTTTAATGACGTGAACATAACAAAAACAATACAGGGTGCTTCAGAATTAATATTACAGACTTCTGGGAGTTGTAGATACATTTTTGATAAATAACTCATGTCCGGAAACGTACCATTTCGATGTAAAATATTTTTTAAGATCGAGTATAGTAGACTTCTAGGGGTTGTACTACACATGTCGAGTCGGAGGAAGATCTTCTTGCACGAATTCTGGTGGCAGGAAATAATAATAATAATAATAATAATAATAATAATAATAATAATAATAATCTGAGGAGAATGGAAAGAAATAGACCTCCAAAATTGGCATTCCAATATACCTACCCCAACTGGACATAAGGACCAAGGAAGACCAAAACATCGGTGGAAAGATCAAGACCATCTTCGCTAGGTTTACCGTACAGGCCACATGGCCTAAAACGAATTTGTCCATGATGATGATGATGATGATAATAATAATAATAATAATAATAATAATAATAATAATGTTTTATTCTGGCAGAGTTAAGACCATAAGGCCTTCTCTTCAACTCAACCAGCACAAATACAAATAAATATTTGGCAAATATATACACTATACTAATTATAAACAGTTAAAGATACATTAAATGTAGCAATGTAAATTTCATGTACAAACAACATTTTATATGATAATAACAACAATAATAATAATAATAATAACAATAATAATAATAATAATAATAATAATAATAATAATGTAATAATAATAATAATAATAATATAAATATGATACATATTATACGAGACACACAAATTAATATATATATATGTACCTTACACTGGGTAATGATGAAGTCGAGGTTAGAGCAAATATAAATTTAGATTTATTTTAAAAGATGTCAATGTCCGGCAGCTCCTTATTTCTTGTGGTAGGGAATTCCAGTTGCGAGAAGTGGAGATGATATATGACATGGAGTGATGTGATGTCCTATGTTGCGGTATATTAAGCAAGAGACTATATTGTGATCTTGTGTTTAAGTTATGGTTTGAGGATAGATACTAGAAACTAGATGATAAATAATTGGGAATCGAGGTATGTAGGAACTTAAATAAGAGAATTAGACAATTTTAGATGTAGCCATGAGAATTTATTGAGCACACACCAGATCTTGAGAGACGTGTGTATGAAAATATGCGTCGCAGGTACACTTTGTGCAACGAAAAAGGGTCGCCACGTGGAACCACACTTGTAGTACAACCCCTAGAAGTCTGTAATACTTATTCTGAAACACAAGACACACGATATCACTCCATTGTGTTTCGATCTTCAAACATATTTTACATCGAAACGGTACGTTTCCGGACATGGGTTCCTTATCAAAACTTTATCTACTAAGTCCCATCTACATTCCCTAGAAGTCTGTAATACTTATACTGAAACACCCTGTAGTATGAAATGAAATAAATGTACAATAACTGCACCGCATACTGGATCGTATAACCGAAAAAATATGGAACAAATATGCTGAGTTAGAGTAACTTGCATTTGTTTTGTTGAAACAATATCGATGCACTTTCACGCGCTCTCTTTCACTTTCAATCAAGTAAAACCTGATGACTGTCAGAACCCATTTGGTGCACTTTCCAATGTCAGCACAATGTTGCAAATACATCCTTCAAAATTATATGATATACCTTCTAAAATACACGAAGAACAGTGCGTGTTCTTTTGCCACTTACTGCACTCTTCGTGCTCTGGGTTCCATCCTGGGCGGAAGACAGCGTTAATGTGGTCTATTTTCAATTTACGCACCACTTCGGCAGACCACTTTACGTAGACTATTTAACTCATTCCTCAAATGGTTGTCAATGACCAATCACGTTTCAAAGAATTTTGCTTCACAACCAATGACAGTCGTGTTTCACCTCGCTCTTTAACGATTTATCTCTATCACCTCCTGTTTTTGTGATAAAGAAATCTCCTCCTTTTTTAATATTCTAAACAGCTCAGAGCATTATTTTTCTCCAACAAATACATTGAATATAACAAATAACGAACAGATTCCTTGATTTACCGAGTTGTTTACTAAAAAAATAAATTAATAACATTTAATATTGATTACACTGGTCAACATGATTTTTGTCTCATGAATACCAATAGTTGCATTTAATTCAGTTTTTATCGTGTTTTCAAATATATATTCGGAATTTCTCCATCGCTCACAGTTTTTTTTATTTCAATTTCAATTAATGGATTTAAATGATAATTTTTTAAAATGTTTTTTCGTCCATTTGTCCATTGTAAAATAAAACCAAATGAGCTAACTCAAATGATTTCAGCTATGGAAAAGAGATATCAAAGCAAATGGAATCCTAATATGCTGGCCGATTATTGTTGGACCATCAAGAGGGATGCTCCACAGGCGAAATATAGCAGAAAATCGTCATTTCTTACTTTCTAGGTGTGTCCGAATGTTCGAATATTGTGCAGTTACGAATGTAGAAAATATTAAAGTGTTTGAAATTATAAATTCCTGTCTCTCAGAAACGTTGCGTGATGGAGAAAACCCGATATCATATTTGAATTCAGGAGAAGAAATACTATCAGATTCATATATTTTTCTTTCTGAGACAAAAAAAAGTTTATTTTTGTTGCTCAGTGTTATAATATACAGTTTGATGTGTTTCATTATTTCTCCACTAGGGTGCAATCTTACAATATTGCGATCATATTTCGCAATAAATAATATGATCGAGTTGCAGTGAATATGCATAACCCCACATTTCTGATTTGTTTTCAAACATCTCATTTACATTAAATATGTAAAAAGTTAGTTAGACTTATACGAATGTGTCTAAATGGCACAAAAAGTAGGGTGCGTGTAGGCAAACAGTTTTCGGACACTTTTGAAATCCAGAATGGGTTGAAGCAAGGAGATGCACTATCTCCTCTACTATTTAATTTTGTACTAGAGCATGCCATTAAATCTTTAGAGAATGAGGAAGGCTTACAACTCAATGGTATTAATAAGCTGTTAGTTTATGCTGATGATGTAGTACTATTGGCCGATAGCGAGGAGATACTAAAGGACAACACCCACACACTATTGAGTAACACTAAGGAATTAGGAGTGGAAGTAAATATCAATAAAAGTAAATATATGGTCACACGTAGAAATTCATTAAATAATGGAAATGGACAGCTAATGACAAATGAGGGAAATTTCGAGGAAGTGGCTGAATTCAAATACCTAGGAACAATAATCACAAACAGGAATGAGATGCACAAAGAAATTAAACATAGGCTCAATTCTGGAAATGCGTGCTATTATACATTGCAGAGACTTTTGATGTCCCAACTCCTTTCAAAAAACGTTAAAGTGCAAATATATAAAACTATTATTCTACCAGTTATATTATATGGATGCGAAACATGGATTCTTACTTTAAGGGAGGAAAGGAGATTACGAGTATTTGAGAATAAAGTACTTAGGAAAATTTTTGGACCAAAGAGAGATGAACAGACAGGTGAATGGAGAAGACTACATAACAATGAACTACATGGTCTTTATAGGAAGCCAGATATAATAAGAACAGTTAAGTCTCGTAGACTGCGATGGGCAGGACATGTTGCACGTATGGGGAATGAAAGACTTGCATGGAAGCTTCTTGTAGGAAAGCCAGAGGGAAAACGCTCAGTTGGTAGACCAAGAATGAGGTGGGAGAATAACATTAACTATGATTTGAGGGAAGTAGATTATACAGGAAATGATTGGAAAGTATTAGCTCAGGATAGGGATGTATGGAGAGCTTATGTCCTCGCGGCCATGAACCTACGGGTTCGATAGTGCCAGTGAGTGAGTAAGCAAGTAATGTAAATATTTTAAAATACCTGTAACTATGCCACTCTTGATTTCCAAATCCTCTAGATAAATTAGAAATCACTCGTGGCATTACTTATGAAAATGTATTGTTGTATTGTGTACAGGGAGGAGTGTAGGATGAGTGTGTAGTGTAAAGTGTGTTGTATGAGTGATGATGAAGACGCTGTCATAAAAATTGAAAGGTTAATTTCAACATGAGAAGACCCTACAATGATGGTTTCATTTTTAAACGTGGCGTGACGGCTGTTCCAATTGTAATGTAAAGGAACCACATACATGACTGCATTTTGATTGATCGAATGATGTTTTTACATTTAAGCGTGTAAGGAAATGTAGTTCTTACTTACATACTTACTCACTGGCACTATCGAACCCGTAGGTTCATGGCCGCGCGGACATAAGCTCTCCATACATCCCTATCCTGAGCTAATGTTTTCCAATCATTCCCTGTATAGTCTACTTCCCTCAAATCATAGTTAATGTTATTCTCCCACCTCATTCTTGGTCTACCAACTGGGCGTTTTCCCTCTGGCTTTCCTAGAAGGAGCTTCCATGCAAGTCTTTCATTCCCCATATGTGCAACATGTCCTGCCCATCGCAGTCTACGAGACTTAACTGTTCTTATTATATCCCGCTTTCCATAAAGGCCATGTAGAAGGAAATGTAGTTCGCTCTCCAATATTCCAAATAAAGGATATAAAAATATATATATTATCTAACACAATTTCCACCGCTGTGGCCTCGAGGTAGTGTACTGCCTTGTCACGCAGCGGGCCCGGGTTCGATCCCCGGTCGGGGCAGTTTTTCTGGGTGAGGTTTTTATCGGGGTTTTTCCTCAGCTGTAAGAAAAATGCCAGGAAAACTTTAAGGCCCAAACGGTCCCCGAAATCATATGGCCATCGCTATCACCATCATTCATATTCATCTTAGATTAAGCTTAGGATTAGGGACTCTCCTGGCGCACCACTATCATCATCATCATCATCCATCATATCATCGGGACAACGTAACCCCGCCTTCCAGGCGCCCCAACCTCAGAAGTGGGTTACAAGTATGCCATGCCAGGAGAGAACACCAGGAATGTCGAAAGACAACCTGGGGCATTTGCAAAAAAAATATCTAAGACGTGTCTATGTAAGTTATATGGGAGATTCTTAAATTACATAATTACAATTTTAATACATTAAATAAACAATGTTTTATCCTTACGCATGCGCAATGCGGAAAACGTTGGGATTTCAATTGTTTCAAATTGGCCGCTTCCTGCAGAATTCCTTAAACCATTGGAAAGTAAATCCTTTGAAAAGCGGAAGAAATTATTTTGAACATTTTCAAACACTTTAGAGAAAAATATCCTACATTAGCCATTGAGTTTGTGGTGAAAGTAACAGCAGAATTTACAGGTGAGTCAGCATGGAACATAAATTCTGCTCGTAATGAAATACCTATTCACATCATGGAAAAATATACAGTCAGTATGTCCAATTTACCAATTAATAATAGAAATATTCAATATGTTTCAACAGCCAAGCTGTCATTTTCAAGACTAAATATTGAGTGAATATTTAGTCTTAAAAATAACAGCTTTGCTGTTGAAACATGTTTACACTGTTAATTATTAATTGGTGAATTGGGTACATTGACTGTATATTTTACGATTTTATCACCAAGAAGATCATTAGTGTATTAAATCATGTAAAAAGCTTAAGCGACCCATTACATAGGATCATATGTAATATTTTGTCATAAATAAAATAATTAATAGTTTTAAAAAACTAAAGCAACACGCTTTATTTGAAAACCGAACTAAAGAATGAAAAATAATTTTAATTTCCAACACGCTTGGAATAAAATTAATGTGGTCAACAAAAAATCATCTCCAACACATATAGAATAAAACTAGAGTTATCAATAAAAGTAAAATAATTTTACCATCAAAAGCGTGGGGTGCTTTTTATGATTTTTACATTTTCTTCTTAGAGAGCTTACTTTTACCAACATCTGTTTATTATCAAATATATTAATTTATATAGAGCACCCCACGCTTTTGATGGTAAAATTATTTTATTTTTGTTGAAAACTCTAGTTTTATTCTAGATGTGTTGGAGATGATTTTTTTGATGACCACTTTAATTTTATCCCAAGCGTGTTGGAAATTAAAATTATTTTTTTATTTTTTTGTTTTCTAATAAAGCGTGTTCTTTTAGTTTTTAAAACTATTATTTATTTTTTATTTTTTAGTTTTAATATTTTACAGAATAAGATAAAAATGTAAATATCTTTAAATTCGATACGATAGTAGTATGAGCTAAAAGTAATACTCTTTTATAAAAAACCCTCCCAGCCGGATTTGAACCAGCGACGTATGGATTACTGAAATTATATACCACTAAGAGTTCACTACTCTACCAACTGAGCTCTTACAACGATTGACTAAAAAGTCGACAAGTCCGTAACCTATTATACCACTTTTCATTTTTTTTTTATTTTCGGATGATTCTGGCCAGGATTTTAGAAACAAAATATGAAATTATTGTATTGTCACGGGTCCTCTACAAGTATACAAAGTTTCAAGTCGATCCAATGTTTCTAAGAGGGTGAAAATCGCGTTGAAAGATTCCGTTACATTGATACAAAAACATTTTTTTTATTTTCTGATGATTATGACCAGGATTTTAGAAAATAAACATGAAATTATTGTATTGTCACGGGTCCTCTACAAGTATACAACTTGGTAGAGCACTTGGCCCGGAAAGCCAAGAGTCCCGGGTTCGAGTCTTGGTCTGGGCGAAAATTTTTCTCTTCAAATATAATTTATCCTTCAGTGAGAAGTGTTAAATTAATAATAAAGACGTCAAGTTGATTCAAGCTCTTTCGTTTGAGACTGGTATTCGGTATATCCCGGGTTCAAACCCCAGTACCGACAATCTCATAAATTTTTGTCCTGATTCTTCTCATCGTCAACACAAATCCTGGCTTGTAATATCAGCATTTCAGTGAGTCGTTACAAGTAAGTAAAAAATAGACTTAATTAGTAAAACAGGTTATGCGTGGTGTTCCAGTCATCCCGATATGGTGGTAGCTGATTGTCAGTGTGTAGACGGACATGCAGACCTCTAGAGCCGCCGGTAATTTAACATGTCAGATTTTTTTTTAAATTTTTTTTTTACTTTATTAAACACAATGTGTACATTAATTTTAAGTTAGCTTTTTACCAGTCTTTAATTACTGTGTTTAGTGGTAGAGTCCTGTTTTTACACTTCGCTGGATGATATTTGGGACATGGATTGTTGCATAATTTACAGATGCAGTCCTCCTTGGGTTCATGGTACATGTTGTTCAGGCATATATTTCCATGAAATCCATGGGCTGCGAAGCGTGTGTACAGGTGTCGAAGTTCGAAGTTCGGTTGCTTCCAGGTTGCGTCTGTTTCCATAATTTCTGCCGGTATCTGAGCGGCTTTGTTCTGTCTCTCCTCGATGACGATTCTGTATGCTTGCGTTTCCGGTAGTCTGAAACAGTGTCTGATATCTTCGATGAAGAAGGATTCCTGGGCTATTGTATAGGCATAACTATTTCTTGTATATTTTGAAATTGACAGCGCTCTTTTGAGAAACCTTGATTTAACGTTCTCCAGTTTCTTAAGATTTTTCACTGTCAAGTAATTCCATATAAGCTGGATTCCGTATGTTGCGGCCGGCATTACTTTAAGGTTGAAGAGTTTCATTGCAGTTGAGAGGGATAGACTTTGGAATTTAGGGATATCGTACATGGCTTTCTTGCAACTGTTGCTCGATTCTGTATATGAAGTGAGAAAGCGGTTCCAGTTGTTTGTAAGGTGACCCCCAAGTATTTGTAGCTTGATACGAATTCTAGGGTTTCACCTCCGCATATAAGATGGACCTTATTAGCCAGCTGTCAGATATAGGAATGAGATGCTCTTAGCACCTGTCTCATGTCTCGCGCTTGAACCATTGGAGATTTGTTCTTATTTTAATGAAGATAATGCTCGTCCACACAAACTAGGTTATGAAATGACATGCATATATCAACAACATATTAATACCAATGAGTCTTAATGCCCTCTTTATCCTCCAACGATTTTAGTGCATGACCTAGAACCAAATTGTTGGCAGCGCTAATATAGCGGTTATGTTGGTAGCCTCTAGTCCCGTGGGTCAAGCGTACAAATCCAGTCGGGGTCGATGGATACTTAGAATCGAAAAATTCGGAGGACAAATCCTCCGGGAGAGACCTGAAGCCGTGGGTCCCGAATCTCAAAATCTTCGGGCTCGTAAAAGAACCTCCCTAAAAAAAGAGACCTCTGGGCAAAATTTAAGGGGACCCGGAACATCCTATACTTAATGTTAAATGTAAGGCACATTTTCTCCTGAACTATTAATCCTGTCAAGTTGAAATTTGTACAGTGGAAAGTTTTATATATTTAGAGTCTTCTACCGTAAGGATTTATATAGATAATATGCATTTATGTAAAAAAAAAACTTTTTTTTTCTTTACAAATAATTTTTCTTTCAGTTTTTACACTGTATTTTGCAACATAAATTCCTTAATTACTGAGCTATCACAACATCAATACTTACTTACTCACTGGCTCTATCGAACCCGTAGGTTCACGATCGCTCGGATATAAGCTCTCCATATATCCCTATCCTGAGCTAATGCTTTCCAATCATTCCCTGTATAATCTACTTCCCTCAAATCATAGTTAATGTTGTTCTCCCACCTCATTCTTGATCTACCAACTGGGCGTTTTCCCTCTGGCTTTCCTACAAGAAGATTCCATTAATGTCTTTCATTCTCCATACGTGCAACATGTCCTGCCCATCGCAGTCTACGAGACTTAACTGTTCTTATTATATCTGGCTTCCTATAAAGAACATGTAGTTCATTGTTATGTAGTCTTCTCCATTCACCTGTCTGTTCATCTCTCTTTGGTCCAAACATTTTCCTAAGAACTTTATTCTCAAAACTCGTAATCTCATTTCCTCCCTTAAAGTAAGAGTCCATGTTTCGCACCCATATAATATAACTGGTAGAATAATAGTTTTATATATTTTCAGTTTAACGTTTTTTTGAAAGGAGTTGGGACATCAACAGTCTCTGCAATGCATAATAGCACGCATTTCCAGAATTGAGCCTATGTTTAATTTCTTAAAAATTGAAGCCCTGAAAATTTCAGATCTCTAGCTTTAATAGTTCAGAAGAAAATGTTCTTTATACATTGAAAAAATGAATGCTAACTATGGGAGAGAGTTGACGGCTCACGCCCACATTCTAAAGGGACGGGGAATATTTAAAACAAATAATAAACACACTTAGAAACAAGATAATTATACCACATTAAAGAGCAATCTTTCTAGTATTTTAATTGAACAAAAAAATGAAAATGCATTTTTTCATCACATTTGGCCTTCCGGGTCTCCTTAACAGACTTTCCAAGTAGCCCTAAGACCTTACTTGCCTGCTACATGTCTCATTAATGCCACATACTGATAACATGTTACATCTGTTAAGGAAATAAGAATGACTAAATAAGTTTAGTTAAGAAACTACAAAGGGGCGGATAAGGCTAGCCTCAAAGGGCCTTGAAGCCAAAGATGAAGAAGGAAACAAGTACAGAATTGAATAGCGGAGGAGATGCTGTAACTCTTTGCTTTAACCCATTATCAATTTCAAAACGACCAGGTATTAATAGCACAAGACCACGATGACATAGCATAATGGCAAAGAACCTACAAGAAGAATATGAAAAATAGGGACTTATATAAATATAGAGAAAACTAAATATCTGTAAAATAAAATGAGTTAAAATATACCTTCTTAAGTAAGATCCGTCTTCCTCAACTTATAAAATTTGTATTCTTTATGTCTGTAGGCCTTTCGTGACTCACGACAACACCACGTTGCGACCAGCAACATCTACCATCACACTAGATATTGTAGCAAACAAAGACCTGCTGAAGATGGAACGGATGTTCTGAAAGGCCTACATGCATAAAGAATACATATTTTATAAGTTGAGGACGACGGATCTTACCTAAGAAGGTATATTTTAACTTATTTTATTTTATGACTGTCCACCTCAACGGTTTTAATAATGAATTTTATTAGTACGCCGTAGCGTAGTGGTTAAGGCACTGAGCTACAAGTCGCAGGGTCGAGGGTTCAAGTCCCGTTGGGGGTCAGGATTTTTAAACTGACTCAAACCCTCTGGCGGCACTGTGGCCCTGGGGTCGACTCAGCCTCTAACGGAAATGAGTACCAGACGCTTGTTCTGGGGTAAAGGCGGCCGTCACGCAGGGCTGACAACCCGGCTGACATAAAGTGCCGATTGTCCAGAAAAAGTGGGAGCCTTAACCTCCTACTACCCCAAGGGCCTCCGGGCCTGTTGTGGGATCACTTTACACTTTATTAGTATTAAATATCTGTGTATAGGAGAACTAAAACCTAGTATTGAATGCACTTATTTAGGAACAAAATTAGACCATTCAGGTGATAACACAGTGGAAGTTAAAAATAGAATCGCACAAACAAAACAAGCAATAAATGCTTTAAACTCTGTTTGGTGGAGCAAAAATATTACAAAAAATAGAAAATTACAAATATATCAAACCATAATTCAGAGCATTTTAACATATGGTGCTGAAGTCTGGCAAATTCCTACCAGGGATATGAAAAGAATTTTAAGTACAGAAATGGATGTTTTAAGAAGATCAGCTGCAAAATCTAGAATGGATAGAATACGAAATAAAGAAATAAGGTAAAATAAGAGTGTAGAAGAGGAGCCTGACATCATAGACATTATAGAAAAGAAAACAGTACAGTGGTATGGTCATGTTAAAATAATTCGAGAGCAGAGATTGTCTAAAATTGTCATGGAATGGATCTCAATGGAAAGGAGGAAGAGAGGAAGACCGAAGAAAACTTGGATAGGACGGGTACAAGCGGCTATGAATATCAGGGGATTGGAGGAAGATAAATGGATGGACAGAGAGGAATGATGTTTGGTTTCCGGAAGACGCTGGCAGCTGCCAAGATACCGGATGATGATGTGTGGCATAAATCAGTTAACCACTGCACGTGGTTGCAAGGAAAAAACCATATTGGTTGAAGCTGGGGTTTGAACGCGGGACCTTCAGAATATAATCTCAAACACTACTGCTTGAGGTAGGGAATACATCTTGTCCAGTGTCATGTCTATAATCGACTTCAAGTTACTTATTTTAAAGAGTGGATTGGTAGGCGTGGTAAAAAACGAATGGCCACCTAGATTACCAGACCTCACGCCATGCGATTTTTCAATGTGGAGAATTTTGAAGAACAAAGTTTTCAATACAAAAACACTAAACCTGCAACATTTATAGGATTTCATTGACTATTTAACTCATGTCCCAAATGGGAGTCAATGACCAATCGCGTTTCAATGATTTTTTATTTACAACCAATCACAGTCGTGTTTCGCCTAGAATTTACCAACTAAAGTTTATCATAGTAAAGAAAGCACCTCATTTTTAACATTCTCAATAGGTCATAGCATTATTTTGCAGTGACTGACTCTCTAAGAAATACGGCTACCAGATTGTATATATAGTGCATGAATGTCAACACATAGTGCATGCGGGAGTTAATATAAAAAAAAATGTAGCAATTTATTATACCACCAAAAAAAAAGAAACCACTGTTTGCACTTTCTTAAATGTATTTTTTCCCAGGTAATAACATTCCAGAAAAATATAATTGTCATACGACATCAGAAATGAATTAATATACAGTTTGATGTGTTTCATTTTTTCTCCACTAGAGAGCATTCTTACAATATTGCGTTCCTTTGGCAATAAATAGTATGATCTGGTTGCAGTGATGGACAAAAGAAGCAGATGAAGTGTGCCAATCGCTTCTCATTTGTTTTCAAACATCGCCGTTTTCATTAAATATATAAATATTTTAAAATAACTATATTTAAATACGCAATGGTCCAGAGTCGCCAGATGCAGGAAAAGCTGGAGAACGATGGAGAGCCAACTGTGTATTAACTAATCACAGGATAAACAGTGTATACAAACCAAGTGCTATATCCAAGTCAACTTCTCACCACGGAGTAGCTCACCGGGTGACACTCTCAAATAGAGCTTAACCCCTGTACAGGGAGGCCTTTGCCCTAAAGGGACATATCAGGCTTTATTTATTTATTTATTTATTTATTTATTTATTTATATATTTAAATAACGATTTCTGAGTAAACAGCTTAATTTTATTCGTTAAATAGTCCTAACAAATGCCACTCTTGATTTTCAAATTCTATAGATAATTTGGAAATCACTCGTGGCATTACTTATGAAAACATTTTTGGTATAATGGGAAATTGCGATATCATAAACACAAGCAAAGTACACAAGAAACAGCTACGCCTACAGAATAGCACATGAGGACATCAAGGTTCGCTTCAATCTACAAGAAACCCAGGCATATAAAGACGCCATCAAAAAGAGACAAAACAAAGCCAATGCAATACCGATGGAAATAATTGACACAGAAACGATGAAAACTGATGTGTGGAAAGGGCCGAACTTCCAACTTCGCCATCTATACACACGCTTCGCCACGCATGGTTTCCACGGGAAGTTATGTCATACCAAGACCCCAAGGAGGACTGCAGATGTACGAGCCATGCTCCAAGTACCACCTGATGAAATGCAAAAGCAGAACTCAGCCTCTCATCACAATTACAAAGGACTGGTGAAATGTACACATTGTGTGGTTTAATAAAACCTATTTATAAATGTTTAAACAAAAATGGTGGTCATTTCGAACAATTTCGGTAGATTTGTTTTTCTATAGATGTTTTAAGCTACAAAAAATAATATATTTCATCTTCGGTTAAGTTACTTATGCTGCATCGTATATATGGAGAACATAAAACAGTAATTAAGTTTTCAACAAGGTTTGGGAAGACCAAAGAAAAGATGGAAACAGCAGAAATTTGGAGCCGGAACAGGCTAGTAAATAAGCCTAAACCGTGATGAAGAGGAAGAAGAAGAACAACAAAGTAATTGCATTTTTTATAACAGTGAACTACATGGTCTTTATAGGAAGCCAGATATAATAAGAACAGTTAAGTCTCGTAGACTGCGATGGGCAGGACATGTGGCACGAATTGGGAATGAAACACGTGCATGGAAGTTTCTTGTAGGAAAACCAGAGTGAAAACGCCCAGTTGGTAGACCAAGAATGAGGTGGGAGAATGACATTAACTATGATTTGAGGGAAGTTGATTATACAGGGGATAATTGGAAAACATTAGCTCAGGATAGTGATGCATGGAGAGCTTATGTCCGCGCGGCCATGAACCTACGGGTTCGATAGTGCCAGTGAGTTAGTTTAGTATCGGTACACCTGTTGTGAATGTAATATTAAAATTTAAAATTTTGCATGTTTTACTTTATCATTCTCTTGTGTGTCATTGGGAAAACCAATTAATAGAATTATTAAAATTCCAAATTCTGCAGAATACTATACAAATTCTCCCTCGCAATTGAATCGTGTGTCTTTCTAAAGTATACATACAGTTCATGTACCCAATTATTTTGTGAAATCTGTCTGTATACTAAAAATCAGCGTTTCCTCTGCAGTTGTGTAACGAAGGTGATGCATTTTGGCGAGTTCACTGATGTAACGTGAATTTTCACGTTTGTAAGGAAATAAAATTCGTGAGATTTTCAGCGCGGAACTAACAGGTCCTATTGTTAGCGAGGCTCCGCTTCATCAAAATATAATCTCATTTTACGTCCCTCTAATTCCATTCTTCAGCTATTTGTTCAAAACAACTTTTTTTTTGTTTTATTCAAGTTTTATGCTACATCCATTTCAAATATTCCTTTGTCTGATGTAATAATAATACTTACTTACTCACTGGCACTATCGAACCCGTAGGTTCATGGCCGCACGGACATACGCTCTCCATACATCCCTATCCTGAGCTAATGCTTTCCAATCATTTCATGTATAATCTACTTCCCTCAAATCATAGTTAATGTTATTTTCCCACCTCATTCTTGGTCTACCAACTGGGCGTCTTCCCTCTGGCTTTCCTACAAGAAGCTTCCATGCAAGTCTTTCATTCCCCATACGCGCAACATGCCCTGCCCATCGCAGTCTACGAAACTTAACTGTTCTTATTATATCTGGCTTCCTATAAAGACCATGTAGTTCATTGTTATGTAGTCTTCTCCATTCACCTGTCTGCTCATCTCTCTTTAGTCCAAAAATTTTCCTAAGAACTTTATTCTCAAATACTGGTAATCTCCTTTCCTCCCTTAAAGTAAGAGTCCATGTTTCGCACCCATATAATATAACTGGTAGAATAATAGTTTTATATATTTTCACTTTAACGTTTTTTGAAAGGAGTTGGGACATCAAGAGTCTCTGCAATGCATAATAGCACGCATTTCCAGAATTGAGGTAATAATAATAATAATAATAATAATAATAATAAATAATAATAATCAACTTCACGGCATAAGTATTCTGGCCTGTCTCGATTCTTCATTCCACCGCCTTCTTGGTCTTACTTGCGATGACTTGTCTACAGGTCATATTTCTAAGCACTTTTGGGTATTCGGCTCTCTTCCATTCTATCAAGATGTTGGATCCATTTTGTTCTGTAAGTTCTAACTCTATCTATGAGGGATGCAATTTACAATTATTTACGTATTACCTTCACTTCTAATGTGCTCTTTTAAATATCATCATTTAAGTGCTCTTAAAATATTTATTTCCGGAGCATTTATTCTGGTTTTATCCTTCCCAATAAATAATAATAGTTTATGTTTATTTTGGAATTTATCCACAATACAGTGGTTTCCCGTTACCATCAAGAAATTCACCTTCTCCAGTTGTGTGTGCTTCTGTCATTAACCTAAATATTTAAATTTAGGCTAAATATTAAAATTTATCATAAGTAACGCCACGAGTGATTTCCAAATTATCGATAAATTCACGACTCACGAAGCGAGGAGTGAATTTATCTAGAGAATTTGGAAATCAAGAGTGGCATTTGTTAGGACTATTTAACGAATAAAATTAAGCTGTTTACTCACAAATCATTATTTAACTATAGTTATTTTAAAATATTTATATATTTAATGTAAACGGCGATGTTTGAAAACAAATCAGAAACGATAGGTACGCTTCATCTGCCTCTTTTGTTTATCACTGCAACCAGATCATACTATTTATTGCCAAAGGAACGCAATATTGTAAGAATGCTCTTTAGTGGAGAAAAAATGAAACACATCAAACTGTATATTAATTAATTTCTGATGTCGTATGATGTAAATATGACAATTATATTTTTCTGGATTATTACCTGGGAAAAAATACATTTAAGAAAGTGCAAACAGTGGTTTATTTTTTTGGTGGTATAATCAATTGCTACAAATGTTGACATGCATGAACTATATATACAATCTGGTAGCCGTATTTCTTATAGGCTCAGTCACTGCAAAATAACGTTCAGACCTGTTCAGAATATTCAAAAGGAGGAGCTTTCATTAATATGGTAAATATAACACTGATAAATATTTCGTGAAACACGACTCTGATTGGTTGTAAAACAGAAATCATTGAACCGTGATTGGTCATTGACTCCCATTTGGGGCATGAGTTAAATAGTCAACATTATATATTGTCCCTAGCTGCTCTGTCGTATTCGATATAACAAGTTCGGTTTCATAAAAATGTATTTTTAATCCCAATTTTAACTCTGCCAGCTGAAATAAAGCATTATTATTATTATATTCTATTAATGAATTCCATATCTTGTAAAATGCACCGCAAGGGTCGTGAGCAATAACTATCTAATCATCTGCGAATAGTAAATTACAGAGGTAATGATAATTGCATTACCGCAGATTAACCTCTCGCCTTACGTGCCTCACGCCACCCGACAAAGGTTAAACAGGTTGAAGAAAGAAAGTTTCAATTTGAATTATCATTAACATCATTACGTTCTTAAATATAACTTTTATTTGGCCAAGTTTTCATTTAATATATTGTATTATATTCATTGTGTTTGTTATATTTTAATGTAACGCCTAGTCAATAATTTATTCAATCAATCAAAATATGCTAACCACCTATTCCAATTTAATCATTGTTTCGATCCAAATTTTGAAATTTTACATATTTGTGATAAGGGTAAGAAGTTAGATCTTTTGGAGGCTGTAGAAATTAATAAATTTAAAAGTAGTAAAAAACTGTTAAATTCTCAACTTGATTTGAATGAATCCCCTTTGTTAAATTAAAAAATTTAAATAAATATTGTTGTATTGTTGCTTAGATCAGTTGGAACACAATTCATAATTTGTTAACATGTCTGAAGAAGGTACAGTGTACCGAAACAGCTGTCACTGAATTATATAACAAATATGAAAATCAAATAAAACTACGTTTTATTTTTATTTAATCAATAATAATTTATTCCACTCTTATTTTATTTAGTTTAGATATTTATTTAATACATTCACATGTTTTGTTCTGAAGAGTGAAAGAGAAAGACACATGGCCTTAACTCTACCAGGACAAATAAATTAATTAATTAATTAAATCTGTTTTGAATTGTTATAAGGAGGGAAATTTTGAAGAAGTGGCGGATTTCAAGTATCTAGGAACAATAATTGTAAGTAGGATTGAGATGCACGAAGAAATTAAACATAGGCTCAATTCTGGAAATGCGTACGCACGTACTGCACGGACTCTTGTCGTCACAACTCTTTTAAAAAACATGTTAAACTGAAAATATATAAAACTGTTTTTTCTCCTAGTTATATTATATGCATCCGAAACATGGACTCTTACTTTAAGGGACGAAAGAAGATTATACGAGTATTTGAGAATAAAAATCTTAGGAAAAATGTTGGGTCAAAAAGAGATGAACAGACAGGTGAATGGAAAAAACTACATAATAGTGAGCTATATGATAGGCCTATATATATATATATATATATATATATATATATATATATATATATAAAGTACTACAAGAATAGACTAATAGCTCTAGAAATGGATTATTTACGAAGAAGTGCCAGAAAGTCTAAATTAGAACGTGTCACAAATAAGGAAATTAGAAACAAAATGGAAGCAGAAGAAAGCATAATTGAAAGAATTGAGGAAAAGGAATTAAAGTGGTTAGGACATGTTTTAAGAATGGAAGATGAGCGATGGCCGAAGCAACTATATGAATGGCATCCTAACAGAAAGAAGAAAAGAGGAAGACCAAGGTTAACATGGAAGGAAAACATGAAGAGAGTAATGCAAGCTAGAGGGCTAAGCATCGAAGATGCCCAAGACCGTATGCTTTGGAGGTTTGGCACGGGAAGACGGCAGCAGCTGTAAAAACCCGAAGATAGATATAGATATAGGCTATATATAGTTAATCCCTTGTACATTCCATGTGCTAAAAAGCAAGAATTTTTTTTTTCTTCCAAGAGTTGTCCTTTTTCATGCTTTGGTCGTCATTAGTTTGATCCTTCCGGGAAATTCTCGTATAAGACTTGAAAGCATAATAATAGTCCCTTCGATTGGTTGCTGGCCAAAGGAAGGCAAGACCAGTGATGGGGCTGCCATCTTATAGCCTCTGGTCAGGCTTTTCTGGAGAAGAATGAAACGCTGGAGGGAAAATTTTCTATAGGATCGTAACAGGCCTTGGCCTAATACTTGGAAGGAAGAAGAAGATATATATATAATAAGAACAGTTAAGTCTTGTCGGCTGCGATGCGTAGGACATGTGCCACGCATGGGAGATGGAAGAGGTGCTTGGAACCTTCTCGTAGGAAAACCAGAGGGAAAAATCCCACTTGGTAGACCAAGAATGAGGTGAGAGAATAACATTATCCATAATTTGAGGGAAGTATATTATACAGGTAATGATTGGAAAACAATAGCTCAGTATAGGGATGTATGTAGAGATTATGTCAGCTGCGGCCATGAACCTACGGGTTCGATAGAGCCAGTGAATAGGTTAGTTATGCATTACAAGGACTCTTGACATCCTAACTTCTCTAAAAAAAATGTTAAATTAAAAATATATAAAACTGTTATTCTCCCAGTTACATTATATGGATTCGAAAGGTGGACTCTTACTTTAAGGGAGGACAAAAGCTTGAAATATTTGAGACTTTTTTAGAAAATCTGTTGGACATAAGAGAAACGAACAAACATGAGAATGGGGAAAACTCACTAACAATGAGTTACATTATCTTTATAGGTAACCAGTTGTAATATGAGTAGTTAAGTCTCGTAGATTCCGATGGACAGGACATGTGGAACGAATTGGGAATGCAGCAGTGGCATGGAAATTGCTTGCAGGAAAACCAGAGTGGAAGCGCACAATAGGTAGGCCAAGGATCAAGCGGGGAATAACATTAACAATTATTTGAAGGAAGTGGAACATAGGCCTACAGAGGATGATTGGAAAATATTAGCTCAGGTTAGGAATGTATGCAGAAGTTATATTCACGCAGCCAACAACCTCTGGAATTAACAGAGTTAGTTACAAAATGCTTCTTGTATCAGTTACTTGTACTTACTTACTCACTGGCACTATCGAACCCGTAGGTTCATGGCCGCACGGACATAAGCTCTCCATACAACCCTATCCTGAGCTAATGCTTTCCAATCATTCCCTGTATAATCTACTTCCCTCAAATCATAGTTAATACTTGTCCACTTCATAAAATCCGGTAGAATTTTAAATAATAATAATAATAATAATAATAATAATAATAATAATAATAATAATAATAATAATAATAATAATAATAATAATAGCTTTATTTTACCTGGCAGAGTTAAGGCCTTAAGGCCTTGTCTACCACTCAACCAGGTTTAAAAAAAATACAAACAAAAAATAGTCTTAAATCTAAATTACAATATATATATATATATATATATATATATATATATATATATATAAACGATTACAAGTTATGAATACAATACAATTAATATTTATAATGTATTTTGATTTACTCTAAATTTAACGAATTAAATATATATGTATAATATATATATATATATAAAAACAGGAAAAGATTAATGACATAGTATAAAATTAAATAAATAGAGAAAAATTAATTATTAGACAACAGGTAACTGTATAAGCGTGACTTAAAGGTACCAAGTGTGCGGCAACCCCTGATCTCTTGAGGAAGGAGATTCCAGGAGCGGGCAGAGGCTACTGTGAAGGAAGTAGAATAGGAGGAAGTGCTATGAAGAGGAATTGTTAGCAGACTGCTATCTTGTGATCTACTCGTATATATTTTTATTGCTACTAGCTAATATCCGGCGTGCGCTTTTACGCCTAAATAAATGAAAATTAATGTGATTTTATGTTTACTTGAATAAGTAAAGGGAAAAAAATTATAAATTTATATTTTAAGATAGGCCTACCCCGTGCTGATTATCCGGCGTTGTTCGGGAATCTACTTATTCCGATTTTCTTGACAAAAATTAGTTGAAATACGAAAAATAATGTGCTTTTATGTTTAGTTGAATAAGTAAATGGGAAAATAATTATAAATTTATTATTATTAGATACCCCATGCTGATTACCTGGCATTGTCCAGGAATCTATTCATCCCGATCTTCTTGGCATAAATGAGCTGAAAGAAAAAAATTAATGTAGGCCTATTTCTTATGATTTATTGAATAAGTAAAATGAAAAATAATTATAAATGTATATCGTAATTATTTTAAGATTCCCCGTACTGATTACCTGGTGTTGCCCGGGAATCTACTTATCTCGATCTTCTTGGCATAAATGAGCTAAAAGACAAAATTCGTTATTGTGAGTCATCCATAACAGAATATACGCCATGTGCTCCTATGCTAGCACAGAAATCTATGTACTTGTCTCAATCTTTTTGGCATCAATGAAAGACAAAAATGGTTATTGTGAGTTATCCGTAAGAGATAAACATACGCTGTCATGGACTTTTTTGTAGAGCTTTTTGAGATATTCAATTCTGTGTACATTAATTTTGTGTATTTGTTATGGTTTAGGCAGCGTAAGCCATTTAAGCTTCTAAAGAGCTACTTTTTTCACGTTTTCCACTACAAAGGGCGATTTTTAAGGGTATAGGAGTTGAGTATCACAACTCCTTTATAGCCTATGTTTATCCCCGGAATCTCCTGAACATTTTGCAAAAAAAAACCGTCACAATCGGATCAACGGTATGGCCGCGCATAAAGTACGAACAAACAAACAAACAAACATTTTTTATAGATATTAGATTACTACAATATGTTTGTTCTCCCAGGTTCTTGAAAAGTATATTCTTCTTCTTCTTCGGCTTTCCCGCACTTATAGGTTTACCGTCTTCAGTTTCCATTTATCTCTATCATTCCAATCTCCCTCTTCCAAATTCCTATCATCCATTATAGTTCTGAGGTAGGTTTTCCATTTCCATCTTGGTCTGCCACGTTTATTTCTTCCAGGGGGTGACCACTGGTATATATATATTTTTTTGGCCATATTTCATTTTCCATTCTTTGTACATGGCCATACCATTTAAGCGTTTGATTTTCAATCCTCTTAACAACAGATGTGGTGACATTCATTTCTCTCCAAAGGAATTCATTTCTTATTTTATCCTGCGTTGTTTTTTGGAGGCTTCTTCTAAAATAATCAAATTCAACTGTTCTAATTTTGTTCTTTTGTAATTCCGTCAAAGACCAAGTTTCACTTCCATATGACAAAATATTCTGTATTATGGAAAGTATCTAAAGTGAAAATAATAACAGAGGTTATTATATAAACTGGATGGTATAGCCTAGCAGTAGCAGCGACGAGGGAAAGTGGCACCAACTGGTTTCGCGACAAAAAGTCAATAGTTTAAGTAAAAGTGTTCTTACTCAATGATTGTACAATTCAATTCAAGTTTATATTTAGGCAGTGACACCTGTTAACTCTCCCACTATTCTTAACCCGAAAAACTGCAACGACCTTGATAGGTTGAAACTGTGGACCCAAGCCTGTTCCTATTTATCATCTCTGTTCTCTAGCTAGTTCTTTAATGTTGTACAAAGTGAGAGATTTATTTTTTATTATTTTTTTATATCTCCATACAAATTGTATTTTTATATATGAGTGTATTTAATAAAACTAGAAAAGAAACTTACTTACTTACTTACTTACTCACTGGCACTATCGAACCCGTAGGTCCAAGGCCGCGCGGACATAAGCTCTCCATACATCCCTATCCTGAGCTAATCATTCCCTGTATAATCTACTTCCCTCAAAACATAGTTAATGTTGTTCTCCAACCTCATTCTTGGTCTACCAACTGGGCGTTTTCCTTCTGGCTTTCCTACAAGAAGCTTCCATGCAAGTCTTTCATTCCCCATACGCGCAACATGTCCAGCCCATCGCAGTCTACGAGACTTAACTGTTCTTATTATATCTGGCTTCCTATAAAGAACATGTAGTTCATTGTAAACTATTTTTAAATTTACAAAGTATTGGCAGTTCCATCTCTTATCCACAGCCCTGAGTCAATTAATGTGCGGATCTCAATCGTTTCTGAATGCTGTCATCTTAAGCGATTCTAAGGCAGCCATATTAGCAATAGCAAATTACCTAGCATCTCCTGCTAACAAAGAAATATTACAGAGTAGACAGATCATCAGAAATCTCAATATAGCAGGTAAAAATGTTTCTCTGCAGTGGATACCATCCCATTGTGGCATTGCAGGGAACGAAATGGAAGATTTGCTGGCCAAGAAAGGAACCCACATCCTTCAGACATCACCGAACATTATATCTTACTCTAGAGCAGCTATGAACATCCGCTTCAGAGTGAGAGAAGCCTTCAGAACCTCCCTAGAGCTCCAAATGACTGCATCCATCCAAACTACACAGCCAAATTGGCCCAGAAGAGTAGCCGTTGCAACAGGACACGGCTGCCTAGGTAAACACCTTCATCGCCTCGGTCTTCTACCAACTCAACGATGTATCCTCTGCAACACTATGGAAGATATGGATGCTGATCACATCCGAACTTGCCCAACCCTAACAACCAACAGATACTGGGAAGCCAGGGAAAAGATGATGAACGTTTTATAATCTTTCTTGTTATTGTTTGTTATTGTTATTGTTTGTTTTCCTCAGTCATTATTGGCTAATGAAAAATTTCAAAAGCCACTGCATTTAAATAAATAAATAAATGTATGGACGGCTTGAAACAGAGGCCCTCTACATCATTATCTCTTTCCAATGGGAAGAATTAGATAATATAGCCCACACAGAAGAGATGATTCTATGTTATGATAATGGATGCTCATAAAATTCAAAAATAAACATAGAAATCCATTCAAGCATAACATTTAGGTTTATATAACCAAACTAATCATAAAAAGGACATAAAAACAATTTTACTCACCACAAGAATGTTGTTCGTGGTAACATTCCAGACCTTTTCTTCTCGTTTTGCTCCTAAAAAGAAAAATGTGTTTTAGTTTTTTTATTGAAGAAACTTGTTTAAATAAATTTCAGTCAAAATACACAACTCTGATATTTACTTTTGTCCAAAGAAGGTAAAAATACTTGAAAATTGAATGACAAGTTTAGATACAGACACTGTTTCGTAAAATGATGTATATCCTGATTTCCAACCATACTATGTATAATTAACTTCCAACAAATTATGGTTAATGTTATTCTCCCACCTCATTCTTGGCCTACCGTCTAACTGCTTTACCTCTGGTTTTCCTATATGAGTTTCCATCACTATTCTTACACACACACACACATGGTATGGTCATGTCAAAAGAATGCCAGAGCAAAGATTGCCTAAAATTCTTATGGAATGGATCCCAATAGAAAGAAGGAAGAGAGGAAGACCGAAGAAAACTTGGATAGAAGGGGTACAAGCAGCTATGAATATTAGAGAATTGGAGGAAGATCAATGGATGGACAGAGAGGAATGGCGGTTGGTTTCTGGAAGACGGCGGCAGCTGTCATGGTACCGGATGATGATGATGATGATGATATATATATATATATATATATATATATATATATATATATATATCACTGGCACTATTGAGGTCATAGGTTCATGCTCGTGTGGAATAAGATCTCCATACATCCCTAATCTGAGTTAATATTTTATAATCATCCCCTGTATAAACTACTTCCCTCAAATCATGTTTAATGTTATTCTCCCACCTCACTCTTTGTCTACCAACTGGGCGTTTCCGCCCTGGTTTTCCTACAAGAAGATTCTTTACCATTCTTTCATTCTCCATTCGTGCCACACGTCCTGCCTATCTCAGTCTACGAGACTTAACTGTTCTTATTATGTCGGTTACCTATCAAGACCATGTAGCTCACTGTCATGCAGTCTTCTCCATTTGCCTGTCTGTTCAACTCTATTTGGTCCAAAAAAATCCTAACAACTTTATTCTCAAATAATCATAATACTTTCTCCTCTCTTAAAGTAAGAGTCCAAGTTTCGCATCCATATAATATAACTGGAAGAATAACAGTTTCATATATATATATATATATTTTTTTACTTTCTTGAGATAAGCTGAGATGACTACAGTCCATATACCGTGCAATAATATGCATTTCCAGAATTGAGCCTATGTTTAATTTCTTTGTGCATCTCATTGCTGTTTATAATTATTGTTCCTAGGTACTTGAACTCAGCCACTTCCTCAAAATCTCCCTCATTTGTCATTAGCTGTCCATTCCCATTATATAATATATTCCTATGTGTGAATATATATATTTAATTTTATAGATGTTTATTTCCAGTCCCAATTTCTTAATGTTGTTTAATAGGATGTGTGTTTTGGCATTTTATTATCGTCCAATAATACTAGACTACTACTGAATTACAATTAGAAAAATATCTTATTTCGTAACTGAGTTTTCAGTTGAAAATTCAGTGGGTCAATTTAAGGAATTTAACCAAAAAGGTAATTATTCTCTCTAGACCCATATACCCCCAGATGAAGCAAGGTTCCTCCCTTACGGGAGTTATGTAACCAAGCTAATTTGTTTACGATTATTTCCCAAAAAAAGTTAGTGAGTATCAGGTGGTTACCTCATCGCCTAAAAGTTGCACCTAGTAGGCAACTGAGGTTTTACTTATATGGGAAAGGAAAATAAAATTATCTCAGAACTCCAATTTAGGTTTGCGTTGGAAATCTTCATACTCGAGATTTTATTTATATATTATATAACTTACAGATTTTTAAAAGTTTACACATATTTCTGTGTCAAAAGTTTTATTTTCCTTCTCCACTCGTCTCTATCCATCCACTCCGTGTCCTCCAGTCCTCTTGTTCTCATTCCAGTTCTTATACAGTTCTATACACGAGTTTCGAGGTCTTCCTTTCCTTCTTCTTCCATGTGGATACCATTCCAAAGCCTGTCCCAAGCCAGGTTAGAAAAGGGAGAGGGGGAGGAGTAACAAACCTCGTTAAAAAACAGGGTTCAGTACGCCCGGCTGATAGTACCCTGTGAGAGCCCCTTATCTAGGGTACAAATACTGCTGCCTTGCAGTTCGTCATTGGTTTGATAAAAGCTAGAGGAAGAAAACCTTGACCAAAAACCAGCTGGTCCTCCAGGTTGCGAGTTGATGCATCAGGCCAGCTCCCTGTTCGTCACAAAATAACATAACAATGCTTCTTATTCTTCTTCTTCACTTCACGGGCTAGGAAAAATGCCTGTTCCGCCTCACAGTTGTTCTGTCCATCTTTTCACTGGCCTTCCTACATTCCTTGAACCTTTTGGCTTGTAGTTAAATTCTGCTTGTGGTAATCTTGTTACGTTCATTCTTTCTACATGTCTAAACAATGTTTCTCTATATCCTTTCATTTTATCATTTAATGGATATATATTCAAGTATTAATAACTTACTTTTCGCCGATGATTTGGTCTTACTACACCATGATGAAGATCTGTTACAATTGGCTGCTTACAAACTAAATGCAATATGTAGCGATTATAATTTTAAAATTTCAATAAGTAAAACAAAAGTAATGGCATTTTGTGGAAGAAATACTCTGCGTGTAAAAATAGTAATTAGAGACAAAATTATTGAACAAGTATCCCACTTTAAATATTTAGGATGTGACATCAGCTATGGGTATGATAAAGATATTGAACACAAAACACATCAGTTTCAAGCTATTTGCGGTACAATAAATAGAACATTGAATAATAAAGCCCATAAACAAACAAAATTAAAATTCTATAAAACAATGGCTGTCCCTGTCCTTTTGTATGGGAGTGAATCTTGGAGTAACACTACCAAACAAGAAAGTAAAATCCAAGCAGCCGAGATGAAATTTTTAAGAAGAGTAAAAGGCTGCACTAGAATGGACCAGATAAGAAACGAGGATATCCGTGAAGAACTGCAGATCTACTCCATAAAAGAAAAGATATTTAACAACAAGATACAGTGGAAAGAACATGTAGAAAGAATGGAAGAAAGAAGATTACCAAATAAAATCTTCCATTATTTTCCAAGAGGAAGAAGAGATGTCGGACGTCCTCGGAAGAGATGGTCTTAGATCTATTAGTGAAGACGGAACAGGCAACTCTTGCCTAAACCAGGAAGTGAAGAAGAAGAAGAAGATATTTAACTCTGTTCTTATATCTTCATTCTTTAACCGATCCATTCTTGTACAGCTTTTGTTCTTCTAAGGAAGTTCATTTCTACACTTATAACAATGCTAAAAAGCCTAAGGATTTAAAGCCGGACAGAAATAAACCAAGACGACATTTCTTATTGGAACATGGAATATTCGAAGGGCAAAATAAAATAGTTGACTTCATACTCGGGACACGCGGCTTAAAATGTCATTGAAGACATATTGTAACCTAAAAATCCATGGAACCTGGCCGGGATCAGAGAAAGGTAATTAATAAGAAATGATAAAATATTAGAGTGCAATGAACTCAGAGAGGTGCACATAAAGGTCGCACGTGTGTTGATATGGGTCAATGTCTGCAGTAAAACAAGTTTTCATTAACGGATTTATGAGAAAAAAGTTCGTTAATCCAGTTGTAAAATTCTGAAACGGAAAGTTGTAAATGAAATCAGAGAAAGTTCCCATCCAATCACACGATTATGCATGTGCGTCATTCTATCAATCATAAGTTCTGCTGTTTATATGTTCTATGTAGAGGCCGGATGTTCTAGCTAATTAATATCCGGCGTGCGCTGCTACGCCTAATAAATTAAATGTGTTTTTATGTTTAGTTGAATAAGTGAAAAGAAAAATAATTATAAATTTATATCGTAATTATTTTTACATACCCCGCGTACTGATTACCCGGCGTTGCCGATTATATTGGCATCAATGTGCTGAAAGATAAAAATGGTTATTGTGGACTATTTAACTTATGCCCCAAATGGGAATCAATGACCAATCACGTTTCAATGATTTCTGTTTTACAACCAATCAGAGTAGTGTTTCACGAAATATTTATCAGTGTTATAATTACCATATTAAAGAAAGCTCCTCCTTTTTAATATTCTGAACAGGTCTGACCATTATTTTGCAGTGACTGAGCCTGTGAGAAATACGGCTACCAGATTGTATATATAGTGCATAGATGTCAACACATAGCGCATGCAGGAGTTAATATAAAAACATTTGTAGCAATTGATTATACCACCAAAAAAAGAAACCACTGTTTGCACTTTCTTAAATGTATTTTTTCCCAGGTAATAATCCAGAAAAATATAATTGTCATATTTACTTCATACATCAGAAATGAATTAATATACAGTTTGATGTGTTTCATTTTTTCTCCACTAGAGAGCATTCTTACAATATTGCGTTCCTTTGGCAATAAATAGTATGATCTGGTTGCAGTGATAAACAAAAGAAGCAGATGAAGCGTACCTATCGCTTCTCATTTGTTTTCAAACATCGCTGTTTACATTAAAATATATAAATATTTTAAAATAAATATAGTTAAATAATGATTTGTGAGTAAACAGCTTAATTTTATTCGTTAAATAGTCCTAAAAAATGCCACTCTTGATTTCCAAATTCTCTAGATAAATTGGAAATCACTCGTGGCATTACTTGTGATAATCCGTAAAAGATAGGCATATGCTCTCAAGGACTTTTTTTTTGAAGATTTTTTTTAGATATTCAATTCTGTGTACATTAATTTGGTGTAGGCTATATGTTATGGTTTAGGCAGCGTAAGCCATTTAAGCATCCAAAAAGTTCAGGGAAAGACGTTTTTCACTACTAAGGGCTATTTTGAAGGGTGAAGTAATTGAGTAATTGGGAGTTATCGGGGAAACTATCTTGAAAATATTAACAAGCGACAAACTGAAGAAGTAAATTGCTGTCCCACGTGGTGGTGACATTTTGAAGCAGTAATTCTCTTCATGCCCGATGTTGTAGTAACATTTTGAAGAAGGATTGGTGTCCCAAAAAGAATTACTGGTTCAGGTTGGGTTTGATTTTCGGTAGAGCCGGATTCTCTTCTTAGGGTCGGTAGTTGGTACACTAGATATGAAAACACTTTAAAAATCACTAAAAAGTGTATCTTGTAGAAATAATTACAAATGTATTCACTTTGTAGGTTCCCAGCAGATTAAGTAAATGTAGGTGGTATTATTCTTCACCGTCAATTAAAATTAAATTATTTTCTTTTCTTGAATCGATTATTCTTCTTGTATTAAATATTACATTTTATCAGGATATCTCTTCTTGCTTCTATCTTTGTTGAAAGTTGTATGCAGAATGACTAGTGTAATTCTTTTATAATTTTAAAGAACATTATTACATCACATGATGGTAATTTTAAATTCTATTGGTTAATAAAATAATAATAAATAAAGCCTGATATGTCCCTTTAGGGCAAAGGCCTCCCTGTACAGGGGTTAAGCTCTATTTGAGAGTGTCACCCGGTTAGCTACTCCGTGGTGAGAAGTTGAGTTGGATGTAGCACTTGGTTTGTATACACTGTCTGTTCTGTGATTAGTTAATACACAGTTGGCTCTCCATCGTTCTCCAGCTTTTCCTGCATCTGGCGACTCTGGACCATTGCGCCCCTGCTCGTTCTTTGAAGATGTCAGCCCATCGTCGTCTTGGTCTTCCGCGCTGTCTCTTGCTTGTGTACGGGTCCCACATGGTTGTTTTTATTGTCCATCTGTCGTCCTGTATTCTTGCGACGTGGCCTCCCCACTTCCATTTTTCCTGATGGCTTGTTGTGCGGGATCAGTTGTTGAGGATATCGCTTGAAGTGTTGTATTCGAGATTCTGTCCTTCAGAGTTATGCCTAAGATTTTCCTCTCCATTTTCCTTTGGCATACTTGGAGTGTGTACTTCAGTTTGGCAGTAAGATTCCATGTTTGGCAGCCATATAACAGTGTTGGAAGAACACAGGTTTGTAGTGTTTCCATTTTGAGTTTCCGGTTGAGTGACTTGTCCAGCAGTATAAATTTCAGTGACCAGAACGCCTTCCAGGCGAGAGCTATTCTTCTGCTTATTTCCTTCTCTACTTTCTGATGGAAGGAGAGTAGTTGTCCTAAGTATATGTACTCGCTTACATATTGAAGATCCATTCCATCGACTTTGATTGGGTTTTCCGGACCATTAGACATAATTTGTGTCTTGCTTTTGTTCATCGAAAGGCCTGCAATTTTGCTAGTTTCTGAGAGCTCTTGTAGCATTGATTGGAGTTGTTTAGGGGATCTGGCGAACAATACCACGTCGTCAGCGAATCTTAAGTTGGATAGCCTGCTCCCGTTTATATTTACTCCGTATTTCTTGTTCCAGTTTAGTTTTCGAAATATGTCTTCAAGCACGCATGTAAAAAGTTTAGGAGAAATTGGGTCGCCTTGTCGTACTTCTCTTTTGAGACTGAATGGTTGTCCCACAATTTCTATTGGTTAATAGCCCAATTAAATATAAGGTTTAAATTTGATTTGTTAAATCAAAAAGTTAATTGTTTTAACACCCAATCAGAATTCAGTTTCCTTTCATTTAAAAATATGAAATTAAGCAGGTGTTCTTATTACAGTTATAACAGAAAGCTTATTATTCTGACAACAATGACTTAAAACAATTTTAAAAGCAATATTTAGAAAGACTGTTATATAATACAATTTCTTTAATTGTTACTGAGACATTTTTATTCAACAATAACCAAAAATGAATGATTTACATGTTTTTTAGTTATTTAAGTTATATTTAAATATTAAAAGAAGTTTAAAATACAAAATTATTAACTTAAACTTTCATATTTATTATAATATTAAAATCCTGCTATAAAAATTACCAAAGATGTAGGTACTCGAGTCACAGCATTGCACATTTTTAAACATAACTCGAAAAGTAATAGAGATATCAATGAAAATATTTCACTAATTTAAAGATGAAGTTTCAATCTATATGAGAAATAAAAAAATTCAAAAATGACTTTTTTTTTACACTCACAGATGTAGCTCCCCCATAATTGAATGCGTTTACTGAAATGAGCCCATATCTAATTTATTTCTGCAGCTCATTCCTGTTTGTAACTATTTTTTCTCCACATTTCAATTAACCCATTTTCTTTTTTAAAATTTCCCTCGTTTGTCATTAATTGCCCATTTCCATTATATAATTATTTTTACTTACAACCATATAATTAAATGCAATAAATAAATACAACTATATATTTATACTAATTAAATGAATGAATTAAATGTTATTAGAGAAACGAAAGTTGAGAGACGCCAATTAATCTGCTGACAGACCCAATTACAAAATAAAAATACTTAAGTTTAAAGAAATACTGAAAGTCAACACACATTATATTAAATAACATTAATCAAACGCAGTAGCCCAGCGGTTAAGGCATGTTGCCTTGCCCTAATTTTAGAAATGGTTTCATTAATAATAATGTATAGCGCACAATGTGCAAAGATTAGTTAATCTATATCAGTTTATCTGTCCATACAGAATCCTATCAGAGATTGCCCTCTGTTTTTGCACTTTAGCTCATGGTATCTCTCGCATAACATGCCGCATCGCTCGCACGCGCATTATGGTCCCGGGTCATGAAACTGTTTCGTTTTGCACAGTCTGTGATGGAGGACATGTACTGCTAGCCGGGTCACTAGGTGTCGTAGTTCGGCTTCTTCCAGTCTTCTGAGATCATGGCATCGGTGTTGTAGAAATCGGTCCAAATGGATTCTTTTTTCAGCTGCAGCTCTCTTAGTACAGTATTATAGCTCGCTGTAGATGGCAGGAACAGTTTCAATCGGAGCTCTTCTATGGGAAATAGCTCATTTGTCAGTTCATAGACCCTGCGGGAGGATGCGAACTTTGACAGACCCGCTGCCTTTTTCAAATACATGGATTTCACTTTTTCCAGGAGTCTAAAGCTGTTGGTGTCCAGATGATCCCATATCAGTTGAAGACCATGTGGCTATGGTGTAGTTCGGCTTCTTCCAGTCTTCTGAGATCATGGCATCGGTGTTGTAGAAATCGGTCCAAATGGATTCTTTTTTCAGCTGCAGCTCTCTTAGTACAGTATTATAGCTCGCTGTAGATGGCAGGAACAGTTTCAATCGGAGCTCTTCTATGAGAAATAGCTCCTTTGTCAGTTCATAGACCCTGCGGGAGGATGCGAACTTTGACAGACCCGCTGCCTTTTTCAAATACATGGATTTCACTTTTTCCAGGAGTCTAAAGCTGTTGGTGTCCAGATGATCCCATATCAGTTGAAGACCATGGTGTAGTTCGGCTTCTTCCAGTCTTCTGAGATCATGGCATCGGTGTTGTAGAAATCGGTCCAAATGGATTCTTTTTTTCAGCTGCAGCTCTCTTAGTACAGTATTATAGCTCGCTGTAGATGGCAGGAACAGTTTTCAATCGGAGCTCTTCTATGAGAAATAGCTCCTTTGTCAGTTCATAGACCCTGCGGGAGGATGCGAACTTTGACAGACCCGCTGCCTTTTTCAAATACATGGATTTCACTTTTTCCAGGAGTCTAAAGCTGTTGGTGTCCAGATGATCCCATATCAGTTGAAGACCATGTGGCTATGGTGTAGTTCGGCTTCTTCCAGTCTTCTGAGATCATGGCATCGGTGTTGTAGAAATCGGTCCAAATGGATTCTTTTTTCAGCTGCAGCTCTCTTAGTACAGTATTATAGCTCGCTGTAGATGGCAGGAACAGTTTCAATCGGAGCTCTTCTATGGGAAATAGCTCCTTTGTCAGTTCATAGACCCTGCGGGAGGATGCGAACTTTGACAGACCCGCTGCCTTTTTCAAATACATGGATTTCACTTTTTCCAGGAGTCTAAAGCTGTTGGTGTCCAGATGATCCCATATCAGTTGAAGACCATGTGGCTATGGTGTAGTTCGGCTTCTTCCAGTCTTCTGAGATCATGGCATCGGTGTTGTAGAAATCGGTCCAAATGGATTCTTTTTTCAGCTGCAGCTCTCTTAGTACAGTATTATAGCTCGCTGTAGATGGCAGGAACAGTTTCAATCGGAGCTCTTCTATGGGAAATAGCTCCTTTGTCAGTTCATAGACCCTGCGGGAGGATGCGAACTTTGACAGACCCGCTGCCTTTTTCAAATACATGGATTTCACTTTTTCCAGGAGTCTAAAGCTGTTGGTGTCCAGATGATCCCATATCAGTTGAAGACCATGGTGTAGTTCGGCTTCTTCCAGTCTTCTGAGATCATGGCATCGGTGTTGTAGAAATCGGTCCAAATGGATTCTTTTTTCAGCTGCAGCTCTCTTAGTACAGTATTATAGCTCGCTGTAGATGGCAGGAACAGTTTCAATCGGAGCTCTTCTATGGGAAATAGCTCCTTTGTCAGTTCATAGACCCTGCGGGAGGATGCGAACTTTGACAGACCCGCTGCCTTTTTCAAATACATGGATTTCACTTTTTCCAGGAGTCTAAAGCTGTTGGTGTCCAGATGATCCCATATCAGTTGAAGACCATGGTGTAGTTCGGCTTCTTCCAGTCTTCTGAGATCATGGCATCGGTGTTGTAGAAATCGGTCCAAATGGATTCTTTTTTCAGCTGCAGCTCTCTTAGTACAGTATTATAGCTCGCTGTAGATGGCAGGAACAGTTTCAATCGGAGCTCTTCTATGGGAAATAGCTCCTTTGTCAGTTCATAGACCCTGCGGGAGGATGCGAACTTTGACAGAACCCGCTGCCTTTTTCAAATACATGGATTTCACTTTTTCCAGGAGTCTAAAGCTGTTGGTGTCCAGATGATCCCATATCAGTTGAAGACCATGGTGTAGTTCGGCTTTTCTTCCAGTCTTCTGAGATCATGGCATCGGTGTTGTAGAAATCGGTCCAAATGGATTCTTTTTTCAGCTGCAGCTCTCTTAGTACAGTATTATAGCTCGCTGTAGATGGCAGGAACAGTTTCAATCGGAGCTCTTCTATGGGAAATAGCTCCTTTGTCAGTTCATAGACCGTGCGGGAGGGTGCGAACTTTGACAGACCGCTGCCTTTTTCAAATACATGGATTTCACTTTTTCCAGGAGTCTAAAGCTGTTGGTGTCCAGATGGTCCCATATCAGTTGAAGACCATGGTGTAGTTCGGCTTCTTCCAGTCTTCTGAGATCATGGCATCGGTGTTGTAGAAATCGGTCCAAATGGATTCTTTTTTCAGCTGCAGCTCTCTTAGTACAGTATTATAGCTCGCTGTAGATGGCAGGAACAGTTTCAATCGGAGCTCTTCTATGGGAAATAGCTCCTTTGTCAGTTCATAGACCCTGCGGGAGGATGCGAACTTTGACAGACCCGCTGCCTTTTTCAAATACATGGATTTCACTTTTTCCAGGAGTCTAAAGCTGTTGGTGTCCAGATGGTCCCATATCAGTTGAAGACCATGGTGTAGTTCGGCTTCTTCCAGTCTTCTGAGATCATGGCATCGGTGTTGTAGAAATCGGTCCAAATGGATTCTTTTTTCAGCTGCAGCTCTCTTAGTACAGTATTATAGCTCGCTGTAGATGGCAGGAACAGTTTCAATCGGAGCTCTTCTATGGGAAATAGCTCCTTTGTCAGTTCATAGACCCTGCGGGAGGATGCGAACTTTGACAGACCCGCTGCCTTTTTCAAATACATGGATTTCACTTTTTCCAGGAGTCTAAAGCTGTTGGTGTCCAGATGATCCCATATCAGTTGAAGACCATGTGGCTATGGGTACAATCGTGGTGTGGGAGAGTTTTATTGCTGCTTCCATGGACATCTTGGTTATGTCTTTTGTTTCGTGCATGGCTTTGATTGCTTGGCTCGTCCTGTCCGATATATGGTTTCATTAAGATATTTAAATATTTTGGTTTTTTTATTTTACTTTTCTCCAGGGTTAACTCTATGTTATTCGCTTCGTCCATTTTATTATGCAATATGTGGAGATTCTAATTTAACAACATTTTATTACATGCGAGAAGAGAATAAGAATATACTAGTAGGGATAGTCGGATTATTACTTATAGTTATTTTAGGAGGCGAACAGAAAATATAGGTATTTTTACAAAAAATGCAAAAATTATTCTTAGATAAAAAAGAATCTAACCAACTCCCCTGTTGATCCCATAAAAAAAAAGTTAAATTATTATTATCATAAAGATATATCAATCCTACCGCTGCAGAACTACCGGACTTGCCCTGATCCCAGTCCACGCATTTCCAGAATTGAGCCTATGTTTAATTTCTTTGTGCATCTCATTCCTGTTTGCGATTATTGTTCCTAGGTATTTGAATTCAGCCACTTCCTCAAAATTTCCCTCATTTGTCATTAGCTGTCCATTTCCATTATATAATGTATTTCTATGTGTGACCATATATTTAGTTTTATTGATATTTACTTCCAGTCCCAATTTCTTAGTGTTACTCAGTAGTGTGTGCGTGTTGGCCTTTAGTATCTCCTCGCTATCGGCCAGTAGTACTACATCATCAGCATAAACTAACAGCTTATTAATACCATTGAGTTGTAGGCTCTCTTTATCCTCTAAAGATTTGATTATATGCTCTAGTACAAAACTGAATAGTAGAGGAGATAATGCATCTCCTTGCTTTAATCCAATGTGAATTTCAAAAGTATCCGAAAACTGTATGTCTACTCGCACCCTACTCTTTGTGCCATTTAGACACATTTGTAAAATTCTAACTATTTTTTTTAGGAATTCTAAACTCCAGCAGGATGCTATATAACTTGTCTCCCTTAGTTAGATCCCATGTAATTTTGAAGTCTACATATAGTTCGTGTACAGTGTCTATTTCTTCTAAATCCGCATTGATCATCTCCTATTGTGTCATCAATATAGGGACTAAGTCTGCTTATTAATATATTTGTTCATCCTCAACTAGGATTTCTAAACTATTTTTAATAAAACTATTCAGGACATGAAGCATTTATCTTAGTGTTTTACTTATAAATGTAGAATAAAGAGAAGGGAGAAGAGGTTAGAGTCTTTAAGGAGGCAAGAGCTGAACTCTTAACAACTATTCACAAACAATATGCAAATCAAACAACCTACATTTTTTTTTGCTAAAAATCTGAAATGCAGGACAAAATTCGAGTGAGCATCACTTAGCAAATAGCAAAGAATGAAAGCTTTCTCTTGTTTTTTACTGATTTAAGTAGATGGCTGGAGAGGATGCTCCGGGAACTTTGCAATTATAATGAGTTCATCTCTAAATTCTAGAAACTTATCACAGCCCACGGTCGTTCTGCAGGTCACTGTTTTTCTGCCCCAGATGCCATACCTCTTCCGAGCTAAATTCCAGTTGCAATGTAAACAAAGAAGCGTATGACTGCGTTTTCATTGGTCGAATAAAGGTTTTATCTTTAAGCGTGTAAGAAAATGTAGTTCCCTCTCTAACACACGAAATAAAAAAATATATTATCTAGCACAAGTTATTATTATTTACGTCCAAACCTCGTGGATAGAAGAACTGGAATGAGAATAAGAGGACTGGAGGGCATGGAGTGGATGGATAGAGACGAGTGGAGAACGAAAATAAAACTTTAGGCACAGAAAGATGTGTAAACATTAAAAATCTGTTTATAAATATAATTATTATTTAGTCAAGTTGTCCACCGCTGTGGTCTCGAGGTAGCGTGCTGCCTTGTCACGCAGCGGGCCCGGGTTCGATCCCCGGTCGGGGCAGTTTTTCTGGGTGAGGTTTTTATCGGGGTTTTTCCTCACCTGTAAGACAAATGTCAGGAAAACTTTAAGGCCCAAACGGTCCCCGAAATCATATGGCCATCATCTTCATCCTTATCATTATCATCATCATCCTTCACAGGTGTGGAAAGCAACGGGAAGCTACCACACCTACACAATTCCCTAGTAAAGCTGCAAGCATAGCATGAAAATTCTGTGATTGCAGTGAAGGACCTGCCTTCGGGCAGAATTACTATGGATGGATGGATGAGTCTTATATAAGTGCGGTGAGACCGAAGATGGCATTCCGCTTTCAAGTCAGTTCTTATAAGCCACATTTAAAATTTCCTGAGCTCTGGATGTCGTTATAACATTAAAAAAAACGCACTGACCTGTCGATCTTCGCTATTTATTGTAGCTCCAAACCAACAATACTCAGATATGCATCAACAATATAAGAGCGAGAACATTTGGCGATAAGCTGCATGATGCAAAATTTAGAATAGTATTTTTGAAGATCTAGTTTCACAGCCGTTTGTTGGAAAATACAGAATCGCTGATAGGACTGATGGCGTTTACATTTTTCTTTAATAATAAGGCTGTATTTAAAGATTTGGGATTTAAAGATGTGGGTGCGAAACATGAACTCTTACTTTAAGGGAGGAAAGGAGATTACAAGCATTTGAGAATAAAGTACTTAGGAAAATTTTTGGACCAAAGATAGATGAACAGACAGGCGAATGGAGAAGACTACATAACAATGAACTACATGGTCTTTATAGGAAGCCAGATATAATAAGAACAGTTAAGTCTCGTAGATTGCAATGGGCAGGACATGTTGCACGTATGGGGAATGAAAGACGTGCATGGAAGCTCTTTGTAGGAAAGCCAGAGGGAAAATGTCCAGTTGGTAGACCAAGAATGAGGTGGGAGAATAACATTAACTACGATTTGAGGGAAGTAGATTATACAGGGAATGATTGGAAAGCATTAGCTCAGGGTAGGGATATATGGAGAGCTTATGTCCGCGCGGCCATGAACCTACGGGTTCGATAGTGCCAGTGAGTAAGAAGTAAGTAAGTAAAGGTAGGCCCTACATGTAGACCTAATGTTCCTGAAATATGTCAAAATATGTAGGTTACTATACTCCGAAATATGGAAAAAGAAATGGGTCTTAAATCATTATTAGGGCTGAAAAAAGTATTGGTTATAGGCTAGGCTGCATCGTACTTAGACCGTTATGTTTACAAACTGCACGTTGACATTCGCTACTCGGGACAGACTTCTAGCACAGTCCACTTTGTGTAGGAATGAATTCATCTTTGCACAATTTTTGTTTTGGCATCTGACAGAACCACACGTCACGTAAACAGATCTATTACTGAACATACACACTCTCCATTATCATTTTCAGGCTATTACTTTAGAACTTTTTTTCGGAAAATGGAGAGGGGACGAAAGAATAGTAATTTATAAGGGAATATTCTTAATGTTCCTCCTACTTCATCAGCCTTACTTACTTACTTACTCACTGGCACTATCGAACCCGTAGGTTCATGGCCGCGCGGACATAAGCTCTCCATACATCCCTATCCTGAGCTAATGCTTTCCAATCTACTTCCCTGTATAATCTACTTCCCTCAAATCATAGTTCATGTTATTCTCCCACCTCATTCTTGGTCTACCAATTGGGCGTTTTCCCTCTGGCTTTCCTACAAGAAGTTTCCATGCAAGTCTTTCATTCTCCATTCGTGCAACATGTCCTGCCCATCGCAGTCTACGAGACTTAACTGTTCTTATTATATCTGGTTTCCTATAAAGACCATGTAGTTCATTGTTATGGAGTCTTCTCCATTCACCTGTGTGTTCATCTCTCTTTGGTCCAAAAATTTTCCTAAGTACTTTATTCTCAAATACTTGTAATCTCCTTTCCTCCCTTAAAGTAAGAGTCCATGTTTCACACCCATATAATATAACTGGTAGAATAATAGTTTTATATATTTTCAGTTTAACGTTTTTTGAAAGGAGTTGGGACATAAAGAGTCTCTGCAATGCATAATAGCACGCATTTCCAGAATTGAGCCTATGTTTAATTTCTTTGTGCATCTCATTCCTATTTGTGATTATTGTTCCTAGGTATTTGAATTCAGCCACTTCCTCAAAATTTACCTCATTTGTCATTAGCTGCCCATTTCCATTATATACTGAATTTCTACTTGTGACCATATATTTAGTTTCACTGATATTTACTTCCAGTCCTAATTTCTTAGTGTTACTCAATAGTGTGTGCGTGTTGTCCTTTAGTATCTCCTCGCTATCGGCCAGTAGTACTACATCATCAAACTTCATCAGCCTTAAGTTTACAATTTTTTTCAAATGCCCCAGATTGTCTTTCGACATTCCTGGTGTTCTCTCCTGTCACGGCGTATTTGTAACCCACTTCTGAGGTTGGGGCGCCTGGAAGACGGGGTTACGTTGCCCCGATGATATGATGGGTGATGATGATGATACTGGTGCGCCAGGAGAGTCCCTAATCCTAGGCTTAATCTAAGATGAGTATGGATGATGATGATTGCGATAGCCATATGATTTCGGGGACCGTTTGGGCCTTAAAGTTTTCCTGACATTTGTCTTACAGGTGAGGAAAAACCCCGATAAATACCTCACCCAGAAAAACTGTCCCGACCGGGGATCGAACCCGGGCCCGCTGCGTGACAAGGCAGCACGCTACCTCGAGTCCACAGCGATGGATAACTGTAAATTAGAAATATTCCAATTCAAATTCTACCGCTCCGAGCAGGCAGTGGAGACGCTCGACAAACAAGTGTATAGAAATCAGTTATTATCCTCATACCGATACTTTTTTTCAGCCCTAATCAATACAAATACCCTAATTCGTAAAAATGTAACGAACATTTTATCATCATCATCATCAACAACAACAAGGATTAAGCCCAATGGCCTGTTCCGATCTCATTATAGGTCGAATTGGTCCTTCCATCTCTTCAATGGTCTTCCCAACATTCTTCTCCCTTTTGGTTTATAATTATACATTATTCTTGGTATGCGCTGTCATTCATTCGTAACACGTGCTGAAGATAAGCATTTTGATAATGATGATCTTGAAGAAGATTTTCGGGCTGTAGGCCGTGGTCGTGAGGCTTGTAGTTCCCCGACGTTTCGCGTGAGACTGCGTCTGGCATCCTCAAGGGTTGTATTGAGACTGGCCAGTCTCAAGACAGCCCTTGAGGATGCCAGACGCAGTCTCTGGCGAAACGTCGGGGCCAGTCTCAAGACACCCCTTGAGGATGCCAGACGCAGTCTCTGGCGAAACGTCGGGGAACTACAAGCCTCACGAAGCCGAAAATCTTCAAGATCATCATAGCAACTCCGGCCGTGAAAGTCTACGTGAATACATTTTGATAATATTTCACAGGGATTAAATCTATTAAGCTCTGTTCTTATATCTTCGTTTTTCTTTTTATCGGTCCTTTGGGATCCTGCTATTGCTCTCAACATCTTCATTTCAGCAGCCTCTATTTGTAACTTTAACGTAAAAACAAACAAGTATTTATACAGAAATTGTAACCCTGGCCATGACATTGTACAATGAAGAGAAGAAAGTGACATTGAAAATAATTATCTGCAGACGGGAAGCAGGAGAAAGCTGTAAGGATGTTATATCCTTCCATAACAAATTTATAGCTGTTTTTATGTGAATTCACAACCCGTTTAGCAACTGGTGTATTGGTTACATGGAAAGTCACCCGCCAGCCAATCGCAAGGTCGTCTTCTGTGAAATCAGAACATACACGATACTGTTTCAATGCTATTTTATTCAAAAAAAAATGTTTCAACGTACATTGAACTTACAAACTGACAGTAATGACCAAGCAGGTTCATGGCCGCGCGGACATTAGCTCTCCATTCTTTCCTATTACATCAGTATAATCAACTTTAATCAAATTATCGTTAATGTTATTCTCCCACCTCATTCTGGCTACCTACTGGGCGCTTCCCTCCGGTTTTCCTACAGAGTTTCCATGTCCCTCCTTCATTCCCCATTGGTGCCACATGTCCTGCCCATAGTCTACGAGGCTGAACTATTATTACATGTGGTTTCCCATGAAAATTACACAGCTCATTGTTGTGCAGTTTCCTCCATTCGCCCGTCTATTCATCTCTCTTAGGTCAAAAAGTTTTCCTCTATCTATTGATTGATTTGGTCTTTTAGCATTTTGCTTTTTTTTTCTAATGTGTGGGGAGCTGGCCCACAGCATAAACCCCCAACCTGGAGGACCAGGAAAATTTCTGTCTGGGTTTTCCTCCCATAGCCTTTGAAGATCCCTCTTCACCGCAAGGCACCGTTTTTCTATTTCCCTTAGAGATAGGGTTGCCACTTCCGCCTGATCCGCAGTGATGAAGGACTCCTTCAGCGCCGACTCTGCCGTTGAGGTGTTCACCGTAACCCTGGCTTACAGAGTACTATCAGTCGGAGCCAACTGAACCCTGGTTTTTCAACGAGGTTGTTACTCCTCCCCCTCCTCCTTTCTCATCCGGGCTTGGGACCGGCCATGGCGGGGGAAAAGTTTTCCTAAGAATTTTATTATCAAATACTCGTAATATTTCCTTCTCCCTTGAAGCAAGAGTACGTGTTTCTAACTCATTGGCACTATTGAACCCGTAGGTTCATGACCGCGCGGACATAAAACTCTGCATACATCCCTAAAGTGATCCCACTACAGGCCTCAGGAGGCCCTTGGGGTAGTAGGAGGTTAAGGCTCCCACTTTTTTCTAGACAATCGGCACTTGATGTCAGCCGGGTTGTCAGCCCTGCATGACGGCCGCCTTTACACCAGAACTAGCATCTGGTACTCATTTCTGTTAGAGGCTGAGTCTACCCCAGGGCCATAGTGCTTCCAGGAGATTTGGGTCAGTTTAAAAATCCTGACTCCACTGTGACTCGAACCTTCGACCTTTCGGCTTATAGCGCAGTGCCTTAACCACTGCACTAAGGCGTGCCCCCGCATACATCCATATCCTGAGCTAATGTTTTCCAATCATTCCCTGTATAATGTACTAATATTCTCCCACCTCATTCTTGGTCTATCAACTGGGCGTTTTCCGTCTGGTTTTCCTACAAGAAGCGTCCAAGCATGTCTTTCATTCTTCATACGTGCCACATGTTCTGCCTACTGTAGTTTACAAGGCCTAACTGTTCTTATTATATCTGGATTCCCATATAGATCACCGTTATGTAGTATTCTCCATTCACCTGTCTGTTCATCTCTTTGGTACAAATATTTTCCTAAGAACTTTATTCTCAAATACTCGTAATCTCCTTCCCCCCCCCTAAAGTAAGAGTCCAAGTTTCGCATCCATATAATATAACTGGTAAAATAATAGTTTTATATATTTTCAGTTCAACGTTTTTTGAAAGGAGCTGGGACGACAAGAATCTCTATAATACATAATAGCACGGATTTCCAGAATTGAGCCTATGTTTAATTTCTTTGTGCATCTCATTCCTGTTTGTAATTATTGTTCCTAGGTGTTTGAATTCAACCACTTCTTCAAAATTTCTCTCATTTGATTTAGTAATTATTTCGCGCACTGAGAATCTTTTTTATCTTCAATCATGTTCAGTTTTTTTGTTTAACGAGAATGAAACATACGTTTTAGCCATCTTTATTCCTTAAAGTCAGAACACTACCTGTGAAAGATCGGTCTCAGAACTTAAATTAATTTTTTATATTTTACAGTGTCATGGTTATTTGTAAGACAGATACAGTGTCTGTACTTGGCATAACGGATGCGCTGTGAGGCCGGAATACAATTTCAAGTATGTGTAGAATTCACCTCGCGGCAGGAACTTATTTTCCTCACAGGTATTCAATGGAGCACAATTCATAATTTAACATGTCTGAAGAAGGTACAGAGTACCGGAACAGCTGTCACTGAATTATATCTTAATAAATATGAAAATCAAATAAAACTAAGGGCCGCAAGAATTTCAAGAAGAGAAAAAATTAGGAACTCAGTTATAAGGGAGAAAATGAAGATTGAAGACACTATTTTAGATTATATTAAAACTCAGCAATTAAGATGGTACGGACATGTCCAGCGAATGGAAGAGGATCGACTACCAAAATCTGTTTTGGAATGGAAACCTGAGGGAAGACGAAGCAGAGGAAGACCTAAAACCTCCTGGAGTCAGGGAATATGTTTATACATGAAGGAGAAATATCAACAACCAGGAGATTGGATGGACCGACAAAATTGGCTATTAGGAATCGGACGATGTCAAAGACATTAATCAACCGATGATCTATCTATCTAAATAAAACTAAGTCTTATTTTTATTTAATTAATAAATATGGATTTTCATCAAGTAAACACCAACTCAATTGATTAAGATTTTTTAGTCTGGCTTTGCAATCTAACAACAAAAATGGTAATTTTCTTTTTAAATTGCTTAAAAATTAAAGTGCGTCTTACAGTCCATAAAATACGGTATTTGATAAACATGAACGAATTCAAACGTAACGTAACGTGAACGAATGTTGATCGTAATCAATCGGTAGGTCGTGTTTAGACGTAAACTGTCGAATATATTAATGTGTGTCGTTAAAGCTGTGGAGTGATTGCGGTGTAATTTCTCTTCACGATGTGGAACCAATTAAATGACTGACCCACATACTTTCTGTTAGTCATTGTGTCTTGAACAACTCTATCCAGGTAGATATGCAATGTGCTCTCCTGTCACTTTATTACTTGCACATTATTTCACAGTTCCTAATCCCATTATCACAAATTGAAACTGAAATCTTGGTTTCTCAAATACTCAAACGATTGTTTGATTTTAATAATAATGATAATAATAATAATAATAATAATAATAATAATAACAACATCCACTGTGGTCTCGAGGTAGCGCGCTGCCATGCCACGCAGCGGGCCCGAGTTCGATCCCCGGTCGGGACAGTTTACTGGGTGAGGTTTTTATCGGGGTTTTTCCTCTCCTGTAAGACAAATGTCAGGAAAATTTAAGGCCCAAACGGTCCCCGAACATCATATGGCCATCGCAATAATCATCATTCTTATTCATCTTAGATAAAGCTTAGGATTAGGGACTCTCCTGGCGCACCACTATCATCATCAGCACCCATCATATCATCGGGGCAACGTAACCCTGCCTTCAAGGCGCCCCAACCTCAGAAATAGGTTACAATTACGCCAATGCCAGCAGAGATTACCAGAAATGTCCAAAAGGACAAGCTGGGGAATTAAAATATGATGATGATAATAATAATAATAATAATAATTATTATTATTATTATTATTATTATTATTATTATTATTATTATTATTATTATTGGGGGCACGCCGTAGCGTAGTGGTTAAGGCACTGAGCTACAAGCCGGAGGGTCGAGGGTTCAAGTCCCGTTGGGGTCAGGATTTTTAAACTGACCCAAACCCTCTGGCGGCACTATGGCCCTGGGGTCGACTCAGCCTCTAACGGAAATGAGTACCAGACGCTTGTTCTGGAGGTAAAGGCGGCCGTCACGCAGGGCTGACAACCCGGCTGACATAAAGTGCCGATTGTCTAGAAAAAGTGGGAGCCTTAACCTCCTACTACCCCAAGGGCCTCCGGGCCTGTTGTGAGATCACTTTAATTTACTTTACTTTATTATTATTATTATTATTATTATTATTATTATTATTATTATTATTATTATTATTATAGTCTACGAATTTAGGTCATTTGTTGACCTGTTTCGTCCTGAAGAGAAACACCATCCAAAAGTATTTTTGAGTGGACGTCCTGGTCTTCTTCTACCTGCAGGTTGATAGCTTAACATTTGTTTGGATATGCCATGATCTTCCATTCGATGAACATATTGCATCAATCTTGACTTATAATCACAAATTCTATTTTCTAAAGGTTCCATGTGTGATTTTTCTGAGATGTCTTCATTTGTTATACAGTATTATGTAAAATTAGTTGAAAAGACTAAATATTCCAATAGACGTTGTAGAGTACGAATGTGTCTAAATGGCACAAAGAGTAGGGTGCGTGTAGGCAAACAGTTTTCAGACACTTTTGAAATCCAGAATGGGTTGAAGCAAGGAGATGCACTATCTCCTCTACTATTTAATTTTGTACTAGAGCATGCCATCAAATCTTTAGAGGATGAGGAAGGCCTACATCTCAATGGTATTAATAAGCTGTTAGTTTATGCTGATGATGTAGTACTATTGGCCGATAGCGAGGAGATACTAAAGGACAACACGCACACACTATTGAGTAACACTAAGAAATTGGGACTCGAAGTAAATATCAATAAAACTAAATATATGGTCACACGTAGAAATACATTATATAATGGAAATGGACAGCTAATGACAAATGAGGGAAATTTTGAGGAAGTGGCTGAATTCAAATACCTAGGAACAATAATCACAAATAGGAATGAGATGCACAAAGAAATTAAACATAGGCTCAATTCTGGAAATGCGTGCTATTATGCATTGCAGAGACTCTTGATGTCCCAACTCCTTTCAAAAAACGTTAAACTGAAAATATATAAAACTATTATTCTACCAGTTATATTATATGGATGCGAAACATGGACTCTTACTTTAAGGGAGGAAAGGAGATTACGAGTATTTGAGAATAAAGTACTTAGGAAAATTTTTGGACCAAAGAGAGATGAACAGACAGGTGAATGGAGAAGACTACATAACAATGAACTACATGGTCTTTATAGGAAGCCAGATATAATAAGAACAGTTAAGTCTCGTAGACTGCGATGGGCAGGACATGTTGCACGTATGGGGAATGAAAGACGTGCATGGAAGCTTCTTGTAGGAAAGCCAGAGGGAAAACGCCCAGTTGGTACACCAAGAATGAGGTGGGAGAACAACATTAACAATGATTTGAGGGAAGTAGATTATACAGGGAATGATTGGAAAGCATTAGCTCTGGATAGGGATGTATGGAGAGCTAATGTCCACGCGGCCATGAACCTACGGGTTCGATAGTGCCCGTGAGTAAGTAAGTAAGTAAGTAAGAAGTTGTAGAGCCTGTCGAAGTAGTAGAAGAGGAACTCGCTTAGTTTACGCACTTCCTGCGTGATGCACTTTTTACGCGTATGGCCTAGGTTGCAGCAAAACATGTACACGGGCAACGAGAGGTATTTGATTGGAACGATGTTAGCAGATGATCATGAAGTGGATAACCTTTCACATACTTACCCCTAGAGCTATGAAATTAATTCTAAGGCGAATGTAGGGAAACCAAAGAGAAACTCTTAAAGATAATGTTACGTAATTAGTTACGTCACTATGTCCAGTATCTCACTCGGACCTAAAGTAAGTTAGAAAGCGCCTTCACAAAATCATACTTAAAAGCTTGCACAATACGTGATGTAATGATAGCTCTTCAAATATATCGAAACTATCTCCTTTTCGATTATTAAAACATTCAGTTTTCTATCTTTCTTTGCTTCTTTCTTAGTTTTTAAATCTTTCCCGTTGTTGATCAGTCTCATACTCTTATGATCAGAGCGTTTCACTACAGTTCAAGAGGTGCCGAGTTCGATTTCTCGGTCACACCACAGTAATTTTTCCTTAGGCCTATTATATATTTACTTAATAGAGAATATCCGGCGTGCGCTGCTATGCCTAATATATGAATTTTAAATATCGGTTTTCAGAAACAACCCCCGCTTGTAATGACCGAATTTCGCTGATTTTTGTATATCTACCACTTATTATTATTATTGTTATTTTTGTTGTTATTATTATTATTATTATTATTATTATTATTATTATTATTATTATTATTATTATTATACTTCTTCTTGTAGGAAAGCCAGAAGGAAAACGCCCAGTTGGTAGACCAAGAATGAGGTGGGAGAACAACATTAACTCTGATTTGAGGGAAGTAGATTATACAGGGAATGATTGGAAAGCATTAGCTCAGGATAGGAATGTATGGAGAGCTTATGTCCGTGCAGCCATGAACCTACGGGTTCGATAGTGCCAGTGAGTAAGTAAGTAAGTATTATTATACTTACTTACTTACTCACTGGCACTTTAGAACCCGTACGTTCATGGCCGAACGGATATTAGCTCTCCATACATCCCTATCCTGAGCTAATGTTTTCCAATCATTCCCTGTATAATCTACTTCCCTCAAATAATAGTTAATGTTGTTCTCCCACCTCATTCTTGGTCTATCAACTGGGCGTTTTCCTTCTGGCTTCCCTACAAGAAGCTTCCATGCACGTCTTTCATTCCCCATACGCGCAACGTGTCCTGCCCATCGCAGTCTACGAGACTTAACTGTTCTTATTATATCTGGCTTCCTATACAGACCATGTAGTTCATTGTTATATAGTCTTCTCCATTCACCTGTCTGTTCATCTCTCTTTGGTCCAAAAATTTTCCTAAGAACTTTATTCTCAAATACTCGTAATCTCCTTTCCTCCCTTAAAGTAAGAGTTTATTATTATTATTATTATTATTATTATTATTATTCACTGAAGAATATAAGTTTTTGGGAATTAAAATTACTTCTTCTTCTTCTTTTTCTTCCTTCCAAGTATTAGGCCAAGGCCTGTTACGATCCTATTAAAATTACTAAAGAAGGAAAACAAGAAACAGAGATAAGAAACAGGATCAATATAGAAAAGTATGCTACATCTGCCCTAAATAGAATAGTATGGGACAAACATATCTTCAAAGAAACAAAAAAAAAAAACTATTTTTAATACAATAATCAGAAGCATTATTACCTACGGAGCTGATGTGTGGGTTTTAAATGCAGAAATTAAAAAAAAAATGCTCGCCACTGAAATGGACTACTGGAGACGTGCTGCAAGAATATCCAGGAAGGATAAAATGAGAAATTCGTATATAAAAGAAAAAATGCAGGTACAATATTCAATATTAGATTTTATAAAGAAGAAACAATTAAATTGGTACGGACACATTAGAAGAATGGAAGAAGAAAGATTACGTAAGATAATCATGGATTGGGAACCACAGGGAAGGAAAAAGAAGGGTAGACCAACTATTACGTGGATTCAGGGAATCAATGAAGCTAAGAGGGAATGGGAGAAGAAAAATATGGATGAACAGACAGGAATGGAAAAATGTGTTGAAACAAATGTGTAGTTAACTGTGAACCGGAAAAATGTACATTCATTGTAAAAGCCGGAATAATAATAAACAATATTATTATTATTATTATTCATTATTATTATTATTATTATTATTATTATTATTATTATTATTATTATTATTATTATTCATAATTTGTAGGATTTTCTTCCTGTTTACTTCCAAAATCACTCCTCGGAGGAAGACGTATTGGATGTGCATTCACTGTCTATCCATCTCTTGGCTGGTCTTCCTCTTGTTCTTCTCCCGTCCATTGGTCTATCTTCTTTAGCTCTTTTTGCAAATCGGTTGTCTTCCATTCTTTCTATATGACCTTTCCAATAGTTTCGTCTGTCTATAATAAATTTGGTTATGTTTTGAATATGGCATTTGTCCCTAATTTCCGGATTATTTTATCGAATAATGCTTTCCCCTGGATAGTTCTTAAGATCTTCATTTCACATGTGCTTATTATTTGTTTAGTTTTTGTTGTATCAGCCCTAGTTTCTGCTCCAAATACGATAACTGGTCGAACTATCCATTGACATATGTTTGTTGCGCCAAATTAAATATTTAATATATCCTGATATTTGTGCTGCTTTATCAGCTTGTTTCTTTACTTACTTACTTACGCACTGGCACTAAAGAACCCGTAGGTTCATGGCCGCGCGAACATGAGCTCTCCATACATCCCTATCGTAAGCTAATGTTTTCCAATCATTCCCTGTATAATCTACTTCCCTCAAATCATAGTTAATGTTATTCTCCCACCTCATTCTTGGTCTACCAACTGGGCGTTTTCCCTCTCGCTTTCCTACAAGAAGCTTCCATGCACGTATTTCATTCCCCATACGTGCAACATGTCCTGCCCATCGCAGTCTACGAGTCTTAACTGTTCCTATTATATCAGGCTTCCTATAAAGACCATGTAGTTCATTGTTATGTAGTCTTCTCCGTTCACCTGTCTGTTCATCTCTCTTCGGCCAAAAAATTTGCTAAGTACTTTATTCTCAAATACTTGTAATCTCATTTCCTCCCTTAAAGTAAGAGTCCATGTTTCGCACCCATATAATATAACTGGTAGAATAATAGTTTTATATATTTTCAGTTTAACGTTTTTTGAAAGGAGTTGGGACATCAAAAATCTCTGCAATGCATAATAACACGCATTTCCAGAATTGAGCCTATGTTTAATTTCTTTGTATAAAGTCCTAGGAACATGTCCCTGTGTTTGAGCCTTTGTCATGGGTTTTCAGAAGAAGTCCCCGCCCGGAGAACCGAATGGGGGACTATTTGACTTCCGGAAAATTTTACCCCAGTTGAACCCATGTCTGCAGTTCTTGACGGTTGTATACTTCTTGCATTAAATGTTTAGTGTTTGTTATTAATACACCTAAATAATTAAATTCTGATACTTTTTCTATAATTTACCACGATTTATTTCAATAGTATACATTGATTTCCGTTGTGAAACTTCAAAAGTTGCGACCGCTAGAGGTATTTTTACATGCTTTATATTAGCTTGACCTGTATCTATCTATCTACATATCTATCTATCTGGGTAACGGAATCTTTCAACGCGATTTTCACCCATTTAAAACCATTGGATCGACTTGAAAACTTTGTATACTTGTAGAGGACCCGAGACAATACAATAATTTCATATTTATTTTCTAAAATCCTGGCCATAATCATCAGAAAATCAAAAAAAGGGTTTGTATCAATGTAACGGAATCTTTCAACGCGATTTTCACCCATTTAGAAACATTGGATCGACTTGAAACTTTGTATACGTGTAGAGGACCCGTGACAATACAATAATTTCATATTTTGTTTCTGAAATCCTGGCCAGAATCATCCGAAAATAAAAAAAAAATAAAACTGGTATAATAGGTTGCGGACTTGTCGAGTTTTTAGTCAATCGTTGTAAGAGCTCAGTTGGTAGAGCAGTGAACTCTTAGTGGTACATAATTTCAGTAATCCATACGTCGCTAGTTCAAATCCGGCTCGGAGGGTTTCTTTTATAGAAGAGTATTACTTTTAGCTCATACTACAATAGTATCGAATTTAAAGATATTTACATTTTTATCTTATTCTGTAAAATATTAAAACTAAAAAATAAATAATAGTTTTAAAAAACTAAAAGAACACGCTTTATTAGAAAACTAAAAATGAAAAATAATTTTAATTTCCAATACGCTTGGGATAAAATAAAGTGGTCAACAAAAAAATCATCTCCAACACATATAGAATAAAATTAGAGTTATCAACAAAAAGAAAATTATTTTACCATTAAAAGCGTGGGGTGCTTTTTATGATTTTTACATTTTCTTCTTAGAGAGCTTACTTTTACCATTATCTGTTTATTATCAAATATATTAATTGATATAGAACACCCCACGCTTTTGATGGTAAAATGATTTTCTTTTTGTTGGTAACTCTAGTTTTATTCTATATGTGTTGGAGATTATTTTTTTGTTTACCACTTTATTTTATCCCAAGCGTATTGGAAATTAAAATTATTTTTCATTTTTTAGTTTTCTAATAAAGCGTGTTCTTTTAGTTTTTTAAAACTATTATTTATTAAATGATCGTTTCACGTGAACTCCTACACCTAATGGTTTTAGAGAATAATAGATAGCGAGTAAACACTCCCCATACATGGAAACCTGTATGTATAAATTTTCATAACAATCGACTGATAACTTTTCCAGTTTTGGGGCCACAAACATGCGCAGGCTGGATTTGTATACAATTATGAAGATTTATCAGGTTCCGCAATGTTTCACAACATCGCTCTGCGCCCAATTAAACTAACGACATTCTCCTCTACATCTCTCTGCCACTCCTACCTACATCGTCCAAACTCGTTTCCATCATGCTCCTCAAAACACCATTTTTTTATTATGCCATCCTCTACTTCATCTGCCAAGGAGCTCCACTCTAGTAGCATTCTTCTTGAAAATCTGTCTTCAGTCAATCTTTTACATGAATTTTACGAATTGTCATGGCGACATCTAAAAGAGAGAAGAAAATCGCACTAATTCTCTTATTTAAGATCCTATATACATCGATTCCCAATTATTTGTCATCCCGTTTCCAGTATCTATCCTCAAACCATAACTTAAACACAAGATCACAACATAGTCTCTTGCTTAATATACCGCAACATAGGACATCACATCACTCCATGTCATATACCATCTTCACTTCTCGCAACTGGAATTCCCTACCACAAGAAATAAGGGGCTGCCGGACATTGGCAACTTTTAAAAGAAATCTAAATTTATATTTGCTCTAAACTCGACTTCATCATTACCCAGTGTAAGGTACATATATATTAATTGGTGTTTCTCGTATAATTTATCATATTTATACTATTATATTATTATTATTATTAATTATTATTATTATTATTATTATTATTATTATTATTATTATCGTAAATATTATTATTATTATCGTATAAAATGTTGTTTGTACATGAAATTTCCATTGCCACATTTAATGTATCTTTAACTGTTTATAATTAGTATAGTGTATATCTATATTTGTCAAATATTTATTTGTATTTGTGCTGGTTGAGTAGAAGAGAAGGCCTTATGGCCTTAACTCTGCCAGAATAAGTAAACATTATTATTATTATTATTATTATTATTATTATTATTATTATTATTAATTATTATTATTATTATTATTATTATTATTACATGACTATAACATTTTTTTTGTGAAATCCACAATTGAAGTTTGAACGTTCATCTTTTGTTTAATTACACTGTTTCTTATTTGACCTCTTCTACAAATTCCAGCTGAACTATCTCACTGGCTCTATCCAACCCGCTAGGTTCATGGCCGCGCGGACATAAGCTCTCCATACACCCCTATCCTGAGCTAATGTTTTTGAATCATCCCCTGTATAATCTGCTTTACTCAAATCATAGTTAATGTTATTCTCCCACCTCATTCTTGGTCTACCAACTGGACGTTTTCCCTCTGGTTTTCCCACAAGAAGCTTCCATGCACGTCTTTCATTCCCCATTCGTGCCACATGTCCTGTCCATCGCAGTCTACGAGACTTAACTGTTCTTATTACATCTAACTTCATTTAAAGACCATGTAGTTCATTGTTATGGAGTCTTCTCCATTCACCTCTCTGTTCATCTCTCTTTGGTCCAAAAATTTTCCTAAGTACTTTATTCTCAAATACTCGTAATCTCCTTTCCTCCCTTAAAGTAAGAGTCCATGTTTCACATCCATATAATATAACTGGTAGAATAATAGTTTTATATATTTTCAGCTTAACGTTTTTTGAAAGGAGTTGGGAAACGATTATTATTAATATAGTTATTATTATTATTATTATTATTATTATTATTATCATAATCATTATTACCAGTATTGTTATATCAAAATAAAATATGTGAACTTGGCCACCCCTGCAAGTTAACCACCAGACAAAGTTGTGGAACCGGAAAGCTCCTGTAGTATTTAATTCATGGTCAACTCTACATCTTGTCCACCTGTGAATCTTGAAAGTTGCACAACAGAGTTATAACTTTTTGCACTTTTGTGAAATGAAATATTCCCTGTGCAATGGATGGATGAACTTTAACATTGAGAAGGGCCTTCATTTCACTGAGCTTCAAGAAAAAGGTCACTCCCAAATATATTTATATATCGATCCATAGTAATTCTGTCCGAGGGCAGGTCCTTCACTGCAATCATACCATTTTCATGCTATGCTTACAGCTTTACCAGGGAATTGTAGGTGTGGTAGCTTCCCGTTGCTTTCCATTTTTATCTACCATGAGACCTGTAGGCACAATTTATTGACCTCAATCTAGTTGCATACTCTATGTCTCATTGGGTCGTTATGCTAACTGGATACCATTCATGACATCTGTAGGAAAATAAACGTAACTAAATAAGCTTGGGAGGCTAAGGCCAAACAATGGGTATTTATGCCATTGTAGATAGATCATCATCATCTTCTTAAGGCACGACAACTTCAAAAGTGAAAGTTTTGGCCTTCTCAACAATCCTCCTCCAAGCCAATCTGTCTCTTGCCATATTCAAATTAGTCACTTTCATTTTCCTTAGATCGTTCATTGTGTCATCCTCCCATCTGATCTTCGGTCTTCCAACAGCTCTACCTCCTATAGGTTTCCATTTGTAGAGTTTTTGACCAGTCTCTGATCATCCATTCTTATCAAATGTCCAAGCCAACCAATTCTGAGAGATCTTATATGGTTTACTGTGTTCTGGTTTTTATTAATTTTTTTAGTTCGTTATTTGCTTTGATTCTCCAACAGCTATCAGTTCCTCTGTTTGGTCCAAATATTCTTCTTAAAATTGTTCTTTCAAAAATTAGTAATTTCTGTTTTATTGTTTGTTTCAGGGCCCAAGTTTCACAAGCATATGTAACTACTGGTCTAATGAGTGTTTTGTATAACCTTATTTTTGCAGTTTTTTATATTAATTTGCTTTTAAATAAGGTTCTATTTGCAAAATAATCTTTATTCCCATTTACCAATCTTTCTTTAATTTCCTCTTCTAATGTATTATGTCCATTCACTTTGGTACCTAAGTATTTAGATGATTCTACTGTGTAATTTGTAGATAGATCACTTCTAGTATATCTTGTAGTTTTTTGAGTATTTAAAGTTTTCCCCATTATAGGTTACCAGCCTATAGTTGGTAAGTCCAGTGGTGGGGTTGCCACCTCAATGCCTCTAGGACAGGCATGCTTTTCTGTAGGGGATGCTCCCTTAGCCTTTGAAGTTTCTCCTTCTCCGCAAGGCAGCGGTTCCTCTCTCTCTTTCCCTGAGTGAGGGTAGGGTGCCTCTTCCGCCAAATCTGCCGTATTAAGGGTATCCCTCTCCGCCTTCATTGCCGTTGAGGTCTTCACCGTTCCCTGGCAAGGGGCCCTCACATGGTACTATCAGCCGGGCCAGCTGAACCAAGGTTTTTTTACGAGGTGTTACTCCTCCCCCTCCTCCTTTCTCATCCAGGCTTGGGACCGGCAATGGCGAAGTGAATGCTGGACACTTCGAGCAAAAGATAAATCCCGCATTAATAGTTCACAAATGAGATTCCTCCGATCACTAACTGGAGTAACATTAAGGGATAGAATGAAAAGTGATGAGATAAGGATGCAGTGGAATAGTAGGGAAATGGTTGAACATATACAAAATTATCATAAGTAATGCCACGAGTGATTTCCAAATTATCGATAAATTCACGACTCACGAAGTGAGGAGTGAATTTATCTAGAGAATTTGGAAACCAAGAGTGGCATTTGTTAGGACTATTTAACGAATAAAATTAAGCTGTTTACTCACAAATCATTATTTAACTGTAGTTATTTTAAAATATTTATATATCTAATGTAAACGGCGATGTTTGAAAACAAATGAAACGATAGGTACGCTTCATCTGCTTCTTTTGTTTATCACTGCAACTAGATCATACTATTTCAGAATATTAAAAAGGAGTAGCTTTCTTTAATATGGTATTTATAACACTGATAAATATTTCGTGAAACACGACTCTGATTGGTTGTAAAACAGAAATCATTGAAACGTGATTGGTCATTGAGTCCCATTTGGGGCATGAGTTAAATAGTCAGATTAAATGGTTCCAACGCGTCCAGAGAATGTCAAATTCCCGTTTACAAAGTTGATTTACCACCTCAACCCTAAAGGCAAATGAGACCTCGGAAGACCCTTCAACCGATGGAAAGATCAGTTTTCGTAGTCGCAGAACGGGCATCATCAACCAATACTGCATTCGGAAGAAGAAGAAGAAGAAGAAGAAGATCACTTCTAGTAAACAGGTTTATTTTTATTTATATGAATGGTGCAAGTAGCAAGCGAAAGAAATTAATTGAATTCAATATTTAATATTAATTCAACGTTCACTATGCACGCGTTTAATAGTATTTTGTCCGCTGTGTTATCTTTCTGGGTTTCAAATAATCCTTCCCTACATGTCCACAGCGATTACTGCACGCATACTGTATGATTAATGAGGATTTAACTCATGCCGCAAATGACAGTCAATGACATATCACATTTCAATAAATTTTGATTTACAACCAATCACAGTCGTGTTTCACCTCGATTTTATCAATTTAATTGTATCATATTAATGAAAGCTCCTCCTTTTTAACATTCTGAATAGGTCAGAGCATTATTTTGCAGTGACTGACTCTCTAAGAAGTACGTTGAATATAATAATTTTTATATTCAGATGTAAGAATCCTAGAATACAAGTGGCTCCCAGATTGTATATATATTGCAGGACTGTAACCAGATACTGCTTGCGGGATATAATATAAAAACATTTGTAGCAATTGATTACACAAAAAAAAACACTGTTTGCACTTTCTTAAACGTATTATTTCCCAGGTATTTACGTTCCAGAAAAATATAATTGACATATTTACATCATAGGACATCAGAAATTAATTAATAGCCTATAATGTTAATAAGCCTCAACCGTGAAGAAGAAGAAGAAGAAGAAAAAGACCTATAATGTTGATTATAAACAGTTTGAGATGTTTCATTTTTTCTCCACTAGGGTGCATTCTAACAATATTGTGATCCTTTGGCAATAAATAATATGATCTGGTTGCAGTGATGAACAAATGAAACATAATAAATGTTTCCCATTTATTTTCAAACATCGCTGTTTACATTAAACATATAAATATTTTAAAATAACTATATTTAAATAAGGGGCACGCCGTAGCGTAGTGGTTAAGGCACTGAGCTACAAGCCGGAGGGTCGAGGGTTCAAGTCCCGTTGGGGTCAGGATTTTTAAACTGACCCAAACCCTCTGGCGGCACTATGGCCCTGGGGTCGACTCAGCCTCTAACGGAAATGAGTACCAGACGCTTGTTCTGGGGGTAAAGGCGGCCGTCACGCAGGGCTGACAACCCGGCTGACATAAAGTGCCGATTGTCTAGAAAAAGTGGGTGCCCTAACCTCCTACAACCCCAAGGGCCTCCGGGTCTGTTGTGGGATTTAAAAAAAAATATTTAAATAATGTTTTTTGAGTAAACAGCTTAATTTTATTCGTTAAATAGTCCTAACAAATGCCACTCTTGATTTCCAAATTCTCTAGATAAATTCACTCCTCACTTGTGACATCGTGAATTTATCGATAATTTGGAAATCACTCGTGGTTACTTACGATAATTTTTGTAAGTTGGTCAAATTTTATGGAGCCTTGGTGGCCAAGAGAAACAGGTTTACTATATTATTATGATATTAGATAGGAAACTTTAAGGTCCAAATATCTGCAGTCCTCGAACACCACCCGACCATTATAATCGATTTGTTAAGCATGAATGTGGGAGTTGATGGAATGTCTTGTTTTAAATGTTGATGTTGTCTCGGAGGTGGCCTCGCATTAAGCTTATGCCTGATTCAGGGAGGCTAACCATGCCCTGTATGTACGTGATCCAAAATTTAAATATTTTCTCCCGACAGTTCGTTTCACGCAAGACCAGACTGGCGTGGGACGCGTTTTTCTCTTCTTAAATGGCACTGCAATCCAATGCAGACCTTGAGTGACTTCCTCCAGTCGTCCTTAGATCTTACGTTCCACCTTGTGATTTTACATTTTCTAATATCACTGTACACATCACCCCACTATCTGGTTTTTTATGTCTCCCTATTTGTCTTTTTCCTTGAGGTTGATAAACATTAACTTGAATACAAGCTCTCTTTACCTCTACTCTATCCACTTTAAGCTCTTTCTTTTTTTTTTGCGCGATAGTACGTTTTATCGTACTTACAGCAATGGCGACCATGATTGAGAGTTCAACTTCCAACATTTCGGGGTTGCCAACCTAAATAAGTATACTGCAATAAAATAACTACACTGTAATATTACATATTACAAACACGCGTGTGGGAAGTAAAACCACTGCCCTCTATGTATACTACATACAATGCATATAAAAAAATTTAAAAAAATAGCTGTTAAATGTAGAAACACAACTAGAATCAAGTTTTCTCTCGATGGGTGTGTTTAAGTTATGTTGGGAAGATAGTGAATGGATGCGAATATTAAAAAATCTAATGCCACAAGGAGAAATGTACGTAGGATGTAAAGACAGGGACGACTGGGGGAGGCGAAGGTCCGCAATGAACTGTAATAGAGGAAGAACAGGTCTTACATAGATGATATCTGCATCACGCGGCTGACTTGGAGATGTTGAAACATTTCCGGACATGAAGGGAGGAACACATGGCACAGGGTCAGATGTACCCAGGCAGAAGATAACAAGTGCGCAGGCGGTCCTTGAGTTATAAAAATGTAATACAGTACTTATTTAAGGTTAATTAACAATCGTAAAACACGGTTAGCGCTCAAATAATTTCCTCGTCGTTTCGCACGCAATGCATAGGTAAAATGTTTCTCCTCTATTAAATCACTGGCTTCATGAATAATAATAAAGGTCAAGGAAGCCATTGGCCTGTCAGCTGTCCACGCAGCCATGAAACTCCCGAGCTTGCTAATGTCACTAAGATAATACTAAATATTAATTATAGAAATATAGAGCAGCCATTAAATCTTTAGAGAATGAGGAAGGCTTACAATTCAATGGTATTAATAAGCTGTTAGTTTATGCTGATGATGTAGTACTACTGGCCGATAGCGAGGAGATACTAAAGGACAACACGCACACACTATTGAGTAACACTAAGAAATTAGGACTGGAAGTAAATATCAGTAAAACTAAATATATGGTCACACGTAGAAATACATTATATAATGGAAATGGACAGCTAATGACAAATGAGGGAAATTTTGAGGAAGTGGCTGAATTCAAATACCTAGGAATAATAATCACAAATAGGGAATGAGACGCACAAAGAAATTAAACATAGGCTCAATTCAGGAAATGCGTGCTATTATGCATTGCAGAGACTCTTGATGTCCCAACTCCTTTAAAAAAACGTTAACCTGAAAATATATAAAACTATTATTCTACCAGTTATATTATATGGGTGCGAAACATGGACTCTTACTTTAAGGGAGGAAACGAGATTACAAGTAATTGAGAATAAAGTACTTAGGAAAATGTTTGGACCAAAGAGAGATGAACAGACAGGTGAATGGAGAAGACTTCATAACAATGAACTACATGGTCTTTATAGGAAGCCAGATATAATAAGAACAGTTAAGTCTCGTAGACTGCGATGGGCAGGACATGTTGCGCGTATGGGAAATGAAAGACGTGCACGGAAGCTTCTTGTAGGAAAGGCAGAGGGAAAGCGCCCAGTTGGTAGACCAAGAATGAGGTGGGAGAATAACATTAACTATGATTTGAGAGAAATAGATTATACAGGGAATGATTGGCAAGCATTAGCTCAGGATAGGGATGTATGGAGAGCTTATGTCCGCGCGGCCATGAACCTATGGGTTCGATAGTGCCCGTGAGTAAGTAAGTAAGTAAGTAATAGTGGTTCCAACACTGTTAAATGCATCGGAACACTAGGTCTTAACCAAAAACCAAGAACGAAGAATAGAAACGTCAGAAATGAGGTTTCTGAGGAGTGTGGCTGCCTATACAATAACAGATCGATAACGAAATGAAAATATGCGAATATATTTTTTTTGCAAATGTCCCAGGTTGTCTTTCAACATTCCTGGTGTCCTCTCCTGGCATGGCGTACTTGTAACCCACTTCTGAATTTGGGGCGCCTGGAAGGCGGGGTTACATTGCCTCGATGATATGACGGGTGATGATGATGATGATAATGGTGCGCCCGGAGAGTCCCAAAGCTTAATCTAAGATGAATATGAATGATGATGATTGCGATGGCCATATGATTTTGGGGACCATTTGGACCTTAAAGTTTTCCTGACATTTGTCTTACAGGTGAGGAAAAACCCCGATAAAAACCTCACTCAGAAAAACTGTCCCGACCGGGGATCGAACCCGGGCCCGGTGCGTGACAAGGTAGCACGCTATCTCGAGAACACAGCGGTGGACAAAAAACTGAAAATATATAAAACTATTATTCTACCAGTTATATTATATGGGTGCGAAACATGGACTCTTAATTTTTGGGGTGGAAAGGGGATTACGAGTATTTGAGAATAAAGTTCTTAGGAACATTTTTGGACCAAAGGGAGATGAAGAGACAGGTGAATGGAGAAGACTGCATAACAGTGAACTACATGGTCTTTATAGGAAGCCAGATATAATGAGAACAGTTAAGTCTCGTAGACTCCGATGGGCAGGACACGTGGCACGAATGGGGAATGAAAGACGTGCATGGAAGCTTCTTGTAGGAAAACCAGAGGGATAACGCCCTGTTGGTAGACCAAGAATGAGGTGGGAGAATAACATTAACTATGATTTGAGGGAAGTAGATTATACAGGGAATGATTGGAAAACATTAGCTTACGATAGGGATGTATGGAGAACTTATGTCCGCGCGGCCATGAACCTACGGGTTCGATAGTGCCAGTGAGTTAGAATAGTTTAGTTAGTTAGTTATTAGACATTATTTTCATTATTGTTCAATTTGACAGATAATTAATTGTTTAGTATTATTGTAATTCTTTGTATTTAACATATGTTTGTCCTGGTGAGTGGAAGAGAAGGCCACATGACCTTAACTCCTTACTTACTTACTCACTGGCACTATGGAACCCGTAGGTTCATGGCCGCGCGAACATAAGCTCTCCATACATCCCTATCCTGAGATAATACTTTCCAATCATTCCCTGTATAATCTACTTCCCTCAAATCATAGTTAATGTTGTTCTCCCACCTCATTCTTGGTCTACCAACTGGGCGTTTTCCTTCTGGCTTTCCTACAAGAAGTTTCCAGGCACGTCTTTCATTCCCCATACGTGCAACATGTCCTGCCCATCGCAGTCTACGAGACTTAACTGTTCTTATTATATCTGGCTTCCTATAAAGACCGTGTAGTTCATTGTTATGTAGTCTTCTCCATTCACCTGTCTGTTCATCTCTCTTTGGTCCAAACATTTTCCTAAGTACTTTATTCTCAAATACCTGTAATCTCCTTTCCTCCCTTAAAGTAAGAGTCCATGTTTCGCACCCATATAATACAACTGGTAGAATAATAGTTTTATATATTTTCAGTTTAACGTTTTTTGAAAGGAGTTGGGACATCAAAAGTCTCTGTAATACATAATAGCACGCATTTCCAGAATTGAGCCTATGTTTAATTTCTTTGTGCATCTCATTTCTATTTGTGATTATTGTTCCTAGGTATTTGAATTCAGTCACTTCCTCAAAATTTCCCTCATTTGTCATTAGCTGTCCATTTCCGTTATATACTGAATTTCTACGTGTGACCATATATTTAGTTTTACTGATATTTACTTCCAGTCCTAATTTCTTAGTGTTACTCAATAGACAAGCCATGCTTCTATAAAATAATTAATTATATAAAAACAACAAGAGAATTTAAAACGCATTAGTATAGAATTAATATTGTATTTTACGCAACCACTTGTCTCGATTGTATGCGGAACTCGAATTGTAATTGTTATCAAACAAAATGTGATTTCTAACAAGTTTCACAACTAAATAGAGCACGGCCACCTGTTCTAAAGGCTATCCGCTCTTAACTGATCCTCGTCAAAACAAAACCATGTGACCTGCTCGCTATTCATTGGTTATGGACACCGAAGTACAATGTAGAAGCAATAAGTACGCGAATTTCATTAAATTAAAAATATATCTTCTGAATATACTTGTTATTCTTCTTCTTCTTCTTCGGCTTTCCCCCACTTATAGGTTTGCTGTCTTCAGTTTCCATTTATCTCTATCATTCCAATCTCCCTCTTCTAAATTCCGATCATCCATTATAGTTCTGACGTAGGTTTTCCATTTCTATCTTGGTCTGCCACGTTTATTTCTTCCAGGGGGTGACCACTGGTATATATTTTTTTGGCCATCTTTCATTTTCCATTCTTTGTACATGGCCATACCATTTAAGTGTTTGATTTTCAATCCTCTTAACAACAGATGTGGAGACATTCATTTCTCTCCAAAGGAATTCATTTCTTATTTTATCCTGTCTTGTTTTTTGGAGGCTTCTTCTAAAATAATCAAATTCAACTGCTCTAATTTTGTTCTTTTGTAATTCCGTCAAAGACCAAGTTTCACTTCCATATGACAAAATATTCTGAATTATGCTCTTATAAATTTTCATTTTAGTTTCCTTTGTGATATTTTTGTACGAAATTATTTCATGTAATGTTTTAGTTGCATTTTTTGCCATTGCAATTTTAGTCTGTACATCTCTCTCACAGGTACATAAACTTGTAATTATTGACCCAAGATATTTAAAAAATTCACACTTTTTATTTTCCCTGTTTCAAGTATGAGGTCATCCACATCCTTTTCAAACACATATATTGTTCTCCGTAAATTTATATTCAGTCCCAATTTTTTATATTCTTCCATTAGTTTATTTATCATATATTTCATATCATCTTCATCCCCTGCAAAAATTATTTGATCATCTGCAAACAACAATGAATGCAGTACTTTTCCTCCTATAGGAATACCCATTTCAGAACATTTTTTATACCCACTTAAAATCATTGGATCGACTTGAAACTCTGTATACTTGTAGAGGACCCGTGACAATACAATAATTTCATATTTATTATACCACAAGTTAAGAGCCTGGTCTAAATAAATGTTAAAAATAATTGGTGATAAACTGCATCCCTGCTTAAGGCCTTTATTCACTTGTTATTCTTTGTGAATTAAAATAATAATATTCACAAAAAATATTCTAAAACATATCTAATCAATAATTACAGCTTCAAATAGTTTATTACATATGGAGGATACATCTTAGTCATGCTTCAGTCAATTCTGATGAACCAAAATGGCTGAAGGTGTCAAGTCTTCTGTTGCTGTGTCGCCATCTATTTTTTTAAAACACAAGTCTGGCAAACCTTTGACTAGTCAGTGGTAAAAAAAGACAGCAATTTTAAAAGCATCTATTAATTAAATAAAAATAAAACTTAGTTTTATTTGATTTTCATATTTATTATATAATTCAGTGACAGCTGTTTCGGTACACTGTACCTTCTTCAGACATGTTAACAAATTATGAATTGTGTTCCAACTGATCTAAGCAACAATACAACAATATTTATTTACATTTTTTAATTTAACAAATGGGATTCATTCAAATCAAGTTCAGAATTTAACAGTTTTTTACTACTTTTAAATTTATTAATTTCTACAGCCTCCAAAAGATCTAACTTCTTACCCTTATCACAAATATGTAAAATTTCAAAATTTGGATCGAAACAATGATTAAATTGGAAAAATTTTGAAATTTTACATATTTGTGATAAGGGTAAGATGTTAGATCTTTTGGAGGCTATAGAAATTAATAAATTTAAAAGTAGTAAAAAACTGTTAAATTCTCAACTTGATTTGAATGAATCCTCTTTGTTAAATTAAAAAAATTAAATAAATATTGTTGTATTGTTGCTTAGATCGTTGGAACACAATTCATAATTTGTTAACATGTCTGAAGAAGGTACAGTGTACCGAAACAGCTGTCACTGAATTATATAATAAATATGAAAATCAAATAAATCTAAGTTTTATTTTTATTTAATTAATAAATATGGATTTTCATCAAGTAAACACCAACTCAATTGATTATTTAAAAGTATTTCACAAATTCAGTGAAAAATCTCACCAGCTTTCTTGTAATCTCCCCTATTATATGACCACATGTCTTATATACTTCACACGTGCTCCCTGTCAATGTGACAGTAATTGTGGCGCGAAAGGCGGAAGGATACAATTGGCGATTGCTTAGGTTAGGATCACGCTAAGAACGGATAAGGTATAAGTGGAAGGTCACGCATTCAATGTTCTACATGTGCGTAGCGTATTTGAGCGTTCCGAGGTAGAAGGGGAGGTGCGCAGCACAAACAGCGCAACAGGAGAGGTAAGAAGGAGAGTGGAGGTAGATGCATAGAGAAGGGATATTGACATAGTTCGCGAATCTTTCTATTCAAGGAGGATAACGGCACTGCAGTTGCGAACCGAAAATCGCACTTTCGGTTCAAGTATTCAAATGGCCCGCGATATTATAACACTTATATGCAAGCATTCAGCAATACAAAAGAGTCAGGAACTGCGTCAACTAATCAAATTCCTTAGCAAGTAGAATTTATGACCCGATTTTGCTGATATCTAATATATAAAAATGAATGTTTGTTTGTTGGCTTGTTTGTTTGTTCGTACTTTATGCGCGGCCATACCGTTGATCCGATTGTGACGGGTTTTTTGCAAAATGTTCAGGAGATTCCCGGGATGAACATAGGCTATAAGAGAGTTTAGATACTCAACTCCTACACCCTTTGTAGCGAAAAACGTGAAAAGTCCCTTTTTTTACCCTTAAAACGCTTACGCTGCTTAAATCAAACAAATACACAAAATTATTGTACACAGAATTGAATATCTCAAAAAATTCTACAGAAAAGTCCGCGACGGCATATGTTTATCCTTTACGGATAACTCACAATAATCATTTTCATCTTTCATTGATGCCAAGAAGATCGGGATAAGTAGATTCCCGGGCAAGCATAGCAGCGCACGGCGGGTATTCCTTATGGATAACTCAAAATAACAAATTTTATCTTTCAGCTCATTTATGCCAAGTACATCGGGATGCGTAGATTCCCGGTCAACGCCGGGTAATCAGCACGAGGTATCTAAAAATAATTATATAAATTAATTTTATTTTTTCTTTTACTTATTCAACTAAATGCAAAAACGCATTATCATTTATTTAGGTGTAGCAGAGCACGCCGGATATTAGCTAGTATCAAATATAACAAACTACCTTACTCACTGGCACAATCGAACCCGCAGGGTCGACTCAGCCTCAAATGAAAATGAGTATCAGACGCTTGCTCTGGAGATAAAGGCGGCCGTCACGCAGGGCTGACAACCCGGCTGACACGAAGTACCGATTGTCTAGAAAAAGTGGAAGCCTTAATCTTCTACTACCCCAAGGGCCTCCTAAGACCTGTAGCGGGATCACTTTACCTTTTTTATCTTACGTTATACAGGAGATGATTGGAAACATTAGCTGAGGATAGGGATGTGTGGAGAACTTATGTCCGCGTAGCCATGGATCTACGAGTTCGATAGTGCCAGTGAGTTAGTTATGAAGGAAAAACTGTAGTAGTGTAGAAAAAGTCCTGATAAAAATGATTATTATTATTAATATCATTATCATCATCACCATCATCAACTTCGGCATCATCATCTCATCTGTAAATAATGGCGATGTAGGTGGTCTGTTTCATAGAGACCGAAATTTCAAGTGGAAAATTCCATGGAGAGACTGGTAATTTCGGTTCTAAAAGTAGAGGTGGTGTCCAGGTCTGTGACCTTGGAACAAGCCTCTGACCTTGATACACTAAAAAAGGTGACTTGTCTCCACCTTCTGAATTTCGGTAGCCGGAGAGTTAGAGACTTTGTGTTTTTTTGTGAACAAAATACGCAGCTATTAAACTCTACTTCCTCCTGTCTTATTTTCTTTAAACTAAACTCCAAGGCGCGACCGGCCTAGAAGATCCTTGGTCTGCTGCCGAACTAATACCCACATGTGTTAATCCAGAAGTGGAATGAGTATGTGGGAGACAGGTGCTGTCAGCCAAGAGTCGCCACTTACGATAACTAAACAAATTCCTGAAGGTGTTGGGTTTGCAGAGGTCTCATCCTAGCCGAAATTCCATGACAAAAATTCTTCTTCCATGGGTCTTCGAACCAACACAGTTCCTGAGGCTTTGCAACACGTCATGGTGCCTTAGACCACTCTGCTACGGCGCCAACTTCTTTTAATTTACGATTATATAAACCATACAATAACTAACTAACTCGCTGGCACTATCGAACCCGCAGGTTCATGGCCGCACGGTTATAAGCTCTCCATACATCATTATCCTGAGCTAATGTTTCCCTCAAATTACTGTTAATGTTATTCTCTCATTTCGATCTCTGACTACCAACTGGGCGTTTTCCCTCCGTTTTCCTACAAGAAGTTTCCTTGTTCCTATTTCATTCCACATTCGTGCCACATGTCCTGCCCATCGCAGTCAACGAGACTTAACTGTTCTTATTATATCTGGTAAGATCGGGATAAATAGATACTGGACAACACCAGGTAATCAGTTAGTATTATATAATTTAGAATGAATACATTTTGATTGTTACTTTGTACAAACAAAATAAAATTGTAAAATAGACCTTAATAGTATATTGCGATACAAGTGAAGTAAGCATTTGTTACTGATCGAGGAAAAGTTTGAAAAAACGAGGCGCTTGCGTCGAGTTTTTTCAATTTTCGAGATCTGTTACGTGCTTACTTCATGTGTATTGCATACTATTTTTTTGGTCGATGTGACTAATTTTTATTAAATATAGTAATAAATGAATTAAAATATTGGTTGGATGTAAATGACTTCTATGAGAAAGAAACATTTGGTGATCGTTGCTACGTAGCTTTTCATTTGTTTTATTATAAGCAAGGATTGTTGGCTGTGGAGACATTTTTATATGCAGTACCTTGATTAGAATCTGTTTGATAATTTTATTACGGAAGGAGTCATGGTAGATGATAGAGAAATTGAAGAAGCCTAGAGAGTGGGATGTTCTGCATTAATTCCGGAAAAGTCTAAAGAAAGGTACGAGTTAGTGTACAAAACATTCAAGAAATGTTTTATTTTACTTACCGAACGTGTGCTTTTTGAGTCCATATCAAAATTAATATAAAATTATGGAATATTCACCTGAAAGGTCCGTCTCCTCAACTTAATTAATCATTTAACTGTAGCGCTTTCGGGACTTGGTCCCATCATCAGCAGGATTCAAAACTGTTGTTTCACTGAAGATCTGGTAGAGGGGGTTATATGTATTGGGTTCGTTTTCGTTTATCAGATTGTCGTTGTTGTGAGCTGCTTTCATGATTTCAATCTCTTCGAGTACGTTTATGTTCGCTGGATTATTTTCTCTGTGCATTACTGTTAGGGTGTTTTCAATATTTAACATGCGATGTCCTTAATGGATTACATGTTTTGCATAGCTTGATTTTCCTTCTGTATGAATAAAGTCTCGAAAATGTTCTTTAAACCTTTCGAGACTTTATTCACAAATCATTTCATAGAACTTTTCAAGTGTTCTTTTTATAAATTCCCTTAGAATATTTTAGGATAATGGTGTCAATAACCCAACAACCTAGCGGGCAGATGGTTTACTTTGAAAAAAGTTTTGAATCCTGCCGATGATGGGACAAGTCCCGAAAGCGCTACAGTTAAATGATTAATTAAGTTGAGGAGACGGACCTTTCAGGTGAATATTCCATAATTTTATATTAATTTTGAATAATACCTCAACGGAACACATCATGAATCTTATAAAAGTCCATATCAGCAATTGCGATTTCTTTTGTTTGCATAGCAACCAGGTTAGATGTGGGAACGTTGACTTACTTCCAGTAACAACAATATTGGTAAGTATAAGAAATTAGTCACATCGACCAAAAGAATCTAAACGAACTTAAGGTGAAGCAGGTATCATAAATTAAGATACGGATAATCCTAATATAATCAGAAAACAAGTCATAGCTTTCAAAACGGTATCATTAAACATTGTTGGTAAAAAAAAAACATTATCTAAGGTATTGCCCTGTGGCTCCAAACATGACATTTTGACTAATGATAGTGTTTTATGCTTGCAGGAGACTGAAACAAACCAAATCTCGCCATGTCTGGGCTGGTGCGCATGGCTATAGACCGGTACGTCAACCTTGTCGACTCGATCAGCGGTAAGTACTACTTTACCCTACATATCGGTTCTTTATACTCTCGATATACTATTCCAACCTAAATGAATAAAAAAATCAACTTGTATCTTACATACTGTAGCAGTAAGTTCAAGCATTTATTTTGGATAAAATAGGCAAGAAAATATCCATTTAAAATTCAGGAAATAGCGTCAGTTATTACCGGAAAGATTTATAAATTCAAATCATGAAAGATTGGCATGCTACGAGTTAATGGTAAATCCAGAAAATTGGATAAACTTGGGTAAATTTCTGGACAAAACGTGGAAAATAAGAACAACACTCATTCATGAATAAATATATGTTATCAAAATGCTACCATTAATTCTTAATAATTCTACATAACTTAATTAATGTATAATGTTATTGTATTATTATGTAATTGTAAAATTATTGTGTTTTCTTTATGTAATTGTAATATCATTGTTTTCTTTTTGTTTTTCTTTATACTATTACCAAATATTACTTTATTGTAACGGACTGTCAACAGCACGTACGGCTTACTGCCCGTGCGACCCATATTTGTAAATAACATTGTATATATCTTACTTCTAGTCTAATGAAGTCCTATTACTACTACTTTATACGTTTGTTTACAGTACAACTGGAACTTAGCTCTGGATTAGCCAATAGGTAGTTTGTAGCAACATATCTAAAAAAAATAGGTGTAGCTGGAATGATGAGGTGGGAGAATAACATTAATTATGATATGAGGGAAGTAGATTATACAGGAAATGATTGGAAAACATTAGCCTAGGATAGGGATGTATGAAGAGCTTATGTCCGCACGGTCATGAACCTACGGGTTCGATAGTGCCAGTGTGTTAGAGTTAGTATCTGGAATGAAATTCTCGTACAGATTTAGAGCCTATATTATCAAACTATTGTTTATGCCAATTTATTTTTCACGTTTTATTTAAAACGAAACTTTTGTTATAATTACACTGGTCAACATGATTTTTGTCTCATGAGTACCAATAGTTGTACTTAATGCAGTTTTTTATCGTGTTTTCAAATGTGTATTCGGAATGTCTCCATCACCCACAGTTTTTTATTTCAATTCCAATTAATGGATTTAAATAATTATTTTCTGTTTAACAAACATTAAAGGGATTACGTCAAAATCAAAACATACAGTGGTGTACCCTGACTTGCAATCTGCATTGAGACCAGTTCCACACTGCGAAGAATTGCCCGTACCAAAGCCTCCAGAACATGTGACATTAGATGAAGAGAGCTCAGATTCTGATGGAAGTAAGGAAGAAGAAGAAACAGATTTTGGTGATACAACTTTTGAACACAGCTGTTCATCTGAGCCTCATTTGTTGACTCAAGATTATCTTAACTATCTCATAACGAGATTTAAAGTTATCCAAAAACCAGTCTGAAATGCTTGGCTCCCGGCTAACCTTGCGTGATGGAGAAAAACCGATATCATATTTGAATTCAGGAAAAAAAAAATCAGAATCACATATTTTTCTTTCTGAGTAAAAAAAATTACTTTTTGTTGCTCATTATTATTATTATTATTATTATTATTATTATTATTATTATTATTATTATTATTATTCCCGCTTATGTTAAAATGCGAAATATAATGTCTAATCCTATAAAAACCTCAAAGGGATTGAAACAAGGGTGCAGTCTATCACCAATTTTATTTAATATTTATGTAGAATTTATATTAACGAAATGGAAATAAAGTTGCAAAGGTATGGGGATCCCAACAGGCAACAGATTTTTGCTGACATTACAATTTGCCGATGATCAACTGGTTTTAGCACAAGACAAATTTGATATGGAATTCATGATAAAAAGGTTGAAAAACACATATGAATCATGGGGTCTCACAGTAAATTTACAAAAAAAAAAAAACAGAATATCTGGCAATAAATAGCAATGAAAGAGAAAATTTAATATTGGAAGAAGGAATCCAAATAAAGCAAGTGAAGCAAACTAAATATTTGGGAATGATTATGGATAACATCGAAGGTATAGGCAAAGAGAACATAAAACATAGAATTGAATTGAGTAGCAAAATAATATCATCATTAAATTCCATATGGTGGGACAAGCATATTTGGAAAGACACAAAAAAATATATTGGTAAAACATTGGTGGAATCTGTTGCAATGTACGCAAGTGAGGTATGGACAATCAATAAGTACTACAAGAATAGACTAATAGCTCTAGAAATGGATTATTTACGAAGAAGTGCCAGAAAGTCTAAATTAGAACGTGTCACAAATAAGGAAATTAGAAACATAATGGAAGCAGAAGAAAGCATAATTGAAAGAATTGAGGAGAAGGAATTAAAGTGGTTAAGATATGTTTTAAGAATGGAAGATGAGCGATGGCCGAAGCAACTATATGAATGGCATCCGAACAGAAAGAAGAAAAGAGGAAGACCAAGGTTAACATGGAAGGAAAACATGAAGACAGTAATGCAAGCTAGAGGGCTAAGCATCGAAGATGCCCAAGACCGTAGGCTTTGGAGGTTTGGCACGGGAAGACGGCAGCAGCTGTAAAAACCCGAAGATAGATAGATAGATTATTATTATTATTATTATTATTATTATTATTATTCCCCACTTCCGGCTTATGTAATGAGGTCGTGTCTGGTTGTATGACGTCATTGTTCTCTAGGTATATTAGTTTTATTGACTGAAAAAACAACTCCTGTGAAGACACAAAAAAATTAAATAAAAAACACCTACTGCCGCGCTTTCACAAATGAGCAACTTATTTGACACTGATGTATGGCGGGTCAGTTACATGACCTCTGCAGGCGTTATATCACTCAGATAGGTATGTGCAAATATTTGTCGCTTGTGCCTTGTTAAAACGTAAACAAAGACACAAGCTAAGAGACTATGTGAATTGCGTGAGGGACTGCCCAATTTTGAGCAAAACTCATTGTATCAATGATTGACTGATCCCAGTTCGTGCCACTATAGAACATGGGTGCTTCTCTAGTGGCAAGTTTATTAACCAGACTAATTTAGCTATTTCGCTTAGAAATATTGACTCTGAATAAACAATCAATTAAAAGAATAGAAGCAGCAGAAATGAAATGTTTACGATTTATGGCTGGATATACTTTATAAATAAAAAAACGAAGTGAATATATCCGTAAATAACTACAAATATTCAGTGTGACAGATAAAATAGAAGAGTACAGGAGAAAATGGTATGAACATGTCTGCGGAATTGACACCAACAGATTGAATAGGAAAAGTGAATTATCAACCAAGAGGAGGAAAAAGAGATCGGGGACGCCCACGAAAGAGATGGACACATCAGCTATGATACTTGGAGCCGGAACGAACAAAAAAGGTTCAATCATTGCAACAAGAAGAAGAAAAAGAATTTAACTATTATATTTGAGGAGAAAAATGACCGCCTAGACAGGACCTTTAGCTTTATACGCTAATGCTCTTCCATTGAGCTATCCTAAAGCCTCCAGTATAAACGCATTACTTATGATGATGTAGTACTATTGGGCGATAGCGAGGGGATACTAAGGACCAACACGCACACACTACTAACACAAGAAATTGGGACTGGAAGTAAATATCAATAGAACTAAATATATGGTCACACATAAAAATACATTATATAATGGAAATGGACAGCTAATGACAAATGAGGGAAATTTTGAGGAAGTGGTTGAATTCAAATACCTAGGAACAATAATCACAAATAGGAATGAGATGCACAAGGAAATTAAACATAGGCTCAATTCTGGAAATGCGTGCTATTATGCATTGCAGAGACTCTTGATGTCCCAACTACTTTCAAAAAACGTTAAACTGAAAATATATAAAACTATTATTCTACCAGTTACATTATATGGATACAAAACATGGACTTACTTTAAGGGAGGAAAGGAGATTACTAGTATTTGAGAATAAAGTTCTTAGGAAAAATTTTGGACCAAAGAGAGATGAACAGACAGGTGAATGGAAAAGACTGCATAACAGTGAATTACATGGTCTTTATAGGAAGCCAGATATAATAAGAACAGTTAAGTCTCGTAGACTGCGATGGGCAGGACATGTGGCACGAATGGGGAATGAAACACGTGCATGGAAACTTCTTGTAGGAAAACCAGAGGGAAAACGTCCAGTTGGTAGACCAAGGTGGGAGAATAACATTAACTATGATTTGAAGGAAATAGATTATACAGGGGATGATTGGAAAACAATGGCTCAGGATAGGGATGTATGGAGAGTTCATGTCCGCACGGCCATGAACCTACGAGTTCGATAGTGCCAGCGAGTTAGTTAGTTAGAGATTTAACCTAGCCTCACATCCACATATGTTAGTCACAGAGATGTACGATCATCCAATTAATTTAGGAGTAACACATGGAAGGCATTCCGGGTCCACCAGCCGTTATAACTGGTTTTCTTTTACGTAATAACTTCAAATTTAATTTTCTCATATTTTTGTCGTGTATAAAGTAAAAACAAGTCCGGATTCGCTTTTATGAACAATGATTGTTTTGTAACAAAATTATATAACTTTGACGTGACATATGTCTGGATAACATCTGATCAAGTTACCATGACAGCGAATCCGAGTTCAAATCCCGGAGTTTACCAAGATACCCGCTGCCAACGTCCTGTTGTTTCTTCAAAACGTCAACTATTCATTTCCCATCATGCCACCTTCATTTCAAGTAAAGTTTCACTCTGCTTTCACTACTGGATATTCAACTCGCTTAATAATAATAATAATAATAATAATAATAATAATAATAATAATAATAATAATAATAATAATAATAATAATAATAATAATAATAATAATAATAATAATAATAATTGGCTCAATTCTGGAAATGCGTGCTATTATGCATTGCAGAGACTTTTGATGTCCCAACTCCTTTCAAAAAACTTTAAGCTGAAAATATATAAAACTATTATTCTACCAGTTATATTATATGGGTGCGAAACATGGACTCTTACTTTAAGGGAGGAAAGGAGATTACGAGTATTTGAGAATAAAGTTCTTAGGAAAATTTTTGGACCAAAGAGAAATGAACAGACAGGTGAATGGAGAAGACTTCATAAATATGAACTACATGGTCTTTATAGGAAGCCAGATATAATAAGAAGGGTTAAGTCTCGTAGACTGCGATGGGCAGGACATGTTGCACGTATGGGGAATGAAAGACGTGCATGGAAACTGCTTGTAGGAAAGCCAGAAGGAAAACGCCCAGTTGGTAGACCAGGAATGAGCTGGGAGAACAACATTAACTATGATTTGAGGGAAGTAGATTATACAGGGGATGATTGGAAAGCATTAGCTCAGGATAGGGAAGTATGGAGAGCTTATGTCCGTGCGGCCATGAACCTACGGGTTCGATAGGGCCAGTGAGTAAGTAAGTAAGTAAGTAATAATAATAATAATAATAATAATAATAATAATAATAATAATAGTGGGGCACGCCGTAGCGTAGTGGTTAAGGCACTGAGCTATATGCCGGAGTTTCGAGAGTTCAAGTCCCGTTGGGGTCAGGAATTTTAAACTGACCCAAACCCTCTGGCGGCACTATGGCCCTGGGGTCGACTCAGCCTCTAACGGAAATGAGTACTAAACGCTTGTTCTGGGGCAAAGGCGGCCGTCACGCAGGGCTAACAACCCGGCTGACATAAAGTGCCGATTGTCTAGAAAAAGTGGGAGCCTTAACCTCCTACTACCCCAAGGGCCTCTTGAGGCCTGTAGTGGGATCACTTTACTTTACTACTACTACTACTACTAATAATAATAATAATAATAATAATAATAATAATAATAATAATAATTTTTAGGAATATTCCACAATACAGTGTTTTTCCTTCAACCCAAAGTGAATAATAATAATAATAATAATAATAATAATAATAATAATAATAATAATAATAATAAATGGAATATGTACAAAAATACAAAAACAACTGGAAATCTCACGTAAGAAGAATGAGCAGAACAAGAATACCACGTCAAATCTTAAATTACCAGCCACCAGGCAAGAGATCTTTGGGCAGACCCTTCAAACGTTGGATTGAGACCGTAACAGACCACTAGGTCTATCGCATGGAAAGAAGAAGAAGACGAATATAATAATTTATTAGAATTTATCTACAATACTGTAGTTTTCCTACAGCCCATTGTAAATTTCACTCCTCCATACATCCCTATTCTCTGCAACAGTTAAGTCTCGTAGACTTTCGACACCATATTCCTATGCACTCCTTGAACCCACTGTTCGTTTGGTCTTCCCTTTCTTCTGTTGCCATCCGCTTCAAAATTTAATATCATCTTAGGTATCCTGTCATCTGACATCCTCTTTAAGCGGCCAAACCATTTCAGTCTTCTTTCTTTAATAACTTGCAAAACATATTTTTGAACATATTATTTTTCTTATTTTGTCTCTTGTTGAATTTCTAGAAGCCTCCTCTAGAAGTTCATCTCTGTCACCAATAGTTTACGTGTTTGCACTCTGCTTAATGTCCACCATACAATAGTATACCCTCCACCAATGAACTGTGAATAAGTTTTATAGTTTTGTTCAGAATGTTTCTACTCCACAGCATCGAATTCAACATTCCAATTATTTTTCTTCCTTCACTTACTCTTTTGTAATAATAATAATAATAATAATAATAATAATAATAATAATAATAATAATAACACTGATCAACATGATTTTTGTCTCATGAGTACCAATAGTTGTACTTAATGCAGTTTTTTTATCGTGTTTTCAAGTATGTATTCGGAACTTCTCCATCACCCACAGTTTTTTTTATTTCAATTTCAATTAATGGATTTAAATAATTATTTTTTTTAACAAACGTTTTTTTGTCCATTTACCCATTGTAAAATAAAACCAAATGAGCTAACTCAAATGGTACCGTTGCTACTGTTGTGCAGGTTCAGACATGCACAAACATGGTCTAGGGTGGCATGCATTCATGTTAGTTGTGAGATAGCAGTGAACCAGTAAACACGTAATTATGACTGGATTATTGTATATTATATATTTGCAAATTTATTTCTCTTAATTTGTTGTTAGTTACAAAATGCCTAGAGTTTGTTTAAATCATCCTAACAACTTTCGTTATATGTGGTGAAGTGATGCTCAAGTCCCAAAGGCGAAACCTTACTCCATTAGTAAAAAAAGTGTTATGAACTTTATTTTGGGTGTAAAGTGGGGGACCAAACAATGACCTGGGCCCCACATATCTGTTGTTTATCGTGTATTAGACTTCTCACTGCATGGAGGAATGGCACACGCCACATGCCCTATTATTTGGAGGGAACCCAAAGATCACTTCCTCTGACTGTTATTTCTGCTTAACAAACATTAAAGGGATTACGTCAAAATGAAAACATACAGTGGTGCACCCTGACTTGCAATCTGCAATGTGACCAGTTCCACACTGCGAAGAATTGTCCATGCCAAAGCCTCCAGAACATGTGAAATTAGACGAAGAGAGCTCAGATTCTGATGGAAGGAAGGAAGAAGAAAAAACAGATTTTGATGATACAACTTTAGAACAAAGCTGTTCATCTGAGCCTCATTTATTGACTGAAGAAGATATTAACTATCTCATACGAGATTTAAAGTTATCCAAAAACCAGTCTCAAATGATTGATTCCCGGCTAAAAGGATGGAATCTTCTTCGAAATAATACAAATATATGTACTTATCGTAGTCGTCATTCTTAATTTAAAGACTATTTTTCTGAAGAAAATAGCTTAGTGTATTGTAATAACGTTTAATCTCTTATGGAGACATTTGGTATTGAACATAACCCAACAGAATGGCGCTTGTTCATTGATTCCTCCAAAGCTAGTTTTAAAGCAGTGCTTCTGCATATAGGAAATAGTTCCCCATCAATACCTGTGGCTCACTCTGCTATTATGAAAGAAACGTATGAAAACATTGAATTTATATTGACAAAGCTTCAATATGCAGTGGGTGAATGGAATATTTGTGGTGATTTGAAGGTAATTGCACTTATTCTTGGTCTGCAGCTTGGTTACGCAAAGTATTGTCGTTTTTTGTGTTTTTGGGATGGTAGGGACAGAAAAAACCATTACATCAAAAAAGAATGGCCAAAACGCGAATCATTCATTCCTGGACAGAAAAGATGTGAAACATGACGCATTGTGTAATCCTAAAAATGTGTATCTACCTCCGTTACATATCGAACTAGGATTAATGAAGAATTTTGTGAAAGCCATGGGCAATACTCCTGATTTCATGTACTTAAAATAGAAGTTTCCTGAAATTAGTGAAGCAAAAATTAAAGAAGGGATATTTGTGGGTCTACAAATACGATCACATGATAATACATGATGAGAAGTTTGAGGAACTATTGAATCCACTGGAGAAAGCAGCTTGGCAAGCATTCAAAAAAGTTACAGATTTTTGGGAAATCGAAAGGCGGAAAATTACCGTGATATTGTCAGTGATCTTATAACATCTTATAAAAATTTGGGCTGTAATATGTCCTCAAAAATACACTTCCTGCATTCGCACCTAGATTTCTTCCCGGAAAATCTTGGCGCAGTGAGCGATGAGCACGGGGAACACTTTCATCAGGAGATTTCAGCTATGGAAAAGAGATATCAAGGCAAATGGAATCCTAATATCCTGGCTGATTATTCTTGAACCATCAAGAGGGATGCTCGACAGGCGAAATATAGCAGAATATCGTCATTTCTTACTTTCTAGATGAGTCCGAATGATCGAATACTGTGTAATTACGAATGTAGAAAATATTATAGTGTTTGAAATTATAAATTCCTGTATCTCGGAAACCTTGCGTGATGGAGAAAAACAGATATCATATTTGAACTCAGAAAAAAAAAATACTATCAGAATCACACATTTTTTCTTTCTGAGACAAAAAAAAGTTTATTTTTTGTTGCTCAGTGCAATAAATAACTCATTCGGTTTATCGAACCTGAGGTTAATGGCCGCGTAGACATTTGTTCTCCAAACGTGCATAGATATATCCTGAGCTAATGTTGTCCAACTATCCCATTATAATTTCATTTTTTATAACTGTTTAATTTCGTACCTAGGTTTGTAAAAGATCCAAATTTCCTTTACAAACTAATTGGCAAAGTGTCACAACTCCTTGGAAAAACCTTAAACTTATTCAACTCCCTCAAATCACAATTAAATATTAAATTAAAATTATTCTCCGGCCTCATTCTTGCCTATGTACTGGGAGCATTCCTTCTGGTTTATCTACAGAAAGTGTCCATGTCCCTTTTTTCATTTTCCATTTTAGCCACATGTCCTGCCCATCGCTTTTCTACGAGACTAAACTGTTCTTATCACATCTGGTATCCCATGAAGAACATTTAGCTTAGTTTTGTGTTACTTTCTCCATTCACCTGTTCGTTACTCTCGGTCCTAAAATTGACTGTTCTATGCCATCGTGCCACCTATAGATATTCGATCGAAGGAAAAGTAACTGTAGCATCATATTGGCCAATGTGATAACACACGTTGCCAACATGTTTACTCACATATAAAGGGATTCTATTCCAGTAGTCCACCTACGTTAGTGGACAAGTTAGGGCGAATTAATGCACCAGATTAGTTTAACGCTCACTTTTTAGCGGATTTTTGTGATAAGTTATATGTACTGTCTGAGCAATGACTAATACATATTTTACATTGTAAATATGGTGATTTTAGATTACTTTGAGCTCAATTTCTCACTTCATTTTAAGGAATTTTTCACATTTTTAGGGAAAATCATCATATATATTTATCTCAGGGTCCACCCATGTGGTTTCGAGGTAGCGTGCTGCCTTGTCACCCAGCGAGCCCGGGTTCAATCCTCGGTCAAGACAAGTTTCCTGGGTGAGGTTTTCTTCGCTGTTTTTCCTCATCTGTAAGGCAAATGTCAGGGACCCAAACGGTCCCCGAACATCATATGGCCATCATTATCATATTCACCTCATTAGATTAAGTTTAGGAGTAAGGCTCTCCTGGTACATCATCACCTATAATAACATTGGGGCTGCGTAACCCCGCCTTCCAGGAGCACCAACCCCAGAAGTGGGTTACAATACAGAATACCAGGAATGTCGAATTGGCAAACTGGTGGCAATGAATTAAAAACATATCTCAGATAATTATTCACATCCTGCAAAAAAAAAATTGTATATTTTTATTTGAATTCAAGTAGGTGGCATAGAATCCCCCAACAATTTCCCTGACGATTTAACTCATGCCCCAAATGGGAGTCAATGACCAATCAAGTTTCAATTAATTTTGTTTTACAACCAATCACAGTCGTGTTTCACCTCGAATTTATCAACTTAAGTTTATCATAATAAAGAAACCTCCTCCTTTTTAAAATTCTGAATAGGCCAGAGCATTAATTTGCAGTGACTGACTCTCTAACAATATCAATCAATCAACGGAATGAATCTACAGAGAATGCGGCTACTGTGTAGTTCTGTCGATAGCAATTTATATATTAAGATGTAAGAATCCCAGGATACAAGTGGCTCCCGGATTGTATATATAGTGCATGAATGTAAGCAAATAACGCTTGCGAGATATAATAGAAAAAAGTATTGTAGAAATTGATTATACTACAATAAAAACAAACCACTGTTTGCACTTTCTTATACGTATTATTTCCCAGGTATTTACGTTCCAGAAAAATACAATTGACATATTTACATCATAGGGCATCATAAATTAATTAATAACCTATAATGTTGGATATAAACAGTTTGATGTGTTTCATTTTTTCTCCACCAGGGTGCATTCTTACAATATTGCGATACTTTGGCAATAAATAATATGATCTGGTTGCAGTGATGAACAAATAAAACCTAATAAACGCTACTTATTTGTTTTCAAACATCGCCGTTTACATTAAATATATACATATTTTAAAATAACTATATTTAAATAATGATTTGTGAGTAAACAGATTAATTTTATTCGTTAAATAGTACAAACGTCGGCCGCGGTGGTCTAGTGGTTATGCTCCTTGCCTCTGGTCCCGAGGGTCGCGGGTTCAAACCCGGCCGGGGTCGATGGATTTTTTAGGATGAAAAAATCCAAGGAGCAAGTCCTCCGGGAGGGACTTTAAGCCGTGGGTCCCGAGTCTGAAGATTTCCAGGCTCGTAAAAAATCCTTAAACCTGAATGAAAAGGCCTCTAAGCAAAATTTACCGAACTTTCCCATCCTAGTACTACCTTGGTTTCCTAGATGTCAGTATGAGGCGGAACGCTGACCACGGACCACTCAAAATGACATCTATACGAAAACAAGTGTAACTAAATTAGTATGGTTCAAATTCTTCGCTGTAGGAGGAGAGCGCCTAAATCTCTGTAAAGGGAAAACATGGGTTTACAATACAAATAGTCCAAACAAATGCCACTCTTGATTTCCAAATTCTCTAGATAAATTGGAAATCACTCGTGGCATTACTTATGACTATTTAACTCATGCCCCAAATGGGAGTCAATGACCAATCACGTTTCAATGATTTCTGTTTTACAACCAATCAGAGTCGTGTTTCACGAAATATTTATCAGTGTTATGATTACCAAATTAAAGAAGGCTCCTCCTTTTTAATATTCTGAACAGGTCTGAACATTATTTTGCAGTGACTGAGGCAACAGTAAAGCCGCCATATTTGAATGTTCAAAATAGCAGAAACAAGATTTGGCTGTGCTTCAAATGAAGATATAGACGAAATACAAATTTGACAATTGTGTTTTTAATAATGATTTTACCGAGTTCTTTTTGATAATTCTGTGTTCAATAATTGTGTTTTTAAATAATGATTTTACCGAGTTGTTTACTAAAAAATAAATTAATAACCTATCATTTTGGTTATAATATACAGTTTGATGTGTTTAATTTTTTCTCCGCTAGGATGCATTCTTATAATATTGCGATGACATTTCAAGTTTCCCACGCCAGATGGCAATATATAACATTATTATATATCCGGATATGATCTTGTTGCAGTGGATGAAGAAACGAAACATAACGTTTCTCATTTGTTTTCAAACATCGCCTTTTACGTTAAATGAATAAATATTTTAAAGTAACTATATTTAAATAATGATTTGTGAGTAAACAGCTTAATTTTATTCGTTAAATAGTCCAAACAAATGCCACTCTTGATTTCCAAATTCTCTAGACTATTTAACTCATGCCTCAGATGGTATTCAATGACCAATGACGTTTCAATGGTTTCTGTTTTACCACCAATCAGAGTCGTGTTTCACGAAATATTTATCAGTGTCATAATTACCATATTAAAGAAAGCTCCTCCTTTTTAATATTCTGAACAGGTCTGACCATTATTTTGCACTGACTGAGCCTGTGAGAAATATGGCTACCAGATTGTATATATAGTGCATGAATGTCAACACATGCCGCATGCGGGAGATAATATAAAAACATCTGTAGCAATTGATTATACCACCAAAAAAAAAGAAACCACTGTTTGCACTTTCTTAAATGTATTTTTTTCCCAGGTAACAATCCAGAAAAATAATTGTCATATTTACATCATACGACATCAGAAATGAATTAATATACAGTTTGATGTGTTTATTTTTTTCTCCACTAGAGAGCATTCTTACACTATTGTGTTCCTTTGGCATAAATAGTATGATCTGGTTGCAGTGATAAACAAAAGAAGCAGATGAAGCGTTCCAATCGTTTCTCATTTGTTTTCAAACATCGCCGTTTACATTAAATATATAAATATTTTAAAATAACTATAGTTAAATAATGATTTGTGAGTAAACAGCTTAATTTTATTCGTTAATTAGTCCTAAAAAATGCCACTCTTGATTTCCAAATTCTCTAGATAAATTGGAAATCACTCGTGGCGTTACTTGTGATAACTTTATTCTCAAACATTAGTAAATTTTTAATAATAATAATACCATCTTAATGTATGTTCCTCGAGCGGTTAACATATTTAGTAACGCGGCGGTGGCGACTATGACATAACGGTGCCAATTAATGTTATTTTACGTATAATGTGATTGTATAAGAATGAAGATTCACGAGAGGTACAAAGCGGTGCTAATAGGCGCTGCGCGTGGTTTAAAAACAATAAGTTAGGTAACAAGTATTATTATTACGGTTAGTCTTTGTGTGAAAGTTACGAAATACCCTTTCACTGTGCATCAGATAGCGTGCAACCTTTAGAGGCGTCGCCTTCCATACCGAGCGAGTTGCTCAAGGTTCGCACTGCAAATACGAGTACAAGCCTGTTCAAAACTAACTGCGATGTATTAATTCTTCTTCTTCTTCACTTCAAGGGCTAGGAAAATTGCCTGTTCCACCTCACAGTTGTTCTGTCCATCTTTTCACTGGCCTTCCTACATTCCTCGAACCTCTTGGCTGCAGTTAAATGCTGCTTTTGATAATCTTGTTACATTCATTCTTTCTCCATGTCTAAACCATTTATCTCTATTTCCTTGATTTTATAATTCAGTAGATATATACTCTGTTCTTATACCCTCATTCTTTATCCGATCCAATCTTGTGGAGCCTTTTGTTCTTCTAAGGAAGTGCATTTCTACGCTTTGTATTCTACATTGTGATTTTTTTTTGTCATTACCCAAGTTTCGCTCCGATTATAAAATCCTTAAATAAATTTATAATTGAAATTCAATATTTTTACAATGAAAGTAATGCAGGAACTGCAAATGTTTTATAAAACTTCAATCTAGTATCTCTTCTTGTTATGTTCTATAATGTTTTATGTATAGTTCCGCATATCATTTGAAATAATTAAGATTTGTTACTTGTTCCAAAGATTTCTTTTCTATTGTGGTTTTTGATCTTATAGGCCTATGTTAATTTCCCCAAAATGCCATTATTTTTGTTTTTTCTTTTAATATTCTAAAAGATTCCTGGGTGAGGTTTTTCCTCGTCTGTAAGACAAATGTCAGGAAGCTTAGAGCCCAAAGGTCCCCGAATATCATCCGGTCATCATCAACATCTTTATCATTATCACATCGTCCTTCACCGGTGTGGAAAGCAATGGGAAGCTACCACATCTATACTTCCCTAGTAAAGCTGCAAAGCATAGTATGAAAATGCTATGATTCCAGTGAAGGACCTGCCCTCGGGCGGAATTACTATTGAAATGGAAATGTATATTTATTGCAACTTGATAATATTATTTATTGCCAAATAGGATCGCAATATTGTAAGAATGCACCCTAGTGGAGAAATAATGAAACACATCAAACTGTATATTATAATCAACATTATAGGTTATTCATTTAATTTTTAGTAAACAACTCAGTCAAGGAATATGTTCATTATTTGCTATGTTCAATGTATTTGTTGTAGGAAAATAATGCTCTGACCTGTTCAAAATATTAGAAAGCAGGAGCTGATAAAGAGAAATCGATTAAGAGCGAGATGAAACACGACTGTCATTGGTTGTAAAACAAAATTAATTGAAACGTGATTGGGCATTGACTGCCTTTTGGGGCGTGAGTTAAATAGTCAAGGAAAGTGTTTTCTATAGATCCTACAGAGTATGAAGATATGCGTACTTCCCTAACGGAAATTTCTTGAAAAATAAATTCATTATTAATCATAGACTCAATTCTGGAAATGCATTATATTATGCAATACAGGGACTCTTCTTGCCCCAACTTCTCTAAATAAAAAGTAATATATAAAACTGTTATACTCCCAGTTATATTATATGGAAGAGAAACATGGACTCTTACTTTAAAGCAGGAGAAATATTCGAGAATAAAGTTCTTAGGAAAATTTTTGAATCAAAGAGAGATGAACAGACAGGCGAATGGGGAAGACTATGTTACAGAGAGCTTACATGATCTTAATGGGAAACCAGATGTAATAAGAATAGTTAAGTCTTGTAGACTGTGATGGGCAGGACATGTGGCACGAATGGGAACTGGAAAATGAAAATGGAAACTCGTAGAAAACCCAGTAGGAAAGCGCCCAGTAGTTAGGTCATTAATGAGGTGGGAGAATAACATTTACCATGATTTAAGGGAAGTAAATTATTATGTCTACATTAACACAGGATACATATGTATGTAGAGCTTATGTCGGAGCGGCCATGAACCTCCGTGTCCGATAGTGACAGATAATTGCCCTTCTTTGTACTTGTAAAATTACAAATTTAGTTTGCAACTTTTTTTTTCCGTATATTGGTGAAAGATACGTACGTTTTTTACAGTATATGCTGCTGTAATATTCCATAACATCATGAAGTCACTAAATAAGACTAACAAGGGAACTGTCAACCACTGAAATTTCTCAAAGACAAACTTTGTGATGTACCAAGTCAGAGCACCAAAAATAATCTGCCGTTTTTAACTGCAAGGCACTAAAATCCAGCGCCAAATCTCTCATTTAAACTATAGTTGGGTGATACAATTCCTAACTACCTACCGTCCGCGCTGCGTCCAGCCTCACTCCACTACGCTCTTACTCATGCAGGAAGTCAATTTGCTCGGTACAGTGGATCGCCTTTGCTGGATTTTGGCTTCGATTTCTGTGCCTTGCAGTAAAAACGGTATTTTTTATACATCCTTGGTAAAATATATAATATAAAATATAATATAGCCTATATAATATATAATAAAGTATTTAATATAAATATAATATATAGGCCTATATATACATATATATATATATATATATCCATCCATAGTAATTCTGCCCGAAGGCAGGTCCTTCACTGCAATCATAGCATTTTCATGCTATGCTTGCAGCTTTACTAGGGAATTGTGCAGGTGTGGTAGCTTCCCGTTGCTTTCCACACCGGTGAAGGATAATGATAATGGTAAGGATGATAAGGATGATGGCCATATGATTTCGGGGACCGTTTGGGCCATTTGTCTTACAGGTGAGGAAAAACCCCGATAAAAACCTCACCCAGAAAAACTGCCCCGACCGGGAATCGAACCCGGGCCCGCTGCGTGACAAGGCAGCACGCTACCTCGAGACCACAGCGGTGGACTAATATATATATATTGATACGACATTGGTAAAATATATAAAACAGTTATTCTATCAGTTATATTATATGGATGCGAAACATGGACTCTTACTTTAAGGGAAGAAAGGAGATTACGAGTATTTGAGAATAAAGTTCTTACGAAATTGTTTGGGCCAAAAAAATATGAACAAACAAATGAGTGGAGAAAACTACATAATAGTGAGCCACATGATATGTATAGGAAGCCAGATATAATAAGAACAGTTAAGTCTCGTAGGGTGCGATGGGCAGGACATGTTGCACGTATGGGGGATGAAAGAGGTGCATGGAAGCCCAGTTGGTAGACCAAGAATGAGGTGGGAGAATAACATTATCCAATATTTGAGAGAAGTATATTATACAGGGATGATTGGAAAACATTAGCTCAGGATAGGGATGTATGGAGAGCTTATGTCCGCGCGGCCGTGAACCTATGGGTTCGATAGAGCCAGATAGTTAGTTACGTCCTTGGTACATCACAATGCTTCTCTCAGAGAAATTTCAAAGTACGTTTCGTCACGCAATGGTTTACAGTTCCCTTGTTTGTATGAAATAAAATACGACTTTATGTTGGGTACAGAAATCAGAAATGTGGGAAGTAAGCAACTGTAAGGAAGCGAAAAAGAAGTTTTAGACAAAAAAATCCCAAGGAGAACAACCTGATTAAATTAATTCGAAACTTCTTCGGTGTTACGAAACAACAGAAAAAAAAACCTAAGTTCTTTCAAAACTGGTTCCATTAAAACAAACAAAAAAAAAGTTAACGAAGCGAAATTCCCAGAAACGAGATTCATCCAAACGTCTTCTGTTATCATCAATTATCAAATACCGAAGGTGTTCCGGAAATGCCCAGAATAAATTTTTTGTCCAGAATGTTACAGTGATTTCCCCGAGACATTTAATAAGTTCTAGCGAATCACGAAGGAATGAATCGATTCGAGTTGTTACCATGAAATGGTTTTTGAAAGTTTTTACAGATCTTCACCGATCCTAACTAGTATACTATTATATATACAGGTTAATCTGAAATGAAAATGTAAACATCGCTCTATCGAATAAGAGATAGTATTAAATTGTCAGCATCAGAAAGCATTGGTTATTTAAAAAAGAGGCAAAACAAGAAATGGTTTGATGAGGAATGTGCCGACATTGTAAAGAAAAGAACTTACTTACTTACTTACTCACTGGCACTATCGAACCCGTAGGTTCATGGCCGCGCGGACATAAGCTCTCCATACATCCATATCCTGATCCAATGCTTTCCAATCATTTCCTCAAATCATAGTTAATGTTGTTCTCCCACCTCATTCTTGGTCTACCAACAGGGCGTTTTCCTTCTGGCTTTCCTACAAGAAGTTTCCATGCACGTCTTTCATTCCCCATACGTGCAACATGTCCTGCCCATCGCAGTCTACGAGACTTAACTGTTCTTATTATATCTGGTTTCATATAAAGACCATGTAGTTCATTGTTATGTAGTCTTCTCCATTCACCTGTCTGTTCATCTCTCTTTGGTCCAAAAATTTTCCTAAGAACTTTATTCTCAAATACTCGTAATATGTAAAGAAAAGAAAGCTATCAAAAATGAAATGGTTACACGAGCCAAATGAGGTAAATTTGGAGCAATTGGGTAGTGTTAGACGGGAAACCACGAGGTTACTAAAGAGTAAAAAGAGGGAATATTTGGGAGAGAAGATTAATGATACTGAAATGAATGCCAAAAATAGGAACATTAGAGAATTATATCAGGGAATTAGGATAGAGAAGAAAGGGTTTCAGGCTAGAACAAACATAATTCGGAATGAAAATGGGGATATGATTGCAAATTCCAGGAGTATATTAAATAGATGGAAAAGTTACTTTAATCAGCTGTTAAATGTACAGCGACAACCGACTCTTGATCTCGAACGCGCGATTCACACGAGTAAATTAATTGCACAGTGGAGCTACAATACGTTTCCCTTCTCCCTTTAAAGGGCACTATTTCAAGCGTAATTAGCCAGCAAACGCTTAGCTCAGTGCTTAGTGCCTTGATTCATATGCAAAAGGTCAGAGGTTCGATTCCCGGTAAGGTTAATTTTTTTAATTGTTAAAATGCTTTCTATTTTATTCTGTCTGTCCATTCTTAAAGAAAAAATTATGTTTATTATTTATTTATTTATGTATTTATTTCATAATAATGAACTACATGGTCTTTATAACAGTTAAGTCTCGTGGACTGCGATGGGCAGGACATGTTGCGCGTACGGGGAATGAAAGACGTGCATGGAAGCTTCTTGTAGGAAAGCCTGAGGGAAAACGCCCAGTTGGTAGACCAAGAATGAGGCGGGAGAACAACATTAACTATGATTTGAGGGAAGTAGATTATACAGGGAATGATCGGAAAGCATTAGCTCAGGATAGGGATGTATGGAGAGCTTATGTCCGCGCGGCCATGAACCTACGGGTTCGATAGTGCCATTGAGTAAGTATTTATTTATGAACAGGTTTACATTCTTCTCTATCTTCACATTCCAATTCTTCCAGATCTATCCCCTTCACACCTCTTCTTACATCATCCATCCATTTAAATCAAGGTAGACATCTCTTTTATTTCCCAGGTGGAATTCATTCCGAAGCTCGTCAGGGTAATCTTTTCTTAGGAATCCTACGTGTGTGACCATAGTATTCTAGCGTCTTACTTACTTACTGGCACTATCAAACCCGTAGGTTCATGGCCGCGCGGACATAAGCTCTCCATACATCCCTATCCTGAGCTAATGCTTTCCAATCATTCCCTGTATAATCTACTTCTCTCAAATCATAGTTAATGCCGTTCTCCCACCTCATTCTTGGTCTACCAACTGGGCGTTTTCCCTCTGGCTTTCCTACAAGAGTTTGAGCCTTTGGCATGGGTTCCCTGAAGTAGTCCCCGCCCGGAGAACCGAATGGGGGACTATTTGACCTCCGGAAAATTTTACCCTAGTAGAACCCATGTCCGCATTTCTTGACGGTTGTATTTTTACGGTGAAAGATCGTCAATCTTTCGAGCAAGGTACTTATTTCGTGTGGCTTATCACCTTCGACCAGTCCGGCATGGATAACCCTATCGGCAGCAATGCTACCGCCGACATAGCTCTCAGGATCATTTAAGCACGCAAACCACTCCACCACGACAAGGTATAGATACCATGGTGGGATTCTAGTGTCTGTATCTCACAAAATCTAATATTGAATTTTGGACTATCATTTGTCGTGTGATGATTGTATTTCTGATTTTCTCCAATTTAGAATGTCTAGTTGGACGTCTAGAACAATCAATTTCAATAGACATAAGCTTTAAACTAAAATTTATATTCAACTGGCAAGTATGTTAGCGTGCTACATTTATAAATTTCTAATTCGATATCCATTCATATGTTCTTATCCCACAAAACTCCGTTTAACATAATTATTACCGATCTGCCTCTTTGAATTCTATATTTTAAATAATTTTCTTTGGTACATCTTGAGTTAATTTCGATCCCCAGTTAATTACATTCTTCACATCCTTTGATACATCCCATTATTATTATTATTATTAATTATTATTATTATTATTATTATTATTACTATTATTATAATGGATGTGGACTTTAACCGGTGCTTTTCATTATATATAAATGAATAAATTAATAAACGAATGGAGGAAAACACGAGGATATATACATATCAATAGGAACCTCAAACTCGATGCTATTCTTTTTGCAGACGATTTAGCTCTTCTGGCACTTTCCGAAAATGATTTGCAACGATCAATTTATAATTTACAAAAAATAGGTGCCAAATTTAATATGGAAATATATGGAAATATAAATTAACATGTTCATCGAATGGAAGACACAGAATACCCAAACAAATGTTAAGATATCAACCTGCAGGAAGAAGAAGACCAGGACGTCCACTCAAAAGACTTCTGGATGGTGTTTCTCTTGAGGCCGAAACAGGTCAACAAATGGCCTAAATTCGTGAATGTACTATGATGATGATGATGAAATTAACAGGGGGCACGCCGTAGCGTAGTGGTTAAGGCACTGAGCTACAGGCCGGAAGGTCGAGGGTTCAAACGTAGAATTGGTTTCACAGATAATGTGCTGCCATCTAACGTCAAGAATTTCGACCAATTCTTGGAAACTAATAAAAGCTTTCCCCATTACTGATGAATTATATGCAGTGTTTTAAGATGCGTTAGAAAACGTTCAAAATAGTAGGAAATGTTACCGACAACAAAATATCATTTCAAGCGAAAAAAAAATCACTATAGTTTGACCAGGAATCAAACCTACGACCTAACGCATCGTAGTCAGAGGCTCTAACCACAAGACTACCAAGTTTACATGTAACTTCTTGCAATAATAGCACCTCTATACTTAAATACATTTTTACATCGCTGTGTGCGTTATGTATTAAAGATGCAAGAAAGTTTTCTTAAAATAATATTATGAAACATTTAAACTACATTCAGGTTAAATCTTGTCTACAGCAATTATTGTTGAACATATCCTTTTGTGATTCAATGTTCAATTTTAAAATATTGTTAGGCCTAATCGAGAATGAGTGTAACGAAAGGCATTTTATGATGCCTTTATTTTCCTACCCAGAGCTTTATTAATATTATTTATGCTCTGTGCATCCATCAAACAGTCGTTAAAGTGTTGCATTTTGGGTTAAATTTAAGGAAACTTTCATCAATATCATAAGAAAACAATCAGTTGATCTTGATGTCCGACATTTTGTCTAGTTATAGAATCCTTAAACAAGGCTGGAGGCATGTATAACGATTCCCATGTAAAGTTGTACACCTCTTCTACACTGAACAGCTAATACAGTGTTTATTAGTAAGAAATTTCAACTGAGATGTGTATAAACCTTGTATAAAAGCTATATATGGATTATTAGTAAGAGGGTAAATGTGTTTAGGTGTAGCCTAGTACAGATAAAGTCTTGTTTAAATATGAGAGTTAACATTGAAGACCAGATGTTGAAACTGGACTTTCATAATGTATTTCTACGTCTTTGTGTATTGTGACGGGTTTCAATTATATAACAGGCGGTGTTTTTCCATGAAGCTTTGGTTTTATTTTCTCGAAAGAATCACGTTCGCTTATCCCGCTCGTCAGAACATTACTGTTAGCGGAACATAAGTAATTTTACACAACATAACGTCATCTCAACGTTTCCATAATACTCAAGGCTGTAAAATAAGATCCTTCAGTTAATCCTGATGACAGATACGTCTTCACTCTACCTCAACACAAACTGCAAAACAAAGCGTGTTCCACGGAAACTCCAATTTATGCCTCCATTTTGCTGTTTTATGACGTACACAGAGTAATTCTTACAGGTATTACTAGCTGATCGACCTTATCTCTATTAGGTTTTCTAGCATTGCAATTTTTTTCTGATGGGAGGGAGCTGGCCTACCGCATCAACCCCCAATCTGGAGGACCAAGGATTTTTTTTTTCAGGTGTCCATCCTTAGATCAGTTGCTTTCACTACAGCTAAGATCCTTATCTGCACTTTAGGAAGAATTTGACAGGAAAAAAACCTCCTGGAGTCAGGGAATACGTTTATACATGAAGCAGAAACATCTACAACCAGGAGATTGGATGGACCGACAAAATTGGCTATTAGGAATCGGACGATGTCAAAGACATTAATCAACCGATGATCTATATATCCATCCATCCATAGTAATTCTGCCCGAAGGCAGGTCCTTCACTGCAATCATAGCATTTTCATGCTATGCTTGTAGCTTTACTAGGGAATTGTAGGTGTGGTAGCTTCCCGTTGCTTTCCACACCGGTGAAGGATGATGATGATGATGATAAGGAAAATGATGATGTCCGTATGATTTCGGGAACCGTTTGGACCTTAAAGTTTTGCTGACATTTGTCTTACAGGTGAGGAAAAATCCCGATAAAAACCTCACCCAGAAAAACTGCCCTGGCCGGGGATCGAACCCGGGCCCGCTGCGTGACAAGGCAGCACGCTACTTCGAGACCACAGCGCGCAGCGGTGGATGATCTATCTATATATATATATATATATATATATATATACAACTTACATTTTGCAGATGATTAATATATTGTTAATTGCACAAGATTATGAAGATTTAGAATATATGACTAGGAAATTAATAAAAGAATATGAAAAATGGGGATTAAATTTGAACATGAAAAAAAATATCAATTGGTGAACCAGAACAAAATTTAATTTTGGAGACTGGAGAAACAATAAAATCTTGTAGTGAGATCACATATTTAGGAATTAAAATAAATAAAAATGGGAGTTATGAAGAGGAAATAAGAAATAGAAATAATAAAGGAAAATTTGGAATTTGCTTGCCTCAATGGAATATTGTGGGATAAAAATATAAGTAATAAAAATAAAATGAATATATATCATACAATTGTTAAAAGCATCATTACTTATGGAGCAGAACTTTGGTCATTAACAACAAAAACAAATAAGTATATTTTGGCAACGGAAATTGATATTATACGAAGGGCAGCAAGAATTTCAAGAAGAGAAAAAATTAGGAACTCAGTTATGAGGGAGAAAATGAAGATTGTAGACACTATTTTAGATTATATTAAAACTCAGCAATTAAGATGGTACGGACATGTCCGGCGAATGGAAGAGGATCGACTACCAAAATGTGTTTTGGAATGGAAACCTGAGAGAAGACGAGGCAGAGGAAGACCTAAAACGTCCTGGAGTCAGGGAATATGTTTATACATGAAGGAGAAACATCTACAACCAGGAGATCGGATGGACCGACAAAATTGACTATTAGGAATCGGACGATGTCAAAGACAGTAATCAACCGATGATCTATATATTACTAGCTAATACCCGGCGTGCGTTGCTACGCCTAAATAAATTAAAGGTTAATTCAATTGTACGGTACACGCTGAGACGAACCAAGCATGGTGGTTGCTAGTCAATTTTTTATTTCGGATTCCAAGTAAACCTCCACTTCTAATTGTCGGATTTCGCTCATATTTGGACAATATCTACCTCGATTTATTGTAATGGGATATACTGAGTTTCGTTGCGAAACATGGAAAATGATGGCGGCCAGAGCAATTTTTAAATGTTCACTTCAGGTGAACTCTTACACCTAATTATTTTAGAGGGTCCAATTATGAATTTAATCCATCGAGGGACCCGATCAAAGACACACAAAAATGTTCATCAAAATCGATCCAGTCGTTCAAGGAGGAGTAGAGTGACAAATACAGTGCAGAAGAATTATATATATTTATTTTATTTCGCATTCGTAACAGCTGTTTCAATACATTGTATCTTTATCAGACGAATAACATGGTATTGAAACAGCTGTTACGAATCATCATCATCATCATCTGCATTCATGGATTAGGTCTGTTGACCCGTTCCGACTTCAGCCCATCTCTTTCTAGGTCTGCCCACATCTCGGGTGCCTTTAGGTTTGAATTTTGTTATTTCTTTTGGATATCTATCTTCATTCATTCTGTCTATGTGTTGCTTCCATTTTTGTCTATATGTATCTATTTTATCAGTTATTGCAAATATTTCAAGTTCCTGTCTTATTTCTGTGTTGTTGATTCTGTCTTCCTTAGTGCACCCTTTAACAGATCTCAAAAATTTCATTTCTGCCGCCGTTATCCTACTTAGATCTTGTTTTTTATGTATCCAGGCTTCTGAACCATAGAGCAGTACCGGTACTGCCAACATTTTATAAAATTTCAATTGGGTCTCTCTTGTTGTTTTGTTATTTAGTGATCGTTTTATCGTACCACATATTCCCTGGAATTTTGCTATTTTATTATTTATATCATTATCATAATTAAATGAAATGTCACATCCTAGCTAATTGAGATGGTTCGCCTGTTCTATGATTTTGTTTCCTATTACTATTTTCGATCTGATTTGATTTTTCCCTTGGAATGCCATTACCTTGGTTTTTTCTATGGATATATTGAGAATATATTGTTCACATATGTGAAATAAAATAAATATTTATGAAAATCATATAAAACTTTGATAGTTTCATTTAGTAAATAAACATCATGGATTTTCATCAAGTAAATAAATCAATCGATTAATATATATATATATATATATATATATATATATATATATATATATATATATATAATTGTTTTGAACAGAAAAAAAATGTATCCTATAACCTTCTTCTTCTTCTTTTTCTTCTTGCAAGGATTAAAGCTTTTTGGTTCGTTCCGGCTCCAAGTATCATAGCTGCTGTGTCCATCTCTTCCGTGGGCGTCCCCGATCTCTTTTTCCTCCTCTTGGTTGATAGTTCAGACTTTACCCAGGCAATCTGTTGGTATCCATTCTGCAGACATGTTCATACCATTTTCTCCTATCTTCTATTTTATCTGTCAAACTGAATATTTGTAGTTCTTTACGGATATCTTCACTTCGTTTTTTATCCATTAAAGTGTATCCTGCCACAAATCATAAATACTTCATTTCTGCGGCTTATATATTTTTTTTCTGTTTATTCAGAGTTCATATTTCTGAAGTATACAATATTGCAGGTATAGCCAATCGAATATATAAAAATCAATGTTTGTTTATTTGTTTGTTTGTTTGTTTGTTCGTCCGTATTCTATGCGCGGCCATACCGTTGATCCGATTTTGATGTTTTTTTTTTTTGCAAAATATTGAGGAGATTCCCGGAATGAACATAGGCTATAAGATATCACAACAACCCTTCACCCCTAAAAATCACCCTTTGTAGTGAAAAACGTGAAATAAAGTCCCTATTTTGACGCTTAAATAGCTTACGCTGCCTAAACCATAACAAACACACCAAATTAATGTACACAGAATTGAACATCTAAAAAAAAAACTCTACAAAAAAGTCCTTTAGTTTTTGTTGAAGAAATTTCTAGATTGTAATCTTAGGCAATATTATTTAATTTAAAAATTGTTCCTGGTATGTCAATCTCTACAAGCTGAAGGCTAAAAAATTAAAACCTTATTTTGTTTCGTTTGTTACGGTAGTTACCATGGAATTCGAATATTTCATTTCAGTAATATTAATTTCCAGTTTCTGTTTGTTAGTGTTATTTAATAGAACTTATTAACTACTGCATGTAAACATAATAATAGCTTTAGCTTCTCAATATTAATTTAATAAAATTGTTTGTCTTCAGATATCTTATTTTATAGACGGAATCATATCAAAGTGGGAGGAATTATGTTACGGAATGGAGTGAGAAAGGAGGGGAAGAACGGCGTCACTTGGAGCCCTCAAGAGAGGGGAAATCCTAGAGCAACAAAAACTTATATTGTATAGTATGGTGACGAATAAATCATTAAAAAAACTGCTACAAACAATCTCAAGGATAAATGCTTCAATTCACAACTTAACTAAACCACAATATTTTTATTTTCAACAAGATAATGCGTCTCGTTATTATGGATTTCCCCTTTATTATAAAGGTACTGCGCACAAACTTATTCACATATAACATGCAAGCAAACTGTCTCACTTCTCTCCATTTTAAATAAGTGTTTCTGTGTGTCTTTTGGAGCGCGTTTTTTGGATATATGTTTGCGTGTTTCTGGTGTATTTGTGTGTCTGTGAATGTGTTTATTTGTGTGTGTTAGGTGTGTGTGTGTGTGTTTGTGTGTGTCTTTTGGAGCGCGTTTTTGCATATGTGTTTGCGTGTTTCTGGTGTATTTGTGTGTCTGTGAATGTGTTTATTTGTGTGTGTTAGGTGTATGTGTGTGTGTTTGTGTGTGTCTTTTGGAGCGCGTTTTTGCATATGTGTTTGCGTGTTTCTGGTGTATTTGTGTCTGTGAATGTGATTATTTGTGTGTATGTGTGTGTTTGTGTGTGTCTTTTGGAGCGCGTTTTTGCATATGTGTTTGCGTGTTTCTGGTGTATTTGTGTGTTTGTGAATGTGATTATTTGTGTTTGTTAGGTATATTTGTGTTTGTGTGTGTATATGTGTGTATATATGTGTGTGTGATGTGTATGTGTGTGTGTGTCGTCGTAGCCGAGTTGTAAAGGCAAGATACCTTGGCGCAGAGCTACGGGACTTGCGCTGGTTCGGGTCTCCATGAAGTAAGAAATTTTCTCATAGAATTTCGGCAATTATGGGACCGATGTCCACCCAGCATCGTGATAAATTTGGGTAGTTGCAATATGTAGCGGCTGCACATTGAGTAAAAACAGCTATAACGGCTGGTGAACCCGACATGCTGACCCCATGTGATCCCTACACTGACCGAATGATCGTCTACCTCTGTGATTTAACACATGTGGATGTGAGGCCAACAGCCAACTCATAGGCCAAGAACCTTATAGACCTATCGCGTTATGGAGGAGGAGAGGAGTGAGTGTGTGTGTATATATATATATATATATATATATATCCATATATATTCATATATATATATATATATATTATAATTAAACCTTTTTGACATTGAGCAATGCAAGCTTAATATGACAAGAGAAGAAAAATAAATGCCTGGACGCGATTTGAATCCGGACCTCTGAGTAGTTGATATCTCAGTGCGCTACCACTTACGCTACCAGGCGAATCCAGAACAAACATTTATTTTTCTTACACATATTCTCTATTATTACCAGATGTAGCGGGAACTCGGTCTCCACTGCCACCTAGTACTAGTGTGTGTGTGTGTGTGTGTGTGTGTGTGTGTGTTGTGTGTGTGTGTGTGTGTGTGTGTGTGTGTGTGTGTGTGTTTCTAGGGTGCGTGTCTGCGCTTGTGTATGGCATCAGTGAGGTTAGCACCTTCATGTGCCTACGCGCTACCAATAACGCGTATGTAAGCACTCCATACATCCCTATGCTAAGTTAATGTTTTCCAATGGTCTCCTCTATAATTTACTTCCCTCAAATCATGGTTAATGCTATTCTCCACCTCATTCTTGACCTGCCTACTGTGCGCTTTACCTCTGATTTCCCTTTTTCATGTCCCAATCTTGCCACATGTCCTGCCTGTCGCAGTCTACGACGTTTAACTGTTCTACAATTTGATTTTTTTAAATGTATTTGCAAAATGTATTTCATCAATTTCAAAAATGAATTGTCTGTATCACTTTGTCCTTGAGGCAATCCTCTAATGGAGAAAGCTGTATATAATAAATACAATTTTTTATCTGGTTTTGCATAAATATCACATAGCTCACTGCTAAGTAGTCTTCTCCATTCGCCTGTCTGCTCATCTCTCTTAGGTCCAAAAGTTTTCATAAGAAGTTTGTTTTCAATTACTCGCAACATTTTGTTCGGCCTTAAAGTCAGAGTCCATCTTTCATATTCAGATAATATAGCTGGAAGAATGACTAACTAACTCACTGGCACTATCGAACCCGTAGGATCATGGCCGCGTGGATATAAGCTCTCCATACATCCCTATCCTGAGCTAATGTTTTCCAATCATTCCCTGTATAATCTACTTCCCTCAAATCATAGTTAATGTTATTCTCCCACCTCATTCTTGGTCTACCAACTGGGCGTTTTCCCTCTGGTTTTCGTACAAGAAGCTTCCATGCGCGTCTTTCATTCCCATTCGTGCCACATGTCCTGCCCATCGCAGTCTACGAGACTTAATTGTTCTCATTATATCTGGCTTCCTATAAACACCATGTAATTCATTGTTAGGCAGTCTTCTCCATTCACCTGTCTGTTCATCCCTCTTTGGTCCAAAAATGTTCCTAAGAACTTTATTCTCAAATACTCGTAATCTCTTTTCCTCCCTTAAAGTAAGAGTCCATGTTTCGCAACCATATAATATCATCATCATCATGATCCTGCCAGGTATTAGTCCTAGAAGAACTGTTACGGCCTGAGAAAGCGGTTTTCGTGCCATCTTTTCATAGGTCGACCAAGTGACCGTTTCCCATTTGGACAGTAGTTCATTATTGCCTTGGGGATCCTGGATCTAGCCATTCTTGAGACATGTTCCTTCCAGTTTAGCTGATATCTGGAGATGTAGTCCAGTATTGGTGACACATTAAGTTCTTGAAGGATTTCTACATTTTTCTTTCGATCCCATTGGGTGTAGCCATCTGTTCGGCGCATAAATTTAATCTCACAAGCTGTTAATCTGCTTTCATCTCTTGTCCTTATAGTCCACGCTTCACTCCCATAACATAGGACTAGTCGAGCCATTATTTTATAAAGACGAGTACGAGTTGATTTTTGCACTAATGAAGGTTTTTAAAACTCTATTAATGATTCCCATTGATTTGTTGAATTTCACAATTTTCTCTGATAAATCCAAATTTTCAACAAAAGAGAGTTTATATCCTAAATAAGTAAACTCATTAACTCTGTCTAAAATTTTGTTATTTAAACAAATGTTGCTTGGTATTGGGGATTTTCCACAAAAGGCCATTATTTTAGTTTTATTGGTAGAAATTTCCATTGAATATTTCTGGGCTATCAAATTTAAATTATGTACTGACCATTGTAAATCATCTTCAGATGTTGCTAGTAAAACAAGATCATCTGCAAACATTATTATATCTAATTAAAAAAATTATATTGATAGTGATACTTCCATGTTTTGTTTCTCTGAAGTCTTTTACGATGGCATTCATATATATGTTAAAAAGTAGAGGGGAGAGGCCACAACCTTGTCTGACTCCTGAGTTTGTTTCTTTCCACTGAGTTATTTTTTTCTTTTATTTTTATTGCAATGAGAGTTGACTTATAAATGTTATAAATATTATGTGATATAACTGGTAGAATAACAGTTTTATATATTTTCAGTTTAATATTACTTTGAGATGAGTCCATGTATGCGTTTCCAGAATTGATCCATATAACTGGATGAATCCACAATTTCCATATTTTTAGTTTAACATTTCTTAAATAAGTTGGGATGACAAGATTCAGGGGATGAAAAAATAATGATATTTGTGAATGTTTCAGATCCGCGAGTGAACGACTGGCCTCTAATGGACAGCCCCATACCTACGGTCATGATCGTGGGGTTTTACCTGTACATGGTACTAATAGCAGGTCCAAGGTTCATGGCCAACAGGAAACCTTTCCAGCTCAACACAACGCTCATAGTGTACAACGCCATACAAGTAATATTCAGCTGCCTCATGCTCTGGGAGGTAAGTGCACTGGGAACCCCCGCACCTCCACTCAGTACAGTAAAACTTGTTTCATCCGGAACGTGAAGACTGCTGAAATCTTTCCAATGTGAACAAATGTATTGGTCCTGGCGAAAAATACTAATTTTACATTGATTTATTTTGCATAAAACGGAATCTGTCCAACGCGGAAACGGAAGGGTATTTCTACATAATTCATGAAAAAAGATTATAAAGCGGAAAGACAGAAAGATAAATTAGTTTCCATAGCATTGAATTCCCGTTAGGCCAAGAAAACAATAACGAATGATTCCTGCGGGTGAGGTACTTACTTACTTACTCACTCACTGGCACTATCGAACCCGTAGGTTCATGGCCGCGGACATAACCTCTCCATACATCTCTAGAGAATATATATATATATATATATATATATGAAAGTTTTCTTGGGTTTTCCGCGTCTTGGATTCAAGTTCGGCCTCTTCCTTCATTGATAATGACATGTGGGATCATGCCGAAACGTCGGAATCAGTGGCCAGAGGCCGAACTTGAATCCAAGACGCGGAAAACCCAAGAAAACTTTCATATTCATACTTATATCCGCGAAAATCTGCAATATAACATATATATATACATCCACAGTAATTCTGCCCGAGGGCAAGTCTTTCACTGCAATCACAGCATGCTCGTGCTATACCGGTACTTTGCAGCTTTACTAGGGAATTATAGGTGTGGTAGCTTCCCATTTCTTTCCACACCTGTGAAGGATGATGATGATACTGATAAGGGTGATGACGATGGCCGGATGATTTTCGGGGACCGTTGGGCCCTAAGCTTCCTGACATTTGTCTTACAGGTGAGGAAAAACCCCGAAAAAACCTCACCCAGGAGCGTGTCCGACCGGGAATCGAACCCGGGCCCGCTGTGTGACAAGGCAGCACGCTACTTCGAGACCACAGCGGTGGACTCCCTATATATATATATATATATTATATATATATATATATATATATATATACTTACTTACTTACTCACTGGCACTATCGAACCCGTAGGTTCATGGCCGTGCGGACATAAGCTCTCCATACATCCCTATCCTGAGCTAATGCTTTCCAATCATTCCCTGTATAATCTACTTCCCTCAAATCATAGTTAATGTTGTTCTCCCACCTCATTATTGGCTTTGGCATTAGTCCCCGCCCGGACAACCGAATGGGGAACTATTTGACCTCCGGAAAATTTTACCCCAGAAGAACCCATGTCCGCATTTCTTGACGGTTGTATTTTTACGGTGAAAGATCGTCACTCTTTCGACCATATATATATATATATATATATATATATATATATATACACACAAAGTTTTAAATTATGTTGTATTAATAATAAATCAATAATAATATTTGTAAACATGGGTATTTGAATTATTAACAAATTTATTAATTATAATAATAATTTTATTGCAGCCAAATAGCCAGGATTAAAGTAGGAATACATTTAAATTTACATTTTTTTGCATATTCACATATTGTTTTTGTCTTTTTGTGCATAGCTCAATGTAATATCGGTCACATGTTTTTTCGCATAGCATACATTACAGTCTATATTTGGTTCATGCAATTTTGTGTTCTTGCATATCAGGTGGTGGAATCCATGGACTGCCAGCCTAGTGATGACGTGTCTCATTTCGAAATTTTGTTTTGTCCACACACGGTCCACCATGGCCCCGGTGCTGTAGAATTCTGGGTGTATTTCTCTTTTCCTATTCAGTGTTGCTAGCAGCTTCTGTGATGCGCTGGTGCTGGGTCCGAGTACGCTTGTTCTGAGGTCGTTAATGAGGAAAGTTTCCTTCTCCAGTAGGTATGCGAGTCTTGAATGCGTTACATTTTACACAAGTAATTCTTCATCCCTATGAAATTTATCCATATTTACCTACCACAGCAGTGGACTTGGGTAACTTCATTCTCTTGTATTATCGCTTCACTATGATGCTTAACAAGCGGCTCGCTTTGTTTCCCCGCAGCTGTTATATGTTTTTAAAATACAAAGATCTCGACTGCCGCGACTACGACGATGTTGCCACATTGCTATTCTTCCCTCAGTTTCAATTAAAACTCGGAACGATGTGGAACATTCGATTCAGTTATAAAATTGTATACCGTAATTAATTGTATAATTATCAGTGATTTATTATGATATGTAGCTAGAATAATAATACCATATCTACATATTATATTAGTTTATATAGGTTATAAGTGTTTTCAACATGTGGCGGCCATGGGTCCCGCGCCGTAGCCGAGCGGTTAAGGTAGGAAGCCTTGGCGCAGAGCTACGGGACTTGCGCTGGTTCGAGTCTCTATGGGGGAAGACATTTTCTCATGGTATTTCCGCCAGTATGGGACCGGTGCCCACCCAGCATCGTGAGGCAATTGGGTAGCTACAATAAGTAGCGGCTCCAGGTTGAGGAACCAGCTATAACGGCTGGGGGACTCGACATGCTAACCACATGTCACCCCTACACTGGCTGTTGATCATCTACCTCTGTGATTGACACATGTGGATGTGAAGGGCCAGCAGCCGGCTGGTAAAAGGGCAACCGCTGAAAAGTGGAAAGACCCTCAATCGGAATCGGCGGCCATGGGAAAAAAATTCAGACCTAATAATAATAATAATAATAATAATAATAATAATAATAATAATAATAATAATAATAATAATAAATATAATAATATTTTCAGCATGATTTTGTATGAATATTAAAATTATGTAATAATGTTGAAATTAAATTATTTAATAAATAAAAACGTGTATTAAATTTTAATTTTAAAACTTAAACAATACCAAATAATAACATAAAAATTAAATAATAACAAAAATAATCAGTAATAAACGCTCATAGCGCTATGAGAAACGTGATAACACCGCATGTCAAGCATTGCCGCGCGGCACCCGCTTTTATATAAACTGTTAACCATCAGAGCGAGGCTATAATATATGTTTATTTTATTAATTTTACTTGATGTAATTAAGACTGTAAGGTCTTCTGTTCCACTTCGCCAGGTTAAATTATACATTTAACAACAATTATGAATTAAGTCCACCGCTGTGGTCTCGAGGCAGCGTGCTGCCTTGTCACCCAGCGAGCCCGGGTTCGATCCCCGGTCAGGACAGTTTTTCTAGGTGAGGTTTTTATCGGGGTTTTTCCTCACCTGTAAGACAAATGTCAGGAAAACTTTAAGGCCTAAACGGTCCCCAAAATCATATGGCCATCGTAATCATCATCATTCATATTCATCTTAGATTAAGCTTAGGATTAGGGACTCTCCTGGCGCACCACTATCATCATCATCATCATCACCCATCATATCATCGGGGCAACGTAACCCCGCCTTCCAGGCGCTCCAAACTTAGAAGTAAGTTACAAGTACGCCAGGAGAGAACACCAGGAATGTCGAAAGACAACCTTGGGCATTTGAAAAAAAAAAAAGAATTATTTATATGTTGACGATTTTTATTATTAATTTAACACTTCTCATAGAAGGATAAATTATATTTGAAGAGAAAAATTTTCGCCTAGACCGGGACTCGAACCCGGGACCCTTGGCTTTCCGGGCCAAGTGCTCTACCAACTGAGCTACCGAGGAGAGTTACGATCTAGACGCAAATTTTTCTCTTATGTACGTTGTAATTCCCTTGCGCCAAATGCTTGAAACCATAGCTTCTATCTTTGCAAATGGCGGCTTCTTAGTTAAGAAGACATTTATTGGGAATTTAACACTACTTTATAGCCAGTAGGGCTTCTATTGACGATTTTTATTATTAATTTAACACTTCTCATAGAAGGATAAATTATATTTGAAGAGAAAAATTTTCGCCTAGACCGGGACTCGAACCCGGGACCCTTGGCTTATATATGTTGATTAATAATGCATAATAGGTATATGCTACACAATATAGATTTGATAAGAAAAGAACAAAAAAAACTAATAATACTGATAATAATAACCTATAATATGATTAAGTAATTGGCTCGGTAATAAAAATGTAAAATATGAAATAATAATAAAAATATACCTAGAACATTATTATATTTTGTCTAAGAAAATATTTACTGAGCGTTTTTACTTGTTTTTGAGTCGGGCATCCTTGATGTACGAAGGGATGGAATTCCAGAGTCCTTGTTCGATCCCAGATCACCAGTACAACAAATATTGAGAAACTTTAAAATCCAAATGGTCTCCGAACATCATCACCCATACCATATGTGACTTGTTCAGTAGAAATGAATGAGTAAATAGCGAATTTTCTCTTAAATGTTCGTGTTGTTTCGGACGTGGCACTGATATTAAGCTGATCACTCATCTAGAGTTTAAAATCCCTGCCGGAGGACTTGCTCTTCGGATTTTTCCATCCTAAAAAATCCATCTACCCCTGCCACGTTTGAACCCGCATCCCTCGTGACCAGAGGCAAGGAACATAGCCACTAGTCCACCGCATCCACCTCATCTCGCATTACGCCGGACTCATGCGTACAATTTACCGTATTTTGTAGCCATCAAAAAGTTAGTAGTCGTTCTTGGTTGAGTGTGACTCGGTCAATTACCAGTTCACTTGATGATGTGTATGCTTTTTGCTCTACATAATTATGACATAATATAATAACGTTCGTGACCTTGAGAGAAAGTTCAAGTGAGAGTGAAAGTTGTGAACTTCCTATTATATTATTACATACAGGAAACATACTGTGTCCCATGACATTGAACACTGTGTCAAGGCGCACAGCTACTCACGCATTCACATGTTTGTAAACATTACAGAGTGTTTCAAAAATCCGTCGCCGAGGAACTGCGCAAACTAAGTAAATTCCTAACAAATCGAATTAATGCTTCAATTTTGCTGGTATACAGAATACGTATTTCTCATAAGTAATGCCACGAGTGATTTCCAAATTATTGATAAATTCACGACTCACGAAGTTAGGAGTGAATTTATCTAGAGAATTTTGAAATCAAGAGTGGCATTTGTTAGGACTATTTAACGAATAAAATTAAGCTGTTTACTCACAAATCATTATTTAAATATCCATCCATCCATCCATCCATAGTAATTCTGCCCGAGGGCACGTCTTTCACTGCAATCATAACATTCTCATGCTATGATTTGCAGCTTTACTAGGGAATTTTAGGTGTGGTAGCTTCCCGTTGTTTCCCACATCCGTGAAGGATGATGATGATGGCCGTATCATTTCGGGGACCGTTTGGGCCTTAAAAAGTTTTCCTGACATTTGTCTTACAGGTGAGGAAAAAACCCGATAAAAACCTCACCCAGAAAAACTGTCCCGACCGGGGATCGAAACCCGGGTCCGCTACGTGACAAGGCTGCACGCACCTCGAGACCACAGCGGTGGACTATTTAAATATAGTTATTTTAAAATATTTATATATTTAATGTAAACGGCGATGTTTAAAAACAAATGAGAAACGATTGGTACACTTCATTTGCTTCTTTTGTTCATCACTGCAACCAGATCATATTATTTATTGCTAAAGGAACGCAATATTGTGAGAATGCACTCTAGTGGAGAAAAAATGAAACACATCAAACTGTATATTAATTCATTTCTGATGTCGTATGATGTAAATATGGCAATTATATTTTTCTGGATTATTACATGGGAAAAAATACATTTAAGAAAGTGCAAACAGTGGTTTCTTTTTTTGGTGGTATAATTAATTGCTACAAATGTTTTTTTATTAACTCCCGCATGCGCTATGTGCTGACATTCATGGACTATACATATATTTGGTGCACTAAACGGGGTTGCTTTTGGACGCTTAAATGGCTTACGCTGCCTAAAACATAACAAATACACCAAATGAATGTAACTGAATTGAATATCTCAAAAGATTCTACAAAAATGTCCGCAACAGCATATGTCTATATTTTAAACCGGATATCTCACAGTAACCACCTTTACCTTTCACTTCACTGATGCCAAAAAAATAAGGATAAGTAGATTCCCGGGCAATGTCGGGTAATCAGCACGGAATATCTAAAGATAATTAAAACTAAATTAACTAATTCACTGGCAATATCGAAACCTTAGATTCATGGCCGCTCAGACATAAGCTCTGCATATATTATTCTTCCACTCATTCTTGGGAGTTTTCCCTCTGGTTTTCCTACAAGAAGCTTCCGTGCACGTCTTTCATTCCCCATACGTGCCACATGTCCTGCCCATCGAAGTCTACGAGACTTAACTCTTCTTATTATATCTGGCTTCCTATAAATATCATATAGCTCACTGTTATGTAGTCTTCTCCATTCACCTGTCTGTTCATCTTTCTTTGATCCAAAAATTTTCCTAAGAACTTTATTCTTAAATACTCGTAATCTCCTTTCCTCCCTTAAAGTAAGAGTCCATATTTCGCACCCATATAATACAAGAGGAAAAATAACAGTTTTATATATTTTCAGTTTAACGTTTTTTTAAAGGAGTTGGGACGACAAGAGTAAGGGACCTGTAATGCATAATAGCATGCATTTCCAGAATTGAGCCTACGTTTAATTTCTTTGTGCATCTCATTCCTGTTTGTGATTATTGTTCCTAGGTATTTGAATTCAGCCACTTCCTTAAAATTTCCCTCATTTGATATTAACTGTCCATTTGCATTATATAATGCATTTCTATGTGTAAGCATATATTTAGTTTTATTGATACAAATTATATTCAATGTTTACTTATTCAACTAAACATAAAACATCATCATCATCATCATCCAGGGATTAAGCCTATTGGCTCGTTCCGGTTTCATGAAAGCTAGAAAAAACAAAAACACTACTCATTTATTCAGGCGTAGCAGCGCAGGCCGTATATTACCTAGTTATTAAATAAGGTAATTCTGAGAAACATTTTACGACACTTTAATGCAGAGATCTGTATTGGGAGTATAAACAGCTTCATTAAATATACTAGCAACCACATGTTCCATTCTACTTACTTCTTACTCTGCTAGCAGCACGTAAGTGGCGGATATTTTCTTCTTCTTCTTCTTCCTTCCAAGTATTAGGCCAAGGCCTGTTACGATCCTATAGAAAATTTTCCCTCCAGCGTTTCATAGGATATTTTCTATTTAAACTATTTGTGTTTATTATAAAATATTTTTTTATTATTCCGGCTTTTACAATGAATATACATTTTTCCGGTACCCGTGTTCACAGTTAACTATACATTTGTTTCAACACATTTTTCCATTCTTGTCTGTTCATCCATATATCTTCTTCTATTTCCCATTCCCTCTTAGTTTCATTGATTCCCTGAATCCACGTAATATTTGGTCTACCCTTCTTTTTTCCTTCCCTGTGGTTCCCAATCCATGATTATCTTAGGTAGTCTTCCTTCTTCCATCCTTCTAATGTGTCCGTACCAATTTAATTGTTTCTTCTTTATAAAATCTAATATTGAATATATTACCTGCATTTTTTCTTTTATATATGAATTTCTGATTTTATCCTTCCTGGATATTCTTGCAGCACGTCTCCAGTAGTCCATTTCAGTGGCGAGTTTTTTTTTTTTTTTTTTTTTTTCATTTGTGCATTTAAAGCCCACACATCAGCTCCATAGGTAATAATGCTTCCGATTATTGTATTAAAAATAGTTTATAAAAATTAAAATTATAAAATATACCAAGTCAATTACTTTATCAAATTATAGGATATTGTTATTGTCCACCGCTGTGGTCTCGAGGTAGTGTGCTGCCTTGTCACGCAGCGGGCCAGTGTCCCCGTCGGGCCAGTGTCCCCGTCGGGACACTCTCCTGGGTGAGGTTTTTTTACCGGGGTTTTTCCTCACCTGTAAGACAAATGTCAGGAAGCTTAGGGCTCACTGGTCCCCGAAAATCATCCGACCATCATCATCATCATTATCATTATCAACATCATCCTTCACCGGTGTGGGAAGCAACGGGAAGCTACCACACCTACAATTCCCTATTAAAGCCGCAAAGCATAGCATGAAAATGCTATTGCAGTGAAAGACCTGTCCTCGGGTACAATTACTATGGATGGATATATATATATATCAATTGGTGAACCAGAATAAAATTTAATTTTGGAGGCTGGAGAATCAATAAAACCTAGTAGTTAGATCACCTATTTAGGAATTAAAATAAATAAAAATGGGAGTTATGAAGAGGAAATATGAAATAGAAATAATAAAGGGAAATTTGTAATTGCTTGCGTCAATGGAATATTGTGGGATAAAAATATAAGTAATAAAAATAAAATGAATATATATCATACAATTGTTAAAAGCATCATTACTTATGGAGCAGAACTTTGGCCATTAACAACAAAAACAAATAAGTACCTTTTGGCAACGGAAATGGATTTTATACGAAGGGCCGCAAGAATTTCAAGAAGAGAAAAAAAAATAGGAACTCAGTTATAAGGGAGAAAACGAAGATTGAAGACACTATTTTAGATTATATTAAAACTCAGCAATTAAGGTGGTACGGACATGTCCAGCGAATGGAAGAGGATCGACTACCAAAATCTGTTTTGGAATGGAAACCTGAGAGAAGACGAGGCAGAGGAAGACCTAAAACCTCCTGGAGTCAGGGAATATGTTTATACATGAAGGAGAAACATCTACAACCAAAAGATTGGATGGACCGACAAAACTGGCTATTAGGAATCGGACGATTTCAAAGACATTAATCAACCGATGATCTATATAAATATAAATATATATATATATATATATATATATATATATATATATATATGGCATGATAAGAAAAATAAATGCCTGGACGGGATTCAAACCCGGATCTCTGAGTCTGTACCTCAGCGTGATATCCATTACACTACCAGGCGAATCCAATTCAAACACTTTTTTTGTTCTTATCATACCATATTAAGCTTGCATTGCTCAATGTTAAACATTTAATTATAACATCTATAAAGCGTCACTGCTACAAGGTAAAAATATTATCTTTAATTTGCTTACTTGTTATAGTCAGCTACTAGATGGCAGTGAAGACCGAGTTCTCGCGACATCTAGTAATAATGGAGAATATAATACATATATAAGAAAAATAAGTGTTTGAATTGGATTCGCCTGGTAGTGTAATGGATATCACGCTGAGGTACAGACTGAGAGATCCGGGTTCGAATCCCGTCCAGGCATTTATTTTTCCTATCATACCATATGAAGCTTGCATTGCTCAATGTTAAACATTTAATTATAACATATATATATATATATATTATGTATAATTATTCATGTAGATAATTTATAATTGTTATTATATGTATAATTTAACCTGGTGAAGTGGACAGAACACCTTACTGTCTTAACTCTATCACATAAAATAAATAAATAAAAATATAAACAGTTTATAGCGTTTCACGGAGATGAGAGACGGTCAAGTCATTCTATGATAGAAATGTATGCAACCCAGTGGCACACTTCACTAACTACAAAATAAAACTGTATGTCCTTCTTTATTTAATGCCTTGTCCCATCTTCGTTTTATTGCCGATTCATCCACATCCTTGTCTATTAAATTCTGTAAAAATACTAATCGCCGTTAAAATAAGTAGATTAGAACAATATTATTCCACTAATTAACACACATACAGATCCAACACTCAAATTATTCATAAGTAATGCCACGAGTGATTTCCAAATTATCTAGAGAATTTGGAAATCAAGAGTGGCATTTGTTAGGACTATTTAACGAATAAAATTAAGCTGTTTACTCACAAATCATTATTTAAATATAGTTATTTTAAAATATTTATATATTTAATGTAATCGGCGATGTTTGAAAACAAATGAGAAACGATAGGTACGCTTCATCTGCTTCTTTTGTTTATCACTGCAACTAGATCATACTATTTATTGCCAAAGGAACGCAATATTGTAAGAATGCTCTCTAGTGGAGAAAAAATGAGACACATCAAACTGTATATTAATTCATTTCTGATGTCGTATGATGTAAATATGACAATTATATTTTTCTGGATTGTTACCTGGGAAAAAAATACATTTAAGAAAGTGAAAACAGTGGTTTCTTTTTTTGGTGGTATAATAAATTGCTACAAATGTTGACATGTATGCACTATATATACAATCTGGTAGCCGTATTTCTTATAAGCTGCAAAATAACGGTCAGACCTGTTCAGAATATTAAAAAGGAGGAGCTTTGTTTAATATGGTAATTATAACACTGATAAATATTTCGTGAAACACGACTCTGATTGGTTGTAAAAAAGAAATCATTGAAACGTGATTGGTCATTGACTCCCATTTGGGGCATGAGTTAAATATTCGCATTAAATAGTTAATACAATTTCCGTGCCATTATACAGGATGTTCCAAAATGATGGACGGGGTTTCAAAGTTATTTAATTTCCCTTACATGATATATAGAGAGTGATTCAGAAATATGGCTATACGTTTGATCCCATTTTGTGCCGAAAATAGTATTATTATTAAAGGAAATATGATGTTACCATTGGAAAGGGAATCCTTCAAATTACAACAATAGAACAAAACAAAACAAATCACTGCTCACGTGCAACTTGGCGGGTTGATTTTTGTGGGCTAGCGTCGAACGCCTCCACAATTCTCTTCGTTGTTTCTGCATCCGTGCTAATGCGAGGCCTTCCAGGAGGTTTGATTTTCTGCATCCCTCCCGTTTCCAAGAGCCTGTTTTTTTTCCCCCCCACAGTCGACGGCTGCAATGCTACGTTAAACTCACGTCTTGCCCATCTTGCGGTCTCACGATCATTAGCATACGTTATTGCCCATGCAACAATTCTAATCTGCTGTTGCATAATCAACGCCATTTTGACTAATGCCGTACGTTCTACACTGTTTTGTTTTATTCCTTTGTTGTACTCGTAATTTGAATAATTGCCTTTGCAACGGTAATTTCATATTTCCTGTAATGGTAATATTTTCATTCACACAACGCGATCAAACATATAGCCATATTTATGATTCACCCCATATAAGAACAAAAGTTACATGGGATTAAAGAAAAACTCTTTGAGTTTTCATAACATGCTTTATAAGTGTTCGATGTGAACACCTTTAATCACAAGGCACACATCTAGTCGATAGTCGAATGTCTCCCAAACCTTGCTCAGCATATTTGTAGTAATGGATTCAACAGCAGCAACAATCCTCCTTCTCAATACCGGAAGGTCGACCGGAAGTGGAGGTACGTACACATGGTCCTTCACATACCCCCACAGGAAGAAATAATAAATTGTGAGATCGGGAGACCACTGGAGGATATGGGAATGAATCATATAATCCGGACCGACGCGTCATTTGGTGTTCGTGGACTTCCCGGACTTTTCCTTTTACAAATACATCTAGTTGTTTCTAACTGTTTATACCTCGGACCTCGCAAATTGCAACACAAAGAATATTTGTACAGGAATCGCCATTTTCACAAATTTAACGCCGACGACGTAATAATGACAAGAAACAAATTACTGCAAACAGGATATGAAGCTTTCACAGTATTTCTTTCATTATAGCAAATAATCACGCATCCAATTTCGTTTGTAAAGCTATACCAACTACTTAAACCCCTGTCCATCATTTTGGAACACGGTGTACGTAACTCAGATTAATCTCTCATCTTATAGGTCAATCCTGTCCTCGAAGCCATTTCAAATGTCTAGTGATGTTCTAGGTTACTGAATGTGATTTAATGTTAATTTTCCATTAAAACATTTTTATTGGTTTTTAAGTGCTATCATTCCTTTTTACACGCTTTATATTAGCTTGACCTGTATCTATCTATCTATCTATCTATCTATCTATGTAACGGAATTTTTAATGCGATTTTAACCCACTTAAAATCATCGGATCGACTTGAAACTTTGTATACTTGTAGAGGACCCGTGACAATACAATAATTTCATATTTATTTTCTAAAATCCTGGCCATAATCATCAGAAAATCAAAAAACGTGTTTTTGTATCAATGTAACGGAATCTTTCAACGCGATTTTCACCCACTTAGAAACATTGGATCGACTTGAAACTTTGTATACGTGTAGAGGACCCGTGACAATACAATAATTTCATATTTTGTTTCTAAAATCCTGGCCAGAATCATCCCAAAATAAAAAAATGAAAACTGGTATAATAGGTTGAGGACTTACCGAGTTTTTAGTCAATCGTTGTAAGAGCTCAGTTGGTAGAGCAGTGAACTCTTAGTGGTATATAGTTTCAGTAATCCATACGTCGCTGGTTCAAATCCGGCTGGGAGGGTTTTTTTTATAGAAGAGTATTACTTTTAGCTCATAATACAATAGTATCGAATTTAAAGATATTTACATTTTTATCTTATTCTGTAAAATATTAAAACTAAAAAATAAAAAATAAATAATAGTTTTAAAAAACTAAAAGAACACGCTTTATTAGAAAACTAAAAAATGACAAATAATTTTAATTTCCAGTACGCTTGGGATAAAATAAAGTGGTGAACAAAAAATCATCTCCAACACATATAGAATAAAATTACAGTTATCAACAAAAAGAAAATAATTTTACCATCAAAAGCGTGGGGTGATTTTTATGATTTTTACATTTTCTTCTTAGAGAGCTTACTTTTACCAATATCTGTTTATAATCAAATATATTAATTGATATAGAGCACCCCACGCTTTTGATGGTAAAATTATTTTCTTTTTGTTGATAACTCTAATTTTATTCTATATGTGTTGGAGATGATTTTTTTGTTGACCACTTTATTTTATCCCAAGCGTATTGGAAATTAAAATTATTTTTCATTTTTTAGTTTTCTAATAAAGCGTGTTCTTTTAGTTTTTTAAAACTATTATTTATATAATAATATACTTATGTACAGCTGTTCAATGTTTACACACATTTCTATACCTAAAGTATTATTTTCCTTCTCCACTCGCCCCCTATTCATCTACTCCACGTCCTCCAGCCCCCTTGTTCTCATTCCAGTTCTTATTTCTTGCATCCATGAGTTTCGAGATCTTCCTTTCCTTCTTCTTCCAGGTGGACACCATTACAACGTTTTTCTGGGGTAACCTTTCTTCTTCCATTCGTCGTACGTGCCCACCCAATGAACTGCTTGTATCTTATATAATCAACTGTTGAATATTTAATATTTACTTGCTCTAAAACTTTATCCTCAATTACTATTTTTGCTCTTATAGTATCATGTCCTTTAAATGTTAAAACTTTAATTTTATTCTTTGAAATTTTTTAATTATAATGGGCACTTATTTTTTTTCCAAATTAAAAATAGCTCATTGTAGATCATCTTCTAAAATGAATATATAATAAATACTTAACCTCTATTCTGCACCCTCTCCCTAGGTTGTGACTAAGGATCTTGTTAGCCACACGTCCACGAACTGGCAGGCTAATAATAATAATAATAATAATAATAATAATAATAATAATAATAATAATTATTTTAGCTGGCAGAGTTAAGGCCATAAGGCCTTCTCTTCCACTCAACCAGCGAATAGTAAAATTATACAAAAATTACGTACATATTACAATTTTAAGATATTACTAAAATACAGACTAAACAAAATACAATGATGTGATCTAATACTAGCTAATACTAACAAAAACATAGAATATAATAAAATTAAAATGATATAAAATAAAGTAAGTAGCTTCCTAGATGATTATTCATGGAATGCTCTATATAGTTTTTATTATTGATTTCGTACATCTCAATGATGGATAAATCATATTTGAAGAGAAAAATTATACGCTCAGACCGGGACTTGAACCCGAGACCCTTGGTTCTCTAGACCAAATGCTCTACCAACTGAGCTACCTGAGCAAGTACCGATCTGAACGCAAATCCTTCTCTATGTACATTGTAATTCCCGTCCACGAAATGCTATGAAGCCATGCTTCTATCTTGCAATTTTTCTCTTCAAATATGATTTATCCATCATTGAGATGTACGAAATCAATAATAAAAACATGGAAAAAGCCGTACTGGCTGTAATGTATAATTCCCAAATATGTCTTCTTAATAAAGGAGCCGCCATTTGCAAGATAGAAGCATGGCTTCATAGCATTTGGTGGACGGGAATTACAATGTACAATGAGAAGGATTTGCGTTCAGATCGGTACTTGCTCAGGTAGCTCAGTTGATAGAGCACTTGGTCTAGAGAACCAAGGGTCCCGGGTTCAAGTCCCGGTCTGAGCGTATAATTTTTCTCTTCAAATATGCTCTATATAGTTGTTATGCAGTTAATGTTTTCATTGTGTCGAACTTAAGATATCAGTTAATTTGGATTTAAATAATGATAGTGAATGTGCAAGTTGACACAAAATATATATAATTTTATATACTTGTTGTAACTGTTTGTTTTTTTATTTGCAGCATTTGATGAGTGGATGGTTGTTAGACTACAGTTACAAATGTCAGCCAGTAGACTACTCACATAACCCAACAGCAGTCAGGGTAAGCACCATCTTCCATTCTAGCAAACTCACATTTTCTCTTATCCTCCTACGCCAAGAAGATAAATTTAACAAGATATATATACTCATTTTTCTGCTTAATAGATATAAAGGGAGCCATATACTGTTGTTGGGGGGGGAGGGATTCAAAAATATTTGGGGGAGGGGCTTTTAATGGGATCCTGAATTGTTATTTTTGTCAATTATAATCTTATTTTATTTTGATAAAATTGGAAAAATCATCTGAGGAGAATGGCAAGAAATAGACTTCCAAAATTGGCATTCCAATATACCCCAACTGGACATAGGGACCAAGGAAGACCAAAACATCGGTGGAAAGATCAAGACCATCTTCGCTAGGTTTACCGTACAGGCCACATGGCCTAAAACGAATTTGTTCATGATGATAATGTTATTTTAACATTTAATGCGCTGCTACTAACGACGCATAAAGACCATCGACGTCTACAATGTGTTAGATACAACTACTAGCACATACTCATCCTGCTGACGATGGAAGTTAACTTCCAAAAGGCCTCCAAATAATATTTTAAATACATTATTTTAAGAACTTGAGGACGACGTTACCTGCCAACAGCTACATTTTTAATTTTTATCTTATGGGTTTATAGGGGGCAAAATAACAAATTTTCAAAAAACCGATTTATCAGAAGGGCCTTTAAGGGCGTTTTCTGCAAGATAACCATTTGATATGTATGGTGTTAAGTAAACATACTAATTTTTGTGCTTAATAGGTTCTAGGGAGACAAATATTTGTTTTTTTTTTCTTTCTTGCTTTCTTTCATTTTGGGAAGGAGGTTCAAAAAATCCTGGGGGGTTTAAGGAGATCCTGAATTGAGATTTTGTTAATTATATTTTTTATTTTCGCGTTTAAAGGGTTCATAAGGGTTAAAATAACAAATTTTCAATCAACACAAAATGTATGTTGAGGGTGCATTTAAGGGGGTTTTATGCAAAGTACTATATTTTATACTTTCGGTCTCAAGTTAAGTTTCTGTATTAAAAAATCACAAATATCAGGATACATTAAAGATTTAAATTGGTGCAAGAAACGTATGTCAATAGAAAACAAAATCCTCATATACACAAAACAATAGTACGACCAGTTATCATATATGGAGTCAAAACTAGGGCTGATACAACAAAACTAAACAAATAATAAGCACATGTGAAATGAAGATTTTAAGAACTATTCAGGGGAAAAAATTATTTGATAAGATACAGAATACAGAAATTAGAGACAAATGTCATATTCAAGACGTAACCAAATTTATTATAGAAACACGAAAATATTGAAAAGATCATATAGAAAAAATGGAAGATTGCAGACTTCCAAAAAGAGCTAAAGAAGATAGACCAATGGACGGGAGAAGAGCAAGAGGAAGACCAGCCAAGAGATGGATAGACAGTGCTGCACATCCAATACTTCTTCCTCCGAGGAGTGATTTGGGAAGTAAAAGGATGAAAAATCCTAGAAATAAAAAAGAAGAAAAATAAAAAGATATAAACTTTACACGAAGTCATACTGCTAACTGCTAAAAGTAGCAGTTAAAGTTTGTGTTTATGAAACAGGGTTTAGCGGATTATCTACTAAATTTTACACTGTTAATAGGCCTAAGTAACTACTAAAAGTAAAACTTTTACGAAATAAGCCCCTCGTTGATTTTTTTTAAATACGAGTGGTACAAGTAACAAGCAAAAGAAATTAATTTAATTCAAAGTTTCATTTTAACTCATCTTTTCCGTTTAATGTGTATTAACTATTATTCCTATATTATTTTTCTGTGTTTTTAAACATGAATGTTCTTATTTCTATAGGGTCTACAGCATAACTGGATAAATACTTATGAATAATGATAATTTTTGTAAGTTGGTCAACTTTTATGGAACCGTGCGTGGGTGGTTTTACCATAATTTTTCTTGTCTAAAAGATAAGAATAAAAACGTTTTTTTTTTTTTTTTCCACAGATGGCCAACCTGTGCTGGTGGTATTATTTGTCGAAGTTCACAGAATTCATGGATACGGTAAGTTTTTACTGAACAAATAATTATTATTTACTAGCTGACTATCATGTGTTGTCCGAATATTTATTTATCCCAATCATCATATCTCCAATCAATTTAATTTCACTCTAATAACTGTCAATTTGGTAATTTTATTTTCACCTCATCTCACTCCGACAATCTCTTTAAGGCTTAAATACTACTAGGATTGTCGCCAATCAAATAAGCGGCCCCGAAACCCGCTTTATGGGCTAAACTTGGGTTTCAATATCATTACGATCGTCGCCAGTCAAATAAGTGACTCGTAAAAGTATGGATTCGACACTAACACTTGTCGTTTTCAATTATTTTGCATGTGTCCCCACTCGCCCCCTCCTAGGGATGATAAAGCCTCTTACCTACCCAAAATCTTTTCTAGATTATAAATTATCTTCTTCTTCCTTCCAAGTATTAGGCCAAGGCCTGTTACGATCCTATAGAAAATTTTCCCTCCAGCGTAAATAGTTTGATCCTTCCGGAAAATTCTCATATAAGATTTGAAAGCATAATAATAGTCCCTTCGATTGGTTGCTGGCCAAAGGAAGGCAAGACCAGTGATGGGGCTGCCATCTTATAGCCTCTGGTCAGGCTTTTCTGGAGAAGAAAAGAAAATAAAGGAAAGAAGAAATGGAAGAAAGGAAAGACTCCCTAGCCCTCGGATGCCCTAATAGCGTCGGGGTCGAAAAACAAGAGTTAACCAAGGGAGGTTAGATAGTAAAGTTAAAAGAGTGCAAAACACAAGTAAGTGGAAGAAATATTTGTACTAAGTTCCGTTGAAATTCCTCCAATAGTTCCAGATTATAACGAATTCATTATCTTATACCTGGAACTGGAAGATATGGAGAGTGTGAAGTCAAGATACCTCAAGAGACTCTTAGGAGTATCACCGAGTACGAGATCGAGGCTGGTTTACGAACTCACCAGAGAGACGTTTTTAATAGAAGATCTGCGGACAACACTACTCCTACCATCTAGTAAGGCCTACAATGTACTCTTGCAAGACCTGCAAGAGAAGAAGAAGGACATACCATCATCATTCTATGCGACCTGTGCGATGCAAGACAGACGATGGACAGAATGGAACTGTGAAATGCGTCATGTCACTACCAGACTGGCAGTCCATGGCTTCCATCACAAGATGTGCTGCAACAAGACATTTCATGAACCCAACGACATGTGTATATGTGTTTTGTGTTCACAAAAATGTGAAAAGTACCACATTTCTGAATTGTAAAAAACTACTTAAATCAATCAATGCTTATAGCAAAGACAATTAAGCACTTCACCTGCACGGTTTGTGCGCATTTCTCCTTTATTTTCATTATCTTATATCCTCCCTAAGAGCTCTATGAAAGGTATCAGACAGTGTAATGTATAAATTGCTCTGGCAATTTTTAAATTTTCGTTTCAGGTGAACACCTACATCTAAATGTCCGATTTTTCTCGTTGACGAACTCAATCTTGTTTTTCTTAATAATTAAGGGTCGAATGTTTGAACGCATTAGACGCATTAGGCGTTCTCTGCTGATAAAGTTTTATCCAAACACATTTTTCTTACTCAGAAATCTATTCACGCGGTAATAATTGTAAGCTACCTGACAAGGTAACCTTAAGATCGTAGCTCAAGATATAAACTTATGTGAAAATCCCGAAGGGAACCGATGGTAACCGATGTAGTTTGAAACTTATCCAAGATGTCGGACCTTGAAGACTTCGATCATGTTTTCGGTATACGCGGAGAAGAGGAATTTGATAGAGTCTACCAAAAGAATTAAACTGGAAGAACAGGAGAATCGGCGTAATATTGCGCGTCGCAGACGTGTTTGTATACGGTATTATTTGCGGGACGCAAGCATAAATGCATTCCTCTATAGCAAACGAAAATAACGGAAGTGGTTTTATCGCTGAGAATTCTGGGTAATTCGTTGCCAATATTACGAAAACGTCAACATTCATGCATGACCGGTAAGGCGGCCGTTAATTCGATCTCAGCTCACCAGTGACTGGAAGTAATTTGAGTAGAGACTAATGTATTTGCATACGACCGTTGTATCTCAAGTTTGGTTCAGATAAAACAAACATTGCGGCCGCAAGACTGTTAACAATCACACGCTAACTAACTATCTAACTGGCTCTATCGAACCCGTAGGTTCATGGCCGCGCGGACATAAGCTGTCTATACATCCCTAAACTGAGCTAATGTTTTCCAATCATCCCCTGCATAATCTACTCCCCTCAAATCATGGATTATGTTATTGTCCCACCTAATTCTCGGTCTACCAACTGGTCGTTTCCCCTCTGATTTTCCTACCAGAAGCTTTCATGCACCTCTTTCATTCCCCATACGTGCCACGTGTCCTCCCATCGCAGCCTACGAGACTTCTATTATATCTGGCTTCTTATACATATCATGTAGCTCATTATTATGTAGTTTTCTCCATTCACCTGTCTGTTCATTTCTTTTTAGCCCAAAAATTTTCCTACGAATTTTATTCTCAAATACTCGTAATCACTTTGTCGTGCTTAAATGATCCTGAGAGCTATGCCGGCGGTAGCATTGCTGCCGAAAGGGTTACACGTGCCAAACAAGTCGAAGGTGATAAGCCAGATGAAAAAAAGTACCGTAGTCGAAAGAGTGACGATCTTTCACCGAAAAAATACAACCGTCAAGAAACGCGGACATGGGTTCCACTGGGATAAAATTATCCGGAGGTAAAATAGTCCCCCATTCGGTTCTCCGGGCGGGGACTACTTCAGGGAACCCGTGCCAAAGGCTAACAATCACACACACTTACAACAATTAATTTTATGAACTATCGTATGTGAATGGCTTGTCTAAACACAATAATTTTAAATATTACATAAGTAAATAGCTGGTACGAAATAAATCACATGATCAACATGTACAGGGCTATTCAGAAAGGAGGAAGAGACTTCAAACATTTATTTCCTCCAAACTACAAAAAATAAAAACACGATTCCAACGTTCCTGGAAAGAGAAAAGTTCAAATTTCACTACTTTATTCATTCAATATGAGCACCATGTGTTACACGACAAATATCAAAACGGTGGCTCATTTCTTGCCACACAGGAATCAGCTGGTCTCTAGTTATCGAATTCACAGCCTCAACAGTTCGATGTCACAGATTTTCAAGAGTGTCAGGCATGGGGGGGGATAAAAACACGGTCTTTTATGTAATCCCACACATAAAAATCACACAGGTGACCTGTGAGACCACCGGTAATGAAGTTGATCTTCTGCTCCTCCTCTTCCAATCCAACGTCCTGTTGTGTCGCCATTTTAATACAATCAATATGACAAGCTACAGCGCCAATTCGGCCGTGATAGGAACTTGAAATTTTTCTCTTTCCAGGAACGTTGTAATTGCGTTTCTATGTTTTGTAGTTTGGAAGAAATAAATGTTTGAAGGCTGTTCCTACTTTCTGAAAAGCCCTGTATTTTAGAAGAATGATTTAATGTGAATAGAAGTTCACTAAAAGGGGTTCAAGGAGTTTAAAATAGAGAGAGATTTATGTCTGTTTCTGAATTAGCCGAGTAACATACCGTAATTGGTTATTGCCCCAGCGCGTAAAGCTGAAGAGCTTGGTTTCAAATACCTGTCCAGGCATAAATTCTTCTTTTAATTTGTAATAACTGTTACCTTAATCTTGTTGTACAATATTCTGCTTGTAACGCAAAATAGTGTTATTGCTATGAGTAAAAACTCTTGTCAAACTGTTTACTGCTTTCTTATAGCTTGTCAACTTATGCCTGTTTCAGATATTCTTTGTACTGCGCAAGAAAGACAACCAAGTAACAGTACTACATCTGTACCACCACTCACTCACGCCGCTAGAAACATGGATCTGCGTCAAGTTCATCGCAGGTCAGTATTCTTAACAGGAGAAACAAAAATTCGATAAAAAACACGATTTTTTTTCTGACAAACGGAATTGTCGACCATTGCATGCCTAAACCTACCTTTAAATATCTCCTAGAGAAGCGTTGTGATGTAATTAATAATAATAATAATAATAATAATAATAATAATAATAATAATAATAATAATAGTAATAATGACAATAATAATAATAATGACAATAATAATAATGACAATAATAATAATAATGACAATAATAATAGAAATGACAATAATAATAATAATAATAATAATAATAATAATAGTAATAATAATAATGACAATGATGATAATAATAATAATAATAATAATATAATAATAATAATATAATATAATAATAATAATGATAATAATAATAATATAATAATAATAATAATATAATAAGAATAATAATAGTAATAATGACAATAATAATAGTAATAATGACAATAATAATAATAATGACAATAATAATAACAATAATGGTAATAATGACAATGACAATAATAATAATAGTAATAGTAATAATAATAATAATAACAATAATAATGACAATAATAATAATAATAATGGCAATAATAATAATAATCATCATCACAATAATAATAATAATAATAGTAATAATGGCAATAATAATGACAATAATAATGATAATAATAATAGTAATAATGACAATAATAATAATAATAATAATAATGACAATAATAAAAATAATAATGATGATAATAATAATAATAATGATGATAATAATAATAATAATTATTATTATTATTATTATTATTATGCTTTATTTATTCCGGCATAGTTAAGGCCATAAGGCCCTCTCTTCCACTCAACCATCAAAAGCCTTGTCCAAAAAGTATGTGCCGCTTTTAACTGTAAGGCACAGGAATAGAAGTCATAATCCAGCAAAAGGCAATCCACTGTGCAAAGCAGATGGACTTGCTGCTTGATTACAGCAGACTTATTTAGCCTGGTGGAGTTAGACCATGTGACCTTCTCTTCCACTCACCAGGACAAACGTATGTTACATTTAAATACAAAAAATTACAATAATAGTCATACTAAACAATTAATTAATGAATAATAATGAAAATAATGTCTTCTTCTCTTCTTCTCAAACTTAATTTGTAGGATTTTCATCCTGTTTATTTCCAAAATCACTCCTCAGAAGAAGACGTATTGGATGTGCATTCACTGTCTATCCATCTCTTGGCTGGTCTTCCTCTTGTTATTCTCTCGTCCATTGGTCCATCTTCTTTAGCTCTTTTTACAAGTCGGTTTTCTTCCATTCTTTCTATATGACCCTTCCAATATTTTCTTCTATCTATAATGCCGGACATTGGCATCTTTTAAAAGAAATCTAAATTTATATTTGCTCTAAACTCGACTTCATTATTATCCAGTGTAAGGTATATATATTAATTGGTGTTTCCCGTATAATGTATCATATTTATATTATTATTATTATTATTATTATTATTATTATTATTATTATTATTATCGTATCATTATTGTTATTACCCTATAAAATGTTGTTTGTACATGACATTTACATTGCTACATTATTGTATCTTTAACTGTTTATAATTAGTATAGTGTATATCTATATTTGTCAAATATTTATTTGTATTTGTGCTGGTTGAGTGGAAGAGAGGGCCTTATGGCCTTAACTCTGCCAGAATAAATTATTATTATTATTATTATTATTATTATTATTATTATTATTATTATTATTATTATTATTATTATTATTATTATTATTATTATTATTATTATTATTAAATTTGGTTATGTCTTGAATATGACATTACGGGGCAGGCTGAGCTCTGGAGCTGGGTGAAGGCAATCGGCCTAGGGAGGAAACCCCGAATAATAAACCCGCCATGAAAACGGGCTAGCAACCCACTTCAAGGTGTATCTTATACATTGCTCGCAGTCCCAAGGATCAAGCCTCGGATCAAGGAAAAATAATGTCTAATAATACAATATAATTAAATAAATTTAAATTAAACTAATGCAAGAATGTATACTCAAAGGATTAAGAGATCGAATCTACTGCACATAAAAAGGAAAAATAATATACGAAGAAAGTAATAAACTCTAATAAATTAATCTGTCGCTTATATATAAGACATTAGGTAAATATATTGACAAATCTTAACACAAATTGTACTAAATCATGAAAAATTAAAGCAAGTTATTAATTATTATTATTGATTTCGTACATCTCAATGATGGATAAATCATTTTTGAAGAGAAAAATTATACGCTCAGACCGGGACTTGAACCCGGGACCCTTGGTTCTCTAGACCAAGTGCTCTACCAACTGAGCTACCTGAGCAAGTACCGATCTAAACGCAAATCCTTCTCTACAATGTACATTTGCGTTTAGATCGGTACTTGCTCAGGTAGCTCAGTTGGTAGAGCACTTGGTCTAGAGAACCAAGGGTCCCGGGTTCAAGTCCCGGTCTGAGCGTATAATTTTTCTCTTCAAATATAAGTTATTAATTGTTTAAAAAAAGTAATATCGGTGAGATATTTCTGTTAATACATGCACGACAGTGAACTCTTGGCAAGGAGCAACAATATTATGATACATACATACATAGTGTTCTGCTAACGAGCAGGTCTTTCACTCCAAACTCAGCATTCTCCACTCTTCCCTTAACTCAACTTTCGTTTTTTTTTATCCGGAAACAAACATAAATTTTAATATTGTCAATTATCTGATGTATTTTTTCTGCCTCTTTCTTTCCGTTGATCATTCCTGCATCCTTCAGCAGCCAGTGGCCAATCCAATTTATTTTCTTTATGAGTTCCAACATTGTTCTTCCATCACCCACTCTGTCTGGCACATCTTTATTTTTCATTTTGTCTGTCCATTTTATACGTCCATCCTTTTCCATATCCACATATCAACAGCTTTCAGTCGCTTTTCCTCATTCCGTCGTAATGCCCAAGTCTCTGCACCATACAATGCTACACTCCACACAAAGTACTTCGCTAGCTTCTTCCGTAATTCTTTTGCCAAAGATCCGCAGAAAATGCTTGTCTTCTTGTTAAAAGTTTCTATTTCCTTTGCTATCCTCTGCCACCGCTGTGGACTCGAGGTAGCGTGCTGCCTTGTCACGCAGAGGGACCGTGTTCGATCCCCGGTCGGGGGAGTTTTTCTAGGTGAGGTTTTTATCGGGGTTTTTCCTTACCTGAAAGACAAATGTCAGAAAACGTTAAGGCCCAAACGGTCCCCGAAATCATATGGCCATGATCACCATCATCATCCTTCACCGGTGTGGAAAGCAACGGGAAGCTACCACACCTACACAATTCCCTAGTAAAGCTGCAAGCATAGCATGAAAATGCTATAATTGCAGTAAAGCACCTGCCCTCGGGCAGAATTACTATAGATGGATCCTCTGCTTTACTTCTTGACCGCAGTTCATGTTACTACTGATAGTACAACCCAAGTATTTGAAGCTCTCCACTTGCTCAATGGCCTCATCTTTAATCCTCATGTATATCTTCCTTGGTCTCCTTTCTATAATCATGGCCTTCGTCTTGTTAATATTTCTCTTCATCTCATAATCCTCACATCTGTCGTTTAGCTCCATCAACAATATATTATGGAGAACATGTTAATGTTGCAGGTGGTCATGGTACCTTCTCCAACCTTGTCAACAATATCGTCCACATCATCATGTACTTCTACTACATGGTGTCAGCCATGGGTCCTCAGTATCAGAAGTACCTCTGGTGGAAAAAACACCTCACACTACTACAACTGGTAAGTCTCAATATTAAATACACTTCAGTACATACAAGATGTTCCGAACATATTCATTAAAACTAATACAGGAGGTAGAAACATTTGAATTATTCCTCTTGAAAGATGGCGTTGGTATGACGTTTATAACTGAATCAGTCATTTCGAAAAGGGATCATCTACAGCTGATCAAATTTTACAGGAGAGGGAAAAAACTGATTCAGTTTGTCCAGGATAAAGCTATGAATCTGAAATTTCTACTGAATAATTTTCATGCCCATTCATGTTCACTTACCGATTTACATGACTTTCTTGATTATGGTTTTCCCAAAAAACTAATTACAATTTTCCGGAGATGATCCCTTTTCGAAATGAACGAAGAAACGTTTACAAAATTAAACACATTTATTTGAAAAAAATATATTATTGCGAAATAACTACATACATGGAATAATACTGTATACATTTTATTACATTTCATCATTTGGAAGTGAGTATAAAAAAAGTACATCCGAAAAATTTCATCATTGAACATCTTCGGCGTTCTCTACTACTTCAGCTGTAGTTGTAGGCCATTTGAATAAATCATCATAAAAATTTCGATGGATATCAGGAATGTACTGATGAAGTTTCTTTACATCATCCATTTTTTTTGTGATTGATTGGTACTTCGCTGATGTAGGCAGGGTGTGTTTTCACATCTGGTATTTGCAGTATTTCTAGGGGCTATGGTTTGAGCAAGTTGAACTCTTGTTCCCCGAAAATGGTGTCAATGAATTTCCGGCCGGTTACGGTTCTAGGCTTGTGACTATTAAACTCAAATTCATAAAATGTATTTATTGCAAAATAATGTTTTTGTTCTTTTGGAACACCTTTACCCATACTCTGTATACGGAGTGCCTTGCATTAAATAAATAATACATAAATAACAATTGTAGCATGGTTTTAATATTGTTTACTCTGATAACACAGAAAGACTGCAAGAGGATAGATATGCAGCTGAAGTCAAGATCACGTTCGTGCGTCAGTCGGTTCGAAAAGGGAACAACTCGGCGAGTTGATCCTTTTTCGAAATGAAAGGTAAAGCCAGATTGTGGTAAAATAATTGTGTATTTGATCATTTTTCACGCGGAATCGATGTAAGGACGTATGCAAACATGGAATAACGAAAAAAGTGAATTTCACAAAAAATCGTAGATGATCCCTTTTCGAAATGACTGATTCAATTCTACTTTCCACAAATGTATGGTACTCTGAAGCAAGCACTCTACTTTACCGACTGCTCCGATGTTGCCAGCTGCTTTGAGTATACGTAATCCCAATTCCGACCACCTGATTGTGGTAATAATGGCCGAGTTCGTGATTATTTAATTTCGACGTAAAGGAAGACAATGAATTTCGCGAGTTAGAAGACCCGCACAATTTAAACTTCGCTATGCGAAACGTATCAAGAAGTAAATTGCTGTCCCCCGTTGTGGTGACATTTTGAAGCAGCAATTCTCTTCATGCCCGATGTTGAAGTAACATTTTGAAGAAGGATTGCTGTCCCAAAAAGAATTACTGGTTCCGGTTAGGTTTAATTTTCTGTACAGCCCGGATTCTCTTCTCAAGGTTGGAAGTTGGTACACTGGATAGGAAAACATTTTAAAATCACTGAAAACTGTTTCTTGTAGAAATAATTTCACATTTATTCACTTTGTAGGTTCCCAGCAGATTAAGTAAATTTAAGTGGTATTATTCTTCACTATCAATTAAAATAAATTATTTTCTTTTCTGTAATCAATTATTCTTGTATTAAATATTACATTTTATCTTGAGAACTCTTCTTGCTTCTATCTTTGTGGAAAGTTGTATGCAGAATGACTAGTGTAATTCTTTTATAATTCTAAAGAACATTATTACATCACATGATGGTAATTTTAAATTCTATTGGTTAATAGTTCTTTAAATATGTTTGATTTGTTAAATCAAAAAGTTAATTGTTTTAACATTCAATCAGAATTTTGTATACTTTTATTTAAAATTATGAAGTTAAGCAGGTGTTCTTATTACAGTTATAACAGAAAGCTTTATAATTCTGACAACAATGACTTAAAACAATTTTAAAAGCATTATTTAGAAAGACTTATGTAGTAAAATTTCTTTGTTACTGAGACATTTTTATTCAACAATGAACAACAATGAATTATTTAGATGTTTTTCTTTATTTAAGTTATATTTAAATATTAAAAGAATTTTAAAATACAAAATTATTAACTTTAACTTTTATATTTATTATGATATTAAAATCCTGCTATACGTAACAATATAGTCTCTGACGTCAACTTGTAATTTTAGGGACGATTTACACAGAAGTTAGTTTAACATGTAGCATCACAGGAATTGCTCCAATGCACGACCATTGGCCTGTATGCACTCAGTACATCGTCTGACCACTGAATGTCATTTTCGTTCGAAGATTCCTGACATGTCCGCAATGGTCCCAGCAGCAACGAGGTTTTATTCTGTTTCCACAACGGTTTCATACACCAGCTGCTTCATATGCCCCCAGAGGAAGATGTTCAGACACGTGAGGTCAGGTCACAGGGCCACCTCGGCCGACACAACAGCTTACTTCAACGCCACCACAAGTTGGCTTCTGAGACCACATGTCCCATTCCTTCAATAGTGTAGCTCAACAACACCCAGTACACATTTTCTTCCACGTCCGATGAGCTGTGGCAGTAACGCTATCTGCTTTTATTATATCTGGTTTCCCACAAAGATCATGCAATTCACTGTCATGTAAAGGCTATTAGCCCTTAAAGTGAAAAAGTAGTTCCCTTCATTAAATTGAAAATATGTCCTTTGAATATACTTGTTATTCTTCGTTAACGAAAATAATAATATTAAAAACATATAAAATATTCTAAAATATACCTAATCAATAATCACAACTTAAAATAGTTATTACATGTGGATGATGAATTTGAGTCACGCTTCAATCGATTCTGATGCAACAAAATGACTGAAAGTATCGAGTCTGCTGTTGCTGTGTCGCCATCTAAATTTTTAAAACACAAGTCTGTCAAACCTTCGACAAGTGGTAAAAAAAATATTTTAAATGTATTTCACAAGTTCAGTGGAAAATCTCACCAGCTTTCTTGTAATCTACTCCATTCACATATCTTATATACTTCACACGTGCTCCCTATCAATGTGACAGTAATTGAGGCGCGAATGGCGGAAGGATACAAATGGCGTTTATGTTAGGATCACTCTAAAAGCGGATGAGGTATAGTCTTCCACATTCACGAATGTATCTCTTTGGTCCAACATTTTTGCCAAACGATTTATTCTCAAATACTCGTAATCTTTTCTCATCTTAAAATAATATGAATGTGAATTTTTTAAATATCTTGGGTCAATAATTACAAGTTTAGGTACCTGTGAGAGAGATGTACAGACTAAAATTGCAATGGCAAAAAATGCAACTAAGACATTACATGGAGTAATTTGGAACAAAAATTTACAAAGGAAACTAAAATGAAAATTTATAAGAGCATAATACAGAATATTTTGTCATATGGAAGTGAAACTTGGTCTTTGACGGAAGTACAAAAAATAAAATTAGAACAGTTGAATTTGATTATTTTAGAACAAGTCTCCAAAAACAAGACAGGATAAAATAAGAAATGAATTCCTTTGGAGAGAAATGAATGTCACCACATCGGATTGAAAATCGAACGCTTAAATGGTATGGCCATGTACAAAGAATGGAAAATGAAAGATGGCCAAATATATATATATATATATATATATATATACCAATGGTAGCCCCCTGGAAGAAATAAACGTGGCAGACCAAGATGGAAATATAAAACCTACGTAAGAACTATAATGGATGATAGGAATTTGGAAGAGGGAGATTGGAATGATAGAGTTAAATGGAAACTGAAGACGGCAAACCTATAAGTGGGGGAAAGCCGAAGAAGAAGAAAATAAAAGATGTTTCGAATTGATATAACTGGAAGAACATAGATTTTATATATTTTAAGTTTAACGGTTTTTGAGAGGAGATGGGAGGACAAGAGTTCCTATAACGCTAATAGCATGAATTTTTAAAAAGTAGTAGCTTTTAAAGAAAAAAAACAATGATTTATGTTTGAACATAAACTCGTAAGTGCAGAACAAATATTTGTTTGAATGCGATTTTGAAACGGTTAAGAGTAAACAAAGTAAGGATTGCAATAGCCTAGAGTTAATGTCAAGAGGCGATGCCCCGCTTCATGCTGCAGTTTACATGTGTTTTCAAGTTGATCTTATTAGAAAGTTTGTACACATTACTACATACCAACGTGTTGTAAACCCTGCCACTGTATAAATGGGGCTCACATACTTGGATTTTAACTTCTTTTTTATTTATAACAGTACCTGACCGACAAAGTTTTAGGAACGATAGTTCATACATAACTCTGCATCTAACATCTCACTATTCCTAATTGTTCAAGCTGCCCGAGTAAGGACTGTTGATCAGTTGGGCTCAGACGTTGAAACACACATAAAATACATTTAAAAAGTCCTGAAAATATCCTAAGAAATACCTTCTTCTTCTACTTTTCAGCTTTCCCCACTTATAGGTTTGCCGTCGTCGGTTTCCATTTATCTCTATCATTCCAATCTCCCTCTTCCAAATTCCTATCATACATTATAATTCTGACGAAGGTTTTCCATTTTCATCTTGGTCTGCCACGTTTATTTCTTCCAGGGGGTGACCATTGGTATACATTTTTTGGTCATCTTTAATTTTCCATTCTTTGTACATGGCCATACCATTTAAGAGTTTGATTTTGAATCCTCTTAACAACAGATGTGGTGACATTTATTTCTCTCCAAAGAAATTCATTTATTATTTTATCCTGTAGTAGACATAACAGACTGTAGCTAACAGGATGGGACGAAAGGCGAGTTCTCAGCGCCTTAAAACTGAGACCTGTCAGCTAAGGAAGCAAACAATAAAAAAAAAACCCAGGTCCTCCATGTCTGAGGGTTAGGCGTCAGGCTGGCAACCTGTATTATGCTGCGCCTTGTTTTTAGACAAAAAAATCTCAACTTCAACCCTATTAATGAGTGTTTTGATGTAAGAAACCCGTAACTTCGGGTGATTTATTGTAGACTAATGTTGGTCGCGGTAGACTAGTGGTTATGCTCCTTGCCTCTGTTCCCGAGGGTCGCGGGTTCTAACCCGGATGGGTTTTTTTTAGGATGGAAAAATCCAAGGAGCAAGTCCTCCAGGAGAAACTTTAAGCCGTGGGTCCCAAGTCCGAAGATTTTTAGGCTCGTAAAGGTCCTAAAGACTGAATGAAAAAGCCTCTAAGCAAAATTTACCAAATTTTCCCGTCCTAGTACTACCTTGGTTTCCTAGATGTCAGTATGAGGCGGAAAGCTCCACGTACCACTCATATGGCATCTCTACGAAAAACAAGTGTAACTAAATTAGTATGGTTCAAATTCTTCCCTGTAGGGGGAGAGCGCCTAAATCTCTGTTAAGGGAGACATGAGCTTACAAGATACATGAATGTGACTATTTTTTCTAATCTGGTTGAACGGTAGGAAGGCCTCGACTGTGTCAGGGAAAATAAACCTATTATTATATTGACTTTCACGGCCGGAGTTACTATCAAGATCTTGAAGAAAATTTCCGGGCTGTTGGCCGTGGTCTAGAGGCTTCAAGTTCCCCGACGTTTTGTCAGAGACTGCGTCCGGCATCCTCAAGGGTTGTCCTGAGACTCTGTCTCAACCCTTCTGGCGAAACGTCGGGGAACTTCTAGCCTCTAGACCTCGGCCAACAGCCCGGAAATCTTCAAGATCTTCATAAAGCTATTATTAGTTATTACTCCGTATTATTATTATTATTATTATTATTATTATTATTATTATTATTCAACAATAGCCAGAGAGTTAAACATCGTACCTATATCTGAATACCTTCAAGAATATATAAACAATTGGCTAGCCCATATTCAGCGCATGGATCGTCACAGAATACCAAAACAAATTCTTCACTACATTCCTCGAGGCAGAAGATCTGTGGGTCGACCTTTTCGGAGATGGCGGGAGACCGTAACGGGCCACAATACTTGAAAGGACGATGATGATGATGATTATTATTATTATTATTATTATTATTATTATTATTATTATTATTATTATTATTATTATTATTGAGTCATGAATGTCTACAAAAGTGGGACCCTTATCTCCATACTACTCGAAGGGCCTCCTAAGGCCTATTATGGGATCACTAAATTTCTATAATTTTATAAAGTTGAAGTCATATATATATTGCTCTAAAATAAAATATTCTCGTTAAATATGTTTTCTTGTTATTACAGAAGCCTTAATTGGCACTGCAAACTATGTCCCGCTACCTCTTATGATAGAGAGTTTACATAAGGAGAGAAAACTAATGTTTGCACTGAATGGTGAAGATAGTATCGAGTTAGAGGTATCGAGTTTAAAACCCAGTTCAGGCGTTAATTTTTACTTTCATGTATGCATTATATATATATATATATATATATATATATAGTCCTTGTTGCAGAATGTTAATATATTTTTTTTTTATTGCAGTTGCAGTTTTTCTTGGTGTTCATCCATTCTGCTCAAGCGCTCATATTCGACTGTGGGTACCCCAAGCTCGTCGCAGGACTGCTTTTGTTCCACTCGCTCATTTTCTTCGCTCTCTTTTTCGATTTCTACCAGAGAACATATTGGAAGCAACGTAAACTCGAACAAAAACTTCAGTAGAAGTTAAGTGTGTGAGTATTTTCAAGCTGAAATCTCTATCAACAAGTTATCGTAAGTAACGCCACGAGTCATTTCCAAATTATCGATAAATTCACGACTCACGAAGTGAGGAGTGAATTTATCTAGAGAATTTGGAAATCAAGAGTGGCATTTGTTAGGACTATTTAACGAATCAAATTAAGCTGTTTACTCACAAACCATTATTTAACTATAGTTATTTTAAAATATTTATATATTTAATGTAAAATTTATAAGAAAGGAGATAAAACTGATTGCAACAACTACAGGGGCATCTCATTACTTTCAACTTCGTACAAAATTCTAACAAATATATTAGTCAGCAGACTTACTCCCTATATTGATGACATTCTAGGAGATCATCAATGTGCATTTAGAAGAAACAGGTCTACAACAGATCAGATTTTTAGTATAAGACAGATTTTAGAGAAGAAATGGGAATATAATGGTACTGTACATCAACTATACGTAGACTTCCAAAAAGCGTATGATTCAATTAAGAGGGAGAAGTTATATAGTATCCTGCTGGAGTTCGGAATTCCCAAAAAGTAGTTAGACTTATACGAATGTGTCTAAATGGCTCAACGAGTAGGGTGCGTGTAGGCAAACAGTTTTCAGACACTTTTGAAATCCAGAATGGGTTGAAGCAAGGAGATGCACTATCTCCTCTACTATTTAATTTTGTACTAGAGCATGCCATTAAATCTTTAGAGAATGAGGAAGGCTTACAACTGAATGGTATTAATAAGCTGTTAGTTTATGCTGATGATGTAGTACTACTGGCCGATAGCGAGGAGATACTAAAGGCCAACACGCACACACTATTGAGTAACACTAAGAAATTAGGACTGGAAGTAAATATCAGTAAAACTAAATATATGGTCTCACGTAGAAATACATTATATAATGGAAATGGACAGCTAATGACAAATGAGGGAAATTTTGAGGAATTGGCTGAATTCAATACCTAGGAACAATAATCACAAATAGGAATGAGATGCACAAAGAAATTAAACATAGGCTCAATTCTGGAAATGCATGCTATTATGCATTGCAGATACTTTTGATGTCCAACTCCTTTCAAAAAATGTTAAGCTGAAAATATATAAAACTATTATTCTACCATTATATTATATGGGTGCGAAACATGGACTCTTACTTTAAGGGAGGAAAGGAGATTACGAGTATTTGAGAATAAAGTTCTTAGGAAAATTTTGGACCAAAGAGAGATGAACAGACAGGTGAATGGAGAAGACTACATAACAATGAACTACATGGTCTTTATAGGAAGCCAGATATAATAAGAACAGTTAAGTCCCGTAGACTGCGATGGGCAGGACATGTTGCGCGTATGGGGAATGAAAGACGTGCATGGAAACTTCTTGTAGGAAAGCCAGAAGGAAAACGCCCAGTTGGTAGACCAAGAATGAGGTGGGAGAACAACATTAACAATGATTTGAGGGAAGTAGATTATACAGGGAATGATTGGAAAGCATTAGCTCAGGATAGGGATGTATGGAGAGCTTATGTCCGTGCGGCCATGAACCTACGGGTTCGATAGTGCCAGTGAGTAAGTAAGTAAGTAAGTAAGTAATGTAAACGGCGATGTTTGAAAACAAATGAGAAAAGATAGGTACGCTTCATCTGCTTCTTTTGTTTATCACTGCAACAGATCATACTATTTTTTGCCAAAGGAACGCAATATTGTAAGAATGGTCTCTAGTGGAGAAAAAATGAAACACATCAAACTGTATATTAATTCATTTCTGATGTCGTATGATGTAAATATGGCAATTATATTTTTTCTGGATTGTTACCTGGGAAAAAATACATTTAAAAAAGTGCAAACAGTGGTTTCTTTTTTTGGTGGTATAATTAATTGCTACAAATGTTGACATGTATACACTATATATACAATCTGGTAACCGTATTTCTCACAGGCTCAGTCACTGCAAAATAACGGTCAGACCTGTTCAGAATATTAAAAAGGAGGAGCTTTGTTTAATATGGTAATAATAACACTGATAAATATTTCGTGAAACACGACTCTGATTGGTTGTAAAACAGAAATAATTGAAACGTGATTGGTCATTGACTCCCATTTGGGGCATGAGTTAAATAGTCTACACAAATTTATTGAGTGCCTCTATTAGTTGTGTACTAAGAGCATGCAATCACAACTTTAGAGGATAAAAATGGCTTACAATGGTATTATATTTTGGTATATGCTGATAAATAAATGTCCTCAACTCGTATCCAATTCAGGATCGGGTGTTGAGATGAGCTCCTATATATAGACGTCTGGGTGCCGGTCGACCACGCCTAATGCACTACCACAGGAACAGATGAATGAAATGGGTGGGATGAGTGTGGGAAATGGTGGCAGAAACAGAGGACGAACTACAAAGAATGATATATAAACTAAATAAAATATAAAAAAAATACAACATGGAAATGTCCTCACAAAAATAAAAAACAATGAATGGCCTACAAGGGCGCTCATCCAGTTCGGACAAAGATAATATTAGAAAATAAACCAATAGAACAAGTGGTAAGATATAACTTCCCAGGTTGCGAAATATCATACACAGCGGAAACAGATAGTTACTTACTTACTTACTCACTGGCACTATTGAACCCGTAGGTTCATGGCCGCGCGGACATAAGCTCTCCATAAATCCCTATCCTGAGCTAATGCTTTCCAATCATTCCCTGTATAATCTACTTCCCTCAAATCATAGTTAATGTTATTCTCCCACCTCATTCTTGGTCTACCAACTGGGCGTTTTCCCTCTGGCTTTCCTACAAGAAGCTTCCATGCACGTCTTTCATTCCCCATACGTGCAACATGTCCTGCCCATCGCAGTCTATGAGACTTAACTGTTCTTAAACAGATATAAATAACAAACTAAATAAGTTTAATTATATAACAGGAACACTAAAAAGAACTTTGAAAAATAAAGCCAGGAAAGACTCTATAATGAAATTATACAAGACTATGTCAGTGCCTATTATTACTTATGGATCCGAAACATGGACAATGACAACACAATAATCTACCAGAATACAAACTGCTGAAATGAGATTCCTCAGACCAATATGAAAGAACAGACAAAAACATAACACAGAAATAAGACAACTAAAAGTAGAGGAATTAAACTCAGCAATAGTGAAATACAGAACAAACTGGAAAGAACACTTGGCAAGGATGACTGAGAATAGAATACCAAAAGCAGCATACAGCTATTCACCACGAGGAAGAAGAAGTTTGGGAAGACCAAAGAAAAGATGGAAACAGCAGCAATTTGTAGCCAATTTGGAGCCTGATTTCTTTTATGGCCCCACTTTGTGTAGCCTGCTGTTCGGCGCATAAATCGCATCTCATTTGCTGTTATTAGGTATTCATCTCTTCTTCGTATTGTCAATGCTTCATTACCATATCTTAATACTGGTCTTGCGAGAACCTTATAAAGCCGTAATCTTGTGTTCTTCTGTACTAAAGATTGTTTCATTATACTGTTAATTATCCCCGTTGTGTTTGTGAAATTTGTGATTTTCTTTGATATATCAGCTTCATCTTGAAATGTTAAATTATAACCCAAATAATTAAACCCTCAGATTTTTTAAAATATTTTCTAAAAAATGCTCCTTAAGATGCATTTTTAAATATTCTCTCATGAAATTTGAGATTCCTTCTGGATTTCTTCGTGCTGAGACTTGCAAGTACAGTTGAGGTTCCTTAGGACGGGTTACTGTCCCCAGTGGTAGGGCTACTACTGGACAGACGTTAGGATACCTCAGTACCCGATGGAACGGTGACTCGGTCCTCAGAGCCTGGGTTGTACCACGAGAAGGTGAGGATGAGAATTGGATAGGAGAGGTTATACACACGTCACTAAAATTGTACTGGACAATAAAATTTTGGAGCAGGTGAATAATTTTACATATTTAGGATGCAGTATCTCATATGAAGAAGGAAAGGATGTAAATGCAAAAATATCAATTTTTTAAGGATTTTAGGGTTAATAAATTCTATCCGCCATTGCCGGTCCCAAGCCCGGATGAGAAAGGAGGAGGGGGAGGAGTAACACCTCGTAAAAAAAACCTTGGTTCAGCTGGCCCGGCTGATAGCACCATGTGAGGGCCCCTTGGCAGGGAACGGTGAAGACCTCAACGGCAATGAAGGCGGAGAGGGATACCCTTAATACGGCAGATTTGGCGGAAGAGGCACCCTGCCCTCACTCAGGGGAAGAGAGAGGAACCGCTGCCTTGCGGAGAAGGAGAAACTTCAAAGGCTAAGGGAGCATCCCCTACAGAAAAGCATGCCTGTCCAAGAGGCATTGAGGTGGCAACCCCACCACTAGACTTACCCAACTATAGGCTGGTAACCTATAATGGGGAAGACTTTAAATACTCAAAGACTACAGGAAATAAGCAGGCGGATAATAAAACTATGACGACAGGCAAAGAACAAAGGATTTATGATTACTGGAATTTGGCAACCTGGAACGTAAGAGGACTTAATAAAAAAGATGAAGAATTGATAGAGGAATTGAAGAAAAGACAACAGAACGGGCATCATCACCCAATACTGCATTCGGAAGAAGAAGAAGAAGATAAATTCTATCATCAAGCCACAGTTAGTCCAAAAACATTCAAGACTAAAAGTGTATAAAACACTGGCTCTTCCAACTCTTTTGTATGGTAGCGAAGTATGGACGTTGAAACAGAAGGATATACAGAGACTTAGATCTGCTGAAATGAGATACCTTCGGAGGACTGCAGGATACACACTACTAGATCACAAAATGAAGACATCTTACAAGAATTACACATGGAACCTTTAGAAAACAAAATTTCTGATTATAAGTCAAGATGGATGCAACATGTTCATCGAATGGAAGATCACAGGATACCCAAACAAATGTTAAGATATCAACCTGTAACAAGAAGAAGACCAGGACGTCCACTCAAAATACTTCTGGATGGTGTTTCTCTTCATGCCTAAATAGGTCAACAAATGGCCTAAATGATGGAAGAATACTGCTTATTTTTCATTTTTTGATTTTATTGTCCACTCTCATGTATTTACATCTGCATTTAAAAGAACGCATGTGTCTTAGACTAGTAACTGCATAGCAAATTTCGATTAGCATACATTGGGGAGTTGAACCACAAAATTGTATTATGATGGCATAAAAATTGCATCGTAAGGAGCATTTTAAGTTTTGGAAAATGTCAAAAAAATTAATAAAACTGAAAAAAAAATATTGAAGTTTAAGTAATAATGCTGGCCACACGTGCAAGGGTATTTAAACTCTTACGTCACGGACTGAATTTTGCTCCGACAATAAAAAAAAATACATGAAAATGATCCTAAAGAATCAGAGTTATTAAAAACCAAATAAACAACAAATGCATTTTTTGCCAATTTTTTTTCAAAACTTTCACCATTCGGTGGCCTTGATTAAACAACGCATCTCTGGAAGAAATTTCAAGGTAGGTTCCATATGCTTACATATGACTGTTCAATATTTGTGTTCATGTTTGCCCCCCCCCCCCGTACCACGTACCTCATCCAGTACTTGCATTCTCTTTATCTGCGGGCTGTACATAACATAGCAGAGTAGATCTTTCATCGCATTCATCCCTTGAAGTAGAAATGGGTGGTTCAACGTACACTTAGCGACAAAAAGAATGAGCCGCTTCAAAAAGTAGAGTTCTTGTCATGACCCACTGCGCATGCTCGAAAAGCCAAAGCTGAGGTTCACGAGATATCGCACTGTTAAATGTTTTAAATGCGCTATATTTGGTTTTAATCGTCTTAAATAGTTAAAGAACAGTGAAGGAGACGTGTTTCTAGATATTTACGAGTGTTGGACAAATGCAATATTACTCAAATTGCGACATTTTAAATAAAGTTTAACTCTCGTTCATAGTGTAAAAGTAAACACGGCAACTAGTATCACACGTTCGAGTAGCGTAGATCGTTAAACTACTTACAACAAGATGAAGTGTATGTGAAAGCCAGGGTTCAAATACTCCGACAATTTTTTTTTATTCATTTGTATTTTCACAAAATACATCCTATAATATTTAATTCCTGCCACATAGTCTACGCTCACTTCACTATCTTAAGTAATATTCCTGCCTCTGTAACACTATTTAGCTACCGGTATAAAATTTTGTGCGTGCAGTACCACGTTTTAATAATAATGCTATAAATTTATGTAATATAATATAATATAGCTTCATATATTTGATTTATTACGTATTAGTGAGGAAAGAGTTTCAACCTTCAATTAAAATATTTAGTTTATATATGTCAAGTCCATCATAATAATAGCTCATAGATGATGGACAATAATAAATTATTATTTTTATTATTATTATTATTATTATTATTATTAACCGCCATGTATAAAAAATAATAATAATAATAATAATAATAATAATAATAATAATAATAATAATCCATCCATAGTAATTCTGCCCGAAGGCAGGTCCTTCACTGCGATCCTAGCATTTTCATGCTATGCTTGCAGCTTTACTAGGGAATTGTGTACGTGTGGTAGCTTCCCGTTGCTTTCCACATCGGTGAAGGATGATGGGGGTGATGATGATGATAATGATAAGGATATGATGATGATGGGCATATGATTTCGGGGACCGTTTGAGCCTTAAAATTTCCCTGAGATTTGTCTTACAGGCGAAAACCCCGATAAAAACCTCACCCAGAAAAACTGCCCCAACCGGGGATCGAACCCGGGCCCTCTGCGTGACAAGGCAGCACGCTACCTCGAGACCACAGCGGTGGGCTATAATAATAATAATAATAATAATAATAATAATAATAATAATAATAATAATAATAATAATAATAATAATACTAATAATAATAATAATAAAGGGTTGTATCAATTGATGTGAAGAATGTAATTACCTGGGGATCAAAATTAACTCAAAATGTCCCCAAGGAAATGACATAAAATATAGAATTCAAAAAACGCAGATCGACAATAATAATGTTAAACGGAGTTTTATGGGATAAGAACATAAGAGTAGATACCAAATTAGAAATTTATAAATCCATAATTCGAAGCACGCTAACATTCGGTGCAAAAACTTGGCATCTGAATAAAAATTTGAGTTTAAAGCTTATTTCTACCGAAATGGATTCTTACAGACGCTCAACTAGACATTCTAAATTGGAAAAACATCAGAAATACAATCATCACACAACAAATGTAAGTCCAAAATGCAATATTACATTTTGTGAGATACAGACAACTAGAATGGTATTGTCATATACGTAGGATGCCAGAGAAAACATTACCCAGACAACTTTTGGAATGGATTCCACCTGAAAAAAAGGAAAGAGAGGTGGACCAGATTTAAATGGATGGATGATGTAAGAAGAGAGATGAGATATGAGGGAGCTATGTCTGGAAGAACTGGAATGAGAAGACAGAGAAGAATGGAGAAAGAAGATAAAAATTTAAAAAGTTTTGGGCATAGGAAGATGTTTTATTATACTGTAAACCTGTTTATAAATAAGTAAATAATAATATTAATAATAAAAATATTAATACTTCAAAATAGTTAGTACGTTTTTTCTTTAAGAATGAATATACAGAATAAAATAGAAAGCATTTCAACAATTAAAAAAATTAACCTCACCGGGGATCGAACCTGCGACCTCTTGAATACGAATCAAGCCACTAAGGACTGAGCTACGCTCTCGACGCCTTATTGCGTTTAGAAAGAATACTCTTGAAGGGAAGAAGGAAAACGTATTCTAGCACTATTGTGCAATTAGTTTACTCATGTGAATCGCGCGTTAGAACTTTAAATATTCGAAATCAAGGGTCGGCCCATTACTTTTGTCGCTATATGTACATCAAAAATAAGATTGCCTTGTTAAGATTTTTTTAATGCCTCAGTTTGTCCTTTTGGACATTTCTGGTGTTATCTCCTGGCATAGGCGTAATTGTAATCCACTTCTGAGGTTGGGGCGCCTGGAAGGCGGGGTTACGTTCCCCGATGATATGATGGGTGATGATAATGGTGCGCCAGGAGAGTCCCTAATCCTAAGCTTAATCTAAGATGAATATGAATGATGATGATTGCGACAAGTAAAAGGATGTACAAGACTTGATAGAATAAGAAATGAGGATATAAGAGAAGAATTGAAAGTACAGCCTTTATTGGATAAAGTCACGAATTACAGACAGAAATGGATTGATCATATGGATGGAATGAGTAAGGAGAGATATCCATTGTTAGCAAGAAATTATCAAGCAAGAGGAAGACGTGATCTTGGAAGACCTAGAAGACGTTGGGCTGATGCATTATGAAGTCGGAACGGGAAATTGCCTAATCCCTGGAGTGATGATGATGATGATGATGATGGTGGTGAGTGCAATGGCCAGATGATGTTCGGGGACCGTTTGGGCCTGAAAGTTCCTGACATTTGTCTTACAGGTGAAGAAAAACCCAGATAAAAACCTCACCCAGAAAACTGTACCGACCGGGGATCGAACCCAGGCCCGCTGCCTCGAGACCACAACGGTGGATCCTTGTTAGGATCTTAAAGTCCTGAAAAAAATCTAATCTAATCTAATGAGATGCATGTTGGAAAAATGGCACTTTTCGCTGATTAAGATCATTTGAAAGGTTTTTAATATGTGAGAGCGTATAAACTTTCACTTTAGCACAGAGAATATTGTTAACGAACTGGTTTTATTCTCATTACATGAGCTGCCACACCTTAATAAAGCTATTCCACTCTTTCTATATTCAGAAAAAAATGTTACGATCACATCTGCTGGTGTTGGAAACGGGTAGACAATTGCACAAGAACTTGCAACATACACACTTCATATTTTTTCTGACTATTTAACTCATGCCCCAAATGGGACTCAATGGCCAATCACGTTTCAATGATTTCTGTTTTACAACCAATCACAGTCGTGTTTCACGAAATATGTATCAGTGTTATAATTACCATATTAAAGAAAGCACCTCCTTTTTAATATTCTGAACAGGTCTGACCATTATTTTGCAGTGACTGAGCCTGTGAGAAATACGGCTACCAGATTGTATATATAGTGCATGAATGTCTACACATGCCGCATGCGGGAGTTAATATAAAAACATTTGTAGTAATTGATTATACCACCAAAAAAAGAAACCACTGTTTGCACTTTCTTAAATGTATTTTTCCCAGGTAACAATCCAGAAAAATATAATTGTCATATTTACATCATACGACATCAGAAATGAATTAATATACAGTTTGATGTGTTTCGTTTTTTCTCCACTAGAGAGCATTCTTACAATATTGCGTTCCTTTGGCAAAAAAGTAATATGATCTGGTTGCAGTGATAAACAAAAGAAGCAGATGAAGCGTACCTATCGCTTCTCATTTGTTTTCAAACATCGCCGTTTACATTAAATATATAAATATTTTAAAATAACTATAGTTAAATAATGATTTGTGAGTAAACAGCTTAATTTTATTCGTTAAATAGTCCTAACAAATGCCACTCTTGATTTCCAGATTCTCTAGATAAATTCACTCCTTACTTCGTGAGTCGTGAATTTATCGATAATTTGGAAATCACTCGTGGCATTACTTATGATAATCTTGATCAAATACATTTAAAATAATGGTTAAAGCTATGTATATAAATAAAAAAAAGCGTGTCGTGAGAGAACTTTGAAAACTAAACGAATTCTTTACCAAATTTAATATATGATCATATGATGTTGGTTTAAATATATATATATATTATTTTTAATGCCCCAGGTTTGTCTTTCCACATTCCTGGTTTTTCTCCTGGCATGGCGTACTTATAACCCACTTTTGAGGTTGGGGCGCCTGGAAGGCGGGGTTACGTTGCCCCGATGATATGATTGGTGATGATGATGATAATGGTGCGCCAGGAGAGTCCCTAATCCTAAGCTTAACCTAAGATGAATATGAATGATGATGATTGCGATGGCCATATGATTTCGGGGACCGTTTGGACCTTAAAGTTTTCCTGACATTTGTCTTACAGGTGAAGAAAAACCCCGATAAAAACCTCACCCAGAAAAACTGTCCCGACCGTGGATCGAACCCGGGCCCGCTGCGTGACAAGGCAGCACGCTACCTCGAGACCACAGCGGTGGACTGGTTTAAACAGCCTACAGGACTATTCAGATTGAAGGAACAGACTTCAAACATTCATTTCTTCCAAACTACGGGTAGAATAATAAATATGGCTATACGTTTGACCGCGTTGTGTGATGAAAATATTACCATTACATGAAATATAAAATTACCGTTGGAAAGGCAATTATTCAAATTATAGAAATGGAATAAAACAAAACAGTGTAGAACTTACGTCATTAGTCAAAATGGCGTTGATTATGCAACAGCAGATTACAATTGCTGCATGGGCAATAACGTATGCTAATGATCGTGAGGCCGCAAGACGGGCAAGACGTGAGTTTAACGTAGCATTGCAGCCGTCGACTGTGGGGAAGTGGAGAAAACGACTGCTGGAAACGGGAAGGATGCAGAATATCAAACCTCCTGGAAGGCCTCGCATTAGCACGGATGCAGAAACAACGAAGAGAATTGTGGAGGCGTTCGACGCTAGCTCACAAAAATCAACCCGCCAAGCTGCACGTGAGCAGTGATTTGTTTTGTTTTGTTCTATTGTTGTAATTTGAAGGATTCCCTTTCCAATGATAACATCATATTACTTTAATGATATTATTTTCGTCACAAAATGCGATCAAACGTATAGCCATATTTCTGAATCACTCTGTATAAAAAATAGAAATATAAGTCCAGGGTCCCTAGAAAGAGAAAAGTTTGAAGTTACGATCGCGGCCACATTGGCGCTGTTGCTTGAATTTGCGATCACAGTTGCATTGACGCTGTTGGATTGGAAGAGGAGGAGCAGAAGATCAACTTCATTACCGGTGGTCACCAGACCTAACCCCGTGTGATTTTTATCTGTGGGGTTACGTAAAAGACCGTGTTTTTATCCCCCATATGCCTGACACTCTTGAAAATCTGCGACATCGAATTGTTGAAGCTGTGAATTCGATAACTAAAGAGCAGCTGATTTCTGTTTAGTAAGAAATGAGCCACCGTTTTGGTATTTGTCATGTAACACATGGTGCTCATATTGAATGCATAAAATAGTGAAATTTTAACTTCTGTACTTCCAGGAACGTTAGAATTGTTTATATTTTTTGTAGTTTGAAGAAATAAATGTTTGAAATAAATGTTTCCAATATACCCCAACTGGACATAGGGACCAAGGAAGACCAAAATATCGGTGGAAAGATCAAGACCATCTTCGCTAGGTTTACCGTACAGGCCACATGGCCTAAAACGAATTTGTTCATGATGATGAAATGTTTTAAGTCTGTTCCTTCTTTCTGAATAGCACTATATATATATGTTTCGAAACTCGCACAAGTTACAATGGTTTTTAGTCATCCTCAAGAAATTTGCCTTCTCCAGTTGTATCGGTCCTTAACATCCTCATCTGTAAGTCCCAGTTCACCCATACTTCTTCTCACATCGTCCATCCAACCTTCCGTATGTTCCTTTCATCTTTTCCTATCTATTCTCCACTCCAAGATCTTCTTAGGGATTCTATCAGATGCCATCCTCTTGAGATGTCCGTACCACCTTAATCGTCTCTCTTCAATTGCCTTTATTACATTTCTTTCATGTCCACTGCTGTGGTCTCGGGGTAGCGTGCTGCCTTGTCACGCAGCGGGCCCGGGTTCGATCCCCGGTCGGGACAGTTTTTCTGGGTGAGGTTTTTATCGTGGTTTTCCCTCACCTGTAAGACAAATGTCAGGAGAACTTTAAGGCCCAAACGGTCCCCGAAATCATATGGCCATCGCAATCATCATCATTCATATTCATCTTAGGTTAAGTTTAGGATTAGGGACTCTCCTGGCGCACCATTATCATCATCATCACCCATCATATCATCGCGGCAACGTAACCTCGCCTTCTAGAAGTGGGTTACAAGTACGCCAGGAGAGAAACCAGGAATGTCGAAAGACAAACCTGGGGCATTTAAAAAAAAAATTCTTTCAACTTTTATATATATTTTTTTTTTTAATCTGGACTTGCGCGATGATCTCCAGTAATCAATCTTTGTTGCTAATAACTTGTTGGTTGGAACATTTTTGTCTGTCTCTGATCCATATAACATCATACTTTCTACAATGGCCTTATAAATAAATGTCATTGTTCTGTAAAAGATGTTTTACTCCATAACACTGAGTTTAACTGCCAATTACTCCCCGTCCGTCTATTTCTTTTTTTTTTTTTTCTAATTGTGATGTATATTTGGTCTCGAGGTAGCGTGCTGCCTTGTCACGCAGCGGGCCCAGTTTTTCTGGGCGAGGTTTTTTCTCACCTGTAAGACAAATGTCAGGAGAACTTTAAGGCCCAAACGGTCCCCGAAATCATGTGGCCATCATCATCATCATCATCATCCTTCGCCGGTGTGGAAAGCAACGAAAAGCTACCACACCTACAATTCCCTAGTAAAGCTGCAAGAATAGCATGAAAATGCTTTGATTGCAGTGAAGGACCTGCCCTCGTGCAGAATTACTATGGATATATATATATATATATATATATATATATATATATGAAGGGCTTAGGGCAATAACATGATAAGCCACATATTGTGCTTTCTGAGATGTAAGGATTTTAATGTTTAAAAATTTATAAATACTAATTGTGCAGTATTATTGTTAACACAATCCAAAACAAACAACAAAATACAAAGCTAAAGGCACCCGAGATGTGGGCAGACCTAGAAAGAGATGGGCTGAAGTCGGAACGGGTCAACAAACCTAATCCATAAATGCAGATGCATTGTGTGTCTATATGTTTTAACTAACAAATGATTTTATGGATATTTCAACATATTTATTTGCTATCATTGTAATAAATGACATTTCTTAACAGAATGTGGCTTATCATGTTACTGCCTTAAGCCCTTCATATATATAGTCGTATAGTTGTTATGTTCCTTGCCTGTAGTCCTGAGGGTCGCGGGTTCAAAACCGGCCGGGGTTGATGGATTTTCAGGATGGTAAAATCCGGTTTTAGCGCAAGACAATTTTGATATGGAATTCATGATAAAAAGGTTGAAAAGCACATATGAATCATGGGGTCTCACAGTAAATTTACAAAAAACAGAATATCTGGCAATAAATAGCAATGAAAGAGAAAACTTAGTATTGGAAGATGGAATCCAAATAAAGCAAGTGAAACAAACTAAATATTTGGGAATGATTATGGATAACATCGAAGGTATAGGCAAAGAGAACATAAAACATAGAATTGAATTGAGTAGCAAAATAATATCATCATTAAATTCCATATGGTGGGATAAGCATATTTGGAAAGACACAAAAAAATATATTGGTAAAACATTGGTGGAATCTGTTGCAATGTACGGAAGTGAGGTATGGACAATCAATAAGTACTACAAGAATAGACTAATAGCTCTAGAAATGGATTATTTACGAAGAAGTGCCAGAAAGTCTAAATTAGAACGTGTCACAAATAAGGAAATTAGAAACAAAATGGAAGCAGAAGAAAGCATAATTGAAAGAATTGAGGAAAAGGAATTAAAGTGGTTAGGACATGTTTTAAGAATGGAAGATGAGCGATGGCCGAAGCAACTATATGAATGGCATCCTAACAGAAATAAGAAAAGAGGAAGACCAAGGTTAACATGGAAGGAAAACATGAAGACAGTAATGCAAGCTAGAGGGCTAAGCATCGAAGATGCCCAAGACCGTAGGCTTTGGAGGTTTGGCACGGGAAGACGGGCAGCAGCTGTAAAAACCCGAAGATAGATAGATAGAGTAAAATCCAAGGGACATTAAGCCGTGGGTCCCGAATCTGAAGACTCTCTGACTCGTAAAAGAACCCCAAGTCTGATTAAAAATGACCCTGTGCAAAATTTAACCGACTTTCATCTACCTATCTAATATCTTAGTTTCCTTTGTATAATTTATCTCCATCAAATCATAGGTAATGTTATTATTCCACCTCATTCTTGGCCTACCTACTGGGAGTTGTCCCTCTTGTTTTCCTATAAGGAGTGTCCATGCTTCTCTTTCACTCCCCCATTGGTAACATGTCCTGCCCATCACAGTGACTTTTTAGACATTCCTTTTTCATTTCGTCATGCCCATTTTTAAGGTCCTTTCAACTGAATGATTTTTCTTTTTTCCACACTTTTTGATGATTTTTATAGAATATCTTCTTCTTCTTCTTCTTCGCTGTTTAGGCTTATTTACTGGCCTGTTCCGGCTCCAAATTGCTGCTCTTTCCATCTTTTCCTTGGTCTTCCCAAACTTCTTCTTCCTCGTGGTGAATAGTTGTATGCTGCTTTTGGTATTCTATTCTCAGTCATCCTTGCCAAGTGTTCTTTCCAGTTTGTTCTGTATTTCTCTATTGTTGTGTTTAATTCCTCTACTTTTAGCTGTAGAATATGCTATGCCTAATAATGATGATGTTTTGTTTCAGGATTGTGGAAGTGGGCGCGTGTGTGTGTGTGAACGTGTTCGGGCAGTGGATGTACCTAAGAGACTATTTATGTCGTATACGCTGTCATCCTATATATTATATATATTATGTATATGTGTATTTTTTACTTATTTTTAATATTAACTGTATTATATAAAACATCCATACATAACAATAAATATTTATAAAAACTCAATACAGAAACAACATCTGCGTCATTCCATCGTAACGAGTGTACACAGGAAGAGTAACAAGTGATATCACAGCAGGTAATTTGATTAATTCATTTATGTTTATTTGACAGAGTACTTTCTTCAGGCCACTCTTCTATGGTAACCATTTTCTCTCAAATCTCTTCCGAGCTAAGTTCTAATTGTAATGTAAACAAACCAGATGAATGACTGCGTTTTCATTGGTCAAATAATGGTTTTACCTTTAAGCGTCTACGAAAATGTAGTTCGCTCTCTAACACTCCAAATAAAAATATGTATTATCTAGCACATGTCTATATAAGTTATATGAAAGGACATTCAAATATATAACTGCAATTTTAAAGATAATATAAGCATTTTTAATATATTCTTACGCACGCTACCTCGAGACCACAGCGGTGGACATCATTATAATAAAGGAAGAATATATACATCCTCTACATATGAAAAAAAATTAATTACTACAAATATTTTATTTTTTATTTCTAAAACTATCAACGTTGTTACAAAATCCATGAATAGAATTGTTAGCCATAGTGTATGGGTCATGCAGTTAAAATTTCGTGCTTCTGTCATTAAATTTGTGAATGCTATTTTGATTTGAATATATTGAAATGCAATGAAAATAAAAGTGTGGAAAAGCCAATTTGAAAGTTTGCGTGCAGTTAAATTAGAATGTAGCGCCCTCTTACAGTCATTAGGGAGACTTACAAGCGCCACAGGACACTCAAACTGCACCAACTTATACTTTAAGGTACTTAGTAATTTTTAATACAAAAAAAATGCTAAATTTGACCGAAAATGTCAAAAATTTCACCCGTCACCTCCCTTAAATTAATTAAAATACCCAAATAATAGATCGCTTGCAGAAAATGCATAGCCATATATGGCTCCACAAACATGTATGAACATCTTTTTTATGAAATTGAACATTGTTGAAAAAAAAGGAAGAAGATGAAGGTGCATTATGGACAAACACCAAAATAAGTGCTATAGGAGTAGTATGCTATGCGAAGTACTGAGAGAGGTGGTTCTGTGAAGTTACCGTCCGATTACTATACAACTGTGTAATACGTTCAGGGAGTAACAATCATTTCAGTTCCCATACACGTATTGATGGACTTATAAAAGTCTATTGTTTTATGTTTGTTTCTCTGTGTTTGCTATCATCGACAATAATGCACAATGTTTAGTTACTTTATGTACAATTGTAATAATCTGCTGCATTATGCAATTTTTGCAGCACCTAACTATACCTGGTCCCGTCTTGACGTTGTGTTCCTATTGCTCCCGTCCCTCGTCCAGGCAAGTGTTGTTTACATCGTTTCAATAGTCAAGTCGTCCTGCAATTGAAGGGTTCGATGTAGGATCCACAAGCCCAGCAGATGAGCATCTAATTTCACAATTATATTTTTTCTCTTGACTTCCACCAGTTAATTAAACTAAACCTTTAGGGCATATATATAGTTTTTTTTCCTGGCGCGACAGGCCTAGAAGGCCCTTAGCCTACCAGCCGGCTGCAGGCCTCACGTCCACATGTGTCAATCACAGAGGTAAATGATCATCAGCAGTGTAGGGGTGACATGTGGTCAGTATGACGAGACCCCCAGCGGTTATAGCTGGTTTTCTCAACCTGGAACCGCTACTTATTGTAGCTACCCAAATGTCTCACGATGTTGGGTGGGCACCGGTCCCATACTGGCCGAAATTCCATGAGAAAATGCCTTTCCCCATGGAGACTCGAACCAGTGCAAGTCCCGTAGCTCTGCTTCCTGCCTTAACCACTCGGCTACGGCACGGGACAGGGTATATATATATATATATATAGCATTTTCATGCTATGCTTGCAGCTTTACTAGGGAATTGTAGGTGTGGTAGCTTCCCGTTGCTTTCCACACCGGTGAAGGATGATGATGATGTCCATATGATTTCGTGGACCGTTTGGGCCTTAAAGTTTTCCTGACATTTGTCTTACAGGTGAGGAAAAACCCCGATAAAAACCTCACCCAGAAAAACTGCTCCGGCCGGGGATCAAACGCTTCCCGCTGCGTGACAAGGCAGCACGCTACCTCGAGACCGCAGCGGTGGACTGTGCTTTGGGATAGAAATATAATATACAGAAGGAAGAAAACTATATTTCAAGTTCTGTTACAAAGCATTTTATTATATGGGTCCGAAACCTGGACAGTAAGTAGAAAACAAGCCAACAAGCTGTTAGCAGTACAAATGGATTTTTGGAGGCGATCAACAAGAATTTCAAGAAGGGATAAGGTCAGAAACAGCACAATAAAGGAAATTATGCAATTTGAAAAAAATGGACGGGAGAAGAACAATAGGAAGACCAGCCAAGAGATGGATAGACAGTGAATGCACATCCAATACGTCTTCCTCCGAGGAGTGATTTTGGAAATAAACAGGATGAAAATCCTACAAATTAAGTTTAAGAAGAAGAAGAAGAAAAATTAAAAATAGAAGAAAAACGTACTGGATAACAAAATAATAGAACAAATATCACATTTCCAATATTTTGGATGTGATATAACTTATAGAGAAAATAAAGATATAGAAAATAAAGTAAATAAATTTCAGGCTATTTGTGGAACCATAAAAAGAACCTTAGGTCGGAAAACAAGGAAAGATACGAAACTTAAATTATATAAAACAATGGCTGTTCCTTTGTTGTTGTATGGAAGTGAAAATTGGATAATGAAATCAAGGGATAAAAGCAGGACACAGACTGCGGAAATGCTGTTTTTACGTAATGTGAAAGGATGCACAAGAGTGGATAGAATAAGGAATTAAACTATACGAGAAGAATTAAATATATATAAAATTGAAGATAAAATCAGCGAAAATAATAAGAAATTGACAGAACACTTAATGAGAATGAACAACGAAAGAATACCAAAAAGAACCTTCCTGTATAATCCCAGAGGAACAAGAGATGTTGGTCGACCACGTAGAAGATGGACTCCACTTTTAACTTCGCCGGAACAGGCTGCATAGCCTAAACCTTGTAGTAGAAGAAGAAGAAGAAAAACGTTTGAAATGGTATGGACATCTCATAAGAATGGAAGAAGAGAGAATACCAAAGAAGATCCTTAACAGGAAAGCTAATGGAAGAAGTGGAAGAGGCAGATCTAGAGAACGTTGGATAGATGGAGTGAGGAGAAGTATGGAAGCTAGAGATTTGAGGGAAGAAAAATGTTCTAGACAGGAACCTCTGGCAACAAATCACCTTGGCTTGAAGGAGAAACACTGTATTGTGGGAATATTCCTAATACAAAAAATATTTTACGCTCTTTAAGATTAATTTTTCACAGACTTCGTGCAAATATACGAGTAAATACGAATGAAATACGAAGAGGAGAAATATTTTAGTCAAAAAAATTATGAAATTTAACAGAGTAACAGGAATTATAAATAATATTTTCAAGCCAAGCACAGTACAACAACACACACGAACTAGAATTTACAAAACACTGGCCAGACCCATATTATGTTACGGCAGTGAGGCCTGGACAATTCGCAGTGTAGATGAACAAAGACTAACTGCGGCAGAAATGAAATTTATGAGACGTACTGCATGCTACTCAAGAACAGACCATAAAAGGAATTCTGAGGTTATCAAAGAATTACATACAGAATCAGTCATGGAATATGTACAAAAATATAGAAACAACTGGAAATCTCACGTAAGAAGAATGAACAGAACAAGAATACCACGTCAGATCTTAAATTACTAGCCACCAGGCAAAAAATCTTTGGGCAGACCCTTCAATTGTTGGGTTGAGACCATAACAGACCACTAGGTCTATCAAATGAAAGGAAGAAGAAGAAGAACTATGTCTATGACAATATTGACAACACAGTGCTCACTCGTAAGTCAACTGTCCGCCACTGCACGTTAAAACACAGTCATCGATAGGTAAACAACTCTTTTGTGCTTGTATCCTTCTATTGGCGTGCTGGAGTTAGTTGCGTTCTCTTTATGTATTTGAATCACAACTTCTGCCGACGTTTGCTTTAGAGCAGCGGTTCCCAACCTTTTTCGACTCGCGAACCCCTTCCACAACGATCTGAGTTGGGTGAACCACTGACTTTTAAATATACATACAGTAGACATGCATACAATTTAACTCCAAGCAAAAGGTTTAATAACCTTAAATTAACTTAACCCTTAACGGTTAAAACCTAAAGTTACTCTAGTTACGGCTTAACAACGTGTAGACCTAGTTGTAGCGAAATCAAATGCATTCCTAACGTTGTTACATAACTGTAAATCAGGCATTCGCGGTAAATATTTCAGTAATTTATTGTGGAAATAATGTGATAAATTCCCGATGTTACACATATATAACAAGGGGCATTATAGGGTTAATTTAATTTTAAAATAATACTAGTAATAATAATAATAATAATAATTATTATTATTATTATTATTATTATTATATAATAAAGCTTTAAGAATTATCAACCAAGTTTTTAAACCATCAAAAGTGCAGAGACACGCAAGAATGAAAATCTATAAAGTTCTCGCTAGACCCATAATCTGTTATGGCAGTGAAGCTTGGACCATCAGAACTCAGGATGATCGTCATATTACAGCCATGGAGATGAAATTTCTGCGACGAACTGCAGGTTATAGCCTTCTAGACCACCAAAGAAATTCAACAATAGCCAGAGAGTTAAACATCGTACCTATATCTGAATACCTCCAAGAATATAGAAACAATTGGCTAGCCCATATTCAGCGCATGGATCGTCACAGAATACCAAAACAAATTCTTCACTACATTCCTCGAGGCAGAAGATCTGTGGGTCGACCTTTTCGGAGATGGCGGGAGACCGTAACAGGCCACTGGGCCTAATACTTGAAAGTACGATGATGATGATTATTACAATGCTGAAGAAATGATGGAAACAAAATAGACCTATAAAATAAAATAAGTTAAAATATACCTTCTTAGGTAAAATCCGTCGTCCTCAACTTATAAAATATGCAATCTTTATGCCGTAGGCCTTTCAGAACATCCGTTCCATCTTCAGCAGGTCCGTATTCGCTACAACATCCAGTAAAATGGTTGATGCTGCTGGTCCTAATGTGGTGTTGTCATATAGCAGCGAAGAGGGACCTGCTGAAGATGGAACGGATGTTCCGAGAGGCCTACAGGCATAAAGATTGCATATTTTATAAGTTGAGGACGACGGATTTTACCTAAGAAGGTATATTTTAAATTAATTTATTTTATGATTCTCCACCTCAACGGTTTTAACGATGAATTTTATTAGTATTGAAAATGACCTAATCTCGAAACCCGCCATTACAGAAAAGATTTCGCGAACCCCTTGAAATATTTTGGTGGTTCGCGAACCACATGTTGGGAAACGATGCTTTAGAGGATGAAGAAGGGCTACTGATAAACTGTTAGTTTATGCTGATGTAATAGTAGGCGATAACGAGGAGATAATAAAAGCTAACGTGTGCATTCTATTGAGTAACACTAGGAAAATGGGTCTGGGAAGTAAATATCAATACAAGCAGATAATATTGTCACACATACAAAATCATATAATGGAAATTAATAACTGGTGAATTCAAATACCTAGGAACAATCATTAAAATAAGTACAATGTAAATAATAAAACTGCATAATGGTGAGCTACATGGTCTTTATAGGAAGCCAGATACAATAAGAATAGTTAAGTCACGTAGACTGTGGTAGGCAGGACATATGGCATGAATGCGGTGCATGGAAGCTTCTAGTACGAAAACCCGAGAAAGCGCCCAGTTGCGTAGACGAAGAATGAGGTGGGAGAATAACACCCATGATTTGAGGGAAGTAGATTATTCAGGGGATGATTGATAAACATTAGCTCAGGATAGGGATGTATGGAGAGCTTATGTCCGCGTGGCCATAACCGCCGGATTCGATACTTCCAGTGAGTTATATATCATCATCAACAAGGTTTAAGCCCAATGGCCTGTTCCGATCTCATTATAGGTCGAATTGGTCCTTCCATCTCTTCAATGGTCTTACTTACTTACTCACTGACACTGTCGAACCCGTAGGTTCATGGCCGCGCGGACATACGCTCTCCATACATCCCTATCCTGAGCTAATACTTTCCAATCATTCCCCTATAATCCACCTCCCTCAAATCATAGTTACTGTTATTCTCCCACCTCATTCTTGGTCTACCAACTGGGCGTTTTCCCTCTGGCTTTCCTACAAGAAGCTTCCATGCAAGTCTTTCATTCCCCATACGTGCAACATGTCCTGCCCATCGCAGTCTACGAGACTTAACTGTTCTTATTATATCTGGCTTCCTATAAAGACCATGTAGTTCATTGTTATGAAGTCTTCTCCATTCACCTGTCTGTTCATCTCTCTTTGATCCAAAAATTTTCCTAAGTACTTTATTCTCAAATACTTGTAATCTTTTTTCCTAAGTACTTTACTCTCAAATACTTCTAATCTCCTTTTTTCCTAAGTACTTTATTCTCAAATACTTGTAATCTCCTTTCCTTATTCTCCCTTTTGGTTTATAATTATACATTCTTCTTGGTATGCGCTGTTCATTCATTCGTAATACGTGCTGAAGATAAGCATTTTGATAGTATTTTATTCTTTCACAGAGATTAAATATATTAAGTTCTGTTCTTATATCTTCGTTATAATATATACTATAATAATTGGGTAATAGTGTAAAAAGTGCCCTTCTGAACTAGGTAAGGTAGTTCAGATTAGATAATCGATTTTTTTTACTCCAAGTTAGGTATTCGGGGATTATATGCGACGTGCCAGTTCCAACCAGTTGAGAAAGATGCTCCTTACACGATTAATAATTCTTCCATTTCTTGCTTATTTGTTTTTAAATTACGGTAAGTAGTCATTTGCTATACAATCCATCTATATTTTATTAAGAAAATAAAAGTATCTGGTCATTATTCCGCCTACGGTATTCACATACATATTAAGTCACATTTCGGTTTTTCGATTGCCTTTTACCCATATTCCGATATTTAGCCCAATATAGCATTTGCCTTAATTTAAAAAAAAACGTAAAAAAACTTGTCACACTGGAATTCGAACGCAATACTTCCTGAGGTATCACGTATGTTTACTCGCTCGATTTAAAGCCGGTTCTGATAGCAAACAAACAAAATATAAATTATCGATTCAAAATCACGTAATATTCTAATGATGCATTCATTATTTCTCATTATTGATATAATTATTTTTAAAATGTTAGTTCAATCAAACTGATAAAAATTACTCTCCCTAACTTTGAACTATTTAGTGACTTCTTGGTAACTAATAACAAAGATTAAGCTTTGGTATTAGAATTAAGAAGAAAAACTAAAAAAGTCGTTGGTATTAGGTTCCTTCTATAATTAACGGTTAGTTTTCCCAATAATTATTGTCAATGAAAACCTATCTAAGATTTTACGGTATTCGCATATATTCAAACATAACCGGTCAAATTGTGTAACTATAAATGCATCATATATTCATAAAAGTTATAACTTTTACTCAAACTTACGTTACTCGATACAGAAGCACCAACTCGGATGCAACATGTTCCAAGGCACAATTCAGCTTAATCACGCGTAATTTATTTTCTATTTTAACGATATCACTAATCATCACAAATAAAAACATTTTCATCGCTAAAATGCACATAAATCTATAGTAATTAAACGTTTATAACGGCGCATTTAACAACGTATCACTCCCGGCCATAATCTCGGAAATACTAAACACACTTCCGGTCTGATTAAATCTTCCTTGCTTTCTTATAAAACAATCAAACGCACCCTGAGACAAAATGACAACTACCAACATTCAGCGTAGTCAACCAACAATAAAAAAAATACGAAATGCTAGCCCAACCATGCTATTTTAAGTAAAACTATAAGCAGTGTAACCTATTTTTATAATTCTAATGAATATCATAATTGAGATTTTATTCTATCAACTAATTAACAATATTAATAGAACAGGGAAATTTGGAGCTGTTTCTGTCCATTTAATACATGGATATAACGTATTTTTATCGTTCTAATTCCGAACGATATGGTCTTTATAGGAAGCCAAATATAATAAGAACAGTTAAGTCTCGTAGACTGCGATGGGCAGGACAGGTGGCACGTATGGGGAATAAAATACGTGCATGGAAGCTTCTTGTAGGAAAACCAGAGGGGAAAACGGCCAGTTGGTAGACCAAGAATGAGGTGGGAGAATAACATTAACTATGATTTGAGGGAAGTAGATTATACAGGGAATGATTGGAAAGCATTATCTCAGGATAGGGATGTATGGAGAGCTTATGTCCGCGCGGCCATGAACCTACGGGTTCGATAGTGCCAGTGAGTAATTCCGAACGAGTTGGCTAAAGCAGTAGCCTTTAAGATTCGTATTCGGAAAGTCCTGGGTTCAAATCTCAGTGCCGACCAACGTGGCTCGAGATTTTTTCCTAGTTTCCCTCAATCATCCAGGCAAATGCTGTGTTGAAATTTCGTTGCTAGGATCTATTCCATATAATTGAATGAAAATAATAAATAGTATGACCCAGATGTAAAGGCGTTCTTATATAAGACAACAACATAATTCTAACAAATTCCATAACTATCTATTACATAAACTAACATGATAAAATAGGGATTTTAGAGTTGTCATTGCCTATTTGATTATTGAATAATAAATGGCATAGAATCCACAAGACTTTTTTCAACTTTCCTATAACATTTTTCAGGGTTGTCAGGAAACTTTAAGGCCCAAACGGTCCCAGAACATTAAGTGACCATCATAATCATCATCATATTCTCCTAGATTAAGTAATCTCCTGGTGGACCACCCATCATATCATCAGGGAAACATAATCCTGCCTTCCAGGTGCCCGACCTCAGAAGTGGGTTACAATTGCATCAATGCCATGAGAGAACACCAGAAATGACAACCTGGGGCATCCAATAAATAAAATATATTAATTATTGATATTAAAAAAAGGAGAGACCAAATGGTAAAATTTAAAAACAAAGATTATACAAATATTAATCTCACATAAACAGTTTTTACAATCATTTAAAAGAGCATTACAAGAATGTTACTTACCACCACGTTTACTGAATTTCTTAAAAATACAGGGTCACTTACCATCAAATTGAGTTAATATTATTTAGGAGGTACCGGTTCAAATCCATATCCAACGTGACTGGAAATGGACTTGAATTTATCATTCATAGTTAAATATGGAAAATAACATTATGAGGTTCTTAATTCGTAAATTAATGAGTCATTTATTAAATTAATATTAAGAAGCTAAGCTGTTACTATGATTGAAATAAGTATATTAAAGTACACAACTAAATTATTGTAATCAAATGGTAAAGAGAAAAATTTATGCCTGAACCGGGAATCGAACCCCGAAACTTCAGCTTTCCATGCTGATGCTCTTAACCATTGAGCTAATCCAGGCTTCCTTCCCATCCTAGCTATGTGGAGTCCCTTCATGTCTTCTTCAGGTAGAAGCCATTCATTGTGTATTTGTGAATGATGATTCATAGCATTTGAATGTGGGACCAAGACAGTAAGGTAAAGGAAGGATTTATGCTTGGATGGGAAGGAAGCCTGGATTAGCTCAATGGTTAAGAGCATCAGCACGGAAAGCTGAAGGTTCGGGGTTCGATTCCCGGTTCAGGCATAAATTTTTCTCTTTACCATTTGATTATAATGAGTCATTTTTTCACATTTTACCTCATATTTTAAATATGAGGTAAGATGTGAAAAAAAAAGACTCATTAATTATTGAATTATCATATTAACATCATTCATTAAAAATTACATCCCACGGGCGTCCAACAATTTGCCTGTTCCTTTTCATCAACAACTTCTATTCGTTCTGGTTCTGCTACAATTTCAGCTGTTCAGTCAAAACCCACTAACATTATGCACTTCTTGTAAATAAGTTTTTATGGCCTTTGCAGCAGAAACATGGCACCCTGAAGTGAAAGATCCTTTCTATTAACAGAAATTTGTAGAAGATCCTCATTCTGTTGAGTTCCTGAGGCAGTGTCTAGTATATGCGATTGACATTTACATATCTCACTGGCTGTCTCTTGCTTTTAATGTCCGAAAGAATATTTATATGATAATGATGGTATAAATATGATAAAGCAGAACAACGGCTTGTGAAATGAGATTCATGCGCAGAACAGCGGGTTACACCAGATGGGATCGGAAAAGGAACACTGATATCTTAAAAGAATTGAAGACTACGCCAATTTTGGAATATATTAAACAGTACCAACTAACTACTTATTTTAGGAATTCTCACTATGAGGTATATTCATTAAGGTAGAATATGTTTATCACTCACCTCATATTGTTCTTCTTATTTGATTATAAACTAGTTTCGGAACATAGTTTCTGTTCCATCCTCAGTATCGTCACGACCGTTGTTCTGTCGTCTTGAAGAGTTGTCCTTCTCTCCTTCCATTGGCTGACTGAAAAACCTCGAAACCAGGTCATTCTCACCGGGAATTTCAAAGTTCATTAATTTCTTCTTTTCGCTCTTTTGAATGTAGATCTTTTCCCAAACAGTAAGTTCTTTTGGTTTTTCTATTTGTTTTAATAATTTTGCTTCTTTCTCGATAAGATGTTAATCAGGGATTTATCAAATTGAATGTGAGAAATTCTACATAGGAAAAACTAAGAGAAATTTTAAAACTAGAGTGAAAGAACATCTCAGGAATGTCAAGGAAGGGGAAGTAGAAAAATCTGCAGTGGCTGCCCATGCTTGGTCTGAAAAACATCTTATCGAGAAAGAAGCTAAATTATTAAAACAAATAGAAAAACCAAAAGAACTTACTGTTTGGGAAAAGATCTACATTCAAAAGAGCGAAAAGAAGAAATTAATGAACTTTGAAATTCCCGGTGAGAATGACCTGGTTTCGAGGTTTTTCAGTCAGCCAATGGAAGGAGAGAAGGACAACTCTTCAAGACGACAGAACAACGGTCGTGTAGATACTGAGGATGGAACAAAAACTATGTTCGGAAACTAGTTTATAATCAAATAAGAAGAACAATATGAGGTGAGTGATAAAAATATTCTACCTTAATAAGTACCAACTAAATTGGAAACACCATCTTGAAAGAATGAGTTCAAATCGGTTTATAATTATAAACCAAGAGGACGAAGATCTCTGGGCCGTCCTATGAAACGCTGGAGGGAAAATTTTCTATAGGATCGTAACAGGCCTTGGCCTAAAACTTGGAAGGAAGAAGAAGAAATGATAAATTATATGAGGAATATCAATTAATATATGTACCTTGCATGCGGTAGTAGTAGTCACTCCACTGGTAAGCATAGGGCCTTGATAAAAGCTCGCCAATGCACTTTTGTTTGCCAATGTCTTAATTTCATTGCAACTCATCCCTGTCTGTTTAGCTTCATCCCTGATGGTGTTACTCCATGTTGCTCTAGGTCTTCCTCTTCACCTTCTCAATCCTTGTGGGTTCCAATCAAATGGTATTTTTGTGATGTTATCATTCTCTCGAGTCCCGCGCCGTAGCCGAGCGGTTAAGATAGGAAGCCTTGGCGCAGAGCTACGGAAGTTGTGCTGGTTCGAGTCTCCATGGGGGAAGAAATTTTCTCATGGTATTTCGGCCAGTATGGGACCAGTGCCCACCCAGCATCGTGAGGCAATTGGGTAGCAGCTCCAGGTTGAGGAACCAGCTATAACGGCTGGGGGACTCGACATGCTAACCACATGTCGGCTGTTGATCATCTACCTCTGTAATTGACACATGTGGATGTGAAGGGTCAGCAGCCGGCTGGTAAAAGGCAACCGCTGAAAAGTGGAAAGACCCTCAATCGGATCATTCTCTCTCTTTAACACATGACCAACCCTTTTCCATTTTCTAAATTTGATTTCTTTACAAATTTCATTTTAATTTTTGCGCGATAGTACATTTAGTCATTCTTACCAGCAATGGCAACCATTATTGAAAGTTCAACTTCCTACATCACGGGATTGCCAACCTAAATAAAACTATACTGTAATATTAGATTTACACCCATGTGCAGGAAGTAAAACCACTGCCCTCTATGTATACTACGTACAATGTATATACAAAAATAAAAAAATATCCAAAAGGTAGTGTTAATATACATTATACGAAACAAATCACTGCATTTTAAATGAACTGAACTTTATTTGAAACAATATAAAACAATAAATATGTACTTGCGGGCAAGTTATCAATAATTGTTCTCAAGGCCTACTATTGTTTGAACTAATAAACATTGCCCACACTTCTATGTTTTTTTAAACACAGCACTGCAGTACCAGCAACCATCGTCACCATCCTCAGCTGTTTTCATGACTGTGACAATGGTCACTGATACTGCAGTGTTGTGTTTAAAAAAACATAGAAGTATGAGGTAAGAAGAAATCACAATTCATTTAATACATATGAATTAAACCTCATAATGTTAAATATTCCCAAATTTATTACATAAATTGCCCACACTGCTAACATTAGTCAATTGTTTATAATGAATGCAAATATTTCCAACAAAATTATTATAGTTGGTTGGTATCTAATGTTGAGCACTTGATAATGAAATCATTCGCTCTCTTGCACTCGAATATTTAGCAGAAAGGGTTTGTATTGGAGTACAATAAACTAGTTGTAACCGTTTAGTAGTAGGCACCACATGTGGTGGTTACGTCACCCATAGAGAGAAAGTAGGTATAGGAAGGAAGGAGAAATGAACCCCTAGGCCTCGAATACTCTAATACCATTAGGGTCGAAAGAAACAAGAGGTCAGTCAAGGGAGACTGGATAGAAAAGTTGAAAGAGGGAATTGGTATGGGAAGGAGAAGTAATACCAATTCGGTCAAAAAAGAAAAACTCACCAAGCTGACCAGTGCTTATTGGTGAGTAGCCCTTCCCATGCATAAGCATGATTACTAACAGCTGCACCACGAGAAGGTGAGGGATTGGACACTAGGTTACTGTCCAGGTCGGTTCCTTTAAGCCTTCGATGGAAGGAATTAAAGGGTCTCCTCTCTGTTAAAGACGGTAGCCTTTCCGCAGCCTACTTTACTATTATTTATTACTCTGAAAACACCATTGCACAAAAGATAACGTACAATGTATGTTTGTGAAGTGTTTTACAGAATCTAGGAAATTGAAAACCTCACTATCGCTCAGTTCTTAAACATTTTTCCTCGATTCTATAAAAACTTCTTCCCAACATCGCATCGTATATACTATTCTTCTCCAAAGTTCTTTATTTGTTATAATCTCTGGCAACCATATACTCAAGCCAAGGTTAGAGCAAATATACGAGGGCGGATCGGAAAGTAACGCACAATAATTTTTTTTTAAAAAAGTTTAATAGTAAAAAAAAAGAAAAAAATCACAAATGAACTTACATCTTTTACCTACTTTTCAACATAGTCACCAACTTTCTCAACACATTTTTCCCATCGTGTTACCAGTTTCAATATGCCCTGTTCGTAGAAGTCCGTTTGGTTGGAGTGTAGCCATCTGCACACTGCTGATTTCACTTCCACATCTGTCTCAAAGCGTTTGCCGGCCAGGAATTTCTTCATGGGACCAAACAGATGAAAGTCCGATGGTGCAAGAACCGGACTGTATGGTGGTTGCTGGAGCACCTCCCAACCAAATTCGGCGATTTTCTGACGAACGACAGCAGCAACATGGGGGCAAGCATTGTCATGAAGAAGTTTAACGTTAATGTTGTGACGTTTGTCACGAATGGCAAGACGCAACTTCACCAAAGTTTTAATGTAGGCCGCAGCATTCACAGTGGTCCTGTGTTCAGCAAAGTCCACCAATAAAACACCATGCATATCCCAGAACACTGTCACAAGCACTTTCCTGGCAGATTGAGTCACTTTGAATTTTTTCTTTACTGGGGAACCAGCATGTTTCCACTCCATTGATGCCTGCTTTGTTTCGGGCGTGTAGTGGTACGCCCACGACTCATCACCTGTGACGATTCCTTCCAGAAAGTCATGTCCTTGTGCGGTGTACCGCGTTAAGTGGTCCAAGCTTGTCATCATTCGCTGGCCCTTGTGGTCGTCTGTCAGGTTCTTAGGCACCCAGCGAGCACTAACTTTACGGAATTTCAAATTTTCATGAACAATATCGTACACCGCACCATAGGAAATGTTGAACTTCTGCGATAAGGCTCGCAGTTGCACATGCCGGTCGTTCAGAATTGCCACCTCAATGCCTCTGACATTCTGCGGGATTGCTGCTGTTGTCGGCCGGCCGGAGCGTGGCGAATCACTAAGGTTCACGCGTCCCTCTTGGAAGAATGTGCACCACCTGGAGACATTGCTACGGTCCATACAATCATCCCCATACACGCCACGCATGTCCCTGTGAATTTCACTGGGTTTATGCCCTTTGGCCCACAAAAATCTAACAACACTTCTCTGTTCCTCACAGGTGGACGACTGTGGCATGCGCGCCATCTTTGTTGCATAGTTCAAGCTTCTCTCGCAAGAGGTGCACCTGAGAAAAAAATACCATCTGTAGTGAAAACTTCAAACTATATCTCTGTGAAATTTCAACATTCTAGCTGCAATACCAAGGCAGAAAAAAATTATTGTGCGTTACTTTCCGATCCGCCCTCGTAAATTTAGATTTATTTAAAAAATTTAAAAGATGATAATGTCCTGCAGACCCTGATTTCCAGTTGTGACAAGTGAAGAGAGGAATGATGTCAACATCCAGTTGAAAGTACCTTGAAAATGTTATTGTTCAGAAGCCAAATACGTATAAGCTGTCAATAACAAACTTAGATCTCTGCACTGTGGTCTTTCCATTCTTTGTGCAAATGCTGGCTGCAAATTGGTGACTTCCTTTTTAATTTAATTTATTAGTTTTCCTTTTTAATACTAGCATATGTGCCATTGCTGTTATCAAGAGTGTAGGGGCTCAACAAAGCAACTCCAGCGCACCATTCTGAGTCAAACCTTTAACTCTCCCCATGTTTCTTTTGGCTTCCTCCTCCATGACAGTCTCTGGCCCTGGGGGTTCCAAAACAAGGCTTCTCTCTGAATAGTATTCTGTTTCACCCTAACAGTATGACCAATAATATCTCCATTTCCTCGACAGGATCTATATTTGATATTTTTACATCCACTCCTAGGTTTGATGAACAGGCAAAGAAATAACAAACACAAAGAAACACAGATATATGCAACAAATTAAAAGTTCAAAATATAATTGAAGAAATTCAGAATTAACAAAGTAATTTGTTACAACATGCCCAAAGAATGGACCAATCTCACTTTCCTAAATTAACATTGCAGCATCAACCTAAAGGACTTCGAGATAGAGGATGACTAGACAACAAAATAATAGAACAAATATCACATTTCCAATATTTATATTATAGAGAAAATAAATCCAGGCTATTGCAGATTTTTCTGTTTCTCCATTTTTAACATTTCTGAGGTGTTCCTTTAGGGTCGTATGTTAGAACATTACTCTCTACTCAAATTACTTCCAATCACTAGTGAGCTGATTCACCGTGAGCAATTGCTGAGAACGAATTAACGGCCGACTTAACGGTCATGCACGAGAGTCGACATTTTCGTAATATTGGCAACGAATTACCCAGAATTCTCAGCGATAAAACCACTTCCGTTATTTTCGTCTGCTATAGAGGAATGCATTTATGCTTGCATCCTGCAAATAATACCGTATACAAACACGTCTGCGACACGCAATATTACGCCGATTCTCCTGTTCTTCCAGTTGAATTCTTTGGTAGACTCTATCAAATTCCTCTTCTCCGTGTATACCGAAAACATGATCGAAGTCTTCAAGGTCCGACATCTTGGATAAATGTTGGATAAAGCAGCAAAGTACATCGATTACCATCGGTTCCCGTTCGGTTCCCTTCGGGATTTTAATTTGAGTTGCTCATTTAAGCTACCTCCGCAGGTAGCTTACAAAATTTAACCAATTATTATCGCATGAACAGATTTCTGAGTAAGCAAAATCGTATTAGCATACAACTTGCTCAGCAGAGAAGACATTTTACTGTCTAATGCATCCAAACATGCGACCCTTAATCTTGTTCCTCAGAAATGTTAAAAATGGAGAAACGGAAAAATCTGCAATAGCTGCACATGCCTGGTCAGAAAAACATATAGAAATCAAAACAAAATTACTTAAACAATTGGAAAAACCGAAGGAACTCACAATTTGGGAAAAAATTTACATATGCAAGAATGAAAATACAACTATGAATTTTGAAATACCCGGTTATAAGGAGAGGGGATTGATTTGGAAGTTCATCGGTCAGCCATCAGATGGCGCGGAGGTCAGTCTGCAGGATAGAAGGCCGTTGGATGTCAGTTGTGAACGTGACACAGCATTGAGAATGTCACAAATGATGTGACGAAACCTGGGTCTGCGAGGAGTTATGAAGTATGAGGTGAGTGAAAGAAAAAATAAACAATACATATTTTAAATATTAAATTTGGGAATTTTTAACATTATGAGGTTCAATTAATGATAATTAAATGAATCGTGATTTTTTCTTACCTCATACATCTATGTTTCTTTAAACACAGCACTGCAGTATCGGCGACACTTTGTCGTCATCGTCAGCTGTTTTCACGACTGTCAATTTTTCTCCTTTTAGCAGTTTAGGAAATGATTCATTCAAAATAACACCAGATGGCAGTTTGAAGAGGAATTCCTTCAAAAGAAAACCAGATGGCAGTCTAGATAATTACCGGCAAAAAGGAGAAAAATTGACAGTCGTGAAAACAGCTGACGATGACGACAAAGTGTCGCCGATACTGCAGTGCTGTGTTTAAAGAAACATAGATGTATGAGGTAAGAAAAAATCACGATTCATTTAATTATCACATATTTTAAACTTGTATTAATTTGTAGAATTGAAACAAGGACAGTAACAAGGAAATATTTAATTAGAATTCAAGGAAAACTCCGTGGCATGACAGGCCTAGAAGATCCTTGGCCTAACAGCTGGCTGCTGGTCCCACATCCACATGTATTAATCACAGAGCTGGGTGAACATCCAACCAGGGGTGATATGTGGTCAGCATGATGCATTTCCCAGCCATTAGAGCTGTTTTTCTCAATATGGAGGCATAATCGATACTAGTAAAATTCATGGTGATTTTCCGTTGAGGTATTAGTTCACAGTAATACAGTGTATGGTTAAAAACTGGACACCATATGCATAACACCCTCACAATAGTACACAGAGAAAACATTCCAACGAGAATAAATATTGTTTATTTTTTATTATTTCACTCACCTCATACTTCATAATTCATAGCAGACCCTGGGTTTCTTCACATAATTTGTGACATTGTCAATGCTGCGTCACGTTCACAACTGACGTCCAACGGCCTTCTATCCTGCAGACTGACCTCCGCGCCATCTGGTGGCCGACCGAAGAATTTCCAAATCAGTCCTCTTTCTTTATAACCGGGTATTTCAAAATTCATAGTTGTATTTTCATTCTTGCATATGTACATAACTTGATAATAAATATACTGGAGGAAATCGCAATCCTAAGAGAAATCAACAACAACCTAATTCTTCTTCTTCTTCCTTCCAAATATTAGGCCAAGGCATGTTACGATCCTATAGAAAATTTCTGGGAAATTCTCGTATAAGACTTGAAAGCATAATAATAGTCCCTTCGATTGGAAATGAATACACACCTAATCCACACAATCCTCTGTACAAAATTCTCACAACCAAGTCAGTGCTTCAACAAGGGTCAACAAGAATGGACCTAATGCATTCTGCTGATGATGGGACTAGTCCCGAAAGGCCTACAGAGTTTTAAAAGAACTTAAGTTGAGGAGACGGACCTACAAGGTAACTATTTTATAGTTTTTAACCATACATTATATTATTGTGAACTAATACCTCAACGGAAACTTGCCATGAATTTTACTAGTATCGTTTCTATGCCTTGCACTTTAAACGACATATAATAATTGGACGTGGCCTTAGTAAATCACAACACTTCTCTGGGAGAAATTTCAAGGTAGGTTTCGTTATGCAATGGTTGACAGTTCCCTTGTTAGTAAATCAGTAAATGAATTGGACTTACTTTTCACCTTATATTTTTCTATCCTTTCCAGGATTAGTTTCAAGGGAATTTTCCTCATCTTCAATTGGCAACTATATAAATTAATATTGGGAAATAAACATTATGAGGTTATATCATTAATAGTGAGTGGAGAACATATTTTTAACGACCCACCTTATATAATTTCAAATTTCTTTGATACCGGCGGTTTCAAAAATTTTTTTAATTATTTGAGGCGAGTCGTTAAAAATATGTTCTCCACTCACTATTAATGGCATCTAGCTGTTGATTTGACAGTATCTTGGACAAAACCAGAAGAGATATAATACAGAGCGCTAAAGAAAGAGAAATTCTGAAGCTAGAGAAAATACAAGATTAAATGAATGTTAGTAAAATAAGATGGTGTGCCAAATACAGTGTGTTCATAAAGTACCATAGCATTCAAAGTTAAATATGGGAAATAACATTATGAGGTTCTTAATTCAGAAATTAATGAGTCATTTTTACATCTTAACTCATAGTCCCGCGCCGTAGCCGAACGGTTAAGGTAGGAAACCTTGGCGCAGAGCTACGGGACTTGCGCTGGTTCGAGTCTCCGTGAGGGAAGAGATTTTCTCATGGTATTTCGGCCAGAATGGGACCGGTGCCCACCCAGCATCGTGAGGCAATTGGGTAGCTACAATAAGTAGCGGCTCCAGGTTGAGGAACCAGCTATAACGGCTGGGGGACTCGACATGCTAACCACATGTCACCCCTACACTGGCTGTCGATCATCTACCTCTGTGATTGACACATGTGGATGTGAAGGGCCAGCAGCCGGCTGGTAAAAGGGCAACCGCTGAAAAGTGGAAAGACCCTCAATCGGAACCTCATAGTTTATGTTTCCTTAAACACGGAAACTGCAGTTTTCAAAAGGTCCATCTCTTTCATTTTCAACTGACATTATGACTACCGGATTTTCATTGGAATCTCCATCTATAATGTTGCCATCTGGTGTTGATTTGATGAACTTCGAGATAATGTTTCCATCTGACTCATTAATTTATGAACCAGTCCATTTTTGAGATAACAGAGTCCAAATAAAACAAAAATGATACAATCAATTGAGTTGGTGTTTACTTGATGAAAATCCATATTTATTAATTAAATAAAAATAAAACTTAGTTTTATTTGATTTTCATATTTATTAAGATATATTCAGTGACAGTTGTTTCGGTACACTGTACCTTCTTCAGACATGTTAACAAATTATGAATTGTGTTCCAACTGATCTAAGCAACAATACAACAATAATTTATTTTTATTTCTTTTAATTTAACAAAGGCGATTCATTCAAATCAAGTTGAGAATTCAACAATTTATTACTACTTTTCAATTTATTTAAGATAAGGGTAAGAAGTTGGACCTTTTGGAGGTTGTAGAAATAAATAAATTGAAAAGTAGTAATAAACTGTTAAATTCTCAGCTTGATTTGAATGAATCGCCTTTGTTAAATTTAAAAATTTAAATAAATATTGTTGTATTGTTGCTTAGATCAGTTGGAACACAATTCATAATTTGTTAACATGTCTGAAGAAGGTACAGTGTACCGAAACAGCTGTCACTGAATTATATCTTAATAAATATGAAAATCAAATAAAACTAAGTTTTATTTTTATTTAATTAACAAAAATTATAATTTAGTATCTACAACAAAGTCGCACTTGGGACTTCTGAGTGATTTTTTTTTTTTTACTTGGGTGGGTTACCAGCCCAACCGCAAAACCCCCAACCTGGAGGACCAGAGTTTAATTTCGGAGTTGTCTTTCTCCTAGACAGACTGCCTTACAAGGCTGCCCCGAGCATCTGGTTTTATGGTGCCAGAAACTCGCCATTCACCCTCCATCTTCAGTAAAAAAAACAGTCCCACCACGTGAAGGTAGATGGAAGGATTTGGTAGAGAGAGGCTATATTTAGCGCTGACTATTTGGAGCATTTAGTAGAGTCTGAGAGCTCATCCTCAGATCTGCCCCAGTCATTCTCTACCCTTTACGGCCAAGGAAATGATGGATTTGAGACTGGAACAGGTTGCATTGACGTAATCCTGGAAAGGAAGAAGAAGAAGAAGACAACAAAGTGAGTGTTCCACATGACCTCCATCAATCTCAAAATACGTTTCCCATGATGCACCATCGGCCGGAAAATATTCACCAACATATCCTCTGTAATCATTTCACTCACCTGGCAAATCTGTGGGCAACTGGAAACATGTATTATCATATAAATATTAAATTTGGGAATTTTTAACATTATGAGGTTCAATTAATAAGAATTAAATGAATTGTGATTTCTTCTTACCTCATACTTGTATGTTTTTTTTAAACACAGCACTGCATTGTCACCATCCTCAGCTGTTTTCATAACTCGTGTGAACAGTTGACGATGGTGACAATGGGTCGCTGATACTGCAGTGCTGTGTTTAAAAAAACATACAAGTATGAGGTAAGAAGAAAACACAATTCATTTAATTCTTATTGTGTATTATCATGTTGGTCAACATGAAACGAGCAATATGAAACCTACAACATGAATGATGTTTTCCAATACTGCAGTTTTGTGTTAAAAGACATAGATGTACGAGGTAAGAAGAATTCATGATTCATTTGATTCTTATTATGAAACTAGCAGTCACTTTTTTCAATGTTTTTATTATTAATTTCATACATCTCAATGATGGATAAATCATATTTGAAGAGAAAAATTATATGCTTAGACCGGGATTTGAACCAAGGGTCCCGGGTTCAAATCCTGGTCTGAGCATATAATTTTCTCTTCAAATAGCAGTCACTTGTTCTCCGATTGAATATTCACAGGTGGTACTCTTGCATAGAATAGCTGGGGGAGGAACTGAAAATTAAGAAATTAGACAGCAATAAATCAAGACAGGAAAGAATGGAAAAGAATAGTTGACAATATGAAAACTTTAAATTTTAAAAAAAGTTGAAGTGTATTTTGATGAAGAAGATGGTGACACCCCATGGAGATCTGTAGTTCAAACTCAGGCAAAGGTATAAATACTTCGATGTTTTTATTATTAATTTCATACATCTCAATGATGGATAAATCATATTTAAAGAGAAAAATTATGCGCTCAGACCGGGACTTGAACCCGGGACCCTTGGTTTTCTAGTCCAAGTGCTCTACCATTTTAAATATGATTTATCCATCATTGAGATGTATGAAATTAATAATAAAAACATCGAAAATAGCCGTACTGGCATTTATAATGTAATGTATAATTCCCAAATATGTCTTCTTAATATAGGAGCCGCCATTTGCAAAGATAGAAGCAAAGGCTTCAAAGCATTTGGGGCGGGAATTACAACGTATATAGAGAAAGATTTGCATTTAGATCGGTACTTGCTCAGGTAGCTCAAATGGTAGAGCACTTGGACTAGAAAACCAAGGGTCCCGGGTTCAAGTCCCGGTCTGAGCGTATAATTTTTCTCTTTAAATATGGTATAAATACTTACTTATTTTAGGAATTCTCACTATGAGGTATATTCATTAAGGTAGAATATTTTTTATCACTCACCTCATATTGTTCTTCTTATTTGATTTATAAACTAGTTTTGGAACATAGTTTCTGTTCCATTCTCAGTATTGTCACGACCGTTGTTCTGTCGTCTTGAAGAGCTGTCTTTGCTCCTTCCATTGGCTGACTGAAAAACCTCGAAACCAGGTCATTCTCACCGGGAAATTCAAAGTTCATTAATTTCTTCTTTTCACTCTTTTGAATGTAGATCTTTTCCCAAACAGTAAGTTCTTTTGGTTTTTCTATTTGTTTTAATAATTTTGCTTCTTTCTCGATAAGATGTTAATCAGGGATTTATCAAATTGAATGTGAGAAATTCTACATAGGAAAAACTAAGAGAAATTTTAAAACTAGAGTGAAAGAACATCTCAGGAATGTCAAGGAAGGGGAAGTAGAAAATCTGCAGTGGCTGCCCATGCATGGTCTGAAAAACATCTTATCGAGAAAGAAGCTAAATTATTAAAACAAATAGAAAAACCAAAAGAACTTACTGTTTGGGAAAAGATCTACATTCAAAAGAGCGAAAAGAAGAAATTAATGAACTTTGAATTTCCCGGTGAGAATGACCTGGTTTCGAGGTTTTTCAGTCAGCCAATGGAAGGAGAGAAGGACAACTCTTCAAGACGACAGAACAACGGTCGTGTAGATACTGAGGATGGAACAAAAACTATGTTCGGAAACTAGTTTATAATCAAATAAGAAGAACAATATGAGGTGAGTGATAAAAAATATTCTACCTTAACTTAATAAAAGGTATAAATGTTTTCACTCTTTAGTCATGTTAATAGTAACATCTTTTTATTAACAAATTTTTTTAAGTTTATAAATTATTTTCGTAAGGTTAAATAAAAGACAAATGTTAACTTAGCTATTATTTACTGTTACCTATAATCCCAGAACATCCTGTACAAGCACCACTCTGTAGTTTGGCAGTATTTGCTACAACGTATAAACTTTCCACTCAAGCACCTATTGCTTCCTGCCTGGATCTTGCTTCAATTCGCTTCTTGCGCTGCAGTAATCTCCTCTCACGTTCAAATTCCTTCATTCTTAGAACATAACTGCAAACAAAACAATAAGCACATCTAAGTTGTTAAAAAGTTCAATCACCTGGAAAAATCTGACTCGGATTCTGGCTGAAAATGGTGAACATCATCATCAAAACAAGTTGAGGTGAGAAAACAAAATAGGAAGTGAGATTTAAATTTCACGGTCATTAAAATACCGAGGATGGAACCTAATAAAATCTGTTGTTGTTGTTTTCAAATGCTGGGCCTTGGCACCGAAGCCATTAGCGTTCTTGCTCTCCAATATTTCTCTATTGTGGATCCAACAGGTAACACTTCACAGGTTTGTAGATGTTCTTCATTCATTTCTTCGTCTTTATTGCATAGAGGACAATTTGGATTCGTGTAGATTCCTATTTTATATAAATCTTTGGCCAAATAGTCATGTTCTGTAAGCAGTCTAAATGTTGCTACTGTAGTTTTACGTGGAATTTCTGGAATAATATCTGGCTTCTTTACTAAAATATTCCATTTTTTGTCTTTGGCTTTATTACATAGGTCTTGGTTTTGTTTGGTTTTATATTTGTTTTTAACTATTCTTTTTATGGATGTGAAAGGTAAGCTTTTAGTAGTATTCTGAATTAAATTGGAGCCTTTTTTGGCAAGAAAATCAGCAGTGTCATTTCCAGCAATTCCACAATGTGCAGGTATCCATTGCAATTGAATTCTTTTCTGTAGTTTTTGGAGTTGTTGAATCATTTTGTAGCACTCTTTAATTTGTATTGACTTCATTTTGTGTGAATTTATTGCATATATTGCTGCCTTAGAATCAGAGAGTATGACCTAATTAAATCTTGAAACTGATCTAATAAGAAGGATATGAGGTGAGGTGATATAATTTTTCTTAAATTATATCTCACAATACCAATTTCCCAACAGATCAGATCTTTAGTATAAGACAGATTTTAGCAAAGAAATGGGAATATAATGGTACTGTACATCAACTATACGTAGACTTCAAAAAAAGCATATGATTCAATTAAGAGGGAGAAGTTATATAGTATCCTGCTGGAGTTCGGAATTCCTAAAAAGTTAGTTAGACTTATACGAATGTGTCTAAATGGCACAAAGAGTAGGGTGCGTGTAGGCAAACAATTTTCCGACACTTTTGAAATCCAGAATGGGTTGAAGCAAGGAGATGCACTATCTCCTCTACTATTTAATTTTGTACTAGAGCATGCCATTAAATCTTTAGAGAATGACGAAGACTTACAACTCAATGGTATTAATAAGCTGTTAGTTTATGCTGATGATGTAGTATTATTGGCCGATAGCGAGGAGATACTAAAGGACAACACGCACACACTATTGAGTAACACTAAGAAATTAGGACTGGAAGAAAATATCAATAAAACTAAATATATGGTCACACGTAGAAATGCATTATGTAATGGAAATGGAAAGCTAGTGACACATGAGGGAAATTTTGAGGAATTGGCTGAATTCAAATACCTAGGAACAATAATCACAAACAGGAATGAGATGCACAAAGAAATTAAACAGGCTCAATTCTGGAAATGTGTGCTATTGTGTATTGCAGAGACTTTCGATGTCCCAACTCCTTTCAAAAAATGTTACGCTGAAAATATATAAAACTATTATTCTACCAGTTATATTATATGGGTGCGAAACATTGACTCTTACTTTAAGGGAGGAAAGGAGATTACGAGTATTTGAGAATAAAGTGTTTAAGAAAATTTTTTGGGCCAAAGAGAGACAAACAGACAGGTGAATAGAGAAGACTACATAACAATGAACTACATGGTCTTTATAGGAAGCCAGATATAATAAGAACAGTTAAGTCTCGTAGACTGTGATGAGCAGGACATGTGGCACGTAGAATGAGGTGGGAGAATAACATTAACTATGATTTGAGGGAAGTAGACTATACAGGGAATGATTGGAAAGCATTAGCTCAGGATAGGGATGTATGGAGAGCTTATGTCCGTGCGGCCATGAACCTACAGGTTCGATAGTGGCAGCGAGTGAGTGAGTGAGTGAGTGAGTGAGTAAGTACCAATTCCCCAATTTGGTGAAACAGTACATTACCTTTTATGTTGAGTTGTTTTTGACTTACCTCATAGTTCTTAACTCCCTCGCAGATTCGAGTTTCTTCACTGCATTTGTGACAGGAGAGGAGGCTGTTGGACGTCAGTTGTGAACCTGATACAGCATTGAGAATGTCACAAATGCAGTGAAGAAACTCGAGTCTGCAATGGAGTTAAGAAGTATGAGGTGAGTCAAGAAACAACTAAACAAGATTGGTTATTTAAATTTCATAGTGATGGATAATAATCGAGGGTGATAATCGATAGGTGGTTCGATTGTGGGTTATTGCTCACTCTATAAACTCTGGCGCATGCGCACTGTTCTTCTATAGGACTTTGAAAATATTTCACGATAGTTTAAATGCAGTTTTTCCCAAGAATATACTATGGAAAATGAACATAAAGGTCCATCCATAGTAATTCTGCCCGAAGGCAGGTCCTTCACTGCAATAATATCATTTTCATGCTATGCTTGCAGCTTTTACTAGGGAATTGTGTAGGTGTGGTAGCTTCCCGTTGCCTTCCACACTGGTGAAGGATGATGATGATGATGATGGTAATGATAAGGATGATGATGATGGCCATATGATTTCGGGGACCGTTTGGGCCTTAAAGTTTTCCTAACATTTGTCTTACAGGTGAGGAAAAACCCCGATAAAAACCTCACCCAGAAGAACTGCCCCGACTGGGGATCGAACCCAGGCCCGCTATGTGACAAGGCAGCACGCTACCTCGAGACCACAGCGGTGGACAACATAAAGGTAATGTACTGTTAAGCCGTCAATTTGATACAATACTTACTCTTCGTACTGACAAGTCAGATATTCGTGTTTCTCGTGCTCACATTTGTACAACCAAGGAGCTACATCTGCTCTGCAGGCTCGGTACTTTATCAACAGATGTGCGCAGTAATCCCGATCTTCTAGCGGTAGTTTAGCTGACTCCATCTCTGCTTGCGTTGCTATCATAACTGCAACACACACATTACCTCCTTTAAATTATATCTGGGGACTGTAGCACAAACCATACTAAAAAAAGAAGACATAAAAATGAACAAATTACAGAAAAATTTAGCATAGGTACTCACTTACTCAATGAATTTTTATAATTCCTATAGAATTACTGAGTCCCCTGCCGTAGCCAAGTGGTTAAGGCATAATGCCTTGGAACAGGGCTATACAACTTTCCATTAAGAGCAGTGAGAATTTTTTCCAAGTCCCAGGCAGACACCACACTCATGCGCCAACAAACACAAAGGGTATACTCTATGGAATATCGCCATGCAGCCAACATTATACATGCTATGATGATCTTGCAGAAGATTTCCAAGCTGTTGGCCGTGGTCTTCAGGCTTGTAGTTCCCCAACGTTTTGCCAGAGACTACGTCCGGCATCCTCAAGGGGTGTCTCAAGAGGAACTACAAGCCTCAAGACCATGGTCAACAGCCCGGAAATCTTCTACAAGATCATCATAGTAACTCCGGCCGTGAAAGCCTAAGTCAATATATTATACATGCTATTTAACAAACCTAAAAGCTAATGAAACGCAATTGAAGTACTCTAACCAGTGAAAGATTACCTAAAAGCTAACCTAACTCAATTTAAGCACTCTAACCTGTGAAAGAATGCAACGCCCAAAAATAAATAGTAAGCTCTCAAATGCTGAAGTACATACCCTATGTTGGCTTCACTGTTGTTGTATAGAATATTCTTTAAAATCAATATCTTCTTCTTCTTCTTCCTTCCACGTCTTAGGCCAAGGCCTGTTACGATTCTATAGAAAATTTTCCCTCCAGCGTTTCATAGGACGGCCCAGTGATCTTCGTCCTCTTGGTATATAATTATAAACAGCTTTGGGGATCTGATTTGAACTCATTCTTTCAAGATAGTGTTTCCAATTTAGTTGGTACTGTTTAATATATTCCAAAATTGGCGTAGTCTTCAATTCTTTTAAGATATCGGTGTTCCTTTTCTGATCCCATCTGGTGTAACCCGCTGTTCTGCCACGTCTTCATATTACATATATAGTTAAATACCATAGAAAAATATGCCCCCTCAGGGGTTCTCATCTAGGGGATATGTGGATGGCGACCACAAGGTGCCCAAGCTGTGCAAAACATTTCTTCCACTTACTTGTGTTTTGCACTCTTTTAACTTTACTATCTAACCTCTCTTGGTTAACTCTTGTTTTTTCAACCCCAACATTATTAGGGCATCCGAGGGCTAGGGAGTCTTTCCTTTCTTCAATTTCTTCTTTCCTTTATTTTCTTTTCTTCTCCAGGAAAGCCTGACCAGAGGCTATAAGATGGCAGCCCCATCACTGGTCTTGCCTTCCAGCAACCAATCGAAGGGACTATTATTATGCTTTCAAGTCTTATATGAGAATTTCCTGGATGCTGGAGGGAAAATTTTCTATAGGATTGTAACAGGCCTTGGCCTAATACTTGGAAAGAAGAAGAAGAAGAAGAAGAAAAATATGCTAAAATAATTGTTATAAAAAATGTAAAATTTATTGTAAATGGTGGGAAATAATTTGAAAATAAAACCCTGTTGGTGCATGCGGGTGGTGTCTGCCTCGGACTTAGAAAAATTTTTCACTGCGCTTAATGGGATCAGCCGCTGGATCGAGTCACCATTGGTAAGACATGTTCTCATTGTATTTCAGCCAGTATGCAACTGGTGGCCACCCAGCATTGTGAGGAATTTGGTAGCTACAATAAGTAGTGGCTCCAGGTTGAGAAAACCAGATACAACAGCTGGGGGACTCGACTTGCTGACCACATGTCATCCTTACTCTAGCCGAATGATCGTCCATCTGTGATTAACATATGTGGATGTGAGGCCAGCAGTAGGCAGGTAGGCCAAGGGCCTAACAAAACAAATTACAAGCATATCATTTAATAAACTAATTTTATGTACACTAACTTGACCCATCAAAATCTAATAAAATAAAGTTAATTTCTTCAAATATGGTTTGGAATTAATTTCAAATGTTGGTAATACCAACTTGATTCACAATATTCACATAATTACATAAATATTTAAAAATCCAAGAAATGTTTGGAAAATGGTTCCAAAATGTTTAAAATAGTACAAAACATTATAATAAAGTCAAAAAGTATTTAATACAACAGTGGCATAAGAATGTTATATGGAAAATTGTGGCAGACAAATAGGTTTGTGTTATCAGTCCTCAGTTGGTGAATCGGTCTTTCGTAACATAAATTAACTACAGCTTCCAAAAACTATTGTCTGATCAATAAGAACAATCTTACCTACTTACTTACTCATTGGCATTATCGAACCCATAGGTTCATGGCCATGCAGACATAAGCTCTCCATCCCTATATTGAGCTAATTCTTTCCAATCATTCCCTGTATAATCTACTTGCCTCAAATCATAGTTTATGTTATTCTCCCACTTCACTCGTAGTCTACCAACTGGATGTTTCCCTCTGCTTTTCCTACAAGAAGCTTCTATGCACATCTTTGATTCCCCATAGGTGTCACACGTCCTGCCCTTCACAGTCTTGGAGACTTAACTGATCTAATTATACCTGGCTTCCTATAAAGACCATGTAGTTCATTGTCATGTAAGTCTTCTCCATTCACCTGTCTGTTCATCTCTCTTTGGTACAAAAATTTTCGTAAGTACTTTATTCTCAAATAATAAGAACATTCTACAATAATTATTTTTTTTTACATTATTTGCGGTATAAAGTTCCACCATATGGACTACTTTCCCCAGAGCTGTAACTAAATTTACCAAGAAATTATAAACTACTTAACCTACAGAAATAATTCACCAATCTTCGATTCTATGACATTTCATTCAGCATTGGCTTTCCTTCACAATAGGACAATTATTCGCACACGACATTGCAATTAAATGAGGTTAGGATTTCATGATAGCTACATAGATTTTTACAACAACAAATTAAAGTTTAATTTCTGTTTAGTTTTGCATTAGGTTTAAATTTCATTATACAGTATAACACTACATCTAATGTTTTCCCATAAATTATATATTTACCTCTTTCTTTCCTGCCATTAGGAAATCCATACAATGGATCAAAAGAGGGGTTTTTCTCTGGGTGTGGAGTCCCCGCGGGATCAGAATATAAACCCCAAGCATTACCCATTACTAAACAAAATATTTAAAATATTATTCTTTAAAGACAATATTTTTCACACAATAATGGCGACGACCTTCCACACCGGAAGTCACAGCCAGAATAGCCAACTGAATTCTAAAAATACCGGTAAAGCACCAATAAAGTTAAATGTCTCCTCAATTCTCCTTCGCGGGAATTTCAAATGTTCCACATAGCGAAACGTTTCAAAACTAACATATAAGAATAGAACTACTCACTATGTATTGATTAAGTTTGCTACTTCATAATTTTTTTTTATTGCTTTTCCTGAGTCTAATTTCACATTCTAATGGAGATCGAAAAAAGTATGGATTTGTATGAGTATTGTTCTACAGTGGGGAAAGGATCTTATGGGTATGAAATTATATTTTATTATGTTTAAAAAAATTAAATATACATCGAATAATTTAAGGTTAAGTGAAAAACATATGTGTTTACATAGTGTCAAGGAAGTATCTGGCAACGTAGAAATGATATATTCAATTGTGAAGCATGGTTACCATTATCATTGAACCTGATTCCATTAGGATGAGAGGAAGAGATTATTAATTTCCCTTCAGGTTTTAATACAGTTTGTTCACATTTCATGTATATAAGGAATCTCATATTAGGGGTAGTCCTCAGAGTTTGGGATGATTCCCACGTAACATAACCTATGTTTTACCTATCTGAACTGTTCGTTCATTTTAATGATTCAGATTGAACAAAATCCTTGGTTGACAAGAAAAAAATAATTACCTAGTTATTTATGTTACAAGCATTGAAAGTGATTTTAACAAATGAGTTGAAACAACTTCTTAAACACTTATTTTTTGCAATATGCAAAATTTTATTGGTAATACTTAAGTGCTTTTTTGGATCAATTTTTGAATAATTATGAATTTAAAAAATACTTATTTACTTACTCACTGCACTATCGAACTCGTAGGCTCATGGCCGCGCGGACATAAGCTCTCCAGACATCCCTATCCTGAGCTAATGCTTTCCAATCATTCCCTGTATAATCTACTTATGGAAAAACTGCACTTAAACTAGAGTGAAATATTTTCAAAGTCCTATAGAAGAACAGTGCGCATGTGCCAGAATGTATAGAGCCAGCGATAACCCACAATTGAACCACATATCGATTATCATCGTCGATTACTATCCGTCGCTATGAAATTTAAATGACCAATATTTGCAATTAATTCCCAAATCTATGTTAAAAAAATATTAATAGTATTAAACTTATGAAATGTTTATTAAAACTGGGTGTACACTTACTTATCACTCCCTAACGCAGATCCAACCAGCGATAACCCAAAACAGCGATAGAAAAATAATAGACTACCTAAGTAATATACTCTGTGGAGAAAATAGCAGTTAGCATCACAATATTTCTAACAGTGTCATAATATTGTGATTTGCATATTTAAATAAATACTTCAAAATTGTCTAATAATGTTATAAAAATTGTTTGAAAAAGTTTAAAACATTAAATAATGTTTGTAAATACAGAAAAAGAGCTACAGTTTACAACAATATAACTGAAAAGTCAAGCGCTAGTAGAAGTGCAGTCAAGCCATCTACTTACTTCAAATCATAGTTAATGTTATTCTCCCATCTCATTCTTGGTCTACCAACTGGGCGTTTTCCCTCTGGTTTTCCTACAAGAAGCTTCCATGCACATCTTTCATTCCCCATAACATGCCATACGTTCTGCCCATCGCAGTCTTCGAGACTTAACATGTGATGAAATTTTGAATGAAAGAGATGCATGAGAACTCCTTATAGCAAAACCAGTAGGAAAGGGTCCAGTAGGTAAGCTAAGAACGAAGTGGGAGAATTACATTAAGTATGATTTGAGGGAGATAAATTATATAGAGAATGATTGGAAAACATTGTCTGAGGATAGGAATATATGGAGAACTTATGTCCGCAGGGCTTTGAACCTATGGGTTTGATAGTGCCAGTGAGGTGGTTTTAAGTTTAAGACACATGTATAAACAGTTACAAATAGAGACCGGATGTTAGGGAAAATGCCTACAGTTATTTATTATAGATATTGTAAAAGTGACTTCATATAAGTTCATACCAACGACCCTAGAGTTGTTTTCCAATAAGTTAATTTTGCCTATAAATGCCTATTTCAGCTTACAATGCCTATAAATGCCTATTTGACATTTTTTCCCGAAATTAACTTAGTATTTTAATGAAATTAATTGAAATTGACAAACTTCATGACACATATCATTGCATAGAAACCTTTAAGTGACTGGCAGTATTATTTTTGATGTTGGTAACACTGAATTCAGTCTGTAGTCCTCATTCACAGGGGGGTGATTCGAAGACAAAGTGATGTGACAAATGTATGTGGCTTATTTATTTTTCTTTTTTTATTTGTTTTTACCTTTAGAACAGTTGTTTCACGATGTCTAAAGAATGGACAACAGTAAAAGACAAACTGACCAATTTCGTGAAAGAATTTGGTGCAGAAATATTCTCAAGTTACTGATCAGTGTTGTTTAGCAAAGTGTGTAAAATTTCAGTGAATTGCGCAAAGTGCCATGTTCCGCAGCACGTACACTTTGCAAAACATAAGTATGCTCTTTGTAAAAAGGCAAAACAAGTTACAAAAGCATCTCTGATATCTTCGTATGGTATTGATAGCATATGTTTATATTCTTTATGTAAGGCTGTAAAAATGTATGTTGTAGTCTATTTTTTGTAAGAGCCTATTTTGATTTTTTGTGCCTATATTAATGATTTTTTGTGCCTATATTAATGATTTTTAGTGCCTTTTTGCCTGCCTATTTTAAACTTTTTAAGTGCCTAACATCCGGACTCTAGTTATAACTGCTATTAATTTCAAATATATAGCTTTTTCATAATTACATAGCTTGGTTAGGTAAGTCTTGCAAGGGATGTAGGGAAATAACAATATAAATAACACAACTAAAAGTAAATTAATAAGTAATTTTATTATTACAGCGTTGCTGATTTATACACAAGAAAAGCTGATGGAAAACCTGTTGTCATTAAGAAGATTTCACTTGTGTGTGAAACTGAAAAAGAACAACGAGTAAGAACCACTTTCTCATAATTAAAAGAGCTGATACGGACCTTCCTATGTATGGATTCCCTGAAGTAGTCTCCACTTGGAGAACTGAATGGGAGACTATTTTACCCCCATAAAATTTTATCCCAGTGGAACCCATGTTCATGTTTCTTCAAGGTTGTTTAATTATGTGAAAGATCATTACTCTTTCGTCCAACATACTTTTTCTGTCTGGCTTATCGCCTTCCACCTGTCTGGCACATGTAACGCTTTCGGCAGAAATGCTGCCGCTGGCATAGTTCTTGGAGTCATTTAATCACACAACCCACTCCGTCATGACAACGTAAAGATACCACGGAGGGACATGTGGCACAAATGGGACTGAAAGAGGAGCATGGAAACTTCTAGGAAAAACCAAAGGAAAAGCACCCGGCAGGTAGACTAAGAATGAGGTGGAAGAATAACATTAACCATGATTTGAGGGAATTAGATTTTACAGGGGATGATTGGAAAACATTAGCTCAGGATAGGGATGTGTGAAGAGTTTTTAGATAGTGTCAGTGAGTTAGTTAGTTAGATAGGGACCTTCTATCTTGCACAATACCTGAGTAGTTTAACGCATAACAGACCAGAGGTCAGTACTTGCACTAAATTCCAGTCCCAAGGGGAAAAAACATCTGATAGAATTTGAGCCAGTATCGGACTGTAATCACCTGGCATCAAGAGGAATTTATGTAGATACAATAACTAGTGGCACAAAGAGTAGGGTGAGTGTAGGCAAACAGTTTTCGGACACTTTTTATATCCAGAATGGGTTGAAGCAAGGAGATGCACTATCTCCTCTACTATTTAATTTTGTACTAGAGCATGCCATTAAATCTTTGGAGAATGAGGAAGGCTTACAACTCAATGGTATTAATAAGCTGTTAGTTTATGCTGACGATGTAGTACTATTGGCCGATAGCGAGGAGATACTAAAGGCCAACACGCACACACTATTGAGTAGCACTAAGAAATTGGGACTGGAAGTAAATATCAATAAAACTAAATATATGGTCACACGTAGAAATACATTATATAAAGGAAATGGACAGCTAATGACAAATGAGGGAAATTTTGAGGAAGTGGCTAAATTCAAATACCTAGGAACAATAATCACAAATAGGAATGAGATGCACAAAGAAATTAAACATAGGCTCAATTCTGGAAATGCGTGCTATTATGCATTGCAGATACTCTTGATGTCCCAATTCCTTTCAAAAAACGTTAAACTGAAAATATATAAAACTATTATTCTACCAGTTATATTATATGGATGCGAAACATGGACTCTTACTTTAAGGTAGGAAAGGAGATTACAAGTATTTGAGAATAAAGTACTTAGGAAAATTTTTGGACCAAAGAGAGATAAAGAGACAGGTGAATGGAGAAGACTACATGACAATGAACTACATGGTCTTTATAGGAAGCCAGATATAATAAGAACAGTTAAGTCTCGTAGACTGCGATGGGCAGGACATGTTGCACGTATGGGGAATGGAAGACTTGCATGGAAGCTTCTTGTAGAAAAGCCAGAGGGAAGACGCCCAGTTGGTAGACCAAGAATGAGGTGGGAAAATAACACTAACTATGATTTGAGGGAAGTAGATTATACAGGGAATGATTGGAAAGCATTAGCTCAGGATAGGGATGTATGGAGAGTGTATGTCCGTGCGGCCATGAACCTACGGGTTCGATAGTGCCAGTGAGTAAGTAAGTAAGTACAATAAGTAGTGACGACTAGCTATAATACTTGGGGCATCCAACATATCTCACCTATACTGGGTGGATAATCAACCAGCAGTCTTGTCGGCAGGCCAAGTGCCCTGAGGCCTATTGAACTATGGAGTTTAGTTTTTAGATAGTAAGTAAGTAAAGTGATCCCACTACAGGCCTCAGGAGGCCCTTGACGGCCGCCTTTACCCCCAGAACTAGCATCTGGTATTCATTTCCATTAGAGGCTAAGTCGACCCCAGGGCCATAGTGCCGCCAGAGGGTTTTGGTCAGTTTAAAAATCCTAACCCCACCAGGACTCGATCCCTCGACCTTCCGGCTTGTAGCTTAGTGCCTTAACCACTACACTACGGCGTGCCCCGAGTTTTAGATACAGACCTTCCAAACATTAATTTATTATAATCGGTGATAAAGAGAAAAATATATGCCTGAACCAGGAATCGAACCCCGAATCTTCAGCTTTATGCTGCTAATGCGCTAGACCGCTGAACTAATTCAGGCTTCCTTCACATCCAAACACAAATTCTCCTTTTATCAGTTCGCGCATAAATTTTTTCTTTTCATAATGATAATCTCACCTCGTATAGTTCCATGTTTTCATGATACCGGTTTCAAGAGCCTTTGCCTCCATCATCAAACTACAATTCTTTTAAATTCATCAGAGATTTTTTTTAAAAACTCACCTCATAAAATTTTGTGCTTTTCACGAAACCATGGTTTCAAGCGAAATCTCACCCATCTTCAGTTAAAATTCCGGCAAAAAGCACAAAATGTATGAGGTGAGCTTTTTTTTAAAACATTTTCTCCGATGAATTTAAATGTTTATTACCTCATAATGTTTACTTCCCAACGTTAATTTCAATATATATAACTACAATTTGTTAACTAAATTTGAAAAGTTTCATTGTCAGAAAGTTTGGTTGTAGAAAATATTACTTTCTGTTAAATTATTTTTAGTCTATTCATCTTACCTCAATATTAATGTTGATTTGTTCTTGACATGTTTCAATTACATCATCATCATCTTGCCCAGACTGGTTGGATTTATGTTCCACACCCTGGATGTCGATGTCAACTCCATCCTGTGGTTGGCCAAAGAACCTCCAAACAAGGTCACACTCCGTCGGTATTTCAAAATTCATAACTCTGTTTTTGTTCTTCTGAATATAGATTTTTTCCCAAATAGCTCTTTTGTATTTTCTAACTGTCCGAATTCGGACATAAATTATTAAAACAGTTAGAAAATACAAAAGAGCTGACTATTTGGGAAAAAATCTACATTCAGAAGAACAAAAACAGAGTTATGAATTTTGAAACACTGACGGAGCGTGACCTTGTTTGGAGGTTCTTTGGCCAACCACAGGATGGAGCTGACATCGACATCCAGGGTGTGCAACATAAATCCAACCAGTCTGGGCAAGACGATGATGATGATGTAATCGAAACATGTTCAAGAACAAATCAACATTAATATTGAGGTAAGATGAATGGACTAAAAGTAATTTAATTAAAATAACCTCAAAATATCACTTCCTAAGCACGCCGTAGCGTAGTGGTTAAGGCACTGAGCTACAAGTCAGAGGGTTCAAGTCCCGTTGGGGTCAGGATTTTTAAACTGACCCAAACCCTCTGGCAGCACTGTGGCCCTGGGGTCGACTCAGCCTCTAACGGAAATGAGTACCAGACACTTGTTCTGGGGTAAAGGCGGCCGTCACGCAGGGCTGACAACCCGGCTGGCATAAAGTGCCGATTGTCTAGAAAAAGTGGGAGCCTTAACCTCCTACTACCCCAAGGGCCTCCGGGCCTGTTGTGGGATCATTTTACTTTAAAATAAAATATTAATTACTTTCTGTAAACCAACAGATTGCGTATAATGAAGCAGGTGTGATGTCACAACTCAAGCATCCGAACATAATTCGTTATTACGACTGGTTTGTAGCTGAAAAATATCTGTGCATTGTAATGGAGTTCGCTTCTGGAGGAACTTTACAAGAATTTATTAAAAAACAACAATCTCAGCTCCTCCCAGAACAAGTAAGTAAAAAGCTCACACCAGTTACTTATGCTGTAAGGAGGTAATGCCCCTCTGAAGGCATCTTTACATTGTTCAGAACTGTGGACCATATTCTGTGGGAGTAAGAATACACAGAAATTGAAAGAGAAACCTTTCTTCTTCTTCTTCTTCTTCCTTCCAAGTATTAGGCCAAGGCCTGTTACGATCCTATAGAAAATTTTCCCTCCAGCGTTTCATAGGACGGCCCAGTGATCTTCGTCGTCTTGGTATATAATTATAAAGAGCTTTGGGGATCCGATTTGAACTCATTCTTTCAAGATGGTGTTTCCAATTTAGTTGGTACTGTTTAATATATTCCAAAATTGGCGTAGTTTTCAATTCTTTTAAGATATCGGTGTTCCTTTTCTGATCCCATCTGGTGTAACCCGCTGTTCTGCGCATGAATCTCATTTCACAAGCCGTTATTCTGCTTTCATGTTGTCTTTTTAGTGTCCATGCTTCACTACCATAGCTCAACACTGGTCTAGCCAAAGTGTTATATAAATGTAATCTGGTGTTTTTTGTACAAGGGATGGTTTCATAACTTGATTAATAATTCCCAAACTTTTATTATAACTAGTAATTTTTTCAGGGATATCCTATTCATCCCAGATATTTAAATTGATTAGATCTCTCTAAAATGTTATTCGGAAGACAAACCTTCCGAAAACATATATTATGTTGAGATGCATACAAGCCCTTAGAAAGTAGTAAAATAGCAAGTAAAAAAAAGTTTCTAAAAATACATAAATAAAATAATTTGAAAAACTGCAAAGCCATGTGAAAAAAAAAAATTATCTGCCCTTTTTTTAACCTTCTGCATGCCACTGGTAAAATCTCTTGTGTCAGAGATTTAAATTGTATCCGCTGATGTGATCAGCTTTGCAAGTAATTTAAGTATTATTGTCTGGCAGGTAATGGACAGGAGCATCAGAGTCGATCTAATCAGCTCACGGCACCTAAAAGGTTAATTGCAAGGCACTAAAATCCAGTTCCAAATCTCTCATTTAGACTACAGGGAAGTAACACAACTTGTAAATTCGTAGACTCGATAACCCTCATTATCTGTCATCTGCACCAAGTCCTGCCTCAGTCCACTCTTACTCATGCTCTGTACTAAAGGTTCCATTGCTGGATTCTATATTTGATTTCTGTGCCTTGTAGTTAAAAATGGCTGGGAGAAATTTGAAGATAGGTTTCAGCAAGCAATGGTTGACAGTTCCCTTGTGTTATTAATCATCATCCGGTATCATAGCAGCTGCCGCTGTCTTCCAGTAACCAAATGCCATTCCTCTCTATCCATCCATTGATCTTCCTCCAATCCTCTGATAATCATAGCCACTTGCACATCTTCCATCCAGGTTTTCTTTGGTCTTCCTTTCTTCCTCCTTTCCATTGGGATCCATTCCATAATAAGATTAGGCAATCTTTGCTCTGGCATTCTTTTGACATGGCCATGCCACTATAATATTTTCTTTTCTATAATGTCTATGATGCCCGGCTTCTCTTGTACACCCATAATTTCCCTTATTTATTTATTTCATATTCTATCCATTCTAGATTTTCCAGCTGATCTTCTTAAAACATCCATTTCTGTACTTAAAAAAATTCTTTTCATTTCCCCGGTAGGAATTTTCCAGACTTCAGCACCATATGTTAAAATGCTCTGAACTATGGTTTGATATATTTGTAATTTTCTATTTTTTGTAATATTTTTCCTCCACCAAACAGAGTTTAAAGCATTTATTGCTTGTTTTGTTTGTGCAATTATATTTTTAATTTCCACTGTGTTAACGCCTGAATGGTTTAATTTTGTTCCTAAATAAATGCATTCAATACTAGGTTTCAGTTCTCCATTGTTTACATTTATATTTTCTCTTTCTTCTCCTATACACAGATATTTAGTTTTCTCTACATTTATATAAAGTCCCCATTTTCAGTTTTCTTGTCATACACAGTGTCCCAAAATTATGTATACACTCTTTGAAACGTTATTTCTCAGCAACGAAATGAGACAGAAATACAACTTTTTTTGTGTTTTATTTCTTAAGCCCGTACATGTTCAAAATGCTCATCTCCTGCCGCAGTACACTCCCAATAAAGACGTTGAACACAGCAACACATGTTTTGGATTATTGTTATTGGAATGTCATTGATGGCATGTTCAATTGATCTCTCAGTTCCTCTAGTGTTTGTGGTTTTGTGGCGTACACCGTGTTCTTAAAAAAAAGTGTTCCCACAACAGGCCCGGAGGCCCTTAGGGTAGTAGGAGGTTAAGGCTCCCACTTTTTCTAGACAATCAGCACTTTATGTCAGCCGGGTTGTCAGCCCTGCGTGACGGCCGCCTTTACCCCCAGAACAAGCGTCTGGTACTCATTTCCGTTAGAGGCTGAGTCGACCCCAGGGCCATAGTGCCGCCAGAGGGTTTGGGTCAGTTTAAAAATCCTGACCCCAACGGGACTTGAACCCTCGACCCTCCAGCTTGTAGCTCAGTGCCTTAACCACTGCGCTACGGCGTGCCCCTCACCGTGTTCTTTACAGTTCCCAAAAAAAAAAGTCTAGAAGGGTTAAATCAGGAGATCAAGGAACTCTGTAGCACTTCCTCTTCTTCCTATCCATCTCTGATTTAATGTGCAATCGAGAAAATTTCTCACATAGACATGAAAGTGAGGTGGAGCCCCGTCTTGTTGGAAGTAAACCTCATTTTCATTCTCAGAGAGATCTTCAATACGTGGAATCATGATTTCCAACATTTCCAGGTAGTCTGGGAAAGCTGACGATAAAACAGAATTGTTTTGAAACATGTTCAAGAACAAATCAACATTAATATTGAGGTAAGATGTCCAGACTAAAAATAATATAATTAAAATAACCTCAAAATATAACTTCCTAAAATTAAATATTAATTTCCAGGTAAGTTTGACTCGTGACAGTCCCTTGGAAGAAGTACGGCCCAATTAATCCTTGGGAAGACAAACCATACCATACCGATACTCCTAGAAGGTTGACGATCTTTTGTTCAATGATGTTTGGGTTTTGGTTAGCCCAGTACACACAATTATGTCGATTAATTGTGCCATTAAGTTTGAATGTGGCTTCATCTGACCAAACAATTGAGTCTGGAAAATCTTCCCTTTCGTCACACTTCTGCAGGAACCACTCACAAAATTGCAATCATCTATCTGGGTTGTCCTCATTTAGTGCATGGAGAAGTCTCGGAATGCAAGGCTTCCATTTTTGGCCTCGCAAAACTCAATGAACACTGCTTTTCTTGATACTAATCTTACGAGAACATTGCCTCACTGACTTCTTTGGGGATCGTGCAACAGTATTCTCGTTATCAGTCTAATGTCTCTTTCTTCCGCACCGACCTTTCAACACATCTTGCACCGTTCCATCGTCTTAAAACTTGTCTCGGATTCTTGTTATTGTTACCCTTGTTGGTGGTGGTGTCTTAAATTCAACCATCCAACGTCGTTGCACTTCAACAACATTCTCCACTTTCCAATAACACTTCAATATCCACTTACGTTCATCGAATGATAATCTCGCCGCCATTGATGTTTATAAAGACGTGAAGATCGATGAACGTGTTGCTATGCTTTTCCAATGCCCTGTGGATTAGACTTCTTCTTCTTCCTTCCAAGTATTAGGCCAAGACCTGTTACGATCCTATAGAAAATTTTCCCTCCATCGTTTCATAGGACGGCCCAGTGATCTTCGTCCTCTTGGTATATAATTATAAACAGCTTTGGGGATCCGATTTGAACTCATTCTTTCAAGATGGTGTTTCCAATTTAGTTGGTACTGTTTAATATATTCCAAAATTGGTGTAGTCTTCAATTCTTTTAACATATTGGTGTTCCTTTTCCGATCGCATCTGGTGTAACCCGCTGTTCTGCGCATGAATCTCATTTCACAAGCCGTTATTCTGCTTCCATGTTGTTTTTTTAGTGTCCATGCTTCACTACCATAGGTCAACACTGCTCTAGCTGAAGTGTTATATAAACGTAATCTGGTGTTTTTTTGTACAAGGGGCGGTTTCATAACTTGATTAATAATTCCTAAACTTTTATTATAACTTAATGTTGTGTGATTCCGGGTTCTGTGGCCGTGGTCCATAGTTGGTGTTGATACCAGACGTTTCGCCCTCAACTGCGGAGGGCATCTTCAGTGGCGAGTGCTTCTAGGCGTGTTTCCTGGTCGGAAGATCTACTTAGAGTGAGCTCTGCTGACGTTGTGGACGTTGTATTGATACTAGTGGTGGGAGCAGGGTGAGTGAGCGTGGCTCTTGCTGATTGGCTAATGGTCGTCTCCTTGTTGTCCCTAGTGTTGATGCATTTATTTTCTAGTGTATGGTACCAGGCCTTAGGCAATTTGATACCTTCCTCTTTTCTGTTAATATTTTCTTTATGCTTGTATATTTCTATAGCCTCTCGGTATAATCTAGGGAAATAGTAGGAAGTTGTGGCTAAAACTTGTGTATCATCGAATAGAATCTGGTGTCCATTCATAATGGCATGTTCTGCTACAGCCGATTTATCCATTTCTCCTTGTCTGCATTATGATTACCGGCCGTGAAAGCCTGCATTCAACTTTTATTATAACTAGTAACTTTTTCAGGGATATTCTTTTCATCCCAGATGGAGAGATAATATCCAAGAACTAAAATTTGATTCTGGAGACAGATTTTACTTTGTATGGGGTCCTTCCCATGAAATGCCATAATTTTAGTTTTGTTAATTGATATTTCCATATTAAATTTGGCACCTATTTTTTGTAAATTATAAATTGATCGTTGCAAATCATTTTTGGAAAGTGCCAGAAGAGCTAAATCGTCTGCAAAAAGAATAGCATCTAGTTTGTGGATCAGACACAACAAAAATTGTATTTCTGTCTCATTTTGTTGCTGAGAAATAATGTTTCAAAGAGTGTATACATCAATTTGGGACACTCTGTATTCTATGAGATCGTGAACTTATGATATTGTCTGCAAATGTGAGTGTTATTAATAAAATGTTTTATTTGTTATTGTTGTGTAGGAAGTGGTGTACATGTTGAGCCAGTTGGTGCATGGCCTGCACTACATACACAACCAAGGAATGGTACATCGCGACCTCAAACCTTCCAACATTCTCCTTCAACATGTAGCTTCAGACTGTGTTGTCAAAATAGCAGATTTTGGAATCTCTAAAATATTGGAAACGTAAGTTCATCATTATTATCATTACACCCCTTTTATTGTGTTATCTTTTAGTAATGTCAATCAATATGCCTCCTTTCCTCTCTATCCTTCCATGACTTTTTTTTTCTCCCTCTCTCAATTTTTCACATTTGTAAGTTTTATTTATATTTGAAGAGAAAAATAAATGCCTAAATTAGGATTTGAACCCAATGTCTCTGGTTTTATACACTAGTGCTCTTACCACTAAGCTATTAGGTATCACAAATTGAGTTTCTCCAATTTTTTCTTCTTCTTCACTTCCTGGTTTAGGCAAGAGTTGCCTGTTCCGTCTTCACTAATAGATCTAAGACCATCTCTTCCGAGGACGTCCGACATCTCTTCTTCCTCTTGGAAAATAATGGAAGATAGCGTTGGTACCACGATCAGAGGAAAACATATTACTCATATTCTTCACAATGGAAACTCGGACGGACTTAACCAAAGTTCTCCAATTTAACAAAACAAATACCGTATTTTACAGACTATAAGACACACCTTATTTTTTAAAAAATAACATTTTTGTTATTAGATTGCAAAGCCAGACTAAAAAAAAATCTTAGTTTATAAAACCGTTCTGATCTTTAAAATCCCTGAAAATCGTCATCTGAACTTTCTTTTCTTTTCATATATAAGATGGTCTTCAGTGTCATCGAGAGCATTACATATGCCACACTTCTTAAAAAGATTTAAGAATAATGTCTTCTCTTACTCTAGATCACAACTTTTTTATCCACTGACAGACACACTTGTTTGATTGTATGTCATTTTAAAGCTCTGTTCGGCGTGAATTCATGTTGGGTTTCATCCACCATCCATTTGTTCAAGTTCACTGGCATCGTAGTCTGCAATGACACATCATAGGCTAGACAGTGTTCTGGGTTTGTGATGGCGAAGCAGGAGGGAGACTGTTAGCAAGCTTGTGAATCCCCGCAACTCATGTTCGTCGCATCGGTGCACTGCCGCTGCCAGTTGAATCCAATGTTGCCAGATAGAGATAGGTTTCCCGCAACATTGAATATATGGGCATTTTTAAGACTGGCGGGAAATTTAAATCAAACACTGGACATTTTTATACTAATTTCGGGTATAAGACACACCTGAATTTTGGAGGCAATTTTTCAAAGAAAAGTGTCTTATAGTCCATAAATTACAGTATATATTCTGTGAACCAACAAATTGGGACCATAAATTTGACTCACTGAGGAATTTGGCTAGTTTACGTAGTTCCTGGATGGCGGACTTTTATTAATTTAAGTTCTTATTTTCTATCTCTCTTTTTTGTTTTGTTGTTTCTTGACTCACCTCATACTTTTTATATTCAATCTCCGTCGTTATGACCACGTGTCTCCTTCATTTCAGGCCTTATCATGAATATGCCTAAATGACAGAAGAACTTTACATTCACATACCTTACTATTCCAAATTCTGCACACATATTTACCAACTTATTTAAGAACACGTTTTCAAAATTTATCGGCTCATCACAATTTAGGAACAAGATCACAAGACTCTTTACTTTTGATACCACAGCACAGGACCTGTCTATACTCTCAATCTTACACAATATCTATGACTAGAGCATGGAACTCACTTCCCAGTCATGTCAGGGACTGTCAATCGCTATCATTATTTAAATCCAAATTAACTGATATCTTAAGTTCGACACAATGAAAACATTAACTGCATAACAACTATATAGAGCATTCCATTAATAATCATCTAGGAAACTACTTACTTTATTTTATATCATTTTAATTTTATTCTATGTTTTTGTTAGTATTAGCTAGTATTAGATTACATCATCATTGTATTTTGTTTAGCCTGTATTTTAATATCTTAAAATTGTAATATGTACAGATTTTTTGTATAATTTTACTATTCGCTGGTTGAGTGGAAGAAAAGGCCTTAACTCTGCCAGCTAAAATAAATCATTATTATACTTCTTAACTCCCTCGCAGATCTAGATTACGTCACTGTTTTGTGACATTCTCAATGCTGTTCACGTTCACAACTGACGTCCAATGGTCTCCTCTCCTGCAGACTGACCTCCGCACCATCTGGTGGCTGACCAACGAACTTCCAAATCAATCCCCTCTCCTTATCACCGGGTATTTCAAAATTCATTGTTGTGTTTTTATTCTTGCATATGTAAATTTTTTCCCAAATTGTGAGTTCCTTCGGTTTTTCCAATTGTTTAACCCTCTGCATGTAACTGGTAAAATCTCTTGTGTCATAGATTTAAATCGCATCTGCCGATGTGATCAGCTTTGCAAGTAGTTTAAGTAATTGTCTGGCAGGTAATGGACAGAAACATCAGAGCCAATCTAATCGGCTCACAGCACCTAAAGGGTTAAGTAATTTTGTTTTGGTTTCTATTCTATGTTTTTCTGACCAGGCATGTGCAGCTATTGCAGATTTTTCTGTTTCTCCATTTTTAACATTTCTGAGGTGTTCCTTTAATCTTGTATTTAGATTCATTTTTGTTTTTTCTATGTATATCCTTTCACAATCTTTACAATTAATTTGATAAATTCCTGATTTTTTGCAGTCTTCAATCTTTTCATTTTTGTTGGTTTTTATTAAATTACCTAAACTGTAATCATTTTTCGATGCTAATTTAATGTTGAAGATTTTTTTAAAATTGTCAAATACTAAAGGGTGGTATGTGAACTTCTTGAATTTTTTACCAATATCTTTATCTGTGTGAAGAGTACTTTCATTAATAATTTTTTGTTCCTTAAATTTATTTATTTTCTTGTGTATTGTACCGGTTTGCTCAGGGTAGAATATGATCACTCAGGGATGTTTTAAATTATACACTTATTATTTTAGTTTATTGGATACATTTGTATGTACAATTGTATATCTACAGTGTTTTATACTTTACTTGGTGTGGAGTTGATGAACTACTTCCGCCCACGTGTTTTAATATCACCTTCGCGAACGGTTACTGAAGAACTTAACTATTGCAGAACGTAGGAGCGTGAGAGAGTTTTCACATGCGTCCTCGCCTTATAAGGGCGATGACTCCTCCCATAAAGCCGCATTCTCCACACCGAGTGTATATGTTATTCATTATAGCTTAGAGGGGTAGGTACCATTCGTTTGGGTTTCTATGTTGGTAATAGACTCGTGTGCACGTTTGTGCACCTTCCAGTTATTACTATTAATGGTACGTTTTAGTACTTACGAGTCTATATTAAATTAAAAGATTCTTACCTCTCCTCACATTATTCTGTTAAGTAGATCGCGATTTCAGGCCTATAGCAGGCCCATCTTCAGTACACTGTTGTTGACCGGTGCGACATAACACCGGTCAACAACAGTGTACTGAAGATGGGCCTGCTATAGGCCTGAAATCGCGATCTACTTAACAGAATAATGTGAGGAGAGGTAAGAATCTTTTAATTTAATATTGAATTGAACCTCACAGTGATAATTCCTATATAAAAAAAGGTTAACTTACGAGTCTATTACTTCTTGCCACAGTATCATCGTTTCTTGAAATCCATTATCCTTTGCAATTTTTATGATGTGTTTTTTCTCTTTATATTTTTATATCCTACCTACATATCTTATTTTCTCATTTGTATTTACCATAGTTTCTAGATATACACATTTTGTAAACTTAAAGAAAATGTTGTTTAGTTATGTGGAACTGTTATCAGAACTTGTGGGCTGAGTGTAATGGGAACTGCTTGTTACCTGGCTCCGGAACTATGCGAAGGACTTCCACACGACAAGACTTGTGACATCTGGGCTCTCGGCTGTATTCTCTACGAAATGATGACACTTAAGAAAGCTTTTGAAGGACATGTAAGTAAATCCTTTCTCATGTTTAAAATTAAGGGTAGCCATGAGTGAATTTTGAAACTCCGAAACTATTAGATATTATATTTCTTTCAAATGTTTACCACAGATGTCTACCTGTATGAATAACATTTATGATAAATTTTGAAGTGATTTGTTACATTAGTTCGCAAGTTACATTATTTTTTCTCTTTTTTATTTTAATTTGTCTATGTCTATTGTTAATTTTTCTACACTTAACGTCTCCCTGTCCACTGCTGTGGTCTCGAGGTAGCGTGCTGCCTTGTCATGCAGCAGGCCCAGGTTTGATTCCCGGTCGGGGCAGTTTTTCTGGGTGAGGGTTTTCCTCACCTGTAAGACAAATGTCAGGAAAACTTTAAGACCCAAACGGTCCCCGAAATCATATGGCCATCATCATCATCCTTCATCGGTGTGGAAAGCAACGGGAAGCTACCACACCTACAATTCTCTAGTAAAGCTGCAAAGCATAGCATGAAAATGCTATGATTACAGTGCTGCCTTCGGGCAGAATTAATATGGATGGAATGTCTCCCTGATTTTGTTATTCTTTATTCTATCTCTCCTTGTTTTATGTACCATTTCATGTAAGAATTTCATTTCTGTAGCTTGGATTCTGCTCAATTCCGTCTTTAACTTATTTATTATTATCTTCTTTCCAAAGCCATTTAACGTAGCTATGTTTAAAATGTGATTGAATTCCTTCTTAAAATTTTCTTCACTTAATGGAATGTTGGTAAATCTTTGGTATTAACTTACAGACATTAGGTTCAACGGTAAGAAACATTCTCCAGTGCCAGCTTCCGACACCCAACACCACGATGTACGGCACTCTGCTTAGGAATCTGTTGGACAGACTTCTCAACGTGCAACCAGCTCAGAGACCATCCACCTCTATGATCATGGCCGACCCAGCTGTTGCCGAGACCTGCTACAAACTGTTTGTTAACCTCGGTCGACTTCGTGATGACCAACACCTTTCAACTTATTTCTAATCATTGTCAACTAACTCTTTTATTTTTTATAAAATGCCCCACACTATTCTCAAGATACCCTTATAAACAAATGCAACAATTAACGTAACTAGGGTGGCACAAATTTTTCTCTACAGTTATCTTATTTAATTCGTTCACCGCTGTGGTCTCGGGGTAGTGTGCTGCCTTGTCATGCAGCGGGCCCGGTCGGGACAGTTTTTCTGGGTGAGGTTTTTCCTCACCTGTAAGACAAATGTCAGGAAAACTTTAAGGCCCAAACGGTCCCCGAAATCATCATCATCATTCATATTCATCTTAGGTTAAGCTTAGAATCAGGGACTCTCCTGGCGCACCATTATCATCATCATCACCCATCATATCATCGGGGCAACGTAACCCTGCCTTCCAGGCGCCCCAACCTCAGAAGTGGGTTACAAGTACGCCATGCCAGGAGAGAAACTAGGAATGTCGAAAGACAAACCTGGGGCATTTGAGAAAAAAAAAAATTTAATTAAACATATGCTCAATTCTGGAAATGCATGTTGTTACACATTACAGACAGGTGAATAGAGAAGACTTCATAACAGTGAACTACATGGTCTTTATAGGAAGCCAGATATAATAACAGTTAAGTCTCGTAGACTGCAATGGGCAGGACATGTGGCACAAATGGGGAATGAAAGATGTGAATGGAAACTTCTTGTAGGAAAACCATATGAAAAACGCCTAGCTGGTAGACCAAAAATGAGGTGGGAGAATAACATTAACTATGATTTGAAAGAAGTAGATTATATAGAGAATGATTGGAAAACATTAGCTCAGGATAGGGATGTATGGAGAGTTTATGTCCATGCAAGCATGAACCTAAGGGTTTGATAGTGCCAGTGAGTTAGTTATACATTACGGAACTCTTGTCATCCCAACTTCTGTCAAAAAAGTTAAAATGCAAATATATAAAACTGTTATTCTCCGAGTTATATTATCTTCTTGTAAGCCCATGTTTCCCTTTACAGAGATTTACGCGCTCTCCCCCTACAGGAAACAATTTGAACCATACTAATTTAGTTACACTTGTTTTCTTATAGATGTCATTTGAGTGGTCCGTGGTCAGCGTTCTGCCTCATACTGACATCTAGGAAACCAATTCGGTAAATTTTGCTTAGAGGCCTTTTCATTCAGGCTGAAGGATCTTTTACGAGCCTGAAAATCTTCAGACTCAGGACCCACGGCTTAAAGTCCCTCCCGGAGGACTTGCTCCTTGGATTTTTCCATCCTAAAAAAATCCATCGACCCCGGCTGGGTTTGAACCCACGACCCTCGGAACCAGAGGCAAGGAGCATAACCACTAGTCCACCGTGGCCGACTATATGGATGCAAAACATGGACTCTTACTTTAAAGGAGGAGAAAATGTTATAAGTATTCGAGAATAAAGTTCTTAGTAATATAAGGTTCAATTTAGGAATAAATTAAAATGTTTCATACCTCACCTCACAGAAGGAAGTAGTTCTTGTGATCGACATAACATCGGTCGATGAGAAATTACTGAAGATGAAGCTGCTAAGGATTTGAAACCAGGGTCTAATTAGAAGACTAGGTGTGAAGTATTTTAATTTAATCCTACTGTTACAACAGTTTAGTTGTGCACATTAATTTACATACAGTGTGATTATAAAGTCCCAGTACATTTCTGTTACAGCCATTCGAAAGATACAAATATGTTCACCATTGAAGAGCGGATAAAGATTGTTGCTGCGCGTTTAAAAGGCCAGTCGTACGAATAAGTTAGAGACAGATTCCAAAGGAAACCCTCACGGGAGACGTGTATCTTGATATGTTGCAACTTTTCTTACAGCCACAGTTACAGCAAGATGATACAGTGGTGTTACAACAAGATGGAGCACCACCACACTTTGCTCTGGCTATACGCGGGTATCTCAATGACAGGTTTCCCAAAAGGTGGATTGGAAGGGCATCTCCTCGTATCTGGGCACCTCGTTCGCCAGACCTCGCACTCCTGGACTTTTTTGCTTGGGGGTTCATCAAGCAACAGGTGTACAGAACCAAGTTTCCTAATCTGCAAGTGTTGAAAGAACGCATACGCCAAGCGAGTGAAACGATTACAGAGGATATGTTGGTGCATGTTTTCCAGGCGACGGTGCATCTTTGGGGAACATGTTTTTGAGACTGATGGAGGTTATGTTGAACACTACCTTGATAGTAGAAATTACCTTATAATTTTTGTTTTATTTGCGCTACGTTATCCACAAAATGTACTGGGACTTTAGAATACACTGTATTTCTATCATAGTAATAACTTTAGCTTCTTAATATTAATTTAACGTACTTGTATATTTGTGCTGGTTGAGTGGAAGAGAAGGCCTTATGGTCTTAACTCTGCCAGAATAAATAAGACAATATTACAATGTCATTTCTATATAAGATTTGTAATTCCAGATAAGATTCATAATTATATTTAAAGGGGTATTTTTTCGCCAAGACCAAGACTCGAACCCAGGACCTTTGGCTTGCCAGGCCAAATGCTCTACCAACTGAGCTACCGAGGTGATCTAGACAAAATTTTTCTCTTATATACGTTGTAATTCCTTCGCGCCAAATGTTTTCTTAGTTAAGAAGACATTTATTGGGAATTTAACACTACTTTATAAAGCCAGTAGGGCTTCAAGCATTTGGCACGAGGGAATTACAACGTATATAGGAGAAAAATTTGCATCTAGATCGCAACTCGCCTCAGTAGCTCAGTTGGTAGAGCATTTGGCAGAGCATTTGGCCTGGCAAGCGAAAGGTCCCGGGTTCGAGTCTCGGTCTAAGCGAAAATTTTTCTCTTCAAATATACTTCAATGAGAAGTGTTAAATTAATAATAAAAACATCAAAAGATTCGTAATTGACTGATTTTTCAGCAAAACTCCACCATAATGGACTTCACAAATATGTGTCATTTGAGATGGACTGGACATTTAATAAGAATGGACTGGAAGAATCAAGACCAGCTGGTAGAGTTCTCCAATCTGGGCCAGGAGGATGCAGGCGGAGAGGAGGTGGAATGGCAATGTAAAGAAAGATGCCAGAGCTATTGGAGTGAGAATTTAGCTGGATGTGGCAAGGAACAGGGATAAACAGCAGAGACTTGTTTGGACAGTCAGGACCCATGGTGGGTTGTCGAGCTATAGATGATGATGATCCATGAATTAAAGTCCTTCTGCAGGACTTGAATTTTTCTATCCTAATAACCCATCGGCCACCCCAATCGTCGGGACTTGATGCAACAAACAATACCATTAGGCTGACATGGAGAAGCTATGGATTATAGAAAAATTGAGGAAAAGAAATGGAGGTGGGTGTAATAAACAACCCCAATTAAAAACGGAATAAAGATATGGATGTAATTATACAGGGTGGACCGCTCGAATGGACCTAATTTCAATTGCTTGTTACTGGCAAACGGTTGAAGATAGAAACTTAAAACAACGTTCATATTACAGAAAAACTCACCAAGTTTTGATATCCAGATCACCACATCTCTATATGAGCCCCAGCAGTCACTGTGACGATATCAAAGCGATGAACAATTTCTTGCCAAGTACGTTGGAGTATGTCTTCTGGAATGTTCTCAATAGCCTCTATGATGCGCTCACGAAGATCACGAAGGTCTTTGACTGGGGTGGTGTAAACTTTATCTTTGACATAGCCCCAGAGAAAGAAATCCAGTGGTGTTAAATCGGGAGATCTCGGGGGCCACGCGATTGGTCCTCCCCTACCAATCCAACGGCCAGGGAAAATGTTGTCCAAAGTCGTACGAACTTCATTGGACCAGTGGGGAGGAGCACCATCTTGCTGGAAAACGATGTTAGGCTGCAGTTGTTCAATTTGTGGAAAGAAGAACTGCTCCAGCATGTCAAGATATGTGGTACCACGAACAGTTTTCTCGGCGAAGAAAAAGAAAACGGTCCAATGACCTTATTATGTGACAAACTGCACCAAACATTCATCTTCGGACTATCACGAACATGCTCTTGAATAGCGTGAGGATTCTCCGATCCCCAGATCCGCACATTATGCCGGTTTACCTTGCCTGACAAATGGAAAGTGGCTTCGTCCGAGAAGAAAATCTTGGTCATGAAGTCAGGATCAGCGCCGAGACGGTCCAGCATCGTATTGGCGAATTCCACTCGTTTCGGCATGTCATTCGGCTCCAGACGTTGCACTAACTGCACTTTATATGCGTGCAGTTTGAGGCGTTTGTGGACAATCCGTTGTAATGTCGATTTTGGTATTTGAAGTTCCCGCGAAGCTCTTCTTAATGACTTCCAGGGGCTTCGCTCAAATGCGGCTTGAACATTTTCTACCATTTCATCGGATGCTCTGCGACCACCACCATGCTTCTTCAACACAGATCCTGTAGCTAATAATGTATCACGCCACTTCTTTATGCTTCTAGCAGTTGGAGCATCACGGTTAAACACACGCCGGAACTCCCTTTGAACTCTAATGATTGATAAACTCCGCATACCACAAAACAGCTTGCGCTTTCATCTGCGGAGTCGCCATTTTCACAAACAATTAAATCTAAGAACGAGAAACGTATTTTTGTGCCATCTACCGACAGGATTCGAAACTTGGTGAGTTTTTCTGTACTATGAACGTTGTTTTAAGTTTCTATCTTCAACCGTTTGCCAGTAACAAGGAATTGAAATTAGGTCCATTCGAGCGGTCCACCCTGTACTATTTTTATTAAATTAATTTTCTGCATATATTTATTCAATCAAGTTATCTGATTATAGGCGTAATGCTGCCAACTTGATGGTCACGATGATTCTGGAAAAACCTGAAATCATAAATTCTACACAAGTGGGCTCAACTTCAGAATAGGTTACTCTGTTTTTTCCATATAATATTCTTATGACACTGTTGCACTATACACTTTTTTCCATTTTTAACAACATTTTGTAATATTTAAAATATTTTGCAATGATTCTTAAACGATAAAAAAAAAACTCGAATAAAAAAATTTAAAACATTATTAAATATTTATCTATGCATGCAAATTCTATCTCTATGATTTTATCTAAGTTCTAGAGAATCACAGTGCGCATGTGTGCAAGCTTCCTCCAGATGGAAGGACATCTGTAAAATTGTAGTTACCAACATTTACAATAAATTCCAAATATATTTTAAGAATTAAAATATTTTGTCTGTTCATTCTTACCTCTTAGTGTTGTTTTTGTCGAACATATGTTTCAGAGCTTCTTAGCCCCATCGTCAGTGATTACAGAAAAGATATACATAGGGAAAACAAAATGAAATTTAACCCCTAGAACTAAAGAACACACAAGGAATGTAAAAAAAAGGGGAAGTAGAAAAATTTGCAGTGGATGCTCATGTTTGGTCAGAAAAACACAAAATAGATGTAAACACAAAATTATTAAAACAGTTAAAAAACAAAAATGAAGTCACCATATGGGAAAAAATTTATATACAGAAGAACAAGGAAAGAATTATGAACCTTAAAATTCCTGCAAAAAGGAACCTCATTAGTAAATTCATTGGACCAGAGGCAAAGAGAGCCGGAATCAAGAATCAGGGCCGACAACATGAGACAATTCAGTCTGTAATCACTAGCGATGGGGCTAAAAAGCTCTGAAACATATTATATTTGAAGAGAAAATTTTTTGCCTAGACCGGGACTCGAACCCGGGACCCTTGGCTTTCCGGGCCAAGTGCTCTACCAACTGAGCTACCGAGGCGAGTTACGATCTAGACGCAAATTTCTCTCTTATGTACGTTGTAATTCCCTCATGCCAAATGCTTGAAACCATAGCTTCTATCTTTGTAAATGGCGGCTTCTTAGTTAAGAAGACATTTATTGCGAATTTAACACTACTTTATAGCCAGTAGGGCTTCTATTGACGATTTTATTATTAATTTAACACTTCTCATAGAAGGATAAATTATATTTGAAGAGAAAAATTTTCGCATAGACCGGGACTCGAACCCGGGACCCTTGGCTTTCCGGGCCAAGTGCTCTACCAACTGAGCTACCGAGGCGAGTTACGATCTAGATGCAAATTTCTCTCTTATGTATGTTGTAAACATATGTTCGACAAAAACAACTCTAAGAGGTAAGAATGAACAGACAAAATGCTTTAATTAACTCAACATAAATTAAAATAAACCTCATAGTGTTATTTCCTACCTACATAACTTATAAGCATGTTTGGAAATTTATTGTAAAAGTCATATCGATTTGACACATATGTCCTGTCATCTGGTGGATGTTACATTAAGCATTCACACATGCAGACTAGAATTGTATACAAAATTCATTGAGTAAGTGAGTAACCTATTCTGAAATTTTTCCGAGATGTGTATCTGACAACAAGGAAGATTGAAACTCCACGTTCTTGTAATGGATAGAAATAGTGGCACATATTGTACATTGTTAAATACAGGGTGATTCTGCAAGAGAGTGCAAAAATTAAGCAGAACACAGGGGAAGCTCCACTGAATAATTTGAGATAGGGAACCTATACCTGAGCTGCCGATTCTCCGGCTCTGAAGTTTAGGTTGTACGAGGGGTAAAGGGAGAACTCGCCCTCTATGAAAATGGTTGTATTGGGAGTGAATGTTTGCCACAACCAATCACTGCTCTTGGCGCAACTATAGTGCGCTAGTAAGGTTTGAAATTGCTGAGATGTTGTCAGCTGTATGTCTGCTAACCGCATACATAAAGCGGCCACTCCCACTGAATATCCATATTGGCAACACTGTCGTGAAAATGTCAAGGCCGGAGAATCAGTGGCTGCAGTGTAGAGTCTGAGAGCCAGTCTATGGAGATATTCATCAGTAAATTGCAAGTACCATCATTGAAACAATTAACTTACCATTTTGTATCTTACAACAGTTGCTCAAACTGACAGCCACCAATCTCAATGCAAGCATGACATCAGCATACAAAATTCTTCTGAACCCTGGGGCGGGGACTTCTTCAGAATATTGATGCCAATACCAGAGGTGAAGTACCCAGTAGCTAGGCCAAGAATGAGGTGGGAGAATAATATTAACCATAATTTAAGTGAGGTGAATTACACAGGCAACAGTTTAAGGAATGTTGACTTTGTCCAGAGCTAGGGTACTTGCGCTGGTTCAGAGTCCCCACGGTGGAAGAAATTTTCTCATGTAATTTCGGCGAGTATGGGACCACATCGTGAAGAATTTGTGGCAGCTCCAGGTTAAGATAACCAGCTATAATGGCTGGGGATCCGACATGCTGACTAATGTCATCCCTCTACTGCCTCGATGATTAACACATGTGGATGTGAGGCCAGCAGTCGGCCTTTCCTAGGCGTGTCACACTACAGAGTTAGGAATAATGAAAATAAGTAAAATTTTTCAAAAATCTTTTCATGAAAACAACCTCAATCTGTCAGAATTCACTGAAAGGTGCGACTTATTTCCACACCAATATGTTAACCTCATAAAATGTAAGCACTGATTCTCAGAACACCCTGTATATTAGCTTCTCAACCTCTTGATAAAAAAGCAATCTCAATAAATGTAAAACAACTTTAAGGCACTATCATAACACCCTATAAACTAAGTTATACACCTCATTCATTTATCAATACAGGGCGTCCAAAAGTCCTGCATCATAGGATATATATATATATATATACTAATCCTACTACAGGTTTTGGGATACCCTTGAACTAGCCGGAGGCTACAGCTCCCACCTTTTTTTATACAGTTGACACGAGATGTCAGCTCTGCATGACAGCTACCTTTACTCCAGAACAATATTCTGGTACTCATTTCTGTTAGTGGTTGAGTCGACCCCAGGGTCACGTTACCTGCAAAGTTTAAAATCCTCATCCCAACAGGACTCTAATCCTTAATATTTCAGCTCTAGCACTTGCTTTAACAACTATGCCAAAACATGAATAATTTCAAAAATCTTCCATATAATTTATATAGACATCATTTTTTTTTATCCCACAACAGGCCCGGAGGCCCTTGGGGTAGTAGGAGGTTAAGGCTCCCACTTTTTCTAGACAATGCACTTTGTCAGCCGGGTTGTCAGCCCTGCGTGACGGCCGCCTTTACCCCCACAATAAGCGTCTGGTACTCATTTCCTTTAGAGGCTGAGTCAACCCCAGGGCCATAGTGCCGCCAGAGGGTTCGGGTCAGTTTAAAAATCCTGACCCCAACGGGACTTGAACCTTCGACCCTCCGGCTTGTAGCTCAGTGCCTTAACCACTACGCTACGGCGTGCCCCATATAGACATCATCATCATTAAATTAATATTGAGAAGCTAAAGCTATTATTATGATAGACATAAGTAAATTAATGTACACAATTAAATTATTATAAATCAATGGTAAAGAGAAAAATTTCTGCCTGAACCGGGAATCGAACCCCGAACCTTTAGCTTTCCGTGCTAATGTTCTGTCCACTGAGCTTATTCCAGGTTCAGGCAGATATTTTTTCTTTTTACCACTGATTTATAATAATTTAATCATCATCATATCGTCTCCTCCTTTCGGAAGGTCAATTCAAAATACGCCTCCAACCAGCTTTATCTTCCCATGATTTGCTTCTTTTTAGTTCTTCCCAGTCGTATCCTCTCTCTTGTAGACTTTTCTTCACTTGGTTAATCCATCTTTCTTGTGGTCATTTTCCTTGTATCTTGAGATTTAACAGTCTTTGTGGTAGTCTTTCCTTTTCCATTCTTTTTAAATGTCCAAACCAATTTAGTTTTTTTTTTAATGTCTTATTTTTTCTACTAAAACTATTATTCTCCCAGTTATGTTATATGGCTGCAAAACATGGACTCTTACTTTAAGGGAGGAAATGAAATTACAAGTATTTGAGAATAAATTACTCAGGAAATGTTTGGACCAAAGAGAGATGAACAGACAGGTGAATGGAGAAGACTACATAACAATGAACTACATGGTCTTTATGGGAAGCCAGATATAATAAGAACAGTTAAGTCTCGTAGACTGCGATGGGCAGGACATGTTGCACGTATGGGGAATGAAAGTCTTGCATGGAAGCTTCTTGTAGGAAAGCCAGAGGGAAAACGCCCAGTTGGTAGACCGAGAATGAGGTGGGAGAATAACATTAACTATGATTTGAGGGAAGCAGATTATACAGGTAATGATTGGAAAGCATTAGCTCAGGATAGGGATGTATGGAGAGCTTATGTCCGCACGGCCATGAACCTACGGGTTTGATAGTGCCAGTGAGTAAGTAAGTAAGTAAGCTATTTTTTCTACATTTCATATTTCCCTGATTTTGTCATTCCTTATTGTATCTTCTTCTTCCTTCCAAGTATTAGGCCAAGCTCTCCTTGTTTATGTACTATTCCACGTAAAAAATTCATTTCTGTAGCTTGGATTTATATAGACATGTGCTAGATAATATATATTTTTTTATTTCCTTTATTTTTAGTGTTAGAGAGCAAACTACGTTTTCTTACATGTTTAAAGGTAAAACTGTTATTTGACCAATGAAAATGCAGTTATATATTTGGTTTGTTTACATTACAACTGAAACTTGGCTCAGAGGAGGTATATAAGTGGCTTTTTCTACCTTTTTAATGAACACACAGTCTCTGATTTCGAGTTATTTTACATTTATTCAGATTGCTTTTTCAATATTTCTGACATGAAGGAAAAAAAATATTGTATACAAAGTTTATTGCTTTATGTTACAAAGTAATGTAGTAGTTATCAATTCTGTTCTTATCAGCTGTAAACATCATGGAATACAAACATCTAACGTAATACTCACCACAACGTGAAGTAAAAACCTTACAAACTTAGCTCTCATTTCAAATATATGTGGCTCGCTTGACATTTGTCTATTTTGTTACATTGATTTAAATCAACTGTCTATATCTTAAGCCAGGTTGCTGACAATTATGGGATGAAAATATAAATGCATAAAAGTAAAGTAATGGCTAGAAGTCTGAAATTCGCAAGTCACAATAACGCAAGATGCTCTTATTCTGTCATTTTCTTGTACCATTTCTTAACCCCACTTCCCATAACCTCAAAAAAAGCATTTATGAATCACAAAATCACATGGAATAACAACAAAATTTAAAATTTTCAACGAATTGATTGCAAAGATTGCAACAGGATATTTACAGGAAAAGCAAAAAGAAACTTGAAAACTCGTAAAAAAGAACACTTCAGAAACATAAAGAATGGAGAAATTGAAAAATACAGCACATAGTTTATTAGAGCATCATAGAATTGAAAAAGAAGCAAAACTTTCGAAACATCTATCCAAACCTTTGGATTTAACAGTTTGGAAAAAAAATATATATTAAAAAAACCATACAAGAACCATGAACTTCGAGATTCCAGACGAACCGAAATTGATTACAAAGTTCTTCAAAAATACAACAGATGGCAGTTTAGAAAATGATTCCTTCAAAAGAACACCAGATGGCAGTTTGGATAATTACCAGCAAAAGAAAAAAATTGACAGTAGTGAAAACAGCTGAGGATGGGCGAAGATAGTTGCTGGTACTGCAGTGTTGTGTTTAAAAAAACAGAGAAGTATGAGGTAAGAAGAAATAACAATTCATTTAATTCCCATTTTTTGTTCTATTCGCAAAATTTTCATAATGCATTTTTAAACACTGTTTTAGATTCCATCTTCATTTTAACTGCCAAATCTGCTTCCTCCATGCACTCTTGCAAAGAGAATGGTTGCAACACAACATAGAGGTAATATTTTCTGTCCTTCTCATGAATTGTACAAGCCAAGAGTTGACCTTAAACTGGATATATCATTCTTATTGGGTTTAACATACTAAACTAGGATTAAAAAGACTCAAATTTATATTTTCTTTAATAACACCACCAAAAAAATGTGAATTTTTTAAATATCTTGGGTCAATAATTACAAGTTTAGGTACCTGTGAGAGAGATGTACAGACTAAAATTGCAATGGCAAAAAATGCAACTGAGACATTACATGGAATAATTTGGAACAAAAATATTACAAAGGAAACTAAAATGAAAATTTATAAGAGCATAATACAGAATATTTTGTCATATGGAAGCGAAACTTGGTCTTTGACGGAATTACAAAAGAACAAAATTAGAACAGTTGAATTTGATTATTTTAGAAGAAGCCTCCAAAAAACAAGACAGGATAAAATAAGAAATGAATTCCTTTGGAGAAAAATGAAGGTCACCACATCTGTTGTTAAGAGGCTTGAAAATCAAACGCTTAAATGGTATGGCCATGTACAAAGAATGGAAAATGAAAGATGGCCAAAAAATATATACCAATGGTCACCCCCTGGAAGAAATAAACGTGGTAGACCAAGATGGAAATGGAAAACCTACGTCAGAACAATAATGGAGGATAGGAATTTGGAAGAGGGAGATTGGAATGATAGAGATAAATGGAAACTGAAGACGGCAAACCTATAAGTGGGGGAAAGCCGAAGAAGAAGAAGAAGAATAACACCACCAAATTCCCAATAACATCAAAATCTTGAAATCTTAAAATGAATTTTCCCTAAAAATAAAACCACTTTCACGGATCTCTAGTTACTGGATCATAGGAGAAGCACAGACATCAGGAATGAATTGAATATATAACCAATTACGGCAAAGATCCAAAAATATAGGATTAATTGGAGAGACAATGTTCAACGCATGTCACTAACTAGAATAGCAAGCCATCCTCAATTATAATCCAATAAGAAAAAGAAGTGTTGGCCGATCTATGAAGTTTTAAACTGGAACGTGCCAAAGAGCGTAAACCCTGATGTCAAAGATGATGAATAAAGTCATGTTTTGAGCTGCAGATTCACCAAACGGGATCAGAAAACTAATGAATATATACTGGAACAAGTATCTACATTCAAGAATATATCAGAGAAACAGGCAGAACATCTTAATTGAACAAGATATTATTGCAACCTAAAAGTAAATCTACTATATAAAAATAATGTTTGAATGAGGTAGTTTGTAAGATTTCCACGTGCCACAAGCTCCACAGACATCCAATGCCGTTACTCACAGCTCTCACTTCCCATTCACAGCGTCGCTAGTGTCCATCGCCTCGTCTTCTTCATGCTTCACTGCAGATCCTGTAAAAATATTACTATTTAACATACTCTCAATGTTTTTATTTTTACACGCTTTATATTAGCTTGACCTGTATCTATCTATCTATCTATCTATGTAACGGATTATTTCAACACGATTTTCACCTACTGAAAATCACTGGATCGACTTGAAACTTTGTATACTTGTAAAAGACCCGTGACAATATAATAATTTCATATTTTCTTCCTAAAATCATGGCCACAATCATCAGAAAATCAAAAAAGTGTCTTTGTATCTGTGTAACGGAATTTTTAACACTATTTTCACCCACTTAGAAACATTGGATTGACTTGAAACTTTGTATACATGTAAAGGGCCCGTGACAATACAATAATTTCATATTTATTTTCTAAAATCCTCGCCAGAATCATCAGAAAATCAAAAAAAAGTGTCTTTGTATCTATGTAACGGAATATTTGAACACGATTTTCACCCACTTAGAAACATTGGATCGACTTGAAACTTTGTATACTTGTACCTAAAACCGGATATTTATCCCCATATAAAAATAATAAGGGTTTTTGTTTTGTTTATAATTATATTTATTTATATGAAGAATGGACATCAGATTGATTTATAGAATTCAAATTTTTTTATAAGTATATAAAAAAAAAATAACTGGTCAATATAAACTGTTAATACAGTTAGATGTTTTTATAACTGATGCAGTATGTAAAATACTTCAAATATTCAAATTGATAATTTTTATAAAGAAATAAATGGGATTGGTGGAATTGGATAGAAGTTAACTTGAAAATACTCCTTCCTTTTCTGTTGGACCAATCAGAACCTAGAGGTTATAACTGAAATAAAAAGATGGCTACAATACTTGAAGATGGTCGGTCATGTTCAGCGACTGCTCCTTAAAGAATAAGGAAATAATTGTTTATTTTATTGATGTTGGTTGAAAGAAATAGTGTTAAAAGTATGAAAGATTATATAGTGATATAATAGTCATCCATCTTGGTAAAAAAAACAGTTTCTAAGTGAAAATAATGGATAATAATGACTGGATTGACCGTTAGCATTCGTCATCCATTAAATACATAAAATGGTAATCTTCTAGAAGTGAAAAATATCAACCTAAGCCGGAATCTTTTGGAACTTTTAAATTACAAGATTCATCTTGACCAAAGTGAGAGTTTTAAATAAACTAACTTATCGTTCAACTGTTAATAAAGTGTTGTTATTTGTGTAAGAAACTTTTCCTCATTCCCCTGAAGAGAGTTATTAGTGCCGTGGCAGATTTAAAGTGGTTTAAATTATATCACAAATCTTCAACTTCGAATATTACTCACCGAGAAACCCAACTTTTAAATGTCTCCACAACGAGGGGCATAAAATTAAACACAGCTTCAAATGGCGCATCAACGAGGGCTCGAATGGGAATCGAACCAGGGACCTGTAAACCTGAATCGAACCAAGGACCACGAGAATGAGGAAAGTAATGAAAATCTTCAAAAGTGAGTACAGTTAAAATTTATATGTGAAAAGTGAATTAGTGATAATAACAATTAATGCTTTTAAGAAATAAGAAAATATTAAAATACCCAACAATGGCCAATAACGAAAATATAACTTGTAAAACTGTTAATATTGAAAACGAACAAATTAGTGAAGGCCAAGAAAATTTAATTTTGTGTAACAATGAAAATAATCAAACTAATGATACACCTCCTTGGGTAGCATTATTAATAAATAAATTAGAAAAGAATAGTGCAGAATTAAAAGAAATTAGGAATGACAATTCAATTCTCAGTAGTAAATTAGAAGCTAATGTAACTAATCTTAGCAATAAATTAGAAAAGAACAGTGTAGAGTTAAGAGAAATTAAAACTGACAATTTAAACCTAATTTCCAATCTCAGTAAAGATATAAAGAAAGAAATTAAAGAAAATAACTTGAAACTAGATGAAAAATTAGAAAGCATTAGGTTAGAATGCAAACAAAACAATTCTAAACTGGAAAAGAGAATAGTAAATATAGCCAAAGATTGTAAAAATGAGATAGAAAAATGTAATGAAAAGATTGATGAAACTCATAATCAAATAGAAACATCTTTGATTGAGGTAAGGCAAAGTTGCCAAGATAAAATCGAAGAATTAGGAACTAAAGTCGAAGATAGACTAAAAATTTCCGAAGAAAGTGTTATCTTAGGTAATGAAGAACTTCAATCAAAGATAACAAATGAAGTAATTATTATAAAAGAACAAGTTGAAGGATGGATAACTAAGATTGTTGAACTTGAAAACAAATATGTGTCAAAAACTAGTGAAAAGGAGATTGAGGTTATGTCAGGACATTCTAGTAATGTTAATAATGATCCTCCTTCTAGTAGTAGTAGTAAAAATGTATGTAAAATTCCTGCTAATCTTTTAGGGGAAATTAACTTACCTAATTTTGGTGATACTGTAGGCCAAAGCCCTACTGATTTCATTAGGGAAATTGAAGAATACTTCGAAATCAAAGGAATAGAAGACAAGTTCAGAATGTTCTTCATAAGAAAAAGTTTAAAAGACAATGCAGAGTCTTGGTTTAAGATAGCTTGCCATGATTCAATGACTTATCAAACATTTAAAAATTCTTTCTTAGGTTATTACTGGGGACCAGAAAGACAAAACAAACTAAGGTTAGACCTAACTAGTGGAAAATTCTCCAACAATGGTAAACAAGGTTATCTTAATTATTTCTTGGAGAAGGCAAAAATGGCATCATTGTTACAGCCTCCAATAGATGAGAGAACTTTAATTTCTATGTTATCGCATCACTTCCCAGATGAGATTAGATATCATTTGATAGTAGCCAGACCACAAAATGTTTCTGAAATGTTAGAGTTGTTAGCTCTACTAGAGAATAAAAGAGAAGTAGATAAATGTAGTAAAAGAAATTTATTTGGGGAAGGGGCAGAGCCCTATAATAAGAAAGGTAATTTTGTAACTAAAAGAAATGATGAATATCATAATGAGAATAGAGAAAGAAGTTTCAAACAGGGCAACAATAATAATAGGTTTGTTCAAAATAGAAACAGCCCAAATAAAAATAGGATGACTAATAATTATAGTAACAATAACCAGAATGGATGGTTCAAACGTAATGAAAATAGGAATGACAGACAAATTAATTATATGGATGTTAACAGAGTAGGAGAAAATAGAAATAGGTATTGGACTTCTCCCTGTAGAGGTAAAAGAAGAAGGAATGCCTATGGTAATGAAAATAAAGGGTATTTCCAACGACAACAAAATTGTCAAATTAATGAAACTAGTGATAGGACAGAGCAAAATAGAATAGACTCTGTAACTATTCACAACCAAAGTCAAGATATACCTAGTAATGAAAATGACCACGAAGTAAATCACAGGATACCTCATGCTTTAAACGCATAGAAGGTACATTAAAGACTCCGCAATGTACCTCAATCGTTATGAACTTAGGGGTCCAAAATAGATGCTTTGATAGGTTTCAAAATTTAGAAATTGTACCAGCAAATATGAGAGGAGATAGTAAGTTATGTACCTCAAGACAGCGAGATAGCATAATAGTGAATAATCATTTGAATGTTTCTAAGAATCAGGATACTATGCCTGTTACTAATAAAGAATTAAATGTCATAGGACGACCACCCAAAATTAAAGTAAATATTTTTAACAATGATGTTACTTGCATAGCGGATAGTGGCTGCTCAAACACAACAATAGATCAGAAATTTTATAATTTCTTAGTCAACAAAGGGAATAAGATAATGACTGTAAGAATATGTGGAGTGTATTGTACTCTTGCGATAGGCAAGAAGAAACTGCCAATTAAGCTTCAGTGCCTTCTAGATTTACATATCGGAGGATATTACTTCAGTGCAATATGTTTAATTTCTCCATACTTGTCTTGTGATATGTTAATAGGCTGCGACCTGTTGGAGCAATATAATGCCATAATAAATTTTGAGTGTAAGAATATTTCCTTGTATAATGAAGATAATGTGAGAGTCGTCATCCCATTTGATAATGAATATGAGGAGAACAAGAATTTAAGTAAGAAGGAGAGTGACATTGCTGAAGAACACATTTTTATAGAGAATATTGTTGTTCATGAGGAGAGGGAATTGGTAAATGGCCGTGGATGCCAAATGCAAGATAATATTGCAGTTAATTGTACTTCCGACAAAAGTGTCGAGGGCGAAGAAAGCCTTAATAATGAAAATGGTTGTGCTGACGATTATGTCGCATGTAAATGTTGTGATTTAGAATGTGTCTCTTGCAATACTGAGTATGATGAAATTCCTCTATTATATTGTGTGAGTGACGAACTTGAAAAAGACATCTGTGAAATGATAAAGGAAAAAGTTAAAGACACTCATGGCATAAACAATGAACAGAAAGGCATGTTGTATGACATCTTAATGAAAAATAAGAGTTCTTTTTCTTCGAAGCCGGGATTGTGCAACTGTTTTAAATATTCCTTTAAAGTGATGGAACATCCACCTATAAATATTAAAAGTAGACCCATCCCTATTGCCATCAGAGAGCAGGCAGATCAAATGATAGATGACATGTTAATGCAAGGAATAATACAGAAATCTGATTCTCCTTACGCCAACCATATTTGCTGGGTGTTAAAACCTAATGGCAAAATTCGCCTGTGTTTAGACAGTCGTAGGACTAATTCTTTCACTGTCCGGGATAATTATAGGCCCGAGACAATTGAAGCATCTATAGCAAATATGAAAACTGGTAGATTTATTAGTTCTATTGATTTAACTTCTTCATTTTGGCAGATAGAACTAGACCCCAAAGTTCGGCCCTATACAGCTTTTATACATAATGGAAAAGTATATGAATTTACCAGGTGTGCATTCGGTCTAAGAAATAGCGGAAGTGCGCTTCTTAGAGCCCTAGATATTGTACTATCTGATGATGTTAAAAGACATTGTACTATATATGTTGACGATGCAATTATTATTGATAATGTTTTTGAGAATCATATATCTCATATTGATTTAATGTTGTCTCAATTAAAGAATAGTGGAATGACAGTCAGCCTAGAAAAGTCTGTGTTTGTTAGGTCGGAGGTTCAATTCCTAGGATACAGGATCTCTAACCAAGGGATTACTCCTGACCCAGACAAGGTTCAAGGAATCTTAGAAATTCCTTCACCAAAGAACATAAAACAACTTCGTAGATTTTTAGGAATCTTAAATTACTATTCGAAGTTTGTCATCAACTATGCCTCAGCGGTTAGTAAGCTGAGAGGGCTGCTGAAGAAAGATAGTAAATGGAGATGGACAGAGGACCATCAATCTACTTTTGAATATGTTAAGAAGTTATTTGCAAATAGTATTTCACTACAGAGACCAAAAATGGACAGAGAATTCCATTTATACACAGACGCGAGTAAAACTGGCCTCGGTGCTGTTTTAACTCAATTTGACGATGATGGGCAACAGTATGTTGTGTCGACAGCTTCGCGCTCGACTACCATCATTGAAGGAAATTACACTGTTTCAGAGTTGGAGCTTACAGCAATATTTTATGCTCTAAATAAATTTAGAATTTATGTTTATAAAAACAAAGTTATTGTTCATAGTGACCACATTTCACTAAGTTTTATAAGTAAATGTAGATTATCCAATAATAAACTGAGTAGGATGATCATGGAAATAATTTCCTATGATATTGAAATAAAACACATAGAAGGAGAACAGAATGTGTTTGCTGACCTCCTGTCTAGATTGAAAAGTGTTGGGAAAATACCTGAAACTGTACATACTCCTAAACACGAAGTAGTAATGTTTAATGTAAAACTGTATAGAGACAAAGGATTTTCATTGTTGATGAAAAACATTGTTGAGCATCAAAAATCTGATATAGAGTTACAACGATTGAAGTATAGTGCGAGAGATATAAATAATGATGACAAAAATGGAATTGATTGTAATAAGAAAATCGGTATAAAGGATGACATTCTTTACAAATTACATGGGAGAAATGTGAAAAAATGGAAAGTTATAATTCCTAATAATATGGAAGTTCCACTATTTAGAACTTTTCATGTCGGCTTAAATCATGCAGGTTGTGAAAAATTAGCTCTCAACATAAGTGAATTTTTTTATGTTAAACATTTAGATAAAAAGTTGAGAAAGTTTACTTCTTCATGCATAACTTGTCAAAAAGCCAAATGTATGAACGTAAAATATGATATAGTTCCACAAAACATATTAAGGAACAAAGTAAATAGCTTAGTAGTAATGGATACTCATGGAGAAATGCCTACTACTCAATTTGGTTACAAGCATATTCTTGTATTATCTGATGTATTCTCAAAATTTGTAAAAATATATCCATTAAGAAGTGTAAATAGCAGAGCTTGCCTAGGTAAAATTGTGAGAGATTATTTACCTAATTATGGACCTATTGATGCACTACTTAGTGATAATGCTTCAGTGTTCTCAAGTCCTAAGTTTAAAGATAAACTTACTGCGATAGGAATTAAATTGTACCATTGTAGTAAATATCACCCAAAAAGTAATCCCTGTGAGAGAGTTAATAGGGAAATTACTACAAGTTTAAGAATTTTGACCCATCATAAACATTCTGACTGGTTTAAACATATCAGCGTCATAGAGAATGTTATGAATCATTCAATTAATGTCAATACTGGGGAAGCACCCATATTCCTAATGACAGGTAAACAACCTGACAGGTTAATTGCTAATTTACCATTACCTATCATTGATAAAAGTCAAATCCCGGAGACATCCGAGGAAATATGTAAAAGAGTTATTGAAAGGTTAGAATGTCGTGCAGAAAAGCGCAACAATAAGGTTAAAAGACATAAAAGGAAGTGGAATCCCAAAGTTGGAGACAAAGTTCTCATAAGGGATATTTCACTATCCAATGCTTTAAAGAAACAATATCATAGGATGAACCTATTGTATAAAGGTCCCTATGAAATATTTAAAAATTTTAATGATACCACATATGAGCTAAGAGAAATAGACACTAGAAAAGAAATTGGAAAATATTCCAAAGAACTGTTGAAACCATTTCAGACTCCTATTAATTAGTTGTAGCTGGTGACTTCAAATAGTTCAAAGTGTATTTAAAATATTGTATGTAAATTTTGTAAAATTAATACTTCTATTTCATTATGTAACATGTATTTATTATAATTGTGATGTATTACATTGTATTGATTCTAATACAGATGAATCTTGTATAGAAAGAAACTTGATATTTGGGGAAAGTGATTTATTTTAATTTAGCCTCACACTTAGTTGTAGCTAAGATTAAAATAAATCAGGGGCAATTTAAAACCGGATATTTATCCCCATATAAAAATAATAAGGGTTTTTGTTTTGTTTATAATTATATTTATTTATATGAAGAATGGACATCAGATTGATTTATAGAATTCAAATTTTTTTATAAGTATATAAAAAAAAAATAACTGGTCAATATAAACTGTTAATACAGTTAGATGTTTTTATAACTGATGCAGTATGTAAAATACTTCAAATATTCAAATTGATAATTTTTATAAAGAAATAAATGGGATTGGTGGAATTGGATAGAAGTTAACTTGAAAATACTCCTTCCTTTTCTGTTGGACCAATCAGAACCTAGAGGTTATAACTGAAATAAAAAGATGGCTACAATACTTGAAGATGGTCGGTCATGTTCAGCGACTGCTCCTTAAAGAATAAGGAAATAATTGTTTATTTTATTGATGTTGGTTGAAAGAAATAGTGTTAAAAGTATGAAAGATTATATAGTGATATAATAGTCATCCATCTTGGTAAAAAAACAGTTTCTAAGTGAAAATAATGGATAATAATGACTGGATTGACCGTTAGCATTCGTCATCCATTAAATACATAAAATGGTAATCTTCTAGAAGTGAAAAATATCAACCTAAGCCGGAATCTTTTGGAACTTTTAAATTACAAGATTCATCTTGACCAAAGTGAGAGTTTTAAATAAACTAACTTATCGTTCAACTGTTAATAAAGTGTTGTTATTTGTGTAAGAAACTTTTCCTCATTCCCCTGAAGAGAGTTATTAGTGCCGTGGCAGATTTAAAGTGATTTAAATTATATCTTAAATCTACAACTTGGGACATTACACCGAGAAACCCAACTTTTAAATGTCTCCACAACGAGGGGCATAAAATTAAACACAGCTTCATACCATGACAATACAATAATTTCATAGTTTGTTTCTAAAATCCTGGCCAGAATCGTCAGAAAAAAAAAATGAAAACTGGTATAATAGGTTGCGGACTTGTCGACTTTTTAGTCAATCGTTGTAAGAGCTCTCAGTTGGTAGTGCGGTGAACTCTAGTGGTATATAATTTCAGTAATCTATAGATCGCTGGTTTAAGTATGGCTGGGAGGTTTTTCAGAAGAGTATTACTTTTAGCTCATACTACAATAGTATCGAATTTAAAGATATTTATATTTTTATCTTATTCTGTTAAATATTAAAACTAAAAAATAAAAAATAAATAATAGTTTTAAAAAACTAAAACAACACGCTTTATTAGAAAACCGAACTAAAAAAAATGAAAAATAATTTTAACTTCTAACACGCTTGGGATAAATAATTTTACCATCAAAAGTGTGGGGTGCTTTTTATGATTTTTACATTTTCTTCTTAGAGACTTTACTTTTACCAATATCTGTTTATTATCAAATATATTAATTGATAAAGAGCACCCCACGCTTTTGATGGTAAAATTATTTATCCCAAGCGTGTTGGAAATTAAAATTATTTTTCATTTTTTTTAGTTCAGTGTTCTAATAAAGCGTGTTGTTTTAGTTTTTTAAAACTATTATTTTTTTAATTTATCACTCCTCACTGAAGAACAAATTATATTTCAAGAGAAAAATGTACTCCTAAAATGGGATTTGAACCTTTAATAAAATTGTTCAGTCGGCTACACATCTTATCTTGAATTTTGTAGATTTCCGGAGAACATGTTTCAGTGTGCCTGCACACCATCATCAGCTCTTTCTGAGTGTTGAATTGTTGGTTGGTGATCCCGTATGTTGCTTCTACTTCTCTCTTCAGTTTCAATTCAAATCAAATGCTTTATGCCAGGAATTAAAAAAATCATTACTTTTTTCCTAGTACTTTTGGATATACATTTTTTTGTCCCAAATTATCAGTTCTTTTGATTTTTCTAATTGCTTTTAATAATTTTGCATTTACTTCGGTTCTATGTTTTTCTGACCAAAAATCAGCAGTTTTATCTACTTCATTTTTCACATTCCAAAAATGTTCTTTCTAATATTAAAGTTTCTTTTCATTTTATCTAAGTATATCTTTTCTTTATAATCAAAGTGAACACAAATTTATGGTTGGTTGGTATCTAATGTCGAGCACTTGATAATGAAATCATTCGCTCTCTTGCACTCCAATATTTAGCAGAAAGGCTGGTCTCTTCTACAAAAGCTGGACAACGGAGGAGATGGTTTCTTTCCATATCTTCATTTAAATTGCAAAAAGGGCATTTAGGTGAATCTGTTATGCCAATTCTGTGTAGGTGTTTATTCAAGCAGTCATGTCCCGTTAGCAGTCTGAATGTTGCTACTGCAGATTTTCTTTGTAATGTAGTAATGTCATAAGCTTGTAGATTTTCCCATTCCTTTCCAGATGTTTTGGTGGTGTATTCTTCTCTAAGTTTATTGATGTATTTATTTGAGATAATTCTTTTGAAAAATTTATTAAAACAGCTAGAAAAAATGAAGTATTTTAGTCAGTTCTTCATTATGCCCAACGTTCGGCACCATTTTGAAGAAGTATTTTAGTCAGTTCTTAATTATTTTCCACGTTGTGGGCGCAATTTTGAAGAAGTAATTCTTTTCCCATGTTATGACGATGTTTAGAAGCAGTTAACTCTCTTCATGCCCGATGTTGTAGTAACATTTTGAAGGATTAGTTTCCCAAAAAGAATTACTGGTTCAGGTTGGGTTTGATTTTTCGGTAGAGCTGGATTCTCTTCTCAAGGTCGAAGCTGGTACACAAGATAGGAAAACACTTTAAAAATCACTAATAACTGTTTCTTGTAGAAATAGTTGTAAATTTATTTACTATTTAATTTCCCAGCAGATCAAGTAAATATAGGTGGTATTATTCTTCACCGTCAATTAAAATTAAATTATTTTCTTTTCTTGAGTCAGCATATAACTTTCATCAAGGATAGAAGCTATAACAGCTCTCCTGATAAAATGTGATATTTGATCCAAGAAAAGGAAATAATTTAATTTTAATTGACGGTGAAGAATAATACCACCTATATTTACTTGATCTGCTGGGAAATTAAATAGTAAATAAATTTACAACTATTTCTACAAGAATCAGTTATTAGTGATTTTTAAAGTGTTTTCCTATCTTGTGTACCAACTTCGACCTTGAGAAGAGAATCCAGCTCTACCGAAAATTAAACCCAACCTGAACCAGTAATTCTTTTTGGGACACTATTCCTTCAAAATGTTACTACAACATCGGGCATGAAGAGAGTTAGCTGCTTCAAAACATCGTCATAACATGGGAAAAGAATTACTTCTTCAAAATTGCGCCCACAACGTGGAAAATAATTAAGAACTGACTAAAATACTTCTTCAAAAACTAAATAACTGACAATTTGGGAAAAAACTTACATATTGAAGTACAAAAAAAAGTAAAAAGTAAAGTGATCCCACGACAGGCCTCAGGAGGCCCTTGGGGTAGTAGGAGGTTAGGGCTCCCACTTTTTTGTAGACAATCGGCACTTGATGTCAGCCGGGTAGTCAGCCCTGCGTGACGGCCGCCTTTACCCCCAGAACAAGCGTCTGGTACTCATTTCCGTTAGAGGCTGAGTCGACCCCAGGGCCATAGTGCCGCCAGAAAGTTTGGGTCAGTTTAAAAATCCTGACCCCACCGGGACTTGAACCCGCGACCTTCTGGCTTGTAGCGCAGTACCTTAACCACTACGCTACGGCGTCCCCATTGAAGTACAAGGAAAAAGTAATTCTACATCTACAATGGCACAACAGCCCTATGTTGGGTCTTAGCCTGTCCTTTGTTAGGGAGAGTTGGAGAAAATGCTTTAACATCTCACCTCATAAACTTGCGTGTCGTGAAATGTTAAAGCATTTTCTCCAACTCATTTATTAATGTAAATACCTCACAGAGTTTCCTCCCACTGTAATTTTAATTAAATTCTTCTTCTTCTTCCTTACAAGTATTAGGCCAAGGCCTGTTATGATCCTATAGAAAATTTTCCCTCCAGCGTCTTCCAGAAAATTCCCATATAAGACTTGAAAGCATAATAATAGTCCCTTCGATTGGTTGCTGGCCAAAGGAAGGCAAGACCAGTGATGGGGCTGCCATCTTATTGCCTCTGGTCAGGCTTTTCTGGAGAAGAAAAGAAAATAAAGGAAAGAAGAAATGGAAGAAAGGAAAGACTCCCTAGCCCTCGGATGCCCTACTAGCGTCGGGGTCGAAAAAACAAGAGTTAACCAAGAGAGGTTAGATAGTAAAGTTAAAAGAGTGCAAAACACAAGTAAGTGGAAGAAATGTTTTGCTCAGCTTGGGCACCTTATGGTCGCCATCCACATATCCCCTAGATGAGGACCTCTGAGGGAAATTAAAATTAATTTGTATTATTTCTCAAAATATGTCATGAATGGTATGCAGTCATTATACCAACCCAATGAGACATCTAGTAGGCAACTAACGTATTACTATGATGAAGGAGGTTGGTAAATTTTGCTCTTTATTCAGGCTTAAGGACTTGGGACCGATGGCTTAAAGTCCATCTCAGAGGACTTGCTCCTTGGATTTTTCCTTCCTAAAAAAATCCACCGACCCCAGCCAGATTTGAACCTGCAATTCTCGGGACCAGAGGTAAGGAACATAACCACTAGTCCAGCACAGCTGGTGATAACTTACCTCTGCTTGGTCCAGGACGTCTGCCGGGGATCTGGCCTGACTGCAGCAATCTGTTTAACCTCTCCACTTCTTCCAGTGAACCTGCATTCTCTATCGCCTTCTTTATCCTCCACCTCTCTTCTGGAGTTGGTCCTGCAACACATCAATCTATCAGTCCCTAGGAGCAGTATGAGTCATGGTATTACATCCTTCAAAAACAAACTAAACAATTATTTAATAACAAACTAACTTATTAATAGTGAGTGCAGAACATATTTTAATCGACTCACCTCATACATTTTCAAATTTCTTTGATACCGACGGTTTCAGACAATATCATGTCCTTCATCAGTCATGGCTTCCACACTGAAGAAGGACATGATATTGTCTGAAACCGTCGGTATCAAAGAAGTTTGAAAATGTATGAGGTGAGTCGATTAAAATATATTCTCCACTCATTATTAATGCTATAACCTCATAATGTTTACTTCCCAATATTAATTTAAATAAAACTAACTTATACCTACTTATTTTATGAATTCTCACTATGAGGTATATTCATTAAGGTAGAATTTTTTATCACTCACCTCATATTGTTGTTCTTATTTGACTATAAACTAGTTTCAGAACATTTTTAATGTGTTCTTTTGCATGAGTATCTAAATTCCTTCTAGTTTTCCCTACATGTTGGGCTGTAGACCTTCATAAGCTCGTATCTTACTAAAGATTTGGATTCTAATGTTATATCTCACCCCATAAACTAAGACCCCCATTCACTAAATAATCTCATCTCATAAAATAAGACCTGGACATTTTAACTGGTCTGAATTTATTTACCTGTTGGTTTGCTGGTGTCAGGAATACCTGCCCCTGGAACAAATGTTTTTGACTTCTTTGCAATTTCCTTCTGTAATTCTTTGCCCTTTTTACTCTTGAACAATGTGTTTGCATCTTCTCTCTCCTGTTCAACACAAATAAACATAATATAAATTCCTGTATTAAGTAATCAATTAATTTGGTGTTTAAGATTAAATTAAATATTTCATACCTCACCTCATATCCAGTCTCCTAAGTAGACCGCGGTTTTGAAGCCTTGGCAGCTTCATATTCAGTACTCTCGTTGACTGATGTTATGTCGATCAGAAGAACCACGTCCTCTTCCCTCTGTTGGCGGACTGATAAACCTCCGGATCCAGTTAGAATTTGCAGGAATTTCAAAATTCATAAGTTTTTTTTTAATGTGGATTTTTTCCCAAACCATGAGTTCTTTTTGTTTTTCTATTTGTTTAATTAGACTGGCTTTTGTATCAATTAGATGTTTTCCAGACCAAGCATGAGCAGCTACTGCTGACTTTTCCACTTCACCATTTTTGACATTTCTAAAATGTTCTTTCACCCTTGTTTTCAAATTTCTTTTCACACAGGAAAAACAAGAAGAAATTTGAAAATCAGAGTGAATATAAAAAATGGGGAATTCGAAAAACTAGCAGTAGCTGCTCATCAAATTGAAAGTAAGGCTAGTTTATATAATAAATTTGGGAATTTTTTAACATTATGAGGTTTAATTCATAATAATTAAATGAATCGTGATTTCTTCTTACCTCATACTTCTATGTTTTTTAAAACACAGCACTGCAGTATCAGCGACCCATTGTCACCACCTCAGCAGTTTTCATGACTGTCAATTTTTTCTTTTGCCAGATGGCAGTTTGGATAATTACCGGCAAAAGAAAAAAATTGACAGCCGTGAAAACAGCTGAGGATGGTGACAATGGGTTGCTGATACTGCAGTGCTGTGTTAAAAAAACATAGAAGTATGAGGTAAGAAGAAATCACAATTCATTTAATTCTTAAGGCAAGTTTCCATAGTAATTCTACCCGAAGGCAGGTCCTTCACTGCAATCATAGCATTTCCATGCTATGTTTTGCAGCTTTACTAGGGAATTCTGTAGGTGTGGTAGCTTCCCGTTGCTTTCCACACCGGTGAAGGACGATGGTGATGATGGCCATATGATTTCGGGGACCTTTTGTGCCTTAAAGTTTTCCTGACATTTGTCTTACAGGTGAGGAAAAACCCCGATAAAAACCTCACCCAGAAAAACTGCCCCGACCAGGGATCAAACCCAGGCCCGCTGCGTGACAAGGCAGCACGCTACCCCGAGACCACAGCGATGGACAAGGCAAGTTTAATAAAACAAATAGAAAAACCTAAGGAGCTCACTGTTTGGGCAAAAAAATCTACATTCAAAAAACTAAGAAAGAAAAATCAATGAATTTTATAATTCCTGGGGAAGTTGATTTGATTGACAGGTTCATCGATCCACCAACAGATGGAGTAAGAAGCAGTGTTCCTGGACAACAGAACATCGATTATGCAACTACTGAAGATGTAACCACTAAGGTTATGAAACCAGTGTAAATAGAAGACACGATATGAGGTGAGGTGAAAAGAATTTTATTTCAAATTTTAAATATAGTAACCTTCATTTTTATTTTGCGAAAGTCCAAGAGACGGAGATGTGGAAACTTGTAAGCTACATATAACCGATAGTGCTGCCTCGTAGTGACTGGATTGTGAAGTAAACTTAATGTTCGAAGAGATTTCACGCTGGTTAGAGGATCCAAGTCTGCCAACTCTTGTATCAGATTACCTGTCAGTATCAACGTGTCCAAATTTGGGAGACACTGTTCCAGGCCATCTGTAACTCTTCTGCAAATTATTAAACATTATTCAATTAGATAAATACAACAATATCATTCAATTATAACACAATTTAAAATGAATTCTTTATCACCTCACCTCATATCTTGTCTTCTAATTAGAGCAGTTTCAAAACCTTATTGGTTCCATCTTCAGTAATTTCATTACCATTGTTATGACATCTTGAACTACTGCTTCTTGAGTAAACTAGCCTTTAATAGTGAGTGGAGAACATATTTTTATCGACTCACCTCATATATTTTTCAATTTCTTTGATACCGACGGTTTCAGACAATATCATGTCCTTCTCCGGTCATGGCTTCCACTGATGAAATTCTATGATTGTTGATTTCTCTAATGACATCACCTCTTGTGCTGCCATCTTTTGTTGGGATTATAAACTTTGTAATTAAAATATGTTTCTATTATTAATTTAACATTTCTCAACGAAAGATAAATTAAATTTTGAAGAGAAAAATTCTCGCCTAGACCGGGACTCGAACCCGGGACCCTTGGCTTTCCGGGCCAAGTGCTCTACCAACTGAGCTACCGAGGCGAGTTACGATCTAGACGCAAATTTTTCTCTTATATACGTTGTAATTCCCTATCGCCAAATGCTTTTGAAACCATTGTTTCTATCTTTGCAAATGGCGGCTTCTTAGTTAAGAAGACATTTATTGGAAATTTAACATTACTTTAAAAAGCCAGTAAGGTCTCTAATGATGTTTCTATTATTAATTTAACATTTCTCAACGAAAGATAAATTAAATTTTGAAGAGAAAAATTCTCGCCTAGACCGGGACTCGAACCCGGGACCCTTGGCTTTCCGGGCCAAGTGCTCTACCAACTGAGCTACCGAGGCGAGTTACGATCTAGACGCAAATTTTTCTCTTATATACGTTGTAATTCCCTATCGCCAAATGCTTTTGAAACCATTGTTTCTATCTTTGCAAATGGCGGCTTCTTAGTTAAGAAGACATTTATTGGAAATTTAACATTACTTTAAAAGCCAGTAAGGTCTCTAATGATGTTTCTATTATTAATTTAACATTTCTCAACGAAAGATAAATTAAATTTTGAAGAGAAAAATTCTCGCCTAGACCGGGACTCGAACCCGGGACCCTTGGCTTTCCGGGCCAAGTGCTCTACCAACTGAGCTACCGAGGCGAGTTACGATCTAGACGCAAATTTTTCTCTTATATACGTTGTAATTCCCTATCGCCAAATGCTTTTGAAACCATTGTTTCTATCTTTGCAAATGGCGGCTTCTTAGTTAAGAAGACATTTATTGGAAATTTAACATTACTTTAAAAGCCAGTAAGGTCTCTAATGATGTTTCTATTATTAATTTAACATTTCTCAACGAAAGATAAATTAACTAGGCGAGAATTTTTCTCTTCAAAATTTAATTTATCTTTCGTTGAGAAATGTTAAATTAATAATAGAAACATCATTAGAGACCTTACTGGCTTTTAAAGTAATGTTAAATTTCCAATAAATGTCTTCTTAACTAAGAAGCCGCCATTTGCAAAGATAGAAACAATGGTTTCAAAAGCATTTGGCGATAGGGAATTACAACGTATATAAGAGAAAAATTTGCGTCTAGATCGTAACTCGCCTCGGTAGCTCAGTTGGTAGAGCACTTGGCCCGGAAAGCCAAGGGTCCCGGGTTCGAGTCCCGGTCTAGGCGAGAATTTTTCTCTTCAAAATTTAATTTATCTTTTGTTGAGAAATGTTAAATCAATAATAGAAACATCATTAGAGACCTTACTGGCTTTTAAAGTAATGTTAAATTTCCAATAAATGTCTTCTTAACTAAGAAGCCGCCATTTGCAAAGATAGAAACAATGGTTTCAAAAGCATTTGGCGATAGGGAATTACAACGTATATAAGAGAAAAATTTGCGTCTAGATCGTAACTCGCCTCGGTAGCTCAGTTGGTAGAGCACTTGGCCCGGAAAGCCAAGGGTCCCGGGTTCGAGTCCCGGTCTAGGCGAGAATTTTTCTCTTCAAAATTTGTAATTAAATGTTTATCCACCGGAATATCAAAATTCATAGATCGATATTTATTCTTCTGAATGAATATCATTTCCTAAATTGTCAATTCCAACGGTTTATCCAATTGTTTGAAAAGTTTTGCCTCTTTTTCAATTTTATGATGTTCTAGCAAACTATGTGCAGCAATTGCTGATTTTTCAATTTCACAATTTTTAATATTTCTAAAATGTTCTTTAGTGCGTGTTTCCAAATACCTTTTTGTTTTTCCTATGTATACTTTGCTACAATCATAAAATTGCACAAATTTTGACCTGATCCAGAGGTTCATCGGTCCACCGATAGAAGTAAGAAGAAAACCACCAAGAAACGACATAACACCGGTTGACCAGAGTCTACTGAAGATGGAGATAAACTGCAGTATAGAAGAAAAAGGATATGAGGTGAGGTAATAAAAAAATTAATTTAATTATTAAATTAAACCTCATAGTGTTCTTTCCCTGTGAAAGTTAAATTACATTTTTGATGTTTACAGCTAAAAAGTTACGCTAAAAGAATAATGCAGACATCAAAAGAGAAAAATATTTACCTAAAAATGTGTTCCCTAGCTTGAATTTAGATATTGTTGTACTCACACAATGCGGTATTGTTGAGAAGTAAACACTTGAGCCGTTTGAGAAGCGGGAAGCCGTCCAGTTTGCGGATGTCGTTATCTGAGAAGTCCACAGTGTCAAACTGGTCCTGCAATTCAAAAGCATGTAACAATGTAATAAAGTAAAGCAATCCCACTACAGGCCTCAGGAGGCCCTTGGGGTAGTAGGAGGTTAAAGCTCCCACTTTTTCTAGACAATCGACACTTGATGTTAGCCCTGCGTGACAGCCACCTTTACCCCAGAACAAACATCTGGTACTCATTTCAGTTAGAGGCTAAGTCGACCCCAGGGCCAAGGTGCTACGAGAAGGTTTGAGTCAGTTTAAAAATCCTGACCTCACCGGGACTTGAACCCTCAACTTTCCAGTTTGTAGCGCAGTGCCTTAACCATTATGCTATGGCATGCTCCCAACAATAAATGACAAAATTAACTGATTGCAGAAACAATTTAACCATGTAAAACATAAACAAATGTATATATTTAACCGCATAAAAAAAAGGGCATTCCATGAGATTTACCTAGATTAGGGTAATTAAATTAGATTAGCTTTTAGGTTCATTACATTTTAAATGTGTTTAAATATGTAAACAGACTTTTGTAAGACTTGAAAACAGTTCTTTCTACATGGCCATTGGCTGCAATGATACCTATTATTATTATTATTAAATATGTAAAAAAAAATACCTTTTCATGACAGTTATTCTATGGCAATTCAAAATGGCTAATTTATGCTCCGCCTGCAGAGCACTAGTACCCCATTTAAACTGATCATGAAGGTTGTTATTATTCGAGGTGGATATCAGACCGACTGATGTTTGCATTAAGCACAGTGAGAATTTTTTCTAAGTTCCAGGTACACACCATGCACATGTGCCAACAGGTTATATTTTAAAATTATTTCTCACTATTTACAATAAATGTTACATTTTTTCTAATGATTATTTCAGCATATTTTTCTATGATATTTAACGATATACATAACATCAAGATGTGGCAGCCATATTAATTTTAACGAATATTCTATACAACAACAGTGCAGCCAACATAGGGTATGTACCAATAAAAAAGTCAATGTTCCAGACAGTAAGAAATCTGGAATTTATCAAATAAATTGTGAAGATTGCAATAAAGTTTATATAGGAAAAACAAAAAGGAATTTGGAAATTCGGACAAAAGAACATTTCAGAAATATTAAAAATTGTGAAATTGAAAAATCTGCAATTGCTGCACATAGTTTATTAGAACATCATAAAATTGGAAGAGAAGCTAAACTTTTAAAACAAGTAGAGAAACCTTTGGAATTGACAGTTTGGGAAAAAATATACATTCAGAAAAACAAAAATAGATCAATGAATTTTGATATTCCTAACGAAATTACATTGATTTCGAAGTTCATAAATTCAACCATAGATGGCAGCACTGAAGATGACAATAGAATAGTTGACGGCCGAAGAATTTCGTCAGAGTTATGGCTGAAGATGAACATGACTATGTTTGAAATCGCGATATCATGGAAGCATGAATCCTATGAGGTGAGTTGTTTAAACAATATGTTCTCCGATGAATTTTAATAGAGAATGTACTTTAGAATTTCAGAACTTACTATTTATTTTTGGGCTTTGCATTCTTTCACAGGTTAAGAGTGCTTAAATCTCATTAGGTTAGCTTTTAGGTTTGTTAAATAGCATGTATAATGTTGGCTGCATCGTGATATTCCATACAGTAAACAGCCTCGCCTTTGTTGGCGCATGCACGTGGTGTCTGCCTCGGACTTAGAAAAAATCTCAGTCCGCTTAATGGAAAGATTATCTTCTCAGACCTCAGAACACTGAGAAGCAACAATAAACAAAAAAATAAATTATAAATTTACTCACCAGTGTAGCCCCCATGTTCTCTATCACTGGAATTTTATAACCTGAAACCAATAAAAAGAAATTATATTTTGATATTGGCCAACATATTATTAGATTGGATGCCTTACTTGATGCATTTTTTAATCGCGTGAAGCTAAAAAACACAGTTTTACTAATAGAACCAAAATTGATAACAGATGCCATAAATGGAAAACGTCCAGTATTTGGCAGACACGAATTCTTCTAAGTTCCACAGAATCGCAGTGTGCATGCACGAGTTTCTGTAATGGTTAATGTAGCCTCCAGTAGATGGCTCTGCATTCGGCATTACCAACTTTAGGAATAAATTCCCAAATGCTAAAAAAATGGACGTAAACCAACTTCCCATTTCCTAACCTAACAAAACAATTTACATGCGTATTATTTAATAAACTATAAACTAATTTTGGAAAAAGTCGGTTATATGGCAGACATGAATTTTTCTAAGTTCCACAGAATCGCATTGCACATGCACAAGTTGCTGTAATGGTTAATGCAGCCTCCGGTAGATGGCTCTGCAGTTGGTGTTACCAACTTTGGGAATAACTTCCCAAATGCTAAAAAAAAATGGATGTAAACTAACTTGCCATTTCCTAACCAAAGAAAACAATTTACATGCATATTATTTATTCCCAAACGCTAAAAAAATGGACGTAAACCAACTTCCCATTTCCTAACCTAACAAAACAATTTACATGCGTATTATTTAATAAACTATAAACTAATTTTACGTACACTAACACTAAATATGGTTTGAAATTATTTTCAAATGGTGGCAATGTTGGAACAAAATGGGAAAGTAGCAAGTAAGTAATGTATCCACGATCATGTATTATGTAAATATATAAACATAAAATATTGTAAAGAAAGCTTGAAGATCGTTGCAAAATGTTTAAAACAGTACAAAACGTGTTTACAAGTGTTTAGTGCATTACTGGCATAAGAATATAAGTGTAGAATTGTGACCAGCAAATAACATACCTCACCCCTAATTTTATGTACACTAACATTAAATATGGTTTGAAATTATTTTCAAATGTTGGTAACTCCGATTTGAGAGCCACCTAGCAAACGTTACAAGAAGCATTTCCGCGTCTCTAGAACCCAATGCACAAATTTCGCGTAATTTATAAATATTTAAAAATCATAAGAAATGTTTATAAAATGGTTCCAAAATGTTTAAAATAGTACGAAACATGTTTACAAGTGTTTAGTGCATCAGTGGCATAAGAATGCAAGTGTAGAATTGTGTCCGTCAAATAATGGACCTCAGCCCTATAAATTAACAACTACCTCACCGGCACTATCAAACCCTTAGGTTCTACAGAACTATAGTGCGCATTTGCAAAGTTTTGTCAATAGATGGTAGGAATAACTGTGTGATCGGAATGGCCAATCTTCACAATAAGAAATTGCACTACTACTACTTTTTATTTTGTTAGGTTATGTAGGGGTAAGTTACTGTATACTAAATGACAAGTTAGCGTACATCCATTTCTTGAAGAAATGTTTGTGAATTTATTGCAAATGTTTGTAATACTAGTTTAACAGATATATGCTACAGCTAACAGAAAATCTATAAGCATTTGCATATGCAGAGTGCTATTCTGTAGAACTTAAATAAATTCATGGCAAACCTAATGTGCAGTTTGCATGTTTTCCATTGTAAATATTGTCATTTTAAGTTAGGATCAACTTAATTCCTCATTTAACCTTTCAGAACTTTTTTGGGAGGAGGGGGCAAATCTATAAGCATTTGCATATGCAGAGTGCTATTCTGTAGAACTTAAATAAATTCATGGCAAACCTAATGTGCAGTTTGCATGTTTTCCATTGTAAATATTGTCATTTTAGGTTAGGATCAACTTAATTCCTCATTTAACCTTTCAGAACTTTTTTGGGAGGAGGGGGCAAAGTTGATTTTCCTCAGGTAATTACTGTTATACTGCAATAATAATTTGTGCATTTTTCGAGGCATATAATCCCCAAACACCATAAATGATACTTCCTGTTCTTATTCCGTAATGTTTACGTCATTATTCGCATACAATTAAAATAATATGTACTTTTTTAAAAATATTTTTCAGCTAATTTCTGTGGACTCCCATTTGCACTAGAACCTTCAATTTAATTGCAAAAATACAACATACCCTCATGAAAAACACAACTTCTTATTGTGCACTATCTATATACAAGATGCAAGTTAAAATGTAATGGATTCCATATTACTACTTACCTCTCAGATCCAATTCCCTATCCCTTACGGGATTTATGTACTGCATAGACTGCTGTATTAAATCTGGAGTTAATTTTACCATTTTCTTTATTAATTAAATAAAAATATAACTGTAAATCTAATATAAACGAACGACGACGCTAAGTAACACGACCATGCCACTTCTTGCAATCAAGCAGCAGTGTTGCCAACGCGGATATGGTTAAAGTCCCTGAATGTTGTCTAAAAAATCGCTATTTTGAAATGAAATACCACAAGTTTGATTACAAAATAATAATTTGTACTTCTTTTTCTCATTATTATTATTATTATTATTATTATTATTATTATTATTATTCAACGAATTTTAACTAATTATTTATGCTAATTATTCTATTACATTATTAGTTAGAAAAAAAATAAAAATGGCTAATATAATTTTAATAGCTGGTTCGAGTATCCATGGGGGAAGAAATTTTCTCATATTTCGGCCAGTATGGGACTGGTGCCCACCCAGCATCGTGAGGCATTTGGGTAGCTACAGTAAGTAGTGGCACCAGGTTGAGAAAATCAGCTATAATGGCTGGGGGACTCGGCATGCTGACCACATGTTACCCCTACACTGGCTAGATGATCAACTACCTCTGTGATTGACACATGTGGATGTGAGGCCAGCAGCCGGTTGGTAGGCTAAGGGCCTTGTAGGCCTGTTGCACCAGGAGTTTTTTAATATAATTTTAAAAAGTAGATGTGATATGCCCTTGGGTATTAAAGAGTCCATAGTTAGGCGTAAGAATGAAATAAAAAAGTATTTCTTCACTCATTACATTCCCAGACCTCATACCCATTCAAGTCAAATGCCAATAAGTAATGACAGTTAAGTTGGCTGAAGTGGTAGTGCTTGAGATTCATATTCAAAGGTACCAAATTCTAACCCCTGGTTTTATTCAATCATCAAGGAAAATTCTCAGTTGGAATTTAATTACCAGAACCCAATTCATATCATATTCATTGTTTCATTAAAAGGGGGCACGCCTAGTGGTTAAGGCACTGCACTACAAGCCGGAAGGTCGAGGGTTCGATTCCCGGTGGGGTCAGAATTTTTAAACTGACCCAAACCCTCTGGCGGCACCATGGCCCTGGGGTCGACTCAGCCTCTAACAGAAATGAGTACCAGACGCTTGTTCTGGGGGTAAAGGCGGCCGTCATGCAGGGTTAGCAACCCGGCTGACATCAAGTGCCGATTGTCCAGAAAATGTGGGAGCCTTAACCTCCCACTACCCCAAGGGCCTTTCGAGGCGTGTAATGGGATTACTTTACTTTACTTTATCGTATCATTAAAAATAAATAGTAAATAGATCGTCATATACCTGGTGGCCTGTTATGGTACCATGGAATTGGGAGCAACACTTTCAATAATTGAATTGAACCTGAATCCCTCTAAAATTTATATTACATGCCACAGGAAAGAGATATTTAAGAAGACGACTTAAATAAAAAAACACCATGACATGACAGTCCTAGAAGGACCTACCTGCCAGCTGCAGGCATCGCATCTACATGTGCTAAACATACAGGTACCAGTATAGGGGTGACATGTGGTCAGCATATCGGGTATTCCAGCTGTTATAGTGTTATAAATATGGAGCGGTCCACCGCTGTGGTCTCGAGGTAGCATGCTCCCTTGTCACGCAGCAGGCCCGGGTTCGATCCCCGGTCGGGGCAGTTTTTCTGGGTGAGGTTTTTATCGGGGTTTTTCCTCACCTGTAAGACAAATGTCGGGAAAACTTTAAGGCCCAAACGGTCCCCGAAATCATATGGCCATCATCATCATCATCCTTATCATTATCATCACCATCATCCTTCACCGGTGTGGAAATCAACGGGAAGCTACCACACCTACACAATTCCCTAGTAAAGCTGCAAGCATAGCATGAAAATGCTATGATTGCAGTGAAGGACCTGCCTTCGGGCAGAGTTACTATGGATGGATGGAAATCTGGAGCCATTACTTATTGTAGCTATCAAAATTTCTCACAATTCTACATGGGCACTGTCTGATACTGGGTAAAATTCCATGAGAAAATTTATTTCATCCATGGGAACTCAAACAGCTCTTGCCCTGGACTTTGCACCAAGGCATGATGTTTTAAACTGCTTGGCTACAGCACCAGACATAAGAATGAATTACATTCATTATTCTTTGAAATAGACATAGTGAGGAGATTGCCATATTATTAGGATGGTAGAGAACAATCCTAGAAAAGCTTGACTTTCTTAAACCAGAAGGTAGTAGAGGAGTAGACAAACCAAGATTGAGATGGGAGTAGAGGAGGATCTTCAGAAGTTAGACTGAGATGAATGGAGAATTATCTTGGCAACAATCAGGTCCCAAAATGGGCATTAGTGCCATCATTATTATTCATCATCATCATCATCCAGGGATTAAGCCTGTTCCGGTTTCATGAAAGTTAGAATTGTTAAAATTGTTCAGACCATCTTCTGTGTGGGCGACCAACATTTCTCCTTCATGCGGTTTATAATTTAGCAATAATTTTGGAAATCTTCTTTCTGGCATTCTATCAGTATGTTCTTTCCAGTCATTCCTATATTTAATTATTCGGTCTGTAAGTTTGAAAATATTTAGTTCCTTTCTTATATCTTTCATATCTTTTCTTATCCAGCAGAGTATATCCTGCTATATTTCTTAAAAGTACCGTATCATAATATCTAAATTCTTAGAAATATCTTCTTCTTCTTCTTCTTATTATTATTATTGTTATTATTATTATTATTATTATTATTATTATTGTTATTATTATTATTATTATTATTATTATTATTATTATTATTATTATTATTATTATTATTATTATTATTATTATTATTATTATTATTATTATTATAATATTTAGTGACACTTTTGAAATCCAGAATGGGTTGAAGCAAGGAGATGCACTATCTCCTCTACTATTTAATTTTGTACTAGAGCATGCCATTAAATCTTTAGAGAATGAGGACGGCTTACAACTCAATGGTATTAATAAGCTGTTAGTTTATGCTGATGATTTAGTACTATTGGCCAATAGCGAGGAGATACTAAAGGACAACATGCACACACTATTGAGTAACACTAAGAAATTAGGACTGGAAGTAAATATCAATAAAACTAAATATATGGTCACACGTAAAAATACATTATATAATGGAAATGGACAGCTAATGACAAATGAGGGAAATTTTGAGGAAGTGGCTGAATTCAAATACCTAGGAACAATAATCACAAATAGGAATGAGATGCACAAAGAAATTAAACATAGGCTCAATTCTGGAAATGTGTGCTATTATGCATTACAGAAACTCTTGATGTCCCAACTCCTTTCAAAAAACATTAAACTATTATTCACCAGTTATATTATATGGGTGCAAAACATGGTGTTAAGCTGGCGGACGTAAGCGAGCAACGGCTGGAAGGTGCTCTTAAAAGTGTAGAAGAGATAGCGGACGCAGGAGGATACATGAAGAAGGAAGCGAAAGATCGAATACAAAAAGCGGTAAGCACAATCCGTGAATGTTTTGAAACTGTTAAACGCATGCTAGAAGATAAGAATAATGATAAAGAAATGCATGTAATCGAGGTTAGAAATGAAACAAAGGATGCCCATGTGGTAGACGACAGCATATCTATGGGACAACTAGCGACATCTCTCGTCTACGCAACCGAACCAACAAGAAGCGGTCTCCACCTGCAGGCAGCGATCGAAACCAATGACCGAGAGAGCAGCGCAACCGGAGAGGGGACGCCATCTAGCAGCAACAGTTGCAACTACAAGGTATCGAATGATCAGTCGGCATCTAATATGACAAGTCCAGCGGCATATGACATGGACTGCCAGAACGATCCCGACAGTTTCGGAAAGAACCTGGAAAAGAAAATAACAGAGAAAATAAACCACAAACTACAGGAAATAATGGTAAACTGGAGTATGAGCGTCAAACATTTAATTCGAAATGAAATAAAAACCGCGACACAGCATAATGAAATTAAAAACGCAACACAAGAAACAGGAGAAGAAGAACACTCCCACTCCTCCATAGAACAAAACGAAGTCCCGATATCAATCAACAGAGAAGAGGCTCCATGGACAGAGGTTGTAAGAAGAAGGCGTGTACCTAAGACGCAAACTATCCAGACACCTACAATCATCGGCACCAATACAGCTCTAGAAACACACACAACAGCAGCTGGAGAGGAACTACAAGCGGCATGCCGTAGAGTCTGGCTGTACATCGGACGCCTTCACCAAAACACGACCCGTGAGAAGGTAGAAAAACACCTGAGAAGACTGGAGGTCACAGAAATCCTGGAATGCGAAGAAATCCAATCGAGAGGTTCCTTGAAAGCATTCAAAGTAGGAATACCACTCAAGGACCTACAGAAAATCACCAGCCCAGAATCATGGCCGGAGGGGGGTAGTAGTCAGACGTTATCGTCTTTTTCGCTCCCAAAGGCAGGGGGCAACACTACCACAGTAATGGTACCAAAAGTGACGTCATGAAAATAATGTTGTGGAATGTAGAAGGGCTGAAATCTGTTATTGACATGACCCCCCTTTGTACACTCCAAGATAATGACATTTATTCTTCACAGAAACACTCAGCACAGAAGACATAAACATAACTAGTTTCTACGGAATCCATTCCCCAGCTAAGAAAGGAGAAAGAGGACGACCTTCAGGGGGTCTAAGCTGCTACATAAAACCCCACCTGCAAACCCCTCAGAGTAACCGATTGTACAGACAGCACTCTTACGATAGTCACTAGAAGAGCGAACATCGTTGGCGCATACTTCACTCCTAACACCGAACCCGAGGTCATCATCGATGAATTAGGAAGGGCACTAGAAAACACAGAAGATAGCAAACCTACTTTCCTGGTAGGCGATCTTAACTGTAGAATAGACAAATGGGACACAAAAACACAAGCGGTTACCGACTTTCTTTTGGACTACGGGCTAATCCTGTTAAACAGGAAAAGGATTACACATATGTGGCACCAAACGGGAGGAGCACATCGACCTGGTCTTCACGAACGGTCGAGGGGACGCTGAGGTGAATGTGGAAAATGTCACAATTAGGAAACACCTCCCTGTTATAACAAAATTCCATGCCAGTGCAGGAACACAAGAACCATTAGGCACATATTTCAAACCGTCAATTTCAAGATACATAGACGAAGAAAGATGGGAAACAAACAAAGCAGAGCTACCGAAAATAGTGGACATGATGAGGCAGGGGAACTTAGACGAGGCAACTGCTGCTCTGAATGACATAATAACATACTCCACCAGAGAACTTGCCCAGATCGAAACGCACCGCGAAGCCATGGTTCGACGAAGATTGTTACGTAATGAGGCAAAGGACACTACAACTCCTCCATGCTGCTAGGGAAACACGGAGGTGATGCACTGACAGAGTACGCCGTAGAGCGTGGGAAATACAAATGCCTACTGAAGGAAAAGAAATTAACATACGACCTCCTTGTAGAACAGGAACTAATTGCTGAGGCGGAAATGAACCTTACAAAATCCTAAGGTCCTCGAAGAAGAACAGATCGAGCCCCCTCGTAAACATGGAGCGATGGGAATTGCACTTCAGCAACCTCCTGGGAGAAAGGAACAAAATGTCCAACTCCTTCTCACTACATGCGGAACGCAATCAAACCTCGACCCCCATCACAACAGAAGAAGTCACTCAACTAATCATGAACGGAAAGAACAACAAAGCGGCCGCCCAGATGGAATATTTGCTGAACACCTGAAAGACACAGTCCGAGACCTGGCGGAACCGCTAGCGTGTCTTTTCAGAGAATGTTTCAAGAATAATTCAATCCCAAAACAGTGGAGGAGCACACTGATAACTGTGCTTTACAAAGGCAAAGGACGAAAGGACGATCCAAATTCATATAGGGGAATAGCTCTGGAAAACGTCATGTTTAAACTTTTCAGCAGACTTCTACTGAGGCGAATTGAACCAAGATTACGTGCTATCATACCAATGAATCAATATGGCTTCACCCCGGGCAGATCAACGCTACACGCTGTACATGAAATTATAAAAGAAATAACAACTACCTTGGCGCAACCCACCACCCCTCTGTACGCAATCTTCATAGATTACGCTAAAGCCTTCGATAGCATCAACAGGAATATACTCATTCAAAAGCTAGAAAGCGTACTAGGTAGGACTAGCAATGAACTACAAATAATCGCGTCTGTGCTAACCGCAAACTCTGTGGCTATACACGACGGCATAACTACGTCGAAAAATATCATCCAGACAAGAGGGGTACTACAAGGAGACCCGCTGAGCCCGATACTCTTTAACGTCATGACGGCGGACATCGGTCAGGTGATAGACACAATGAACGTCAAACTCCTTATGTACGCAGATGACATGGCTATCCTCTCCAGGAGCCTAGAAGACCTACAAGCAGCCATGGAGAAGATCAGGAAATGGGCACTAGAAAATTCAATGGTAATAAATAGCTCAAAGACCAAAGCTATGAAATTTAGGAGAGGAGGAAAACTATCCAAGAGAGATCACCTCACATGCGACGGGTCAACTCTAGAATTCGTTAGCAGCTTCAAATACCTAGGAATAACATTACAGACCACCGGAACAGTATTCTCGATGCATATACAAGAGCGTGCTACAGCTGCCACAAAAGCCATTTATGACATTCCAAAGTTACGAAACCTATCCCTACCAACGGCAATAGCATTATTCAACATCAAAGTTATGCCGGTTGCCACTTACGGAATCCAGCTAATATGGACATATCTCACAGCCAAAAATTTCATGAAACTTGAAAACGGGCTCTTTCAATTTCAAAATTCACAAGACATAGCTATGCCTACATAATAGCAAAGGAGTCTTACTTCATAGAAGATATCCGAAAACACTTCGATCTACCAGAAACGCAGGCATACAAAACAGCAATCGAGGAGAGACAGAGAAAAGCCAGAGAGATTCCGAACGAAATCACGGAAACGGAAGCATTAAACACAGACGAATGGAAAGGACCAAATTTTCGGCTTCGCCACTTATACACACGCTTCGCCGCTCACGGCTTCCATGGCAAAATATGTCATAAACAAAGTTACCATGAACCTGAGGAGTCCTGCATCTGTAAACTCTGTAGCAAACAGTGCCCAAAGTATCACTTAGTGAAGTGCGACAACAGAACCAAAACAATTCACGAATTAATAGCAAAATCGTAAAACCATGTATGTAATATAAGTGTACACATTGTGTTTAATAAATATATAATAATAAAACATGGACTCTTACTTTAAGGGAGGAAAGGAGAACGGGTCGTATGTTAGAACATTACTCTCTACTCAAATTACTTCCAATCACTAGTGAGCTGATTCACCGTGAGCAATTGCTGAGAACGAATTAACGGCCGACTTATCGGTCATGCACGAGAGTCGACGTTTTCGTAATATTGGCAACGAATTACCCAGAATTCTCAGCGATAAAACCACTTCCGTTATTTTCGTCTGCTATAGAGGAATGCATTTATGCTTGCATCCCGCAAATAATACCGTATACAAACACGTCTGCGACACGCAATATTACGCCGATTCTCCTGTTCTTCCAGTTGAATTCTTTGGTAGACTCTATCAAATTCCTCTTCTCCGTGTATACCGAAAACATGATCGAAGTCTTCAAGGTCCGACATCTTGGATAAATGTTGGATAAAGCAGCAAAGTACATCGATTACCATCGGTTCCCGTTCGGTTCCCTTCGGGATTTTAATTTGAGTTGCTCATTTAAGCTACCTCCGCAGGTAGCTTACAAATTTAACCAATTATTATCGCATGAACAGATTTCTGAGTAAGCAAAATCGTATTAGCATACAACTTGCTCAGCAGAGAAGGCATTTTACTGTCTAATGCGTCCAAACATGCGACCCGAAGTATTTGAGAATAAAGTACTTAGGAAAATTTTTGGACCAAAGAGAGATGAACAGACAGGTGAATGGAGAAGACTACATAACAATGAACTACATGGTCTTTATAGGAAGCCAGATATAATAAAAACAGTTAAGTCTCGTAGACTGCGACGAGCAGGACATGTTGCACGTATGGGGAATGAAAGACTTGCATGGAAGCTTCTTGTAGGAAAGCCAGAGGGAAAACGCCCAGTTGGTAGACCAAGAATGAGGTGGGAGAATAACATTAACTATGATTTGAGGGAGGTGGATTGTACAGGGAGAGATTGGAGGGCATTGGCTCAGGATAGGGATGTATGGAGAACTTATGTCCGTGTGGCCATGAACCTACGGGTTCGATAGTGCCAGTGAGTAAGTAAGTAAGTAAGTATGAGGTTTAATTCATAAGAAATAAATGAATCGTGATTTCTTCTTACCTCATACTTCTATGTTTCTTCAAACACAGATCACAGTATCAGCGACCGTCGTCACCATCCTCAGCTGTTTTCATGACTGTCAATTGTTTCTTTTGCCAGTAATTATCCAAATTGCCATCTGGTGTTCTTTTCAAGGAATCATTTTCTAAACTGCCATTTGTTGTATTTTTTAAGAACTTTGTAATGAAGCTCGGTTCGTCTGGAATCTCGAAGTTCATGGTCCTAGTATGGTTTTTTTTGAATATATATTTTTTCCCAAACTGTTAAATCCAAAGGTTTGGATAGATGTTTCAAAAGTTTTGCTTCTTTTTCAATTCTATGATGCTCTAATAAACTATGTGCTGCTATAGCTGATTTTTCAATTTCTACATTCTTTATGTTTCTGAAATGTTCTTTTTTATGAGTTTCCAAGTTCCTTTATATTTTTTCTATCTAAACCTGTAAGACAAATGTCAGGAAAACTTTAAGGCCCAAACAGTCTCCGAAATCATATGGCCACCATCATCATCCTTATCATCATCCTTTACCAGTGTGGAAAAGCAACGAAAAGCTACCACACCTACAATTCCCAATAAAGCTGCAAGCATAGCATGAAAATGCTATGATTGCAGTGAAGAACCTGCCTTCAGGCAGAATTACTACGGATGGATGGATGTTAAAGAATACAAAGTGTAGAAGTGTTTTTATGGGCTTTACTTCGTCATTTTTTTAATTAATAGTGAGTGGAGAACATATTTTTAACGACTCACCTCATATATTTTCAAATTTCTTTGATACCGGCAGTTTTCAGAAAATATCTTGTCCCTCTTCAGTCATGGCTTCCACTGATGAAATTCTGTGGTTGTTGATTTCTCTAATGACATCACCTCTTGCGATGCCATCTTTTGTTGGGATTATAAACTTTGTAATTAAATTTTTATCCACCGGAAATATGTTCTCCACTCACTATTAATGATATAACCTCATAGTGTTTACTTCCCAATATTAATTTAAATATAATTTTTTTAATGTTACATTAGTATTTATTGTAGATTTATAGAAATACAAATTATCAAATTTTAAAACTATAAACACTACAGATATCACTATTCACAATTGACTTATATCTCTCAACATTTACACAGTTCAACTTGTTGGTAATTATGAAGGAACACTGTCTCTCCTCATGTCAGCTGTCTTTCTTGCACCAGTTTCAAAGGAACATCTGTTTCATCCTCAGCCAACAACAAACTAAGAAGCTGTGCACATAGCTTCCATCTAGTGTTGGACAGATGAACCACATGATCAAATCATTTTCCCAGGAATTTCAAAATTCAATATCTAGTCTCTATTTTTCTTAATGCAGGTTATTTACTATAAAACGTCTCCAAACAGTTTATCATAAGTAATGCCACGAGTGATTTCCAAATTATCGATAAATTCACGACTCACGAAGTGAGGAGTGAATTTATCTAGAGAATTTGGAAATTATGGGTGGCATTTGTTAGGACTATTTAACAAATAAAATTAAGCTCTTTACTAAAAAATAATTATTTGAATATAGTTACCGGTGTTTTAAAAGTATTTATGAAGTTAATGTAAACGGCGATGTTTGAAAACAAATTAGAAATGTGAGGTTATGTTTATTCACTACAACTCAATCATATTATTTATTGCCAAATAGGATCGCAATATTGTAAGAATGCACTCTAATGGAGAAATAATGAAACACATCAAACTATTATAATCAACATTATAGGTTAATCATTTATATTTTGAATAAACAACTCAGTAAAATCACTGAATCTATTCATTATTTGCTATATTCAATGTATTTGTTGGAGAAAAATAATGGTCTAACCTGTTCAGAATATTAAAAAAGGAGGAGCTTTCTTTATCACAAAAGCAGGAGCTGATAAAGAGAAATCGACAAAGAGCGAGGTGAAACACGACTGTCATTGGTGTAAAACAGAATTCATTGAAACGTGATTGGTCATTGACTACCATTTGCGATATGAGTTAAATAGTCTTTTTAATTAATGAAATTGGGCATAATTTTGCAGAAATTGATTATTCATTACATGCATCCAGCTGCACCTGATGACACAAATCCATTGCATACTTATGTTTAGAAGAATCCATATTGTGTCTAAGTTGCAGTGGTACTACATTGATGTACATGCAGCTTATGTGGGCATTTTTTTTTTAGTTTGTTGTTTACCTAATATGTCAATAACAAGGCCACATTAAGGTGAGGGCCCAAGAGGTTGTAAGAATTAGATACATTAGTAGACATGAACAACAAGAAATGAAAAAAATAAGTAATCCGAACATCAATGATATATAATTGTAGGCTTTCACGGCCGGCGTCTTGATCCATATTTGGTTCGTCTTCCGGGCTTATAGGTCTTCTTACTCGACGTTTCGTCTACTGCTGCGGTAGACATCATCAGGAGATATTGCGTGCTCTCTGTGAACTCCTCAACAGTCGGCTGCAGACTGGCTGGTCGTTGGAAACTGTCTCTCTATTTATAGCTAAATCAGCCAGTCTGCAGCCGACTGTTGAGGAGTTCACAGAGAGCACGCAGTATCTCCTGATGAGGTCTACCGCAGCAGTAGACGAAACGTCGAGTAAGAAGACAACCAGACCACGTCTTATAAGCCCGGAAGACGAACCAAATATGGATCAATGATATAAATATAGAAGAAGTAAAATCATATAAATATCTTGGTTCAACTGTAAATGGAAAAAACTGTACAGAGGAAGAAATTGGTGAAAGAATTTCTTTGAGCAATAAAGCTTACTATGCAAATAGAATACTATTCAAAAGTAAACTTGTCTCCAGTTAAACTGTATAATACAGTAATAAGACGGATTGTAACTTATGGCTGTGGGTACTGAAGGAGTCTGATAAACAAAAACTATTCATCTTTGAAAGAAAGATCTTACGGAGAATTTTTGGACCAATTAGAGAAAGCGATGGCACATGGCTGAATTAAATAATCTAATACGAAATAAAAATAAATAAACCACATTAAAGCTCAAAGACTGCGCTGGTTTGGACATATAAATAGAATGTAGGAAGACAAGCTTGTAAGAAGAATATACAAATGGAAACCAATATGCACCAGAACAGCAGGACGCCCAAAAAACAGATGACAGGATGATGTTATAAAAGATATATTAGAAATGAAAATTGGAAATTGGCCAGTCTGTATCCAGAATTGATCCAGGTGGAGAAAAATTGTTGAGGAGGCCAAAACTTCAATGGGGTTGTAGTCGCCTGCTGAAGAAGAAGAAGAAGAAGAAGAAGAAGAAGAAGACATCAATGAAAGTAGGAAAATATCTCCTAGGCCTCGAATGCTCTAACACCATCCGAGTTGTAAAACAAAAATTAGCCAAGAGAGGCTGTGTACATAAATGATAAAAGTAAGGAGCAAAACACAAGCAAGTGGAGGCAATGTTTTGCTCAGCTTGGGCACCTAGATGGGGACCCCTGAGGTTAAAAACATCATTATATACAGGGTGCTCTAAAATTCCCCTTACAGACTTCTAGGAATTGTAGAGGGGACTGAGTTGATAATATTTAGAATTGGAAACCATGTCCGGAAACTTACCGTTTCCATGCTACAGCCGTTTGAAAACAAGCATTGCCTGAACGTATGTCACTCATCTCAACAAGTAATAGCTCCACGATTTCTCTAAATTGAAAATTTCCCTATCGAGTATTCCAAGATTTCATGTTTTTTTTTTTTCAAAAAAGTAAAAATTTTTCGAAATTTTGAAAATTGCAAAAATTGGTTGTGGAGGGTGTATCTGGGATTATTAATGCAAGTCATGATTCAGTTTCCATTTTGTTTCTTTGGTTATTAATGAGTTGAATTGTAAAACAAGTGATGTACTGTGTCACGCCTCATAATAAATTACTTGTAAAAGTGGTCACATTAAAAACATCTAGGTCCCTACATTCCTCGAGGCAGAAGATCTGTGGGTCGACCTTTTCGGAGATGGCGGGAGACCGTAACGGGCCACTGGGCCTAATTCTTGAAAGGACGATGATTAAAAACATGTTTTCAAACGGCTGTAGCACGCGGTAAGTTTCCGGACATGGTTTCCAATTCTAAATATTATCAACTTAGTCCCCTCTACAAGTCCTAGAAGTTTGTAAGGGGAATTTTAGAGCACCCTGTATACACAGTCATCTAGAAGAGCTGATGATTGTCTCTATCACAAGCATATAATAAAATCACCAAACTGCATGCTGTGTAACAACAACACTGCTATGAATTTTGAAAACCTGAGGAAATGTAGTGCACTCCAGAAATTTTGGAAAGGGACAAATGGACAGCAAAACATGAACATTATAAGAAAAAGATAAGTAAATGTTAAATACATGGGAAAGAAAAAAAATATTAAGTTAGATATATGGAGCAGTACAGGAACAAGATGTATGGAGAATTACAACGAACCAGGAATTGGAAGAATTATATAGGTGGGGAACATATTTTTAATAACTCACATCATACAATTTCAAATTTATTTGATTTGAGACCATTGGTTTCGAATGAATTTTTCATTCACCTTCAGTTTATTTTCATGAAAATAAAAAATAAAAATAAATTTGAAATTATATGAGGTGAGTCGTTAAAAACATGTTCTCCACTCACTATTAATGATATAAGCTCATAATGTTTACTTCCCAATATTAATTTTAATACAATTATATAGGGATTTAGATCTGGTAGGAGATATTAGAAGAAAGAGGCTGGAATGGGTAGAACATGTGTTGCGGATGGAGCAGAAAGAGGTGCAAGAAAGATTTTAGAAGCGAAACCAGAATGAAGAAGAAAGGTTGGAAGACAGAAACTAAGATGGTTAGATAAGGTTGAGGAAGACTTAAGACAACTGAAGGTGAAAAGATGGAGACAGAAAACTAGTAATAGAGGAGAATGGGCAGATGTTATGAAGGAGGCCAAGGTTCTTAACCCATTCGCTTCAGATTTAAAGGTTCAATGCAGTTTCCCAGAAACCGGATTTAAGTTACCGAAAATTATATTGTATATTTTCAGACATTCACAACAAACAAAAGATAATGGTACTAGAAATCACAATAAGGGTGAAGGCAAAAGCACATTCCTCTACTATTCATAAATGTTAACAAAATATTACCCTGCCAAGGGATGTACAAAATATTGCAAAATATGTAACAGCAGAGTTAAGTGAGCGAACCTCGTCTTCTTAGTTGAAGGCCATTTAACTGCCGGCGAGTCTACCTCGTCTTTTGAGGCAAATGGGTTAAAGGACTGTAAAGCCAAAGGAAGAAGAAGAAAAAGAAGAGGAATGGACTGGTATACTGGGAAACAAGAAGACAAATGACAATTGTTCCAGAAAATGTCTGAGTATTGGCTTAAATAAATAAATAAATTCAAAGGAATGAATAGTTTAAATTGGTAGAATTTAGGTTATGCTATGTGTGATTAATGCATTGGCTTCAAGAGACATCAAGTAGGAAACTAAGCTATATAAATATTTTAAAAAATGTATCTCGTCACTTCATAACAAAGGAAATAAATAAGGAAATGAGAATATTTAATTTTAGGAAGTGATATTTTGAGGTTATTTTAATTAGTTATTTTATTAGCTGACGATAAAACAGAATTGTTTTTTGAAACATGTCCAAGAACAAATCAACATTAATATTGAGGTAAGATGATCAGACTGAAAATAATATAAGGAAATGAGAAACTTAATGGAAGCAGAAGAAAGCATAATTAAAAGAATTGAGGAGAAAGAATTAAAATGGCTGGGACACATTTTAAGAATGGAAGATGAACGATGGCAAACAACTGTATCAATGGCTACCGATCATAGAGAAGAAAAAAGAGAGAGACCAAAGTTAATATGGAAGGAAAGCATGAGGATAGCACTGAAGATGCACAAGATTGTAGGCTTTGGAAGTTTGGCACGGGAAGACGGCAACAGCTGTAAAAAAACCCGAAGATTGGCAGATCACCTCATCTCATATTTTGTTTTCTTTTGAATCGGTTTAGGAATTATTCCAGATTCACAACCATTGTTCTCTCACAACCAATTAAAATACTGAAGATGGAATAATTCTGAAACTGGTCTATAAAGAAGACAAGATATGGGGTGAAGTGAATCATTTTTAGTAATTAATTCTTCTAAGTAGTTTGTCTGAACATTTCTGTTTATACATTCCCAGACTGATATCAACTATACAATATATTATAGAAAATTTGAGCGTTGTCATAGTTCATTAAATTGAACTATATTGAGAACAGTTCTTCTTCATACTGTGTTTCATCAGAATTACCAACTTCTTCATTAGTTACAAATGTCTCGACAAGCAAACATATATCAAAAAACGAATGCCCAGTTTCTCGAAAGTTGAGATATCTGATGAATTGAAGTTTTTATTTTAAATTTATCATTTCTCACTGAATGATAAATGAAGGGCTCGGCTGTAAAATAACAAATTATTGATATTCATAGTTAAATATGGGAAATAACATTATGAGGTTCTTAATTCGTAAATTAATGAGTCATATAATGAGGTAAAATAAAAAAAATGTGAATTTTTTAAATATCTTGGGTCAATAATTACAAGTTTAGGTACCTGTGAGAGAGATGTACAGACTAAAATTGCAATGGCAAAAAATGCAACTAAGACATTACATGGAGTAATTTGAAACAAAAATATTACAAAGGAAACTAAAATGAAAATATATAAGAGCATAATACAGAATATTTTGTTATATAGAAGTGAAACTTGGTCTTTGACGGAATTACAAAAGAATAAAATTAGAGCAGTTGAATTTGATTATTTTAGAAGAAGCCTCCAAAAAACAAGACAGGATAAAACAAGAAATGAATTCCTTTGGAGAGAAATGAATGTCACCACATCTGTTGTTAAGAGGATTGAAAATCAAATGCTTAAATGGTATGGCCATGTACAATGAATGGAAAATGAAAGATGGCCAAAAAATATATATCAATGGTAACCCTGGAAGAAATAAACGTGGCAGACCAAGATGGAAATGGAAAACCTACGTCAGAACCATAATGGATGATAGGAATTTGGAAGAGGGAGATTGGAATGACAGAAATAAATGGAAACTGAAGATGGCAAACCTATAACTGGGGGAAAGCCGAAGAAGAAGAATTTCGAATTATATTATTTTTAGTCTGATCATCTTACCTCAATATTATAATATTGAGGTAAGATGATCAGACTAAAAATAATATAATTAAAATAACCTCAAAAATATCACTTCCTAAAATTAAATATTAAGAATTTCGAAATTCCCGATGAACAGGAACTGATCTCAAAGTTCATCAAATCAACACCAGATGGCAACATTATAGATGGAGATTCGAACGAAATCTGGTAGTCATAATTTCGGTAGAAAATGAGAGGGATGTCCTTTTGAAAACTGCAGTTCCCATGTTTAAGAAAACATAAACTATGAGGTAATATAAGAAGTGACTGATTCATTCATTGGGGATTAAAGACCTCATGATGTCATTTCCCATATTTAACTATGGACTTACAAATATTGTTACGTCTTTTGAGAGACTGGGCATGACAATGTTGTTAGTATTTTAGCTGAGAAGAATCTGTTGATGTTCACTCACTCACTACCAAACACACATACATAATGCACTTCGCCTGTTTGTTAAAGTCCTGCATGATGCCACATGATTTGTAACAGAAGTACATTCAGATTGAACCACAGATGTCACTTGCACACAGTTGTAATCTTCTTCTACATGTTCTTCACGAGAACAATGCAAGACAATTAAACGAGTAACAAAATGACGTTTTTATTATTGATTTAACATTTCTCACTGAAAGATAAATTATATTTGAAGAGAAAAATTTTCGCCTAGACCGAGACTCGAACCCGGGACCTTTGGCTTGCCGGGCCAAATGCTCTACCAACTGAGCTACCGAGGCGAGTTACGATATAGCATTTGGCGAGAGGGAATTACAACGTATATAAGAGAAAAATTTGCGTCTATATCGTAACTCGCCTCGGTAGCTCAGTTGATAGAGCATTTGGCCCGGCAAGCCAAAGGTCTCGGGTTCGAGTCTCGGTCTAGGCGAAAATTTTTCTCTTCAAATATGAGTAACAAAATCTTTCTGTAATGGGTTGATAGTCTGCCATCGGGTGCCTCCCAGATATAGGTTGTATCACACAAATGAAACCAACACTAACAGATGCTGCTTTGTAACTCTACTAGAATTAGAACAAGACAACCTTGTTTACAAATTACCTGGTCCTCCAGGTTGGGAGTTGGGTCAGCTGTCTCTTCTAAAAAAATACATATCTCTAGAAGAACTAAAAAGAATAAAGCAAGGGAATTAAAACGTATAAAGAGAAAAATTTTCGCCTAGACCGAGACTCGAACCCGGGACCTTTGGCTTGCCGGGCCAAATGCTCTACCAACTGAGCTACCGAGGCGAGTTACGATATAGCATTTGGCGAGAGGGAATTACAACGTATATAAGAGAAAAATTTGCGTCTATATCGTAACTCGCCTCGGTAGCTCAGTTGGTAGAGCATTTGGCCCGGCAAGCCAAAGGTCCCGGGTTCGAGTCTCGGTCTAGGCGAAAATTTTTCTCTTCAAATATGAGTAACAAAATCTTTCTGTAATGGGTTGATAGTTCGCCATCGGGTGCCTCCCAGATATAGGTTGTATCACACAAATGAAACCAACACTAACAGATGCTGCTTTGTAACTCTACTAGAATTAGAACAAGACAACCTTGTTTACAAATTACCTGGTCCTCCAGGTTGGGAGTTGCGTCAGCTGTCTGTTCTAAGAAAAGTACATATTTCTAGAAGAACTAAAAGAATAAAGCAAGGAAATTACAACGTATAAAGAGAAAAGTGTGCATCTAGATCGCAACTCGCCTCAGTAGCTCAGTTGGTAGAGCATTTGGCCCGGAAAGCCAAAGGTCCCGGGTTCGAGTCTCGGTCTATGAGAACATTTTTCTCTTTAAATATAAGAATAAAGGACGTTTGAACCAATTTACGATGGCCTGAGACCTAGAAATTATTAGCAGTAAAAAGGAATTTCTGCAGGCGACCAACATGAATTTCAAAATGAGATAAAATCAAGAACATATTCGGAAAAAATAGAAGAAAGGCATTTGAGGTGAGGTGGACACCTCATATGAATGAGAGAGGATAAAGTGCCAAAGGAGGTCCTTAAATGGAAGGCTTGTGGAAGGAAGGGAAGAGAGAATGTTGGATGGAAGGGGTAAGAAGAATTATTGAAGCAAGAGATCTTAGGGAAGAAGATGCTTTAGACAGATATCTCTTGACAACAAATCACTTTGTATTTAAGGAGAACCACTATAGTGCATAATATTCATGATAAAAAAAATATTCAATGAAATACTAGGACCTACATCATAACTGGGATCAGCCTCATGGGCTACTGGTCAGAGCTTCTGATTGCAGTTCATGAGGTCCCGGGTTCGGTTCCAGGTCAACATAGGAATTTTTCCTTAAAGGAAATTAATTGTGCAGTTGCCTATGGTCTGGAATTTAGGTTAAGAACCCTCCTGGTGCTTCATTATCATTTATCACCCATCATATCATCTGGGGTCCACCAATGTGGTCTCGAGGTAGCATGCTGTCTTGTCACGCAGCAGGCCTGGATTTGATTCCTGGCCGGGACAGGCTCCTGGGTGAGGTATTTTTCGGGTTTTTTTCCTCACCTGTAAGACAAATGTCAGGAAGCTTGTGGCCCAGTGGTCCCCGAAAATCATCTGGCCATCATCATCATCCTTATCATTATCATCACCATCCTTCACAGGCGTGGAAAGCAACGGGAAGCTACCACACTTATAATTCCCAAGTAAAGATGCAAAGCATAGCATGAAAATGCTATGATTGCAGTGAAAGACCTGTCCTCGGGTATAATTACTATGGATGGATGGATATTTCATAAGTTTGATTCTTCCGGGAAATTCTCGTATAAGACTTGAAAGCATAATAATAGTCCCTTCGATTGGTTGCCGGCCAAAGGAAGGCAAGACCAGTGATAGGGCCGCCATCTTATAGCCTCTGGTCAGGCTTTTCTGGAGAAGAAAAGAAAATAAAGGAAAGAAGAAATGGAAGAAAGGAAAGACTCCCTAGCCCTCGGATGCCCTAATAGGGTCGGGGTCGAAAAAACAAGAGTTAACCAAGGGAGGTTAGATAGTAAAGCTGTTTATAATTATATACCAAGAGGACGAAGATCTCTGGGCCGTCCTATGAAACGCTGGAGGAAAATTTCCTATAGGATCTAACAGGCCTTGGACTAACACTTGGAAGGAAGAAGAAGAATGGATATTTCACTACAGAAATCATGAATGACATGTGGTCAGCATACCAACCAATGAGACATCTAGTAGACAAATGAGGTATTAATCTTCTTCTTCTTCCTTTATTAGGCCAAGGCCTGTTATGATCCTATAGAAAATTTTCCCTCCAGCGTATGAGGTATTAATTGGGTAATAAACATCAGTAAATTTTGCTGAGAGGCCTCTTTTTACAGCCTTAAGGTTCTTTTACGAGCCGCCTAAAAATGTTGGGACTTGGGAGCCATGGCTTAAAGTCCTTCCCAGATTACTTGTTCCTTGTATTTATCCATTTTAAAAAATCCATTGATCCTAGCCTAGTTTGAACCCAAAACTCTCGGTACTTGAGACTAACAACATAACCGCTTGACCTCTAAGCCATACCAAAATAAATATGATGGGCTTAGGGCAATAACAAGATAAGCCACATATTGGGAAAAACTGCAGTTAAACAAGTCCTATAGAAGAAGTGCGCATGCGCCAGAGTTTATAGAGCCAGCGATAACCCACAATCGAACCACATATCGATTATCATCCTTGACTATTATCCATTGCTATGAAATTTAAATGACCAATATTTGCAATAAATCCCCAAATCTATGTTAAAAAAATATATTAATAATATTGAAATTTCCAAACGTTTATTAAAATTGGGTGTGCACTTACTTATCACTCCCTAACGCTGATCCAACCAGCGATAACCCAAAACAGCGATAAAAAATCATAGAGTAAGTAATATACTCTGTGGAAAAAATAGCAGTTAGCATCACAATATTGTCTAACAGTGTCATAATATTGTGATTTGCATATTTAAATAAATACTTCAAAATTGTGTAATAATGTTATAAAAATTGTTTGAAAAAGTTTAAAATATTAAATAATGTTAGTAAATACAGAAGAAGAGCTATAGTTTACAACAATATAACTGAAAAATCAAGCGCTAGTAGAAGTGCTGTTGAGCCAACATATTGTGCATTCTGAGATATAAGGATTTTGATGTTTCAAAAAATTATAAACACTAATTGTACAGTATTGTTGTTAATACATTGTGTGTCTATATGTTTTAACTTGCAAATGGTTTTATGGATATTTCAATACATTTATTTGTTATCATTGTAATAAATTACATTTCTCAACAGAATGTGGCTTATCATGTTACTGCCCTAAGCCCTTCATATCTATAGAACAGATGAGAACTCCTGGGATGACTCTAGCAAGTACATCTGAGAGGCAGTGAAAGGACACTTATTTCAGATAATTTAGTTGTTGTGAGACAAATAAATTGGATTTTTGTTGAGAGAAACACCCTGTGTTTCCAACAAATCACGTGGCATCGTTATGAAACAGTTATGATCACAGTTCAGAAGCCGCCACTGACAGCGTGACAGTTTGAGCAGATTTCATCACTTGAGACCGTTCACAAACGCCCTGTGCCTTGGTTCGGTCGTGTAGCTGCTGGGAGGAGCGTCTGGCTGCTGGTAGAACGCAGTGCCGTTCGATGAAATTTCACTATTTGCCTTCTTCTCCTCTTCTAGTTTCTTCAGTTCTTGTTCTTTTGCCTTCATTTCGTTTGCAAGAGCTTCCTGCAAAAACAACAAAAACAAATAATAAATTTGTTGTGAGAAAAACCTTTTGGTTCAAGTTTAGAATATATCGATCTATGATTTTCCATTCTAGATTCTAGTAATACTGTTGCTCTATGTTTTTGTCCACCGCTGTGGTCTCGAGGTAGCGTGCTGCCTTGTCACGCAGCAATCCCCGGTCGGGACAGTTTTTCTGGGTGAGGTTTTTATCGGGGTTTTCCCTCACCTGTAAGACAAATGTCAGGAAAACTTTAAGGCCCAAACGGTCCCCGAAATCATATGGCCATCATCATCATTATCATCCTTATCATTATCATTATCATCATCATCCTTCACAGGTGTGGAAAGCAACGGGAAGCTACCACACCTACACAATTCCCTAGTAAAGCTGCAAGCATAACATGAAAATGCTATGATTGCAGTGAAGGACCTGCCTTCGGGCAGAATTACTATGGATGGATGTTCTTTTTTGTGCGAGAGTGCGTTTTGTCTTACTTACAGCAATGGCGACCATGATTAAAAGTTCAACTTCCTACATTTCGGGGTTGCCAACCTAAATAACTACCTTCTTCTTGTATTACCGGTTCAAGGAGTAAGCGCAGTTGTTGACGGAGGGCACTGCAGTCGTGTTTATGTAGGAATAGAACACGTGACACTGCTATCTATGAGCGCAGAGGGGAACGGGACGTGGGACGCTGACAGTGAACACTGCCTTAGATGACGTCACGTGTACCAACAAAGAGAGCTTCTCAATTCTTCCGCCTACACAGATATTTTCAACGACTAATAATCTTTTTTTTTAAATGCCCCAGGTTTGTCTTTCGACATTCCTGGTTTCTCTCCTGGCATGGCGTACTTTTAACCCACTTCTGAGGTTGGGGCGCCTGGAAGGCGGGGTTACGTTGCCCCGATGATATGATGGGTGATGATGATGATAGTGGTGCACCAAGAGAGTCCCTAATCCTAAGCTTAACCTAAGATGAAAATGAATGATGATGATTGCGATGGCCATGTGATTTCGGGGACCGTTTGGGCCTTAAAGTTTTCCTGACATTTGTCTTACAGGTGAGGGAAAACCCCGATAAAACCTCACCCAGAAAAACTGCCCCGACCGGGGGTCGAACCCGGGCCCGCTGCGTGACAAGGCAGCACGCTACCCCGAGACCACAGCGGTGGATACTTCTTGTATCTTGTAAGCCCATGTTTCCCTTAACAGAGATTTAGGCGCTCTCCCCCTACAGGGAAGAATTTGAACCATACTAATTTAGTTACACTTGTTTTCTTTATAGATGGCATTTGAGTGGTACGTGGTCAGCGTTCCGCCTCATACTGACATCTAGGAAACCAAGGCAGTACTAGGACGGGAAAATTCGGTAAATCTTGCTTAGAGGCCTTTTCATTCAGGCTTAAGGATTTTTTACAAGCCTGAAAATCTTCAGACTCGGGACCCACGGCTTAAAGTCCCTCCCGGAGGACTTGCTCCTTGGATTTTTCCGTCCTAAAAAATCCATCGACCCCGGCCGGGTTTGAACCCGCGACCCTCGGGATCAGAGGCAAGGAGCATAACCACTAGTCCACCGCGGCCGATTAAATATATATAAATGCCTGGACGGGATATATATACATTTTAAAATCAGCACGACTTCTTTCTAAGGTATTACTTGGGCGACGGTTGATAAAGCCTCTTTATTCAGGCTTAAGGTTCTTTTACGAGCCTGAAAATCTCCAAACTCGGCACCCACTGCTTAAAGTCCCTCCCTGAGGACTTGCTCTTTCGATTTTATCCATCATAAAAAAAGATCCATCGACCCTGGCCTGGGTTTGAACCAGCGGCTCTCGGGACTAGAGCAAGTGGCATTGAATGTATCGAGTTTCATTGTTAGCTGTTTGTGATTTATAAACAAAGGCTGTCCGCTCTTAAAGTGATCGTCATCAAAACAAAACCACGTGACCTGCTCATTTTTCATTGGTTATGGACACCGACGTACGATGTACAAACAGTAACTACGCGAAAAAGTAGTTCCCTTCATTAAATTAAAAATATGTCCTCTGAATATACTTGAGGTTCAAGAAATGTAGGAAGGCCAGTGAAAAGATGGACAGAGCAACTGTGAGGCGGAACAGGCAATTTTTGCGTAGCCCGCGAAGTGAAGAAGAAGAAGAAGAAAAAGAAGATTCTTCGTGAATGAAAATAATAATATTCGAAACATAGAAAATATTCTTAAATATACCTAATCAATAATTACAACTTAAAATAGTTTATTACATATGGGTGATGCATTTGAGTAATGCTTCAGTCGATTCTGATGCAACAAATTGGCTGAATGTGTCGAGACTTCTGTTGTTGTGTCACGATTTAAATTTTTAAAACACAAGTCTGGCAAACCTTTGACTGGTGGTCAAACAACAGTTATTTTAAATGTATTACACAAGTTCAGTGAAAAATCTCACCAGTTTTCTTGTAACCTACCCCATTCAACGATCACATGTCTTATATACTTCACACGTGCTCCTGTCAATGTGACAGTAATTATGGCGCAAATGGCGGAAAATACAAATGGCGTTTGTTTATGTTAGGATCACTCTAAGAACGGATAAGGGATAGGTGTCTTTACCTTCCTGGCTTGCTTCTTCCTGTAGGCCTGTTTGTAGAAGTCAGAGAAGAGGAAGTAACATAACAGCGTGCATTCCAATCCACCACACGAACGCCTTGGGATAATTGCAGTCGATAAACAGCAGCTGGAATGCATGGACCATCACCAGAACAAACTGCACCTGGACACGCACACACAAATACATTAAATATATTAATTTATTTAAAAGAAGACTGATTCAAAGAAAAATTATAAAGTAAAATAGATTTTACCAATTTATATTTTTAGGAAGTAACACTACTCATGTCCCAAATGGGAGTCAACGACCAATCACATTTCAATGCATCTTGTTTTACAACAGTCGTGTTTCACCTGATATTTATCAATTAAATTTATCATAAGTAATGCCACGAGTGATTTCCAATTATCGATAAATTCACGACTCACGAAGCGAGGAGTGAATTTATCTAGAGAATTTGGAAATCAAGAGTGGCATTTGTTAGGACTATTTAACGAATAAAATTAAGCTCTTTACTAAAAAATAATTATTTGAATATAGTTACCGGTGTTTTAAAACATTTATATAGTTAATGTAAACGGCGATGTTTGGAAACAAATTAGAAATGTGAGGTTATGTATATTCACTGCAACTCGATCATATCATTTATTGCCAAATAGGATCGCAATATTGTAAGAATGCACTCTAGTGGAGAAATAATGAAACACATCAAACTATTATAATCAAACCTTATAGGTTAATCATTTATATTTTGAATAAACAGCTCAGTAAAATCACTGAATCTATTCATTATTTGCTATATTCAATGTATTTGTTGGAGAAAAATAATGGTTTAACCTGTTCAGAATATTAAAAACGGAGGAGCTTTCTTTATCACAAAAGCAGGAGCTGATAAAGAGAAATCGATAAAGAGCGAGGTGAAACACGACTATCATTGGTGTAAAACAGAATTCATTGAAACGTGATTGGTCATTGGCTACCATTTGCGACATGAGTTAAATAGCCATATTAAAGAAAGATCTTCCTTTTTTAACATTCTGAATTGGTAATAGCATTATTTTGCAGTGACTGACTCTCTAAGAAATACGGCTACCAGATATATATATATATATATATATAATATATAGTGCACGAATGTAAACAGATACTGCTTGCGGGATATAATAGAAAAACATACGTAGTAATTGATTATACCACAATAAAAAGAAACTACTGTTTGCACTTTCTTAAACGTATTATTTCCCAGGAATTTACGTTTTTAGAAAAATATAATTTACATCATAGGACATCAGAAGTTAATTAATAATCTATAATGTTAGTTATAAACAGTTTGATGTGTTTTATTTTTTATCCACTAGGGTGCATTCTTACAATATTGCGTTCCTTTGGCAATAAATAATATGATCTGGTTGCAGTGATGAACAAATGAAGCATAAAAAACGTTTCTCATTTGTTTTCAAACATCGCCGTTTTACATTTAATATATAAATATTTTAAAATAATTATATTTAAATAATGGTTTGTGAGTAAAACAGCTTAATTTTATTTGTTAAATAGTCCAACAAATGCTACTCTTGATTTCCAAATTATCTAGATAAATTCACTCCTCACTTCGTGAGTCGTGAATTTATTGATAATTTGGAAATCACTCGTGGCATTACTTATGACTATTTAACTCAAGCCCCAAATGGGACTCAATGATGAATCACATTTCTGAATTTTGTTTTAGAATCAATGACAGTCGTGTTTCACCTCGCTCTTTACAAGCTCCTGCTTTTGTGATGAAGAAAGCTCCTACTTTTTAATGTTCTGAACAGGTCAGAGCATTATTTTACATCGACTGACTCTCCAACAAATACATTGAATATAGCAAATAATGAACAGATTCCTTCGAACTACACATTTGATAGTTGTGTTTTTAAATAATGACTTTACTGAGTTGTTTACTAAATAAAATTAATAACCTATAATGTTGGTTGTAATATATAAAGTTTGATGTTTCATTTTTTCTCCACTAGAGTGCATTCTTCAAATATTGCGTTCCTATGTGGTAATAAATAATATAATCAAATTGCAGTGAATAAAAAAAAAACATAACCACACATTTCTGATTTGTTTTGAAACATCACCATTTACATTAAATATATAACTATTTTAAAATACCGGTAACTATATTTTTCAGTAAATATCTTAATTTTATTCGTTAAAAATTTCTAATATATTCCACTCTTGATTTCCAAATCCTCTAGATCATAGTTTCCCAACCTGTGGTTCGCGAATCCCCAGGGGGTTCGAAATATTTCAAGGGGTTCTCCAAAACTTTCTCCGTAATTGTGGGTTTCGAGGTTAGGTCTATTATTGTTTCCTTAATTTCGGCACCATTGTAATAATAATAATAATAATAATAATAATAATAATAAAATAATAATAATAATAATAATAATAATAATAATAATAATATAATTGTAGGCTTTCACGGCCGGCGTCTTGATCCATATTTGGTTCGTCTTCCGGACTTATAGGCCGTGGTCCAGTTGTCTTCATACTCGACGTTTCGTCTACTGCTGCGGTAGAGCACGCAGTATCTCCTGATGAGGTCTACCGCAGCAGTAGACGAAACGTCAAGTATGAAGACAACTGGACCACGGCCTATAAGTCCGGAAGACGAACCAAATATGGAATAATAATAATAATAATAATAATAATAATAATAATAATTATTATTATTATTATTATTTTAAAATTAAATTAAGTCTATAGTGCTCCTTGTTACATATATGTAACATCAGGAATTTATCACATTATTTCCACAATAAATTAATATTTACCGCGAACGCCTGATTTACAGTTACGTAACAACGTTAGGAATGCATTTGATTTCGCTACAACTAGGTCTACACGTTGTTAAGCCGTAACTAGAGTAACTTTAGGTTTTAACCATTAAGGGTTAAGTTAATTTAAGGTTATATTCAAAGAGAAACATTTTCGCCCAAACTGAGATACGAACCCAGAACATTTGCCTTTCCGGGCCAATGCTCTACCGACATTCAGTGATAAGTGTTAAATTAATAATAGAAACATTAATTTAAGATTATTAAACCTTTTGCTTGGAATTACATTTTATGCATGTCTACTGCATGAGTACCTATTTAAAAGTCAGTGGTTCACCCAACTCAGATCGTTGTGGGAGGGGTTCGCAAACTCGTGAATTTATCGATGATTTGGAAATCAGTCGTGACATCACTTATGAAAAAAACTCCTGAATCGGGATTTGAAACCAAGAGACAGAGGGTGCTGATGATATCTTACCATTTGCAGAACAGTGAGGTATCTCTTCCACCACAAGAACTTCTGGAAGCGTGGACCAAAGGCAGCGAGCAGATAATATAAATACATAATAATATGTACAAATGTGTTGAGCATTCCAAAGAAGGAACTGTGACCACCTGAAAACAGTAAACACAATCTCAACTATTTCTAAAACACTTTCTGATCAGTAGATACGTACACACTTTTCTCTATTTGAAGTCTTTACGTATAAACTTTGAGCCTGCGCACGTTTCTGCTCGCAAAACTCGAAACGTAGGTGATCGATTGACTTGAAATTTTTACACAACCTTGTATTCGAATGCGCTCATTTTTGCTGCTATATATTATGCTCTAAAACCATTAGGTGTAGGAGTTCATCTAAAACGAAAATTTAAAAAAATTATTTAATTTATTTAGGGGTAGCAGCGTACACCGGGTACTTGCTAATATAACTATATATATATATATATATATATATATATATATATATATGTCACCGCTGTGGTCTCGAGGTAGCGTGCTGCCTTGTCACGCAGCGGGCCCGGGTTCGATCCCCGGTCGGGACAGTTTTCCTGGGTGAGGTTTTTATCGGGGTTTTTCCTCACCTGTAAGACAAATGTCAGGAAAACTTTAGGGCCCAAACGGTCCCCGAAATCATATGGCCATCATCTTCACCCTTATCATTATCACCATTCTTATCATTACCATCATCATCATCATCCTTCACCGGTGTGGAAAGCAACGGGAAGCTACCACACCTATCATGCCAAGCATAGCATGACAATATATATACAGGGTGTAACAGGACCTCACCGACAAAATGATAGGGATGATAGGCCATGCAGAGAGGATCATTTTTTGTGAAGGAACATATAGTCGCAAACACGTCGTTTATGAGTTATGCGCAGATGAAGGTGTTCACCCGTAAGGGTCGGAATTGAATACAAACAATTGTACACGTATCATTTTATTGAAAAGTACATGTTTTTACAATAAGTGCTCAAACAATAAGTGTTTTGGCGACGTCAAAAATAATCCTGCCATGCTCGGACGTGCTGGCAGATCGTTGCTGCGACGATATCAAACATGCAATGAGGCACAGGGTCGACTGTTTGAACACTTAATGTAAAAAAGTGCTTTTTTCAATAAAATGATACGTGTATAATTGTTTGTATTCAATTCCGACCCTTACGGGTGAACACCTTCATCTGCGCATAACTCATAAACGACGTGTTTGCGACTATATGTTCCTTCATAAAAAATGATCCTCTCTGCTTGGCCTGTCATCCCTATCATTTTGTCGATGAGGTCCTGTTACACCCTGTGTGTGTGTGTATATATATATATATATATATATATTATATTGCAGATTTTCGCGGATATAAGTATAAATAAGAAAGTTTTCTTGGGTTTTCCGCGTTTTGGATTCAAGTTCGGCCTCTGGCCACTGATTCCGACGTTTCGGCATGATCCCACATGTCATTATCAAGGAATGATAAGTTCGGGTCACAGGAGGTCTTATATAATTAAACACACAGAGTTTTCGCTGTGGTCCGTTTCCGAAGACGTACACCCAACCAAGGTTTAGTTCTTATGTAGTTTAGACGGGTGTATCGTTTCGGAAACGGACCACACTGAAAACTGAAGGTGTTTAACTACATAAGAACTAAACCTTGGGTGGGTGTACGTCTTCGGAAACGGACCACAATGAAAACTCTGTGTGTTTAATTATATAAGACCTAAACCTGTGTCTCGAATATCATTTCTTGATAATGACATGTGGGATCATGCCGAAACGTCGGAATCAGTGGCCAGAGGCCGAACTTGAATCCAAAACGCTGAAAACCCAAGAAAACTTTCTTATATATATATACACACACATAAGAAAGATAAATGATTGTACTAGATTTGCCTGGTCGCCTAATTGGTAGCGCACTGGAGTATCAATCCAATAATCAAAATTCATTTATTTTAAGTACTTGGGTGGAATAAAAAAGTGTCAGTAATATTTTGATGTCAAACAATTAAATTGGTATGGGCATGTACGACGAATGCAAGAAGAAAGGTTTTCAGGAAAACATTGGAATGATGTCCAGCTGGAAGAAGAAATAAAATAAGACTTCGAAACTCGTGGATGCAAGAAATATAAAAATGGAATGAGAACAAGAGGACTGGAGGACATGGGGTGGATGGATAGAGACGAGTGGAGAAGGAAAATAAAACTTTAGGCACAGGAAGATGTGTAAACATTGAAAACCTGTGTATTATTTATATTATTATTATTATTTAACGAACCGGCGCGGCAGAATCGTCATTAAGTCTTGCAGCTGTCACCAGATGGGAGTAAAAGTACATAAAAGCATGTGTGGTTTTCCCGAGACGTAAAATAAATGTCAGAAAGTTTTACAGACCAAGTTAGAAAACCTTGTAATTGGTTAATTATACATATCCATCATGTATTTATAGCAATGGCCTCTGAATCTGGAAGTATTAAACGTACGTTGTAAAATATAATTAATACCATTCTAAAACATTACTAAGGAACTTCTGTTTTGACTTGGGGTCACAAGTCAATGTTGATTCTTTTATTTGCATGCAGTAAGGTAGCCTTTCACAACCATCATATATTTCTGAATCTTATTTTATGTAACAGAGGTATTCAAAATTTTACAGTTTGGATTCCCCTGAACCCATAAAAAAATGAACAAGCCTCCCCTGCCAAAACTGAAACATGTCAACAAAAATTTTACACGTCCCTAAAAGAAAGACTAACCCACTGGTATTATCGCGTCACTATGATGGTGTCCAGCGGCTCGCTTTGTTTCTCTGCAGCTGTTATATACAGGGTGTATCAAGAACGATGGCGCAAACTTACATGGTTGAAAGTACACGATAATAGAAGCAACAATGTCCCAGTAAACATGCGTCCGCAAACGAGCCGTTTGCGAGATAATTACGAATGTATGGTTACAAGCCGCCACTGACGTCATTTTTGTAACATCGTACCAGGTGATTATCTCATTGGGCCACACATTCGTCCACGAAAACTTAATGGACGGAGGTACCTTAGGTTTCTGCGGCGTCATCTTCCAGGATTGCTTGAGGATGTTTCCCTTCAGCAACGTCGGAGTTTGTGGTACATGCATGATGGAGCTCCGGCTGCTGTTGTGAGACGGCATCTAACGCGCAGATACGGCCAAAGATGGATAGGTCGAGGCGGATCTGTACCTTGCCCTCCAAGATCACCTGATCTAAATCCTTTGGATTTTTATGTCTGGGGTCACCTCAAAAGCGAAGTGTACAGCACACCTGTTAACACGGTTGAAGAACTGGAGCAGAGAGTTGTACATGCTTGTCAAAAATTCAGAAATGATCCAGGGGTTTTCGAAAGAATTCGACATTCATTGCAGAGACGAGCTCAGTATTGTATCCAGATGCAAGGAATGCACTTTAACATCTCCTTTAACAGGTAACCCATAAGTGAAGTGAACTGTGAAATGTGAACTAAATGAGATGAAAAATTAATAGTAAAGTCTAAATTCAAATTAATTTGTGCTAACTGGGGCGAGGTTTACAATGAAGTCCATACATTCGTAATTATCTGCCAAACGGCTCGTTTGCGGATCCATGTTTACTGGGACATTATTACTTCTATTATTGTGTACTTTCAACCATGTAAGTTTGCGCCATCCTTTTTTATACACCCTGTATACAGTAAAACCTGTCTATGAAGGAACGTGACGGTTCCTTAAATATATTTCCGTCTTGGCAGTTTTCCTTCTTATAAAGGGTTCCCAAATTACAAGCTTGAATTTTCTCACGCAGTGTAAGGGTTTTACATGCACGCTTTAATGACATAACGTATTGACTGAAATACAGACAAAATAGTGTATGTAACACAGCTCAGTTTGCACGGCAATACAAAACAACTTTATTACACAAAAGCGAGAAGGATCTCAACTACAGGAAGACTAAAGAGTTTCCCAACTCCCTCGCAGGTAATGTAAGCAGGCAACGAAAAGCGAGGGATTCCCCGCTGTCACACATAAGCAAGGGTATCCCCGCAATACAATGGCAACACAAGAAGGTAAAACGATATAATGCAGTAGCGTGATATGCAGAATTTTCACATGTGGTCATTAATACTGTAATTAGAACGTGCTTAAGAATAATTTTCCGTCTTACTGAGGTAAAAATTAACTATTGATACTTTAAAAACCATTCCGTTTTCCGCGTTATGAAGGTTTCCGGATTATACAGGACGATTTTACATATAAAATCGTACCGTTCTGGAGATTTTTTTCGGTCTCTACAGGTTTCCTTCTTATAAAGGTTCCGAGTAAGACAGGTTTTACTGTAATTAAATACAGGGCTATTCAGAAAGAAGGAATAGACTTCAAACATTTATTTCTTCCAAACTACAAAAAATATAAATAAACATAATTCCAATGTTCCAGGAAAGAGAAAAGTTCAAATTTCACTATTTTATGCATTCGATATGAGCACCACGTGTTACACGACAAATATCAGAACGGTGGCTAATTTCTTGCCACACACGAATCAGTTGGTCTCTAGTTATCGAATTCACAGCTTCAACAATTCGATGTCGCATATTTTCAAGAGTGTCAGGCATAGAAGGGGGGGGGTTAAAACACGGTCTCTTACGTAACCCAACAGATAAAAATCGCACGGGGTTAGGTTGGGTGACCTGGGAGACCACCGGTAATGAAGTTGATCTTCTGCTGCTACTCTTGCAACCCAACGTCCTGTTGTGTTGCCATTTTAATACAAACATTCAACATGACAAGCAACAGCGCCAATGCGACAGTGATCAGAACTTTAAATTTTACTCTTTGCAGGAATGTTGGAATTGTTTTTCTATTTCATGTATTTTGGAAGAAATAAAATGTTTGATGTCTGTTCATTCTTTCTGAATAACCCTATATAATTAAATAAAAAAGATGCCGACTACCGCCACTATAATAATTTCACTTGTTAATCATTGTCGCGCGGCACTCACTTTTATATAAACGGACAACCATCAGAGTGAGACGACAATATTACCGGAATTGCCCGCGCGGAAATAAGCTCTATATACACCCCTAGCTGAGCTAATGTTTTCCAAGTAGGCCCGGGAGAAGGGCGAGCGAGCGAGCGAGAGCGAGTCGAGGGGAGGAGAGGGAGCGAGCGAGAGAGAGCGAGAGAGCGAGGGAGCGAGAGAGCGAGCGAGCGAGCGAGCGAGCGGAGCGAGCGAGCGAGCGAGGAGCGAGCGAGCAGCGAGCGAGCGAGCGAGCGAGCGAGCGAGCGAGCGAGCGAGCGAGGAGCGACAGGCGAGCGAGCGAGCGAGCGAGCGAGCGAGCGAGCGAGCGAGGCGAGCGAGCGAGCGAGCGAGCGAGCGAGCGAGCGAGGCGAGCGAGGGAGCGAGCGAGCGAGCGAGGAGCGAGCGAGGAGCGAGCGAGCGAGCGAGCGAGCGAGCGAGCGAGCGAGCGAGCGAGCGAGCGAGCGAGCGAGCGAGCGAGCGAGCGAGCGAGCGAGCGAGCGAGCGAGCGAGCGAGCGAGCGAGCGAGCGAGCGAGCGAGCGAGCGAGCGAGCGAGCGAGCGGCGAGCGAGCGAGCGACGCAAGCGAGGAGCGAGCGAGCGAGCGAGCGAGCGAGCGAGCTAGCGAGCGAGCGAGCAGCGACGAGCGAGCGAGAGAGAGCAGAGAGAGCGAGAGAGCGAGAGAGCGAGAAGAGAGCGAGGAGCAGAGCGAGAGAGCAGAGAGAGCGAGCGAAGCGAGCGAGCTGAGCTAGAGAGGAGCGAGGATGGAGAGAGCGAGAGAGAGAGAGAGAGAGAGAGAGAGAGAGAGAGAGCGAGCGGAGCGAGCGAGCGAGAGAGCGAGCGAGCGACGAGCGAGCGAGGCGAGCGATGCGAGCGAGCGAGCGAGCGAGCGAGCGAGCGAGGGAGCGAGCGAGACGAGCGAGCGAGCGAGCGAGCGGAGCGAGCGAGCGAGCGAGCGAGCGAGCGAGCGAGCGAGCGAGCGAGCGAGCGAGCGAGCGAGGCGAGGCGAGCGTAGCGAGCGAGCGAGGCGAGCGAGCGAGCGAGCGAGCGAGCGAGCGAGCGAGCGAGCGAGCGGAGCGAGCGAGCGAGCGAGCGAGCGAGCGTAGCGAGCGAGCGGAGCGAGCGAGCGAGCGAGCGAGCGAGCGAGCGAGCGAGCGAGCGAGCGAGCGAGCGAGCGAGCGAGCGAGCGAGCGAGCGAGCCGAGCGAGCGAGCGAGCCGAGCGAGCGAGCGAGCGAGCGAGCGAGCAGCGAGCGAGCGAGCGAGGCGAGCGAGCGAGCGAGCGAGCGAGCGAGCGAGCGAGCGAGCGAGCGAAGCGAGAGAGCGAGAGCGAGCGAGAGAGAGAGCGAGCGAGCGAGGCGAGCGAGCGAGCGGAGCGAGCGAGCGAGCGAGCGAGACGAGCGAGCGAGGAGCGAGCTATGCGAGCGAGCGAGCGAGGCGAGCGAGCGAGCGAGCGAGCGAAGCGAGCGAGCGAGCGAGCGAGCGAGCGAGCGAGCGAGCGAGCGAGCGAGCGAGAGAGCGAGAGCGAGCGAGCGAGCGAGCGAGCGAGCGAGCGCAGCGAGCGAGCGAGCGAGCGAGCGAGCGAGCGAGCGAGCGAGCGAGCGAGCGAGCGAGCGAGCGAGGCGAGCGAGCGATGCGAGAGCGAGCGAGAGCTACGAGCTAGCGAGCGAAGCTAGCTAGCGAGCGAGCGATCGAGCGAGCGAGCGAGCGATCGTAGCTATCTATGTAGTGATCTATATATCTATCTATCTATCATCTCTTCTATCATCTATCTGTATATCGTATCTATCTATTCTATCGCTATCTATCTATCTATCTATCTATCTATCTATCTAATCTATCTATCTATCTATCTATCTATCTATCTATCTATCTATCTATCTATCTATCTATCTATACATTCTACAATGTGTAGCAAGCCAATGTTGAGTATTAGTTTCTCCTATGTTAGGAGTAACTTGACCAAGTAATTTTAGTTACAGTTATTTTCCAAAGATGTCATGAATGGTATGAGATGAACACACTGACCCAGTGAGACGTCTAGTAGATAAGTAAGATATTACTAGGATGAAGAAGGTCGGTACGTTTTGCTTAGAGGCCTCTTTATTCAGGTTTAAGGATGTTTTATGAGTCTGAAAATCTTCAGAATCGTTACCCACGGTATAAAGTCTCCCCCGGAGGACTTGCTCCTTGGATTTTTACATTCTAAAAAATCATCGACCTCGGCTTGGTTTGGACCCGAGACCCACGGGACCGGATGCAAGGAACGTAACCACAAGCCCACTAATTTAGCATCTAATATAACATATAAAACTAATGTGACGTCATAAGGGTGTAATTAACTTTGCTCAATGGCAGGAATCTGCACCAGTAATATAATTTGTTATGTGTAGTACAACGATCGCCACGTCATCACTAGACAACGGTATTCCAGGAATCCACCTGCACGTAAACTCAACACCTCCCCGCGCAAGGATGCAGGGACTTTCTTCACTAGAAGTATACTAACTAGAAGGCGCAACGGACCTAGACGATATTTGTCCTACCAGCCGGGTGTTGGCCTCACATCCACAGAAATGTACGATCATCCACTCAGTAGCCTATAGGGGTGACATGTGCTCCAGCATGTTGGGTCCCTCAGTCATTATACCTGATTTTCTCAACCTACTTATCGTAGCTACCCAAATTCCTCACAAAGTTGTGTCCCGTACAGGCTGAAAATCTATGAGAAGGGTCTTCCCCCTCGATGACTAAAGATTCTTAAACGCACGATGCCCTAAAAAGTTCCGTTACGGTGGAGGGCCTGTATACGACTATAGGAGTTTTCATGTCTAGAAAAAAAAACATTGCTGTTATGGGAACGCTGTTGCCACTTGACGCCGCAGACTGAGAGAGATGGAAATATAACTATCTCCAAGTTTCGTTGAAAGAGGATAGTTCAATGGCATCTCCGCTAGCTGCTGTTCCAGTAATTGAGTTCACCCCCTAACTTTATTAAATATATGTGTGATAATTATACGTTCCATAATGTTATTTTTCTCCATAAATCGGGCACCTACTTTCTTGGTAAAGTTGTACGTAAAACTATTTAACTAAATTATTAATTTAAAATTAATTAACTAATAAATTCACCTCACATAAAAGGACACGTTTACTAGAAAGAATTGCTCCATACGGGCAATGTTATTTTCTAGATGTGAAAAGCATTATAAGAGAAATTACAATGTCTGTACCTGGAGTGAATTTGACACCAAACCAGACGCTCATCGGCATCACGCCATGATGGATCACATGCAGCGTTGTAATGTGGTCATTCTTCTTCCGCAGGACAAAGAAAATCTGAAAAAAATATATAAGTACACTATTTAAAATAGAACATTGAATAATAAAGCCCATAAACAAACAAAATTAAAATTTTATAAAACAATGGCTGTCCCTGTCCTTTTGTATGGGAGTGAATCTTGGATTACCACTACCAAACAAGAAAGTAAAATCCAAGCAGCCGAGATGAAATTTTTAAGAAGAGTAAAAGGCTGCACTAGAATGGACCAGATAAGAAACGAGGATATCCGCGAAGAACTGCAGATCTACTCCATAAAAGAAAAGATATTTAACAACAAGATACAGTGGAAAGAACATGTAGAAAGAATGGAAGAAAGTAGATTACCAAATAAAATCTTCCATTATTTTCCAAGAGGAAGAAGAGATGTCGGACGTCCTCGGAAGAGATGGTCTTAGATCTATTAGTGAAGACGGAACAGGCAACTCTTGCCTAAACCACGAAGTGAAGAAGAAGACTATTTAAAATCTGTGTACGGCCACCGAATAGTAAATATTTTGAAAAAATGACAGAAAATGAAATTTTTGTATATTTGCTTTTAATAACTTTGATTCTTTAAGATCATTTTCATGTATTTTCTCTTATTGTCGGAGCAAAATAGAGTCCGTGACGTAAGAGTTTAAATACCCCAGCACGTGTGGTCAGCATTACTACTTAATTTTCCATTTAACTTTTCTTCTTCTTCTTCTTCTTCTTCTACTACAAGGTTTAGGCTATGCAGCCTGTTCCGGCTAAGTTAAAAGTGGAGTCCATCTTCTACGTGGTCGGCCAACATCTCTTGTTCCTCTGGGATTATACAGGAAGGTTCTTTTTGGTATTCTTTCGTTGTTCATTCTCATTAAGTGTTCTGTCCATTTCTTATTATTTTCGCTTATTTTATCTTCAATTTTATATATATTTAATTTCTTCGTATAGTTTCATTCCTTATTCTATCCGCTCTTGTGCATCCTTTCACATTACGTAAAAACAGCATTTCCGCAGTCTGTATCCAGCTTTTATCCCTTGATTTCATTATCCAATTTTCACTTCCATACAACAACAAAGGAACAGCCATTGTTTTATATAATTTAAGTTTCGTATCTTTCCTTGTTTTCCGACCTAAGGTTCTTTTTATGGTTCCACAAATAGCCTGAAATTTATTTACTTTATTTTCTATATCTTTATTTTCTCTATTTAACTTTTACAGGAATTAATCACTATGAGGTTTAATTTATGGTGAAATTAAATGTTTCCTACCTCTCCTCATATAAATCTTGTAAGTAGATCGCGATTTCGAGACCATAACGGTCTCATCTTCAGTACAATCTTGGCGACTGATGTTATGTCGATCGGAAGAAACTCTTCTTCTTCCCCTCTGTTGGTGGACAGATTAACCTCTGGATCAGGTCAAAATTTGGGGGAATTTCGAAGTTCATAAGTTTAGAAGATTTATGTGAGGAGACGTAAGAAACATCTAATTTTACTATTAGTACTTAAACTTTAATGTTTTTTTCCCCCCGTTTCCATTTTTTTTACATTTTCCCAAACTAAATTAGTTGCAATTTTTGTGCTATCAAAGTGAACTTTTGTGGTTACACTCCCCAATATATGCTATACCCGAGCCGTCATATCTCCGGCTCTGAACTTTAGGTTATACGAGGGATAAATGGGGAAAAATCGCCCTCTATTGCCAATAAGGATATGGTTGTAGTGAGAGTAGATGTCTGCCACAACCAATCACTGCTCTTGACGCAGCTATAGAGAGCTAGTAAGGTTTGAAATTGCTGAGATGTTGTCAGTTGTATGTATACGTACCTGACTAGTGATTGAGAATAGGATTTTAGAGCAAGTTAATAACTTCTCCTACCTAGGATGTAACATCTCCTATAAGGAGCGATGGATCTTAATATAAAACTTACAATTTTTTACAAATATTACGCTTACATACTTATTCACTGGCATTATTAAACCATAGGTCCATGGCCGCGCGGACATAAGCTCTCCAGACATCCTTATCCTTAACTAATGCTTTCCAATCATTCCCTGTATAATCTACTTCCCTCAAATCATAGTTAATGTTATTCTCCCATTACATTCTTTGTCTACCAACTGGGCGTTTTCCTTCTGGTTTTCCTACAAGAAGCTTCCATGTACGTCTTTCATTCCTCAAACGTGCCACATGTCCTGCGCATCGCGGTCTACGAGACTTAACTGTTCTTATTATAAATGCGGGATGCGTAATATGTGGTGTTTTATATATTTTCAGTTTAACGTTTTTGAGAGACGTTGGAACGACAAGAGACTCTGCAATGCATAATAACACGCATTTCCAGAATTGAGGCTATATTTTAATTTCCTTGTGTATATAATTCCTTCTTCTTCTTCTTCTTCACTTCACGGACTAGGCAAAAATTGCATGTTCCGCCTCACAGTTGTTCTGTCCATCTTTTCACTGGCCTTCCTACATTCCTTGAACCTCTTGGTTTGTAGTTAAATGCTGCTCGTAATCTTGTTTCATTCATTCTTTCCACATGTCTAAACCATTTCTCTCTCTATTCTCTGATTTTTTCATTCAATGGATATATATTTAACTCATTCCTATTTGTGTTTATTGTTCCTATCAATAAAACAAAATATATGATCACACATAGAAATAAATTAAAAATGTAAATGGACAGTTAATGACAAATTAGAAACATTTTGAAGAACATTTGTATCTGTAAAATAAATTCAATACAACTTTACAACAAGTTAATAACATCTCCTACTTAGGATGCAACATCTCCTATCAAGGAGATATGGATCTTAATATAAAACTTACAATTTTTACAAATATTAGGCTTAAAAAATATTAATAGTGAGTGGAGAACTGAAGAAGGACATGATATTGTCTGAAACCGTCGGTATCAAAGAAGTTTGAAAATGTACGAGGTGAGTCGATTAAAATATGTTCTCCACTCACTATTAATGATATAACCTCATAATGTTTACTTTCCAATATTAATTTAAATATTTAAAAAAAAATGTCATTTTAAAATTACATCTTGTACAAAAATATTATATAAAACTCTCACCCTCTCGACTTTCCTGTATGGAAGTGAAATCAAGTTCTAAAAAAAAAAAAAGAATGACATCACCAGATTAAGAGCTCCAGAAATGAGATTCATGCTGTATATACTCTACTTGACCATCAGAGGAACTCCACATCCACAGATATCCACCTACAAAGGCAACATGTATCACGAATGTCACCAACTGGGATCCCTAATGCAGTTCTTCGGTATCGCCCACAACGACCTGGACGTCCAGAAAAACTAATTTCAGACCCTGTATAGTTTAGACCGAAACAGGTCAACATTGGTGTACGAGGGTGAATCAAATATAAACCGGAATTATTGTTTACAATTTTATTGAATTAACAAAAAATACAAAACCACCACCTCATTTTTCTACATAGTCTCCTGCATTTCCAACACACTTTTGCCATCGAGTTGGCAACTTTTTGATGCTGTCCTTGGGATGACGTGTAGTCAGCCAGTTGCGCACGAACTCCTCTACCGCTGCATTGTCACCAAACCGCCTTCCTCCCAGGTCTTCTTTCAGTGGCCCAAAACAAATGGTAGTCACAGTGTGACAAATCTGGACTGTAAGGAGGATGTTCCAGAGGTGTCCAATGCATTTTCGTCAAATGTTTTTGTTCCTGGCTGAGGAGCCGAGGAACCCACCTGGCAGACATTTTTCGGAATTTGAGTTCATCACTGATGATGGCTTGAACACTTCCGAAGCTTATTCCAACGTGTGAAGTAATTTCAGAAATTGTTACGCCCCGATCCTCCTCAATAAGGTCCCGTACAGCACGAATGTTGTCTGCAGTGATGCTTGTTCATTGCCGCCATTGGTGGGGCTCATTTTCCACTGAATCCCGGCCCGCTAAAATTTCTTTGCGCCAATCATACACCTGCGTCTTCGAAAGGGTTGCTTTCCCGAACTGCAGATGGAGCCTTCTCAAGATTTCAGAAGGTTTAGTGCCTTCTTTCGCCAAAAACTTAATAATAATGCATTGCGCAACAGACGTGTGTACCTCTTGCACGCTCATGGCGTACTAAAGCAAGCGGCCGCTCTTCGGAGTGCGACACATCAAGATCCCTACTCCAGACACCCCCACCAACTTCCTCTCCAAACCGCAACCTTTGCAGTTCGCTACCAGAGCCTTCAGATACAAATTCCAATTTATATTTGATCCACCCTCGTATGTTCATGAATGGTGTATGATGATGAAATTAGATTACATTTTATGAAGGTTTGAAAATGTTTTACGAAATGGTTTCGATATTCTGATCGAAACATAGCTAAGATCTTATGCATTTAAACTCATCAGTAAAACCTCACCTGTAACCATTGTAGTGTAAATAACAGCTAACTTAATTAAACTATTTTTACAAACAATACTTACTGTATCCATGAATTCTGTGAATTTCGAAAAATAGTACCACCAACAGCCTCTCGCCATCTGCAACAAGTAAACATAATTAGATGTTTTTATTAGATCACTTAGTATATAAAATCTAACAAAGAAAAATCTAAAGTCATGGCTTTCCTAGGGAAAGACCCAGTTCGCAGTAAAATATTATTATTAATAATAAAATATTAGAACAAACTAACACATTTAACTACTTCGGATACCAAGTTACATACGAAGAGGAAAAACATTTTAGTCAAAAAATTACAAATAATATTTTCAAGCCAAACACAGTACAGCAACACACACGAATTAGAATTTATAAAACACTGGTTATACCCATATTATGTTACGGCAGTGAGGCCTGGACAATTCGCAGATGAACAAAGACTAAATGCGACAGAAATGAAATTTATGAGACGTACTGCAGGTTACTCAAGAACAGACCATAAAAGGAATTGTGAGATTCTCAAAAAATTACAAACAGAATCAATCATGGAACATGTACAAAAATACAGAAACAACTGGAAATCTCACGTATGAAGAATAAGCAGAACAAGAATACCACGTCAAATCTTAAATTACCAACCAGCAGGCAAAAGATCATTGGGAAGACCCTTCAAATGTTGGATTGAGACCGTAACAGATCCCTAGGTCTATCACATGAAAGGAAGGAGAAGAAGAAGAAGAAGACTTACTATATGCTGATGATGCAGTGTTAAGCGATAACAAGGAAATACCAAAAGCCAAGATACACATTTCATTAAATAACAATAAGGGCAGAATCCAAGAACCAAGCTCTCTAGGCCATGCCATCTTCCATAAGCTGAGGTTCTCATATTTCAATTGTTCCCGGAAACTTTTTTAAATAAATATCTTATTAGCACGTGATGTTGAATATAGTGAGCCAGTTAGAATAGGTTCTGCATGACCTACATAATTAATCACAGAGAGACGGGCTGACAGTCGCTCTTCGCGCAAAGTTTGGTTCTTGATACCGGCCTAAGACATACACAAAGATGGAATTGAGCAGAATCCAAGCTATAGAAAGGAAATTCATATTCGAATGATGTATAAAACAATAAGAGATTAGCGATACGATGTGATAAACTTAGGGAGACAACAATAGACAGAGTCTTGCTCTCAGTACTTCGAAGTTTTCTCTTTGACGGCTGCACAGTTGTTGAGGTGTTCGTCATCCATTTCTTCTTCATAGATAGATCATCGGTTGATTAATGTCTTTGACATCGTCCGATTCCTAATAACCAATTTTGTCGGTCCATCCAATCTCCTGGTTGTAGATGTTTCTCCTTCATGTATAAACATATTCCCTGACTCCAGGTGGTTTTAGGTCTTCCTCTGCCTCGTCTTCCCTCAGGTTTCCATTCCAAAACAGATTTTGGTAGTCGATCCTCTTCCATTCGCTGGACATCAGATAAAAATTGCAATGCTAAAAAACCTAATAGAAATAGGCCTATATGTTTGTTTGTAAGCCCATGTTTTTCCTTTTACAGAGATTTAGGCAATACTAATAAAATTCATTGTTAAAACGGTTGAGGTGGAGAGTCATAAAATAAAATAAGTTAAAATATACCTTCTTAGGTAAAATCCGTCGTCCTCAACTTATAAAATATGTATTCTTTATGCATGTAGGCCTTTCAGAACATCCGTTCCATCTTCAGCAGTTCATTCTTCTCTACAGCATCCAGGTTGATGTTTGATGCTGTAGAGAAGAATGAGATGGGACGGATGTCCTGAAAGGCAAACAGGCATAAAGATCACATATTTTAAAAGTTGAGGACGACGGATTTTACCTAAGAAGGTATTTTAACTTATTTTATTTTAAGAGATTTAGGCGCTCTCCCCCTACAGGGAAGAATTTTTGAACCATACTAATTTAGTTACACTTATTTTCGTATAGATGTCATTTTTGAGTGGTCCGTGGGTAGCGTTCCGCCTCATACTGACATCTAGGAAACCAAGGTAGTACTAGGAAGGGAAAATTCGGTAAATTTTGCTTAGAGGCCTTTTCATTCAGGCTTAATAATTTTTTACGAGCCTGAAAATCTTCAGACTCGGAACCCACGGCTTAAAGTCTCTCCCGGAGGACTTGCTCCTTGCATTTTTCCGTCCTAAAAATCCATCGACCCCAGCCGGGCTTGAAGCCGCGACCCTCGGGACCAGAGGCAAGGAGCATAACCACTAGTCCATCGGGCCGATATAGAAATATATATATAAGTAAAGTGATCCCACAACAGGCCTCAGGAGGCCCTTGGGGTAGTAGGAGGTTAAGGCTCCCACTTTTTCTAGACAATCGGCACTTTATGTCAGCCGGGTTGTCAGCCCTGCGTGACGGCCGCCTTTACCCCCAGAACAAGTGTCTGGAACTCATTTCCGTTATAGGCTGAGTCGACCCCAGAGCCATAGTGCCGCCAGAATGTTTGGGTCAGTTTAAAAATCCTGATCCCAACGGGACTTGAACCCTCGACCTTTCGGTTTGTAGCACAGTGCCTTAACCACTACGCTACGGTGTGCCCCCTATATATATATATATATATATATATATATATATATATATATAAAAGATAACCGTGTTATTATATTATCCGGCCCGGTCCCTCCAAATTATTCCTTTGACTAGCCTCATGGTTTTGTGGTCTGAGTTCGATTTCTGCTAAGAGCAAAGGATTTTATCCTTAAAATCGTCTCATATCACCACAATCTCTTTGGGTCTATAGTATTGAAATTTACAATAAAAAGTGAACAATTTAATATTTACGATTTTATTATTAATTTAACACTTCTCATAGAAGGATAAATTATATTTGAAGAGAAAAATTTTCGCCTAGACCGGGACTCGAACCCGGGACCCTTGGCTTTCCGGGCCAAGTGCTCTACCAACTGAGCTACCGAGGCGAGTTACGATCTAGACGCAAATTTTTCTCTTATGTACGAGGGAATTACAACGTACATAAGAGAAAAAATTGCGTCTAGATCGTAACTCGCCTCGGTAGCTCAGTTGGTAGAGCACTTGGCCCGGAAAGCCAAGGGTCCCGGGTTCGAGTCCCGGTCTAGGCGAAAATTTTTCTCTTCAAATATAATTTAATATTTATTGAATTTCAATTAAGTTCAAATGATAAGCGTATAACTTACCCTTAATGCCCTGGGGCTATAGGAATAGTCAACTGGCTGACATCTATAGTTGTAGTGTAACCATCCGGCCACCATACTCTGTAACAAACAAACAGGTCTTAAATACAGTCCCTCATCTTCTCAACAAATGTTATTAAACATGAGCTCAATTCTGGAAATGCATCCTATTTTACATTAATAATAATATATTTTTTATTATTCCGGCTTTTACAATGAATATACATTTTTCCGGTACCCATGTTCACAGTTAACTGCACATTTGTTTCAACACATTTTTCCATTCTTGTCTGTTCATCCATATATCTTCTTCTATTTCCCATTCCCTCTTAGTTTCATTGATTCCCTGAATCCACGTAATATTTGGTCTACCCTTCTTTTTCCCTGTAGTACCCAATCCATGATTATCATAAGTAATGCCACGAGTGATTTCCAAATTATCGATAAATTCACGACTCACGAAGTGAGGAGTGAATTTATCTAGAGAATTTGGAAATCAAGAGTGGCATTTGTTAGGACTATTTAACGAATAAAATTAAGCTGTTTACTCACATATCATTATTTAACTATAGTTATTTTAAAATATTTATATATTTAATGTAAACGGCGATGTTTGAAATCAAATGAAAAACGATAGGTACGCTTCATCTGCTTCTTTTGTTTATCACTGCTACCAGATCATACTATTTATTGACAAAGCAATGCAATATTGTAAGAATGCTCTCTAGTGGAGAAAAAATGAAACACATCAAACTGTATATTAATTCATTTCTGATGTCGTATGATGTAAATATGACAATTATATTTTTCTGGATTATTACCTGGGAAAAAATACATTTAAGTAAGTTCAAACAGTGGTTTCTTTTTTTGGTGGTATAATAAATTACTACAAATGTTTTATATTAACTCCTGCAAGCGCTATGTGCACTATATATACAATCTGGTAGCCGTATTTCATATAGGCTCAGTCACTGCAAAATAATGGTCAGACCTGTTCAGAATATTAAAAAGGAGGAGATTTCTTTAATATGGTAATTATAACACTGATAAATATTTCGTGAAACACGACTCTGATTGGTTGTAAAACAGAAATCATTGAAACGTGATTGGTCATTGACTCCCATTTGGGGCATGAGTTAAATAGTCTTAGGTAGTCTTCCTTCTTCCATCCTTCTAATGTGTCCGTACCAATTTAAATGTTTCTTCTTTATAAAATCTAATATTTGAATATTGTACATAATAATAATAATAGTAATAATAATAATAATAATGATAATAATAATAATAATAATAATAATAATAATAATAATAATAATGATTTATTTTAATTGGCAGAGTTAAGGCCATAAGGCCTTCTCTTCCACTCAACCAGCGAATAGTAAAATTATACAAAAATTACATACAATTTACAATTTTAACATATTATTAAAATACAGACTAAACAAAATACAATGACGATGTGATCTAATACTAACAAAAACATAGAATATAATAAAATTAAAATGATATAAAATAAAGTAAGTAGCTTCCTAGATGATTATTAATGGAATGCTCTACATAGTTGTTATGCAGTTAATGTTTTCATTGTGTCGAACTTAAAGATATCAGTTAATTTGTATTTAAATAATGATAGCGATTGACAGTCCCTGACATGACTGGGAAGTTCCATGCTCTAGTCATAGAACACAGGGACTCTTGTCCCAACTTATCTTAAAAACATCATCATCATCATCATCATCATCAAGGATTAGACCTTAAGGTCTCTTCAGATCTCATGTTAGAATTGGTCTGTCCATCTTTTACTTGGTCTTTCAACATTTCTTCGTCCTAGTGGTTTGTAATGAAGAATCTGTTTCGGAATTCTATTCTTATCCATTCTATTGATGTGGTCCATCCATTCATCTCTGTATTGTGCAATTCTATCTAATAGTTTGAATATATATGAATCTTTGTATGATATATTCAGTTAAATTCGTATATTTTTATTTTGCTTTCGATCTGTTATTGTGCATCCAGGCACATTCCTCAGAAACCTCATTTCTGACGTTTTTATTCTTCGTTCCTGGTTTTTGGTTAAGACCCAGTGTTCCTAACCATACAGTAGTGTTGGAACCGCCACAATATTGACACTAGGTCACAAGATAGCAGTCTGCTAACAATTCCTCTTCATAGCACTTCCTCCTATTCTAATTCCTTCACAGTAGCCTCTGCCCGCTCCTGGAATCTCCTTCCTCAAGATATCAGGGGTTGCCGCACACTTGGCACTTTTAAGTCACGCTTATACAGTTACCTGTTGTCTAATAATTAATTTTTCTCTATTTATTTAATTTTATACTATGTCATCCATAATCTTTTCCTCGTTTTTTTATATATCTTGTACATATTATATATTTAATTCGTTAAATTTAGAGTAAATCAAAATACATTATAAATATTAATTGTATTGTATTCATAACTTGTAATCGTTTATATATATATATATATATATATATATATATATATATATATATATATATATTGTAATTTAGATTTAAGACTTTTATTTTGTATTTTTTAAACCTGGTTGAGTGGTAGACAAGGCCTTAAGGCCTTAACTCTGCCAGGTAAAATAAAGCTATTATTATTATTATTATTATTATTATTATTATTATTATTATTATTATTATTATTATTATTATTGTCTTATAAAATTTTAAAAGTGTCTCCTTTCTAGTTCCTTTGAGACTTCGTTTTATGATGCCACACATATAATTACATTTATTTATTTTATTTTCAATTTCTTCACTTTTTCTATATAATACATTGTCATCATTATCATCATCTGCATTCATGGATTAGGTCTGTTGACCCGTTCCGACTTCAGCCCATCTCTTTCTAGGTCTGCCCACATCTCGGGTGCCTTTAGGTTTGTATTTTATTTGTTTTGGATATCTATCTTCATTCATTCTGTCTATGTGTTGCTTCCATTTTTGTCTATATGTATCTATTTTATTAGTTATTGCTAATATTTCAAGTTCCTGTCTTATTTCTGTGTTGTTGATTCTGTCTTCCTTAGTGCACCCTTTAACAGATCTCAAAAATTTAATTTCTGCCGCCGTTATCCTACTTAGATCTTGTTTTTTATGTATCCAGGCTTCTGAACCATAGAGCAGTACCGGTACTGCCAATGTTTTATAAAATTTCAATTGGGTTTCTCTTGTTGTTTTATTATTTAGTGATCGTTTTATCGTACCACATATTCCCTGGAATTTTGCTATTTTATTATTTATATCATTATCATAATTAAATGAAATGTCACATCCTAGATAATTGAGATGGTTCACCTGTTCTATGATTTTGTTTCCTATTACTATTTTGGATCTGATTTGATTTTTCCCTTGGAATGCCATTACCTTGGTTTTTTTTTAAGAAAGAAGAACTTACAGGGAATGATTGGAAAGCATTAGCTCAGGATAGGGATGTATGGAGAGCTTATGTCCGCGCGGCCATGAACCTACGGGTTCGTAGTGCCAGTGAGTAAGTAAGTAAGAACTTATAACACATTGTATCCCAGATAATTAGAATTTCTCACCTGTTTTCTATTATTTTATTCTCTAATTAAACTGAAAATATATGAAACTGCTATTCCCCCAGTTGTATTATATGGATGTAAAACATGGACTCTTACTTTAAGGGAGGAGAAAAGATTACGAGCATTTGATACCGCCCTAAAAGTGAGCGTCCGTAGTTCACATCCATGTAATATAACTGGAAGAATAACAGTTTTACACATTTTCAGTTTAAGTTTTTTTTAGAGAAATTGGGACAAAAGTCATTTACTTACATTTAAGATCCTACATACCTCGATTCCCAATTATTTATCATCCCGTTTCCAGTATCTATCCTCAAACCATAACTTAAACACAAGATCACAACATAGTCTCTTGCTTAATATACCGCAACATAGGACATCACATCACTCCATGTCATATACCATCTCCACTTCTCGCAACTGGAATTCCCTACCACAAGAAATAAGGGGCTGCCGGACATTGGCATCTTTTAAAAGAAATCTAAATTTATATTTGCTCTAAACTCGACTTCATCATTACCCAGTGTAAGATATATATATTAATTGGTGTTTCCCGTATAATGTATCATATTTATATTATTATTATTATTATTATTATTATTATTATTATTATTATTATTATCGTATCATTATTGTTATTACCCTATAAAATGTTGTTTGTACATGACATTTACATTGCTACATTTATTGTATCTTTAACTGTTTATAATTAGTATAGTGTATATCTATATTTGTGAAATATTTATTTGTATTTGTGCTGTTTGAGTGGAAGAGAGGGTCTTATGGTCTTAACTCTGCCAGAATAAATAAAGTATTATTATTATTATTATTATTATTATTATTATTATTATTATTATTATTATTATTATTATTATCGTATCATTATTGTTATTACCCTATAAAATGTTGTTTGTACATGACATTTACATTGCTACATTTATTGTATCTTTAACTGTTTATAATTAGTATAGTGTATATCTATATTTGTGAAATATTTATTTGTATTTGTGCTGTTTGAGTGGAAGAGAGGGTCTTATGGTCTTAACTCTGCCAGAATAAATAAAGTATTATTATTATTATTATTATTATTATTATTATTATTATTATTATTATTATTATTATTATTATTATTATTATTATTATATTATTGTAGAAATCGTGATGATGGAACACACTGTATATGGCTGAGTGAAGTATCATCACTTTATTTGATGAATCACAAAGTGACAATTGAATCACGAACAACACTTTATCAATGTCACACTTGCCTTAGTGAACTGTCAATCACGTACGTAGCCTCCAGTACCTAAACGCATTCATCGCATTAACCTAAATGTTTTATTTATTTACACCAAGAATTATTCTACGCTCTTCTCTATTCCCTCCCGGTGTCATTTCCTTACCCCGTGCCATTTACATGTCATTACATCAAGGGGACACGCAATTACAGACGGTATTGCGAAGTGAGGAAGATATTCAAGCCTTCAAAGCGGCTTTCATCAGTGGATTTAAGAATTAATGATAAGACAAAATATATGGGAGGCGATAGCTAGGAGATACTAAAGGCCAACACGCACACTCTATTGAGTAAAATTAAGAAAGTGGGACTGGAAGTAAACATCAATAAAACTAAACATATACGTGGGTTGTAACAAAAATAGTGGCAACTCTGCTGTAGAAGCGAAACCAGACATAGTTAATTGTTTTAACTTCTGTAACGTGTTAACCCATTCGCCTCAACAGACGAGATAGACTCGCCGGCTGTTAAATGGCCTTCAACTCAAACACGAGGTAAAAGTAAAGTAAAGTAATCCCACTGCAGGCCTCAGGAGGCCCTTGGGGTAGTAGGCGATTAAGGCTCCCACTTCTTCTGGACAATCGGCACTTGATGTCAGTCGTATTGTCAGCCCTGCGTGACGGCCGCCTTTACCCCCACCCCAGGGCCATAGTGCCGCCTGAAGGTTTGGGTCAGTTTAAAAATCCTGACCCCACCGGGACTTGAACCCTCGACTTTCCGGCTTGTAGTGCAGTGTCTTAACCACTACGCTACGGCACACTCGCTTAACTCCGCCTGTTATAAATTTTTCAATATTTTGTACATCCATTGGTAGGATAATATTTTTTAAATATTTATGAATAGCAGAGGAATGTGTTTTGGCCTTCACCCTTATTGTGATCTCAAGAACCGTTATGTGTTGTTTGTTTTGAATGTCTGAAAATAGACAATAAAATTTAAGGTGACTTAAATGGGGAAATGCATTGAACATTTAAAACTGAAGTGAATGGGTTAATATATGTCTGAACTATCTTACAGTAAATGCACTTGTCCGTACGTCTCAAAGCGCATGCGCTTTGGAGAGAGAAAGTTAGTCTCCTGTGAGTTGCCGCTCTAAGCTGTTGTTTTCGTCATTTTACAAGGAGGAACAGCGATATTGGTTTAAAATAAAATGTGCCATGGCCATACAGCAGGACAATGTCATGAAGGTCTTATGGAAACATACCATGGATAGACGGCATTACCAAACAGGGCTACTCGGACGCACATGGCATACCCTGTAGCTAATCTGTACCATCGCTGAGAATGGGAATTCTTTTCCATTTACCACATTCACTGGACTTAAGCCCTTGTGATTATGATTTGATCCCTAAGATGAAGGAACCACTTCGTGACATTCGATTCCAGGCTGCTCCCGAGAAAAATCCCGGTGTGGCCCAACACCTATTCCCTCCGGAACCGCCAGGATTCGAACTTGACAAGGAAACTGTCAACCATTTGCACGCCAAAATCTACCGTTAAATTTCTTCCATGTAGCAAGCCATCTCCAAAAATAAAAAAAAATACTGCCGTTTTTAACTGCAAGTAATCAAAATTCAGCGCCAAATCTCTAATTTAAACTGTAGGGAAGTGATACAAGTCGTGAATTGGTAGATTGGATAACCATCACTATCTGTCGTGTCCACATCGAGTTCAGCCTCACTCCACTTCCCTCTTACTGGTGCAGGGAGTCCATCTGCTCCTTACAGTGGGATGTCATTCCTGGATTCTTCTTCTTCTTCCTTCCAAGTATTAGGCCAAGGCCTGTTACGATCCTATAGAAAATTTTCCTTCCAGCGTGATCCTTCTGGGAAATTCTCGTATAAGACTTGAAAGCATAATAATAGTCCCTTAGATTGGTTGTTGGCCAAAGGAAGGCAAGACCAGTGATGGGGCTGCCATCTTATAGCCTCTGATCAGGCTTTTCTGGAGAAGAAAAGAAAATAAAGGAAAGAAGGAATGGAAGAAAGGAAAGACTCCCTAGCTCTCGGATACCCTAATAGCGTAGGGATCGAAAAAACAAGAGTTAACCAAGAGAGGTTAGATAGTAAATTTAAAACAGTCTGGTATAAGTAAGTGGAAGAAAGGAAGAAATACTAGATCGGTTAAAGATAAAAGTAAGGAGCAAAACATAAGTAAGTGGAAGCAATGTTTTGCTTAGCTTGGGCACCTTGTGGTCACCATCTACATATCCCCTAGATGGGGACCCCTGAGGGTTTCATGGATTCTAATTCGATTTTTGTGCCTTGCGGTTAAAAAGGTAGTTACTTTTTCTGGACACGACCTTGGTACATCACAACGCCTCTCTCAGAGAAATTTCAAGGCGAGTTTTGGCATGCAATGATTGACAGTTCCCTTGTAAGATTCAGTCGGAGCAGCCATGAGTCTGCCGAGATGACTAAACGGTCCATTAATTTGAAATATAGCACCATTAATAGTGATGAACTGATAAAGAGATCATAAAATAAGCTATCAATTCATCCCAATGACAAAGAAATTAAAACTTTGGTAGTAACAAGTTATTACTGATATGACCTTGAAATTCTTTCTGCCTTCCAATAAAGTTCTTTTCAATTGCGAAAAGATATATATATATATATATATATATATATATATATATATATATATATATATATTTGTTTTTGTTATTTCTGCTCCATAAGTAACGCTGCTTTTAACAATTGCATGATATACGAGACCCTCCATGGTATCTTTACCTTGTCGTGGTGGAGTGGTTTGCGTGCTTAAATGATCCTGAGAGCTATGCCGGCGGTAGCATTGCTGCCGATAGGGTTACCCATGCCGGACTGGTCGAAGGTGATAAGCCAGACGAAAAAAGTACCTTGGGCGAAAGAGTGACGATCTTCCACCGTAAAAATAAAACCGTCAAGAAATGCGGACATGGGTTCAACTGGGGTAAAATTTTCCGGAGGTCAAATAGTCCCCCATTCGGTTCTCCGGGCGGGGACTACTTCAGGGAACCCATGCCAAAGGCTCAAACATAGCGACATGAATGGAGAAGACTTCATAACAATGAACTACATGGTCTTTATAGGAAGCCAGATATAATAAGAACAGTTAAGTCTCGTAGACTGCGATGGGCAGGACATGTTGCGCATATGGGGAATGAAAGACGTGCATGGAAACTTCTTGTAGGAAAGACAGAAGGAAAACGCCCAGTTGGTAGACAAAGAATGAGGTGGGAGAACAACATTAACTATGATTTGAGGGAAGTAGATTATACAGGGAATGATTGGAAAGCATTAGCTCAGGATAGGGATGTATGGACAGCTTATGTCCGCGCGGCCATCAACCTACGGGTTCGATAGTGCCAGTGAGTAAGTAAGTATGCTATACGAGAATATCAATTTTATTTTTATTACTTATATTTGTATCCATAAATATTCCATTGAGGCAGGCTATTGTAAATTTTCCTTCATTGTTTCTAATTCTTGTTTTCTCTTTATAACTAACTAACTCACAGGAACTATCGAACCCATAGGTTCATGGCCGCACGGACATAAGCTCTCCATACATCCCTATCCTGAGCTAAAGTTTTCCAATCATTGCCTGTATAATCTACTTCCTTCAAATCATAGTTAATGTTATTCTCACACCTCATTCTTGGTCTACCAACTTGGCGTTTTCCCTCTGGCTTTCCTACAAGAAGCTTCCTTGCACGTCTTTCAGTCCCCATTCAAGCCACATGTCCTGCCCATCGGAGTCTAAGAGACTTAACTGTTCTTATTATATCTGGCTTCCTATAAAGACCATGTAGTTCACTGTTATGTAGTCTTCTCCATTCACCTGTCTGTTCGTCTCTCTTCGGTTCAAAAATTTTTCTAAGAACTTTATTCTGAAATACCCATAATCTCCTTTTCTCCCCCAAAGGAAGAGTCCATGTTTTGCATCCATATAATATCCATCCATAGTAATTCTGCCCGAGGGCAGGTCCTTCACTACAATCATATCAATTTAATGCTATGCTTGTAGATTTACTAGGGAATTGTAGGTGTGGTAGCTTCCCGTTGTTTTCCACACCGGTGAAGGATGATGATGATGATGGTCATATGATTTCGGGGACCGTTTGGGCCTTAAAGTTTTCCTGACATTTGTCTTACAGGTGAGAAAAAGCCCGGATAAAAACCTCACCCAGAAAAATTGCCCCGACCGGAGATCGAACCCGGGCCCGTTGCGTGACAAGGCAGCACACTACCTCGAGACCACAGCGGTGGACCCATATAATATAACAGTTTTATATATTTTCAGTTTAACGTTTTTCGAAAGGAGTTGGGACATCAAAAGTCTCTGCAATGCATAACAGCATGCATTTCCAGAATTGAATCTATGTTTAAATTATTTGTGCATCTCATTCCTATTTGTGATTATTGTTCCTAGGTATTTGAATTCAGCCACTTCCTCAAAATTTCCCTCATTTGTCATTAACTGTCCATTTCCATTATATAATGTATTTATATGTGTAACCATTTATTTAGTTTTATTGATATTTACTTCCAGTCCCAATTTCTTAGTATTACTCAATAGTGTGTGTGGTGTGTGTGTGTGTGTTGGCCTTTAGTATCTCCTATTTCCTAATCATAATTTCTATTTTTATTTATTTTAATTCCTAAATATGTGATCTCACTATAAGATGTTATTGTTTCTCCAGTCTCCAAAATTAAATTTTGTTCTGGTTCACCAATTGATAAATATTTTGTTTCCTTCATGTTCAAAATCAATCCCTATTTAATCTATTCTTCTAGTTATTATTATTATTATTATTATTATTATTATTATTATTATTATTGTCCCCCGCTGTGGTCTCGAGGTAGCGTGCTGCCTTGTCACGCAGCGGACCCGGGTTCGATTCCCGATCGGGACAGGCTCCTGGGTGAGGTTTTTCGGGGTTTTTCCTCACCTTTAAGACAAATTCCAGGAAGCTGAGGGGCCAACGGTCCCCGAAAATCATCCGGCCTTCATCATCATCATCCTTATCATTATCATCATCATTCTTCACCGGTGTGGAAAGCAACAGGAAGCTACTACACCTATAATTCCCTTGTAAAGCTGCAAAGCATAGCATGAAAATGCTATGATTGCAATGAAAGGCCTGCCCTCGGGCAGAATTACTATGGAATATATTTATTTGTTTATTCAACAAGTTTTAAAAGTATATAACATATTTCTGAGCACAATATTAACTTTTGATTCTCTTCCTCCAATCATCTCTCTCCTTGCAGTCACCATCCAACAGTCCTCTGTCCTTCATCATGTTCATGGTTCCCTCTATCCATGTCTTCCTAGTCCTCCCTCTTCTTTTCCTCCGATTTGGAACTCACTGCAAACTCCTAGCTAGCAATCTATCTTCATTCATCCTCTTCATATGTCCAAACCAGTTTCTTCCTCACGTATTTCATAATTGTTTCGTAAAAGATAATTTTTTCTCGGACAATAACTTTCTGATCCTGTCTGATTTAGAACATCGTGCAGATCTTCTTCAAAAAATCCATTTCTGTAGATTATAATTTGGACTTCATCATCATTCTTCACGGATTAGGTCTCTGCCTGTTCCGATCTCACATCTGTTCAGCCCAGAGCTTTCTTGGTCTTCTTACAGATTTTCGTCCTACAGGATTATACATCAGTGTCATCTTTGCTATCCTATCCTCTATCATTCTATGCAGATGTTCTATTCAATTGTTCCTGTGTTCTTCTTTTTGTTGAAGAAGTGGTTGTACTTTTAGTTCCTCTCTAATATTCTCATTTACGCTGATGACATGGTGATTACATCCCAAGACATCGAAAAAGCTCAAACAGCGTTCGATAAACTCGTAGCATGGGCCGAAAAGAACGACCTCGAAATAAATGAGAAGAAAACAGTAAAAATGACCTTCAGGAATGGAGGAAGACTCGCAGCGAATGACTGCATCCGGTATAAGGGAGACCCACTGCAAAATGTAAACCAGTTCAAATATCTAGGGATCACACTGCAGAGCCGAGGTGGCACCTTCGATAAGCACATCAAAGAACGCGCCTTAGCGGCCAGAATAGCAACGATCAGCATTAAAAGCCTGAGTAAACTATCCCTGGAGACAGCAATGACCATATTCCGCTTAAAAATAGCACCAATCATGACCTATGGACTAGAAGTGATTTGGAAGAACCTAAATAAGGCAAACCTAGAGAAAATAGAGAAAGTCAAAGCACACTTTTTAAAGATAGCACTAAGCGTATCAAAATACACGCCTTCACGCCTAACATACATACTGACAAAGGAACCATTCTTCATAGAAGAGCTCCACCTGGACCTTCTCGTGCCGGCAACAGATGCCTACAAAGAACTGCTGAGGGAACTCAACGAGAAGAGAGAACAGATATGGCCTGAGTTCTACGCAACGGATGCGATGATCTGCAGGGAATGGACAGCAGCCAGATACGACCTCAGACACACCGTGACGAGAGTCGCGGTCCATGGTTTTCACCACAGGATATGCACAACAGTGAAGCGCAATAACCCAGAAGAAAAGTGCAAGTGCAAACTATGTGGGTCGCACCTGTTACAGTGTAAAAACATAGGGACATCGATAACAGACTTCTGTAAGACATGAAAACAATTCTTTCTACATGGCCATTGGCAGCAATGATACCTATTATTATAATATTCTCATTTCTAATATATTCTTCTCTTGTACAACCTTTCACAGTCGTTCGAGTTGCGTGAATTTTGCTTTTTTTTATTTTTCCTTCAGGACCTAGGCCTCACTTCCATACATCGCCACTTGTAGTGCCATCGTTGCGTAAAATCTTAGCTGCGTATCCTTTCTTACTTTGTTCCTCAGTGTTCGTCTGATTGTTCCACAAATATGTTGAAATGTCTGCTCTTCTTAATAAGTTATATCGCAGCCCAAGTACTGGAAGTGTGAAAACGTTCCAATTTTGACTTCAATTTGGTATTTATTGACCACGTTTCTGCTCCCCTTACATTAATATTTAAGGGCGTGTAACTGTAAAGATGTAAATCACACATTCTTGAAGCAAAGTGCTGAGAATGTGTAATGTCGAACACGTGTTGTCAAACAAACACACCGTGAATAGCAAACACACATCTGTCAAACGTGAATCAGCTTTTTGAATTTTTATTCCATCCTTCAATGTTAAACGACAAACTTCAACACTACAATAAAACAACCTGCCATTGCAAACTTCATCAAATGACATACATTTAATTTTCCTACATTCATTCATTAATTTATTTATAAAAACAATACCTGCAAGGTACAGCTGTCTTCAACTATTTTCTGAATACATGTCGGAAACCGAATTCACCGTCAGCAGAAAGTTAAATAATAATAATAATAATAATAATAATAATAATAATAATAATAATAATAATAATAATAATAATAATAATAATAATAATAATAATAATCATCATCATCATCCGGCATCATGACAGCTGCCGCAGTCTTCCGGTAACCAAACGCCATTCCTCTCTGTCCATCCATTGATCTTCCCCCATTCCTCTGATATTCATAGCTGCTTGTACCCCTTCTATCCAAGTTTTCTTCGGTCTTCCTCTCTTCCTCATTTCCATTGGGATCCATTCCATAACTATTTTTGGCAATCTTTGCTCTGGCATTCTTTTGACATGACCATACCACTGCAATCTTTTCTTTTCTATAATGTCTATGATGTCCGGCTCCTCTTGTACACCCATAATTTCCCTTATTTATTTATTTCGTATTCTATCCATTCTAGATTTTCCAGCTGATCTTCTTAAAACATCCATTTCTGTATTTAAAATTCTTTTCATTTCCCTGGTAGGAATTTGCCAGACTTGAGCACCATATGTTAAAATGCTCTGAATTATGGTTTGATATATTTGTAATTTTCTATTTTTTGTAATATTTTTGCTCCACCAAAGAGAGTTTAAACCATTTATTGCTTGTTTTGTTTGTGTGATTCTATTTTTAATTTTCACTGTGTTATCGCCTGAATGGTCTAATTTTGTTCCTAAATAAGTGCATTCAATACTAGGTTTTAGTTCGTCTCCATTGTTGAAATTTATATTTTCCATTTCTTCTCCTATACACAGGTATTTAGTTTTCTCAATGTTTATATAAAGTCCCCATTTTTCATATTCTTCTTTTAGTTTTTTAGCCATATATTCTATGTCATCGTGGTCCTGTGCTATTAATACCTGGTCACCTGCAAAATTTAGTGAATATACATGCGTATTTTTGATGGGTATACCCATTTTTTGACATTTTTTCCTCCACTCTCTTAGTACTCTTTCGAGATAAATTTTAAATAGAGTGGGAGATAAACTGCAACCTTGCCTTATACCTTTTTGTAATAGTAAATCCCTTTGTTATATGATTTCCAACTTTTAATAATAATAATAATAATAATAATAATAATAATAATAATAATAATAATAATAATAATAATAATAATAATAATAATAATAATAATAATAATAAAATTATATTATTATTTTCTTATTATTACTATATTATTATTATTATTATTATTATTATTATTATTATTATTATTATTATTATTATTATTATTATTATTATTGAGTATCTGGGAGTAAAATTAGATAAAGATGATAAACAAGAAAGTGATATTAAGAACAGAATAAATAAAGGTAGAACATTAACAGCAATGATGAATGGAGTCTTATGGAACAGACATATAACCAGGAAAAATAAGTTACAAATATATAATTCAATAGTGAGAAGTACTGTCACATATTTAGCTGAAGTTTGGAAATTCAACAAAAACTTAGAACAAACACTTATGTCGATGGAAATGGATTTCTTGAGGAGAGCAGCAAGATGTTCAAAATTAGACAAAATAAGAAATACTGTCATAAGAGAAAAAATGAATATTGGTTATTCAATAGTAGATTATATACGGTATAAGCAATTAAATTGGTATGGGCACGCACGACGAATACAAGACGAAAGATTACCCAGAAAAACATTGGAAGGGTGTCCACTTGGAAGAAGGAGGAGAGGATGACCTCGAATCTCGTGGATGCAGGAAATAAGAACTGGAATGAGAGCAAGAGGACTGGAGGACATGGATTGGATGGAGAGAGACGAGTGGAGAAGAAAAATAAAACTTTAGGCACAGAAGATGTTTAAACATTAAAATTCTGTATATAAATAAATACAAATTATTATTATTATTATTATTATTATTATTATTATTATTATTATTATTATTGGTTGCTTCATATAATTTGGGAAAAAAGGAAGCTCTTAAAAATGGATGGAAAGAATACATTATCGTACCAATATAGTACCAGTATAACATAAGATATAAAACCGTTTGAAGCAACTAGAGGGACATGCCATTACTTTTAACTTCGTACAAAATTCTAACAAATATATTAGTAAGCAGATTTACTTCCTATATATATATATATATATATGGAAATCTAGGAGATCATCAATGTGGATTTAGAAGAAACAGATCTACAACAGATCAGATATTTAGTATAAGATTTTAGAAAATAAATGGGAGTATACAATGTCACTGTGTGTCAACTATATGTAGACTTAAAAATGCATTAGATTCAATTAAGAGTGAAAAGTTATAACTTATGGCATCCTTCTGGAGATCGCAAATCCTAAAAATTTAGTTAGACTTATACGAATGTGTCTAAATAGCACAAAGCAATTGGCCATGATGGGCAGAACATGTGGTACTAATGGGGAATGAAAGACGTGCATGGAAGCTTCTTGTAGGAAAACCAGAGGGAAAACACCCAGTTGGTTTGACCAAGAATGAGGTGGGAGAATAACGTTATCCACGATTTGAAGGAAGTAGATTATACAGGAGATGTTTTGAAGGAATTAGCTCAGGATGGGATGATGCGGGGCCATGAACCTACGGGTTCCATAGTGCCAGTGAGGTAGTTATTATTATGAAGTGGAAGCACCAAGTGTGTTGTTAGGCACATCTCGTACGTACATCCATCACGCACAGAGTTAGTTGTAAGTTGTCACAGAATGATGTATGTATTTCTCCTTGTCACGTCATCAGACGCAAACAGCATCACAAGGCTTCAGGGATGATTCAACGCGCCTCATTAAAACCAAACCTCAAGAAGAACCCTTAATTTTATTCAATACTCCCCATCACGCACATATTGAGTAACAATAAGAAATTGGGACTGGAAATAAATATCAATAAAACTAGATATATGGTCACACATAAAAATAGATTACATAATGGAAATGGACAGCTGATGACAAATGAGGGAAATTTTGAGGAAGTGGCTGAATTCAAATACCTAGGAACAATAATTACAAATAGGAATGAGATGCACAGAGAAATTAAACATAGGCTCAATTCTGGAAATGCGTGCTATTATGCATTGCAGAGACTTTTGATGTCCCAACTCCTTTCAAGAAATATTATATAATATATATAATAATAGTATATATATATATATATATATATATATGGCCATCATCCTTATCATTATCATCCTTATCATTATCATTATCATCATCATCCTTCACAGGTGTGGAAAGCAACGGGAAGCTACCACACCTACACAATTCCCTAGTAAAGCTGCAAGCATAGCATGAAAATGCTATGATTGTAGTGAAGGACCTGCCTCCGGGCAGAATTTCTATGGATGGATATATATATAATGATATATATTATATTATATAAAACATATATATTATATTATATAAAACATTATATAATTATACATGATTTATAAATAGGCTATATAAAACAATTATTCTATCAGTTACATTATATGGGTGCGAAACATGGACTCTTACTTTAAGGGAGGAAAGAAGATTACGAGTATTTGAGAATAATGATCTTAAGAATATTTGTGGACCAAAGAGAGATGAACAGACAAGTGAATGGAGAAGACTACATAACAATGAACTACATGGTCTCTATAGAAAGTCAGATATAGGCCTAATAAGAACAGTTAAGTCTCGTAGACTGCGATGGGCAGGACATGTGGCACGAATGGAAAATAAAAGACCTGCATGGAAGCTTCTTGTAGGAAAACCAGAGGGAAAACGCCTAGTTGGTAGACCAAGAATGAGGTGGGAGAATAACGTTAACTATGATTTGAAGGTGGTGGATTATACGGGGAATGATTGGAAAGCATTAGCTCAGGATATGGAGAGTTTATATCCGCGCGGCCATGAACCTACGGGTTCGATAGTGTCAATGAGTAAGTAACTAAGTAATTGACCTTGTCATACATTGTGCTATGTTTCTGACAATAAAATGTACATATCTATTGACTATATATTGATCATTAATCATGGGTCAAGGATAAGCACGTACAGTCAAATAGGCCCATGGGCAATGTCTTTGTAAATGTATATAATTAATTTATTTAAACAATCAATGGGATTAATTTTGAACACGAAGAAAACAAAATATTCAACAATTGATGAACCCGAACAAAATTTAATTTTGGAGACTGGACAAACAATAAAATCTTATAGTGAGATCACATATTTAGGAATTAAAATAAATAAAAAATGGAAGTTATGAAGAGGTAAAAAGAAATAGAAATAATAACGGAAAATTTGCAATTGCTTGCCTCAATGGATTATTGTGGGATAAAAATATAAGTAATAAAAACTTTATTACGATGCGAGGTTGGGTAGTGGTTTTTACAGAAGCGAGGAAAACACTTCACAAACGTGCGTTGTACATTATTTTTTGCGCGATGGTGTTTTCAAAATAATACATAATAGTAAAATAAAAACAACTTTGTTGGAAATATTTGCGTTCATTATAAACAATTGGCTAACTTAAACAGTGTGGGCAATGTTTATTATTTGAAACTACAGAAGGCCGTGAGACCAATTAGGCTATCATACAATTGTTAAAAGCATCATTACTTATGGAGTAGAACTTTGGCCATTAACAACAAAACAAATAAGTATTTTTTGTGCAACGGAAATGGATTTTATACGAAGGACAGCAAGAATTTCAAGAAGAGAAACAAGTAGAAACTCAGTTATAAGGGAGAAAATGAAGATTGAAGACACTATTTTAGATTATATTAAAACTCAGGAATTAAGATGGCACGGACAAGTGCAACGAATGGAAGAGGATCGGCTACCAAAATGTGTTTTGGAATGGAAACCTGAGGGAAGACCGGGCAGAGGAAGACCTAAAACCTCCTGGAGTCAGGGAATATATTTATACATGAAGGAGAAACATCTACAACCAGGAGATTGGATGGACCGACAAAATTGGCTATTAGGAATCGGACGATGTCAAAGACATTAAACAACCAATGATCTATCTATCTAATATATTTTCAACACTTAACAAGTTGAGAGAAGCATTTTAAGCAATTACAAGATGACTCAGTAAGATTAGAGTTAAGTTCAGTTTCGAAACCGGTAGTAAAGTCTGGCAGGAGAACTTATGAACTATTTACGTTATGTACGAGATTGCATATCCAGCGCCGAGTCAATTTACAGCCCAGGTGACAGAGGAGTAGTTTGGGTTGCGGTGTCGCAAGGAATCATTAACTTTACGTTCTACCAGCTGATTACTCGGATGTATTCCACCAGTGGCGGCTCGCTCCTACATTATTAGCGAGACATATTGTGCACTTTCCTCAAGTTTTAAGGGTCGCTGGTTAAATCCCGGTCGTGATACATGAATTTTTTAGGATGGAAATATCCAAGAAACAAGTCGTTCTGGAGTCTGCTGTTTCTTGGATCACAAAAGAACATAAAGCTAACCAGGGGAAAACAATAATATTTCAATGGATTCCCAGCTATTGTGGCATATTTGGTAATGAAATGGCAGACAAAATAGAAAAAACTGCTGCAAAATTAATTATTCTTTCTTCTTCTTCTTCTTCTTCTACGCATGAAAGCTGGCAGCTTGTTGCGTGTTCATTCACTACAGGCCCGGGGTATGGTGACGTCTTTCCATCGTAGTTGTGGTCTTCCTAACGGCCTTTTCTGCTGAGGTGTCCAGTCACGTACTTTCTTCACTAATCTACTGTTCTCCATTCTATCTATGTGTTCGTTCCAATTTGGTCTTTTATCATTTATGCAGAGGTTTAGCTACATACTTTATTTTATATCATTTTAATTTTATTATATTCTATGTTTTTGTTAGTATTAGCTAGTATTAGATTACATCATCATTGTATTTTGTTTAGTCTGTATTTTAATAATATCTTAAAATTGTAATATGTACGTAATTTTTGTATAATTTTACTATTCGCTGGTTGAGTGGAAGAGAAGGCCTTATGGCCTTAACTCTGCCAGCTAAAATAAATTATTATTATTATTATTATTATTATTATTATTATTATTATTATTATTATTATTATTATAGGTTCAATTTCACATTCTTCTCTAATAACAGAGCTGCGAATTTTCTCTCAGCAATTTTCCTTAAAACTTTAATTTCGATTGTTTCATTGATTTATTTTATTTTCTGAGTTTCTATTTGGCATTCACAACCATATGTTAGAACAGGTCTCATGACAGATTTGTAAATTCTTACTTTTGTATCTATTCTTAAATTTTTATTTTTCCAAACAGTATTGTTTAAACATCCCGATATTTTGTTTGCATTATTTACTTGATGGAGGATTTCATCTGTTATTCTAAATTATACAGATTGCAAGAATATGACATCACCTTGATCATATGTAGAAAAAATATCCCTAAAGTCCCAGTTATAAATGAAACCCCCCTTGGCTGTGGAAATCACCTACAGCTAACTTTGAAGTACCAGGAAAATACAATAAAAAATACTGTATCCTTACATCAAACAAGTTCCTTGGAGTTAATCTCGAGAAATATTATGGTTTCTTACATATCTATACCGACGGTTCTTTGAATATCGACATGGATAACTCAGGAGCTGGATATTATGTTTTGCAAACCAAGGAAAGCTATTATATCCCATGCTCTTCCTGTTCTAGCTTGGAATCAGAATTGGTAGCCATAGAATAGCTATTCAGTATGCATCACGGTGCCCTTCTCTAGTAATCTGTATCTTCATGGCAATATATAGTATCATTTAATATACCCGAAAGACATATGCACATAGAATAATACCAATACATCTGCGATGAAAAGGATATCCCAGAAAAAAAATAGTTATAATAAAAGTTTGGGAATTATTAATCAAGTTATGAAACCATCCCTTGTACAAAAAAACACCAGATTACGTTTATATAACACTTTGGCTAGACCAGTGTTGACCTATGGTAGTGAAGAATGGACACTAAAAAGACAACATGAAAGCAAAATAACGGCTTGTGAAATGAGATTCATGCGCAGAACAGCGGGTTACACCAGATGGGATCGGAAAACGAACACCGATATCTTAAAAGAATTGAAGACTATGCCAATTTTGAAATATATTAAACAGTACAAACTAAATTGGAAACACCATCTTGAAAGAATGAGTTCAAATCGGATCCCCAAAGCTGTTTATAATTATATACCAAGAGTACAAAGATCACTGGGCCGTCCTATGAAACGCTGGAGGGAAAATTTTCTATAGGATCGTAACAGGCCTTGGCCTAATACTTGGAAGGAAGGAAGGAAGAAGAAGAAGACAGAAAAAAATGGCTCGAGTTAAATAATCAGGGGAAAACAATAACATTTCAATGGATTCCCAGTCATTGTGGCATATTTCGTTATGAAATGGCAGACAAGATTGCAAAAGCTGCCACAAAATTATTTCCACAACCTAGAAAACTGATACCCTAAATAAAGAAATAGCATCTATAAATACACACTTCACAAAATATTGGAGAAGCATGTGGTTAACATCTGAAAATGAAAAAAAAAAAAAAACGCTGAAAAAAATTAAGAAGAAACCAAATGATTTAAAACAACTGCATGACAACACTTCACAGCACGTGCAGACATTTGCATCAAGAGCAAGAATTGGTCACATGCTGACTAATACATATTTATATAGATTCAACCTAAATGAATCACCTGTCTGCCAAGCTGAATAGGAGGATTCAGAACATATTCTGCTGAACTGAACATCTATAAATTGTCATACAAATACTCTAAAGTCACTATTACCTCAAACCTTGGGTGAAACATTTCAATTCATCTTATCAGCACCTAAGCTATGGACTATTGCAGAGTTTGTATGCAGGTTGATTCAAAAGGTAGTGCACAAATTTCAGGAGCTTGTAGAAGGGTCGAAATACAACAACCTTTGATTAGTAACTTATGGTCTGGAAAGTAATCCTGGGTCAGTACAAGCCTGGGAAAGTTGGGAACTTCAATGCGGGTCGAAGCTTACTTTTCAGAGAGACACTGTGTTCGATACACTACTTTATGAAGACGCTCCGTCTGTTGTCAAACCGTTTAGTGCAGTACAGTGCTTGGTACTCTTCTGCTCACATCTGATAGTCATTCGTGTGCTCTGTAGGTTGTTTTCATTTTAGTGCGGTATCTGCAGAGGTCCACTACAGCATTACTTATGAAGATCTGTGATTTTTGTGAAATGGAATACACGTTGTCAGAACTTCAAGACATGCATTTCATGTATGGTAAAGCACGCGAAGCTGAAGGTCTGTGCAGCGCACAATATCCAAACAGACGTCAACCACATCCTCGAACGTTTTAAAACGTTCATCACCGACTCGGGAGACATGTTCCTTGCGTTCATGGCATCATGTAGGCCGGACACGTACGATCGGAACAGTCGCTATGGTAGAGAAAGTTCTTGTTCACGTGGAAGAACATGCCTGTATTCAATGTGGCGGTAGACATTTTGAACACCTAGTGTTGTAAAACCAAATTGATGAATACATTTACATTTGTTTAAGTGTGTGCACAAAGTAATTTTTTGTCCTCCAGACATTCCAGAGCTTGTACTGACGCAGGATTACTTTCCAGACCATAAGTTACTAATCAAAAGTTAATATTTAATTTTAGGAAGTGATATTTTGAGGTTACTTTAATTATATTATTTTTAGTCTGATCATCTTACCTCAATATTAATGTTGATTTGTTCTTGGACATGTTTCAAAACAATTCTGTTTTATCGTCAGCTTGACCAGACTGGCTTGATTTATGTTGCATTATGTTGCACATCCTGGATGTCGATGTCAGCTGCATCCTGTGGTTGGCCAAATACCAACACAGCGTGACCTTGTTTGGAGGTTCTTTGGCCAACCACAGGATGGAGCTGACATCGACATCCAGGTGGTGCAACATAATGCAACATAAATCCAACCAGTCTGGACAAGCTGACGATAAAACAGAATTGTTTTGAAACATGTCCAAGAACAAATCAACATTAATATTGAGGTAGAATGATCAGACTAAAAATAATACAATCAAAAGTTGTTGCATTACGACCCCTCTATAAACTCCTGAAATTTGTGCACAATCTTTTGAATCACACTGTATAGTTTACATAGGAAAAATCACCAATCAACTCTTCAAGTGGTGCAACTATGCAATGGGATCATGTCATCAGCTACGGCTGCAAACATGTAATGAAGAATGAAAACAAGTCAAAGCGTGAAAAAAAGAGGCCTCTGAACAAAACCCAATGACATTCCTCTATCCAAGTAATACCTTGGTTGTCTACTAGATGTCTTATTGAGGCGATATACTGATAACATGTCACTCGTTGACATATGTAGAGAAATAAGCGTAAATTCCGAGTTAAGTTCCAGTTTCAATGCAAAGAAATTTGCATAATACATAACCAATACCGTCTCCGTCTATTGGGGGAACCGTGGTGCCACTTTTACCCTCCAAATGACTGAATTGTGCACGGAACTGTCATGGATAGAAACATTTTTCTTGGGCAACATCGTATTTAACGGGAAATAGGACTGGATATAAGGTAAGATGGTACAAATAATAATTAGGAACTTTCTCCATTTATTATTTATGTATGACAAAAAATTATATATGGGTCTACATAAACCATTCGCTTCAGTTTTAAAAGCTCAAAGCAGTTCCCTAGAAACCGTATTTAAGTTACCGTAATGCATATAATCTAATTTTAGACATTCAAAACGAACAAAATATAACAGTATTTGATAACAGAATAGGGGTGGAGGCCAAAAATCACATTCCTCTACTATTCATAAATGTTAACAAAAATTGTCCTGCCAAAGGATGTACAAAATATTGCAAAATTTATAACAGGCAGAGCTAAGCGAGTGTATCTCGTCTTCTGAGTTGAAGGTTATTTAACTGCCGGTGAGTCTACCTCGTCTTCTGAGGCGAATGGGATAATCAGACTTTTACGCTTTTCCATGATGTCTATAGATGTCCTTCATTTGAAATTTCATTATGTGCAGAATATATGCTCTATGCTGACTCACCTATAAATTCTGCTGTTATTTTCACCACATTCTGAATGATTAATGTGGGATATTTTTAACTAAAATTTTTGAAAACATTCAAAATAATTTGTTTACTTTACAACTGCAACTTAAGAGAGTAAAAATCAAGTTAACAATATCTTACTTCGTAGAAGAGCCAGGCGCTGAAGATGACCTGCACCAAGTTGTAGAAAATAAGAACGTTCCGTAGGTCCATGGGTTTCCTGTTCTCCATGATCTTGGGGCCGATCACCTTCACGAAGTAGGCGTAGCTGAGGCAGATCGCCATGGTCGGGAACGGACTGCTCATCAGAAGCCAGTCGTTCACCCGAGGGTCTGAAACAAACAGCTGTTATAACAACTAACTCACTGGGCGAACCCGCCACTCTCCATACATACCTATCCCGAGCTAATATTTTCCAAACACCCCCTTACCTCAAATCACGGTTAACGTTATTCTTCCACCTCATTCTTACTCTATCAACTGGGCACTTTTCCTCTGGTTTTCATACAAGAAGCTTCCATGCCCCTCTTTCATTTCCCATTCGTTCCACATGTCCTACTCATCGCAGTCTACGAGACTTAACTGTTCTTATTACATCTGGTTTCCCAGCCTCACACCCATACATCGCCACTGGTAGTGCCATTGTTGATTAAATCTTAGCTGCGTATCCTAAGATGGGTGTTTTCAACTCCCTTAAAGTAAGGGTCCATGTTTGCATCCATATAACATAACTGGATGAATAACTTACTTACTTACTCACTGGCACTATCGGCCGCGCGGACATAAGCTCTCCATACATCCCTATCCTGAGCTAATTCTTTTGGCATGAGTTCCCTGAAGTAGTCCCCGCCCGGAGAACCGAATGGGGGACTATTTGACCTCCGGAAAAATTTTAGCCCAGTTGAACCCATGTCCGCATTTCTTGACGCTTGTATTTTTACGGTTAAAGATCGTCACTGGATGAATAACAGTTTTATATATTTTCAGTTTGACGTATTTTGAGAGAAGTTATGACCACAAGAGTCGCTGTAATACATAATAGCTGTAAACACCAATACACACACACACGCACGCACGCACACACACACTCTCTCACACACACACAAACACACACACATATATATATGTATGTGTGTGTGTGTGTGTGTATGTGTGTGTGTGTGCTGAAGTCTGGCAAATTCCTACCAGGAAAATGAAAATAATTTTTAAGTACAGAAATGGATGTTTTAAGAAGATCAGCTGGAAAATCTAGAATGGATAGAATACGAAATATAGAAATAAGGGAAATTGTGGATGTACAAGAGCAGCCGGACATCATAGACATTATAGAAAAGAAAATATTACAGTGATATGACCATGTCAAAAGAATGCCAGAGCAAAGATTGCCTAAAATTGTTATGGAATGGATCCCAATAGAAAGGAAGAAGAGAGGAAGACCGAAGAAAACTTGGATAGAAGGGGTACAAGCAACTATGAATATCAGAGGATTGGAGGAAGATCAATGGGTGGACAGATAGGAATGGCGTTTGGTTTCCGGAAGATTGCGGCAGCTGCCATGATACCGGATAATGATATATATATATATATATATATATATATATATAATATATATATCATCATCATCATCATCATGAACAGATTCGTTGTAGGCCATGTGGCCTGTACGGTAAACCTAACGAAGATAGTCTTGATCTTTCCACCGATGTTTTGGTCTTCCTTGCTCCCTATGTCCAGTTGGGGTATATTGGAATGCCAATTTTGGAAGTCTATTTCTTGCCATTCTCCTCAGATGATTTTTCCATTCTTGTTGGTATCTTTGTATATCTTCATTTAAAGTTGTTACTCCAAGTTTTCCTCTGATAATAGTGTTCCTTTGGTGATCCAGTCTATTAACTCCTAACAATGATCGTAAGAAGCGCATTTGGCTTACTTGAAGTTTATGAGAGTTTCTTTTATTTAAAATCCAAATTTCACTTCCGTATTTTAGAGCAGCTTTAGATGTGATGTTATGTAATCTTAGTTTTGTCTCTGTCCTCATCTGTTTACCAAAATGTCTTCGTATTACCCCATTCATTTTATTATATTTTTGTAATTTTGAATCAATGTCACTCTTATACTCTGCAAATACACTTCCTAAGTAAGAGAAATCTGACACTTGTTCTATAATTTTTCCATCAATCTCAATTTTCACCCGTTGTATGTTTTTTCCACACATTGCCATTGTTTTGGATTTTGAAGTGGAAATGTATATATATATATATATATATATATGTATGTGTGTGTGTGTGTCTGTAAGCGTTTGAACCATTTCTATAAAAGGTTTTGGTTCATATTTTGAGAATCTTTAACCCATGTATATATTTACCCATTCTTATTATACAAAACTCCTGATTCGTGATGATATTACAACTTTGTTTATCCTAGTTCACAAAAAACTCTCCAAATGGACGAACACAATAAAAAATGAAATCGCCTCCGGACGAGCGAATGAAACAAGAATGGTCTAGGAAATAATATAGGAAGACGAAAGTTTATTGGGTTGTCTGTTTCAATGAAGGTTGTTGAACGTGCAAAAGAGACGGGCCAACTATGAGAAGTTGCAAATAGTAGACAAACAGGTTTGCAAAAACCTGACGTGAGAACAGAATATGGATGTAAAAATAAACCTGAAATAAACACGATGCCCAATTACATGATAGTACATTTCTTTGCTCCTTGTGTTTATGTGGTGTCTGAAACTTTATATCGTTAGTAAGTCTGCTAATAAAACAAATTGCTACCAACAAAATGACCGCAGCGAAACAAGTTCATACAGATCTGTTGACACTCTGGTCGTCATAAAAATAAATCTTACGGGATATTTAACTCATGCTCCAAATGGGACTCAATGACCAATCACATTTCAATGATTTTTTATTTACAACCAATCACAGTCGTGTTTCGCCTAGAATTTACCAACTAAAGTTTATCATAATAAAGAAAGCACCTCCTTTTTATCATTCTGAATACGCATTATTTTGCAGTGACTGGCCCTCCAAGAAATACAGCTACCAGATTGTATATATAGTGCATGAATGTCAGCAGAAAGCGCATGCGACAGATAATATAAAAACATTTGTAACAATTGATTATGCCACAAAAAAAAAGCAAACCACTGTTTGCACTTTCTTAAATGCATTTCTTCCCAGGTAATAACATCCCAGAAAAATATAATTGTCATATTTACATGATAGGACATGAGAAATGAATTAATGAATATCTGTAACGTTGGTTATAAATGTCTCCACCAGGGTGCATTCTTACAACATTGCGATCCTTTGGCCATAAATAATATGATCTAGTTGCAGTGATGAACAAAATAAGCAAATGAAGCGTACCAATCGTTTCTCACCTGTCTTCAAACATCGCTGTTTACATTAAATGTATAAATATTTTGAAATAACTATATTTAAATAATGATTTGTGAGTAAACAGCTTAATTTTATTCGTTAAATAGCCCTAATAAATGCCACTTTTAATTTCCAAATTATCGATAAATTCACTCCTCACTCGTGGCATTACTTATGATAAATATATGCTGTACTCGAATGAGCAAGTGCTTGTGCTCGAGGCCAGTTCAGTTACAGAAATAATACATAAAGAATGCAGTAAGAATTTGGGACTGGAAGTAAATATCAATAAAACTGAATATATGGTTACACATATAAATACATTATATAATGGAAATGGACAGCTAATGACAAATGAGGGAAATGTTGAGGAAGTGGCTGAATTCAAATACCTAGGAACAATAATCACAAATAGGAGTGAGATGCACAAAGAAATTAAACATAGGCTCAATTCTGGAAATGCGTGCTATTATGCATTGCAGAGACTTTTGATGTCCCAACTCCTTTTAAAAAAAACGTTAAACTGAACATATATACGAGGGGCATACTGAAAAGTCGTGAACAGTCCATTGTTAAAATTCAAATTTCAACAATGTAACAAAAACGACTGCAGGATCGTGAATCTACAGACTTTATACCACAACATTGCCGTTTTGTGGCGTCATGGCTTCTATCACGTGACCACACGAAGTGTTTCCAAAATGGCGGACATCAGTGTTTCGTTTTTTAGATTTTTTTTTAGATTTATTTATTTAGCCTGGTGGAGTTAAGGCCATGTGGACTTCTCTTCCACTCACCAGGACAAACATATATTACATCAGAATATAACAATCTTAATTATCTCTAATATTAAACACTAAGTAAAAATTTGATCAAAAAGATAATATCTAATATATTACGATCTATAATGCAACCAGTTAATATTAGTTAAAATTAAGACTAAAACTAATAATAAAAATATATACAAGCAAGACATATTAAATTGTCCCTGTCTAGTGTATATAAAAAACAAAGGAAAATAATGAGTTGTAGAAAACTAATTTTACGATTATATAATATTTAAAACAAAACAAATAAAATATTTGTTATTCTTAATATTATTTTCATAAATAATTAAATATATTAATATTTCTAAAAGAATATTATCAGTGAGGTGTATAAGTTAGTTTGTTATTAAATAATTCTTTAGTTTGTTTTTGAAGGATGTTATAGTTTGACAGTCTCTGACATAGGACAGAAGGGAATTCCATGTTTTGGTAAGTGACACCGTAAAAGATAATGAATAATATACAGTGTGATGAGGAGGGATATAAAGGACAATGTGCTGATGGGATCGAGTGTCAAGATTATGTGTGTCGAATAGTCTGATGAAGCGGCGTGATAAATAATTAGACGATGATGTGTGAAGTATTTTATAGAGAAGGGATAAGGAATGGACAGTTCTACGATCTCTTAGACGAAGCCACGATAATTGTTCCACGGACGGTGTAACATGGTCAAATTTGCGAATACCACAAATAAAACGTGCGCAAAAATTATGAACACGTTGACAGCGCGCTGGCATTGAATTCCTTGTTAAGAGGAACAATCTGCTGTTGACATTCACCCAAGACTTCAATGTGCTTACGGAGATGCCTGCATGGATGCCAGCAGTGTTAGGAGATGGGTGAAACATCTTAAAGATGGGAACACGAGTATCAAAGATGAGCCTCGTAGCGGTCGCCCACGCTCTGTCTCCACGGATTGCAACAAGGAAAAGAGTTGATGCGCTCATTAGAGAAGACAGGCGTATCACAGTGAATTAAATCACTACAAAACTTGCAGTAGGACACAGTGCAGTGCAAGAAATGATTCACAGCTTAGGTTACCGAAAAAGTTAGTGCCTGTTGGGTTCCACGTTTATTGAGCGAAGACCACAAACTTCAGAGAAGAACCATCACCCATAACCTTCTTCAGAGATTTCGTAATGAAGGTGATGATTTTTTGACGAGTATTGTGACAGGTGACGAAATATGGTTTCATCGCTACGAGCCTGAAACAAAACGCCAAAATATGGACTGGCAACACTTGAATTCTCCATCAAAGAAAAATGCGAAGACAGTGCAATCTGTTGGGAAAGTTATGGGCAGCGTCTTCTGGGATGCGCAAGGTTGCATTCTGGTTGAATTTTTTGAACCTGGACAAACCATAAATGCTGCCTGCATTCTCCAGGCACTTGTGAAGCTCCGACAAACGCTCTGGAAGGAAGATCATTCTGCAACACGATAACGCGCGTCCTCATACTGCTCGTGCCACTGTGGAGAAGATCAGGACATTTAGGTGGGAAACTCTTCCACATCCTCCCTACAGTCCCGATTTGCCACCCTTCTACTACCATCTTTTCGGTTCTGTGAAGGAGCAGCTCAGAGGCCAACGCCATGAGACGCTGGAGGATATTCGGAAAGCAGTGTGTCAGTGTCTTCGAGCAGCTGGAACGGACTTCTATCATAAGGGAATTTTCAAGCTTGTAGAACTCTGGACAAAATGTGTGCAAAAAAATGGAGACTATGTTGAAAAGTAGCACAAGGGTCTGTAGATTAACTTGGTGTACTTGGTTTGTCTAAAATAAATATTATGATTGTTAAAAAAATGTTGCTCATGACTTTCAGTATGACCCTCGTAAAACTATTATTCTACCAGTTATATTATATGGATGCGAAACATGGACTCTTACTTTAAGGGAGAAAAAAGAAAATACGAATATTTGAGAACAAAGTTCTTAAGAAAAATTTTGGACCAAAGAGAGATGAATGGAGAAGATTACATAACAGTGAACTACATGGTCTTTATAGGAAGCCAGATATAATAAGAACAGTTCAGTATCGTAGACTGGGCAGGACATTTGGCACGGATGGGTCATGAAATACTTGCATGGAAGTTTCTTGTAGGAAAGCCAGATGGAAAACGCCCAGTTGTTAGACCAAGAATGAGGTGGGAGAATAACATTAACCATGATTTGAGGGAAGTAGATTATACAGGGAATGATTGGAAAACATTAGCTCAGGAAAGGGATGTATGGAGGGCGGCCATGAATCTACGGATTCGATAGTGCCAGTGAGTTATATGTAGAATATATACATAAAGAAAAAATATATATTTAATTAAATAAAAATAAAACTTAAAGCTTAATGTAATTTTCATACTTATTAAAATATAAATTAGTTACAGCTGTTTCGGTACTTTGTACCTTCTTCAGACATGATAACAAATGAATGAATTTTATTATCATGTCCAAAGAAGGTACAAAGTACCGAAACAGCTATTACTAATTTATATTTTAATACTTACTTACTTACTCACTGGCACTATCGAACCCGTAGGTTCATGGCCGCGCGGATATAAGCTCTCTATATATCCCTATCCTGAGCTAATCCTTTCCAATCATTCCCTGTATAATCTACTTCCCTCAAATCATAGTTAATGTTTATTCTCCCATCTCATTCTTGGTCTGCCAACTGGGCGTTTTCCCTCTGGCTTTCCTACAAGAAGCTTCCATGCAAGTCTTTCATTCCCCATACGTGCAACATGTCCTGCCCATCGCAGTCTACGAGACTTGACTGTTCTTATTACTCGTATATCTGGCTTCCTATAAAGACCATGTAGTTCATTGTTATGCAGTCTTCTCCATTCACCTGTCTGTTCATCTCTCTTTGGTCCAAAAATTTATATTTTAATAAATATGAAAATCACATAAAACTTTAAGTTTTATTTTTATTTAATTTAATAAGTTATGGATTTTCATCAAGTAAACACCAATTCAATTGATTTAAATAATATGTTTTTACTAGGATATCAAAATAGCGTAACAGGTAGCACACAAACATATCAAGTTAGAAGTTCTTGGTTCAAATCCTGGTTCAGGCGTTCATTTTTCTTTTCGTGCCATATTAGACCTGCTTTGATAAATGTCAAAATTTAATTATAAAACATCGAACCAAAGAAACGCTACTGCTATAAAGTGAAAATTCTCTTTAATTTGCTTACTTGTTATAGCAGCTACGAAAGGGCAGTGATACCGATTTCCTGCTACCTCTCACGTTAGAGAATATATATAAAGTAAAAATAGATGTTTGTGCTCGGATGCCTGGATAGCGCAATTGGTAGCGCACTGAAGTATCAAGTTAGAGCTAGTGGGTTCAAATCCGGGTTCGGACATTTATTTTTCTTTTCCTGTCATATATATATATATATATATATATATATATATATATATATATATGGTATGATAAGAAAAATAAATGCCTGGACGGGATTCGAACCCGGATCTCTGAGTCTGTACCTCAGCGTGATATCCATTACACTACCAGGCGAATCCAATTCAAACACTTATTTTGTTTATATATATATATATATATATATATATATATATATCCATATACAGGATGTTGCAAAAAACACCGACAACGGAGGTGAGGTAGTATATTGAGATATGTTGATCATTTTTAATAAGGTACCCACGTCCGGAAATGATACGTTTTCACACTGTGGCTAGTTAATTATGTCTCAAGATCAGCGTTAGTTCTAAGGATTTGAAGACTCATTACTTGAAAACACCTCACAGGTACGGAACCTGTGATACGTGGCTTCGCAACGGAATGTGGCTGCAACACAACGGAGCTCCAGCTCACTTCCATGCCAATGTGAGAAGACATTTGGATACCACGTATCCATGTCGATGGATTGACAGAAGGGGACCAGTCCCATGGCCACCGAGATCAATTGATCCTAACGTTCTCAACTACTTTTTTATGGGGCGACATGAAACAGTTTGTTTATCCGACTCCAGTAAAGTCACGTATGGATCTTATAGCCCGAATTCACTTTCTTCTTCTTCTTCCTTCCAAGTATTAGGCCAAGGCCTGTTACGATCCTATAGAAAATTTTCCCTCCAGCGTTTCACAGGACGGCCCAGTGATCTTCGTCCTCTTGGTATATAATTATAAACAGCTTTGGGGATCCGAATTCACGCTGCTACAGAAACAACTGAACCGAGGCCAGGCGCATTTGAAAGTGTGCGCCAATCACTACACCGCCGATGTACGTTCTGCAATGAGATGGGAGATGGATATTTTGAAAACTTGATGTGACTGTGACAGTATTGTCAAGTACTGATTCTTCAATTCCAACTAACGCATGGTGTCAAAACGCATCATTTCAGGACATTGGTACCTTCTTCTTCTTCTTCTTCACGGCTTAGGCTTATTTACTAGCCTGTTCCGGCTCCAAATTGCTGCTCTTTCCATCTTTTCCTTGGTCTTCCCAAACTTCTTCTGCCTCGTGGTGAATAGTTGTATGCTGTTTCTGGTATTCTATTCTCAGTCATCCTTGCCAAGTGTTCTTTCCAGTTTGTTCTGTATTTCTCTATTGTTGAGTTTAATTCCTCTATTTTTAGTTGTCTTATTTTTGTGTTATGTTTTTTGTCTGTTCTTTGATATCCTGCTATTGGTCTGAGGAATCTCATTTCAGCAGCTTATATTCTGGGAGGAGAGGAACTAAGAATAATCCGCTACGTGGGAGCAACGACCACACTGGAAGCTGCAAACACGGAAGACCACAACGGCAGACACGGCGGACATAGAAATAATGGAACGGTGAAAATGGCGGAAGTGGCAACCCAATCTCTGGGTATGAAATAAGAGACCCAGCTCGGGGAAACAAGAGTGAAGTCCTTAACGGCAGAAGGCGGAAGAGGCAACCCTCCTTGTGGGGATAAAACACAAGGAAGCAAGTCCAAAGGCTATAAGGAGGCAGCCCCTGCGGAACGTTAGTAGCGTACTCAGGGGACACTTACAAGCTCCAAAGATTGGTACCTTATTAAAAATTATTAACATATCTCAATATACAACCTCGCCTCCGTTGTCGCTGCTTTTTGCAACATCCTGTATATCAGCAAATTGGGACAATAAAGTCAACTTAGCTTAGTTTGTTATGAGGTGAATGTGTGACTCACCACTTTTGTTGTCCATCAGGTCGTGGTAGCCATCAATAACACTCATCACCAACTGCGCCATCTTGTAGCAAAGTTCTGCGAACAACAAACAATCTTGTTACGTACATTATTTGCGCTAGAGCACAGAAATAGATGGTGACAAATGTACGCTAATCTATTAAATACACTCATATTCACATGGAATTATCATAAGTAATGCCACGAGAAATTTCCAATTTATCTAGAGAATTTGGAAATCAAAAGTGGCATTTGTTAGGACTATTTAACGAATAAAATTAAGCTGTTTACTCACAAATCATTATTTAACTATAGTTATTTTAAAATATTTATATATTTAATGTAAACGGCGGTGTTTGAAAACAAATGAGAAGCGATAGGTACGCTTCATCTGCTTCTTTTGTTTATCACTGCAACCAGATCATACTATTTATTGCCAAAGGATCGCAATATTGTAAGAATGCTCTCTAGTGGAAAAAAAATGAAACACATCAAACTGTATATTAATTCATTTCTGATGTCGTATGATGTAAATATGACAATTATATTTTTCTGGATTATTACCTTGGAAAAAATACATTTAAGAAAGTGCAAACAGTGGTTTCTTTTTTTGGTGGTATAATCAATTGCTACAAATGCGGCACGTGTTGACATTCATGCACTCAATCTGGTAGCCGTATTTCTCACAGGCTCAGTCACTGCAAAATAATGGTCAGACTTGTTCAGAATATTAAAAAGGAGGAGCCTTCTTTAATATGGTAATTATAACACTGATAAATATTTCGTGAAATACGACTCTGATTGGTTGTAAAACAGAAATCATTGAAACGTGATTGGCCATTGAGTCCCATTTGTGGCATGAGTTAAATAGTCATAAGTAAAGCCACGAGTGATTTCCAATTTATCTAGAACATTTGGAAATCAAGAGTGGCATTTGTTAGGACTATTTAACGAATAAAATTAAGCTGTTTACTCACAAATCATTATTTAAATATAGTTATTGTTACATATTTATATATTTAATGTAAACGGCTATATTTGAAAACAAATGAGAAATGTTTGGACATGTTTAATTTGTTCATCACTGCAACTTGATCATATTATTTATTACCAAATAGGATTGCATATTGTAAGAATGCACCTTAGTGGAGAAAAAATGAAACAATCAAATTGTATATTATAACTAAATTATAGGTTATTGATTAATTTTTTTTAGGAAACAACTCAGTAAAATCAAGGAATCTGTTTATTATTTGCTATATTCAATGTATTTGTTGGAGAAAAATAATGCTTTGACCTGTTCAGAACATTAAAAAGCAGGAGCTTTCTTTATCACAAAAGCAGGAGCTGATAAAGAGAAATCGATAAAGAGCGAGGTGAAACACGACTGTCATTGGTTGTGAAACAAACTTCATTGAAACGTGATTGGCCATTGACTAGCATTTGTGGCATGAGTTAAATAGTCATAAGTAATGCCACGAGTGATTTCAAATGTATCTAGAGGATTTGGAAATCAAGAGTGGCATTTGTTAGGACTATTTAACGAATAAAATTAAGCTGTTTACTAAAAAATAATTATTTAAATATAGTTACCGGTATTTTAAAATACTTATATATTTAATGTAAACGGCGAGTTTGAAAACAAATAAGATATGTGAGGTTATGTTCATTCACTGCAACTTGAACATATTATTATTTATTGCCAAGTAGGATCGCAATAATCTTTGTTATTCCCTAGAATGTTTTCAGTAACAGATCGAAAAGCGGTCCATGCTTCTTTTTCTCTCTCATTCATTGTCTTTTTTCAATATCTTCATCTTTCATCAGTTTCTTTATTTGCAGACCAACAAAATTCCAGCTTTAAATTTTTCTTGTGTGATGGACGGAAATTTCTTACAAATGTACTTGATGCAAGGACCATCCTGTGGTAGAGCCCTTTACAAACTGCTTCATCAAGTGGACTTTCTGAGGGTCTACAAGTGGTTCGTGTAAGAAATTCTAAGTAGAAATATAGCTTAATGTACATTACAGAGACTTTCGTCATCCCAACTTTTTCACAGAAAAGTTAACCCGAAAATATATATAACTGTTATTCTTCCATGTACAATATATGGATGCGAAACAAGGACACTTACTTCAAGGGAGGAGAAAAGATTACGAGTATTTGAGAATCCATTCATCCATAGTAATTCTGCCAGAGGGCAGGTCGTTCACTGTAATCATAGCATTTCCATGCTATGCTTCGAAGCTTTACTAGGGGATAAGGATGATGATAATGATAATGGTCGGATGATTTTCGGGGAACGTCGGGCCTTAAGCTTCCTGACAGTTGTCTTACAGGTGAGGAAAAATCCAGAAAAAAATCTCACCTAGGATGTCCCGACCGGGAATCGAACCCGGGCCCGCTGTGTGACAAGATAGCACGCTACCTCGAGACCACAGCGGTGGACTATTTGAGGATATTGTTAGGAATATTTTTGGACCTAAGAGAGACGAATAGACCACATACATTCTGTTATGGGAAATCAAATCTACTAAGATCAGTTAAATCTCTTAGACTGTGATGGGCAGGGCATGCGGCACGAATTGAGACTGAAAGAAACCAGATGGAAAGCGCCCAGTAGGTAGGCCAAGAATGAAATGGGAGAATAATATTAATAACTAGTTAATACCCGGTGTGCGCTGCTACGCCTAAATAAATGAAAATTAATGTAGTTTTAAGTTTAGTTGAGTAAGTAAAACGAAAAATAATTATAAATTTATATTTTTAGTTACCCCGTGCTGTTTACCCGGCGTTGTCCGGGAATCTACTCTTCCCGATCTTCTTGGCATAAATGAGCTGAAAGACAAAATTCGTTATTGTGAGTTATGCATAAAAGAATACCCGCTATGCTTGCACAGGAATCTACGTACTTGTCTCGATCTTCTTGGCATCAATGAAAGACAAAAATGTTTATTGTGAGTTATCCGTAAGAGATAAACATATGCTGTCGCGGACTTTTTTGTAGAGTTTTTTGAGATATTCAATTCTGTGTACATTAATTTTGTGTATTTGTTATGGATCACCAACGGCCGACTTCGTTTAGAAGTATCTATATTTGAGAATTTTACACCATCACTTTTATAAACAGTAATCTATGGGAATATAATGGTACTGTACATCAACTATATGTAGACTTCAAGAAATCATATGATTCAATTAAGAGGGAGAAGTTATATAGTATCCTGCTGGAGTTCGGAATTCCTAAAAAGTTAGTTAGACTTATACGAATGTGTCTAAATGGCTCAACGAGTAGGGTGCGTGTAGGCAAACAGTTTTCAGACACTTTTGAAATCCAGAATGGGTTGAAGCAAGGAGATGCACTATCTCCTCTACTATTTAATTTTGTACTAGAGCATGCCATTAAATCTTTAGAGAATGAGGAAGGCTTACAACTGAATGGTATTAATAAGCTGTTAGTTTATGCTGATGATGTAGTACTACTGGCCGATAGCGAGGAGATACTAAAGGCCAACACGCACACACTATTGAGTAACACTAAGAAATTAGGACTGGAAGTAAATATCAGTAAAACTAAATATATGGTCACACGTAGAAATACATTATATAATGGAAATGGACAGCTAATTACAAATGAGGGAAATTTTGAGGAAGTGGCTGAATTCAAATACCTAGGAACAATAATCACAAATAGGAATGAGATGCACAAAGAAATTAAACATAGGCTCAATTCTGGAAATGCATGCTATTATGCATTGCAGAGACTTTTGATGTCCCAACTCCTTTCGAAAAACGTTAAGCTGAAAATATATAAAACTATTATTCTACCAGTTATATTATATGGGTGCGAAACATGGACTCTTACTTTAAGGGAGGAAAGGAGATTACGAGTATTTGAGAATAAAGTTCTTAGGAAAATTTTTGGACCAAAGAGAGATGAACAGACAGGTGAATGGAGAAGACTACATAACAATTAACTACATGGTCTTTATAGGAAGCCAGATATAATAAGAACAGTTAAGTCCCGTAGACTGCGATGGGCAGGACATGTTGCGCGTATGGGGAATGAAAGACGTGCATGGAAACTTCTTGTAGGAAAGCCAGAAGGAAAACGCCCAGTTGGTAGACCAAGAATGAGGTGGGACAACAACATTAACTATGATTTGAGGGAAGTAGATTATACAGGGAATGATTGGAAAGCATTAGCTCAGGATAGGGATGTATGGAGAGCTTATGTCCGTGCGGCCATGAACCTACGGGTTCGATAGTGCCAGTGAGTAAGTAAGTAAGTAATCTATGTTATTTAACATTTTCCAATACTGTTATTTTAACACAGTTCCAATAATGGATCATATTATAATATTATGGTGTTTTTACGATAAATAAAGGTCTTCGTCAAGGTTGTTGTCTGTCACCGACTCTGTTTAAAATATATGTACATGAAATATTTAAGAATTGGAGGAGAAAATGTTCAAGCATGGGAATTCCTATTTCAAACAACAAAACTTTATACAACTTACATTTTGCAGATGATCAATTGTTAATTGCACAAGATTATGAACATTTAGAATATATGACTAGAAAATTAATAGAAGAATATGAAAAATGGGGATTAATTTTGAACATGAAAGAAACAAAATATTTATCAATTGGTGAACCAGAACAAAATTTAATTTTGGAGACTGGAGAATCAATAAAATCTTGTAGTGAGATCACATATTTAGGAATTAAAATAAATAAAAATGGGAGTTATGAAGAGGAAATAAGAAATAGAAATAATAAAGGAAAATTTGCAATTGCTTGCCTCAATGGAATATTGTGGGATAAAAATATAAGTAATAAAAATAAAATGAATATATATCATACAATTGTTAAAAGCATCATTACTTATGGAGCAGAACTTTGGCCATTAACAATAAAAACAAATAAGTACCTTTTGGCAACGGAAATGGATTTTATACGAAGGGCAGCAAGAATTTCAAGAAGAGAAAAAATTAGGAACTCAGTTATAAGGGAGAAAATGAAGATTGAAGACACTATTTTAGATTATATTAAAACTCAGCAATTAAGATGGTACGGACATGTCCAGCGAATGGAAGAGGATCGACTACCAAAATGTGTTTTGGAATGGAAACCTGAGGGAAGACGAAGCAGAGAAAGACCTAAAACCTCCTGGAGTCAGGGAATATGTTTATATATGAAGGAGAAACATCTATAACCAGGAGATTGGATGGACCGACAAAATTGGTTATTAGGAATCGGTCGATGTCAAAGACATTAATCAACCGATGATCTATCTATCTATGATATTGTGAAAAGAAAAATTAATTAATTAAATAAAAATAAAACGTAGTTTTATTTGATTTTCATATTTATTATATAATTCAGTGACAGCTGTTTCGGTACACTACATGTCTGAAGAAGGTACAGTGTACCGAAACAGCTGTCACTGAATTATATAATAAATATGAAAATCAAATAAAACTACATGTCTGAAGAAGGTACAGTGTACCGAAACAGCTGTCACTGAATTATATAATAAATATGAAAATCAAATAAAACTACATGTCTGAAGAAGGTACAGTGTACCGAAACAGCTGTCACTGAATTATATAATAAATATGAAAATCAAATAAAACTACATGTCTGAAGAAGGTACAGTGTACCGAAACAGCTGTCACTGAATTATATAATAAATATGAAAATCAAATAAAACTACATGTCTGAAGAAGGTACAGTGTACCGAAACAGCTGTCACTGAATTATATAATAAATATGAAAATCAAATAAAACTACGTTTTATTTTTATTTAATTAATTTATATGGATTTTCATCAAGTAAACACCAACTCAATTGATTAGAAAAATTAATGTCTGAACCAAGAATGGTGTAGTGGGCTACACACTAGTCTGGAGAACTAGAGGTCCACAGTTCGATTCCTGGTTCAGACAATTTTTCTTTTCACAATATCATTATAATATTATAATATGATCCATTATTGGAACTGTGTTAAAATAACAGTATTGGAAAATGTTAAATGAGTTTCTATGCTAAACGTAACCCACCATACGTCCTCAAAGACTGCAACGGTAATTTAGTTACATCATGTATACATATACACATATACAGGGTGTAACAGGACCTAACCCACAAAATGATATGGATGATAGGCCATGCAGAGAGGATAATTTTTTACGAAGGAACATATAGTCGCAAGTTTCAAGTTTCATTTTTCGCATGTTTCACAACGAAACTCAGTATACGCTATTAAAATAAACCATTAGGTGTAGGAGTTCACCTGAAACGAAAATTTAAAAATCCCTCTATCGGTCAAAATTTTCTATGTTTCAGAACGAAACTCAGTACATGCTATTAAAATAAACCGAGGTAGATGTTATCAATAAATCAGCCAAATCCAGTCATTAGAAACGGCCGTTACCTAAACTTGACTCTAGCAACAGCCATATTAGGTTCGTCGCAATGTATAAGCATAATTTTCTTTTAACTTATTCAACTAAAATTAAATCGCATATTTAATTATTTAGGCGTAGCAATTTTTGGACCAAAGAGAGATGAACAGACAGGTGAATGGAGAAGACTACATAACAATGAACTACATGATCTTTATAGGAAGCCAGATATAATAAGAACAGTTAAGTCTCGTAGACTGCGATGGGCAGGACATGTTGCACGTATGGGGAATGAAATACTTGCATGGAAGCTTCTTGTGGGAAAGCCAGAGGGAAAACGCCCAGTTGGTAGACCAAGAATGAGGTGGGAGAATAACATTAACTATGATTTGAAGGAAGTAGATTATACAGGGAATGATTGGAAAGCATTAGCTCAGGATAGGAATGTATGGAGAGCTTATGTCCGCGCGGCCATGAACCTACGGGTTCGATAGTGCCAGTGAGTAAGTAAGTAAGTAAGTAGCAGCCCATAACGGGTATTCATTAGTTACACATAAAATTTGACAAGGCTGTTCTCTGACCAGGAAGTCACTGCTGTTCTTTTGTTTCAATTCTCATGTAAAAAAAATTGTGGAATGTGACATTAATCAAGTGTCTACGTAATGAACTTGAGATAGAAAGAATATATTTACCTCCTTTCGCTGTTTTCCATTATTAAATTAGCTTGAAGGAAAACAGGAGTTCAATTCAAAGGGCGTGTCAACACATTTATTAGAGGAGAATTTAAAAAGAAGCAAAGAAGCTCCTTCAAAAAAATCCATGTTGTATTTGAAGGCTACACGTTAAAAAACCCCGCTCATATCTTTATTTTTTTTTTAGTTTGCATCTTATATGCAGAGTGGAAAATAACTGACAAACATTCGAAGGTTGTTGAAGGACGTTGGCAGACTGTACCCCAGGGCTCTCTTAAAGACCAAGGCAAGGATTTGTATGTAATTACACATTCTCTCCCTTTGCTTGTTTATAAATATTCACCAATTAACCCTATAATTGAAACGGATGATATTTAAAGGATTAAAATGCCCCAAATGGGAGTCAATGACCAATCACGTTTCAATGATTTCTGTTTTACAACCAATCACAGTCGTGTTTCACGAAATATTTATCAGTGTTATATTTACCATATTAAAGAAAGCTCCTCCTTTTTAATATTCTGAACAGGTCTGACCATTATTTTGCAGTGACTGAGCGTACAAGAAATACGGCTACCAGATTGTATATATAGTGCATGAATGTCAACACATGCCGCATGCGGGAGTTAATATAAAAACATTTGTAGCAATTTATTATACCACCAAAAAAAGAAACCACTGTTTGCACTTTCTTAAATGTATTTTTTCCCAGGTAACAATCCAGAAAAATATAATTGTCATAATTACATCATACGACATCAGAAATGAATTAATATACAGTTTGATGTGTTTTATTTTTTCTCCACTAGAGAGCATTCTTACAATATTGCGTTCCTTTGGCAATAAATAGTATGATCTGTTGCAGTGATAAACAAAAGAAGCAGATGAAGCGTACCTATTGCTTCTCATTTGTTTTCAAACATCGCCGTCTACATTAAATATATAAATATTTTAAAATAACTATAGTTAAATAATGATTTGTGAGTAAACAGCTTAATTTTATTCGTTAAATAGTCCTAACAAATGCCACTCTTGATTTCCAAATTCTCTAGATAAATTTACCCCTCACTTCGTGAGTCATGAATTTATCGATAATTTGGAAATCACTCGTGGCATTACTTATGATAAAGTTTTCTTATTTGTAGATAGAATTCAACTGGATGTTGGTGCCGCCACTGAACTTAGGCTGAGTGCTTACTTTACGATCAAGTGATTGCGCCTAACAATGTAATCGTGAAAGCCATTAAGCTCCGCCAGCTGCTAATAAAAAGCTAAGTAATGTTCTGTTTCTAAGAACTCTGCTCTTCTCAGGGGCTAATTACATTTAATATTAGGTCTGGTTGCAGATATTAAGCTTCACAGAGTCAGATTTTTATATTTTCCAAGATTACAAGTAACGACCCCAGTACCTTCATAACACTGGTCAGCATGATTTTTGTCTCATGAGTACCAATAGTTGTACTTAATGCAGTTTTTTATCGTGTTTTCAAATATGTATTCGGAATTTCTCCATCACCCACAGTTTTTTTATTTCAATTTTAATTAATGGATTTAAATAATCATTTTTTTTTAATAAACGTATTTTCTTCCATTTGTCCATTGTAAAATAAAACGGGGAACACTTTCATCAGGAGATTTCAGCTATGGAAAAGAGATATTAAGACAAATGGAATCCTAATATGCTGGCCGATTATTGTTGGACCATCAAGAAGGATGTTCCACAGGCGAAATATAGCAGAAAATCGTCATTTCTTACTTTCTAGGTGAGCCCGAATGTTCGAATATTGTGTAGTTATGAATGTAGAAAATATTAGTGTTTGAAATTATAAATGCCTGTCTCTCGGAAACCTTGCATGATGCAGACAAACCGGTATCATATTTGAATTCAGGAGACAAAATACCATCAGAATCACGTATGTTTCTTTCTGAGATAAAATAAATAACAGTTTAAAAAACTAAAACAACACGCTTTATTAGAAAACCGAACTAAAAAAATAAAAATAATAATTTTAAGTTCCAACACGCTTGGGATAAAATTAAAGTGACCAAAAAAAAATCATCTCCAACACATCTAGAATAGAACTAGAGTTATCTACAAAAAAATGATTTTACCATCAAAAGCATGGGGTGCTCTATATCAATTAATATATTTGATAATAAACAGATATTGGTAAAAGTAAAGTCTCTAAGAAGAAAACGTAAAAATCATAAAAAGCACCCCACGCTTTTGATGGTAAAATTATTTTTTTTTGTAGATAACTCTAGTTTTATTCTAGATGTGTTGGAGATTATTTTTTTGTTGACCACTTTAATTTTATCCCAAGCGTGTTGGAACTTAAAATTATTTTCATTTTTTAGTTCGGTTTTCTAATAAAGCGTGTTGTTTTAATTTCTTAAAACTATTGTTTATTTTTATTTTTTAGTTTGGTTTTCTAATAAAGCGAGTTGTTTTAGTTTTTTTTAAAAACTATTATTGATTTTTTTTATTTTTTAGTTTAACTGATGTCATAAACCGGAATCCCATGAAAATTTAATTGCTTAATCTCTTCTAAAAAAATCCTCCGGGCCGGATTTGAACCAGCGACCTATGGATTACTGACATTATATACCACTACAGTCCACCGCTTTACCAACTGAGCTACCAGAGGATACATAATATTAATTTCTTACAACGATGGACTAAAAAGTCGATATGTCCGCAACCTATTATACCCGTTTTTACTATTTTTTTGATGTCCTGATGATCCTGGCCGGGATCTTGGAAACAATTTATGAAGTTATTGTATTGTCATGGGTATTTTACAACTACACAAAGTTTCAAGTCGATCCAATGTTTTTAAGTGGGTGAAAATCGTGTTCAAAGATTCCGTTACATAGATACAGGCAAGCTAATATAAAGCGTGTAAAAAAGTTACTTTTTTGTTGTTCAGTATAAAAAGGCTATTATCAATCAAAACGATTGCGCTTATTTTATGAGCCTCAAAATCTTCAGAGTCGGGACCCACATACCTCCCGGAGGACTTGCTCCTTGGAGTTTTACATCCTAAAAGAGTGACGTTATATATAATGATCTAAACTATGACTTGTCGCAGCGTGTTCATAATGCTTGCGTTCGATTCATTTTCAATATCCGCCGTTATGACCATATTTCCGAACACTTTAATAACCTCTCTTGGCTCCGTCTTAGTGACAGACGTAAATTGCACTCTCTTTCACTAATTTTCAAGCTTCTGAGTTCCTACACTCCTAGATACCTGGCGTCCAGATTTGAGCAGTTATTCTCTTACCACAATATTGACACTAGTCACAAGATAACAGTCTGCTAACAATCCCTCTTCATAGCACTTCCTCCTATTCTACTTCCTTCACAGTAGCCTCTGCCCGCTCCTGGAATTTCCTTCCTCAAGATATCAGGGGTTGCCGCACACTTGGCACTTTTAAGTCACGCTTATACAGTTACCTGTTGTCTAATAATTAATTTTTTTCTATTTATTTAATTTTATACTATGTCAATTATTTTTCTCGGTTTTTTATATCTTGTACATATTGTATTTAATTCGTTGAATCCAGAGTAAATCAAAATACATTATAAATAATAATAGTATTGTATATATATATATATATATATAAATGTAATCGTTTATGTTTATTGTAATTTAGATGTAAGGCTACTTTTTGTATTTTTTATAACCTAGTTGAATGGTAGACAAGACCTTAAGGCCTTAACTCTGCCAGGTAAAATAAAACAATTATTATTATTATTAATATTATTATTATTATTATTATTATTATTATTATTATTATTATTAAAAAAATTCATCGACTCCGGCCGGGTTTCAACCCGCGATCCTCGGGACCAGAGGCGAGGAACATAACCACTAGTCCACCGCGGCCACTTCATGATCTCTAAGATCTCGAAAAGAACAAATTAAGACTTTTTGTGGTATCTATTAAATAAAGTATATACCTTATCCACTCTTAGAGTGGGGTATGAACCCATTAGCTTGATTTAGCTTACTTTTCCTCTATAATTATGTTTTAGTGTATCTCAACATCAACAAATACCAATTGTATCCTTCCGCCATTCGCGTCACAATTACTGTCACTTTTGATAGGGAGTTGACACAGCAACACAAAACTTGACACTTTCAGCCATTTTGTTTCATGACTCAAATGCATCATCCATATGTAATAATAATAATAATAATAATAATAATAATAATAATAATAATAATAATAATAATAATAATAATAATAATAAAAGTGATCCCACAACAGACCCGGAGGCCCTTGGGGTAGTAGGAGGTTAAGGCTTCCACTTTCCACTTTTTTCTAGACAATCGGCACTTTATGTCAGCCGGGTTGTCAGCCCTGCGTGACGGCCGCCTTTACCCCCAGAACAAGTGTCTGGTACTCATTTCCGTTAGAGGCTGAGTCGACCCCAGGGCCATAGTGCCGCCAGAGGGTTTGAATCAGTTTAAAAATCCTAACCCCAACGGGACTTGAGCCCTGGACCCTCCGGCTTGTAGCTCAGTGCCTTAACCACTACGCTACGGCGTGCCCCATAATAATAGTAATAATAATAATAATAATAATAATGTTTTATTTATTCTGGCAGAGTTAAGGCCCCAGAAGGCCTTCTCTTCCACTCAACCAGCACAAAAACAAATAAATATTTGACAAATATAGATATACACTATACTAATTATAAACAGTTAAATATACAATAAATGTAGCAATGTAAATTTCATGTACAAACAACATTTTATACGATAATAACAATAATACCTACGATAATAATAATATTAATAATAATAATGAATGTAATAATAATATAAATATATAAATTATACGAGAAATACCAATTAATATATATACCACTAGGTAATAATGAAGTCGAGGTTAGAGCAAATATAAATTTAGATTTCTTTTAAAAGATGCCAATGTCCGGCAGCCCCCTGTTTCTTGTGGTAGGGAATATGTAATAAAGTATTTTAAGTTGTAATTATTGATTAGGTATATTTCACAATATTTATTATTTTCATTCACGAAGAATAACAAGTATATTTAGAAGACATATGTTTAATTTAATGAAGGGAACTACTTTTTCGAGTAATTATTGCTTCTACAATGTATGTTTGCGTCCACAACCAATGAAAAGCGAGCAGGTCACATGATTTTGTTTTGATGCAGATCACTTTAAGAGCGGACAGCATTTAGGCATTTTGCTAATAATGACCCTATGAACACGACGATAGGAAGATTCAGCAGGCATTTGAAAAATAAAGTTTAATTTGTCATAAATCAATTTCAGGACTGATGAGGACAAACAAAGCATAAACGAATGAATGAATTCATTTTTTCACACCTTGATGTTAACGTAGAACCTTGCTTGCTACTGGAGTCAGCAAACAAAGTGACGCAATCGCTAAAACTGTTTTTACATTTGCATTAATCTTAATTTTATGCCTCATATTTTATGATTTACAATCTACCTACCCACCAATTCAGCATACAAGGTCATGCTAATGCAAATATATTAACTAAAGAGAATCTGTAGCTTCAATGCCACAAGGCTCTTCCCTGGGTCCTATACTCATCCAACTGACAGTTCATATCTCCGATTTCCGGTTTTATAAGATCCACAAGAATATTTTTTTCCTATCTAATACTAAAATTCCCTAATGGTGCTTTTCCTCAAGGATCTACCAATAAAATATTTTATAGCTGTTACTCATTGGACCTACATGACCATAAAATATCCTAAACTTAATAACTTACTTACTTACTTACTCACTGGCACTATCGAACCGGTAGGTTCATGGCCGCGCGGACATAAGCTCTCCATACATCCCTATCCTGAGCTAATGCTTTCCAATCATTCCCTGTATAATCTACTTCCCTCAAATCATAGTTAATGTTGTTCTCCCACCTTATTCTTGGTCTACCAACTGGGCGTTTTCCTTCTGGCTTTCCTACAAGAATCTCAGTAATATTAGGATAATTATATAAACTATGGAGGTCTGCATTCTGAAGCTTCCTCCATTCTCCATTATAAATCCATTATGGAACCGAATAAAAAGTAAACTGAAAATATACAAAGCTGTTATTCTTCCAGTTATATTATATGCATGTAAACATGAACTCTTACTTTAAAAGAGGAGGAAAGATTATCAGTATTTGAGAATAAAGTTCTAAGGAAAGTTTTTGACCAAAGAGATATGAACAGACAAGTGAATAGAGAAGAGTACAGAAACAGTGAGCTACATGATCTTAATAATAATAATAATAATAATAATAATAATAATAATAATAATAATAATAGTAATAATAATAATAATAATAATATAAAACTATTATTCTACCAGTTATATTGTATGGGTGCGAAACATGGACTCTTGCTTTAAGGGAGGAGGGAAGATTGCAAGTATTTGGGAATAAAGTACTTAGGAAGATTTTTGGACCAAGGAGAGATGAACAGACAGGTGAATGGAGAAGACTACATAACAATGAACTACATGGTCTTTATAGGAAGCCGGATATAATAAGAACAGTTAAGTCTCGTAGACTAACTATGATTTGAGGGAAGTAGATTATATAGGGGATGATTGAAAAACATTAGATCAGGATACGGATGTATGGAGAGCTTATGCCCGCGCGGCCATGAACCTATGGATTCGATAATGCTAGTGAGTAAGTCAGTTATGTTTAATAACACGATTCAAAATACGAATCAGTAGTAAAATAGATGAATGCACTGTAAATACTTTCATATAATTGTAAAAAATTATCCGTAAAGAAAAATGCATCTGGTTCCTATTATAAATATTAATTATGTATATTGTAATTTAGATGTAACACTATTGGTTATTCAATAGTAGATTATATACGGTATAAGCAATTAAATTGGTATGGGCACGTACGACGAATGCAAGAAGAAAGATTACCCAGGAAAACATTGGAATGGTGTCCACCTGGAAGAAGGAGGAGAGGAAGACCTCGAAACTCGTGGATGCAGGAAATAAGAACTGGAATGAGAGCAAGAGGACTGGAGGACATGGATTGGATGGAGAGAGACGAGTGGAGAAGAAAAATAAAACTTTAGGCACAGAAAGATGCGTAAACATTAAAATTCTGTATATAAATAAATAAAATCTTAACAGAGTAAAAATTCACATTTATACCTCAAATAGTTACTGAGAAAATGGGTCTCAAAGTTTTACATTTTAACATTGTCGGGATAGGGATTTTAATCTTCCCTTAAATAAAAACAACCTCAATAAGTTCATTCCTTCGGAATTCGTTAAAACGTCATTTTAATAAGTGAGTCATTATTCAGATAGTTAATTATTTTGAAGGTCAAAAGAAATCAAAACAAAATAAGGATGGAGAACTACTATCTTGTCTGCCAGTTTCTATAAAAGGAGCTGCCCTGGGGACGAAAACAGAGTCCATTGACCCCAGAAGTTTGGCACATGTAGGGCCTACTGCCAAAACAATTAGGAATTTATTATTATATTATACAATAATTTGTCTCACGGCTGAAGGATGAGTTACAAACATACAAGAAGATAAATAAATAATAGTTTTAAAAAACTAAAACAACAGCTTTATTAGAAACCCGAACTAAAAAATGAAAAATAATTTTAATTTCCAACACGCTTGGGATAAAATTAAAGTGGTCAACAAAAAAATCATGTCCAACACATGTAGAATAAAACTAGAGTTATCTACAAAAAGAAAATAATTTTACCATCAAAAGCGTGGGGTGCTCTATATCAATTAATATATTTGATAATAAACAGATATTGGTTAAAGTAAAGTCTCTAAGAAGAAAATGTAAAAAGCACAAAAAGCACCCCACGCTTTTGATAGTAAAATTATTTTCTTTTTATTGATAACTGTAGTTTTATTCTATATGTGTTGGAGATGATTTTTTTTGTTGACCACTTTAATTTTATCACAAGCGTGTTGGAAATTAAAATTATTTTTCATTTTTTAGTTCGGTTTTCTAATAAAGCGTGTTGTTTTAGTTTTTTAAAACTATTGTTTATTTTCTATTTTTAATATTTTACAGGATAAGATAAAAATGTAAATTTCTTTAAATTCGATACTATTGTAGTATGAGCTTAAAGTAATACTCTTCTAAAAAAATCTCCCCAGCCGGATTTGAACCAGCGATATATGGATTACTGAAATTATATACCACTAGAGTTCACCGCTCTACCAACTGAGCTGTTACAACGATTGGCTGAAAAGTCGACAAGTCCGCAACCTATTATACCAGTTTTCATTTTTTTTTTGATTTTCTGATGATTCTGACCAGGATGTTAGAAACAAAATATGAAATTATTGTATTGTCACGGGTCCTTTACAAGTATACAAAGTTTCAAGTCGATCCAATGTTTGTAAGTGGGTGAAACTCGTGTTAAAAGATTCCGTTACATAGATACAAATACACTTTTTTGATTTTCTGATGATTCTGGCCAGGATTTTAGAAACAAATATGAAATTATTGCATTGTCACGGGTCCTTTACAAGTATACAAATTTTCAAGTCGATCCAATGTTTTTAATTGGGTGAAAATCGCGTCACATAGATAGATAGATACAGTTCAAGCTAATATAAAACGTGTAAAAAAGAATAAAACACTTGATAAACTCACTACATACCTGAGAAAACGATTGAAATCCAGAAAACGCTGAGAATTGGCCAAAGATTGGCAGTGGTGTTGAGATTGGTTACGGAAAGACTCGCACACACGTCTTCGCGGTCTCGAGTCTGCGATAAACTGACCAGTGCACCTGAGCGCACTGGCGAGGATATCCAGTCGAAGCCGTAAAGGTCATCATAACATACATAGATTTACAGGAACTAACCCGACCAGGAAATATGTTTCAATAACAAAGACTTACGTAATGAAGGTGCTTACTCGCCATGATCCACATTTTTATATAAATTTCTCACATTGCCAAGGTTAACTTTCCCCTACCGCTACTATTTTTTCGTCATACCGTTTTTGTTTACTAAAAACAAAACATCTTAAATAACAATAAGGAACTGGAACTGGCGAAAATCAATGAAACTAAATACCCGGTCACACCTATAGGCTAATATTTTTATTTTGTATTTTACTTAATTGTACAATTTAAATATGGCTGCGAAACATGGACTCTTACTTTAAGGGAGGAAAGGAGATTACAAGTATTTGAGAATAAAGTACTTAGGAAAATTTTTGGACCAAAGAGAGATGAACAGACAGGTGAATGGAGAACACTGCATAACAGTGAATTACATGGTCTTTACAGGAAGCCAGATATAATGAGAACAGTTAAGTCTCGTAGATTGCGATGAGCAGGACATGTGGCACGAATGGGGAATGAAAGACGTGCATGGACGCTTCTTGTAGAAAAACCAGAGGGAAAACGCCCAGTTGATAGACCAAGAATTAGGTGGGAGAATAACATTAACTATGATTTGAAGGAAGTAGATTATAAGGAGATGATTGGAAAACATTGGCTGAGGATAGGGATATATGGAGAGCTTATGTCCGCGCGGCCATGAACCTACTGTTTTTTTGTGCCAGTGAGTAAATTAGTTAGTTTTCCCTGTACAATCTACTTGCCTCAAATCATAGTTAATGTTATTCTCCCACCTCATTCTTGGTCTACCAACTGGGCGTTTTCCCTCTGGTTTTCCCACAAGATACTTCCATGCACGCCTTTCATTCTCCATTCGTGCCACATCTCCTGCCCATTGAAGTCTACGAGACTTGCCTGATGTTATTATATCTGCTTTCCTATAAAGACCATGTAATTCACTGTTAGGGGCACGCCGTGGCGTAGTGGTTAAAGCACTGCGCTACAAGCCGGAAGGTCGAGGGTTCAAGTCCCGGTGGGGTCAGGATTTTTAAACTGACCCAAACCTTCTGCCGGCACTATGGCCCTGTGGTCGACTCAGCCTCTAACGGAAATGAGTACCAGACGTTTGATCTGGGGTAAAGGCGGCCGTCATGCAGGGCTTACATCCCGGCTGACATCAAGTGCCGATTGCCCAGAAAAGTGGGAGCCTTAACCTCCTACTACCCCAAGGGCCTCCTGAGGACTGTAGTGGGATTGCTTTACTTTACTAGTTCACTGTTATGCTACTACCCCAAGGGCCTCCTGAGGACTGTAGTGGGATTGCTTTACTTTACTAGTTCACTGTTATGCTACTACCCCAAGGGCCTCCTGAGGACTGTAGTGGGATTGCTTTACTTTACTAGTTCACTGTTATGCTACTACCCCAAGGGCCTCCTGAGGACTGTAGTGGGATTGCTTTACTTTACTAGTTCACTGTTATGTTACTACTACCCCAGGGCCTCCTGAGGACTGTAGTGGGATTGCTTTACTTTACTAGTTCACTGTTATGCTACTACCCCAAGGGCCTCCTGAGGACTGTAGTGGGATTGCTTTACTTTACTAGTTCACTGTTATGCTACTACCCCAAGGGCCTCCTGAGGACTGTAGTGGGATTGCTTTACTTTACTAGTTCACTGTTATGCTACTACCCCAAGGGCCTCCTGAGGACTGTAGTGGGATTGCTTTACTTTACTAGTTCACTGTTATGCTACTACCCCAAGGGCCTCCTGAGGACTGTAGTGGGATTGCTTTACTTTACTAGTTCACTGTTATGCTACTACCCCAAGGGCCTCCTGAGGACTGTAGTGGGATTGCTTTACTTTACTAGTTCACTGTTATGCTACTACCCCAAGGGCCTCCTGAGGACTGTAGTGGGATTGCTTTACTTTACTAGTTCACTGTTATGCTACTACCCCAAGGGCCTCCTGAGGACTGTAGTGGGATTGCTTTACTTTACTAGTTCACTGTTATGCTACTACCCCAAGGGCCTCCTGAGGACTGTAGTGGGATTGCTTTACTTTACTAGTTCACTGTTATGCTACTACCCCAAGGGCCTCCTGAGGACTGTAGTGGGATTGCTTTACTTTACTAGTTCACTGTTATGCTACTACCCCAAGGGCCTCCTGAGGACTGTAGTGGGATTGCTTTACTTTACTAGTTCACTGTTTATGCTACTACCCCAAGGGCCTCCTGAGGACTGTAGTGGGATTGCTTTACTTTACTAGTTCACTGTTATGCTACTACCCCACAGGCCTCCTGAGGACTGTAGTGGGATTGCTTTACTTTACTAGTTCACTGTTATGCTACTACCCCAAGGGCCTCCTGAGGACTGTAGTGGGATTGATTTACTTTACTAGTTCACTGTTATGCTACTACCCCAAGGGCCTCCTGAGGACTGTAGTGGGATTGCTTTACTTTACTAGTTCACTGTTATGCTACTACCCCAAGGGCCTCCTGAGGACTGTAGTGGGATTGCTTTACTTTACTAGTTCACTGTTATGCTACTACCCCAAGGGCCTCCTGAGGACTGTAGTGGGATTGCTTTACTTTACTAGTTCACTGTTATGCTACTACCCCAAGGGCCTCCTGAGGACTGTAGTGGGATTGCTTTACTTTACTAGTTCACTGTTATGCTACTAACCCCAAGGGCCTCCTGAGGACTGTAGTGGGATTGCTTTACTTTACTAGTTCACTGTTATGCTACTACCCCAAGGGCCTCCTGAGGACTGTAGTGGGATTGCTTTACTTTACTTTACTTACTAGTTCACTGTTATGCTACTACCCCAAGGGCCTCCTGAGGACTGTAGTGGGATTGCTTTACTTTACTAGTTCACTGTTATGCTACTACTACCCCAACCCAGGGCCTCCTGAGGACTGTAGTGGGATTGCTTTACTTTACTAGTTCACTGTTATGCTACTACCCCAAGGGCCTCCTGAGGACTGTAGTGGGATTGCTTTACTTTACTAGTTCACTGTTATGCTACTACCCCAAGGGCCTCCTGAGGACTGTAGTGGGATTGCTTTACTTTACTAGTTCACTGTTATGCTACTACCCCAAGGGCCTCCTGAGGACTGTAGTGGGATTGCTTTACTTTACTAGTTCACTGTTATGCTACTACCCCAAGGGCCTCCTGAGGACTGTAGTGGGATTGCTTTACTTTACTAGTTCACTGTTATGCTACTACCCCAAGGGCCTCCTGAGGACTGTAGTGGGATTGCTTTACTTTACTAGTTCACTGTTATGCTACTACCCCCAAGGGCCTCCTGAGGACTGTAGTGGGATTGCTTTACTTTACTAGTTCACTGTTATGCTCTACTACCCCAAGGGCCTCCTGAGGACTGTAGTGGGATTGCTTTACTTTACTAGTTCACTGTTATGCTACTACCCCAAGGGCCTCCTGAGGACTGTAGTGGGATTGCTTTACTTTACTAGTTCACTGTTATGCTACTACCCCAAGGGCCTCCTGAGGACTGTAGTGGGATTGCTTTACTTTACTAGTTCACTGTTATGCTACTACCCCAAGGGCCTCCTGAGGACTGTAGTGGGATTGCTTTACTTTACTAGTTCACTGTTATGCTACTACCCCAAGGGCCTCCTGAGGACTGTAGTGGGATTGCTTTACTTTACTAGTTCACTGTTATGCTACTACCCCAAGGGCCTCCTGAGGACTGTAGTGGGATTGCTTTACTTTACTAGTTCACTGTTATGCTACTACCCCAAGGGCCTCCTGAGGACTGTAGTGGGATTGCTTTACTTTACTAGTTCACTGTTATGCTACTACCCCAAGGGCCTCCTGAGGACTGTAGTGGGATTGCTTTACTTTACTAGTTCACTGTTATGCTACTACCCCAAGGGCCTCCTGAGGACTGTAGTGGGATTGCTTTACTTTACTAGTTCACTGTTATGCTACTACCCCAAGGGCCTCCTGAGGACTGTAGTGGGATTGCTTTACTTTACTAGTTCACTGTTATGCTACTACCCCAAGGGCCTCCTGAGGACTGTAGTGGGATTGCTTTACTTTACTAGTTCACTGTTATGCTACTACCCCAAGGGCCTCCTGAGGACTGTAGTGGGATTGCTTTACTTTACTAGTTCACTGTTATGCTACTACCCCAAGGGCCTCCTGAGGACTGTAGTGGGATTGCTTTACTTTACTAGTTCACTGTTATGCTACTACCCCAAGGGCCTCCTGAGGACTGTAGTGGGATTGCTTTACTTTACTAGTTCACTGTTATGCTACTACCCCAAGGGCCTCCTGAGGACTGTAGTGGGATTGCTTTACTTTACTAGTTCACTGTTATGCTACTACCCCAAGGGCCTCCTGAGGACTGTAGTGGGATTGCTTTACTTTACTAGTTCACTGTTATGCTACTACCCCAAGGGCCTCCTGAGGACTGTAGTGGGATTGCTTTACTTTACTAGTTCACTGTTATGCTACTACCCCAAGGGCCTCCTGAGGACTGTAGTGGGATTGCTTTACTTTACTAGTTCACTGTTATGCTACTACCCCAAGGGCCTCCTGAGGACTGTAGTGGGATTGCTTTACTTTACTAGTTCACTGTTATGTAGTCTTCTCGATTCACCTCTCTTAAGTCCAACAAATTTCCTAAGAGCTTTATTCTCAAATACTCGTGGTGGAGTGGCTTGTGTGCTTAAATGACCCTGAGAGCTATGCCGGCGGTAGCATTGCTGCCGATAGGGTTACCCATGCCGGACTGGTCGAAGGTGATAAGACAGACGAGGAAAGTACCTTGGTCGAAAGAGTGACGATCTTTCACCGTAAAAATACAACCGTCAATAAACGCGGACATGGGTTCCGCTGGGATAACATTTTCCGGAGATAAAATAGTCCCCCATTCGGTTCCCCGGGCGGGAACTACTTCAGAGAATCCATCCAAAGGCTTAAACATGGTGGCTGCTAGAGCAAATTAATTTCTGATTTCAGGTAAAACTTCATCTCTAATGATCGGATTTTTTTTTATAAATCCTACATCACTTTATTGCTGAGTTTCATTGTGATTTTTTTTTTTCAAATGCCCCAGGTTGTCTTTCGACAGTCCTGGTGTTCTCTCTTGGCATGGCGTACTTGTAACCCACTTCTGAGGTTGGGGCGCCTGGAAGGCGGGGTTACGTTGCCCCGATGATATGATGGGTGATGATGATAGTGGTGCGCCAGGAGAGTCCCTAATCCTAAGTTTAATCTAAGATTAATATGAATGATGATGATTGCGATGGCCATATGATTTCGGGGACCGTTTGGGCCTTAAAGTTTTCCTGACATTTGTCTTACAAGTGAGCAAAACCCCTGATAAAAACCTTACCCAGAAAAACTGTCCCGACCGCGGATTGAACCCGGGCCCGCTGCGTGACAAGGCAGCACGCTACCTCGAGACCACAGCGGTGGACACTCGTAAAATATAAAAAATTGCGACCGCTACAGAGATTTTTAAATGTTCGTTTTAGGTGAAATCCTACACCTAATGTTTTTAGGGAATAACAGGTAGCGACTAAACACTCGATGTATCTGAAAACATAACTAATTAACTAACTAACTCACTCACTGGCACTGTCGAAACCATAGGTTCATGGCCGCGAACACAAATTCATATAAAAACGAAAAAACGCACAATTTATTGCTGCAGATATGAATAATTACCGTAGATAAGCCCTATACATCCATCCTTAGTAATTCTGCCCGAGGGCAGGTCTTTCACTGCAATCAGAGCATTTTCATGCTATGCTTGCAGCTTTACTAGGGAATTGTGTAGGTGTGGTAGCTTCCCGTTACTTTCCACAATATATATATATATATATATATATCCACCGTTGTGGTCTCGAGGTAGCGTGCTGTCTTGTCACGCAGCGGGCCCGGGTTCGATCCCCGGTCGGGGCAGTTTTTCTGGGTGAGGTTTTTATCGGGGTTTTTCCTCACCTGTAAGACAAATGTCAGGAAAACTTTAAGGCCCAAACGGTCCCCGAAATCATATGGTCATCATCCTTATCATTATCATCCTTACCATTATCATTATCATCATCATCCTTCACCGGTGTGGAAAGCAACGGGAAGCTACCACACCTACACAATTCCCTAGTAAAGCTGCAAGCATAGCATGAAAATGCTATGATTGCAGTGAAGGACCTGCCTTCGGGCAGAATTACTATGGATGGATATATATATATATATATATATATATATAGTAAAGTGATCCCACAACAGGCCTCAGGAGGCCCTTGGGGTAGTAAGAGGTTAAGGCTCCCACTTTTTCTAGACAATCGGCACTTTATGTCAGCCGGGTTGTCAGCCCTGCGTGACGGCCGCCTTTACCCCCAGAACAAGCGTCTGGTACTCATTTCCGTTAGAGGCTGAGTCGACCCCAGGGCCATAGTGCCGCCAGAGGGTTTGGGTCAGTTTAAAAATCCTGACCCCAACGGGACTTGAACCCTCGACCCTTCGGCTTGTAGCTCAGTGCCTTAACCACTACGCTACGGCGTGCCCCTATATATATATATATATATATATATATATATATATATATATCCATCCATGGTAATAGTAATATATATATATATATATATATATATATATATATATATATATATATATATATATTTAAATGTGACATATGCCATAAAATGAAGCGAGAAGATGAGGTCAAACTAACCTAAAATCACCATAATTGCCACATAAAATTTGTATTAGCCACTGCTCAGACAGTGTAGCCAACTAAAAAAACCGCTAACAAACAAGTAGGCGTAAACAAATCTCGTGTACTACAATCTGTCCATGGAACGCGTAGAGAAATTCACCAGGTTTCCGATTAGATGTCTTTCTCGCTTGAAGCTCAAGAGCGAAATGAGTAATGTCACGTGATCTGTTCTCCCTCCTGCACATCCTCCCGCAGCCTCATGTTTGCTCGCCGTAGATGGCTTATTTGGAACAGCTTCTTTACAGATTCTACGGACAGACTTGAACTCGTCCATTGCCTCACCCGAAATTTTGAAATTATTTTATAATTTTTTTATTTTGTGATCAACAGCTGCAAAAATATATTGATCATTATTTCTGAGAAAAATTTTTTCGATCAATAATAATGATAATTTGTGAGCAATATTTGTTAAAAATATGAAATGTAAAGTTTGATTGACAAAATTTATCTTCACTGACCGGTTATAATACTTTTTTTTTGTCTCTCTCGTTTTGGCGAATTGCCTTCCTAGATACTTATGGAATATTCACCTGAAAGGTCCGTCTCCTCAACTTAATTAATCATTTAACTGTAGCGCTTACGGGACTTGTCCCATCATCGGCAGGATTCAAAACTGGTGTTTCACTGAAGATCTGGTAGAGGGGGTTTTGCATGTATTGGGTTCGTTTTCGTTTATCAGGCTCTCGTTTTTGTGAGCTGCTTTCATGATTCCATCTCTTCGAGTACGTTTATCTTCGCTGGATTATTTTCTCTGTGCATTACTGTTAGGGTGTTTTCAATATTTAACATGCGATGTCCTTCATGGATAACGTGTTTTGCATAGCTTGATTTCCCTTCTGCGTGAATGAAGTCTCGAAAATGTTCTTTGAATCTGATGCTAAAACTCCTGTTTGTCCTTCCTATATAAAATTTGTTGCAGTCCTTACATGTCAGTTTATAAACTCCTTTGCTGTTGAAAATGTTATTTTCTTCAATGTTATTGTTTATTATGTTGTTTAATTTGTTATTAGTTCTGTATGCTATTTTTACGTTTTTTATCGGCTTTCTTTAGTGCATTGGCTAATTTTGTCGTTTCTTTTCCTGTGTATGTAAGTGTTATCCATGTTTTCTTGTTGTTGTCAGATTCTTTTTCTAGTTTAGTTATGTTGGTTATGTTGTTCTCCTTTTTTGTTTTTTTTTACGAGCTTATCTATGAATTCTTCATCATAGCCATTATAGCCTCAATGGAACACATCATTAATCTTATAAAAACTTCCTAGATACGTTTGGCAAGGTGGCGTTTCATGTTACATACGCTGCAATAAGCACTTTTTTTTACAATTTTGCACTTGTATTTTCTTCAGAATTTATATTGAAGGCTTCACGGATGCACGAGTTTCTATTTTGCCCGCAGGAGGAATGTAATTTCAGATACGTTACATATTATTGTAATTAACGATGGTTCAAAAATAATGTGAGACGTAATTAACGAAATGTTGTGAGAGATTAAAACTGAATTACAAACACAATACAAACATTAGAAAGCTAAACGGACCAAGGATTATTTATGGACAACATGCAATGTTATATAAGGTAACTCTTTACTACATACCAAGGTCGTAAATATACCGTCTTTCTTTATAACAACTATAATAATAATAATAATAATAATAATAATAATAATAATCCGGTATCATTGCAGCTGCCGCCGTCTTCCGGAAACCAAACGCCATTCCTCTCTATCCATCCATTGATCTTCCTCCATTCCTCTGATATTCATAGCTGCTTGTACCCCTTCTATCCAAGTTTTCTTCGGTCTTCCTCTCTTCCTCCTTTCCATTGGGATCCATTCCATAGCAATTTCTGGCAATCTTTGCTCTGGCATTCGTTTGACATGACCATACCACTGCAATCTTTTCTATTCTATGATGTCTATGATGTCCGGCTCCTCTTGTACACCCATAATTTCCCTTATTTTTTTATTTCGTATTCTATCTATTCTATATTTTCCAGCTGATCTTCTTAAAACATCCATTTCTATGCTTAAAATTCTTTTCATTTCCCTGGTAGGAATTTGCCAGACTTCAGCACCATATGTTTAAATGCTCTGAATTATGGTTTGATATATTTGTAATTTTCTATTTTTTGTAATATAATAATAATAATAATAATAATAACAATAATAATAGTAATAATAATAATAATACAAGTAATTATATATACGGTTTTAACAATGTTCATACATTTTTCGTCACCAATGATCTATCTTCAATTTCGCTTTATAATTTCCCTCCATTCGTCTCTATCATCACACATTTCTTCCTCTATTTTCCTTCAAAGTTTCTCTAATCCCTTGGATCCATGTGAGATTTGGTCGTCCTTTCCTTCTCTTTCCTGATAATAATTATAATAATGATGGTGATGATAATAATGATGATGATAATAATAATAATAATAATAATAATGAACTCTTGTCATCATAACTCCTGTCAAAAACATTAGATTGAAACATATAAAACTATTATTCTTCCAGTTACATTATATGGATACGAAACATGGACTCATACTTTAAGGCAGGAAAGGAGATTACGAGTATTTGAGAATAAAGTTCTTAGGAAAATTTTTGGACCAAAGAGAGATGAACAGACAGGTGAATGAAGAAGACTACATAACAATGAACTACATGGTCTTTATAGGAAGCCAGATATAATAAGAACAGTTAAGTATCGTAGACTGTGATGGGTAGGACATGTAGCACGAATGGGGAATGAAAGACTTGCATAGAAGCTTTTGTAGGAAAGCCAGAAGGAAAACGCCCAGTTGGTGGACCAATAATGAGGTGGGAGAATAACATTAACTATGATTTGAGGGACGTATATTATACAGGGAATGATTGGAAAGCATTAGCTCAGGATAGGGATGTATGGAGAGATTATGTCTGCGCGGCCATGAACCTATGGATTCGATAGTGCCAGTGAGTTAGTTAGCTAGTTATTAAACAAATTATGTTTGTTTCAAAGTCAACGCAATTAGTGGCAACATGAAATTCTAATTTGGCAGTTTTCGAAGACTCACTTCTTTACTTTTCATGGATTTGCCTGTGGATTATAGATTAAGGAATGCTGTATCAATATATCGTGAAGAAACTCAAACACACAAAAGAGTTTCGTGTCTTTTGCGAAACAAAGACAGTACAAACCTTGTGTTAAAATTCCAAAGAAAGTGTTTTGTTCCATAAAACCATTATAACGTCTTTTTTACTTTTTTATCGAAGTAACAACATAGATTTTAAATTAGTTTATTTTTTAATGCCAGAAACAAGTTATAGTGACAGTTGATTGCAGAGTTTTCAACTATAAAACCCAAGGTATTATTTTTTTTATCTTTTTTTTAGTCTGACGAAAATTCCAGTAACTAAGAATTCTTTTGCAGTAAACAACGCCTGTAAACCTTACTATAAGACGATTCTAGACTTTTAATATACCAAGTGATTAATAGGGCCCAGATTTTGATGACCTAAAAATCAACACTTTTAACCCTTAAATTCGTAATGTATCCGTTTGGATACACAAGTTGGTTTAATGAACTTATATTTTAAATAAATCAGAAGGAAACGAACAAAAGGAAAGCACTTAAATGTGTGTCTAATTATAGAATATACCTAATAACAACAGTTACACAAGATTCCGTTTTCACTGCGGTCCGCCACATTTAAATAACTGGCACATGAAATTTGTGTTTTGCGAATATAAGGGTTAAGCGCACCCGGTAGGCCTACTAATTTCCTAGCAATTTGGTTTAAAAATATGCAAAATAAAAACATCTTTTTTCAGCTTATTCTTAAGTTACGTGCATGAAAATTATGCCACTAATTAAACAAGTGTGAACATACTGGCACATCAAAAAAAAATTATTATATAAAAACTGACGAATTTCGAAACTCCCGCAAATTTTGATTTGATCCAGAGGTCCACTGATGGAAGGAAGAAGAAAACCGCCAATGAAAGACATAACACCGGTCGAAGAGAGGCTGCTGATGATGGAGATAAGCTCCGAAACTGCAGTCTAGAAGAATAAAGGATATGAGGTGAGGTATTAAAAATATTAACTTAATTCTTAAATTATACCTCATACCGGTAGTGTTTTTTCCCTGCGAAAGTTAAATATATACATTATCGCATAATTGTTCACAAACTTCTACAACGATTTATGCGTTTTTGTTTCAATGTTTAGACATACTCCTGGCATACAATCCCTGAATAATATATATTTGTCGCAAACTTAAAAAAAACAAGTATATCCTTATAGGGGAACAGGGGGCAGAATGGGGTAGTGGGGCAGGATGGGGTACGTGTATTTTTCTCCCAGTATGTGGCACGATCTATCGGAATTTCTCAAAAGTATCTCTATAACGTCTCAGCTGCTTGTACAGATCAGTTTTTCGCTAAGTGTTCCTAAGTGCGTGAAAATAGTGTTCAAATATTCCGTTATATAAATACAAAGACACTTTTTTTGATTTTCTGATGATTCTGGCCAGGATTTTAGAAAATAAATATGAAATTATTGTATTGTCACGGGCCTTTTACAAGTATACAAAGTTTCAAGTCGATCCAATGTTTCTAAGTGGGTGAAAATCGAGTTAAAAAATTCCGTTACATAGATACGAAGACACTTTTTTTATTTTCTGATGATTCTGGCCAGGATTTTAGAAAACAAATATGAAATGACTGTATTGTCACGGGTCTTTTACAAGTATACAAAGTTTCAAGTCGATGAAATGTTCCTATGTCGGTGAAAATCGCGTTGAAAGATTCCGTTACATAGATAGACAGATAGATAGATAGATAGATACATGTCAAGCTAATATAAAGCGTGTAAACAATAACAAACATTTATGTTGTTGAGGGTTGAGAAAGTGTTAGTAATGTATGATATTGTAATACTACGTTAGGCTAGAAAAGTAAACAACGGGCTGTACATGAAGATCACAATAACTGAATACCAGTTAAATTGCCAACATATAATATATAAATGTTTTTTCTCTACACAACTTTGATTCCCTACGTTTAATTTAACGACGCTGTTTAAGAACTTAGATCATCAGATTCACAATTCTAATTTGAACGTGAGAGAACGGGCAAATATTGTACACAATAACCCATATTATCCTATTTAAACAGACCGGAATTGAACCTCGGAACCCAGATGCGAGAAAGAAATAACTGAACCTCTTTATAGAAACTTGTTTTTACACGCTTTTAATTAGCTTGACCTGTATGTACCTATCTATGTAACTGAATCTTTCAACGCGTTTTTCACCCACTTAAAATAATTGGATCGACTTGAAATGTTGTATACTTGTAAAGGACCCGTGACAATACAATAATTTCATATTTATTTTCTAAAATCCTGGCCAGAATCATCAGAAAATCAAAAAAAGTGTCTTTGTATTTATGTAACGGAATATTTGAACACGATTTTCACTCACTTAGAAACATAATAGTAATAATAATAATAATAATAATAATAATAATAATAATAATAATAATAATAATAATAATAACAATAATAATAATACTTTATTTATTCTGGCAGAGTTAAGGCCATAAGGCCTTCTCTTCCACTCAACCAGCACAAATACAAATAAATATTTGACAAATATAGATAGGCCTATACACTATACTAATTATAAAGAGTTAAAAATACAATAAACGAGCAATGTAAATTGTAATGTAATGTAAAGTAATGTAATACAATACAATACAATACAATACAATACAATACAATACTAGACAATACAATACAATACAATACTAGACAATACAATACAATACAATACAATACTAGACAATACAATACAATACAATACAATACAATACAATACAATACAATACAATACAATATAATATAATATAATATAATATAATATAATATAATATAATAATATATAATACAGTATAATATAGTAATAGTATTAGTAATAGAAATAGTATAAAGTAATTTATGTAATGTAATGCGGTGCGCTGTGCGGTGCGTGGTGCGTTGCGCTGTGCGGTGCGTGGTGCGTTGCGCTGTTCTGTGCGCGGTGTGGTGCGCTATGCGGCGCGAGGTGAGGTGCGCTGTGCGGCGCGAATTGAGGTGCGAGGTGAGGTACACGGTGCGTTGCGCGGTGAGGTATGCGGTGAGGAGCGCGGTGCACGGAGTGGTGCGTGGTGCGGTGCGCGGTGCAAGGTGTGGTGCGCGGAGCGGTGCGAGAGGCGGTGCGGAGCGAGTTGCGATGCGACGTGCGGTGCACAGTACGGTGCGCGGTGCGAGGTGCGGTGCGCTGTGCGGTGCGCGGTCCAGTGCGCTGTGCGGTGCGGTGCGCGGAGCGGTGGGAGTTGCGCGGTGAGGTGCGCGGAGCGGTGGGCGGTGTGGTGCGAGGTGCGGTGCGCGGTGCGCTGAGAGGTGCGGTGCGCGGTGCGGTGCACTGTGCGGTGCGCGGTCCAGTGCGCTGTGCGGTGCGCGGTCCAGTGCGCTGTGCGGTGCGGTGCGCGGAGCGTTGGGAGTTGCGCGGTGAGGTGCGCGGAGCGGTGGGCGGTGCGGTGGGCGGTGCGGTGCGAGGTGCGGTGCGCGGAGCGCTGCGAGGTGCGGTGCGAGGTGCGGTGCGCGGTGCAGTGCGCTGTGCGGTGCAGTGCGGTGCGCGGTGCGAGGTGCGGTGCGCGGTGCAGTGCGGTGCGCTGCGAGGTGCGGTGCGCGGTGCGGTGCGCGATGCGAGGTGCGGTGCGCGGTGCGAGGTGCGGTGCGCTGTGCGGTGCGCGGTCCAGTGCGCTGTGCCGTGCGGTGCGCGGAGCGGTGGGAGTTGCGCGGTGAGGTGCGCGGTGAGGTGCGCGGAGCGGTGGGCGGTGCGGTGCGCGGTGCAGTGCGCTGTGCGGTGCAGTGCGGTGCGCGGTGCGCTGCGAGGTGCGGGGCGCGGTGCGAGGTGCGGTGCGCGGTGTAGTGCGCTGTGCGGTGCAGTGCGGTGCGCGGTGCGCTGCGAGGTGCGGTGCGCGGTGCGAGGTGCGGTGCGCGGTGCAGTGCGCTGTGCGGTGCAGTGCGGTGCGGTGCGGTGCGAGGTGCGGTGCGCGGTGATGTAATGTATGTAATGTAATGCAATGCAATGTAATGTAATGTAATGTAAATAATGTAATGTAATGTAATATAATATACAATATAGTATGATTTAGTAATAGTAATAGTATAGTGTAGTGTCATGTAATGTATGTAAATGTAAAATGTAATGTAACTAATGTAATATAATGTCATCCATGTCCATCTACTGTCCTGTACTGTCATGTCCATGTCCTGTCCTGTCCTGTCCTGTCATCTCCTGTCCTCTCTTTCCTCTCCTCTCCTCTCATATCCTCTCCTCTCCTCTCCTCTACTCTCCCTCCTCCCTCTCCTCTCCTCTCCTCTCCTCCCTCTCCTCTCCATTCCTCTCCTCTCCTCTCCTCTCCTTCTCCTCTCCTCTCCCCTCGTCTCGTGTCCTGTCCTGTCCGTCACCTCCTCCTCTCCTGCTACTGTCCTCTCCTCTGCCTCTCCTCTCCTCTGCTCTCCTCTGCTCTCCTCTGCTCTCCTCTGCTCTCCTCTCCTCTCCTCTCCTCTCCCTCCTCTCCCTCCTCTCCTCTCCTCTCCTCTCCTCTCCTCTCCTCTCTCTCCTCTCCTCTCCTCTCCTCTCCTCTCCTCTCCTCTCCTCTCCTCTCCTCCCTCTCCTCTCTCCTCTCCTCTCCTCTCTCTCCTCTCCTCTCCTCTCCTCTCCTCTCCTCTCCTCCCTCTCCCCTCTCCTCTCCTCTCCTCTCCTCTCCTCTTTCTCCTCTCCTCTCCTCTCCTCTCCTCTCCTCTCCTCTCCTCTCCTCTCCTCTCCTCTCCTCTCCTCTCCTCTCCTCTCCTCTCCCTCTCTCTCCTCTCGTCTCCTCTCGTCTCCTCTCCTCTCCTCTCTCCTCTCCTCTCCTCTCCTCTCCTCTCCTCTCCTCCTCCTCTCCTCTCCTCTCCTCTCCTCTCCTCTCCTCTCCTCTCCTCTCCTCTCCTCTCCTCTCCTCTCCTCTCCTATCCTCTCCTCTCCTCTCCTCTCCTCTCCTCTCCTCTCCTCTCCTCTCCTCTCCTCTCCTCTCCTCTCCTCTCCTCCCTCTCCTCTCCTCTCCTCTCCTCTCCTCTCCTCTACCTCTCCCTCCCTCTCCCTCTCTCTCCTCTCCTCTCCTCCTCTCCTCTGCTCCTCCTCTGCTCTCCTCTGCTCTCCTCTGCTCTCCTCTGCTCTCCTCTGCTCTCCTTCCTCTCCTCTCCTCTGCTCTCCTCCCGGCCCGTCCCCCTGTTGTGCCGGTTTTCCGCCCTTTCTTCTGTGCCCTGTCCTGCCCCTCTCCTCTTGTGCGCCCTCTTGTCTGACCGGTCACCTCTCCCCGTTTTTTTTTTTCCATCTTCACCGCTGTTCTCTGTGAGCGCCTTTTGTTACCCACCCCGCTGTCCCGCCGATCGTCCCTCTCCTGCCCAACTTTTCTGTCGCCGTCCGCGGTCGATATCAGCAATGGCTGCTGTGATGCGGGCACGCAGTTCATGCAGTGTTGTTGGAAGTGGTGGTACGAAACATGATCCTTACAAGACCCCACATGAAGAAATCACACGGGTTAGATCGGGTGAACGAGGTGGCCATGAATGAGTTGTTGATCACCCTGAGATGCACGGCCTATCCAAGCGTTGTGGTAAAGCCGTATTCAAATGGTCTCGAACACTGCCATGGTAATGTGGAGGGGCACCATCCAACTGCAGAATGAAATCTGGACTATCCGCTTCAAGCTGCGGAAGGAGCCATTGTTGTAGCATATCAAGGAAAACATGTCCGTTCACAGTACGTTCATGAAAGAAAAAGGGCCCATAAACCTTTGCATGGGAAATGCGAACGCGTTCGACTGTCTCTTCACTCGTCGACGGACGGCCAGTCGATTTTCGTTTACAGATACAGCCTGAATCCCTAAATTGTGTGTACCACTTACGAATGGATCTCCCATCCGGCGGGTCTTTATCGTATCTGGTACGGAAATGTCGTTGAACACTAGTCACAGAGTTGTTTACATGGTAATCAAGCACACAGAAAGACTTCTGATCCCCAGTCAACTGCCATTTTCCTTTACTGCTCTGCTGTTGACATCTTGCGGGTGAACGCGGAACTTTAGAAGTGGACAACTAAACTTTGAGAGTTTACCTTTCATACAATATGTCTCACAATATTATATGTCATTACATTTCACATAATAAATTTCTGAAAACCTGCACAACATTTTGACTTGCCCTGTATAATATAATATAATATAATATAATATATATAATATATATAATATAATATAATCTATAATATAATATAATATAATATACTATAATATATATATAATATAATATAATATAATATAAATATAATATAATATAATATAATATACTTATCATATAAATCATAATATAATATCCTTCCTATATCATCTAATATACTATCCTCTCATATCATCTAACTACTCTACTCTCTCTCATCTCATACTACCTCTCTCTCCTCTCCTCATACCTCTCCTCTCCTCTCCTCTCCTCTCCTCTCCTCTCCTCTCCTCTCCTCTCCTCTCCTCTCCTCCTCTCCCTCTCCTCCCTCTCCTCTCCTCTCCTCTCCTCTCCTCTCCTCTCCTCTCCTCTCCTCTCCTCTCCTCTCCTCTCCTCTCTCTCCTCTCTATACTCTTGAGGTTCGCTGTGGCGGTGCGATGGTGAGGAGCGCGGTGGGGTGCGCGGAGCGCTGTGCGGTGCGTGGTGCGAGAGGGGATACGCGGAGAGGTTCGCGGTGCGAGGGGATACGCGGAGAGGTGCGCGGTGCGCTGTGCAAGGGGGGACACGCGGAGTGGTGCGCGGTGCGAGGGGGATACGCGGAGAGGTGCGCGGTGCGCTGCGCGGTGCGAGGTGCGGTTTGCGGTGCGTGGTGCGGTGCGTGGTGCGAGGGGGGATCCGCTGAGAGGTGCGTGGTGCGCTACGCGGTGCGAGGTGCGGTGCGCGGTGCGAGGGGGGATACGCGGAGAGGTGCGCGGTGCGGTGCACGGTGCGCTGCGGTGCGTTGCACGGTGAGGTGCGCGGTGCGGTGCGCGGGGTGGTACGTGGTGCGGTGCGCGGTGCTGTGCGCGGTGAGGTGCGCTGTGAAGTGCTCGGTACGGTGCGCGGAACCGTGCGCGGAGTGGTGCGCGGTGCGGTGCGAGGGGGGATACACGGAGAGGTGCGCGGTGCGGTGCACGGTGTGCAGCGGTGCGCGGTGCGGTGCGAGGTGCGGTGCGAGGTGCGGTGCGCGGTGAGGTGCGCGATCCGTTGCGAGGTGCGGTGCGCGGTGCGGTGCGAGGTACGGTGCGCGGTGCTCTGCGCGGGCTGATGCGCGATTCGCTGCGAGGTGCGTTGCGCGATAATGTAAAGTAATATATAACATAGTAATAGTATAGTGTAATGTAATATAATATAATAATGTAATGTAATGTAAAGTAATGTAATAAAATATAATATATATAGTATAATATAACATAATAATAGTATTAGTAATAGAAATAGTATAATGTAATGTAATGTAATGCGGTGCGGTGCGCGGTGCGTTGCTCTGTGCGGTGCGCTGTGCGTCGGGAGGTGAGAAGTGCGGTGCGGTACGCGATGCGCTGCTTGGGGCGAATTGCGGTGCGCGGTGCAGTGCGGGGTACGGTGCGAGGTGCGGTTCTAGGTGCGGTGTGCGGTGTTCGGTGAGGTGCGCGATGAGGTGCGCGGTGCGGTATTGAATTAGGTTAAGTGTGAGTTAGTTAGCTTTTAGGTTCATCACATTTTAAATGTGTCTAAATACAATTTCTTGTATCTTGTAAGCCCTTGTTCACCTCAACCGAGATTAGGCGCTCCCCCCTACAGGGAAGAATTTGAACCATATTAATTTAGTTACACTTGTTTTCATATAGATGTCGTTGGAGTGGCTCGTGGTCAGCGTTCCGCCTCACACTGACATCTAGGAAACCAAGGTAGTACTAGGACGGGGAAATTCGGTAAATTTTGCTTAGAGGCCTTTTCATTCAGGCTTAAGGATCTTCTACGAGCCTGAAAATCTTGAGACTCGGGACCCACGGCTTAAAGTCCCTCCCGGAGGACTTGCTCCTATGAATTTTTCCATTCTAAAAAACCCATCGACCCCGGCCGGGTTTGAACCCGCGACCCTCGGGACCAGAGGCAAGGAGCATACCTACTAGTCCACCGCGGCAGAATACGTAATCACATAAAAAAAAGATAATCGAAACAACGATAATAATCGATATGTGGTTCGATGATGGGTTATCGCTGGCTCTATGAACTTAAGCGCATGCGCACTGTTATTCTATAGGACTTAGAAAATATATCAGGTAAGTTAAAGTGGAAAATTATGATGACTCATGGGTCGGTATGTTGACCACATGCCGTTCTTGACATCTATGGAGAAATAAGGTAACTAAATTAAGTTATCTAGTGGCTGCTGACAAGGGAGATGCCATGGCCCAACATTGGGCTACGCTATTGTTAGATTAGATAGAATCGTGTGAAGTGTCATTCCATGTCATCTGCACTAGAATAACCAAACTATATTAATAATGACTAAATGTACCTTACAACGCCATTTCGATGTGAGCTGTATGACTAATTCACTTCCATTTCTGATGAATTGAAATCACGAAAAACAGAAACAGTCGTATATATTGTATTTACAACCACTGGATCTCGAACCGAAGAGCAGAGACACAGATCCACACTTGAGCACCATTGTTTTATCCAAATAATTACAAAATAACAATTTACTTATCTTTTTAACACGAAACATAAACAATTTTCAAGATCTGTTATATAATTTACATAAAAGCAAACCATAACCATTGTTGACAAAATTCCGACAATGTCCGAATCTATCCGATAATAACCGATACTAACCACCACAAGGTAAATATACCATGGGAATAATAATAATAATAATAACAATAATAATAATAATAATAATAATAATAATAATAATAATAGTAATAATAATAATAATAATAGTAATAATAATAATCATAATTACTAACTGTCCACCGCTGTGGTCCCGAGGTAGCATGCTGCCTTGTCACGCAGCGGGCCCCGGTCGGGACAGTTTTTCTGGGTGAGGTTTTTATCGGGGTTCTTCCTTACCTATAAGACAAATGTCAGGAAAACTTTAAGGCCCAAACGGTCCCCGAAATCATCTGGCCATCGCAATCATCATCATTCATATCCATCTTAGATTAAGCTTAGGATTAGGGACTCTCTTGGCGCACCACTATCATCATCACCACCCATCATATCATCGGGGCAACGTAACCCCGCCTTCCAGGCGCCCCAACCTCATAAGTGGGTTACAAGTACGCCATGCCAGGAGAGAAACCAGGAATGTCGACAGACAACCTGGGTATTTGCAAAAAAAAAATAACTCACTGGGACTATTGAACCGGTAGGATCATGGCCGCGCGGATAAAAGCGCTACACCAGTGGAATCCATGTCCGCGTTTCTTAAAGGTTGTCTTCTTGTGAAAGATCGTCACTCTTTCGACCGAGATTTTTTTTCGTCTGCCTTATCGCCTTCATCCAATACAGCAATGCTACTGCCGACATAGCTCTCTCGGAGTCATTTATGCACGCAAGGCACTCCACTACGACAAGATAAAGATACAATGTAGGGAATAATAATAATAATAATAATAATGATAATAATAATGAAGCTTCTTGTAGGGAAACGAGAGGAAAATGTGCAGTTGATAGACCAAGGATCAGGTGGGAGGATAATATAGTAGTAGTAGTAGGACTTTATTAGACAAAAAGTAAGATATTTACAATATTATTTACAAATATGGGTCGCACGGGCAGTAAGCCGTACGTGCTGTTGACAGTCCGTTACAATAAAGTAATAATTGCTACTAGTGTAACGAAAAATAAACAACAAAAACAGCAATAACATTACAATTACATAAAGAAAACACATTAATATTACAATTAAGTAATAACACAATAGCATTATACACTAATTAATTTATATATAATTGTTAATAATTAATGGTATTGCATTTTGATAACATATATTTATTCATGAATGAGTGTTGTCCTCATTTTTCGCGTTTTGTCCAGAAATTTACCCAAGTTTATCCAATTTTCTGGATTTACCAATAACTCGTAGCATGCCAATCTTTCCCGATTTGAATTTAGAAATCTTTCCGGTAATAACTGATAATATATACCATGATTTGAGGGAAGTAGATTATACAAGGGATCATTGGAAAACAATTAGGTCAGCATAGGGATGTGTGGAGAATTTATGTTCACGTGGCCATGAACCTATGGGTTCAATATTAACAGTGAGCTAGTTAAAGCTACATATATTACGTAAAGCAGCAAAATTGGACCAAAAATTGGCTTACTGAGGAATTAACTTAGACCAAGCAATTCGTGTGTGACAGAATTTCATTATTATTATTATTATTATCATCATCTTTATTATATTTAATACATATTAATTCATGTGGAAGCTTGGCCTAACTTCCCTCGAAATATATTAAACTGAAATTATATAAAATAATGTATTCTCCTATTTTTATATTATATGGTCGTGAAACATGGACTCTTACTTTAAGGGAGGAGTAAAGATTACAGGTATTTGAGAATAAAGTTCTTAGGACTTTTTTTTGGACCAAAGAGAGATGAACAGACAGGCGAATGGAAAAGACTACATAACAGTGAACTACATGATCTTTATAGAAAACCAGATATAATAAGAACAGTTAAGTCTCGTAGACTGCTGTGGGCAGGACCTTGCGAGCTCCGTGCTGGCCCACAACAGCTGCAGAAGGCGTCCCTGGGGGCACACCAGGGCTCGGCTCGGACCAGTCCAGCGGGGAGCTACTGTACTGGTTCCTGGCTTGGCCTACGGGCCCGTCGACAAACTGTGGGGTCGCCAGGAGATGAGCACCTGGATGTACTAAAAGTCTCACACTGTTGGGCTTGTAGCCCTAGCCGGTCTCACAACGGCTGCAGGACACGTCCCTGGAGGCAGAACAGGGGAATGGTCGGTGGATCTGCTACAGCAGTCCTCCCGGCTAGGCTCATGGAGCCCGTGGACCAACTGTGGGGTCATCAGGATTGAGTGACCTGATGTACTATGTAGCTCATCAATTGCCCAGAAGTGCAAACTCCAACACTCTCTCCCTGGAGTGTTGGTTAAAGGACCGAGAACTTGAACGTGGACGCGAGATTAGATTAGGGAAGACTAGAACTAGGACTTGGGAGTATGGTCATGACGACCGAGGTATCCCAAGGGGTGGATGGCAGGGCCTAGATGTGGGCAGGACATGTGGGACGAATGATTACTGAAATAGGGGCATGGAAACTTCCTCTAGGGAAAACCAGAAGGAAATGCGCCCAGTAGGCAGACCAAGAATAATATTAATCATAATTTGAAGGATGTAGATTATACAGGAGATGTTTGAAAAAACATCAGCAGATGATGGAAATGTACGGAGAGATTATTTGTCCCGGTGACATTGAATCTACGAGTTAGTTAATAGATGTTGAAAATCAGGTGTTAAAATATAGAAACATATGAAAGTCAGGCGGAGATGAACGAAAGGAGAGAGATTTATGGAGACTGGAGTTCAGTGACTTGAACGAGTGTGCAGCTGATAAAGAGGAGCGTTTCCGGTAAACTTGCTGATAATGTAGATTCCTGTAGATGCACGTGCCGACAGTGAAAGTGGTTATACTGCATTCAAACCTTCGTATTTCATTGTCACGTTTATGTAACAATTCCCAATACTAAACATAACTCAATCATAGCTCAAATTACATCACTACAAGACACCTCCTAATGTTTCACATCCATAACTTGGACAACACTAGTTTTATATTTCTTCAGTTTAACGTTTTTTCACAGAATTTTGGACGCCAAGAGTCTCTGTAATGCACAATAACATGCATTTTGAAAATTGAGCCTATGTTCAATTTCTTTGTGCATCTCATTCCTATTTGTGATTATTGTTCCTAGGTATTTGAATCCAGCCACTTCCTCGAAATTTCCCTCATTTGTCATTAGCTGTCCATTTCCATCATATAATGTATTTCTACGTGTGACCATATATTTGGTTTTATTGATATTTACTTCCAGTCTCTTAATAATAAGTAAACAATAATGTATTAAAATTTTAACATGTATTTCTGTGCTGATATATATTTTTATAATGTTGAATGTATTTACAGATCCCAGGACAAACGAATGGTTCCTGATAACGAGTCCTATTTGTGATAATAGATTTCTATGTGTAAATATAGAGTAACACTAAGAAATTAGGACTGGAAGTAAATATCAATAAAACTAAATATATGGTCACACGTAGAAATACATTATATAATGGAAATGGACAGCTAACGACAAATGAGGGAAATTTTGAGGAAGTGGCTGAATTCAAATACCTAGGAACAATAATCACAAATAGGAATGAGATGCACAGAGAAATTAAACATAGGCTCAATTCTGGAAATGCGTGCTATTATGCATTGCAGAGACTCTTGATGTCCCAACTCCTTTCAAAACATGTTAAACTTAAAATATATAAAACTATTATTCTACCAGTTATATTATATGGGTGCGAAACATGGACTCTTACTTTAAGGGAGGAAAGGAGATTACAAGTATTTGAGAATAAAATACTTAGGAAAATTTTTGGACCAAAGAGAGATGAACAGGAGACTGCTTAACAGTGAACTACATGGTCTTTATAGGAAGCCAGATATAATAAGAACAGTTAAGTCTCGTAGATTGCGATGGGCAGGACACGTGGCACGAATGGGGAATGAAAGACGAGCATGGAAGCATCTTGTAGGAAAACCAGAGGAAAAACCCCCAGTTGGTAGACCAAGAATGAGGTGGGAGAATAACATTAACTATGATTTGAGGGAAGTAGATTATACAGGGGATGATTGGAAAACATTGGCTCAGGATAGGGATGCATGGAGAGCTTATGTCCGCGCGGCCATGAACCTACGGGTTCGATAGTGTCAGTGAGATATTATTATTATTATTATTATTATTATTATTATTATTATTATTATTATTATTATTATTATTATTATTATTATTATTATTATTATTAGGTAATACTCGGTGTGTTACGGCTAAATAAATGGAATATGATTTTTAAATTTTCGTTTCAGGTGAACTCCTACACCTGTTTTATAGCATAATAATACAAGCGGCTAAACTCTCGCCGTTTAGATATGTACAAAGGTATATTTTACATGTAATCGTTTATGTTTGTTGTAATTTAGATGTAAGACTATTTTTTTTTTGTATTTTTTAAAACCTGGTTGAGTGGCAGACAAGGCCTTAAGGCATTAACTCTGCCAGGTAAAATAAAACTATTGTTACTACTATTATTATTACTATTATATTATTATTATTATTATTATTATTATTATTATTATTAAATTGAAACAAACATGGAAGATGGTAGAATTAATTTTTAATTTCGAATTTCAGGGGCAAACCCCCATTTGTAGCTGATGGATTTCGGTGATTTCTGGATAATACCTACCTTTGTTCATATCAATAACATATACTGAGTTTGGTTGTGAAACATTGAAAATTGCGAATGCTAGAGCGATTTTTAAATTTTCGTTTCAGATAAACTCCTACATCAAATTCTTTTAGAACATAATATATAGCATGAAACCCCTCTCCATGAAAAAATACGTGTTTGTGCCAACTTTGAAAGGAATCGGTGAATAGCTTTCGGATATTTAAGATTTTGAACAAACTAACATTGATATATATATTTTTTAAAATGTCCTAAGACTGTACACACATGTTGGAGATACGAGTAGGTGGTCGGAATGTTATGACACATTTTTAGGAAAGGAAGGCAGAGCGATTCCCAGGCTGAGTCACCTTGAAGTGCTTTCCTTATGTCATCCATTGTTTGAACAAGTTGTAATTAACAAACAGTGAAAGTAGAGGCCGTTACTCACTGCCTTGCCGCCAGCGTTACAACAATCTCGTTTATGTTTGTTGTGGAACTGACTTCGATTTTCAATCAAGTTCAAATTCTCATATCATTATCAGCTTTCCTAAATTCTAGGAAAATACCAGGAAATTCATGCTTCAATGCACTAAATCTAACCGCATCATTAAGGTCTTGAGTATAAGAGTGGTCCATGTCCACTTTTTGTGTGTTTAAATATATGTACAAGGCCTTCCGTTCTCTTTAGTCCTTTTTTTTAATATAACCTATTTATACAGGCTGCTCTAAAATTCCCCTTACAAACTTCTATGACTTGTAGAGGGGACTGAGTTGATAATATGATGATCTTGTAGAAATTGCCGGGCTGTTGTCCGTGGTCTTGAGGCTTGTAGTTCCCCGACGTTTCGCCAGAGACTCCGTCCGGCATCCTCAAGGGTTGACTTGAGACTGGCAATTTTGTCGACGACGACTAAAGTATGGGACGAATGTCCCTGACAATATAGGGTCTTATTTTATGTGCCCTCTTTGTCCAATGATGGCTGGTTGTGTTTTCATGTGTTTCCTTACGATGGTTGTACAAAGCTCCATAGCAACTCCACCGGGAAGGTCAAGCGTGGGCTGTAGTTCGATGTTTCTGGAGGTGAATGTAGGTTCATCAGTGCGCCGTCCTGGTCGCTGGTTGGTTGTTGGAGCTCCATCCGCAAGCCGCGCTTGAAGTCCTGGTCGAGTTGAAATTACATTTAAATTTAAATTTAGGTTTGGATTTTGAAGATTAATTGCTCTGAAGTTCCGAGGAGAAGTCGCAGTTGGGAGAAGAAAAAACCAAAAAAGGCCCTTTTCAGGATGTGCTGACTGGCGAAATTTAGAATTTAGAATAATTTAATTAATGCCAAAGCAGAAAATAAATTTAGAATTTAGATTCAGGAATTATCGACTACCTGCCCTATTTATACATTTATCCGCGACGTGTTCTCTGCACGGTCCGTACTTCGTAAATTGTATCTGCCTTCTGGTTGGTTAGCATTAGGATCTTCCATTGCAACAATGAGGTTGCTGTCTGATGTTCTAGTAAGATTGTTCTTGTAGGGGTTTACATCTGGCGAAACATCGGGGAACTACAAGCCTTAAGAACATGGCCAACAGCCCGGAAATCTTCTACAAGATCATCATAATAACTCCGGCCGTGAAAGCCTAAGTCAATATATGAGTTGATAATATTTAGAATTGGAAACCATATCCGGAACTACAGCCGTTTGAAAACAAGCATTGCCTGAACGTACGTCACGCGTCTCAACAAGTAATAGCTTCGCGATTCGTATAAATCGAACATTTCCTTATCGAGTATTCCAAGACGGTGTTTTTTTTTTAAAAAACGTAGATTTTTTTCGAAATTTTGAAAACTGCAAAATACTGATTGTGGAGGGTGTATCCGGGATTATTAATGTAAGTCATGATTCAGTTTCCATTTTGTTTCTTTGGTTATTAATGAGTTGAATTGTAAAACAAGTGATGTACTGTGTCACGCCTCATAATAAATTACTTGTAAAAGTGGTCGCGTTAAAAACATGTTTTCAAACGGCTGTAGCAGGGAAACGGTAAGCTTCCGGACATGGGTTCCAATTCTAAATATTATCAACTCAGTCCCCTCTACAAGTCATAGAAGTTTGTCTCTCTCTATCTATCTTCAGGTTTTTACAGCTGCTGCCGTCTTCCCGTGCCAAACCTCCAGAGCATCTTCGATGCTTAGCCCTCTTGCTTGCATTACTGTCTTCATGTTTTCCTTCCATCTTAACTTCGGTCTCCCTCTCTTCCTCCGTCTGGTCGGATGCCACTGATATAGTTGCTTTGGCCATCGCTCATCTTCCATTCTTAAAACATATCCTAACCACTTTAATTCCTTCTCCTCAATTCTTTCAATTATGCTTTCTTCTGCTTCCATTATGTTTCTAATTTCCTTATTTGTGACATGTTCTAATCTAGACTTTCTGGCACTTCTGCGTAAATAATCCATTTCTAGAGCTATTAGTCTATTCTTGTAGTACTTATTGATTGTCCATACCTCACTTCCGTACATTGCAACAGATTCCACCAATGTTTTACCGATATATTTTTTGTGTCTTTCCAAATATGCTTATCCACCAGATGGAATTTAACGATGATATTATTTTGCTACTCATTTGAATTCTATGTTTTATATTCTCTTTGCCTATACCTTCAATGTTATCTATAATTATTCCAAAATATTTAGTTTGTTTCACTTGCTTTATTTGGATTCCTTCCTCCAATATTAAATTTTCTCTTTCATTTCTATTTACTGCCAGATATTCTGGAAGTTTGTAAGGGCAATTTTAGAGCACCCTGTATATAAAAATTAAGTCTTCGTATACTTGTGAGTTATAGAGCTCTAAACCGTTCAAGAGATCTTGAAAATTTGTACTTAACAGGTTTTCAGGTATAGAGAGAGTTTAGCCGCTATCTGTTACGTTCTAAAACTATAATTGGAGTTCACCAGGAAGGAAAATTAAAAATTGCTCTAGAGGTCGCAATTTTCGATGATTCACAACGAAACTTAGCAAGTGCTAGCGGGATGTGAGAAACACAGCACATCGCTTTATTTTAATAACATTTACTGAGTTTCGTTGATAAACATAAAAAACTGCGACTGCTAGAGGAATTTTTAATTTTTTGTTTCAGGTGAACTCGTACGCCTAATGGTTTTAGAGAATAATAGATAACGACTAAACTCTCTCCGTAACTGAGAACAAATACATACAAATTTTCATAAGTAATGCCACGAGTGATTTCCAAATTATCGATAAATTCACGACTCACGAAGTGAGGAGTGAATTTATCTAGAGAATTTGGAAACCAAGAGTGGCATTTGTTAGGACTATTTAACGAATAAAATTAAGCTGTTTACTCACAAATCATTATTTAACTATAGTTATTTTAAAATATTTATATAATTAATGTAAACGCCGATGTTTGAAAACAAATGAGAAACGATTGGTACGCTTCATTAGCTTGTTTTGTTCGTCACTGCAACCAGATCATATTATTTATTGCCAAAGGAACGCAATATTGTAAGAATGCACTCTAGTGGAGAAAAAATGAAACACATCAAACTGTATATTAATTCATTTCTGATGTAAATATGACAATTATATTTTTCTGAAAAAAAAAACATTTACGAAAGTGCAAACAGTGGTTTCTTTTTTTGGTGGTATAATAAATTGCTACAAATGTTTTTATATTAACTTCCGGATGCGCTATGTGTTGACATTCATGCACTATATATACAATCTGGTAGCCGTATTTCTTAGAGAGTCGGTCACTGCAAAATATGTTATGACCTATTCAGAATGTTAAAAAGGAGGTGCTTTCTTTATTATGACTATTTAACTCATGCCACAAATGGTAGTCAATGACCCCAATCACGTTTCAATGAATGTTGTTTTACAACCAATGACAGTCGTGTTTCACCTCGCTCTTTATCGATTTCTCTTTATCAGCTCCTGCTTTTGTGATAAAGAAATCTCCTCCTTTTTAATGTTCTGAACAAGTCAAAGCATTATTTTTCTCCAACAAATACATTGAATATAGCAAATAATGAAAAGATTCCTTGATTTTACTGAGTTGTTTACTAAAAAAATAAATGAATAACCCGTAATGTTGATTATGATATATAGTTTGATGTGTTTCATTATTTCTCCACTTGGGTGCACTCTTACAATATTGCGATCTTATTTGGCAATAAATAATATGATCAAGCAGCAGTGAATGAACATAACCTCACATTTCTGATTTGTTTTCAAATATCGCCGTTTACATTAAATATATAAATATTTTAAAATAACTATAGTTAAACAATGATTTGTGAGTAAACAGCTTAATTTTATTCGTTAAATAGTTCTAAGAAATGCCACTCTTGATTTCAAAATTCTCTAGTTAAATTCACTTCTCATTTCGTGAGTCGTGAATTTATCGATAAGAGAGAGAGAGAGAGAGAGAGAGAGAGAGAGAGAGAGAGAGAGAGATAATGGAATTTATTGCCTTTTTTCAGAATAAAGAAAATACATATGCATTTACATTGCGCATGGGCCTGCTTGGCCGTACGTGCATTATTTTTCCATGAATAATAAAAAAATAAAACTAATAATATAAACAAATACCTACAAATACACCTGTATCGAAAAACAATAACAGGCTACATATAAGTAAAATCTATGTCTACACTACATCACAATAATACATATCTACATTCATCCACATTCCGTACATTAATATTAAAAAAAATGCTAGAAAACAAATTAGAAAAAAAACACACACATACACCCACACATATACACACCGCACGCTCATACCCCCCTCCCCCCGTCCCTGCAGACATTAAGTGCACTATCAGACTATTCAACTTATCAGACCTACTTATTATATAACATGATTAAAGATCGAAAACAAAGACCATATTGAGATTCTTCTTATTGTTAATACATATATCCTTAATCTACAATTTTGTTATATCTCAATTTTCTTACTGTACCCAAAAAATTGCATGTTTTTGATTCACTCTCGATCCGTCCTAAAAGATCCCAACACGCCACTCTCCCTCGACCCGACCTGAGAAATCTCTCCGGCAGCATCTGTAATCTAAGTTGTTCTGTCTCTCTACAGAATGCTATAATATGCTGCCAGTTTTCATGGTCATCGCATACTGGTCATATTTTAATGCCTTCATCATTTGTTAAATTATGGGCCATCCATCCCCCCAAATGAAACCATGCAATAGCACTTCTATCATCCCCATCCAAAGAGTCAATATATTCCTCCCTTCCCCACGAAAGTTTCAGTTCCGTCTGCAGGGTGAGCGATATTTTCTGGTTACACTCTGCTTGTAATTTATCGATAATTTGGAAATCACTCGTGGCATTACTTATGATAAACTTGTTTGATAAATTCGAGGCGAAACACGACTATGATTGGCTGTAAATAAAAAATCATTGAAATGTGATTGGTCATTGACTCCCATTTGGGGTATGAGTTAAATAGTCATAACAATTGACCAATTACTTTTCGAGTTGCGACCACAAACGTATGCAGACTGAATATTTGTACATGAGTCGATGTTGCAGTATATAAATGGCGAGACAAATTAAAATAAAATGAACATAATAGATTTAATCAACATGGCTGCTTAATGTAGGAAAGTTTATTCATTTAGTGTTTTTCCATTATGAAAAAGATGGTTAGTTTCGTAATAACAATAATACCAACATGACATTTAAATATCTCTAACCGCAATTTAATATATACACTTACGTAACAACAAAAAAAAAAGCTATTTTCACACGCTGCTGTTCATTGCATATCTCACACAATTATAATTTCACGCTTTTCTGAATTGCATTACATTACGTCACAGTAGGCCCTTATTCCATTCCCAATTGAAGTATGTTCTGCGGTCTCACGAGGCAAATGTCAACCAATGCATGACGAAACCAGAAAAACTTTACATGTCCACTGCTGTGGTCACAAGGTAGCGTGCTGCCATGTCACGCAGCAGGCCCGGGTTCGATTTCCGTTTGGGACAGGCTTCTGGGTGAGGATTTTTTTCGGGGTTTTTTCCTCACCTATAAGACAAATGTCTTCAAGCTTAGGGCCCAACGGTCCCTGAAAATCATCCGGCCATCATCATCATCCATATCTTATCATCATCATCCTTCACTGGTGGGAAAGCAACAGGAAGCTACCACACCTATAATTCCCTAGTAAAGCTGCAAAGCATAGCATGAAAAGTAATATAATGTACGGTAAAAACTATAAAATAGTTACCTTGTAGGTCCGTCTCCTCAACTTAAGTTATTTTAAAACTCCGTAGGCCTTTCCGGACTAGTCGCATCATCATCAGAATGCATTAGGTCCGTACTTGTTGAAGCACTGACTTGGTTGTGAGGATTTTGTACAGAGGATTGTGTGGACTGGGTGTGTATTCATTGAGAATCAGGTTGTTGTTGATTTCTCTTACGATTGCGATTTCCTCCAGTATATTTATCCTCGTTGGAATGTTTTCTCTATGTACTATTGTGAATTTTACTAGTATCGATAGCATGAAAATGCTATGATTGTAGTGACAGACCTGCACTTGGAATATAAACTTTACAACATGTTATGTGACTTTTTTGATTACTCCATAAACTTCTGTCAAATTTCGTTCTTAGGGTTTCATTTTTAAATTATTTCCCACCATTTACAATGATTTTTACGAGTTTACTAAAGTTTATTTGAATATATTTTTTCACGATATTGAACTACATGAAGACGTGCAGCCATATTGATTTTAACGAATATTGTGTGTTCCAGTGCAGACAACATAGAGTCTGTACTAATTAACTTACACTAAATAATATCAGCGTATATTCTTTCAATACGTCTTCCTCCGACGAGTGATTTTAGAAATAAACAGGATGAAAATCCTACAAATTAAGTTTAAGAAGGAGAAGAAGAAGAAAAGTATATTATTTATTTTGTTATTTATATCTGTTTCTGCTGTGTATGATATTTCGCAACCTAGGAAGTTATATCTTACCACTTGTTCTATTGGTTTATTTTCTAATATTATCTTTGTCCGAGTCCCGCGCCGTAGCCGAGCGGTTAAGGTAGGAAGCCTTGGCGCAGAGCTACGGGACTTGCGCTGGTTCGAGTCTCCATGGGGGAAGAAATTTTCTCATAGTATTTCGGCCAGTATGGGACCGGTGCCCACCCAGCATCGTGAGGAAATTGGGTAGCTACAATAAGTAGCGGCTCCAGGTTGAGGAACCAGCTATAACGGCTGGGGGACTCGACATGCTAACCACATGTCACCCCTACACTGGCTGTTGATCATCTACCTCTGTGATTGACACATGTGGATGTGAAGGGCCAGCAGCCGGCTGGTAAAAGGGCAACCGCTGAAAAAGTGGAAAGACCCTCAATCGGAATCGGATCTTTGTCCGAACTGGATGAGCGCCCTTGAAGGCCATTGTTTTTTATTTTTGTGAGGATATGTCCATGTTGTAGTTCGTCCTCTGTTTTTGCTATTAAAATCTGGTCATCTTTATTTTACCTAAAAGTTTAAAAATATTTAGCTCATTTCTAACATATTCACTTCTTCTTTTATCTAGAAGTTTGCAGCCAGCCAAACTTCTCAAAATTCTCATTTCAGCTGTTTCTATGATCTTCTCTTCTCTTTTAGTTAAATTTTGATAACGTGTTGATAAATAACTCGGTAAATATGTGAGCAGAATTTTGAATAGTAAAGCATGTGAATGTAAATTATATGCTTGTGTAACCTGGAAAACTAGTAAAATCATAGAAAATAAATTGCAAGTAATTATAAATGTATTTATTTATTTATATACAGAATTTTAATGTTTACACATCGTTCTGTGCCTAAAGTTTTATTTTTCTTCTCCAATCGTCTCTCTCCATCCAATCCATGTCCTCCATTCCTCTTGCTCTCATTCCAGTTCTTATTTCCTGCAGCCACGAGTTTTGAGGTCTTCCTCTCCCCCTTCCAGGTGGACACCATTCCAATGTTTTCCTGGGTAATCTTTCTTCTTGCATTCGTCGTACGTGCCCATACCAATTTAATTGCTTATACCGTATATAATCTACTATTGAATAAGCAATATTCATTTTTTCTCTTATGACAGTATTTCTTATTTTGTCTAATTTTGAACATCTTGCTCCTCTCCTCAAGAAATCCATTTCCATCGACATAAGTTTTGTTGAATTTCCAAACTTCAGCTCCATATGTGACAGTACTTCTCACTATTGAATTATATATTTGTAACTTATTTTTCCTGGTTATATGTCTGTTCCATAAGACTCCATTCATCATTGCTGTTATTGCTCTACCTTTATTTATTCTGTTCTTAATATCACTTTCTTGTTTATCCTCTTTATCTAATTTTACTCCCAGATACTCAAATTCTTCACATCCTCTAATATACCCCTTTTCATCTTCATACTATCAAATCTTCTGTGCTAGCTCTCCCACCAACCCACATAAAAATGTTTTTTTATAAAGTGATTTTCAAACCACAGTTACCGTATTCGTCATAATAATAATAATATTATAATAATAATAATAAATATCAATAATAATAATAATAATAATAATAATAATATAATTAGAAATAGATATATAGAGGAGATTAGGAAGGACTGACACTGTTTTCAATGTACCAAATAAGAATTGACAACATGAGAAACCACTGGTAGCACACATGTCAAAGTAGAATGACTACAGAGAGAATCCCTCAGCTGTTACTAAAGTACAAACCAAATAGGACATAGAAGGTTGGACGTCCATTTACTAGATGGGAGGATTCATTAAATCCTACTTGATGTGAAAACAGGTCAAAAGGCCTAATTTCATGAATCAGAAGAAGAAGAAGAAGAAGATAAATAGATGCCTAAAGAAAATATCAAGAATAAAATGGCCAGAAACAATATCAAATAAAGAATAATGGGAAAGAACTGGCAAAAAATGAGTTGAAATGTGTCAGTTTAAGAAAGTAATACAAATGACTACACAATGTACCAATATACAAGGTGAAGAAGGTTGGAAACAAATGTAGAAAGTGTGTCTATCGATTAATTGAGACATTAATCGGGGAATGCACGTCCGGGCGATAACCACTTTCATTTCCTACATAACATAACCTTCACATAACCTATAAAATGTGGTCCAACACAGTGCATTTATACAACATTTCTTACCTCACAGCCACCGTGTTTCTCAAGGTCACATGTTATTACTCGCCCGACTTAAGTCTGCACGACTGGCGCTAGTGTCGCCAAACTACTGCTCTATGAAAGTCAGAATCCGTAAACACATGTGTAAGATCGTTACATGCTTGTCATAAGTAATGCCACGAGTGATTTCCAAATTGTATTTATCTAGAGCATCCTTTACCAACCTGTGGTTCGCGAACCACCAGGGGGTTCGCCAAAACTTTTCTGTAGTGGCGAGTTTCGAGGTCACGTCTATTTATCGTTTCCTTCATTTCTGCAGCATTGTAATATAATAATAATAATAATAATAATAATAATAATAATAATAATAATCTTGTAAGCCCATGTTTCCCTTAATAGAGATGTAGGCGCTCTCCCCCTACAGGGAACAATTTGAACCATACTAATTTAGTTACACTTGTTTTAGTATAGATGCCATTTGAGTGGTCCGTGGTCAGCGTTCCGCCTCATACTGACATCTAGGAAACCAAGGTAGTACTAGGACGGGAAAATTCGGTAAATTTTGCTTAGAGGCCTTTTCATTCAGGCTTAAGGATCTTTTACGAGCCTGAAAATCTTCAGACTCGGGACCCACGGCTTAAAGTCCCTCCCGGAGGACTTGCTCCTTGGATTTTTCCAACCTAAAAAAATTCCATCGACCCCGGCCGGGTTTGAACCCGCTACCCTCGGGGCCAGAGGCAAGGAGCATAACCACTAGTCCACCACGGCCGATCAATAATAATAATAATAATAATAATAATAATAATAATAATAATAATAATAATAATAATAATAATAATAATAATATTATTATTAATTAAACTTACCCTATAATGCCCCTTGTTACATATGTGTAACATCGGAAATATATCACATTATTTCCACAATAAATTCGTATTTACCGCGAATGCCTGATTTATAGTTACGTAACAACTTTAAGAATACATTTGATTTCGCTACAACTAGGTCTACACGTTGTTAAGCCGTAACTAGAGTAGTAACTTTAGGTTTTAACTGTTAAGGGTTAAGTTAATTTAAGGTTATTAAACCTTTTGCTTGGAATTAAATTTTATGCATGTCTACTGTATGTATATTTAAAAGTCAGTGGTTCACCCAACTCAGATCGTTGTGGAAGGGGTTCGCGAGTGGAAAAAGGTTGGGAACCGCTGATCTAGAGGATTTGGAAATCAAGAGTGGCATTTGTTAGGACTATTTAACGAATAAAATTAAGCTGTTTACTCACAAATCATTATTTAAATATAGTTATTTTAAAATATTTATATATTTAACGTAAACAGCGATGTTTGAAAACAAATGAGAAATATTTGGTTATGTTTCATTTGTTCATCACTGCAACTTGATCATATTATTTATTACCAAATAAGATCGCAATACTGTAAGAATGCGCCCTAGTGGAGAAATAATGAAACACATCAAACTGTATATTATAATCAATATTATAGGCTATTAATTTATTTTTTAGTAAACAACACAGTAAAATCAAGGAATATGTTCTTTATTTGCAATGTATATTTGTTGCAGAAAAATAATGCTCTGAGCTGTTCATAAAAGATAAAGCTGATAAAGAGATATCGATAAATATCGAGGTGAAACACGACTGTCATTGGTTGTAAACAAAATTCATTGAAACGTGATTGGTCATTGACTGCCATTAGGGGCATGAGTTAAATAGTCAAATTAATCATTTCGGGTCATTTAAAATAGCAGTGTTTGTCATTTTTATTACCAGCCTCACAACACAACACAGGGGGCGGGAATTGGCAACATGTAATGAGGAAGGCAAAGGATGGACCGCTCATTCCCCAGTAGTAACATGGTTGCCGGATTATTCATTTGGTCAACTAATGGTGAAGGCGTCAGTTTTTTTAAAAAGCAGAGTATTTGCCAGCTCTATACTATAACCATTGTACAAGAAAATACTTAGTGACCTTATTTATTTATTTATTTATTTAGTTACTTACTTACTCTTACTTACTGGCACTATCGAACCCGTAGGTTCATGGCCGCGCGAACATAAGCTCTCCATACATCCCTATCCTGAGCTAATGCTTTCCAATCATTCCCTGTATAATCTACTTCCCTCAAATCATAGTTAATGTTATTCTCCCACCTCATTCTTGGTCTACCAACTGGGCGTTTTCCCTCAGGCTTTCCTACAAGAAGCTTCCATGCAAGTCTTTCATTCCCCATACGTGCAACATGTCCTGCCCATCGCAGTCTACGAGACTTCACTGTTCTTATTATATCTGGCTTCCTATAAAGACCATGTAGTTCATTGTTATGTAGTCTTCTCCATTCACCTGTCTGTTCATCTCTCTTTGGTCCAAAAAATTTCCTAAGAACTTTGTTCTCAAATACTTGTAATTTCCTTTCCTCCGTTAAAGTAAGAGTCCATGTTTCGCACCCATATAATATAACTGGTAGAATAATAGTTTTATATATTTTCAGTTTAACGTTTTTTGAAAGGAGTTGGGACATCAAGAGTCTCTGCAATGCATAATAGCACGTATTTCCAGAATTGAGTCTATGTTTAATTTCTTTCTGCATCTCATTCCTATTTGTGATTATTGTTCCTAGGTATTTGATAAATTTATTTATTTATTTACTTTTTTTAATCGGGCAGTCCTTGTACGATGTTATGGAATTCCAGAGTCGAGTGGCTGAGACAAGAAAGGATGAGGAATAGTGAGATGTCCGATATAGAGGTACAGCTAGAGTTAAATTTTCTCTCCATCGAGTGATTAAGTTATGCTGGGAGGATAGTGAATGAAAGCGAACAGAAATATAAATGGGACATGAGTTGGGAAAAGTTTTTATAAGAAGAGGAATCAATGTGTCTTTCGCAAGGATGTATGGAGTGCTTATCTGCGCGCAGTCATAAACCTATGGGTTCAATATTGCCAGTCAGTTGGTTACCAAAAAGAAGATGCAGCAGGAACAGGTATTAGCCTCGCCTCGGTCACTGATGTGTGTCAGATTTCTAGATGCTGGCAGAAAAGATTTTACCGCCATTTCTTTTGACCTTGAGTAACAAATCATATTAATTTTGAACAAGGTCACTGCGGTAGTATATACTTAGTTACATCATTAATTGTTTTCTAAACACAACTGATTGCGCATGTAGGTGACCAGCAACACAAACATGGCGACCAGCCACGCTTCTAAATATAGTACCGGATGCACTTTACAAACAAATCACTAACTATTTATTAGCGGATTTTCTTCAAATTTTGCACACTTATTCTACAGTACATGAATTTAGCTTTAAGTTGACTATCTAACTCTTGCCCCAAATGGGAGTCAATGACCAATCACATTTCAATGATTTTTTTATTTACAACCAATCACAGTCATGTTTCGCCTCGAATTTATCAAACAACTTCTTCATATTAAAGAAAGCTTATTTTTAACATTCTGAATAGGTCATAGCATTATTTTGCAGTGACTGACTCTCTAAGAAATACGGCTACCAGATGGGTTTATATAATGCATGAATTTCAACACACAGCGCATGCGGGAGTTAATATAAAAACATTTGTAGCAATTGATCATATTACAAAAAAAAAGACACCACTGTTTGCATTTTCTTAAACGAATTATTTCACACGAAGTGAGGAGTGAATTTATCTAGAGAATTTGGAAATCAAGAGTGGCATTTGTTAGGACTATTTAACGAATAAAATTAAGCTGTTTACTCACAAATCATTATTTAAATATACTTATTTTAAAATTAGGGTTTCGGATAAAGCACCATTCACAATTGTCGGATTTTGCTGATGTTTTGATTTTTTTTAACTGTTACCAGGTTGTCTTTGTGATATTGTAACCCACTTGTTAAGTTGGGGCGCCTGGAAGGGGAGTTACGTCACCCCGATGATATGTTAGGTGATAAATGATAATGAAGAGCGAGTTCTTAACTCAAATCTCAGACCTTGAGCAACTACAGTAATAATTTCCTTCAAGGAAAAATTAGTATGGTCTGACCGGGAATCGAACCCCGGACCATTGTGAATGGTGATTTATCCGAAACCCTAATTTTAAAATAATTCTATTAACCGCCATGATAGTTCTGTCGCAATACAACTATATACTAACTAACTCACTGGCACTATCGGACCCTTAGGTTCATGGCCACGCGGACATAAGCTCTCCATACATCTCTATCCTGAGCTAATGCTTTCCAATAATCCCCTGTATAATCTACTACCTTCAAATCATTGTTAATGTCATTGCTCAACCAATTGGGCGTTTTTCCTCTGCTTTCATACAAGAAGTTTCCATGCTCCACTTTCATTCCCCATTATATAAAGTCCTAACATTGCATGTTCCTAGGAACATGTCCTTGTGTTTGAGCCTTTGGCGTGGATTTCCTGAAGTAGTCCGCGCTCTGAGAACCAATATATTACGTCCAAAAAATTTAATTTAACCCAGCGGAACCCATGTCCGCGTTTGTTGGCTGTTGTATTTTTACTGCGAAAGATCGTCACTCTTTCGACCAAGATACTTATTTCACATGGCTTATACTGTGAAAGATCGTCACTCTTTCGACCAAGATACTTATTTCACATGGCTTATACTGTTAAAGATCGTCACTCTTTCGACCAAGATACTTATTTCACATGGCTTATACTGTGAAAGATCGTCACTCTTTCGACCAAGATACTTATTTCACATGGCTTATACTGTGAAAGATCGTCACTCTTTCGACCAAGATACTTATTTCACATGGCTTATACTGTTAAAGATCGTCACTCTTTCGACCAAGATACTTATTTCACATGGCTTATACTGTGAAAGATCGTCACTCTTTCGACCAAGATACTTATTTCACATGGCTTATACTGTGAAAGATCGTCACTCTTTCGACCAAGATACTTATTTCACATGGCTTATACTGTGAAAGATTGTCACTCTTTCGACCAAGATACTTATTTCACATGGCTTATACTGTGAAAGATCGTCACTCTTTCGACCAAGATACTTATTTCACATGGCTTATACTGTGAAAGATTGTCACTCTTTCGACCAAGATACTTATTTCACATGGCTTATACTGTGAAAGATCGTCACTCTTTCGACCAAGATACTTATTTCACATGGCTTATACTGTGAAAGATCGTCACTCTTTCGACCAAGATACTTATTTCACATGGCTTATACTGTGAAAGATCGTCACTCTTTCGACCAAGATACTTATTTCACATGGCTTATACTGTGAAAGATCGTCACTCTTTCGACCAAGATACTTATTTCACATAGCTTATACTGTGAAAGATCGTCACTCTTTCGACCAAGATCTTATTTCACATGGCTTATACTGTGAAAGATCGTCACTCTTTCGACCAAGATACTTATTTCCACATGGCTTATACTGTGAAAGATCGTCACTCTTTCGACCAAGATACTTATTTCACAGGCTTATACTGTGAAAGATCGTCACTCTTTCGACCAAGATACTTATTTCACATGGCTTATACTGTGAAAGATTGTCACTCTTTCGACCAAGATACTTATTTCACATGGCTTATACTGTGAAAGATCGTCACTTCTTTCGACCAAGATACTTTTTTCACATGGCTTATACTGTGAAAGATCGTCACTCTTTCGACCAAGATACTTATTTCACATGGCTTATACTGTGAAAGATCGTCACTCTTTCGACACAGATACTTATTTCACATGGCTTATACTGTGAAAGATCGTCACTCTTTCGACCAAGATACTTATTTCACATGGCTTATACTGTGAAAGATCGTCACTCTTTCGACCAAGATACTTATTTCACATGGCTTATACTGTGAAAGATCGTCACTCTTTCGACCAAGATACTTATTTCACATGGCTTATACTGTGAAAGATAGTCACTCTTTCGACCAAGATACTTATTTCACATGGCTTATATTGTGAAAGATTGTCACTCTTTCGACCAAGATACTTATTTCACATAGCTTATACTGTGAAAGATCGTCACTCTTTCGACCAAGATACTTATTTCACATGGCTTATACTGTGAAAGATCGTCACTCTTTCGACCAAGATACTTATTTCACATAGCTTATACTGTGAAAGATCGTCACTCTTTCGACCAAGATACTTATTTCACATGGCTTATACTGTGAAAGATCGTCACTCTTTCGACCAAGATACTTATTTCACATAGCTTATACTGTGAAAGATCGTCACTCTTTCGACCAAGATACTTATTTCACATGGCTTATCGCCTTCACCTGTGGGGCTTTCGGCAGCAATTATACCACCGGCATTGCTCTCAGAGTCATTTAAACTCGCAAGCCACGCCACTACAAGTAAAGATACCATGGAGAGAATATAACTGTATACATGTATTTTAATTAACAAAATAAACATATATTCCATAAACCAACAAAATAGGACCGTGAAGTCAAGTTGAAAAATTCGCTTGGCACATGCAGTTCTGTTTAAGGGGACCCGGAAGGCCAGATGTGATGAAAAAATGCATTTTCATTTTTTTTATAAATTTAAATAGTAGAAAGATTGCTCTTTAATATGGTATAATTATCTTGTTTCTAAGTGTGTTTATTATTTGTTTTAAATATTCCCCGTCCCTTTAAAATGTGGGCGTGAGCCGTCAACTCTCTGCCATAGTTAGCATTCATTTTTTCAATATATAAAGAACATTTTCTTCTAAACTATTAAAGCTAGAGACCAGGGCTTCAATATAGCGCTCATATACAATTGTTACCATATTGATGTTGTGATAGCTCACTAATTAAAGAATTTAGGTTGCAATATACAGTGTAAAAAACTGAAACAAAATATTTGTAAAGAATTTTTTATTTTATTTTTATATAAATGCATATCTATATAAATCGTTAAGGTAGGAGACTCTAAATATATGAACGTTTCCACTGTAAAAATTTCAACTTGATAGGATTAATAGTTCAGGAGAAAATGCTCCTTACATTTAACATTATAAGTATAGGATGTTCCGGGTCCCCTTAATAGTTACTGATTTACTTTAAGCGGTCCAAATGTTGGTGAAGGAAAGCACAGCTTTAAGAGATATTGACCTCCACTAACAAGTGGATCCTGGTCCAATGTCTCGTCGCTGTAAAAGGTCATGACCTTCCCATCCAGATCATGCAAATCACTTCATTTCACAGGATTGCTCAATTTTTTCAATGCTAACATTTTCATTATTTCCTGCGTCATTACAATATACAAGGTTTCTCAATGTAATACAAAAACATAATTAATTCTGTACGTGTACGGCGTGAATCATAAATATGGCTGTACGTTTGATCACGTTGTGTGATGAAAATATTATCATTACAGGAATTATGAAATTACCGTTGGAAAGACAATTATTCAAATTACAAAAATGGAATAAAACAAAACAGTGTAGAACTTACGTCATTAGTCAAAATGGCGTTGAATATGCAACAGCAAATTACAATTGCATGGGCAATAACGTATGCTAATGATCGTGAGGCCACAAGACGGGCAAGAAGTGAGTTTAACGTAGCATTGCAGCCATCGACTGTGGGGAAGTGGAGGAAACGACTGCTGGAAACGGGAAGGATGCAGAAAATGAAACCTCCTGGAAGCCTCGCATTAGCACGGATGCAGAAACAACGAAGATAATTGTGGAGGCGTTGGACGCTAGCCCACAAAAATCAACCCGCCAAGCTGCACGTGAGCAGTGATTTGTTTTGTTTTGTTCTATTGTTGTAATTTGAAGAATTCCCTTTCCAATGATAACATCATATTCCCTTTAATAATAATATTTTCGTCACAAAATGCGATCAAACGTATAGCTATATTTCTGAATCACTCTGTACATTATTAAGACAATTAACAAATTAGAGAAATTTTGAATAGGCCTAAATGACTGAATTCAAATACCTAGGAACAATAATTATGCATTACAGGGAATCTCGTCCTTCCAACTTCTCTCAAAAACATTAAACTGAAAATATATAAAACTATTATTCTCCCAGTTATATTATATGGGTGTGAAACATGGACTCTTTCTTTAAGGGAGTGATGGGTGAAAAATTTACCATTTGAGATCAAAATTGGCATTTTTTTGTTTTTTGTACTAAAAAATAGCCTGTACTCTAATGTATATGTTGGCAAAGTTTCAGAGACCTATGATGATTCTAAGTGTCCTAAATTACGTCAGAGTTAAAAGGCTGCGCCAGTTTAATGCCACCTGCATGCAAATCTTTAAACACGTTTTTCCACACTTTTATTTTCACTGCATTTTTATACATTCAAAATTGAATGGAATTCAGAAATTTTGTTCTAGAAGGTTCAAATTTGTACTGCATGTCCTAAAAACAATGGGTAACAAAGTAGTGCATGGGTTTTCATGATTGAAGTAGTATTTTGAGAAATACAAACATAAAATGTATGCAATTATTAATTTTTTGTTGTAATTCCACGCATGAGGTACAACATTTTGTTTCTCCCTTTGTATTCACATTATAAGATGTTTTTCTAAATATTTTAGGGGTCTTGTAAAAAAATCAGACTTTTACTAAAAAATTGTGGAACCCATTTAATTAAAATATATGCAAATTTTTAAAAATATAATATTTAATAACTCATAAAATAAATGTCTCACAAGAATGAAACTTAAACACGTCATTATGTATCATACAGTGAATGTTTGTACAAAAAATCAAGTCTCTAGATAAAAAAATGTAGAAAATAGAAATTTCACCCATCACCCCCCCCCTTAAGAGAGGAGAAAATGTTACGAGTATTTGAGAATAAAGTTGTTAGGAAATCTTAGAAACAAAGACAAATGAACAGACAGCAGAATAAAGAAGACTTACATCTACATGGTCTTTATAGGAAATCAGATCCATCCAATTCTGCCCGAAGCCAGGTCCTTCACTGCAATCATAGCATTTTCTTGCTATGCTTGCATCTTTACTAGGGAATTGTAGGTGTGGTAGCTTCCCGTTGCTCTCCACACCGATCAAGGATGATGATGATAATGATAAGGATGATGATGGCCATATGATTTCGGGACCGTTTGAGCCTTAAAGTTTTCCTGATATTTGTCTTACAGGTGAGGAAAAACCCCGATAAAAACGTCACCCAGAAAAACTGCTCCGACCGGGGATCGAACCCGGGCCCGCTGCGTGAAAAGGCAGCACGCTACCTCGAGACCACAGCGGTGGACAGGCAAATCAGATATAATAACAAAAGTTTACTCTTAGACTGCGATGGGCAGGACATGTGGCACGAATGGGGAAAGAAAGACGTCCACGGAAAGTTATTGTAGGAAAACCTGAGGGAAAGCACAGAGTTGGTAGACCAAGAATGAGGTGGGAGAATAACATTAACTTTAATTTGATGGAAGTAGATTATACAGGGAATGATTGGAGGACATTATTAGCTCAGGAGAGGAAAACTTTAGTTGCGTATTAGATGTCCCATTGGATCGGTATTCTAACCACATGCCATTCATGACATCTGTAGGGAAATAAGTGTAAATAAATCCGTGATGTTAAGAAACTTGCCATTAGGAGAGTGCCTGTGTGTCCCCAGTGGGACGAATGAGGCACGATCAAATAAAAAAAGGTAATTTTAGAGAGTATAAACATGAAATTAACTGATGGCAATCAGGAACAAGGTTGGATGCAGATTTATATAATTTCTGTTAATGACTGGAGGTGTAGCGGCCTACATGTCTCCTGCTATTATTATAATGGGCCATTTTATGGCTTCCAAATTAAGAAGCGGTAGAAAGTTGTTGATGATGCAAGTGTCTGTGAACAGAGGGAGCGAACCTAACAAAACTACAAAACGAATATTCTTTAATTCCACGCACATTATACAGGGTTTCCAGATTTAAATTTTATTGAATTCCGAACGAATATAGTTTTCATTAAAATATTTTTAAAACATTACAATTTTTTTATCGTAGACTGCAATGAGCAGGACATGTGGAACGAATGGGGGAGAGAAAGAGGGGCTTGGGAACTCCTAGTAGGAAAACCAGATGGAAAGCGGCAAGTAGATAGGCCCAGAATGAGGTGAGAAAATAACATTAACCATAATTTCAGGGAGGTATATTCTTCTTCTTCTTCTTCTTCTTCCTTTCCAGGACTAGGTCAATGCGACCTGTTCCGGTCTAAAGTCCATCGTTTCCTTGGCCGTCCCAAGGATATTTTTCCATGTGGTTTGTAGGTGTTGATCTTTTTGGGTAATCTTGTATTGTCCATTCTGTGTAAATGTTCTTTCCATTGGTATTTGTGCTCTTCTAGTTTATCAGCTATTGAAAATATATCCAGTCATTTCTTATTGATTCATTGTGTAATCTATCCATGCGTGTACATCCTTTTACGGATCTTAAAAATTTCATTTCAGTGGCTTGAATGTGTGAGATATCTTTTTTTGTAAGTACCCAAGATTCAGATCCATATAAAAGAACAGGAACAGCCATAATTTTATAAAACCTGAGCTGAGTTTCTCTTCAAGTCTTTCGGAGGGTTCTTCTTATGGTGTCACACATCTTATGCCTGTAAATTATACAGGCGAAAATTGGAAATCATTACCTCAAGATAGAGATGTATTGGCCACGAGCCTATGGGTTCCATAGCCCAATTGAGTTATGTATGTATATATATATATATATATATATATACACACATTCTATAGTAAGTCTGACAGAAGGCAGGTCTTTCACTGCAATCATAGCATTTTCATCCTATGCTTTTCAGCTTTATTAGGGAATGTGATAGCTTCCCGTTGCTTTCCACACCACCGGTGAAGAATGATGATGATGACCGGATGATTTCCAGGGACCGTTGGGCCCTAGTTCCCTGACACTTGTCTTACAGGAGAAAAAAAAAAATCCTAAAAAATCTCATCCAGGAGCCTGTCCCGACCGAGAATCGAAAGCGGGCGCGCTGCGTGACAAGGCAGGACGCTACCTCGAGACCAGAGCGGTGGACATATATAATTATAACCCATACAGTCGGCAGAGGTGGTCTAGTGTTAAGTTCCTTGCCTCTACTCCCGAGTGTCGCATGTTCAAACCCGGCCGATGGTTAAGTATTATCCGTCCAACGTAAGAAGCACACTTTGACATTCAACTCCGCGCAGCACGTGTAAGAGTGCAGGCAAACTCTGACAGCTGTTTGTTACAAGCCGATAAATTAATGCACTATATCGTTCACTACAGTGCCAGGATTATGCTCCATAAACTTACAAAATACATTTAACATCTTTTTTCACCACTCTTTAACAATTTCTCTTTGTGTTTCTAATAATTTTGATCACACATTTTATCACCGAGTTAACATAAACCACCCGACAGCCGCCATATTTGTAACTGGCATTCAACTTCCTCTCAAGAATCGTTCAGTTTCAAACAAATGCAAATTTTTAGCTAGTCTCCGACCTTCGAAGAAATGTATAGGCCCTATGTATATACTGTATTCTGATCAATTATAGTTAATATAAATAGCTTTAAATCATCATCATCATCATCATAGTACATTCACGAATTTAGGCCATTTGTTGACCTGTTTCGGCCTCAAGAGAAACACCATCCAAAATTCTTTTGAGTGGACGTCCTGGTCTTCTTCTTCCTGCAGGTTGATATATTTACATTTGTTTGGGTATTCTGTGATCTTCCATTCGATGAACATGTTGCACCCATCTTGACTTATAATCAGAAATTTTGTTTTCTAAACGTTCCATGTGTAATTCTTCTAAGATGTCTTCATTTTTTTTGTGATCTAGTAGTGTGTATCCTGCAGTCCTCCGAAGATATCTCATTTCAGCAGATCTGAGTCTCTGTATATCCTTCTGTTTCAACGTCCATACTTCGCTACCATACAAAAGAGTTGGAAGAGCCAGTGTTTTATACACTTTCAATCTTGAATGCTTTTGGACTAAATAAATAGCTTAAAATACGTAATTAAATTAATAGAGTACATGATCTATTTTTTCGCTTGCGCTGAACTGTGCTTTGGTCGTGAACGAATCGCAGTAACTACAGCAGTCATGTGCTTCGTGGATTACGCGCCCATTTATTTTCCTGAAGTGTCTTTCTTAGGTTGGACAGAGAATAACAAATCATCCGGGAGGGATTTTAAGCTGTGCGTCCCGAAACTGAACATTTTCAGATCCATAAAATATTCTTAAGCCTAAAAAAGTTCTTAAGAAAAATGTACCGTCCCGCATCATCCAAATAACGCCTTAGTATTCCACTTGCTGACCACATACCATGCATGACTTCTAATAGGAAAATAAAGTATTAAATTTGACAGGGAAAATCGATTAAAGTTTGCTCAGAGGCATTAATTTAGGTTTGAGATTCTTTTACCGACCCTAAAAATTTCAGACTCTGGACTCACGGCTTAAGATCCCTCGCGGAGGATTTGTCCCTTGAATTTTTCAACCCTAAAAATGCACTGATCCCGGCTAGGCTTGAACCCGCGCTCTTGGGACTAGAGACCACTTAGACAGATTGTAATCCTCACTGGCGACAATATCATGTAAGCACAAGTTTCAATCCTACAACAAACAGACTTTTCCAAATCTCATACTAACACAGTTACCCCCCCCCCCTGATCATGGAAAATTTGGTCAATGCCTCCAGGGATTCAACATCAGAGAGAATCCAAGTTGTAATTGTTGTGCTATTAACATCCAAAGTGTTGAACATATCGCTCATTTGCTGCAACAACGTCATAACTCAAAAAACAGTTTTTCAGGAGAAGCATATAAAGATTTGAAATCCGTATACCTTTGCCTGTATTTGTCATAAGTAATGCCACGAGTGATTTCCAAATTATCGATAAATTCACGACTCGAAGTGAGGAGTGAATTTATCTAGATAATTTGGAAATCAAGAGTGGCATTTGTTAGGACTATTTAACGAATAAAATTAAGCTGTTTACTCACAAATCATTATTTAACTATAGTTATTTTAAAATATTTATATATTTAATGTAAACGGCGAAGTTTGAAAACAAATGAGAAACGATTGGTACGCTTCATCTGCTTCTTTTGTTTATCACTGCAACCAGATCATACTATTTATTGCCAATGGTACGCAATATTGTAAGAATGCTCTCTAGTGGAGAAAAAATTAAACACATCAAACTGTATATTAATTCATTTCTGATGTCGTATGATGTAAATATGACAATTATATTTTTCTGGATTGTTACCTGGGAAAAAATACATTTAAGAAAGTGCAAACAGTGGTTTCTTTTTTTGGTGGTATAATCAATTGCTACAAATGTTTTTATATTAATTCCCGCATGCGGCATGTGTTGACATTCATGCACTATATATACAATCTGGTAGCCGTATTTCTCGCAGGCTCAGTCACTGCAAAATAATGGTCAGACCTGTTCAGAATATTAAAAAGGAGGAGCTTTCTTTAATATGGTAATTATAACACTGATAAATATTTCGTGAAACACGACTGTGATTGGTTGTAAAACAGAAATAATTGAAATGTGATTGGTCATTGACTCCCATTTGGGATATGAGTTAAATAGTCATACTTACTTACTCACTGGCACTATCGAACCGGTAGGTTCATGGCCGCGCGGACATAAGCTCTCCATACATCCCTATCCTGAGCTAATGCTTTCCAATCATTCCCTGTATAATATACTTCCCTCAAATCATAGTAAATGTTGTTCTCCCACCTCATTCTTGGTCTACCAACTGGGCGTTTTCCTTCTGGCTTTCCTAGAAGAAGTTTCCATGCACGTCTTTCATTCCCCATACGTGCAACATGTCCTGCCCATCGCAGTCTACGAGACTTAACTGTTCTTATTATATCTGGCTTCCTATAAAGACCATGTATTTCATTGTTATGTAGTCTTCTCCATTCACCTGTCTGTTCATCTCTCTTTGGTCCAAAAATTTTCCTAAGAACTTTATTCTCAAATAATCGTAATCTCCTTTCCTCCCTTAAAGTAAGAGTCCATGTTTCGCATCCATATAATATAACTGACAGAATAATGGTTTTATATATTTTCAGTTTAACGTTTTTTGAAAGGAGTTGGGACATCAAGAGTCTCTGCAATGCATAATAGCATGCATTTCCAGAATTGAGCCTATGTTTAATTTCTTTGTGCATCTCATTCCTATTTGAGTTAAATAGTCATAAATTTCAAATTGCTGTACCAACTCATCGTATACAATAGCTTATGTCGTTTTTCCTGAATACAGAACTGACTCTTCTCTTTCATGTGGTAACAATAACTCAAAATCGACAATTTTTGAGTTATGACGTTGTTGCAGCAAATGAGCGATATTATATTTTGGTTGTCCTTCGCCCCGGGATGAAAGGTTCGAAATCACCTGTCTTTTAAAATAACTGCCTGCTTAAGTGAACCGTCATTACAGAAGCGCTTTCGACAGATGATTTATTGTCTTTATAAATAATATAACATTATACAGCGTGTCCACAAATACAGTACCATACTTTAAACTACTGTTACGTTGCTTTGGATAATCGTATCTAAATGAAATTGGTGACAGTCAAAAGAGAAACTCAAAAAGTTCTACGCATGTTAACAATGTCAACAATGAAGAATAACACAGCTCTACAAAAAAGAAGTTTTCAAGTGCACAGTTTACGAATATATTCATGAAAGTGCTGAATGTGCTCTAGTTTTTATGATTTTTGCGTATCTTATATCTTAAACAGTAAACGGCTTGTTACTAATAATATTTATGTTTCCAGTCATGATTTGATTTCTGAGCATTTTTTTTTCGCGTATACAAACATCACGTGATCTCCACTCTCGCGCCCCTCACTCCGCACATCGGCCGTGACCTCAGTTATTTGACAAAATTAAAGTACTCACGACGTGCATCTGGATATGATAAAACAATTCGTCAAAGCGTTGGACAAGGAAGGAGAATGTTTCAAATACATTTGTAGAAAATTTCCTAAGCTCAGTACGTAAAAGTTAAAAGGCGGAATATTTGATGGTCCTCAAATTCGGCAATTGATGAAAGATGCAAATTTTATCAAAGTTATGACTGTTCCGGAAAGTGAAGCTTGGAAGGGTTTTGTATTGGTAGTAGAAAATTTCCTAGATAACTATAAAACACCAAATTATAAAGAAATTGTGCAAAACATGTTGACAAGCTTCAAGATTCTGGGAGCAAATATGAGTAAATAAAGTACACTTTCTCCACAGTCACCTGGATAGATTTCCGGATAATTTAGGAAATTATAGTGACGAACAGGGAGAGCGCTTTCACTAGGATCTAAAAGTAATGGAGGAAAGGTATGAGGGCAGATGGGACCGTCACATGATGGCAGATTACTGCTGGTCTTTAAAACGAGATTGCCCCTAAAAAATTATAGAAGAAAATCTTATAAAAGGCATTTCACATGGGGGATTTTGTGCACATGGTTTTTCGATATTTTTATTTCTATTTACGTCGGTGTACACTAATTTTAAAAAAATTGAGATTATAAATATATGTGTTATATTTTTTTCATATTTTCCGATTTTTGTAGTGTGAAATTAAAATAAAGATTTTAAATAAAACAGAGCAAATCTTCCAAAATCATTGATAGTTTCATGAATTGTGGGCATAAATATAAATGTATCCCATTACAGGCCTCGGGAAGCCCTTGTAGCAGTGGGAGGTTAAGGCTCCCACTTTTCTGGACAATTGGCACCTGATGTCAGCTGGGTTGTCAGCCCTGCGTGACGGCCGTCTTTTACCCCCAGAACTAGCGTCAGGTACATTCATTTCCATTAGAGGCTGAGTTGACACCAGAGCCATAGTGCAGCCAGAAAGTTTGGGCTAGTTTAAAAATTCTGACCCCACCGGGACTCGAACCCTCGACCTTCCGGCTTGTAATGCAGCGCCTTAACCACTACGCTACGGCGTGCCCCTGCTTTTCGGGTTCGTTAATCTGATTGGTGACATTCCCGATTAAATTTTAAAATAAGTGGTGATCGGGTGTTACATGTAGAAATAGTCATAAAGGACCGATATTCATGAAGAATACATAGTTTAGGAGTGACAAGTTGGTTACACTGAGCAACAAAAAAAAAAATTTTTGTCTCAGAAAAGAAAAGTGATTCTGATAGCATTTTTTGTCCTGAATTCAAATATGATATCGGCTTTTCTCCATCACGCAAGGTTTTCGAGAGAGAGGAATTTATAATTTCAAATACTTTCTACATTCGTAACAACACAATATTCGAACATTCGGAGTGGCCTAGAAAGTAAGAAATGACGATTTTCTGCTATATTTCGCCTGTGGAGCATCCCTCTTAATGGTCCAAGAATAATCGGCCTGCATATTAGGATTCCACTTGCCTTGATATCTCTTTTCCATAGCTGAAATCTCCTGAGTTAGCTCATTTGGTTTCATTGTACAATGCACACATGGACGAAAAATAGTTTATTAAAAAAATAATTATTTAAACCCATTAATAAGAACTGAAATAAAAAAACTGTGGGTGATGGAAAAATTCGGAATACATATTTGAAAACACGATAAAAAAACTGTATTAGCTACAAATCATGTTGACCAGTGTAATTAGCAACAAGATGATTTGGATAAACACTTGTACAACACCGGGCATTCAGCTAGTTATTACACAAAATCATTACTTACAATATACGTTGTCAGGAGAGCTGATGATCTGGAACTATCACGGAATCTGTAACAGAAATAAAATAATGAATTTATATTGGCTTTTTAATTTTCTACAAGAACATGCCCTCAAATGTTTTGATAAAAATGCGTACAACTCAGTGGCAATTATAAGCTGTTAGCTTATGCTGATGATGTATTAGATAGTAGGGCCAACTCACAATCTATTGAGAAACACTAAGAAATTGGGACTGGAAGTAAACATCAATATAACTAAATATGTGTTTACACATAGAATTACCTTATATTATGGAAACGGACAGTTAATGACAAATGAGGGAAATTTTGAAGAAGTGGTGAATTCAAATACCTTACTTACTTACTCACTGGTACTATCGAACCCGTAGGTTCATGGCCGCGCGGACATAAGCTCTCCATACATCCCTATCCTGAGCTTTAATGCTTTCCAATCATTCCCTGTATAATATACTTCCTTCAAATTATAGTTGATGATATTCTCCCATCTCATTCTTGGTCTACCAACTGGGCGTTTTCCCTCTGTTTTTTCTACAAGAAGCTTCCATGCACGTCTTTCATTCCCCAATCGTGCCACATGTCCTGCCCATCGCAGTCTACGTGACTTAACTGTTCTCATTATATTTGGCTTCCTATAAAAACCATGTAGTTCATTGTTATCTAGTCTTCTGCATTAACCTGTCTGTTCATCTCTCTTTGGTCCAAAAAAATTTCCTAAGTACTTTATTCTCAAATACTTGTAATCTCCTTTCCTCCCTTAAAGTAAGAGTCCATGTTTCGCATCCAAATCATAAACTGGTAGAATAAAAGTTTTATATATTTTCAGTTTAACGTTTTCTGAAAGGAGTTGGGACATCAAGAGTCTCTGTAATGCATAATAGCACGTATTTCCAGAATTGAGCCTATGTTTAATTTATTTGTGCATCTCATTCCTATTTGTGATTATTGTTCCTAGGTATTTGAATTCAGCCACTTTCTCAAAATTTCCCTCATTTGTCATTAGCTGTCCATTTCCATTATATAATGTATTTATACGTGTGACCATATATTTAGTTTTATTGATATTTACTTCCAGTCTTAATTCCTTAGTGTTACTCAATAGTGTGTGCGTGTTGTCCTTATACCTAGAAACAATAATTACAAACAGGAGTGTGATATACAACGCAGTTAAACTTATAGTAAATTCTGGAAACGCATGTTTTTATGCATTCCAAAAAAAAAAGAGTTAAACTGAAAAAATAAATAAAAACTGTTATTCTCCGAGTTATGATATATTATATGGATGTGAAACATGGATTCTTACTTTAAGGGAGGAGAAAATATTACGACTATTTCAGAATAAAGACATATTCCGCGCGACAACAATGTGGCGTCATAATGCACGCTTCTTGAGCCACAACAGATGGCAGTGAGGAGTTTTCTTGCGAACTTATTAATTAATGAATTTTATGGTAACAAAAGGAATTCATATTTTTATCGTCCGGCCATGACACGAGAATCGAACGTTGGGGCATGACAACGCCTGCCGGTCTGCTAGTAAGAAATATATTCAAATAATCGCCACAAAGCTTTTTTCAATAGCAGTAATTAAGTGTAAAAATTAAATGTAAGAATACATCTTGACAGGAGCACATTAAAGTGTTTAAGAGTCATGTCACATGTTGGAAAGTTGAGTCTGTGTTCTTTGATCAGCTCTGAGCAGTTGACGCCCACAAAATATTTTTTGATAGCTGAGATGACGCCCCAAACGCACGCGCTGTCCTCTAAGTACTTGTTGCAAGTTAAAACTCGCAGCCTGTAATCAGTTATACAGGGTGCAGCACAAGTCAGCTAATCGAAAATGCAAATATATTATTTTCTACCGCTTACAACGTCTGTACAAAAGCAACTGAACTACGGAAATTGTTCAAGGCGACCTCTTTCTTTGGGTGCGAAACATGGACTCTTACTTTAAGGGAGGAAAGGTGATTACGAGTATTTGAGAATAAAGTTCTTAGGAAAATTTTTGGACCAAAGAGAGATGAACAGACAGGTGAATGGAGAAGACTACATAACAATGAACTACATGGTCTTTATAGGAAGCCAGATATAATAAGAACAGTTAAGTCCCGTAGGCTGCGATGGGCAGGACATGTTGCGCGTATGGGGAATGAAAGACGTGCATGGAAACTTCTTGTAGAAAAGCCAGAGGGAAAACGCCCAGTTGGTAGACCAAGAATGAGGTGGGAGAACAACATTAACTATGATTTGAGGGAAGTAGATTATACAGGAAATGATTGGAAAGCATTAGCTCAGGATAGGGATGTATGGAGAGCTTATGTCCGTGCGGCCATGAACCTACGGGTTCGATAGTGCCAGTGAGTAAGTAAGACCTCTTTCTTTAATTTTTTTTTTGCTTTTCGTTTACACTGTTTTCCTTCTTATTTTACCTTTTTGGCAATGTTCTGTTATTCTCACACATAGACACAAGGACAGGACACACACCCAGACCCAAGGTGGAGATTAAAAATCCCTTACCCCGCCGGGAATCGAACCCGGGTCGCCGGAGTGGAAGGTAGGGACTCTACCAACTACTCCACGGCGAAAGACTCAAATTTTTCCCCCATGGAGACTCTAACTAGCGTAAGTCCCGTAGTTCTGCGCCAAGACTTCTTGCCTTAACCACACAGCCGTTATAGCTGGTTTTCTCAACTTCGAGTCTCGCTACTTATTGTAGCTACCCAAATGCCTCAGGATGCTGAGTGGGCACCGGTCCCATACTGGCCAAAATTCTATGAGAAAATTTCTTCCCCCACAGGGACTCGAACTAGCGCAAGTCCCGTAGCTCTGCGCCAAGGCTTATTGCCTTGACCACTCAGCTACGGCGCGGGACCTCAAGCAGTAGTGTTTGAGATTGAATTCTGAATGTCCCATATCAACCAATCAGATTGTTTTCCTTGCAACCATGTGCAGTGGTTATTGTCAGCGCTGCAGTCGTTCTTAAAAGAGTTAACACCTGTACTCACTCCATTCCACGCGCTTCCCTCCCGCCACGTCAAACAGCAGCCAACAGTGTCATGGATCTTGATTATTGCATCATGTAAGGTTAGTTATCATTTCTTCACATTTAAATAGGTCTAATGACGCTGATTGCCCTGCATGGTATCTTTACCTTGTCGTGGTGGAGTGGCTTGCGTGCTTAAATGATCCCGAGAGCTATGCCGGCGGTAGCATTGCTGCCGATAGGGTTACCCATGCCGGACTGGTCGAAGGTGATAAGCCAGACGAAAAAAAGTACCTTGGTCGAAGGAGTGACGATCTTTCACCGTAAAAATACAATCGTCAAGAAATGCGGACATAGGTCAACTGGGGTAAAATTTTCCGGAGGTCAAATAGTCCCCCATTCGGTTCTCCGGGCGGGGACTGCTTCAGGGAACCCATGCCAAAACAACATTAACTATGATTTGAGGGAAGTAGATTACACAGGGAATGATTGCAAAGCATTAGGTCAGGATAGGGATGTATGGAGAGCTTATGTTCGCGCGGCCATGAACCTAATGCCAGTAAGTAAGTAAGTAATGGCGCTGATTGACTTTTATTATTTGATTCATGACGTTTCTTTCACCACTCTGTGCTACAGTGTTCATGTTATGTTGACAACACTGGGCTGCAGTGCAAATAATTTTAAGGGATGGAAGAAGACATGACCTAAACTATACGCACGTGCTAATACAAAAAAACACTGACAGAAACTGAGAAAATGTAGTTAATATAGAAACGCTGACAAAGTCGCAAAAATGAATAATAGATATTCAATAGTAAAATGATCACACTACAGGCTTCAGGAGGCCCTTGGGGTAGTAGGAGGTTAAGGCTCCCACTTTTTCTAGACAATCGGCACTTTATGTCAGCCCTGCGTGACGGCCGCCTTTACCCCTACAACAAGCGTCTGGTACTCATTTCCGTTAGAGGCTGAGTCGACCCCAGGGCCATAGTGCCGCCAGAGGGATTGGGTCAGTTTAAAAATCCTGACCCCAATGGGACTTGAACCCTCGACTCTCCGGCTTGTAGCTCAGTGCCTTAACCACTACGCTACGGCGTGCCCCCAATGAATATTAGATATTCAGTAGTAGATTATATAAGATATAAACATACGACGAATGGAAGAAGAAGGAAAGGAAGACCTCGAAACTTGTGGAAGCAAAAAACAAGAACTGGAATGAGAACAACAGGACTGGAGGACATGGTTTCGATGGAGAGAGACGAGTGGAGAAGGAAAATAATACTTTAGGCACAGAAATGTGTGTAAACATTAAAAAATCTGTATATAAAAAAAATTATTATTATTATTATTATTATTATTATTATTATTATTATTATTATTATTATTATTATTATTATTAGGTTGAAATGGCAATTGAAAAATTGAAGATGTATAAAGCATCAGGTTCAGATGAGATCCCAGCAGAACTGATAAAATCAGGGGGAGAAAAATTGATGGACAAGATACGCTGGTTGCTTACTATGATTTGGGAAAAAGAAGCTCTTCCAGATGAATGGAAGGAATCAATTATCGTACCAATTTATAACAAAGGAAATAAAACTGATTGCAACAACTATAGGGGCATCTCATTACTTTCAACTTCGTACAAAATTCTAACAAATATATTAGTAAGCAGACTTACTCCCTATATTGATGACATTCTAGGAGATCATCAATGTGCATTTAGAAGAAACAGGTCTACAACAGATCAGATTTTTAGTATAAGACAGATTTTAGAAAAGAAATGGGAATATAATGGTACTGTACATCAACTATATGTAGACTTCAAAAAAGCATATGATTCAATTAAGAGGGAGAAGTTATATAGTATCCTGCTGGAGTTCGGAATTCCTAAAAAGTTAGTTAGACTTATACGAATGTGTCTAAATGGCTCAACGAGTAGGGTGCGTGTAGGCAACCAGTTTTTCAGACACTTTTGAAATCCAGAATGGGTTGAAGCAAGAAGATGCACTATCTCCTCTACTATTTAATTTTGTACTAGAGCATGCCATTAAATCTTTAGAGAATGAGGAAGGCCTTCAACTGAATGGTATTAATAAGCTGTTAGTTTATGCTGATGATGTAGTACTACTGGCCGATAGCGAGGAGATACTAAAGGCCAACACGCACACACTATTGAGTAACACTAAGAAATTGGGACTGGAAGTAAATATCAGTAAAACTAAATATATGGTCACACGTAGAAATACATTATATAATGGAAATGGACAGCTAATGACAAATGAGGGAAATTTTGAGGAATTGGCTGAATTCAAATACCTAGGAACAATAATCACAAATAGGAATGAGATGCGCAAAGAAATTAAACATAGGCTCAATTCTGGAAATGCATGCTATTATGCATTGCAGAGACTTTTGATGTCCCAACTCCTTTCAAAAAACGTTAAGCTGAAAATATATAAAACTATTATTCTACCAGTTATATTATATGGGTGCGAAACATGGACTCTTACTTTAAGGGAGGAAAGGAGATTACGAGTATTTGAGAATAAAGTTCTTAGGAGAATTTTTGGACCAAAGAGAGATGAACAGACAGGTGAATGGAGAAGACTCAAAACAATGAACTACATGGTCTTTATAGGAAGCCAGATATAATAAGAACAGTTAAGTCCCGTAGACTGCGATGGGCAGGACATGTTGCGCGTATGGGGAATGAAAGACGTGCATGGAAACTTCTTGTAGGAAAGCCAGAAGGAAAACGCCCAGTTGGTAGACCAAGAATGAGGTGGGAGAACAACATTAACTATGATTTGAGGGAAGTAGATTATACAGGGAATGATTGGAAAGCATTAGCTCAGGATAGGGATGTATGGAGAGCTTATGTCCGTGCGGCCATGAACCTACGGGTTCGATAGTGCCAGTGAGTAAGTAAGTAAGTATTATTATTATTATTATTATTATTATTATTATTATTATTATTATTATTATTATTATTATTATTATTATTATTATTAATAATACGTCACTTGGAAGTAAAAGTGAATTCATTGTATAATATTTTTAAGTCAACAAGAAATTGGTTGGTTTACATTCAAAAGAGGTGGACATCAGTATGCAAGCAGCTGGTGGGATGACTGATCTATGACAGCGCCACTTCTGTCATTGACAAAAGCCTGAAACTCTGCTTTAAGAAGCCTAACATTAATAACACGCAGGGACTGCGTAAACTAACTCAATATCTCACCAATTCAAACTTCTGGTCACTATTTTTTAGTTTCTGCAAAAATCCAAGTAATGCTTTAGTTCTGCACTAGATGCATCACTGAGGCGATGTGACTCGTTGACATCTGTAGCGAAATAAGCGCGGTTTCTGTATTCGCGGAACACATCCCCCGTGAATAAGGAGCTTTTACTGTATATATATAGGCCTATGACAAGAAAAGAAAAATAAATGCCTGGACGGGATTTGAACCCGGACCTCTGAGTTGATATCTCAGTGTGCTACCACTTACACTACCAGGCAAATCCACAACAAAGAACAAACATTTATTTTTCTTATACATATTAGAGAATAAGTATAAGACAAATAAATGTTTGTTCTGGATTTGCCTGGTTGCGTAAGTGGTAGCGCACTGAGATATCAACTCAGAGGTCCGGGTTCAAAACCCGTACAGGCATTTATTTTTCTTATCTTGTCATATTAAGCTTGCATTGCTCAATGTCAAAAAGGTTTAATTATAATATATATATATATATATATACATCCATAGTAATTCTGCCCGATGGCAGGTCCTTCACTGCAATCATAGCATTTTCAAGCTATACTTTACAGCTTTACTAGGGAATCGTAGCTGTGGTAACTTCGCGTTGCTTTCCACACCGGTGAAGGATGATGATGATAATGATAAGGATGACGATGATGGCCATATGATTTCGCGGACCGTTTGAGCCTTAAATTTTTCCTGACATTTATCTTACAGGTGAGGAAAACCCCCTATGAAAACGTCACCTAGAAAAACTGCCCCGACCGGGGATCGAACCCGGCCCCCCTGGGTGACAAGGCAGCACGCTACGTCGAGACCACAGCGGTGGACGTATATATATATATACGGGTGTTGCAAAAAACACGGACAACGGAGATGAGTTGGTATATTCAGATATGCTGATCATTTTATAATAAAGTAGCCATGTCCGGAAATGATGGGTTAGTTATGTCTCAAGATCAGTATTGGTTTGTTGTATGGATGTGGATACTTTGAAAACTTGATGATATGACAGTATTGTCAAGTAAGGCCTATTGAGTCTTAAAATCCAACTAACGGAACCTGAGAAATTAGAGAAATTAGCTACGCATAGTGTGAAAACGCATCATTTCCGGACATGGGTAAGTAAAAGTAATCCCACAACAGGCCTCAGGAGGCCCTTGGGGTAGTAGGAGGTTAAGGCTCCCACTTTTTTGTAGACAATCGGCACTTTATGTCAGCCGGGTTGTCAGCCCTGCGTGACGGCCGCCTTTACCCAAGAACAAGCGTCTGGTACTCATTTCCGTTAGAGGCTGAGTCGACCCCAGGGCCATAGTGCCGCCTGAGGGTTTGGGTCAGTTTAAAAATCCTGACCCCAACGGGACTTGAACCCTCGACCCTCCGGCTTGTAGCTCAGTGCCTTAACCACTACGCTACGGCGTGCCCCTTTCCGGACATGGGTACCTTGTTAAAAGTGATCAGCATATCTCAATATACCACCTCACTTCCGTTGTCCGTGTTTTATTTCAACACCCTGTACACACACACACACACACACACACATATATATATATATATATATATATATACCGGTAGCGTGCTGCCTTGTCACGTAGCGGGCCCGGGTTCGATTCCCGGTTGGGACAGGCACCTCGGTGTGGGTTTTCCTTATCTATAAGACAAATGTCAGGAAGCTTAGGACCCAAACGGTCCCCGAAAATCATCCGGCCATCATCATCATCCTTATCATTATCATCATCATCCTTCACCGGTGTGGAAAGCAACGGGAAGCTATCACACCTACACTTCCCTAGTAAAGCTGCAAGCATAGCATGAAAGTGTTATGATTGGTGCGAAAGACCTGCCGTCGGACAGAATTACTATGGATGTATATATATATATATATATATATATATATATATATATATATATATATATACACACTTCCTCACTGGAATTATCGAACCAGTAGGCTCATGTCCGCGCGGACATAAGCTCCCCATACATCCCTATCCTGAGCTAATTCTTTCCAATCATTCCCTGTATAATCTGCTTCCCTCAAATCATAGTTAATGTTATTCTCCCACCTCATTCTTGGTCTAACAACTGGGCGTTTTCCCTCTGGCTTTCCTACAAGAAGCTTCCATGCACGTCTTTCATTCCCCATACGTGCAACATGTCCTGCCCATCGCAGTCTACGAGACTTAACTGTTCTTATTATATCTGGCTTCCTATACAGACCATGTAGTTAATTGGTATGCAGTCTTCTCCATTCACCTGCCTGTCCATCTCTCTTTGGTCCAAAAATTTTCCTAAGAACTTTATTCCCAAATACTCGTAATCTCATTTCCTGCCTTAAAGTAAGAGTCCATGTTTCGCACCCATATAATATAACTGGTAGAATAATAGTTTTATATATTTTCAGTTTAACGTTTTTTGAAAGGAGTTGGGACGTCAAGAGTCTCTGTAATGCATAATAGCACGCATTTTCAGAATTGAGCCTATGTTTAATTTCTTTGTGCATCTCATTCCTATTTGTGATTATTGTTCCTAGGTATTTGAATTCAGCCACTTCCTCAAAATTTCCCTCATTTGTCATTAGCTGTCCATTTCCATTATATAATGTGTATATATATATATATAATACTTTGTAGTTATATTTTGTTATAATGAGTGCGCATGGGTAGGTTTGAATGTAGTATTTATAAAAAGCAATCACTTAAGGATTTCTTAATGATATGAAAGTGTACTTACGTAAAGGAGAATGATTAACCAATCAGATTTACAACGTCATCACTTACCGGACTACACTGTGTGCCATTAAGTCAGGTTATGGTTACATTACTCTCTCTCTCTCACACACTCTCCGTGTACCTCTATCCTCAGCTAATGTTTTCAAAACGTACCCTTGAAGGCTAAAATCCATTTCTCTCAAATCATTGTTCATATTATTACTTCACCTCGATCTTGGTCTACTTAATATATGCTTTCCTTCTGGTTTTCTATCAAAGAGCTTCCCGTTCCTTTTCGTTCCCCATTTGTGCCACATGTCCAGCCCATTGCAGTCTACGAAACTTAACTGTTCTCTCTCTATCTCTCTATGTTCGGGTTCTTATAGCTGCTGCCGTCTTCCCGTGCCAAACCTCCAAAGCCTACGGTCTTGGGCATCTTCGATGCTTAGCCCTCTAGCTTGCATTACTGTCTTCATGTTTTCCTTCCATGTTAACCTTGGTCTTCCTCTTTTCTTCTTTCTGTTCGGATGCCATTCATATAGTTGCTTCGGCCATCGCTCATCTTCCATTCTTAAGACATGTCCTAACCACTTTAATTCCTTCTCCTCAATTCTTTCAATTATGCTTTCTTCTGCTTCCATTATGTTTCTAATTTTCTTATTTGTGACATGTTCTAATCTAGACTTTCTGTCACTTCTCCGTAAATAATCCATTTCTAGAGCTATTAGTCTTAACTGTTCTTATTATTTATATAATAAATTTGGGAATTTTTAACATTATGATGTTTAATTCATAAGAATTAAATGAATCGTGATTTCTTCTTACCTCATACTTCTATGTTTTTTAAACACAGCACTGCAGTATCAGCGACCATTGTCACCATCCTCAGCTGTTTTCACGACTGAAGACAGTTGAGGGTGGTGACAATGGTCGCTGATACTGCAGTGCTGTGTTAAAAAAAACATAGAAGTATGAGGTAAGAAGAAATCACGATTCATTTAATTCTTATCTTCTTGTTATATCTGGTTTCCTATAAAGATCATATGGTTGACTGTTAAATAGTCTTCTCCATTCTTCTCTTCATCTCTCTTTGGTAAAAAAAAATCCTAAGAACTTTATTCTCAAATACGCGTAATATTTTGTTCTCCCTAAAAGTAAGAGTCGTATTTCACATCCATATAATATAACTGGGAGAATATCATTTTTTTAATTTAATTTTTGTAGAGAAGTTGGGACGACAAGAGTCCCTGCACACGTATGTCTATAGATGGTGTAGCCCATTGTTGAACCATAGCCTCTCCTTTGTAAGGAGTTAATTATTAGTTATCTTATTTGCTCATACATGTCTGAATGGCATACGATCAACACACCGACTCAATGAGACATCTAGCAGGCAACTAAGGTATTACTAGGAGTTTGAGGTTGATAAATTTTGTTTAGAGGCCTTTTTATTCAGGCTTAAGGATCTTTTACGAGCTTGACTCGGGACCCACGGCTTAAAGTCCCCTCCGGAGGACTTGGTCGATGTAACACATAATAGCAAGCATTTCCAGAATTGAGCCTATGTTTAATTTCTTTGTGTAATTCCTGTTTGTAATTATTGTTCGTAGGTATTTGAATTACACACGTGTCTCGTCCGCAAATGTATAATTGGTCTGGAGGGTGCCATATTTGTTTTCTCCGAACGTAACTTGCCACATACAGGTTAATCGACAAAAAAAATATATATATATACATATACAGGACCGTAGGCTTTGGAGGTTTGGCACGGGGAGTCGGCAGCAGCTGTAAAAACCCGAATATATATATATATATATATATATATGAATAAGAAAGTTTTCTTGGGTTTTTCGCGTCTTGGATTCAAGTTCGGCCTCTGGCCACTGATTCCGACGTTTTGGCATGATCCCACATGTCAATATCAAGGAATGATCAGTTCGAGTCACAGGTTTAGGTCTTATATAATTAAACACATAGAGTTTTCGCTGTGGTCCGTTTCCGAAACTGTACACCCATCCAAGGTTTAGTTCTTATGTAGTTAAACACCTTCAGTTTTCAGTGTGGTCCGTTTCCGAAACTGTACACCCGTCCAAGGTTTAATTCTTAAGTAGTTTAGACGGGTGTATCGTTTCGGAAACGGACCACACTGAAAACTGAAGGTGTTTAACTACATAAGAACTAAACCTTGGATGGGTGTACGTCTTCGGAAATGGATCACAACGAAAACTCTGTGTGTTTAATTATATAAGATCTAAACCTGTGACTCGAATATCATTTCATGATAATGGCATGTGGGATCATGCCGAAACGTCGGAATCAGTGGCCAGAGGCCGAACTTGAATCCAAGACGCGAAAAAACCCAAGAAAACTTTCATATTCATACTTATATCCGCGAAAATCTGCAAAAATGAACCATAAATTTGACTTCACTATTTAACTCATGCCCCAAATGGGACTCAATGGCCAATCACGTTTCAATGATTTCTGTTTTACAACCAACCAGAGTCGTGTTTCACGAAATATTTATCAGTGTTATAATTACCATATTAAAGAAGGCTCCTCCCTTTTAATATTCTGAACAGGTCTGACCATTATTTTGCAGTGACTGAGCCTGCGAGAAATACGGCTACCAGATTGTATATATAGTGCATACATGTCAACATTTGTAGCAATTGATTATACCACCAAAAAAAGAAACCACTGTTTGCACTTTCTTAAATGTATTTTTTCCCAGGTAACAATCCAGAAAAATATAATTGTCATATTTACATCATACGACATCAGAAATGAATTAATATACAGTTTGATGTGTTTCATTTTTTCTCCACTAGAGAGCATTCTTACAATATTGCGTTCCTTTGGCTATAAATAGCATGATCTGGTTGCAGTGATAAACAAAAGAAGCAGATGAAGCGTACCTATCGCTTCTCATTTGTTTTCAAACATCGCCGTTTACATTAAATATATAAATATTTTAATATAACTATAGTTAAATAATGATTTGTGAGTAAACAGTTTAATTTTATTCGTTAAATAGTCCTAACAAATGCCACTCATGATTTCCAAATTCTCTAGATAAATTCACTCCTCACTTCGTGGCATTACTTATGATAAGCAAATTGCTAACTTATGGCAGTTTAAATGCGGAGCGTAAGAAATGATAAAAAAATGAGATTCCGGCGAATAAAATCAACCTCGTGTTCTATAAGGAAGTATGAGGTTGTCCTTACGTCAGTACAAAGTGGAGGTGATCCACGTACCAAGGTTTGTTAGTTCACTCATTCAATTGTTTACATTACTCTCTGCTGGTCATAACGGCCAACAATAACAACTAAACATATGCCCATACATAGAAATATATTATACTAATGGGGAGATACTTACTTACTTACTCACTGGCACTATCGAACCTGTAGGTTCATGGCCGCGCGGACATAAGCTCTCCATACATCGCTATCCTGAGCTAATGCTTTCCAATCATTCCCTGTATAATCTACTTCCCTCAAATCATAGTTAATGTTATTCTCCCACCTCATTCTTGGTCTACCAACCGGGCGTTTTCCCTCTGGCTTTCCTACAAGAAGCTTACATGCACGTCTTTTCATTCACCATACGCCGCAAACATGTCCTGCCCCATCGCAGTCTACGGGACTTAACTGTTCTTATTATATCTGGCTTCCTATAAAGACCATGTAGTTCATTGTAATGTAGTGTTCTCCATTCACCTGCTGTTCATCTCTTTTTGGTCCAAAATTTTTCCTAAGTACTTTATTCTCAAATACTTGTAATCTCCTTTCCTCCCTTAAAGTAAGAGTCCATGTTTCACACCCATATAATATAACTGGTAGAATAATAGTTTTATATATTTTCAGTTTAACGTTTTTGAAAGGAGATGGGACATCAAGAGTCTCTGCAATGCATAATAGCACGCATTTCCAGAATTGAGCCTATGTTTAATTTCCTTGTGCATCTCATTCCTATTTGTGATTATTGTTCCTAGGTATTTGAATTCAGCCACTTCCTCAAAATTTCCCTCATTTGTCATTAGCTGTCCATTTCCATTATATAATAATAATAATAATAATAATAATTATTATTATTATTATTATTATTATTATTATTATTATTAGCTCCGCCATGGCTGGTCCCAAGCCCGGAGGAGAAATGAGGAGGGGGAGGAGTAATAACCTCATTAAAAACCAGAGTTCAGTTGTCTCTGTAAGCCCCCCTAGCCAGAGTTTTACGGTGAAGACCTCAACGGCAGAGTCGGCGCAGAAGGAGTCCTTCAACACGAGGGATCTGGCGGTAGAGGCAACCCTATCTCTAAGAGAAATAGAAAAACGCTGCCTTGCGGTGAAGAGAGATTTTCAAAGGCTATGGGAATAAAACCCAAACAGAAAATTTGCTGGTCCTCCTAGTTGGGGGTTGATGCGACGGGCTAACTCCCCGTTCATTGGAAAAAAAAAAAGTTAAAAAACCCCAATGATTTACAGGACAAATCATTGGTGTCGGAAAAATGTATCAACATTGTTAAAAAAACCGGAAATAAATATTATTATTATTATTATTATTATTATTATTATTATTATCATTATTATTATCATTATCATTATTACACTGAGAACAATTTTTTTTTCTCAGAAAGAAAAATATGTGATTCTGATTGTATTTTTTCTCCTGAATTCAAATATGATATCGGTTTTTCTCCATCACGCAAGGTTTCCCTGAGACAGGCATTTATAATTTGAAACACTTTAATATTTTCTACATTCGTAACTACACAATATTCGAACATTCGGACTCACCTAGAAAGTAAGAAATAACGATTTTCTGCTATATTTCGCCTGTGGAGCATCCCTCTTGATGGTCCAACAATAATCGGGCAGCATATTAGGATTCCATTTGCCCTGATATATCTTTTCCATAGCTGAAACCATTTGAGTTAGCTCATTTGGTTTTATTTTACAATGGACAAATGGACGAAAAAGTTTATTAAAAATAATTATTTAAATCCATTAATTGAAATTGAAATAAAAAAAACTGTGGGTGATGGAGAAATTCCGAATACATATTTGAAAACACTATAAAAACTGCATTAAGTACAACTATTGGTACTCCATCCATCCATAGTAATTCTGCCCGAGGGCAGATCCTTCACTGCAATCATAGCATTTTCATGCTATGCTTGCAGCTTTACTAGGGAATTGTAGGTGTGGTAGCTTCCAGTTGCTTTCCACACCCGGTGAAGGATGATGATGATAATGATAAAGATGATGATGATTGCCGGATGATTTTCGGGGACCGTTTGGACCTTCAAAGTTTTCCTGACATTTGTCTTACATATGAGGAAAAACCCCGATAAAAAGCTCACGGCCGGGGTCGATGGATTTTTTTGCCAAGGGGCAAGTCCTCCGGGAGGGACATTAAGCCGTGGGTCCCGAGATTTTCAGGCTCGTAAAATATTTTGTTATTATTATTATTATACCGTAGGCTTTGGAGGTTTGGCACGGGAAGACGGCAGCAGCTGTAAAAACCCGAAGATAGATAGAGATTATTATTATTATTATTATTATTATTATTATTATTATTATTATTATTATTACTATTATTACTATTATTGTCCACCGCTGTGGTCTCGAGGTAGCGTGCTGCCTTGTCACGCAGCGGGCCCGGGTTCGATCCCCGGTCGGGGCAGTTTTTCTGGGTGAGGTTTTTATCGGGGTTTTTCCTCACCTATAAGACAAATGTCAGGAAAACTTTAAGGCCCAAACGGTCCCCGAAATCATATGGCCATCATCATCATCATCATCCTTATCATTATCATCATCATTCTTATGATTATCATCATCATCCTTCACCGGTGTGGAAAGCAACGGGAAGCTACCACACATACAATTCCCTAGTAAAGCTGCAAGCATAGCATGAAAATGCTATGATTGCAGTGAAGGACCTGCCTTCGGGCAGAATTATTATGGATGGATGGATTATTATTATTATTATTATTATTATTATCATTATTATTATTATTATTATCATTATTATTATTATCATTATTATTATTATTATCATTATTATTATCATTATTATTATTATTATTATTATCATTATTATTATTATCATTATTATTATTATTATTATCATTATTACTATTATCATCATTATTATAAGGTAAAAATGTAAAGTGATCCCACTACAGGCCTCAGGAGGCCCTTGGGGTAGTAGGAGGTTAAGGCTCCCACTTTTTCTTGACAATCGGCACTTCATGTCAGCCGGGTTGTGAGCCCTGCGTGACGGCCGCCTTTACCCCAGAACAAGCGTCTGGTACTCATTTCAGTTAGAGGCTGAGTCGACCCCAGGGCCATAGTGCCGCCAGAAGGTTTGGGTCAGTTTAAAAATCCTGACCCCACCGGGACTCGAACCCTCGACCTTCCGGCTTGTAGCGCAGTGCCTTAACCACTACGCTATTATTATTATTATTATTATTATTATTATTATTATTATTATTATTATTATTATTATTATTGTATGTAACTTTTTAAGAACACGCTGTACAGAAATGTTTATGAATGTGCAATAACTCTGGTTTGGTAATCTCTGGAGAAAGTACGTTTTATGGTGAAATGTTGCACCAAGGATGTGATGTGGCCTTGAAAACTGTCAACAAGTTTTCTGAAAGCTTCAGCACCAAATGAGGTAAGATTTGTTTCTTTCTCTGGAGCAATACTGTTATATGATCCTCCCAGTTATACTATATGGATGCGAAACATCGTCTCTTACTTCAAGAGAGGAGAAAAGATTACGAGTATTTGATAATAAAGTTATTATGACTATTTAACTCATGCCCCAAATGGGAGTCAATGACCAATCACGCTTCAATGATTTCTGTTTTACAACCAATCAGAGTCGTGTTTCACCAAATATTTATCAGTGTTATAATTACCATATTAAAGAAAGCTCCTCCTTACAATATTGCGTTCCTTTGGCAATAAATAGTATGATCTGGTTGCAGTGATAAACAAAAGAAGCAGTAGAAGCGTACCTATCGTTTCTCATTTGTTTTCAAACATCGCCGTTTACATTAAATATATAAATATTTTAAAATAACTATAGTTAAATAATGATTTGTGAGTAAACAGCTTAATTTTATTCGTTAAATAGTCTTAACAAATGCCACTCTTGATTTCCAAATTCTCTAGATAAATTGGAAATCACTCGTGGCATTACTTATGACTATTTAACTCATGTCGCAAATGGTAGTCAATGACCAATCACGTTTCAATGAATTCTGTTTTACACCAATGACAGTCGTGTTTCACCTCGCTCTTTATCGATTTCTCTTTATCAGCTCCTGCTTTTGTGATAAAGAAAGCTCCTCTTTTTTTGATATTCTGAACAGGTTAGACCATTATTTTTCTCCAACAAATACATTGAATATAGCAAATAATGAATAGATTCAGTGATTTTACTGAGTTGTTTATTCAAAATATAAATGATTACCCTATAATGTTGATTATAATAGTTTGATGTGTTTCATTATTTCTCCACTAGAGTGCATTCTTACAATATTCCGATCCTATTTGGCAATAAATAATATGATCGAGTTGCAGTGAATATACATAACCTCACATTTCTAATTTATTTTCAAACATCGCCTTTACACTAACTATATAAATGTTTTAAAACACCGGTAACTATATTCAAATAATGATTTGTGAGTAAACAGCTTAATTTTATTCGTTAAATAGTCCTAACAAATGCCACTCTTGATTTCCAAATTCTCTAGATAAATTCACTCCTCGCTTCGTGAGTCGTGAATTTATCGATAATTTGGAAATCTCTCGTGTCATTACTTATGAACATTTTTTACCAAAAAAAGCTGAACAGACAGGTGAATGGAGAAGACTACATAACAGTGGGCTACATGGTCTTTATGGGAAATCACATTTTAAGAACAACAGTTAAGTCTCGAAGCCTGCGATGGGCAGGACATGTGGCACGAATGGGGAATGAAAGAGAGGCATGGAAACTTCTTGTACGAAAATCAGAGGGAAAACGCCGAGTTGGTAGACCAAGATTGAGGTAGGAGAATAACATTAACCATGACTTGAGGGAAGTAGGATATACAGGGGATGATTGGAAAATATTAGCTCAGGATACGGACGTGTGGAGAGCTTATGTTCCTGCATCCATAACATTTGGTTTCGATAAAGTGATGCCACTATAGGCCCTTGAGGTAGCATTCTATACAATCAACACTTTATGTCAGCTGGGTTGTCAGCCCTACTTGATGACCGGCTTTACCCCCAGAACAAGCGTATCTTATATATTAATGAGTTGATCTCACGTACCGCCAGAAGATATGAGTCAGTTTAAGAACTCTGATCTCATCGGGATTCGAACCCTCGACCTTCCGGCTTGTAGCGTAGTCCCTTAACCAACTACGCTAAAGCGTACCCCTTAAAGTTCCATGAGATTTCAGCTGGGTATCTATGCCTGCATGATGGCCGCCTTTATCCCAGAAAAAAAATGTCTGGTACTCTTTTCTGTTAGGAGTAGAGACAACCCCATGGCCATGGTGCCGCCTATAGTGTGTGTATGTGTTATAATGCTACCCACTGCATTTAACATGCTTCGGGCTCTGAGCTGGGTGGATAGATGGCATTAATGTGATCTATTTTCAATTTACGCACCACTTCGGCAGACCACTTCACGTAGATGGTTGCGTACAGAGAGGATTGTAGGATGAGTGTATGTTTGTGTAGTGTAAAGTGTGTTGTGTGAGAGATGATGATTAAGAGAAGGGAGAAGGTGAAACCCGGTGCCGGCACGTAGCCTACTCCTTTCGAAAAAGCACCAAGGGGTCCCCATGCGATGGATGAATCACTCACTATCAACAGCACCACAACATATGTACTGTGCAGAGGCTGTGACGCAACTTTTTAAATTCCTTCATTAACTCCAGTCAAATTATATTTTTATGGTTTCATTTTTAAATAATTTCCTGCCTTTTACAATGATTTTTATATTTTTTCTAACGATTCTATCTATCTATAGTAATTCTGTCCAAGGGCAGGTCTTTCACTGCAATCATAGCATTTTCATGGTGTGCTTTGCAGCTTTACTAGGAAATTATAGGTGTGGTAGGTCCACCGCTGTGGTCTCGAGGTAGCGTGCTGCCTTGTCACGCAGCGGGCCCGGGTTCGATCCCCGGTCGGGGCAGTTTTTCTGGGTGAGGTTTTTATCGGGGTTTTTCCTCACCTGTAAGACAAATGTCAGGAAAACTTTAAGGCCCAAACGGTCCCCAAAATCATATGGCCATCATCCTTATCATTATCATCCTTACCATTATCATTATCATCATCATCCTTCGCCGGTGTGGAAAGAAACGGGAAGCTACCACACCTACACAATTCCCTAGTAAAGCTGCAAGCATAGCATGAAAATGCTATGATTGCAGTGAAGGACCTGCCTTCGGGCAGAATTACTATGGATGGATAGGTGTGGTAGCTTCCCGTTGCTTTCCACACCGGTGAAGGATGATGATGATGATAATGATAAGAATGATGATTTTCGAGGACCGTTGGGCCCTAAGCTTCCTGACATTTGTCTTACAGGTGAGGAAACCCCCCGAAAAAACCTCACCCAGGAGCCTGTCCCGACCGGGAATCGAACACAGGCACGCTGCGTGACAAGGCAGCACGCTACCTCGAGACCACAGCGGTGGACTTCTATCGATTATTTCACTATATTTTTCTATTATATTTAACTACATACAGAGCATGAAGACGTGGCATCCATATTGATTTTGACGAATATTCTATGCAACAAAGAAAAAACGTGTTCCAGTGCAGCCAACATAGAGTATGTACTAATTAACTGTACACACATTCTTCATAATTTCTGAACTTACTACTTATTTTTTGGGCGTTGCATTTTTTTCACACGTTAAAATGCTTAAATTGCTTTAGGTTAGCTTTTAGGTTGGTCTTTTACAGATTTGAGTACTTAAATTGCGTTAAGTTAGATTTTAGGTTCGTTAAATATCGGTATATGTTGGCTGCATCCCGTGATTTCATAATGTAAACTGCTTTGTGTTTGTTGGCGCATGCGCATGGTGTATGATTGGAAATTAGAAAAACTTTTCGCGTCATATGTTGTAAACTATTTCCAATTTAACAATTAATTTTTTCAACCCAGTGGGGTATGTAACCCTACTCAGGAAGCAGGCAAGCTACCACTTGAACCAGGGCGGCGAAATCTTTGAAGTCATTGGTTCTGTTGTCTTAATAAAAGTAACGTAATGGTTCTGTAAATTAGTTTTTTGTATTAAGGAAGGAATACACTTATGAAATATAATTGAAAGCAGCTGTGACGTAACTGGTTTCACTTTCCATCAGGACAGGAATGTAACCACTTCTTGTTCTCCAATCAATGCACTTTGTTCACTGTATAGTCACCAACTCCAGATGTTCTATCCAAAGTGTCGTCACCAATAAACTGCATGAATTAACAGAATTCTTCAGAAAGTCCAATTTATTATCTGATTTTGCAGGGAGTAAAGCCGGCCGTCAAGCAGGGCTGATATCAAGTGTCGATTTGTAGGAAAGTAGCAGCCTTAACCTCGTACTATCTCAAGGTCCAGGTATTAAAAATATTTTTTTAACTATTGTATATTGTTAAATGTCCACCGCTGTGGTCTCGAGGTAACGTGCTGCCTTGTCACGCAGCGGGCCCGGGTTCGATCCCCGGTCGGGGCAGTTTTTCTGGATGAGGTTTTTATCGGGGTTTTTCCTCACCTGTAAGACAAATGTCAGGAAAACTTTAAGGCCCAAACGGTCCCCGAAATCATATGGCCATCATCATCATCATCATTATCACACCATCCTTCACCGGTGTGGAAAGCAACGGGAAGCTACCACACCTACAATTCCCTAGTAAAGCTGCAAGCATAGCATGAAAATGCTATGATTGCAGTGAAGGACCTGCCTTCAGGCAGAATTACTATGGATGGATGGATGGTATATTATTAACTATTTTGGCAGACAAGTAGTATTGGAATTATTTATAATATGTATTATTCTTTATAGGAAGCCAAATATTATAACAGTTTTTGTTTTTCTTTTTATCGGTCCTTTGGTATCTGCTATTGCTCTCAACATCTTCATTTCAGCAGCCTCTATTTGTTTACTATCTGCCTTTGTTAATGTCCAGGTTTCACATCCATAGATAAGAGATGGAATTGCCAATACTTTGTAAAACTTCAAAATAGTTTATTTTCTAGTCTTATTCAATAAAGTACGTTAAACTGAAAATATATAAAACTATTATTCTACCAGTTATATTATATGGGTGCGAAACATGGACTCTTACTTTAAGGAAGGAAAGGAGATTACAAGTATTTGAGAATAAAGTTCTTAGGAAAATTTTTGGACCAAAGAGAGATGAACAGACAGGTGAATGGAGAAGACTCCATAACAATGAACTGCATGGTCTGTATAGGAAACCAGATATAATAAGAACAGTTAAGTCTCGTAGACTGCGATGGGCAGGACATGTTGCACGTATGGGGAATGAAAGACGTGCATGGAAGCTTCTTGTAGGAAAACCAGAGGGAAAACGCCCAATTGGTAGACCAAGAATGAGGTGGGAGAACAACATTAACTATGATTTGAGGGAAGTAGATTATACAGGGAATTATTGGAAAGCATTAGTTCAGGATAGGGATGTATGGAGAGCTTATGTCCGCGCGGCCATGAACCTACGGGTTCGATAGTGCCAGTGAGTAAGTAAGTAAGTATTATTAGCTTAATTTTATTAATCTGTGTTTTAGTGGATGGAGCCTTTTGACATCACTTTATCGTAACCGAAGGTTCAAGGCTGCGCGGACATAAGCTCTCCACACATCCCTATACTGAGCTAATGTTTTGCAATCATCCCCTGTATAATTTATTTCCCTAAAATCATGGTTAATGTTGTTCTCTCACCTCACTCTTGGTCTACCAACTGGGCGTTCCCCTCTGGTTTTCCTACAAGAAGTTTCTATTCTCCCCCTTTCATTCCTCACTCGTGCCACATGTCCTGCCCATCGCAGACAACGAGATTTAACTCTTTCATTTATTGACCGTTAAATCAGGAAACTCAATTCCTTATGCCTGCTTATTTAAATGTGTCGGACTGCAGAGAAAATAAACCTTAATATGTATTGACCTAGTCTTTTACGGGCGGAGTCGCCATGATAACCTTGAAGAAGATTTCCGGGCTGTAGGCGGTAGCTTGAAGTTCCCCGACGTTTCGCCAGAGACTGCGTCTGGCATCAAGCCTCGAGACCACGGCCTACAGCCAGGAAATCTTCTTGAAGATAATCAAACCTTAATATGTTTGTATAAATATTATTCCCTGAGAGTAGTTAATAATAATAACAAAAACAAGAATTAATCGTTATCTTCAAGTCAACGTTTCAATCTCCTTGTGTGACATCATTTTCAATACATGATTGTTTATCATCATCATCAACAACAAGGATTAAGCCCAATGGCCTGTTCCGATCTCATTACAGGTCGAATTGGTCCTTCCATCTCTTCAATGGTCTTCCCACAAACTTCTCCCTTTTGGTTTATAATTATACATTCTTCTTGGTATGCGCTGTTCATTCATTCGTAATACGTGCTGAAGATAAGCATTTTGATAATATTTTATTCTTTCACAGAGATTAAATATATTAAGTTCTGTTCTTATATCTTCGTATTTCTTTTTATCGGTCCTTTGGTATCTTGCTATTGCTCTCAACATCTTCATTTCTGCAGCCTCTATTTGTTTACTATCTGCCTTTGTTAATGTCCAGGTTTCACATCCATAGATAAGAGATGGAACTGCCAATACTTTGTAAAACTTCAAAATAGTTTATTTTCTAGTTTTATTCAATAAAGTGCGTTTAATTGTGCCACATAGATAATTGAATCGTTGTATTTTAGTGTGTTTATCTAAATTTCTGTCATTGCCTAAATGACATCCCAAATAATTAAAATTCTGAACTTGGTCTATAATTACATTGTTTATCACTATTTTTGTTCTTATTGCACATTTTCCATGGTTGTTTGTAATACATAGTTACAATCACCAAGACATTTCTTTTTACAAATTTAAATTAACTTTAACAAGGAAAATGGTGGAAACATATAATTCCTTGTTGAAATTAATTAAAATTTATAAAAAGATGTTGTCTTGGTGATGATAAACAACCATGTCAAATGTCTTGAAAATGATCTCACACGAGATTGAAACATTGACTTGAATAAATTAATTTTTTGACTGAGATAACGATACATTCTTGTTTTTATTAAAACGAACCTTGTGTAACCGTACGTTATTACATTATTTCTTCTTAACTTAAAAGTGAGGTTTGTAATATAAATGTAATGTTTACTAGATCCCACACAAAGTATTGAGAAACGTTTTTTGAAAGTTATATTATAAAAAAGTCAGTTGATTGGATAATGAATATTTATTAAATTAATTTTATCACTATACTATGTTGAATCTTTAACTTTTAGAACCTGAAATTCCACTCCCTAGTTATCTTAATATATAAAAATTTCGTGTCACGTTGTTTGTCCGCGATGGAATCCTAAACTACTGAACCGATTTCAATAAAATGTTTTACACTGTGAGCAGTTTGATCCAACTTGAGACTTAGGGTAGTTTATAACTAAATTTATAATCACATTATTTTTTTTATTGCAAATTATTTGTTTATTATTTAACAAAGAGTTATAATTATCTGAGAGTTCCATACCATTCTAACAGATGGCGGTGAAGTTAATTTGGTAAGGTAATTGGTTTATTATTTAACAAAGAGAGATCCAGATGGCTGTGCTTTTTGTTGCAATCGCGAATTTCAATTGAATTACAAATATTGATTACTTCATAATTTAAGTGTGTTCAGTGTTTATTTTATTTTCAATATTATTAATTTCGTGTGTAAGTATTAGTTTTAAGTAATCTGGCTGAAAGACAGCAACTTAATTTAAATTTTTAACGTATACCTTAGCCACAGCAATGCGTGGCCGGGACTTCTAGTCTAATATATAAAAAATGAATGTTTAGTTTGTTTGTTTGTTCGTACTTTATGCACGGCCATACCGTTGATCCGATTGTGATGGGGTTTTTTGCAAAATGTTCAGGAGATTCCCGGAATGAACATAGGCTATAAGAGAGTTGTAATACTCAATCCCTTCACCCCTAAAAATCACCCTTCCTAGTGAAAAACGTGAAATAAAGTCCCTATTTTGACGTTTAAATGGCTTACGCTGCCTAAACCATAACAAATACACCAAATTAATGTACACAGAATTGAATATCTCAAAAAGCTCAACAAAAAAGTCCGCGACAGCATATGTTTATCTCTTACGGATAACTCACAATAAACATTTTTGTCTTTCATTGATATAAGAAGATCGGGATAAGCAGATTCCCGGGCAACTATAACAGCACATGGCTGGTGGTAAAAACACATTGTGATTTATTTAGGAGTAGCAGCGCACGCCGGGTATTAGCTAGTCTAATATAAAAAAATAAATATTTGTTTGTTTGTACTTTATGCGCGGCCATACCGTTCATCCGATTGTGATGGGGCTTTTTGCAAAATGTTCAAGAGATTCCCGGGATGAACATATGCTATATGAGAGTTGTGATACTCAAATCCTACACCCTTAACCCTTAAATTGGCAAAATACAAATTTCTTCTGTTAGTTATTTGAATGTGGCGGACCGCAATGAAAACGGTATCTTGTATAACTGTTATTATTAGCCATATTGTATAATTAGACACAAATTTAAGTGGTTTCTTTTTGTTCGTTTTCTTCTGATTTATTTAAAATATTAAATTAATTAAACCAACTGATGTATCCAAAAGGACACATTACGAATTTAAGAGTTAAAAATCTCCCTTTGTTGTGGAAAATGTGAAAAAAGTAGCTCTTTGGACGCTTAAATGGCTTACGCTGCCTAAACCATAACAAATACACAAAATTAATGTACACAGAATTGAATATCTCGAAAAGCTCTACAAGAAAGTCCTTGACAGCATGTGTTTATCTCTTACGGATATCTCACGATAACCATTTCTGTCTTTCATTGATGATGCGCCATATTACATTACTTCTTCTTAACTTAAAAGTGAGATGTGTAACGTAAATGTAAGAAACTTTTTTGTAAGTTATATTATAAAAAAACAGATATTGGTAAAAGTAAAGTCTCGAAGAAGAAAATGTAAAAATCATAAAAAGCACCCCACGCTTTTGATGGTAAAATTATTTATCCCAAGCGTGTTGGAAATTAAAATTATTTTTCAATTTTTTAGTTCGGTTTTCTAATAAAGGGTGTTTTTTTTTAGTTTTTTAAAACTATTATTTATTTTTTATTTTTTAGTTTTAATATTTTACAGAATAAGATAAAAATGTAAATATCTTTAAATTCGATACTATTGTAGTATGAGCTAAAAGTAATACTCTTCTGTACAAAAACCCTCCCAGCCGGATTTGAACCAGCGACGCATGGATTATTGAAATTATATACCTTTAGAGTTCACCGTTCTACCATCTGAGCTGTTACAACGATTGACTAAAAAGTCGATAACTCCGCAACCTATTATACCAGTTTTCATTTTTTTGATTTTCTGATGATTATGGCCAGGATTTTAGAAAATAAATATGAAATTATTGTATTGTCACGGGTCCTCTACAAGTATACAAAGTTTCAAGTCGATCCAATGATTTTAAGTGGGTGAAAATCGCGTTGAAAGATTCCATTACATAGATAGATAGATAGATAGATAGATAGATAGATAGATAGATAGATAGATAGATAGATAGATAGATAGATAGATAGATAGATAGATAGATAGATAGATAGATAGATAGATAGATAGATAGATAGATAGATAGATAGATAGATAGATAGATAGATAGATAGATAGATAGATAGATAGATAGATAGATAGATAGATAGATAGATAGATAGATAGATAGATACAGGTGAAGCTAATATAAAGCGTGTAAAAATCATTTGATTGGATAATAATTAGATGATGCCGAGAAGATCGTGACAAGTCCGTAGATGTAAGACTATTTTTTTTTTGTTATATTTTTAAAACCTGGTTGAGTGGAAGACAAGGCATTAAGGCCTTAACTCTGCCATCTAAAATAAAACTATTATTATTAGATTTTATTAAAGTGGGTTTAATTGGTCCGTGAATAATAAAAGTAGACATTCTTATGTGTTTTTTAATTAATTTTATTGCGTTGTAAGTCAAGTTTTTCCCAGATCTGCTGCTTTTGGTTAGTGCTATTTTATTCTGTAACCTTTGTAAAATTGTTATTTTGATTTATTTTTCTAAAATCCTGAATTCAAACTTGCACGAACGTGGGCCTTGGATTCCATTCTACGTCACCCAACATACACAGTTTATTCAAATCTCTATTCCATTTGTTTTTATTCGTTTTTAGAAATGGCATTAGTTATGTATGCAATATTCAATATATAATTTTAACAAAATAGCCATCAAATATAATAGTATATATGAAAAATAATAAGTTACAGAAAAATCAAATGTAATGGCTTCCATAAGTAATGTCACGAATGATTTCCAATTTATCTAGATGATTTGGAAATCAAAGAGTAGCATTTGTTAGGACTACTTAACGAATAAAATTAAGCTGTTTACTCACAAATCATTATTTAAATATAGTTGTTTTAAAATATTTATATACTCAATGTAAACGGCGATGTTTGAAAACAAATAAAAAATGTTTACTCACTGCAACTTGATCATATTATTTATTGCCAAATAAGACCGCAATCAGCGATATCCCACTAAGATCGCAATATTGTAAGAATGCACCCCAGCTAGTGGAGAAAACAATGGAACCCATCAAACTGTATCTTATAACCAACATTACTTACTTACTTACTTACTTACTCACTGGCACTATCGAACCCGTAGGTTCATGGCCGCGCGGACATAAGCTCTCCATACATCCCTATCCTGAGCCAATGCTTTCCAATCATTCCCTGTATAATCTACTTCCCTCAAATCATAGTTAATGTTGTTCTCCCACCTCATTCTTCGTCTACCAACTGGGCGTTTTCCTTCTGGCTTTCCTACAAGAAGTTTCCATGCACGTCTTTCATTCCCCATACGTGTAACATGTCCTGCCCATCGCAGTCTACGAGACTTGACTGTTCTTATTATATCTGGCTTCCTATAAAGACCATGTAGTTCATTGTTATGTAGTCTTCTCCATTCACCTGTCTTATTATAACCAACATTATAGGTTATTATTTTTTTAGGAAACAACTCAGTAAAATCATTATTTAAAAACACAATTATCAAATGTGTAGTTCGAAGGAATCTGTTCGTTATTTTCTATATTCTAGAGAAGAAAATCGCACTGTCTAATTCTCTTATTTAAGATCCTACATACCTCGATTCCCAATTATTTATCATCTCGTTTCCAGTATCTATCCTCAAACCATAACTTAAACACAAGATCACAACATAGTCTCTTGCTTAATATAGCGCAACATAGGACATCACATCACTCCATGTGATATACCATCTCCACTTCTCGCAACTGGATTTCCCTACCACAAGAAATAAGGGGCTGCCGGACATTGGCAACTTTTAAAATAAATCTAAATTTATATTTGCTCTAAACTCGACTTCATCATTACCCAGTGTAAGGTACATATATATATATATTAATTGGTGTTTCTCGTATAATTTATCATATTTATACTATTATATTATTATTATTATTATTATTATTATTATTATTATTATTATTATATTATTATTGTTATCATCATCATCATCATCATCATAGTACATTCACGAATTTAGGCCATTTGTTGACCTGTTTCGGCCTCAAGAGAAACACCATCCAGAAGTCTTTTGAGTGGACGTCCTGGTCTTCTTCTTCCTGCAGGTTGATATCTTAACATTAGTTTGGGTATTCTGTGATCTTCCATTCGATTATTGTTATTATTATTATTATCATCGTAAGTATTATTATTGTTATTATCGTATAAAATGTTGTTTGTACATGACATTTACATTGCTACATTTAAAATATCTTTAACTGTTTATAATTAGTATAGTGTATATCTATATTTGTCAAATATTTATTTGTATTTGTACTCGTTGAGTGGAACAGAGGGCCTTATGGCCTTAACACTGCCAAAACATTATTATTATTATTATTATTATTATTATTATTATTATTATTAGGCCTATTTGTTGGAGAGTCAGCCACTGCAAAATAATGCTCTGACCTGTTCAGAATATTAAAAAGGAAGGAGCTTTCTTTATTTTGGTAAAAAGAATTCGATAAAGAGCGAGGTGAAACATGACTGTCATTGGTTATGAAACCAAATTCATTGAAACGTGATTGGTCATTGACTCCCATTTGGGGCATGAGTTAAATAGTCATGCAAAATACCCTGTACGTAGCAAAATGTGTACAGAATAAAAAATACTGGAAAGAGTAAATTCATGTAACTCTCTTGGATATATATTAATACATTTGGATGCAGTAGACACATCAAATAAAATTATTAATTTTAATAAAAGCAAGGGTAACTAATAAATGAAAGCTTCGCTAGTCCAGAGAGATGCCAGAGTACGGTTATACAAAACCTTAGCAAGACCTGCACTTTGCTACGGCAGTGAGGCACGGAGAAGATAACTTCTAGTGAAATGAGATATACACCAGGGTACACCAAGTGGGGTTACAAACGAAATGATGATGTCTTGAAGGAACTACGTTTAGAACCAGTCATTAAGTACATACAAGAATCAACACTTATGAAATTCATATTAAAGCACAGTTGAGGTTATGTAATAAGATGTTAATTATATAATTTTTACCTGGTAAGTCAGTCGTCCTCAACTAAATTATTAAACTTCTTCAAGTTATTCTAATATGGAGGCCTTTCGAAAACAATGTCTCATCTTTTGTGTTTTAACTGGAACATTTATATTTTTACTTTAAGAGCCAACACTCATTTTTTCCGCTTCGAAGCTAATTTTCTTTCCTTTTACTCGACATTATAAATTGGTAACAAAGCAGAACAGACACGTGTTATTCAATCAAAATTATTGCAACGAATGACAAGTTAAAACAATAAAACACCGATAGTTTTGACGGCGGCATTTATCAACGGACATAGCGGCTCGAGAAATACTGCGGCGGTGGCTTTTAAAACGAACTTTAGGCTTAGTGACAAAAAAGGTTTGTTTTACTTTGATATTAATTTGTCCATTTGGTTTGAATCACTCTTTGTAAAAGTTACCTTGGCACGTGCCTGCAGTAAAAAAAGTTGCCGATGCGTTAATAAAGGATACTAACCCTTGTAATATACCGACTGGATCCGCGAATAAAGACATTTTTAGCCGTGAATACAGGAACTGTGTATCAATTTTTTAACCCGTGAATAAGGGAACCGCGAATAAGGCGCTTTTACTGTAATTCAAATTGATCATCATCCGGTATCATGGCAGCTGCCGCCGTCTTCCGGAAACCAAACGCCATTCCTCTCTGTCCATCCATTGATCTTCCTCCATTCCTCTGATATTCATAGCTGCTTGTACCCCTTCTATCCAAATTTTCTTCGGTCTTCCTCTCTTCCTCCTTTCCATTGGGATCCATTCCATAACAATTTTTGGTAATCTTTGCTCTGGCATTCTTTTGACATGACCATACCACTGCAATCTTTTCTTTTCTGTAATGTCTATGATGTCCGGCTCCTGTTGTATACCCATAATTTCCCTTATTTCTTTATTTCGTATTCTATCCATTCTAGATTTTCCAGCTGATCTTCTTAAAACATCCATTTCTGTACTTAAAATTATTTTCATTTCCCTGGTAGGAATTTGCCAGACTTCAGCGCCATATGTTAAAATGCTCTGAATTATGGTTTGATATATTTGTAATTTTCTATTTTTGTAATATTCTTGCTCCACCGAACAGAGTTTAAAGCATTTATTGCTTGTTTTGTTTGTGCGATTCTATTTTTAATTTTCACTGTGTTATCGGCTGAATGGTCTAATTTTGTTCCTAAACAAGTGCATTCAATACTAGGTTTTAGTTCTTCTCCATTGTTGAAATTCATATTTTCCAGTAATTAAAATTGGGAGGTAAAAAATGTAAATGCAAGAGTGTAGTAACAAAGAGATGGCGCTGTTGTGCAACAGCACGCGTGACCAGAGCACATACGACGGTATTAACAGGTTCTCCTACTTGCCTAGTTTCAAAAAATCAAACAATATGTACGCTAAGCACACCGCTCTTTTGTTTACTGCGTCACTTTCCCACCTCCCCATGTTAATTAACTTCATTTCAAACCGTTTTAATTATATTTCAGGAAATATTAATTGCAGTTTTTCACTTCACTCTGCGGTGCCTCGGGCGACGTACTCCAACTACTGGTCTCTTTGTTCTTTTTCCGCATTAATTTGGTTTAACTTCTCACCTTATACGTACTATTACGTGCCACATGCTACCCGGACTTACTGCAGGCTCAACGATACTTTACCTTTCCCTTCATCTGCCATAGTATATTCTTGTAATACTTGTCGTTCTACGTACTTCTTCTGTCTTTACTAACATTTTCTAACATTTTCAAATGTTTTTCAAAGATCCTTATAATATTTTTTTTACAATTTTTCCGTATTTATATATTTACGAGATATAAGAGGAAAAAAAAGTAATGACATTTCATAAGTAATGCCACGAGTGATTTCCAATTTATCTAGACTATTTAACTCATGTCGCAAATGGTAGTCAATGACCAATCACGTTTCAATTAATTCTGTTTTACACCCATGACAGTCGTGTTTCACCTCGCTCTTTATCGATTTCTCTTTATCAGCTCCTGCTTTTGTGATAAAGAAAGCTCCTCCTTTTTTAATATTCTGAACAGGTTAGACCATTATTTTTCTCCAACAAATACATTGAATATAGCAAATAATAAATAGATTCAGTGATTTTACTGACTTGTTTATTTAAAATATAAATGATTAACCCATAAGGGTTGATTATAATAGTTTAATGTGATTCATCATTTCTCCACTAGAGTGCATTCTTACAATATTCCGATCCTATTTGGCAATAAATAATATGATCGAGTTGCAGTGAATATACATAACCTCACATTTCTAATTTGTTTTCAAACATCGCCGTTTACATTAACTAGATACATATTTTAAAACACCGGTAACTATATTCAAATAGTTATTTTTTAGTAAAGAGCTTAATTTTATTCGTTAAATAGTCCTAACAAATGACACTCTTGATTTCCAAATTCACGACTCACGAAGTGAGGAGTGAATTTATCCAGAGAATTTGGAAATCAAGAGTGTCATTTGTTAGGACTATTTAACGAATAAAATTAAGCTGTTTACTCAAAAATGATTATTAAAATATATTTACCGGTATTTTAAAATATTTATATATTCAATGTAAACGACGATGTTTGTAAACAAATCAGAAACGATTGGTATGCTTCATGTTTCATATTGTGTTATTCACTGCAACTTGATCATATTATTTATTGCCAAACAGGATCGCAAATATTGTAAATATGCACCCTAGTGGAGAAAAAAATGAAACATATCAAATTGTATATTAATTCATTTCTGATGACCTATGATGTAAATATGACAACTATATATTTTTTGGAATGTTATTACCTGGAAAAAACGTACATTTAAGAAAGTGCAAACAGTGGTTTCTTTTTTTTGGTGGTTAATAATCAATTGCTACAAATGTGTTTATATTAACTCCCCGCATGCGCTATGTGTTTGACATTCATGCACTATATATACAATCTGGTAGCCGTATTTCTTAGAGAGTCAGTCACTGCAAAGTAATGCTATGACCTATTCAGAATGATAAAAAGGAAGCGCTTTCTTTATTATGATAAACTTTAGTTGGTAAATTCTAGGCGAAACACGACTGTGATTGGTTGTAAATAAAAAATCATTGAAATGTGGTTAGTCATTGACTCCCATTTGGGGCGTGAGTTAAATAGTCTAGGAAAATTTGTATAGATTCAAAAATACTGGAAAGAGTAAATTCATTTACCTACCTTGGATACACATTAACATGTTTGGATGAAGTAGACATATCAAATAAAATTATTAATTTTAATAAAACCATGGGAATAATAAATTCAGTAATAAAACCTTCACTAGTCCAGAGAGATACGGTTATACAAAACCTTAGCAAGACCTGCACTTTGCTACGGCAGTGAGGCATGAACTTTGAGGAAATGAGATTCATGAGATATGCAGCAGGATATACCAAATGAGATCACAAACGCAATGATGGTATCTTGAAGGAACTATGTTTAGAACCGGTCATTGAATACATACGTAGATACCAGAACAACTGGATGAATCATTTGTGACGAATGAGTTCAGATAGAATTCCCAAGGCCATGCTTCGTTATTGTCCAACAGGGAAGAGATATCTGGGCCGTCCTAGGAAATGCTGGATACAAAATTCATCAGTGAGATCGTAACAGGCCTATAGGCCTAAGACATGGTTGGATGAAGAAGAAGATCTATTTACGAGAAACATGGTAACATTACGACAGTTTTAGACAATATCGCAAAACTCACTACCTATTTTCCCTCCTCTTCCTATGTTACCACCATCAAAAACTCAATTACACGTATTCTTGTTAGGTTAGTGTTAATGTTAGTTAGTGTACATTGGATTAGTGTACACTTCAGTAAATAATATACATGTAATTTATTTTGTTAGGTTAGGAAGGGAAAAGTTACTTTTTCTAATAAACGTTTGGGAATTTGATTCATGTATTTTATGTGTTTCGGGCTAAATGGCCGTGGTCTGGTTTTATTAATACTCGGCGTTTCGTCTACTACTGCGGTAGACATCCTCAGGAGGTTCTGCGTGTTCTTTGACTTCTTGACTCTTCAAATGTCGGCTGGAGACTGGCTGTGTGTTAAAAATCGTGTCCTTATTTACAGTTGAGTATTGTGTGGTGATGTTTTCCTACACGGTCCGTTACTATGGAGCTATTTTTCTGATTGGTTATCACTGGCGTAAGTCATGGGTTTTATTCTCGTGTTGTATAATGCCGGAATCCAAATTTTATTAATCTTCATGGTTTCTTCCTTTTTGTTAAAGGAATTTTTGTGTTTGTAAATTTCAATAGCCTCTCTGTGAAGTCTGGTGTAGTAATGTTGTGTTTTGGACAAAACTTGTGTCTTCAAATTTTATGGCAAGTTCTTTGTTATTCATTAAATGTTCTGCTACAGACAATTTTTCAGTTTGTTTCAACCGACAATTCTCTTCTGTTCTTGTACTTATCATGCGTTTTGTAGTTCCTATCTACACTTCACCACAACTACATGGCAATTTATTTCGAAGGTTGGTCATAGCGCATGTGCTGCCATCTACCCACACCTCTATAAACTTTGTGTAGCACTTCAAATATATGTGGTTCCACCTAGCGACAGCTCTATAAACTAATACCTATGCGCACTGTTATTCTGTAGGAGAAAATGTATTGGGAAAGGTAAAGTACTACTTCGTTAGAGTGGAACGAGCTGTCCGGAGAGGGATTTTAACAATGGATCACACACATACTTTTCTGACCACAAGGGCATAGATAGCCTCACCGAATGTATGATCAGCTCAATGTCGGTGCCTTCTCCGAGACAACACAACTTTCAGACATAACACAACATTCACTCCTAAATACGGCGAATGGTGATGGTTATGATGGCCGCATAATGTTCCGGGACTGTCCGGGTCTTAAAGTTTCCTGACATTTGTCTTACAGGTGAAGAAAACGTTTTCGGATCGGGGATCGAACCTGGGCACTCTGCCTAAGAAGCAGTTACACTACCTCGATACCACAGCAGTTAGTCTTATGTCTATATAAATTTCGGTACCTACTATATAGGGTCAGTGAAGGTGTGTAAAAATTAAAACTTTCTCTGCCACAATATAAGATTTATTTCTTATACAAGGAATTTTAGACGTTTTAGATAACTCCTAGCGCGACAGCCCTAGAAGGCCCTTGCACTTCCAGCCGGCTGGTGGTCTCACATCCGAAAGTGTTAATGAAAAGCCAGCCATTATAGGGATGACATGTGGTCAGCATGTCGGGTGCCCCAGCCGTTATAGCTGGTTTTCTCAACCTGGAGTCGCTACTTATTGTAGCTATCCAATTGCCTCACGATGCTGGGTGGGCACCGGTCCCATACTGGCCGAAATTCCAAGAGAAATATCTTCTACCATGGGGACTCGAACCAGCGCAAGTTCCATAGGTCTCTTAAGTACCTAAAATTGGCAAAATAAGTACAAAATTAGGCATGAAAAAAGGAAAAACACGGCAATTCAATATACTTTTTTTTAGAAATTACTAGTAAAAAATGATTGTAGAACAGGCATAACAAATTGAGTGAACATCTTGCGCGACCTTCGCCTAACTTTGTTGTTTACGTTTCATTGGTCAATACGTCGCACAGTAGTTGAGTGTAAAAGTTCAGTGGCGGATTACATTTAGTTTAGTTGGCAGAGTCTTCCGAGTTAAGTTCTACTTGTAATGTAAAGAAAGCCCGTTGATCGAATAACGACTTTACCTTTAAGCGTGTAAGAAAATGCAGTTTGCTTTTAACACTCCAAATAAAGGAAATAAAAAAGCAGAATAACAGCTAGCGGAATGAAGTTCTTCATCTTCTTCACTTCAAGGGCTGGACAAATTGCCTGTTCCGCCTCACAGTTGTTCTGTCCATCTTTTCACTGGCCTTCCTACATTCCTTGAACCTCTTGGCTTGTAGTTGAATGCTGCTCTTGGTAATCTTGTTACATTCATTCTTTCCACATGTGTAAACCATTTCTCTTTGCATTCTCTGATTTTCTCATTCAATTGATATATATACTTAACTCTGTTCTTATATCTTCATTCTTTATCCGATCCAATCTTGTGCAGCCTTTTGTTCTTCTAAGGAAGTTCATTTCTGCGCTTTGTATTCTACTTTGTAATTTTTTGGTTATTACCCAAGTTTCGCTCCGATAAAGTAATGCAGGAACTGCCAATGTTTATAAAACTTCAATCTAGTATCTCTTCTTGTTTTATTCTTTAATGTTTTATGTATAGTTCCGCATATCATTTGAAATTTCGACAGTTTCATATGTATGTCTCTTTCAGTTTTTGTGTTTATAGTAAAATTACAACCCAAATAATTAAAATGTGTTACTTGTTCCAGAGGTTTGTTGTCTATTACCATTTTTGATCTTATATGATCGTTTCCCCAAAATGCCATTATTTTTCATTTTTCTTTCGATACTTTAAAATGAAGTTAATGAGAAGAATACAAACTTAGACAAAAAGAAAAAGTAGAAATGCATCATCATCATCATCATCATCAACAATCACGGATTAAGCCAATGTGGCTTGTTCCGGTCTCATAGATTCTCATTCAAAAGCTGGATCCATCTCTTCTTCGGTCTACCAACATTTCTGCGTCCTTTTGGTTTGTATTTAAGTATAATTTTTGAAATGAAGATCTATTTAACAAACTTAATAAATTGAATTATATATGTGGAACAATCAAAAGGATATTTAAAAGCACAAGAAAAGAAACAAAACTAAAATTTTATAAAGTAGTGGCAGTCCCCTTACTATTGTATGGTAGTGAATTTTGGGTTTTAACTAAAAGAGAAGAGAAGATCATAGAAGCAGCTGAAATGAGATTTCTGAGAAGTGTGGCTGCTTGCAAACTTCTAGATAAGAGAAGAAGTGAAGATATTAGAAACGAGCTAAATATCTTTAAACTCTTAGATAGAATAGATATCCTTCAAGAACTTCAAATCACCTCGGTTGTGGACCACCTAACTACAACTCATTCAGCGTATGGATCGATCTCGCATCCCGCGTCACATTTTGAATTATCATCCTCGAGGAAGGAGATCTTTGGGAAGACCACTCAAAAGATGGCAAGAGACCGTAAGGTACGACCAGACCTAATACACGGAAGGAGGTTGATGATGAAATTAATATTTTTGCGCGATAGTGCGTTATGTCGTATTATAACAAATTTTCTAAGTTGATCGCGATTTCGAGACTATAACAGAGGGAAGAAGAAGAGTTTCTTCCGATCGACATAACATCAGTCGCCAACAAAGTTCTGATGATGAGACAGTTATAGTCTTGAAATCGCGATCTGCTTAGAAGATATATATGAGGAGAGGTAAGAAACATTTAATTTCACCTTAAACTTATTTAGTTTGTTATTTATATCTGTTTCCGCTGTGTATGATATTTCGCAACCTAACATTCTTAGCTTTTTTTTTTCGTTTTCCAAACATTTTTTTATTTGATGGGTTAGTTCTGTTTTCGGGGCAACTATTCAATAAGCGGTCGTTAATGCAGAAAAATGATTTTAAATAAATGTGTGTTGTCAAGTTTTCGCCCACAATCCTCAATTCGACTTGTACAGGAATTACCGTAAAACGGGGTTACTTTGACTCCAGGGGCAACTTTGACAGAATTGGGGCTTCTCTGACATTTTAAATTTCTTGCGTGTTTTGGGCTACTTTAACAACAATGCAATGGTGTAGACATTTCCTTGAAGGCGCACGAATAATTAAGATGTTTTAAAAGAGGATGTTAATTGTTGGAGACACATCTGTGTCACTTTCAACAACAATGAATTCCCAGCAAGGATAAAATTGTGATTTTCGGTTTTACAGGGGTAAGGACTGGATTTGTTGTGTAAGATGCAAGCTCTGGGTCTGTGGTGTGTGTAACAGAGGATCGAACAATTCTCAATATGAATGTGAACTATGTGAAGATGAGATGTGAAAATCTGTTTTTTTATTTGCTACTGTTGTTTCAAAAATTCATGTTTTCTAGTTAATTCCTGATTGTCTAACTACAATAATTATATAATTTTTGTGTTCTGTTGCGCGTCAGAATTGATAAAGAAGTTTAAGTTTATTTTGTCAAATTACAGTTATAAAAACATTTGTAGTGAGGTTGTTTACAATAAAAATATTTATAAAAAGATAAATTGGTGTCAAAGTAGTACCTACGGTGGGTCTACTTTGAATTATAGTGAAAACAAATGTGATGTCAAAGTAGCCCCAGCACATGGGCAAAACAGACCTAAACAAAACTCATTGTTGTCCTACTAAGTTTTTATTTGAGGAGAACAGTACCAACTGGGATTTGTAGTCTAAGGTTCAATTGGTACAATAAATCATACATTCAATTTTTTTCGGCATAAATCAAACGAGTTAGACATTAAAAACCTCCAAAAATATGTCAAAGTAGCCCGGTTTTACGGTACTTTACTTCCAGCAGATCTTGAGTGACTGACTTTTTTAGTGAATTTGCCTCAATTTGCGACACTTGAATTGTATAAGATATTGGAGAGAAAAAAATTGGCTAAAATCCACGTTAACCGATGCGCAACCACATAAACCGGGGCGGAGAAATAAAAATGGTTACATAAGTGTTTTGCATGAATTGAATACAACAGCTGCAGAGAAAGCCACGCGTACATCACGTTCCCACAGTTGGTTCTGTGTCCGAAATCTCCCATTTAACGGATACCAACATTTAGACATAAATATACTAGAAAATCAGGTTTGTTGGGTCCAACTGCTTCGTCTGGGTTTCCAAGGTTCATACTGACGTAATGATACCAATATCATATGTTTGTCACACATTTAAAATGTATCAATAACTAACTAACTCACTGGCACGATCGAACCCATAGGTTCATGGCCGCGCTGACATAAGTTCTCCATACATCCCTATCCTGAGCTAATGCTTTCCAATCATTCCCTGTATAATCTACTTCCCTCAAATCATAGTTAATGTTGTTCTCCCACCTTATTCTTGGTCTACCAACTGGGCGTTTTCCCTCTGGCTTTCCTACAAGAAGCTTCCATGCACGTCTTTCATTCCCCATACGCGCAACATGTCCTGCCCATCGCAGTCTACGAGACTTAACTGTTCTTATTATATCTGGCTTCCTATAAAGACCATGTAGTTCATTGTTATGTAGTCTTCTCCATTCACCTGTCTGTTCATCTCTCTTTGCCCCAAAAATCTTCCTAAGAACTTTATTCTCAAATATTCGCAATCTTCCCTCCTCCCTTAAAGTAATAGTCCATGTTTCGCTTCCATATAATATAACTGGGAGAATAACAGTTGTATATATTTTGAGTTTAACGTTTTTTGAAAGGAGTTGAGACTACAAGAGTCTCTGTAATGGATAATAGCGTGCATTTCCAGAAATGACCCCATGTTTAATTCCTTTGTGCATCTCATTCCTGTTTGTAATAACACAGGTCAACATGATTTTTGTCTCATGAGTACCAATAGTTGTACTTAATGCAGATTTTTATCGTGTTTTCAAATATGTATTCGGAATTTCTCCATCACCCACAGTTTTTTTTTATTTCAATTTCATTTAATGGATTTAAATAATAACTTTTTTAATAAACGTTTTTTCGTCCATTTGTCCAGTTAGCGATGAGCACGGGGAACACTTTCATCAGGAGATTTCAGCTGCGGAAAAGAGATATCGAACCAAATAGAATCCTAATATGCTGGCCGATTATTGTTGGACCATCAAGAGGGATGCTCCACAGGCGAAAAATGGCAGAACATCGTAATATCCTACTTTCTAGGTGAGTCCGAATGTTCGAATATTGCATAGTTACGATTGTAGAAAATATTAAAGTGTTTGAAATTATAAATGCCTGTCTCTCGGAAACCTTACGTGATGGAGAGAAACCGATATCATATTTATATTCAGGAGAAAAAATACTATCAGAATCACATATTTTTCTTTCTGAGACAAAAAAAAGTTTCTTTTTTGTTCTTCAAAATTTCCTTCGTTTGTCATTAGCTGTCCATTTCCATTATATAATGCAATTGTATGTGTGACCATATATTTAGTTTTTTCTTCCAATTAGTGTTACTGAACAGAGTGTGCGTGTTGGCTTTTAGTATCTGCTCGTTGTTATTGCTTAGTATAACATAAAATATAGTGCGATACAAATTTGAAAAAAAAGTTTACATTTCATCATCATCATCATCATAGTACATTCACGAATTTAGGCCATTTGTTGACCTGTTTCGGCCTCAAGAGAAACACCATCCAAAAGTCTTTTGAGTGGACGTCCTGGTCTTCTTCTTCCTGCAGGTTGATATCTTAACATTTGTTTGGGTATTCTGTGATCTTCCATTCGATGAACATGTTGCATCCATCTTGACTTATAATCAGAAATTTTGTTTTCTAAAGTTTCCATGTGCAATTCTTCTAAGATGTCTTAATTTGTTTGTGATCTAGTAGTGTGTATCCTGCAGTCCTCCGAAGATATCTCATTTCAGCAGATATAAGTCTCTGTATATCCTTCTGTTTCAACGTCCATACTTCGCTACCATACAAAAGAGTTGGAAGAGCCAGTGTTTTATATACTTTCAGTCTAGAATGCTTTTGGATTAACTGTGGCTTGAAGATAGAATTTATTAACCCTAAAATTCTTAAAAATTTAGATATTTTTGCATTTACATCCTTTTCCTCTTCATATGAGATATTGCATCCTAGATATGTAAAATTATTCACCTGCTCCAAAATTTTATTGCCCAGTGCAATTTTACTTCTGACAGGATCTACACCTTGAAATGCCATAATTTTTGTTTTTTCTATAGATATCTTCAAACCATATTCTTCTGTAATTTTGTTAAGTTCATACAGACCTTTCTGTAATTTTCATTAAATAATTCGTCTATCAATTGTGGCTTAAACAAAACAACTCATACATAAAACAATATCTTCCAAACCATTTGTCATAATACAGCCTACCATTGTACACCTCGTTCCTGTTTGTAATTATTGTTCCCGGGTATTTGAATTCTGTCATTTCTTCACAATTACCCTCTGTAGTTGTGAACTGTCCATCATGCTGTTATAGAAAATACCTTATCAGGTATTGTTCTTGCTCTCTCGAATATTGAATCTATATTTACAGCCGAGTCCACCGCTGTGGTCTCGGGGTAGCGTGCTGCCTTGTCACGCAGCGGGCCCGGGTTCGATCCCCGGTCGGGACCGTTTTTCTGGATGAGGTATTTATCGGGGTTTTTCCTCACCTGTACGACAAATGTCAGGAAAACTTTAAGGCCCAAACGGTCCCCGAAATCATATGGCCATCGCAATCATCATCATTCATATTCATCTTAGGATTAGGGACTCTCCTGGCGCACCATTATCATCATCACCCATCATATCATCGGGGCAACGTAACCCCGCCTTCCAGGCACCCCAACCTCAGAAGTGGGTTACAAGTATGCCATGCCAGGAGAGAAACCAGGAATGTCGAAAGACAAACCTGGGTCATTTGGAAAAAATATATATATATTTACAGCCGAACAACACAGTTTCATGGTTACAAAAAATTACAGTGATTCCTATTATATGTTATAGGCCATTTTGTGTCCACCAACATACAATATATATATTTTTTACTCCGCTATGGTAATTATAGTTCTATATTGAGGAGTACTTCTTCTTCTTCTTCTTCTTCTTCTTCACGGTTTAGGCTTATTTATTAGCCTGTTCTGGCTCCAAATTGCTGCTGTTTCCATTCTTTCTTTGGTCTTCCCAAACTTCTTCTTCCTCGTGGTGAATAGTTGTATGCTGCTTTTGGTATTCTATTCTCAGTCATCCTTGTCAAGTGTTCTTTCCAGTTTGTTCTGTATTTCACTATTGTTGTGTTTATTTCCTCTACTTTTAGTTGTCTTACTTCTGTGTTATGTTTTTTGTCTGTTCTTTGATATCCTGCTATTGGTCTGAGAAATTTCATTTCAGCAGCTTGTATTGTGGCAGATTGTGTTGTCACTGTCCATGTTTCAGAACCATAAGTAATAATAGGTACTGCCATTATAGAGTGTTTTCTGGCTTTATTTTTCAAGTTCTTTTAGTGTTCCTGTTATATAATTAAACTTATTTAGTTTGTTATTTATATCTGTTTCCGCTGTGTATGATATTTCGCAACCTAGTAAGTTACATCCAAATTAAAGTATCACATGGAATGTCAGAGGAATACATTATAAACAAACTGAACTGGAATGAGCAGTACTCATAGCCCTACTTAAATACTCGTAATATTTTCCCCTCCCTTAAATAAGATTCCATGTTTCACATCCATATAACAGGAAGAATAACAATTTTATATATTTCCAGTTTAACGATTTTTTAGAGAAGTTGGGACGACACAAGTCCTTGTAATGTACATTATCATGCATTAACAGAATCGAACCTATGTTTAATTTGATGTGCACCTCGTGTCAAAGACTGTCAAACTATAACATCCTTCAAAAATAAATTAAATAATTATTTAATAACAAACTAACTTATACACCTCACTGATAGTATTCTTTTAACAATTCCATCCATCCATAGTAATTCTGCCCGAAGGCAGGTCCTTCACTGCAATCATAGCATTTTCATGCTATGCTTGCAGCTTTACTAAGGAATTGTAGGTGTGGTAGCTTCCCGTTGCTTTCCACACCGATGAAGAATGATGATACTAATGATAAAGATGATGATGATGATGATAAGGATGATAATGATGGCCATATGATTTCGGGGACCGTTTGGGCCTTAAAGTTTTCCTGACATTTGTCTTACAGATGAGGAAAAACCCCGATGAAAACCTCACCCACAAAAACTGCCCCGACCGGGGATCGAACCCGGGCCCGCTGCGTGACAAGGCAGCACGCTGCCTCGAGACCACACCGGTGGACTTTTAACAATTAATACATTTAATTATCTATGAAAATAATATTAAGATTAACAAATATTTTCTTTTGTTTTGTTTTAAATATTGTACAAACGTAAAACTAGTTTTCTATATCTCATTATTTTCCTTTGTTTTTTATATACATTAGACAGGAACAATTTAATATGTCTTGCTTGTATACATTTTATTATTAGTTTTAGTCTTAATTTTAACTAACATTAACTGGTTGCATTATAGATCGTAATATAATAGATATTATCTTTTGATCAAATTTTTATTTAGTATTTAATATTAGAGTTCATTGTGATTGTTATATTCTGATGTAATATATGTTTGTCCTGGTGAGTGGAAGAGAAGGCCACCTGGCCTTAACTCCACAAGGCTAAATAAATAAATAAATATAATCTAATGTAATATAATTATTGTTTTTACATATATTATGAGTTATCCTTAAAAGATAAAAATATGCTGTCGCGGACTTTTTTGTAGAGTTTTTTGAGATATTCAATTCTGTGTACATAAATTTTGTGTATTTGTTATGGTTTAGACAGCGTAAGCCATTTAAGGGTAAAAAAGGGTCTTTTTATGTTTTTCACTATAAAGGGTGTTATTAAATGGTGTAGATTGAGTATCTCAACTCCCTTTCAGCCTATGTTCATCCCGGGAATCTCCTGAACATTTTGCAAAAAACCCCATCACAATTGGATTAACAGTATGGCCGCGCATAAAGTACGAACAAACAAACAAATAAACAAACATTCATTTTTACACGCTTTATATTAGCTTGACCTGTATCTATCTATCTATGTAACGGAATCTTTCAACGCGATTTTCACCCACTTAAAATCATTGGATCGACTTGAAACTTTGTATACTTGTAGAGGACCCGTGACAATACAATACTTTCATATTTATTGATATTCTGATGATTCTGGCCAGGATTTTAGAAAACAAATATGAAATTATTGTATTATCACGGGTCCTTTACAAGTATACAAACTTTCAAGTCGATCCAATGTTTCTAAGTGGGTGGAAATCGTGTTCAAAGATTCCGTTACATAGATACAAATACACTTTTTTTACACGCTTTATATTAGCTTAACCTGTATCTATCTATTTATCTATCTTTGTAACGGAATCTTTCAACGCGATTTTCACCCACTTAAAATCATTGGATCGATTTGAAACTTTGTATACTTGTAGAGGACCCGTGACAATACAATAATTTTATATTTATTATATATAAGATTTCTATGTGTAAACATATTATATAGAGTTTTACTGACGTTTACTTCTAGTCTAAATGTCTTACTCAACAGAGTGTAGGTGTCGCCTTTAGTATCGTCTAACAGCACTAATCAGTTATCAACTTACCGTTACTATGATAACACAATAATTGAGTCGTTGTACTTCTCTGTCCTCTACAGGTTTGACAGGTTCTAATACAACGACTCCCAACCTTTATCGACTCGCGAACCCCTTCCACAAGATCCGATTTGGGTAAACCACTGACTTCTAAATATACGTAGCCATACATACTTACTTACTCACTGGCACTATCGAACCCGTAGATTCATGACCGCGCGGACATAAGCTCTCCATACATCCCTATCCTGAGCTAATGCTTTCCAATCATTCCCTGAATAATATACTTCCCTCAAATCATAGTTAATGTTATTCTTCCACCTCATTCTCGGTCTACCAACTGGGCGTTTTCCCTCTGGCTTTCCTACAAGAAGCTTTCATACACGTCTCTCATTCAAAGTTCTTTTTAGTGTTTCTGCCATATAATTAAACTTTTCAATTTATTTATTTATTTATTTATTATTTCTACAAAAGGCCCAACTTCTTACCATTATCACAAACAGGTAAAATTTTAAAATTTGGATGGAAAGATGTATGTGATAAGGGTAAGAAGGTGTACATTTTGGAGGCTGTAGAAATAAATAAATTGAAAAGTAGTAATAAACTGTTAAATTCTCAACTTGATTTGAATGAATCGCCTTTGTTAAATTTTAAAATTTAAATAAATATTGTATTGTTGCTTAGATCAGTTGGAACACAATTCATAATTTGTTAACATGTCAAGGTACAGTGTACCGAAACAGCTGTCACTGAATTATATCTTAATAAATATGAAAATCAAATAAAACTACGTTTTATTTTTATTTAATTAATCCTTAGGAATTCGTTAAAAACACACAAAACTATTGTTTACAAAATACAGACTACGATTTTGAAACAAAACTAGACCTAGTGGCTACAACCTAATTTATCTGCTGTTTAAAAGTAAAACATATATTTTCTTTAAAGTCACATTAATTAATATCTCTCTTAATGTGTTGTTGTTGTTACTTTATCTCGCCATTAAAAGAAAATCAAGATGGACGCATCATTATACTTTATAGTAAACATATATGTATGTTTTGTTTTGTGTCACTGAACTAAATATGTCGAAATTTGTCTTCAGGACATCAAAATTATCATCATCATCATCCAGGGATTAAGCCTGTTGGCTCGTTCCGGTTTCATGAAAGCTAGAATTCTTAAAAATGTTCAGACCATCTTCTGTGTGGGCGACCAACATTTCTCCTTCCGTGCGGTTTATAACTTAGCAATAATTTTGGAAATCTTCCTTCTGGCATTCTATCAATATGTTCTTTCCAGTCGTTCCTATATTTAATTATTCGCTCTGTAAGTTTGAAAATATTTAGTTCCTTTCTTATATCTTTCATTTCTTTTCTTATCCAGCAGAGTATATCCTGCTATATTTCTTAAAAGTATCTTAATATCTAAATTCTTAGAAATATCTTCTTCTTCTTCTTCTTATTATTATTATTATTATTATTATTATTATTATTATTATTATTATATTTAGTGACACTTTTGATATCCAGAATGGGATGAAGCTAGGAGATGCACTATCTCCTCTACTATTTAATTTTGTACTAGAGCATGCCATTAAATCTTTAGAGAATGAGGAAGGCTTACAACTGAATGGTATTAATAAGCTGTTAGTTTATGCTGATGATGTAGTACTATTGGCTGATAGCGAGGAGATACTAAAGGCCAACACGAACACACTATTGAGTAACACTAAGAAATTAGGACTGGAAGTAAATATCAGTAAAACTAAATATATGGTCACACGTTATATCTTATATCTTCATTTATTTTGTTATCGAGCAGAGTATCGGCCGCGGTTATGCTCCTTGCCTCTGGTCCCGAGGGTCGCGGGTTCAAACCCGGCCGGGGTCGATGGATTTTTTAGGACGGAAAAATCCAAGGAGCAAGTCCTCCGGGAGGGACTTTAAGCTGTGGGTCCCGAGTCTGAAGATTTTTAGGCTCGTAAAAATTCCTTAAGCCTGAATGAAAAGGCCTCTAAGCAAAATTTACCGAATTTTCCCGTCCTAGTACTACCTTGGTTTCCTAGATGTCAGTATGAGGCGGAACGCTGACCACGGACCACTCAAAATGGCATCTATACGAAAACAAGTGTAACTAAATTAGTATGGTTCAAATTCTTCCCTGTAGGGGGAGAGCGCCTAAAATCTCTGTTAATGGAAAACATAGGTTTACAATACAAATCCAGCAGAGTATATCCTGCTATATTTCTTAAAAATCTCATCTCAGCTGCTTCCAATCTTTGTTCTTGTCTTTTAGTGAACGTCCAACATTCTGATCCATACATCAATACACGAACAGCCATTACTTACTTACTTACTTACTGGCACTATCGAACCCGTAGGTTCGTGGCCGCGCGGACATAAGCTTTCCATACATCCATATTCTGAGCTAATGCTTTGCAATCATTCCCTCTATTATCTACTTTCCTCAAATCATAGTTAATGTTATTTTCCCACCTCATTCTTGGTCTACCAACTGGCCGTTTTCCTTCTGGCTTTCCTACAAGAAGTTTCCATGCACGTCTTTCATTCCCATACGTGCCACATGTCCTGCCCATCGCAGTCTACGAGATATAACTGTTCTTATTACATCTGGCTTCCTATAAAAGACCATGTAGTTCGGTCGAAATTATTATTTTTTTCACAAATGCCCCAGGTTGTATTTTCGACATTCCAGGTTTCTCTCCTGGCATGGCGTACTTGTAACCCTGTAAGGCGGGGTTATGTTGCCCCGATGGTATGATGGGTGGTGATGATGATGATAGTAGTGCGTCCGGAGAGTCCTTAAACCTAAGTTTTAACCTAAGATGAATATGAATGATGATGATTGCGATGGCCATATGATTTCGGGGACCTGACATTTGTCTTACAGGTGAGGAAAAACCCCGATAAAACCCTCATCCAGAAAAACTGTCCCAATCGGGGATCGAACCCGGGCCCGCTGAGTGACAAGGCAGCATGCTACCCCGAGACCACAGCGGTGTACAAATTATACTGTTAAAAATGTCTCGGAAACGAACTTAATAGGAATTTTTCCAGTTTCTAAGTCATTTGATAGCTCGAGTCCTCATATGTTTGAGATATCTGGCTTCTTATAAAAACCATGTAGTTTACTGTTACGTAGATTTCTCCATTCACCTGTCCGTTCAAGAAGCCTCCATGGAAGTCTTTCATTCCCCATACGTGCAACATGTCCTGCCCATCGCAGTCTACGAGACTTAACAGTTCTTATTATATCTGGCTTCCTATAAAGACCATATAGTTCATAGTTATGTAGTCTTCTCCATTCACATGTATGTTCATCTCTCTTTGCTCTAAATATTTTCCTAAGTACTTTATTCTCAAATACTCGTAATTTCTTTTCCTCCCTTAAAGTAAGAGTCCATGTTCCAGCTCGTTAAATATACTCTCCTGGCGCGACAGGCCTACAAGGCCCTTAGCCTACCAGCCGGCTGCTGGCCTCACGTCCACATGTGTCAATAACACAGGTAGATGGTAATCAGCCAGTTTAGGGGTGACATGTGGTCAGTATGTCGAGTCCCCCAGCCGTTATAGCTGGTTTTCTCAACCTGGAGCCGCTACTTATTGTAGCTACCCAAATGCATCACGATGCTGGGTGGGCACCGGTCCCATACTGGCCGAAATACCATGAGAAAATTTCTTCCCCCATGGAGACTCGAACCAGCGCAAGTCCCGTAGCTCTGCGCCAACGCTTCGTGCCTTAACCACTCGGCCACGGCGCGGGACTCGTTAAATTTACAATAAGTCTAATATCTCAATTTTAATTATTATGATTTTGGTGCTCATTACATAAAAAAGAAACAAATTCCCTGTTATTTGAGAACAATGACCACAACAACAACAATAGTGAGTAACTCACTGGCACTCTCGAACCCGAAGGCCACGTCACCACAAACATAGCATCCCAATCATGACTTATTGTTTTCCGATAATTGTCTCTATAATTTACCTCATTCAACTAATTGTAGGCTATGGTATTATTCTCCAACCTCATGATTGGCCGACCTACTGCCTGTCTTCCCTCTGGCTATTCTACAAAGTTTCAATGTACTTACTTACTTACTTACTGACTGGCACTATCGAACCCGTAGGTTCATGGCCGCACGGACATAAGGTCTCCATACATCCCTATCCTGAGCTAATGCTTTCCAATCATTCCCTGTATAATCTACTTCCCTCAAATCATAGTTAATGTTGTTCTCCCACCTCATTCTTGGTCTACCAACTGGGCGTTTTCCTTCTGGCTTTCCTACAAGAAGTTTCCATGCACGTCTTTCATTCCCCATACGCGCAACATGTCCTGCCCATCGCAGTCTACGGGACTTAACTGTTCTTATTATATCTGGCTTCCTATAAAGACCATGTAGTTCATTGTTATGTAGTCTTCTCCATTCACCTGTCTGTTCATCTCTCTTTGGTCCAAAAATTTTCCTAAGAACTTTATTCTCAAATACTCGTAATCTCCATTCCTCCCTTTCAATGTCCCTGTTTCATTCCCCATTCGTGCCACATATCATTGCAATCTACGAGACTTAGGCCTAACTGTTAATATTATATCTAGTTTCCCATAAACATCATGTAGATCACTGTTATGCAGTTTTCTCCATTCTCCTGTCTGTTATATGTATTTGGTCTAAACATTTTCCTAAGAACTTTATTCTCAAATACACGTAACCTCCTTTCCCCTTTAAAGTAAGAGTCCATGTTTCACATCCATATAATGTAACTGGTAGAATAATAGTTTTATATTTTCAGTTTACCATTCTTTGAGAGAAGTTTCGGTTTATAAAAGTCCCTGTAATATATAATAGCACGCATTTCCACAATTGGTTTAATTTCCTTGTGCATCTCATTCCTGTTTGTGATTACTGTTCTTAGGTATTTGAATTCAGCCACTTCTTCAAAATTTCCCTCATTTGTCATTAGCTGTCCATTTCCATTATATAATGTATTTTTATGTGTTCTGTATTAATTCTGCTCGAGGGCAGGGCATTCACTGCAATCATAGCATTTTCTATGCTTTGCAGCTTTACTAGGGAATTATATAGGGTTTCCAGTATAAAACCGGACACTCTGCGGCTGGCAGAGTGAAATGCGGACGGGGAGAGAGCGCAGCCTGACGGGTGAAACCCCGTGAGGCGTGTCCGGTTTTATATTGGAAGCCCTATAGATGTGGTAGCTTCCCGTTGCTTTCCACACCGGTGAAGGATGATGATGATGATAAGGATGTTGATGATGGCCGGATGATTTTCAGGAACGGTTGGGCCCTAAGCTTCCTGGCATTTGTCTTACAGGTGAGAAAAAATCTCACCCAGGAGCCTGTTCCGACCGGGAATCGAACTCATGTCCGCTGCGTGACAAGGTACTATGTGTGACCATGTGTTTTTCTGGTTATATACCATTTAAGTTAGTCCAAAGACATTCAAGATTAAAAGCATATAAAACACTGGCTCTTCCAAATCTTTTGTATGGTAGCGAAGTATAGTCATTGAAACAGACGGATACAGCCCTACAGAGATTTAGATCTGTTAAAATTAGATATATTCGAATGACTGCTGGATACACACTACCAGATCATAAAAAAAACGAAGATATGGAACCTTTAGAAAACAAAATTGCGGACTATAAATCAAGATGGTGCTGAAAGAAAAATCTGTTGAATGTGGATTAATAATACATAATTCCAAAACAAAATACTTAAAATGGACAAATTAAATTTTTGAGCAATTTTTTTTACTTTTTTCTTCATGTCCAGGTATTCCGATTATAGATTTTGTTTGATTTTTTTATATGTTTTGTAGGAAAAATTAATTTTCCAAATTTTCTTAAAAAAATTTTTTTCCCAAAAAAGGAGAAATAGTCTGTATTAATTCTAATGATTCAGTATATCAAGAAAAAAATTTCTAAAGAAGAAGAATTGTTTTTTATTTCCAAGTTTTTTTGCATAAAAAAATTGTGTTTTATTTTCGTAATTTTTATTGACTATTTAACTCATGCCCCAAATGGGACTCAATGGCCAATGGCCAATGATTTCTGTTTTACAACCAATCAGAGTCGTGTTTCACGAAATATTTATCAGTGTTATAATTACCATATTAAAGAAGGCTCCTCCTTTTTAATATTATGAACAGGTCTGGCCATTATTTTGCAGTGACTGAGCCTGTGAGAAATACGGCTACCAGATTGTATATATAGTGCGTGAATGTCAACACATGCCGCATGCGGAGTTAATATAAAAACATTTGTAGCAATTGATTATACCACCAAAAAAAAGAAACCACTGTTTGCACTTTCTGAAATGTATTTTTTCCCAGGTAACAATCCAGAAAAATATAATTGTCATATTTACATCATACGACATCAGAAATGAATTAATATACAGTTTGATGTGTTTCATTTTTTCTCCACTAGAGAGCATTCTTACAATATTGCGTTCCTTTGGCAATAAATAGTATGATCTGGTTGCAGTGATAAACAAAAGAAGCAGATGAAGCGTACCTATCGCTTCTCATTTGTTTTCAAACATCGCCGTTTACATTAAACATATAAATATTTTAAAATAATAGTTAAATAATGATTTGTGAGTAAACAGCTTAATTTTATTCGTTAAATAGTCCTAAAAAATGCCACTCTTGATTCCCAAATTCTCTAGATAAATTGGAAAACACTCCTGGCATTACTTATGAAAAATATTTGGTTATAAATAAAAATTTATATTCTCTTAAGAAATGAAAAAATAAGTAATACGAGCATAAATGATACAAATACAAAATAAGTGACATCATATAAATATCTTGGTTCAACTGTAAATGGAAAAAACTATATAGAGGAAGACATTGGTGAAAGAATTTCTTTGAGCAATAAAGCTTACTATGCAAATAGGAATACTATTCAAAAGTAAACTTGTCTCCAGTTAAACTGTATAATACAGTAATGAGATGGATTGTAACTTATGGCTGTGGGTACTGAAGGAGACTGATAAACCAAAACTATTCATCTTTGAAAGGAAGATCTTACGGATAATTTTTGGACCAATTAGAGAAAATGATGGCACATGGCTGAATTAAATAATCTAATACGAAATAAAATAAATAAACCACATTAAAGCTCAAAGACTGCGCTGGTTTGGACATAATAAATAGAATGCAGGAAGACAAGCTTGTAAGAAGAATATACAAATGGAAACCAATATGCACCAGAACAGCTGGTCGCCCAGCTGGCAGGATGATGTTATAAAATATATATTAGAAATGAAAATTGGAAATTGGCCAGTCTGTATCCAGAATAGATCCAGGTGGAGAAAACTTGTTGAGGAGGCCAAAACTTCAATGAGGTTGTAGTCGCCTGCTAAAGAAGAAGAAAGAAGACAAGATGGATGCAACATGTTCATCGAATAAAAGATCACAGGATATCCAAACAAATGTTAAGCTATCAACCTGCAGGAAGAAGAAGACCAGGACTCCACTCAAAATACTTTTGGATGATGTTTCTCATGAGGCCGAAACAGATCAACAAATGACCCAAATTCCTGAGTGGACCATGATGATACCATTTAATCAACAAAAGAACGAAGTATTCCGTGAACCAGAAAAAAATTAAATTATAAACTTGCTGAGGAATTTGCTTTGTTTACACAACAGATCCTGCGTGACGGACATCTTGGATGCCATTGTAAGGTAAAACTTACAAAAAAAGTTTAGTTTTAGCTAAAATAGTTGTCATAAAATGTATATCCCTGGCAGGAAAACAAATCCATCGACACGTCCTGATGGCTTCGCAAGGTCGATTCCAGCCATTTATCGCATTTTACTAGCTGTACGTGAGCGTCCGCCATTTTGTTTCCCGCGTGTGTGTGGCCATGTTATGTTGAAGCATTGACATCTCTCTGTTATTTAAATGGGCTATTTCAAATCAGTCGTACCAACTATGAATGCTAAACTTTTACACAAGGACAACCGATATTTACTAATAGTATTTATAAATAAGAAATGCGCGATGACCTTGTAGCTGTGGAATTTTTCATCAGAAACCAACAGCCATTAAAGAAAACAATAAGTCATTACAGGTGCGACTTATCATCAAAATGGAATGTAGATCAACAACAAATGTTAGATTCTTACGTCTATCATTTATCTTAACAAACAATTGAATAGTTACCCCAAAACAAAATCGAATCCACAAACTGCTACACATGACCTGACTAACTTCTTCAGGGTAGCCAACACCCAGTGAGAAAAAGTGGCTAAAACTGGCTTCTAAAAAAGGCTAAGAATCGCTAAAATGCAAGTTTTATCCGTGAAGGAAGCTGTATTTTATAACTTAAAAATGAACTTATTTTAACGTGTGGTGCCGACGTCTGGAAAAAATCCTACCAGGGAAATGAAAAGAATTTTGAGTACAGAAATGGATGTTTTAAGAAGATCAGCTGGAAAATCTAGAATGGATAGAATACGAAATAAAGAAATAAGGGAAATTATCTCTCTATCTGGGATGAAAAGGATATCCCTGAAAAAATTACTAGTTATAATAAAAGTTTGGGAATTATTAATCAAGTTATGAAACCATCCCTTGTACAAAAAAACACCGGATTACGTTTATATAACACTTTGGCTAGAGCAGTGTTGACCTATGGTAGTGAAGCATGGACACTAAAAGACAACATTAAAGCAGAATTACGGCTTGTGAAATGAGATTTATGCGCGGAACAGCGGGTTACACCAGATGGATCTGAAAAGGAACACCGATATCTTAAAAGAATTGAAGACTACGCCAATTTTGGAATATATTAAACAGTACCAACTAAATTGGAAACACCATCTTGAAAGAATGAGTTCTAATCGGATCCCCAAAGCTGTTTATAATTATATACCAAGAGGACGAAGATCACTGGGCCGTCCTATGAAACGCTGGAGGAAAATGTTCTATAGGATCGTAACAGGCCTTGGCCTAATACCTGGAAGGAAGAAGAAGAAGAAATAAGGGAAATTATGGGTGTACAAGAGGAGCCGGACATCATAGATATTATAGAAAAAGAAAATATTACAGTGGTATGGCCATGTCAAAAGAATGCCAGAGCAAAGATTGCCTAAAATAGTTATGGAATGGATTCCAATAGAAAGGAGAAAGGCCGAAGAAAACTTCGATAGAAGGGATACAAGCAGCTGTGAATACCAGAGGATAGGAAGAAGATCAATGGATGGACAGAGAGGAATGGCGTTTGGTTTCCGGAAGACGGCGAATGATGGTGAAAAAAGGAACTTGCCAATCTGTACGTCTGAAGTATAATTTTGTCTGCATTTTTCTTTTACTCTATTGGAATTAATATAATCATAATATGGTGTTTTTTTTTGTTGATAACTCTAGTTTTATTCTATAGGCTATGTGTTGGAGATGATTTTTTTGTTAACCACTTTAATTTTATCCCAAACGTGTTGAAAATTAAAATTATTTTTCATTTTTTAGTTCGGTTTTCTAATAAAGCGTGTTGTTTTAGTTTTTTAAAACTATTATTTATTTTTATATTTTTTACTTTTAATATTTTACAGAATAAGATAAAGATGTAAATATCTTTAAATTCGATTCTATTGTAGTATGAGCTGAAAGTAATAGGCCTACTCTTCTAAAAAACCCTCCCAGCTGGATTTGAACCAGCGACCTATGGATTACAGAAATTATATACCACTAGAGCTGTACCGATCTACCAACTGAGCTCTTACAACGATTGACTAAAAAGTCGACAAGTCCGCAACTTATTATACCAGTTTTCATTTTTTTGATTTTCTGATGATTCTGGTCAGGATTTTAGAAACAAAATATGAAATGATTGTATTGTCACGGGTCCTTTACAAGTATACAAAGTTTCAAGTCGATCCAATGTTTCTAAGTGGGTGAAAATCGTGTTCAAAGATTCCGTTACATAGATACAAAGACACTTTGTTTTTATTTTCTGATGATTCTGGCCATGATTTTAGAAAAAAATATGAAATTATTATATTGTCACGGGTCTTTTACAAGTATGCAACGTTTCAAGTCGATCCAATGATTTTAAGTGCGTGAAAATCGTGTTCAAAGATTCCGTTACATGGATACAAAGACACTTTTTTTTTATGATTCTGGCAAGGATTTTAGAAAATAAATATGAAATTATTGTATTGTCACGGGTCCTTTACAAGTATACAAAGTTTCAAGTCGATCCAATGTTTCTAAGTGGGTGAAAATCGTGTTCAAAGATTCCGTTACATAGATACAAAGACACGTTTTTGATTTTCTGATGATTCTGGCCAGGATTTTAGAAAATAAATATGAAATTATTGTATTGTCACGGGTCCTTTACAAGTATACAAAGCTTCAAGTCGATCCAATGTTTCTAAGTGGATGAAAATCGTGTTCAAAGATTCCGTTACAAGATACAAAGATATTATTTTTATTTTCTGATGATTCTGGCCAGGATTTTAGATACAAAATATGAAATGATTGTATTGTCACGGGTCCTTTACAAGTATACAAAGTTTCAAGTCGATCCATGTTTCTAAGTGGGTGAAAATAGCGACCAAAGATTCCGTTACATAGATACAAAAACACTTTTTTTTTTTAATTCTCTGACGATTCTGTCCAGGATTTTAGAAACAAATATGAACATATTGTATTGTCACGGGTCCTTTACAACTATACAACGTTTCAAGTCGATCCAATGTTTCTAAGTGGGTGAAAATCGTGTTCAAAAATTCCGTTACATAGATACAAAGACATGTTTTTTGATTTTCTGATAATTCTGGCCAGGATTTAGAAAATAAATATGAAATTATTGCATTGTCACGGGTCCTTTACAAGTGTACAAAGTTTCAAGTCGATCCAATGATTTTAAGTGAGTGAAAATGGCGTTGAAAGATTCCGTTACATAGATAGATAGTTAGATACAGGTCAAGTTAATATAAAGCGTATAAAAAATTAACTTGGTGTAGTACAGCGGTTTCTAACCTTTTTCGACTCGCGAGCTCCTTCCACAGCGATCTGAGTTGGGTGAACCGCTGACTTTTAAATACTCATGCAGTAGACATGCATAAAATGTAACTCCAAGCAAAAGGTTTAATAACCTTAAATTAACGGTTAAAACCTAAAGTTACTCTAGTTACGGCTGAAAAGTTACACAACTTGTAGGTATAGATGCAGTAATAAATACAAGTTTTTATTGTAATTACTCACCTCTTCCTTGGAATTTCCATGGCACAGAGCTTTTTTCTTCCCCTCCTCTTTTCGTTTATACTGGTTTTCCTTCTTGTTTTACGTTTTTGTTAATTTTCTGTTATTCTGACATGTAGTCACATGGACAAGACCACACCCAGACCCAAGGTGGAGATTAAAAATCCCCTACCCCGCCGGGAATCGAACCCGGGTCGCCGGAGTCGAAGGCAGGGACTCTACCGACTGCGCCACGGCGACGGACAGACTCTGAAGTCGGGAACCACACAAGTTAAACAAAGTCTCAAATCACTTTCAGCACAAAGTCTGTTCCTGTATTTACTTTTTTAAATAGACACACGAAGAAAAGACTTATCGCACAAATATTTGGATGAATTTTATTATTATTATTATTATTATTATTATTATTATTATTATTATTATTATTATTATTATTATTATTATTATTATTATTATTATTAGAAGAAAAAACAAATTATGGAAAAGCAAATGACAAGAAATAGAAAGTTATATAGGAGGATCACAATCATCAGAAGTATGGAGATTTCTAAAAACACTGAAAACCAACCAAGGACCCAGCAAGATAAATTTGTTAGCAAAATCAGACGCAGAAAAACATTACAAAGCTTTACTGTCAGAAACTAGAAATGAGTTTATGGAAACAACAGAAAATCCATCCATAGAAATGAACGCCCTGGAATTTGATACAATAGATATAGAATTAGAAATTCAAACCCTAAAGAATAAAAAGGCACCAGGGCCGGGAAACATACCAAATGAGTTAATTAAATATGGCCCAAAAAATGTAATAGGTAGATTGAGGGACTTGTATAATAAGTGCATTGCAATACAGAAGATTCCTGATGAATGGAAAATAAGCTACATAGTACCAATATACAAGAAGGGCGATAGAAGAGACGCAAAAACTACAGAGGAATAAGTATAAATAACACATTATATAGAATATTTACGAAGTTATTAAAAACAAAGTTACAAAAAGATGTTAAAGACAAATTAGGAGAAGATCAAAATGGATTCAGACCAGGAAGGTCATGTGTTGACAATATATTTGCAATACAACAGTTAATTGAAAAACGGACTGCAGTTGGAGAAGAAACCCATTTGACAATGATAGATTTAGAGAAAGCTTATGACTCAATTCCGAGGAACAAATTATGAGAAGTATTGGAGAAATACAATATTGACAGAAACCTAATAGAAATTATTAAACAAACCTATAAAGATAACTCCGCTTATGTTAAAATGGGAAATATAATGTCTAATCCTATAAACACCTCAAAGGGATTGAAACAAGGGTGCAGTCTATCACCAATTTTATTTAATATTTATGTAGAATTTATATTAACGAAATGGAAACAAAGCTGCAAAGGTATGGGGATCCCAATAGGCAATAGATTTTTGCTGACATTACAATTTGCCGATGATCAACTGGTTTTAGCGCAAGACAATTTTGATATGGAATTCATGATAAAAAGGTTGAAAAGCACATATGAATCATGGGGTCTCACAGTAAATTTACAAAAAACAGAATATCTGGCAATAAATAGCAATGAAAGAGAAAACTTAGTATTGGAAGATGGAATCCAAATAAAGCAAGTGAAACAAACTAAATATTTGGGAATGATTATGGATAACATCGAAGGTATAGGCAAAGAGAACATAAAACATAGAATTGAATTGAGTAGCAAAATAATATCATCATTAAATTCCATATGGTGGGATAAGCATATTTGGAAAGACACAAAAAAAAATATTGGTAAAACATTGGTGGAATCTGTTGCAATGTACGGAAGTGAGGTATGGACAATCAATAAGTACTACAAGAATAGACTATAGCTCTAGAAATGGATTATTTACGAAGAAGTGCCAGAAAGTCTAAATTAGAACGTGTCACAAATAAGGAAATTAGAAACAAAATGGAAGCAGAAGAAAGCATAATTGAAAGAATTGAGGAAAAGGAATTAAAGTGGTTAGGACATGTTTTAATAATGGAAGATGAGCGATGGCCGAAGCAACTATATGAATGGCATCCTAACAGAAAGAAGAAAAGAGGAAGACCAAGGTTAACATGGAAGGAAAACATGAAGACAGTAATGCAAGCTAGAGGGCTAAGCATCGAAGATGCCCAAGACCGTAGGCTTTGGAGGTTTGGCACGGGAAGACGGCAGCAGCTGTAAAAACCCGAAGATAGATAGATAGATTATTATTATTATTATTATTATTATTATTATTATTATCAATATTATTATCATTATTATTATTATTATTATCAATATTATTATCATTATTATTATTATTATTATCAATATTATTATTATTATTATTATTATTATTATTATTATTATTATTATTATTATTATTATTATTATTATTATCAATATTATTATCATTATTATTATTATTATTATCAATATTATTATTATTATTATTATCAATATTATTATCATCATTATTATTATCATCTTCTTCTTTTCTTCTTCTTCTTGTTCCTTCCAAGTATTAGGCCAAGACCTGTTACCATCCTATAGAAAAATTTCCCCTCCAGCATTTCATAGGATGACCCACAGATATTTGCTTTGGTATTATTATTATTATTATTATTATTATTATTATTATTATTATTACAATAACAGCAATGATGAATGGAGTCTTATGGAACAGACATATAACCAGGAAAAATAAGTTACAAATATATAATTCAATAGTGAGAAGTACTGTCACATATGGAGCTGAAGTTTGGAAATTCAACAAAAACTTAGAACAAAAACTTATGTGGATGGAAATGGATTTCTTGCGGAGAACAGCAAGATGTTCAAAATTAGACAAAATAAGAAATACTGTCATAAGAGAAAAAATGAATATTGGTTATTCAATAGTAGATTATATACGGTATAAGCAATTAAATTGGTATGGGCACGTACGACGAATGCAAGAAGAAAGATTACCCAGGAAAACATTGGAATGGTGTCCACCTGGAAGAAGGAGGAGAGGAAGACCTCGAAACTCGTGGATGCAGGAAATAAGAACTGGAATGAGAGCAAGAGGACTGGAGGACATGGATTGGATGGAGAGAGACGAGTGGAGAAGAAAAATAAAACTTTAGGGACAGAAAGATGTGTAAACATTAAAATTCTGTATATAAATAAATAATTTATTACAATGCTGCAGAATAGATGAAAACAATAGTAGGCCTGACCTCGAAACCCGCCATTACAGAAAAGTTTTGGAGGACCTCTTGACATATTTTGTAAACCCTCTGGTGGTTCGCGAACCACAGGTTGGGAAACAATGGTCTGCTAACTCCTAGCAATGGAGAGGTTATGGCTCAACAATGTACTTTGCCATTAATCCATTTAAAAGTCAACTTTGGAATTTTTGTGAATACATCTCTTTTCGAGGCAACTATTCAATTCTTGCTACAGGCTACCTCTTCCGAGATAAGCTCCAGTTATAATGTAAACAAACCAGAAGTATGACTGCATTTGCATTGGTCAAATAATGGTTTTACCTTTATGCGTGTAAGAAAATGTAATTCGCTAACACTCGAAATAAATTAAATGAAAGTAACACTAAGAAATTGGGACTGGAAGTAAATATCATTAAAACTAAATATATGGTCACACGTAGAAATTCATTATATAGTGGAAATGGACAGCTAATGACAAATGAGGGAAATTTTGAGGAAGTGGCTGAATTCAAATACCTAGGAACAATAATCACAAATAGGAATGAGATGCACAAAGAAATTAAACATAGGCTCAATTCTGGAAATGCGTGCTATTATGCATTGCAGAGACTCTTGATGTCCCAACTCCTTTCAAAAAACGTTAAAATGAAAAAATATAAAACTATTATTCTACCAGTTATATTATATGGATGCGAAACATGGACTCTTACTTTAAGGGAGGAAAGGAGATTACAAGTATTTGAGAATAAAGTACTTAGGAAAATTTTTGGACCAAAGAGAGATGAACAAACAGGTGAATGGAGAAGACTACATAACAATGAACTACATGGTCTTTATAGGAAGCCAGATATAATAAGAATAGTTAATTCTCGTAGACTCCAATGGATAGGACATGTGGCACGTATGGGGAGTGAAATACTTGCATGGAAGCTTCTTGTAGGAAAGCCAGAGGGAAAACGCCCCAGTTGGTAAACCAAAAATGAGGTGGGAGAATAACATTAACTATGATTTGAGAGAAGTAGATTATACAGGGAATGATTGGAAAGCATTAGCTCAGGATAGGGATGTATGGATAGCTCATGTCCGCGCGGCCATGAACCTACGGGTTCGATAGTGTCAGTAAGTATGTACGTAAGAAAACCATAGATACTTTAGGTGTTGGAAGCGTCTATAAATACTAATTAAAACATATGAGATAAGATGAAGTAATGCAATATTAAGACATTTTAATTGAACGATATCGTAACATTAAGTAATATCACGACAATTATAAAAAAACAATAGAATGTCTACGGTGGGAAAAAGTCTCCGAGGATACACGAGAAACAAGACTCCACTGGGAAATATCTTGTAAATTTCCCCACAAAAGAAGGTAGATTATAATTATAGCTTATGTCAATTAGAAACGGAAATCAAACCTTGTACCCTTGACCTTTCCGGTATAATTACAAACAGAATATTCATATAGTAACAAGGAGAGGACTCGCTCTGTACGCCACCGATTTCAATGACATCTGTTAACCGCAATTTTTGTTTTATTAGAACCAAACTTGGCAAAGAGCAATTCCATCCATCCATAGTAATTCTGCCCGAAGACAGGTCCTTCACTGCAATAATGGCATTTTCATGCTATGCTTGCAGCTTTACTAGGTAATTGTAGGTGTGGTAGCTTCCCGTTGCTTTCCACACCGGAGAAGGATGATGATGATGATATTGATGAGGATGATGATGATGATAATGGTCATATAATTTCGGGGACCGATTGGGCCTTAAAGTTTTCCTGATATTTGTCTTACAGGAGAGGTAAAACCACATAGCAATTAATTAAAAAAAAAGGCAAGTTCGTTAACCAGCAAAATCGAACCATTAGGTGTTCACCTGAAACGGAAATTCAAATATCGTTCTAGCTGTGTTTCGATACTTTATTTAGTAACAAAGCTCAGTATATGCCTAACGGCCGAGGAATTCGACATGCTGTCCACATCTCATATCTATACTGACTTCCATGGACATGGATATGAACCAGCAGCCAACTATTAAGCCAAGAGCTTCTATGAATATCGCACTGTTGAGAAGTAAGAATTAAAATATAAAATACCAAGAAGTACTTTCATGTTCTGCTTGTGCATTGGTCTCCTTATAGACCCATATTTTAATTCGTACAGGAGCATGCCGTAGTGTAGTGGTTAAGGCACTGCGCTACAAGCCGGAAGGCCGAGGGCTGAAGTCCCGGTGGGGTCAGGATTTTTAAACTGACCTAAACCTGCTGGCGGCACTATGGGCCTGGGTCGACTCAGCCTCTAACTGAAATGAGTACCAGACGCTTGTTCTGGGGGTGAAGTCGACCGTCACGCAGGGCTGACATCGAGTGCCGATTGTCCAGAAAAAGTGGGAGCCTTAACATCCTACTACCGCAAGGTCTTCCTGAGGCCTGTACTTTACTTTACTTTACATAGTGATACAACGGTATTTCGTAATGAATTTTTGCGCGATAGTGCGTTCTATCGTACTTACAGCAATGGCGACCATGATTGAAGGTTAAATTTCCTAAATTTCGGGGTTGCCAACCTATAAATAACTATAGTGTAATATTACATAATGCCTACCTCGTGCGGGAAGTAAAACCGCTGCTCTCTATGTATACTACGTGCAATGTAAATACAATAACATATCCAAAAGTTAGTGTCAATATACATGATACGAAACAAATCATTGCATTTTAAATGAACTGAACTTTATTCGAAACAATATAAAACAATAAATTCGTAATTGCCGCCATTTTTTACTGATTGGTGTCACGGCCTGTTGTAGTCTCAACTAAATTATTTTCGGCATTTACCGTATAAACATTGCCCACACTGTTAACGTTAGTCAGTTGTTTATAATGAACGCAAATATTTCCATAATATATTACTATTATTTGTTATTTTGAAAACACTATCGTGCAAAAAATAATGTACAACGCACGTTTGTGAAATGTTTTACAGAATCTCACTATCTCTCGGTTTTTAATCATATCCTAACCACGCATGTGTAATATACTATTTTTAATACCAATCGAGAAAAATATGGCGGACAAGTGACAAATCTAGGAAGAAGAAGAAGAAATAGAAGAAAGTCATTAACAGATTAATGAAATAGAAGAGAGAACTTTGTTTAGTAGCTTGTAATCTACTTATCAGAACAGATTATAGGAATGGAGAACTGAGGTACTAGAATTAATAATGGGATATGTCACGCCTGAAACACTGCTTTTGTTTTAATTTCACTAAGTGAACTCTGTAAACAGTTGACTATCTATGCGTTGTGCAAGGCGATTGGTTATCACAAGCAACAATGTATCAACCGCTTTCACGTCAAGTAGCCATTGGACGCTTCACAGAAAACAAGAGGATGGGATGAACCTTCCATTTTAAATAATTAATAATAATAATAATAATAATATCATCATTATATAAAACTTTCGTCATTAGAGGATTGCCTCAAGGACAATGTGATACAGACAATTAATTTTCTAATATCTTTTATCTGGGAATTTATCCACAATTTCCTTCATCCTCAAGAAATTCTCCTTCTACAGTTGCAGCGATCCTGAACATCTTGATCTGTAAGTCCCAGTTCACCCATACTTCTTCTCACACCGTCCGTCCAACCTTCTTTACGTCTTCCCTTTCTTCTTTCCCTATATGTATATTTTCCAGTCTAATAATAATACTTACTTACTTACTCACTGGCTCTATCGAACCCGTAGGTTCATGGCCGCGCGGACATAAGCTCTCCATACATCCCTATCCTGAGCTAATGCTTTCCAATCATTCACTGTATAATCTACTTCCCTCAAATCATAGTTAATGTTATTCTCCCACCTCATTCTTGGTCTACCAACTGGGCGTTTTCCCTCTGGCTTTCCTACAAGAAGCTTCCATGCAAGTCTTTCATTTCCCATACGCGCAACATGTCCTGCCCATCGCAGTCTACGGGACTTAACTGTTCTTATTATATCTGGCTTCCTATAAAGACCATGTAGTTCATTGTTATGTAATCTTCTCCATTCACATGTCTGTTCATCTCTCTTTGGTCCAAAAATTTTCCTAAGAACTTTATTCTGAAATACTTGTAATCTCCTTTCCTCCCTTAAAGTAAGAGTCCATGTTTCGCACCCATATAATATAACTGGTAGAATAACAGTTTTATATATTTTCAGTTTAACGTTTTTTGAAAGGAGTTGGGACATCAAAAGTCTCTGCAATGTATAATAGCACGCATTTCCAGAATTGAGCCTATGTTTAATTTCTTTGTGCATCTCATTCCTATTTGTGATTATTGTTCCTAGGTATTTGAATTCAGCCACTTCCTCAAATTTTCCCTCATTTGTCATTATTTCTAAACTACAAACAATTGTAAATCATGTAAATAAATAAGATAAGCTCTTAATCATGGGAGATTTTAATGGCAGGATATGGAACAGTCATTATTACAGAAGTCATATAAGATAATTAAACGGTAAAAAATGGCTAGAAATGGCCAAAGAAATGACGGAAAATGGCCAGGAAAGCTATTAGTAGCTTTTTCATAAATGTGTAGCTAGTTACGTTTTCAAAATGGCCAGATCTAGCCACAAAATGGCTAAATTGGCAACCCTGACTGAAATGCTGATGTGTACATCCGGGCTGGTGCTGACACAGGAAGAAGATATGCTGACATTACTCTAAGCAAACAACTCTCTTTTCCAATACAAGAATGAGTGAATTAAAACGAAGCATTTTCCTTGTTACTGAGAAGATGTAACAATGTTTTGAAGTAAGGAACCCAGAAAAATACGTTGAGTGTAAAAAGTTATCATTCAGTTGTTTTTTTTAACTAACTAAATCATCGACACAATCAAACCCATATCGTAATGTCGCCTGAAGTAGTCCCCGCCCGGATATCAGAATGAGGAACTAGTTTAATATAATATATAAAAATGGATGTTTGTTCGTACTTTATGCGCAGCCATACATTGATCCGATTGTGATGGGGCTTTTTGCAAAATGTTGGTAGACCAAGAATGAGGTGGGAAAATAATATTATCCATGACTTGAGGGAAGTAGATAATACAAGGGATGATTGGAAAACACTAGCTCAGGATAGGGATGTATGGAGAGCTTATATATATTTCAGAATGTACTGTTTATTTTTGGGCGTTGCATTCTTTCACAGGTTAGAGTTCTTAAATAGCGTCAGGTTAGCTTTTAGGTTCGTTAAATATCGTGTATATGTTGGCTGCATCCTGTGATTCCAAAGTGTAAACCGCTTAGCGTTTGTTGGCGCATGTGCATGGTGTATGAAAAAACTTAGAATTTTTTTTTCGAGTCACATGTTGTAAAGTGTTTTCAATATTTGTTTATGTTTCAGTTAATCCCAAAGAAATGAAGCAATTGAGGTTGTTCTCAGGAAAATATAATCTTAAAAGTGAGGAAAATTCCTGAGAAACTCTTACAAATTAAAAATAAAATTATTAACAGAAACAAATTAAGGGAGGAAAGGAGATAACAAGTATTTGAGAATAAAGTACTTACGAAAATTTTTGGACCAAAGAGAGATGAACAGACAGGTGAATGGAGAAGATTACATAACAATGAACTACATGATCTTTATTGGAAGCCAGATATAATAAGAACAGTTAAGTCTCGTAGACTGCGATGGACAGGACATGTTGCACGTATGGGGAATGAAAGACTTGCATGGAAGCTTTTTGTAGGAAAGCCAGAGGGAAAACGCCCAGTTGGTAGACCAACAATGAGGTGGGAGAATAACATTAACTATGATTTGAGGGAAGTAGATTATACAGGGGAATGATTGGAAAGCATTAGCTCAGGATAGGGATGTATGGAGAGCTTACGTCCGTGCGGCCATGAACCTAATGGTTCGATAGTGCCAGTGAGTAAGTAAGTAAGTAACAGAAACAACTCCCTAATATGACTTTTTAAAAATTAATAATTTGTTTTTTCATTATTTAATAAAAATAGATTTAAGATTTGTTGATATATTTACATAATGCCTTGTATAATAAGCGATAGATTAATTCGTCATAGTTCATTACTTTCTTTGTATATTTTTCTTTCTTTTATTTTTAGTATAGTAGATTCGAGCTGTTATTCCTTTCTGTATTCATTCTATCATTAATTTAATTTTAATTGTATTTAATTTTATTGTATTATTAGACATTATTTTCATTATTATTCAATTTGACAGATAATTAATTGTTTAATATGACTGTTATTGTAATTTTTTTTGTATTTATATGTAACATATGTTTGTCCTGGTGAGTGGGAGAGAAAGCCACATGGCCTTAACTCCACCAGGCTAAATAAATCTATTCTATTACCCAGAAAAATTGTCCCGGGATAGACAGTACAGCCTGTGCCTGCCCCACTTACAACTATTCTTGTTGCCAGAAGGCTTTAAAGGTCCTCTCCGCCAGATAATTTAATGATTAAACCATTACGAATCAGTCGCCCATCACTTAAAATTGCAAATAACGCCTTGATTGGTCTTCCACCCCCTTCCAATATTAGAAGATGGTGGAATTTTGGATTTAGAAAGGGCAGGTCAACTATAGATTCCGTTTTTACAATGGCCCAATCGATAGAAAAAAAGAAAATAATTTAATCAATTGAGTTGGTGTTTACTTGATGAAAATCCATATTTATTAATTAAATAAAAATAAAACGTAGTTTTATTTGATTTTCATATTTATTATATAATTCAGTGACAGCTGTTTCGGTACACTGTACCTTCTTCAGACATGTTAACAAATTATGAATTGTGTTCCAACTGATCTAAGCAACAATACAACAATATTTATTTAAATTTTAAAATTTAACAAAGGGGATTCATTCAAATCAAGTTGAGAATTTAAAAGTAGTAAAAGCTGTTAAATTCTCAACTTGATTTGAATGAATCCCATTTGTTAAATTAAAAAAATTAAATAAATATTGTTGTATTGTTGCTTAGATCAGTTGGAACACAATTCATAATTTGTTAACATGTCTGAAGAAGGTACAGTGTACCGAAACAGCTGTCACTGAATTATATAATAAATATGGAAATCAAATAAAACTACGTTTTATTTTTATTTAATTAAGAAAATAATTTAATTTACCCACGTATATAGCTTTTTTGATTATACTAAAGCATTTGATAGTGTAAGTAGAAATAAATTATGGAACATACTAGAAATGAAAGGAATTCCTCAACACCTTATAAGAGCCATTCAGAGTTTATATATAGAAACAAATTTTAAAATAGACTGCGGAGATAAAATTAGTAAACAAAACATAGAAATAAACCAGGGAGTAAGACAAGGGTGTCCATTGTCACCAGTATTATTTAATTTATACTTGGACCACGTCATAAATGAATGGCAAGAACAAATTAATATAAATAGTGTATTGACAACTCTGCTTTTTGCAGACGATCAAGTAATAATGACAGCATCAGAAAATGCTTTACAACAATTCCTTTATACTTTAAATAATATCTCTCTAAAATACATTTTAAGAATATCTACATCTAAAACAAAAATATTAGCTCTGAAAGGAAAATGTGCAATAAGAACAAAAACAATGATAAACAATGTAATTATAGACCAAGTTGAGAATTTTAATTATTTGGGATGTCATTTAGGCAATGACAGAAATTTAGATAAACGCACTAAAATACAACGATTCAATTATCTATATGGCACAATTAAACGTACTTTATTGAATACTTACTTATTTACTCACTGGCATTATCGAACCCGTAGGTTCATGGCCGCGCGGACATAAGCTCTCCAAACGTCCCTATCCTGAGCTAATGCTTTCCAATCATTCTCTGTATAATCTACTTCCCTCAAATCATAGTTAATGTTATTCTCTCACCTCATTCTTGGTCTACCAACTGGGCGTTTTCCCTCTGGCTTTCATACAAGAAGCTTCCATGCAAGTCTTTCATTCACCATACGTGCAACATGTTCTGCCCATCGCAGTCTACGAGACTTAACTGTTCTTATTATATCTGGCTTCCTATAAAGACCATGTAGTTCACTGTTATGTAGTCTTCTCCATTCACCTGTCTGTTCATCTCTCTTTGGTCCAAAAATTTTCCTAAGAACTTTATTCTCAAATACTTGTAATCTCCTTTCCTTCCTTAAAGTAAGAGTCCATGTTTCGCACGCATATAATATAACTGGTAGAATAATAGTTTTATATATTTTCAGTCCCTCAGGGGTCCTCATCTAGGGGATATGTGGATGGCGACCACAAGGTGCCCAAGCTGAGCAAAACATTTCTTCCACTTACTTGTGTTTTGCACTCTTTTAACTTTACTATCTAACCTCTCTTGGTTAACTCTTGTTTTTATCGACTCCGAAGCTATTAGGGCATCCGAGGACTAGGGAGTCTTTCCTTTCTTCCATTTCTTCTTTCCTTTATTTTCTTTTCTTCTCCAGAAAAGCCTGACCAGAGGCTATAAGATGGCAGCCCCATCACTGGTCTTGCCTTCCTTTGACCAGCAACCAATCGAAGGGACTATTATTATGCTTTCAAGTCTTATACGAGAATTTCCCGGAAGGATCAAAACGCTGGAGGGAAAATTTTCTATAGGATCGTAACAGGCCTTGGCCTAATACTTGGAAGGAAGTAGGAAGTAGAAGTAGATATATTTTCAGTTTAACGTACTTTATTGAATAAGACTAGAAAATAAACTATTTTGAAGTTTTACAAAGTATTGGCAGTTCCATCTCTTATCTATGGATGTGAAACCTGGACATTAACAAAGGCAGATAGTAAACAAATAGAGGCTGCTGAAATGAAGATGTTGAGAGCAATTGCAGGATACCAAAGGACCGATAAAAAGAAAAACGAAGATATAAGAACAGAACTTAATATATTTAATCTCTGTGAAAGAATAAAATACTATCAAAATGCTTATATTCAACACGTATTACGAATGAATGAACAGCGTACACCAATAAGAATGTATAATTATAAACCAAAAGCGAGAAGAATGTTGGGAAGAGCATTGAAGAGATGGAAGGACCAATTCGACCTACAATGAGATCGGAACAGACCATTGTGCTTAAACCTTGTTGTTGTTGGAATTTTGGATGTTTAGCTGAAACTAATCGAACCGCCTTTGATTTTGCTGAGGGGGAATCAGAACTAGTTTCTGAGTTTAATGTGACAGGTGATCGAATCATAGCTTGCTGGTTAAGAAGCTACTAAGGTACCCAGACACCACAGCGGTGAACACGTGTCGGTGTGAGTGCGACCACCATTCTCGATGTTTTTTGAGTTTCGCCTTCGCAATGTCCTCTTCACCTCCCCGGTATAACTGTGAGGCCTACATCCACTAAACTACTTTTCTTTTATCTAAGGACTACATCTTTATTCAGCTTAATCACAGATTTTATTTCCTCAAAACAAGAACTGACAAAATCACAAAAATCAAGGTTTCATCAGGGTCTTGTCAACGTCATTGATCGCTTACAAGACACTTCTGGTGACACTTCTGGTAGCTTTAAAAATTATTACGTTTATTTTTATGTTAGAGGCATTTAACCGATTCACTTCAGGTTTAAATGCTCCATGAATTTCTCCAGAAACCGGATTTAAGTGACCGCAAATTCTATTGTCAATTTTCAAACATTCAAAACAAACAAAAGATAACGGTACTTGAGATCACATTACGGGTAAAGGCAAAGACACATTCCTCTACTGTTCATAAATGTTAACAAAACATTACCCTGCCAAGAGATGTACAAAATATTGCAAAATATTCAACAGTAGAGTTAAGCGAGTCTTCTAAGTTGAAGGTCATTTAACTGCCGGCGAGTCTACCTCGTGTTTTGAGGCGAATGGGTTAAAAAAATCATGTTTAAATACTTTTCTATAGAAATTGTTTTCATGTGGGCTGTCTCACTCCACAGGTTGATAAGGCATTAGGGCTTAACTCTGCCACTATCATCAAAACTACTATCGCCATTATTGTAACTAACTAACTAACTAACTCACTGGCTCTATCGAACCCGTACGTTCATAGCCGCGCGGACATAAGCTCTCCATACATCCCTATCCTGACAATGTTTTCCAATCATCCCCTGTATAATCTACTTCCCTTAAATCAAAGATAATTTCCATTATTATTATTATTATTATTATTATTATTATTATTATCATCATCATCATCGTCCTTTCAAGTATTAGGCCCAGTGGCCCGTTGCGGTCTCCCGCCATCTCCGAAAAGGTCGACCCACAGATCTTCTGCCTCGAGGAATGTAGTGAAGAATTTGTTTTGGTATTCTGTGACGATCCATGCGCTGAATATGGGCTAGCCAATTGTTTATATATTCTTGGAGGTATTCAGATATAGGTACGATGTTTAACTCTCTGGCTATTGTTGCACTTCTTTGGTGGTCTAGAAGGCTATAACCTGCAGTTCGTCGCAGAAATTTCATCTCCGTGGCTGTAATATGACGATCATCCTGAGTTCTGATGGTCCAAGCTTCACTGCCATAACAGATTATGGGTCTAGCGAGAATTTTATAGATTTTCATTCTTGTGTGTCTCTGCACTTTTGATGGTTTAAAAACTTGGTTGATAATTCTTAGAGCTTTATTATAGTTTTGTATTTTAAAGGATATATCACATTCCTCATTTTAAGTTAGATTATATCCTAAGTATTATTATTATTATTATTATTATTATTATTATTATTATTATTATTATTATTACTAGTACAAAAAAACACCAGATTACGTTTATATAACTCTTTGGCCAGACCAGTGTTGACCTATGGTAGTGAAGCATGGACACTAAAAAGACAACATAAAATCAGAATAACGGCTTGTGAAATGAGATTCATGCGCAGAACAGCGGGTTACACCACATGGGTTCGGAAAAGGAACACCGATATCTTAAAAGAATTGAAGACTATGCCAATTTTGGAATATATTAAACAGTACCAACTAAATTGGAAACACCATCTCGAAAGAATGACTTCAAATCGGATCCCCAAAGCTGTTTATAATTATATACCAAGAGGACGAAGATCTCTGGGCTGTCCTATGAAACGCTGGAGGGAAAATTTTCTATAGGATCGTAACAGGCCTTGGCCTAATACTTGGAAGGAAGAAGAAGAATTATTATTATTATTAAAAATAATGGTGATTTCTCAGGATCTAGATGATGCATCTTTCATGTTAAGGAAATTAGAGATAGAATACAAATAAATATGAAATTATTGTATTGTCATGGGTGCTTTACAAGTACACAAAATTTCAAGTCGATCCAATTATTTTAAGTGGGTGAAAAACGCGTTGAAAGATTCAGTTACATAGATAGATAGATACAGGTTAAGCTAATATAAAGCGTGTAAAAAGGGGATTACAGATAAATCATAATAAAACACAATATCTTTCATTGGATACAGTAGATGAGCTAAAATGTAATTCAGGAAGAATACGTAATGTTACAAATTGTTAAATATTTAGGATCTATTTTATATAAAAGTGAGAATTCAACTACATAAATTGAATGAAGAATAACTGATGGAAGAAGAATCATTGGTTTGTTGAACTCAGTGCTTTGGAATAGAAATATAATATACAGAACGAAGAAAACTGCATTTCGAGTTCTGTTACAAAGCATTTTATTATATGGGTCCGAAACCTGGACAGTAAACAGAAAACAAGCCAACAAACTGTTAGCAGTACCTACATTAGTTTGAGCAAGTTTGAGGATTTTAATAATATAATAAATGCGCACAAGTTGTGCAGGAAATATATGTTACATAAGTTTTGTCATTAATTTGATTCACATAGTTTGTCATGATCATCATCATCACTCCAGGGATTAGGCAATTGTCCTTTCCGACTTCATAATGCATCAGCCCAACGTCTTCTTGGTCTTCCAACATCACGTCTTCCTCTTGCTTGATAATTTCTTGCTAACAATGGATATCTCTCCTTACTCATTCCATCCATATGATCAATCCATTTCTGTCTGTAATTCGAGACCTTATCCAATAAAGGCTGTACTTTCAATTCTTCTCTTATATCCTCGTTTCTTATTCTATCAAGTCTTGTACATCCTTTTACTTGTCTTAGGAACCTCATCTCCGCCGTCTGTATTCTATCCTTCTGTCTTTTCACTGGAGCCCAAGTTTCACATCCATACAATATTGTGGGAACCGCCATAACATTATACATTTTTATCTTGGTTTCTTTTACATAGTTTGTAATTTGCAGAATTCTACCAGGGATATCCCTCGTTTTTTGCAGGTGGTTACATGGTAACGGTTGCACAGTTCACATACACAGTTGTTCCCAGGATCATGGAAACACTTGGTCTTGCATATCTTGTGGTGGTATCCATGCACTGCTATTGAGTTCGCCAGGTGTCGGACTTCTGATTGGTGTTGGTCCAGGATCTGTTTGTCATGGCTTCTGTTATATAAAAGTCCAGCCATATCTCTTCTCCCTTTCCTGAAGTAGTTTATTTGAGCTGTCTGTGGATGGTAGCCTCATACGCAGTTCTTCTGTGAAGAAGGTTCCTTGGCGAGTTCATATGCTAGCCAGTGTTTTGAGACACCTGGGGTGGCTTTCAAGAATCGTGATTTGACTGTTTCCAAAGTTATTAGAACTCATGCAAATACATTAGTCTCTACTCAAATTACTTCCAATCACTGGTGAGCTGACTCACTGTGAGCAATTGCTGAGATCGAATTAACGTCCGACTTACCGGTCATGCATGAAAGTTGACGTTTTCGTAATATTGGCAACGAATTACCCAGAATTCTCAGCGATAAAACCACTTCCGTTATTTTCGTCTGCTAGAGGAACGCATTTACGCTTGCGTCCCGCAAATAATACCGTATAAAACGACGTCTGCGTCACGCAATATTACGCCGATTCTCCTGTTCTTCCAGTTGAATTCTTTGGTAGACTCTATCAAATTCCTCTTCTCCGCGTATACCGAAAACATGATCGAAGTCTTCAAGGTCCGACATCTTGGATAAAGCTGCAAATGTTTCAAACTACATCGGTTACCATCGGTTCCCTTCGGGATTTTCACGATAAGTTTATATCTTGAGCTATGATCTTAAGTTACCTCGTCAGGTAGCTTACAATTATTATCGCTTGAATAGATTTCTGAGTAAGCAAAATGTATTTGGATAAAACTTTCTCAGCAGAAAACGCCTTTTACGGTCTAATGCGTTCAAACATTCGACCCTTAGACTCAGCTTCTCCCAAATGAGGTCTATTCCATAGGTTGCAATGGGAAGTATTTTTGCGTTGAACAAGGCCATGACCGCTTTTAGTGACAGTCTGGATATTGCTTTGATGTCAAACATGGCTTTTGTGGCTTTAGCGGATTTTTGTGATTAGTTACCTATACTGTTTTTAGGTTACTTTTTGCTTAACATTTTAGGCATTTCTCACACTGTAACAATAAATTATAGTTTTTCTGTTTTTTTATTATAATTTATATAGTGGTGGAATAAAATACCCCTTAAAGTTTCCTAATATTGGTCTTATAGTTGAGGAAAAACTCCGAAAAAAATGTTCACACACAAACTTGACCCGATGGGGGATTGAACCTGCGACCACAGCGGTGGACTACTCGTTATGTTATTAAAAGTATTGGCAGACACTTTGGAATTTCATATCTATTCACAAATTTACAAAGCCATAATTCGAAACGCGCTAATATATGGAGCAGAAACTTGGCAGTTGAATAAAAATTTGAGTTTAAAGCGTATGTCTACTGAAATGGATTGTTTCAGAAGCTCAACTAGACATTCTAAATTGGAAAACATCAGAAATACAATCATCACACAACAAATGAAAGTCCAAAATTCAATATTAAATTTTGTGAGAAACAGATAGCTGGAATGGTAAGGTCATGTACCTGGAATGCCAATGGAAAAGTTACCTAGACAAGCTTTGGAATGGATTCCACCTGGGAAAGGAAAGAGAGTTCGACCTAGATTTGAATGGAAGGATGATGTAAGAAGAGGCATAAGAGAGCTAGGTCTGGAAGAATTGGAACGGGAAGATAGAGAAGAATGGAGCTTTGGAATGGATGCCACCTGGGAAAGGAAAGATATGTCCACCTAGATTTAAATGGATAGATGATGTAAAAAGAGATATGAGGGAGCTAGGTCTGGAAGAATTGGGATGGGAAGATAGAGAAGAACGGAGCTTTGGAATGGATTCCACCTGGGAAAGGAAAGAGAGGCCCACCTAGATTTAAATGGATAAATGATGTAAGAACCGGTATAAGAGAGCTAGGTCAGGGAGAATTGGAATGAGAAGATAGAGAAGAATGGAGCTTTGGAATGGATTCCACCTGGGAAAGGAAAGAGAGGTCCATCTAAATTTAAATGGATGAATGATGTAAGAACAGGTATGAGGGCGCTAGGTCTGGAATTGGAATGGGAAGATAGAGAAGAATGGAGGTTTGGAATGGATTCCACCTGGGAAAGGAAAGAGAGGCCCACCTAAATTTAAATAGATGAATGATTTAAGAAGATGTATGAAGGAGCTAGGTCTGGAATTGGAATGGAAAGATAGAGAAGAATGGAGAAAGACGATAAAAATTTAAAAAGCTTTCGGCACAGGTAGGTGTTTTACGCATTTTAAACCTGTTTATAAATAAATATGATTTCTGATCTACACCCGACCAAGGAAACAGCAGCTGGTTAGAAATAAGAACAGGCGGTAAGGTATTCAAAGCATTTTGTACGCGATGTTTTTTTTATTCTATAACGTTAGTGTTTTTTTCAGCAATGAGGAAATAATTATGACTGTCAAGAGCATTACGCGCAAAAAAACATTTTTATAAAAAAAACGTATAAAATCGACCTTCACCTGTCATTGCCAAATGAAGAACTTGATGAACATTCAAGTTGAACGGGTTTGGAGCGGACTCGCTTCAAACAAGGAGAACTAATGCCTAAAATACAACATTTACCTCTAAATTACCTCGTTTATTGCCACATAACGGGTTTCAGAATGGATGGGAAATTAACTTCCTTATCTAATCGTGTTGGTGATTTGTAATCAAAATTTACACCAAAATCTTGTGACCCACTTATGCAAAACTGTTCCACTTTAAAGCAAATTAATAATAGTAATAATAATAATAATAATAATAATAATAATAATAACAATAATAATAATAACAACAATAATAATAATAATAATAAAAATAATAACAATTAAAATAACAATAACAATAATAATAACAATAACAACAACAATAATAATAATAATAACAATAATAACAATAATAATAACAATAATAACAATCAAAATAACAATAACAATAATAATAACATTAACAATAATAATAATAATAATAATAATAATAACGATAACAATAATAAAAATAATAATAATAACAATAATAATAACAACAATAATAATAATAACAATAATAACAATTAAAATAACAATAACAATAATAATAATAATAACAATAATAATAATACAATAATAATAATACTAATAATAATAACAATACTAATAATAATAATAAAACAATAATAATAATAATAATAACAATAATAACAACAATAATAATAACAATAATAATAATAGCAATAATAACAACAATAATAATAACAATAATAATTATTATTTATTTATTTAGATACAGAATTTTAATGTTTACAGATCTTTCTGTGCCTAAAGTTTTATTTTTCTTCTCCACTTGTCTCTCTCCATCCAATCCATGTCCTCCAGTCCTCTTGCTCTCATTCCAGTTCTTATTTCCTGCATCCACGAGTTTCGAGGTCTTCCTCTCCTCCTTCTTCCAGGTGGACACCATTCCAATGTTTTCCTGGGTAATCTTTCTTCTTGCATTCGTCGTACGTGCCCATACCAATTTAATTGCTTATACCGTATATAATCTACTATTGAATAACCAACATTCATTTTTTCTCTTATGACAGTATTTCTTATTTTGTCTAATTTCGAACATCTTGCTACTCTCCTCAAGAAATAATAATAATAATAATAATAATAATAATAATAATAATAATAATAATAATAATAATAATAATAATAATAGACAAAGAGATGTGGAGGAGATAATTGGGCGCAAGAAGATTAGGTGAAACCTGCTAAATAAGAATAATAATAACTAACTAAACTAACTGTCAACCTGTAGGAGATAAGCTCTCCATACATCCCTATCCTGAGTTAATGTTTTCTAATCATTTTCTATATAATCTACTTCCTTCAAATCGTGATTAATGATTGGAAAACATAGCTCAGGATAGGGATGTATGGATAGCTTATCTCCACGCGGTCATGCAGCTACGGGTTTGATAGAGCGTGAGTTAGTTAATGTTGGTTATAATATACAGTTTAAATTGTTTCATTTTTTTCCCACTAGGGTGCATTCTTACAATATTGCGATCCTATTTGGCAATAAATAGTATGATCAAGTGAATAAACAAATGAAACGTAACTACACATTTCTAATTTTTGTAAAACATGGCCTTTTACATATATTAATATTTTAAAATACCGGTAACTATATTTAAATAATGATTTGTGAGTAAACAGCTTAATTTTATTAACTTTCGCACAGAAAAAAACACTATGAGGTTTAATTTAAAAATTAGATTAATATTTTTAATACCTCACCTCATATCCTTTATTCTTCTAGACTGCAGTTTCGGAGCTTATCTCCATCATCAGTAGCCTCTCGTCGACCGGTGTTATGTCGTTTCTTGGCGGTTTTCTTATTTTTTCTATCGGTGGACCGATGAACCTCTGGATCAAATCAAAACTTACGGGAGTTTCAAAATTCATGAGTTTATCTTTCGTGATTTTTTTTTATGGATGTGGATATTTTCCCGGACCGTGAGTTCTTTCTGTTTAACTGTGTGTTTGATTAGGCTAGCTTTTGTATCGATTAAATATCCATGCTTGGTCTGAAAAACATTTAATTGATACAAAAGCTAGCCTAATCAAACACACACATAAACAGAAAGAACTCGCGGTCTGGGAAAAAATCCACATTAAAAAAAAAACAAGAAAGATGAACTCATGAATTTAGAAACTCCCGCAAATTTTGATTTGATCCAGAGGTGCATCGGTCCGATAGAAGGAAGAACAGAAACCGCCAAGAAACGACATAACACCGGTCGACGAGAGGCTTACAGATGATGGAGATATAGCTCCGAAACTGCAGTCTAGAATCAACACTTTTGAAATTCGTATTAAAGCACCGTTTAGGTTATGTAATAAGATGTTAATTATATATTTTTTTTACCTGGTAAGTCAGTCGTCCTCAACTAAATTATTAAACTTCTTCAAGTTGACTGACTTACCAGGTAAAAAAATTATATAATTAACATCTTATTGCAGTCTAGAAGAAAAGAGATATGAGGTGAGGGAATAAAAATAGTAATCTAATTTTAGCTTAATTTTGTAATAAAGATAAAAAGTTCGCCCGAATGAGTATTTTTCTTTTCTGTTCAGCGAGATTCGTTAAATAGTCCTAACAAATGCCACTCTTGATTTCCAAATCCTCTAGATAAATTCGATGATTTAGAAATCGCTCGTGGCATTACTTATTATAAAAACATCAATGAAATAAGACGCAATATGACAGAATGAACGTAAGGAATTCAGATTTTTTTTTTTTTTAATTTGGGCGATGCGTATAAAACAATGCACCAACAATGTGTTAGTATTCATAACTGCGCATGTCATTAAATCCACGCCTGCGCATACATACTGATCAGCTGTATTACAATACACTGCCGACAACTTATCACTTCTATATTTTGTACAGAGGTGACTTATTCCAGGTTTTATGCTATTCTACGAATATCATATAACTGCCAGATAAATCTGGACTCACATTTCAAAATAAGAAATAAGATCTTAGACATCTTACTTTTTGTAGACGACCAAGTTCTAATATCTAGCTCAGAAGATGGTCTACAGAAATCACTCTTTCAATTAAATAACATTATTTCAAAATACCAATAAGTAAAACGGAAATCTTAGCTTTTAAAGGGCAAGATACCGTAAGAGATAAAATAATTCTGGAGGGGAAACCCGTTGAACAAGTGAACCACTTTAAATACTGGGTTATGAAATCTCCTATTTTAAGAATGAAGCTCTTTTTAACAAACTTAACAAACTTAATAAATTTAATTAATTATATATGTAATACAATTAAGAGAATATTTAAATTACAAGAAAGGAAATAAAGCTAAAATTTTACAAAGCAGTGGCAGTCCCCTTACTGTTGTATGGTAGTGAATTTTGGGTTTTAACTAAAAGAGAGATGTACAAGACTTGATAGAATAAGAAATGAGGATATAAGAGAAGAATTGAAAGTACAGCCTTTATTGGATAAGGTCACGAATTACAGACAGAAATGGATTGATCACATGGATGGAATGAGTAAGGAGAGATATCCATTGATAGCAAGAAATTATCAAGCAAGAGGAAGACGTGATGTTGGAAGACCTAGAAGACGTTGGGCTGATGCATTATGAAGTCGGAACGGGCAATTGCCTAATCCCTGGAGTGATGATGATGAACTAAAAGAGAAGAGAAGATCATAGAAGCAGCTGAAATGAGATTTCTGAGAAGTGTAGCTGGCTGCAAACTTCTAGATAAAAGAAAAAGTTAAGATATTAGAAATGAGCTAAATATTTTTAAACTTTTAGATAAAAGACTCTAGAAAAAACTAGAAAGAGCATGTTCAAAGAATGAAAGATGAACGCATATAAAAAATTATACTTAATTACAAACCAAAAGGAGACAGGAATGTTGGTAGACCGAAAAAGAGTTGCATTCAGCTTTTTGAATGAGAATCTATGAGACTGGAACAAGCCACATGGGCTTAATCCGTGATTGTTGATGAAGATGCTATTCTACGATCACTAAATATACTATATGAGGCTCATCCTGCTCTTACAGGTCAAAAAGACACATCTCAAGATTTTATAGATTGCGATGGGCAGGACATGTGGCACGAATTGGGGAATGAAAGAGGGCATGAAAACTCCTTGTACGAAAACCAGGGTGAGATGGCAGAATAACATTAAGCATGATTTAAAGGAGGTAGTAGATCCTGTCAGAAGTAAAACTCTACTTCACAATAACATTCTGGAGCAGGTGAATAATTTTACATATCTAGGATGCAATATCTCATATGAAGAAGAAAAGGATGTAAATGCAAAAACATCTAAACTTTTAAGAATTTTAGGGTTAATAAATTCTATCTTGAAGCCACATGTAGTCCAAAAACATTCAAGACTAAAAGTGTATAAAACACCGGCTCTTCCAACTATTTTTTATCGTAGGGAAGTATGGACGTTGAAACAGAAGGATATACAGAGACTTAGATCTGCTGAAATGAGATACCTTTGGAGGACTGCAGGATACACACTACTAGATCACAAAAAAAAAATGAAGACATCTTAGAAGAATTACACATGGAACCTTTAGAAAACAAAATTTCTGATTATAAGTCAAGATGGATGCAACATGTTCATCGAATGGAAGATCACAGGATACCCAAACAAATGTTAAGATATCAACCTGCAGGAAGAAGAAGACCAGAACGTCCGCTCAAAAGACTTCTGGTTGGTGTTTCTCTTGAGGCCGAAACAGGTCAACAAATGGCCTAAATTCGTGAATGTACTATGATGACGATGATAGTAGTTTATCAGGAGATGATTGGAAAATATTAGCTCAGCATCGAAACAACACAGTAATCGCATTGTGTATTGTCCATCTTGTTTTTATATTAATCTAGGTGTGTGGAAGAGGGGCCTAAATGTCTTAATTCAGCTGCGAATAAACCAAGCAGTAATAAGTGCGTTTTTGTGGTCAAGGACTTCATCATTCCTTGGTGCGTCATAACCTTGGAATTTCCTGCTGATTTTGGATTATCTTTAACAGATAAATATTTCATTAAATTATAAACCTTTATTCATCATTATCTTCTTCTTCTTCTTCTTCCTTTCATGTGCACCCATAGTAATTCTGCCTGAGGGCAGGTCTTGCAGCTTTACTAGGGAATTGTAGGTGTGGTAGCTTCCCGTTGCTTTCCACACCGGCGAAGGATGATGATGATAATGATAAGAATGATGATGGCCGGATGATTTTCGGGGACCGTCTTTCATGTCTATTTTCTTAAAATACAGCGGGTCCGGGTTCGATCCCCAGTCGGGACAAGTTTCCTGGGTGACGATTTTTCGGGGGTTTTTCCTCACCTATAACATAAATATGAGAAAAGTTTAAGGCCCAAACGGTCCCCGAACACCATCTGGCCATCATTATCATCAATATCATATTCGCCTAATTATCTTAAGTTTAGTTTAAGGCCTCTCCTGGCGCATCATTACCACAAACATCAATTTTCATATGATCGGGGCAGCGTAACCCCGCCTTCCAGGCGCCCCAACCTCAGAAGTGGGTTACAAGTACATCATGCGAGGAGAGAACACCACAAATGTCGAAACGACATCCTGGGGCATTGTAAAAAAAAAGTTGAACTGAAAATAAATAAAACGGATCCATCCATAGTAATTCTTCCCGAAAGCAGGTCCTTTTCATGCTATGCTTGCAGCTTTACTAGGGAATTGTAGGTGTGGTAGCTTCCCGTTGCTTTCCACACCGGTGAAGGATGATGATGATGACCATGTGATTTCGGGGACCGTTTGAGCCTTAAAGTTTTCCTGACATTTGTTTTACAGGTGAGGAAAAACCCCGATAAAAACCTCGCCCAGTAAACTGTCCCGACCGGGGATCGAACCCGGGCCCGATGCGTGACAAGGCAGCACGCTACCTCGAGACCACAGCGGTGAACATAAAACTGATATTAACCCAGTTATATTAGTCGTATATGGATGCGAAACATGGACTCCATTATTTTGACTGCACATGTGTAAAAGTATAATGGGATGCAGAAAGAAATTAAACAGGCTTTATTTGAGAATAAAGCTCTTAGAAAGGTTTTGGGGCCAAAGAGAGATGAACAGACAGGCGAATGGAGAATATTACATAACTGAGAGCGAACATTACTAAATAAACGTATGTATGCAACAATTAATTGAATCGTTCACTAAATTATTCAGTTCTACGCAATATTAACAGAAGGCCTGACGTCATTCACAATAATTGCACATTCTAGTAAACTATATATAGTAACTAGGGAAAACCCGGCTTACGCTGCTACGCCTAAATAAATTAAATTGTGATGATCTTGTAAAAGATTTCCGGGCTGTTGGCCGTGGTCTTGAGGCTTGTAGTTCCCCGACGTTTCGCCAGAGACTGCGCCCGGCATCCTCAAGGGTTGTCTTGAGACTGGCAATTTTGAAAGTAGGTCTTAGTGGAAGAGCCCTGCAGCTCGCCAAATGAATGACAAGAGGTGAGCAATTCCTTTTGGTTCCCCTGGATGTCCTGGATAGGAGAACCCCGGGTTCCTGCTAAAGCATTTGCTCCGGTGTGATTTAGTATTGTGTAATACTACCGAATAAATATATAATTAACGAATTAAATCGTTCTAACTTTTTGTCAACTACCTACCCTATTTATACATTTATCCGCGACGTGTTCTCTGTCCGGTCCGTTACTTCGTAAATTGTATCTGCCTTCTGGTTGGTTAGCATTAGGGTCTTCCATTGCTAACCAACAAGAAGGCAGATACAATTTACGAAAGTAACGGACCGGACAGAGAACACGTCGCGGATAAACGTATAAATAGAGCAGGTATTCGACAAAATTGCCAGTCTCAAGACAACCCTTGAGGATGCCGGACGCAGTCTCTGGCGAAACGTTGGGGAACTACAAGCCTCAAGACCACGGCCAACAGCCCGAAAATCTTCTACAAGATCATCACAATAACTCCGACCGTGAAAGCCTAAGTCAAATTAAATTATGTTTTTATTTTAGTTGAAAGAAATTAAAGAAAATTGAGGGTTAATTAAACTATGGTATACTTTGCGGCGAACCAAACATGGCGGTTGCTAGAGTCAGTTTTTAAATTCGGATTTCAGTTAAACCTCACTTCTAACGGTCGAATTATTCTGAGTTTTAAACAATATCTACCGCGATTTATTTTAATAGCGTATACTGAGTTCCATTGTGAAGCATAAGTAATTGCAACCGCTAGACGGATTTTTAAATTTTCGTTTCAGGTGAACTCCTACACCTAATGATTTTAGAGAATAGATAGAGACTAAACACTCTCTGTACCTGAAAAACAGTATGTTGGTTGGTTTGTTATTTTCTAATGTGCTGCATCTTTCAGAAACAAATTGAAAATAAAATTACTAACAGAAACAACTCACTAATATTACTTTTTAAAAATTAATAATGTGTTTTTTATTATTTATCAAAAATAGATTTAAGATTTGTTAATATATTTACCTAATGCCTTGTATAAAAAGCATAGATTAATTCATTGTAGTTTATTACTTTCTTTGTATTTTTTCTTTCTTTTCTTTTTTATGTATAGTAGATTCGAGCTGTTATTCCTTTCTGTATTCATTCTATCATTAATTTAATTTTAATTGTATTTAATTTCATTGTATTATTGGACATTATTTTCATTATTATTCAATTTGACAGATAATTAATTGTTTAGCATGACTATTATTGTAATTTTTTTGTATTTATATGAAACATATGTTGTCCTCGTGAGTGGAAGAGAAGGCCACATGGTCTTAACTCCACCAGGCTAAATAAATATATTCTAAATAAATAAATCTATTCTAAATACATCTAAACACTGAAGTCATTAGCAGTCTTGCTCTCCAGTACTTCGAAGTTTTGGAAGTTTCCTCTTTGGCGGCTGCACAGTTGTTGAGGTGTTCATCATCCATTTTTTCTTCTGAATGGTTCAATCTTGGTGTAGACAGTATGTTGATGTTGTGCAAGTGTTTAGCAAGGCTGTGGTTTATCTGAATTGTGCAACTGCTGTCTTCGGTGGAAGTTCCCGTATGATGTGTGTGTTTTAAGGAGACATTTCCATTTCTTATCTTTTGTGGACGATTGGAAGTCCGTTATCATTTAAAAACTGTATGTGGTCTAGTGGTTATGCTCCTTGCCTCTGGTCCCGAGGGTTTAAACCCGACCGGGGTCGATGGACTTTTTAGGACGCAAAAATCCAAGCAGCAAGTCCTCCGGGAGGGACTTTAAGCCATGGGTCCCGAGTCTGAAGATTTTCAGGCTCGTAAAAGATCCTTAAGCCTGAATGAAAAGGCATCTAAGCAAAATTTACCGAATTTTCCCATCCTAGTACTACCTTGGTTTCCTAGATGTCAGTATGAGGCGGAACGCTGACCGCGGACCACTCAAAAATGACATCTATACGAAAACAAGCGTAACTAAATTAGTATGGTTCAAATTCTTCCCTATAGGAGGACAGCGCCTAAATCTCTGTAAAGGGAAAACATGGGCTTACAATACAACAACAAATGTAACTTACAAGTGGGGTCAAGGCCAATCACGTTTCAATGAATTTTGTTTTACAACCAATCACAGTCGTGTTCACCTCGATATTTATCGAATTCTGTTTACCAAAATAAAGAAAGCTCCTCCTTTTTAAAATTCTGAACAGGTCAGAGCATCATTTTGCAGTGACTGACTCTCTAACAAATACGTTGAATATAGCAGATAACGAACCAGTTCCTTCCACCTACACATTTGATAATTGTGTATTCAATAATTGTGTTTTTAAATAAAGATTTTACTGAGTTGTTTTCTAAAAAAATATAAATAATCTATAATGTTGGTTATAAAATACAGTTTGATGTGTTTCATTTTTCCTCCGCTAGGGTGCATTACGATCTTATTTGGTAATAAATAATATGTAACAGAAACGCAGAGACAGTCGATCACATTTTGTACGAATGCGAACTGCTAAACAGTGATAGGAAAGTGCTAGAAACAAATATTACTAGGGCAGGCCGAACGTGACCAACAAATAAAAGTGAACTAGTCACCAAATTCTTAAAACATTTTCAGAAATTTGTAAATAGTTTAGACTTTGACTCTCTAATAAAATAAAAACATAATATAGACTAAAATAGTGCAGACAAAAGATGTAACTGCTACAACATGCATGTAGTATTGCGCCATGCAATGGAGCATGCAGTAATTTATCATTATAAATAAAAATTAAAAAATAATATGCAGTGATGAACAAACGAAACATAACCAAACATTTCTAATTTGTTTTCAAACAACGCCGTTTATATTAAATGCATAAATATTTTAAATTAACTACATTTAAATAATGATTTGTGAGAAAACAGCTTAATTTTATCCGTCAAATAATCTTAACAAATGCCACTCTTGATTTTGAGATCCTATATATGAATTGTAAATCACTCGTGGCATTACTTACGCCTACTTTACGAGTTAAGTGAAGACAAACTTACGTACGCTGAATTTTTATGTACGATGACATATTCTTACCTTTTAGGACGTCTTTTCCTGGTGTTACTTCCCTTCCGCGAAATCTGAAAGTAAAAAAATAACTAAGATATATAACGCTAGAGGTCACTAGCCCCTAATAGCGTGTTTTACACTATAATATTTTATTTAACGACCTTGGTGATGCCGCATTTTGACTACTGTGACGTTCTACTAACTGACAAAAGTGACGGACAAACTGCAGCGTGTCCATAATATGTGTATCGGATTCATATTTAATGTTCGAAAATGCCATCATATTTCTCCATTTTTCCACGAATTGTCATGGCTATTTATATAAGAGAGAAGAAAATTACACTGTCTACCTCTCTTATTTAAGATCCTACATACCTCGACTCTTGATTATTTATCATCCCGTTTCCAGTATCTTTCCTCAAACCATAACTTAAACACAAGATCACAACATAGTGTCTTACTTAATATAGCGCAATATAGGACATTACATCACTCCATGTCATATACCATCTTCACTTCTCGCAACTGAAATTCCCTACCAAAAGAAATAAGGGGCTGCCGGACATTGGCAACTTTTAAAAGAAATCTAAATTTGTATTTGCTCTAACCTCGGCTTCATCATTACCCAGTGTAAGATATATATATATTAATTGGTGTTTCTCGTTAAATTTATTATTATTTATATTATTATTATTATTATTATTATTATTATTATTATTATTATTATTATTATTATTATTATTATTATTATTAAGGTCATTACGAGTGTTTGAGAATAAAGTTCAAATGAAAATGTTTGGACCAAAGACAGATGAACAGACACATGAATTGAGAAAACTATATAACAGTGAACTATAGGGTCTTTATAGGAAGCCAGATATAATACGAACAGTTAAGTCTCGTAGACTGCGATGGGCAGAACATCTGGCACGAATGGGGAATAAAAGAGGTGCATGGAAGTTTCTTGTAGGAAAACCAGAGGGAAAACTCCCAGTTGGTAGACCAAGAATGAGGTGGAAGAATAACATTAACTATGGTTTGAGAGAAGTAAATTATACAGGGAATGATTGAAAAGTATTAGCTCAGGGTAGGGTTGTATGGAGAGCTTCTGTTCTTGCGGCCATGAACCTACGGGTTCGATAGTGCCAGTGAGTAAGTAAGTAAGTAATCAAGTAGTTCCAATATAGAGGCCTTTCAAAAACAATGTTTCATCTTCTGCATTTTATCTGGTACTCAGTTAACACCAATGAGTTGTAGGCCTTCTTCATTCTCTAAAGATTTAATGGCATGCTCTAGTACAAAATTAAATAGTAGAGGAGAGAGTGCATCTCCTTGCTTCAACCCATTCTGGATTTCAAAAGTGTCCGAAAACTGTTTGCCTACACGCACCCTACTCTTTGTGCCATTTAGACACATTCGTATAAGTCTAACTAACTTTTTAGGAATTCCGAACTCCAGCAGGATACTGTACAACTTCTCTCTCTTGGAACTACTTGATTAAGTTTTGTAATTTAATTGAGGACGACTGACTTACCAGGTACGAATTTTGTATTCAGAATTCAATATTAGAGCAAGTTAATTCATTTAAATACTTAGGATATAATCTAACTTATAATGAGGAATGTGATATATCCTTTAAAATACAAAACTATAATAAAGCTTTAAGAATTATCAACCAAGTTTTTAAACCATCAAAAGTGCAGAGACACACAAGATTGAAAACCTATAAAGTTCTCGCTAGACCCATATTCTGTTATGGCAGTGAAGCTTGGACCATCAGAACTCAGGATGATCGTCATATTACACCCACGGAGATGAAATTTCTGCGACGAACTGCAGGTTATAGCCTTCTAGACCACCAAAGAAATTCAACAATAGCCAGAGAGTTAAACATCGCACCTATATCTGAATACCTCCAAGAATATAGAAACAATTGGCTAGCCCATATTCAGCGCATGGATCGTCACAGAATACCAAAACAAATTCTTCACTACATTCCTCGAGGCAGAAGATCTGTGGGTCGACCTTTTCGGAGATGGCGGGAGACCGTAACGGGCCACTGGGCCTAATACTTGGAAGGACGATGATGATGATGATTACATAACCTCAACGGTTCTTTAATATGAATTTTGAGAGTGTTGACTTTAGAGACACCCTGTATTTAGCTTTGAATTATCCTACAAGATATGTGATTTTAAATTGTTGAGAATTTGCTAAGAATGGCAACACCATGTAGGCTATATGGCTTGCATCATGTAACATTTACATACACAAAGAACTGCGCAGTGTCCACATAGGACGGGCTGAGTATTGCGCAAAATTCAGTTCTTACTCACAGAAAACAAACTAATTCATTTACACAGACACTTCTCACTGTAATAGGAGCGAGTTACTGCAATTCAACAATCTGATTGTGTTTTTCATCAATTTGTCAATCTTCAAGGGAAATACAGGATATTCCATACATTGCGCAATTTTTATAAATGTAATAGTTAATTCAAAAATGCATCGAAATATATTTACATCTACATACACTCCCATTTAAGTGCGAAAATTTACATCAGGCATATGTCCACCTCCGAGTAATACTAAGGAATTGGGACTGGAAGTAAAAATCAAAAAACTATATATATATATGGTCACACGTAGAAATGCATTATATAATGGAAATGCAAACTTTTACAATACCTATAATAAATAACTGTAGGCATTTTCCCTAACATCCGGTATCTAGTTATAAGTCATAAGTCTGACTTCTTTTCCAATGCAATTTTGGAAACAGTGAATACATTGAATACTCAGAACAAATATTGGAACAAAATAATGAAAACTGAACTGTAAATAACTTTTAAAATTAATTAAGGGGGCGATGGGTCAAAAATTGACCATTTGAGATCAAAATTGGCATTTGTTTTGTCCTATAAATAGCCTGTACTCTAATGTATATGTTAGCAAAGTTTGAGAGACCTATGGCGCTTCTAAGTGTCCTAAATTATGTCAGAGTTAACAGGCTGCGCCAGTTAAATACCACCTGCATGCAAATCTTTAAACTTGTTTTTCCACACTTTTATTTTCATTGCATTTTTGTACATTCAAAATTGAATGGAATTCAGAAATTTTGTCCTAGAAGGTTCAAATTTTTACTGCATGTCCTAAAAACAATGGGTAACAAAGTAGAGCATGGGTTTCATGATTGAAGTAGTATTTTATGAAATAAAAAAACAAAATGTGTGCAAATATTAATATTTTTTTTGTAATTCCACGCATGAGGTACATTATTTTTTTCTCCCTTTGTATTCACATTATAAGAATTCTAATGCATGATGTTTTTCTAAATATTTTAGGGGTCTTGCAAAAAATCAGACATTTTACCAAAAAATTGTGGAACCCATTTATTTATAATATATGCAATTTTTGTTAAATATAATATTTAATAACTCATAAAATAAATGTCTCACAAGAATGAAACTTAAACACATCATTATGTATCATGCAGTGAATGTTTGTACAAAAACTGAAGTCTCTACCTCAAAAAATGTAGAAAATAGAAATTTCGCCCATCAGCCCCTTAAGTTGGAGAACTGTTTATGGTTTATTCATGTAGAATTTGGACTTCACAAAACCCCATAAAAAGAAGGCACATGGAATAAGATCACAAGATCTGGGAGGCCGTTCCAAGTCGGCACGAATTGAGATCACAGACTTCACAGACCGAGTAATGCATGCCGAGACAATGGAGGTGGACACATGCCTCATATAATTTTCCGCACTTAAATGGGAGTGTATTGTATGTAGATGGCAATTAAAAAATAGTATATTACGATGCGAGGTGAGAAAGTGATTTTTACACAAGCGAGGAAAATGTTTAAAAACCGAGATATAGCGAGGTTTTTAATTTCCTAGATTCTCTAAAAAAACTTCGCAAACGTGCGTTAGTACATTATTTTTTTGCGCGATGGTGTTTCCAAATAATAAATAATAGTAAAATAATAACATGTTTGTTGGAAATATTTGCGTTCATTATAAACAACTGACTAACGTCAACAGTGTGGGCAATGTTTATTAGTTGAAACTACAGCTGGCCGTGACACCAATCAGTGACAAAATAGCGGCAAGTACGTATTTATTGTTTTATATTGTTTCAAATAAAGTTCAGTTCATTTAAAATGCAGTGATTTGTTTCGAATAATGTACATTAACTATACCTTTTGGATACATTTTTGTATATACACTGTACGTAGTATACATAGAGGGCAGTGGTTTTACTCCCCATATGTGATTTGTAATATGTAATATTACAGTGTAGTTATTTAGGTTGGCAACCCCGAGATGTAGGAAATTGAACTTTCAATCATGGTCATCATTGCTGTAAGTACGGCAAAACGCACTATCGCACAAAAAAATATTTCGATGTATTTTTAACCTAATTATTACATTTTAAAAATTGCTTTACTAATGAGGATGATCTTATGAAAACATTTTTGAAAAAAAAATACAAATCTCCATATATATATATACACGCACACACAGAGGAAAACTTGCTCAAAGCGGAATCGCATGGGACAATTCTTTTTCTTCCGCAATAGACAAAATTGCGCTTTATAAAAAACTAAAAGTTATTAATAATCTTAGATTATAGAGTACCGGATGTGACTTTTTACGTACCTTGGATTAATTTTAATCCCGCTGATAAGTGAAGTATAGTATGTATGAGCGACTCAGAGGGTAACGCACGAAAAAACAGTCCCGTTTCGTCAGCGTTAAAAATGTCTCTTAGGCGCGTATCCTGAAATTAAAGTATGCAGTTTCGCTTTCCGCTAACTAACTACACCTTCGTCCACATCCTTTGATTCTCCGCAAATTTCATTCCACATTAAATTGTGTCTCTTTTAAAATTGTCCAGCCAACCAGAAGATGCCCTTGAAATCGTTACCGTAAAACGGGGTTACTTTGACTCCAGGGGCAACTTTGACAGCATTGTGGCTTCTTTGACATTTTTAATGTTTTGCGTGTTTTGGGCTATTTTGACAACAATTCAATGGTGTAGACATTTCCTTTAACGCGACGAATAATTAAGTTGTTTTAAAAGCGGATGCTATATGTCGGAGACACATCTGTGTCACTTTCAACAACAATGGATTCCCAGCAAGGATAAAATTGTGATTTTCGGTTTTACAGGGGTAAGGACTGGATTTGTTGTGTAAGATGCAAGCTCTGGGTCTGTGGTGCGTGTAACAGAGGATCGAACAATTCTCAATATGAATGTGAACTGTGTGAAGATGAGATGTGAAAATCTGTTTTTTTTTCTACTGTTGTTTCAAAAATGCATGTTTTCTAATTAATTCCTGATTGTCTAACTACAATAATTATATAATTTTTGTGTTCTGTTGCGCGTCAGAATTGATAAACAAGTTTAAGATTATTTTGTCAAATTACAGTTATAAAAACATTTGTAATGAGGTTGTTTACAATAATATTTATAAAAAGATAAAATTTTAGAAAGATCTAATAAATTAAAATATCTTGGATATTATCTCTCTGTCTGGGATGAAAAGGATATCCCTGAAAAAATTACTAGTTATAATAAAAGTTTAGGAATTATTAATCAAGTTATGAAACCATCCCTTGTACAAAAAAACACCAAATTACGTTTATATAACACTTTGGCTAGACCAGTGTTGACCTATGGTAGTGAAGCATGGACACTAAAAAGACAACATGAAAGCAGAATAACGGCTTGTGAAATGAGATTCATACGCAGAACAGCGGGTTACACCAGATGGGATCGGAAAAGGAACACCGATATCTTAAAAGAATTGAAGACTACACCAATTTTGGAATATATTAAACAGTACCAACTAAATTGGAAACACCATCTTGAAAGAATGAGTTCAAATCCGATTCCCAAAGCTGTTTATAATTATATACCAAGAGGACGAAGATCACTGGGCCGTCCTATGAAACTCTGGAGGGAACATTTTCTATAGGATCGTAACAGGCCTTGGCCTAATACTTGGAAGGAATAAGAAGAAGAAGATAAATTTGTGTCAAAGTAGTACCTACAGTGGGTCTACTTTGAATTATAGTGAAAACAAATGTGATGTCAAAGTAGCCCCAGCACATGGGCAAAACAGACCTAAACAAAACTCATTGTTGTCCTACTAAGTTTTTATTTGAGGAGAACAGTACCAAATGGGATTTGTAGTCTAAGGTTCAATTGGTACAATAAATCATACATTCAATTTTTTCGGCATAAATCATACGAGTTAGACCTTAAAAACCTTCGTTTTACGGTTTTCCTTAAGGATTTAGCAACAGCTACAGCTTCACTTTGGAGATTTATCTGTAATCACTTTCTCTTTTTCGGACGTTGTATGTTTTAGCCATCTTTATTCCGTAAATTCAGAACGCTACCTGTCAAAGATCGGTCTCAGAACTTCAACCAATTAAAGATTTTATACAGTGTGATTATAAAGTCCCAGTACATTTTAAAGAAATCGCTTACATATCGTATTTCTGTTACAGCCATTCGAAAGATACAAACATGTTCACCATTGAAGAGCGGATAGAGATTGTTGCTGCGCGTTTAAGAGGCCAGTCGTACGAGGAAGTTAGAGACAGATTCCAAAGGAAACCCTCACGGGAGACGTGTATCTTGATATGTTGCAACTTTTCTTACAGCCACAGTTACAGCAAGATGGTATCATTGATACAGTGGTGTTGCAACAAGATGGAGCACCACCACACTTTGCTCTGGCTATACGCGGGTATCTCAATGACAGGTTTCCCAAAAGGTGGATTGGAAGGGCATCTCCTCGTGTCTGGGCACCTCGTTCGCCAGACCTCGCACCCCTGGACTTTTTTGCTTGGGGGTTCATCAAGCAACAGGTGTACATAACTAAGTTTCCTAATCTGCAAGTGTTGAAAGAACGCATACGCCAAGCGAGTGAAATGATTACAGAGGATATGTTGGTGCATGTTTTCCGGGCGACGGTGTGTCGTTGGGGAACATGTTTTGAGATTGATGGAGGTTATGTTGAACACTAACTTGATAGTACAAACTATTACCCATCCAAGTGTTTTGTGCAGGCGGAAAATATGTTAAACTAACAAACTGTCTTTCTCTTTCTAATCCTTACTATGTTGCCACTTCCTATCGTCTGTTTCATGTTGTTTGATTGGCAGGTAGAGAGCTGACAAATACTATGTATTTTAATGATCCGTGGTTTTGTGCGGTCAGTGGTAGAATGACTGACTTGACAACCCTGTTACTTTTGGGGTTATGTCTAGGAATGTGCTGTCCCTTCCTTGCCCTTCTCATTACATGTTGCCACTTGTGATTTATTGTGAGGCTGGTGACAGAGATACGACAAATACTGTGATTTTAAATGATCCGACAGCTTGAGCGTTCCATGCTTAAATGACTAATTTGACAACCATGTTAAGATTTTTCACACGTGTTTAGAGATTCTCGCCACACATTTGAAGTTGAAAAATTTCAATACGTGATCGGATGTACAGTTTTCTCCTACATCCCTTCCACAGATTCAGTAGATCGGCGACACTAGCGCTAAAACTCTTCCCCCCCCCCGCGCGAACAGTTAACTTGGACGTGTAATACCTTATAATTTTTGTTTTATTTGCACTACGTTTTCCACAAAATTTACTGGGACTTTATAATCACACTGTAGTGCACTGGTTATTTGTAAAACAGGTATCTGTATTTTGCATAACAGGTATGCAATGAGGCCGAAATAAAATGTCAGGTACAGGTAGAATCTGTAATTCACCCGGCGGCAGAAGTCATTCCTTATTGCTTTTTTGGTTAACGGGAATTCAATGAACTTGAAACTAATTTATTTCTCCGTCGTTCCGCTGTATACATTTTTTTCATGAATTGTGTAGAAATGTCCTTCCGTTTCCGCGTTTTGCAGTTTCCGTTATACGCAAAATAAATACATGTAAAATTACTATTATTTCGCCGGGACCAATACATTTGTTCACATTGGACAGGTTTCCGTATTATTCACGTTCCGGATTAAACTAGTTTTACTGAACATACAAAGGTAATGTATGCGCATGGATGGAATGACGTGCAAAAAGAAATTAAACATAGGCTCAACTCTACAAATGACAAGTAGAGGGACTCTTATCGTCTGCACTTCTCTGTCTCTCTCTCTCTCTCTAACATCCATCCATCCATAGTAATTTTGCCCGAGAGCAAGTCTTTCACCGCAATCATAGCATTTTCATGCTATGCTTTGCAGCTTTACTAGGGAATTGTAGGGGTGGTAGCTTCCTGTTACTTTCCACACCGGTGAAGGATGATGATGATGATGTTGAAGATGGCCGGATGATTTTCGGGGACTGCTGGGGCCTAAGCTTCCTGACATTTGTCTTACAGGTGAGGAAAAACCCAGAAAAAACCTCACCCAGGAGCCTAACCGGACACGGAATCGAACCCGGGCCCGCTGCTTGACAAGGCAGCACGCTACCTCGAGACCATAGCGGTGGACTAATTAATAATAATAATAATAATAATAATAATAATAATAATAATAACACGAACTAGAATTTATAAAACACTGGCCAGACCCATATTATGTTACGGCAGTGAGGCCTGGACAATTCGCAGTGTAGATGAACAAAGACTAACTGCGACAGAAATGAAATTTATGAGACGTACTGCAGGTGACTCAAGAACAGACCATAAAAGGAATTCTGAGATTCTCAAAGAATTACAAACAGAATCAGTCATGGAATATGTACAAAAATACAGAAACAACTGGAAATCTCACATAAGAAGAATGAGCAGAACAAGAATACCACGTCAAATCTTAAATTACCAGCCACCAGGCAAAAGATCATTGGGCAGACCCTTCAAACGTTGGATGGAGACCGTAACAGACCACTAGGTATATCACATGAAAGGAAGAAGAAGAAGATTAATAATAATAATAATAATAATAATAATAATAATAATAATAATAATAATCACTGGAGCCCTGAAAATAATGCATAGTTAACCACCAAATTGTCTTGGTGATGGTAACTATGTATTATAAACAACAACGTCAAATTTCTTGAAAATGATCTCACACAAAGATTCCACCGCTGTGGTCTCGGGGTAGCGTGCTGCCTTGTCATGCAGCGGGCCCGGGTTCGATCCCCGGTCGGGACAGTTTTCTGGGTGAGGTTTTTATCGGGGATTTTCCTCACCTGTAAGACAAATGTCAGGAAAACTTTAAGGCCAAAACGGTCCCCGACATCACATGGTCATCGCAATCATTATCATTCATATCCATCTTAGGTTAAGCTTAGGATTAGGGACTCTCCTGGCGCACCATTATCATCATCATACCCATCATATCATCGGGGCAACGTAACCCCGTCTTTCAGGCGCCCCAACCTCAGAAGTGAGTTAAAAGTACGCCATGCCAGGAGAGAAACCAGGAATGTCGAAAGATAAACCTGGGGCATTAAAAAAAATCATCTCACACAAGGAGAGATTGAATAATAGTATATTGCGAGGTTGGGAAGTGGTTTTTACAGAAGCGAGGAAAATGTTAAAAAACCGAGATACTGTAAAACGCTTCACAAACGTGCGTTGTACATTACTTTTGCGCGATGTTGTTTTCAAAATAATAAATAACAGTAAAATAATAACATCTTTGTAGGAAATATTTGCGTTCATTATAAACAATTGACTAACGTTAACAGTGTGGGCAATGTTTATTAGTTGAAACTACAGCAGGCTATGACATCAATCAGTGATAAAATGGCGGCAAGTACGTATTTATTGTTTTATATTGTTTCAAATGGTCCTGAATCTTGGGTACTTACAAAAAAAGATATCTCACACATTCAAGCCACTGAAATGAAATTTTTAAGATCCGTAAAAGGATGTACACGCATGGATAGATTACACAATGAATCAATAAGAAATGAACTGGAGATATTTTCAATACTCGATAAACTAGACGAGCACAAATACCAATGGAAAGAACATTTAGACAGAATGGACAATACAAGATTACCCAAAACGATCAATGCCTACAAACCGCATGGAAAAAGATTTTTGGGACGGCCAAGGAAACGATCGACTTGAGACCGGAACAGGTCGCATTGACCTGGAAAGGAAGAAGAAGAAGAAGATATTGTTTCAAATAAAGTTCAGTTATTAATTCAATAAAAATAAAACGTAGTTTTATTTGATTTTCATATTTATTATATAAGTCAGTGACAGCTGTTTCGGTACACTGTACCTTCTTCAGACATGTTAACAAATTATGAATTGTGTTCCAACTGATCTAAGCAACAATACAACAATATTTATTTAAATTTTTAAATTTAACAAAGGCGATTCATTCAAATCAAGTTGAGAATTTAACAGTTTTTTACTACTTTTCAATTTATTAATTTCTACAGCCTCCAAAAGATCTAACTTCTTACCCTTATCACAAACAAGTAAAATTTCAAAATTTTGATCGAAACAATGATTAAATTGGAATAGGTGGTTAGCATATTTTGAATATTCTAAATTTCTGTTATATGCTCTCATGTGTTCCTTTATCCGAGAGATAAAAGGTCTACCAGTTTGTCCTATATACACATTGTCACATGTGCCACACTTCAATTTATATACATCTGATAATTTTTCTTATTTTGTTTTGGTTTTATTGTTTTTTATTATATTTTGTAAAGTTTTATTAGTTTTAAATGCCACATTCATGTTCAACTTTTTAAAGTGTTTAGATATTTTATTTGAAAGTGGGCCTATGTATGACATTACGACATACTTCTTATTGTTTTCTTTGGGTAAAGGAAAAACTTTGTTAATTGCTTTTTTTTGTAATGAACTTTCTTAATTAAGTATTCTATAATTTTAGGGTCGTAGGTATTATTAATAGCTAATTGTTTAATAATATTCAATTCATTATTATATTCCAAGGGTGAAAGAGGGACATTTAAAAGTCTATGAATGTAACTATTAAAGGCTGCCATCTTATGAGTATATGGGTGAAGAGAAAAACTATGGATAGTGGTATCAGTATGAGATGGTTTGTGAAAGATACCAAACTCAAACTTATTATCAATGTGTTTTATTGATAAATCCAAGAAATTTATACTATTATTTGTTTCTAATTCCATTGTGAAATTAATACTTCTGTGAATGTTATTAATAAAATTTAAAAAGGAATTCAATTGTCTTTTGGTTCCCGTGAAGCCCGCTATGACATAATCTACATAACGATACCAAAATAGAACATTTCTAGCTAATACATTCTTATGTATGGTTTGTTCTAAGTCATAAATAGGAATTTTAAATTTATTCATTTCAATGTGTATACATATATTTATATAAAAAATAATTGTCTTGGTGATGGTAATTATGTACAATAAATTTATAAACAATTTATAAAACTACGTTTTATTTTTATTTAATTAACATATATGGCTTTTCATCAAGTAAACACCAACTCAATTGATTATTATTATTATTATTATTATTATTATTATTATTATTATTATTATTATTACTGTCAAACTGGGGCAGAAGATGGCGGTACCAGTTGAACATGGATCAACATATACGATATATAAGTTGGAATATATCTCAAGGGTTGTCCCTAAGGGACGCCAGAACAGTCTCTGACGAAACGTCGGGGAACTACAAGCCTCGAGAGCACGGCCAACAGCCCGGAAATCTTCTACAAGATCATCATAAACACACATTCGTCCTTATATAATAGATATAAAGAAAATAATTATTTTGTGTATGCATGAGTTTATCAATTACTTAAAACGGAAGTGCATAACGGATCGCTTTAACAAACAAAAATAACGTCCCGTTATATTCACAAATAACGCTAATAAAGTCAACAAATCACCAAGTACAGATTTGTTTTACAGTAGAAACAACATGGAAGACGTAAATAGAATGTCTCGTTAATGTATACATACGTTTTTCCAAACACTACTACAGAAATAAAATTACATAGACTATTTAACTCATGGCCCAAATGGGAGTCAATGACCAATCACATTTCAATGATTTTTTATTTACAACCAATCACAGTCGTGTTTCGCCTAGAATTTACCAACTAAAGTTTATCATAATAAAGAAAGCACCTCCTTTTTAACATTCTGAATAGGTCATATCATTATTTTGCAGAGACTGACTCTCTAAGAAATAGGGCTACCAGATTGTATATATAGTGCATGAATGTCAACACATAGCGCATGCGGGAGTTAATATAAAAACATTTGTAGCAATTGCTTATTCCGCCTCATACTGACATCTAGGAAACCAAGGTAGTACTAGGACGGGAAAATTCGCTAAATTTTGCTTAGAGACCTTTTCATTCAGGCTTAAGGATTTTTTACGAGCCTGAAAATGTTCAGACTCGGGACCCACGGCTTAAAGTCCCTCCGGGAGGACTTGCTCCTTGGATTTTTCCGTCCTAAAAATCCATCGACCCCGGCCGGGTTTGAACCCGCGATGCTCGGGACCAGGGGCAAGGAGCATAACCACTAGTCCACCGCGGCCCCTATGATGATGATACTTACTTACTTACTCACTGGCACTATTATCGAACCCGTAGGTTCATGGCTGCGCGGACATAAGCTCTCCATACATCCCTATCCTGAGCTAATGCTTTCCAATCATTCCCTGTATAATCTACTTCCCTCAAATCATAGTTAATGTTATTCTCCCACCTCATTCTTTGTCTACCAACTGGGCGTTTTCCTTCTGGCTTTCCTACAAGAAATTTCCATGCACGTCTTTCATTCCCCATACGTGCAACATGTCCTGCCCATCGCAGTCTACGAGACTTAACTGTTCTCATTATATCTGGCTTCCTATAAAGACCATGTAGTTCATTGTTATGAAGTCTTCTCCATTCACCTGTCTGTTCATCTCTATTTGGTCCAAAAATGTTCCTAAGTGCTTTATTGTCAAATACTTGTAATATCCTTCCCTCCCTTAAAGTAAGAGTCCATGTTTCGCATCCATATAGTATAACTGGTAGAATAATAGTTTTATATATTTTCAGTTTAACGTTTTTTGAAAGGAGTTGGGACATCAAGAGTCTCTGCAATGCATAATAGCACGTATTTCCTGAATTGAGCCTATGTTTAATTCCTTTGTGCATCTCATTCCTATTTGTGATTATTGTTTCTAGGTATTTGAATTCAGCCACTTCCTCAAAATTTCCCTCATTTGTCTTTAGCTGTCCATTTCCATTATATAATGAATTTATGTGTGTGACCATATATTTAGTTTTATTGATATTTACTTCTAGTCCTAATTTCTTAGTGTTAATGTTAAAAAGAATTGGTGACAATCTGCATCCCTGCTTAAGGCCTTTATTCACTGTGAATTCCTCTGTTAAATTATTCTGTATTTTTACTTTAGCCTTTGTATTACTATAGATGCTCCTAATAATATTAATATATTACATTTATTTAGGCGTATGAGCGCATGCCTTGTAAAACATAAAACCCAGACCAAATATTCGACTAACTGCGTGACGGATACTATTCATTGCGATGATTTGAGTTGCTGAAATTTAAATAAATATATCAATGGATTGCGCACAAATGTGCAAAGGTGATAACACAGCGATTTAACAATCACAAACACTTTAGCTTTGTCTTGCGTAATGACTAATTGTTTTTGTTCTTCGTTTACATGTTTCGATGTGATATCTTCCGCACTTCTGTTCACACACTTCACATATGCATGACGTCTTCGGGTCATGGAATGTTTTATTTCTACACATTAAGTGGTGGAATCCCTGCACGCTTAATCTAAGTTTAAATAAATTTAAATAAATTAGAATATGATTTGCCCGGGGCAGGTAGAGAGCTCGTGCACTTGTTTCTAACAATTATACACGATTCATTTGTTACTAAAATGCCAAAATTCACATTTTTCTTACTTTAAGGGAGGAAACGAGATTACAAGTATTTGAGAATAAAGTCTTCTTCTTCTACTACAAGGTTTAGGCTATGCAGCCTGTTCCGGCGAAGTTAAAAGTGGAGTCAATCTTCTACGTGGTCGGCCAACATCTCTTGTTCCTCTGGAATTATACAGGAAGGTTCTTTTTGGTATTCTTTCGTTGTTCATTCTCATTAAGTGTTCTGTCCATTTCTTATTATTTTCGCTGATTTTATCTTCAATTTTATATATATTTAATTCTTCTCGTATAGCTTCATTCCTTATTCTATCCGCTCTTGTGCATCCTTTCACATTACGTAAAAACAGCATTTCCGCAGTCTGTATCCTGCTTTTATCCCTTGATTTCATTATCCAATTTGAGAATAAAGTACTTAGGAAAATTTTTGGACCGAAGAGAGATGAACAGACAGGTGAATGGAGAAGACTATATGATAATGAACTATATGGTCTTTATAGGAAGCCAGATAAAATAAGAATCGATAAGTCTCGTAGGCTGCGATGGGTAGGGCATGTTGCACGTATGGGGAATGAAAGACTTGCATGGAAGCTTCTTGTAGAAAAGACAGAGGGTAAATGCCCAGTTGGTAGACCAAGAATGAGGTGGGAGAATAACATTAATTATGATTTGAGGGAAGTAGATTATACAGGGAATGATTGGAAAGCATTAGCTCAGGATAGGGATGTATGGAGAGCTTATGTCCGCGCGGCCATGAACTTACGGGTTCGATAGTGCCAGTGAGTAAGTAAGTAAGTAGTTTCAATTTATGATAAAACTACCAAAACGAACTCTAATGATGTAAACATTCTTCACAAACAGAACGGAATTATTATAAGTGCTTAGATTTTACGTAGGAATTACTAGCAATAAGCAGAATGTAAGAGAACAATTTTCTTCATCCGCTTCTGAAGATGTTAAGGTATCCCGCGTTGGAGCTAGTTCGCTTCCCTCCTCCTCTTACTAGATAGCAAGCTAGTTAAAAACCAGACTTCCCTATCAAAGAGACATACATATGAAACTGTCGACATTTCAAATGATATGCGGAACTATACATAAAACATTAAAGAATAAAACAAGAAGAGATACTAGATTGAAGTTTTATAAAACATTGCCAGTTCCTGCATTACTTTATGGGAGCGAAACTTGGGTAATGACCAAAAAATTGCAAAGTAGAATACAAAGCGCAGAAATTAACTTTCTGAGAAGAAGAAAAGGCTGCACAACATTGGATCGGATAAAGAATGAAGGTATAAGAACAGAGTTAAATATATTTTTTTTCAAATGCCCCAGGTTTGTCTTTCGACATTGCAGATTTCTCTCCCGGCATGGCGTACTTGTAACCCACTTCTGAGGTTGGGGCGCCTGGAAGGCGGGGTTACGTTGCCCCAATGATATGATGGGTGATGATGATGATAATGGTGGGCCAGGAGAGTCCCTAATCCTAAGCTTAACCTAAGATGAATATGAATGATGATGATTGCGATGGCCATATGATTTCGGGGACCGTTTGGGCCTTAAAGGTTTCCTGACATTTGTCTTACAGGTGACGAAAAACCCCGATAAAAACCTCACCCAGAAAAACTGTCCCGACCGGGGATCGAACCCGGGCCCGCTGCGTGAAAAGGCAGCACGCTACCCCGAGACCACAATCCATTGAATGAGAATATCAGAGAATATAGAGAGAAATGGTTTACACATGTGGAAATAATGAATGTAACAAGATTACCAAGAGCAGCATTCAACTACAAGCCAAGAGGTTCAAGGAATGTAGGAAGGCCAGTGAAAAGATGGACAGAACAACTGTGAGGCGGAACAGGCAATTTTTGCCTAGCCCGTGAAGTGAAGAAGACGCAGAATGTAAAGTGATCCCACTACAGGCCATAGCAAACCCATACTCTATAGCACATTAAGACTTCAATTTCTTGCACAAAATCGGGCACTTGATGTTATCCAGGTGTCAGCCCTGCATGACGACCACCCTTATCCCCAGAAAAAGTGCCCGGTACTCATTTCAGTTAGAGGCTAAGTAGACCAGTGCTGTCCGAAGGTTTAGGTCAGTTTAAAAATCCTGGCTCCAACGAGACTCGAACCTACAGTAGTAGTGTACGCAAGTGCGATCTCGTCTTTGCTATTCAGGCATCCAAGTGCAAACATTAATTTTCCTTTCCTTATATATAATTCTCTTTCATTAAAGCCAGCGAGACATCGATCGCAGTGACATCTTACGACTTTTATAACAAGAAAGTATTTTAATGAAAATATTTTACTCTATAGTAATAACTTTTTTATTTCCATTCCAGGGAGTAGGCGCCCCTGCCCTTTTGTGAGCTCCAGGTCCCACTCGCCCAGTGGGTAGTACCTGGGTAGGGCCCCGTGCACAGGGTTACGTGGGGAGAAGAGAAGTCCCCAAAGCCGTAGTGAAGGCAACTTCTCTAGGAGACGAACACTCAGAAATTGCAGTTCCCTGCCCTCCAGGAAGAGGGGTTTGGATAGTGGCTGGTAACCTCTACTAGTAAAAAATAACTTCAGCAGAAGAAAAGCCGGATTGATATAATTTTTGAGATCTGTTAAAGGGTGCACTAAGGAAGACAGAATCAAGAACACAGAAATAAGACAGGAACTTGAAATATTTGCAATAACTGATAAAATAGATACATATAGACAAAAATGGAAGCAACACATAGAATGAATGAAGATAGATATCCAAAACAAATAACAAAATACAAACCTAAAGGCACCCGAGATGTGGGCAGACCTAGAAAGAGATGGGCTGAAGTCGGAACGGGTCAAAAGACCTAATCCATGAATGCAGATGATGATGATGATACACTCCACCGCTGTGATTTCGAGGTAGCGTGCTACCATGTCACGCAGGGGGCCCGCGTTCGATCCCCGGTCGGGGCAGTTTTTCTGGGTGTGGTTTTTATCGGGGTTTTTCCTCACCTGTAAGACAAATGTCAGGAAAACTTTAAGGCCCAAACGGTCCCCGAAATCATATGACAACCATCATCATCCTTATCATTAACATCATTATCATCATCATCCTTCACCGGTGTGGAAAGCAACGAGAAGCTACCACACCTACATAAAATGCTACGATTGCAGTGAAGGACCTGACCTCAGGCAGAATTACTATGGATGGATATATTTATAAAAGTTCAAACATTTATTTTTCTCCTCATGTCATACCGTATATATATATATATATTAAAATAAACCTTAAACACAAGAAACAAAAATGAAATTTTATAAAGTAATGGCTGTTCCTGTATTGATGTATGGATCAGAATGTTGGACGATCACTAAAAGACAAGAACAAAGATTGGAAGTAGCTGAGATGAGATTTTTAATAAATATAGCAGGATGTACTCTGCTGGATAAGAAAATAATTGAAAATATAAGAAAGGAACTAAATATTTTCAAACTTACAGACCGAATAATTAAATATAAGAGCATGTTGATAGAATGCCAGAAGAAAATTTTCCAAAATTATTACTAAATTATAAGCCACTCAGAAGGAGAAATGTTGGACGCCCACACAGAAGATGGTCTGAACAATTTTAACAATTCTAGCTTTCATGAAACCGGAACGAGCCAACAGGCTTAATCCCTAGAAGAAGAAGAAGAAGAAGAAGAAGAAGAAGAAGAAGAAGAAGAAGAAGAAGAAGAAGAAGAAGAAGAAGAAGATATATTGTTTTATTAAGTAGAATTGATCACTATTTGTAAAACTTTTTTAAAAAAAAATAGCTACATTTCTTCATAATTCGCTACAATATTCGTTATAGTTTGTAAAGTTGGTTGAATATTAAAGTCTAGAGCCAGGTAAAGTACCATTTTAGTGACATTTAATTTGACCGCAAAGCAGTGGAATGACTCATAACAACGTGTTGCAGAGATCAAACAACTTTACCGCACACAGGAAGTTAATGTAGAGTTGTTAATGATCGAGCACAAATTGGTACGTCAACTCAGGGTCTACTGCCATCTACAAGGTTAATGACTCTAACCAATACTTCAACTTGTGAGATGGGACCTTCCCTTTTGAGTAGTTGGACAGCCTCGTTACAAGAGAATTGATGATAATAATAATAATAATAATAATAATAATAATAATAATAATAATAATAATAATAATAATAAATAATAATTGGACTCTTAACCGTTCAGACAGAAGGAAAATAGAAACTGCAGAAATGAAGTTCCTACGTTCAGTAGCAGGTGTGACAATTTTGGACAAGAAAAGAAGTGAGGATATTAGGAAGGACTGAAATATTTTCAATTTAACAAATAGAATTGACAACATGAGAAACAACTGGTATGAACATGTCAAGAGAATGCCTACAGATAGAATCCCTCAGCTGTTACTAAAGTACAAATCAATAGGACATAGAAATGTTGGACGCCCATTTACTAGATGGGAGGATTAATTAAATCCCACTTGATGTGAAAACAGGTCAAAAGGCCTAATTTCATGAAGCAGAAGAAGAAGAAGTATTATTATTATTATTATTATTATTATTATTATTATTATTATTATTATTATTATTTAATTTAGGTGGCAGAGTTAAGGTCATAAGGCCTTCCCGTCCACTCAACCAGCGCATTGTAAAATTTACAAAAATTACATACTTATTACAATTTTAAGATCCATCCATCCATCCATAGTAATTCTGCCCGAAGGCAGGTCCTTCACTGCAATCATAGCATTTTCATACTATGCTTTCCAGCTTTACTAGGGAATTGTAGGTGTGGTAGCTTCCCGTTGCTTTCCACACCGGTGAAGGATGATGGTGGTGGTGGTGATGATGATGATGATGATGATAATGATAAGGATGATGATTGATGACGATTATGGCCATAAGATTTCGGGGACCGTTTGGGCCTTAAAGTTTTCCTAACATTTGTCTTACAGGTGAGGAAAAACCCCGATAAATACCTCACCCAGAAAAACTACCCCGACGGGGGATTGAACCCGGGCCCGCTGCGTGACAAGGCAGCACGCTATCTCGAGACCACAGCGGTGGACTATAATAATAATACATTTTAGCTGGCAGAGTTAAGGCCGTAAGGCCTTCTCTTCCACTCAACCAGCGAATAGTAAAATTATACAAAAATTACATACATATTACAATTTTAAGATATTATTAAAATACAGACTAAACAAAATACAATGATGATGTGATCTAATACTAGCTAATACTAGCAAAAACATAGAATATAATAAAATTAAAATGATATAAAATAAAGTAAGTAGCTTCCTAGATGATTATTAATGGAATGCTCTATATAGTTGTTATGCAGTTAATGTTTTCATTGTGTCGAACTTAAGATATCAGTTAATTTGTATTTAAATAATGATAGCGATTGACAGTCCCTGACATGACTGGGAAGTGAGTTCCATGCTCTAGTCATAGATATTGTGTAAGATTCAGAGTACAGACAGGTCCTGTGCTGTGGTATCAAAAGTAAAGAAGAGTCTTGTGATCTTGTTCCTAAATTGTGATGAGCCGATAAATTTTGAAAATGCGTTGTTAAATAACTTGGTAAATATGTGTGTAGAATTTGGAATAGTAAAGCATGTGAATGTAAAATTCTTCTGTCATTTAACTAGGGTTGGGATGTTGAGGACCTATAAAGGACCTTTAAAAAGACGTAAAGACATCCTATAAAATACTGGAAAAGGACGTAAAAAGTGTTGCAGTTGTTAATGATGGGATAAAGACAACCTCGCTGCCTTCACCCTCTACTTGAGATAATTTTCACAAATTCGCAACTTAGAAAATTTGAAGTCAAAATACAATAGTTCAACCGGTCCGTGGGCTGGTAATGGGATATGTTGCGAGGGTTCAATAGTTTGTCGTGAAACACGGACATGGGTTCCACTGGGGTAAAATTTTTCGGAGGTAAAATAGTCTCCCATTCGGGTCTCCGGGCGGCGACTACTTCAGGGAATCCATCTAGGAAAACGTTTTAACCAAAGAGAGATGAACAGACAGATGAATGGAGAAGACTTTATAATAGTGAACTGCATGGTCTTTATAGGAAGCCAGATATAATTAATCAAGGTACTGCTAACCTTGCTGCTCCACCCCTCCTTAACAAACAAATACCGTTATTATGAAATTCATCGGAGAACATTTTGTTCAAACAACTCACCTCATAGGATTCATGCTTTCATGATACCGCAGTTTCAAACACAATATGTGTTCATACTCAGCCATAACCCCGACTGACGAAATTCTTCGGCCGTCAACTGTTCTATTGTCGCCATCTTCAGTGCTGCCATCTATGGTTGAATTTATGAACTTCGAAATCAAAGTAATTTCAAAATTCATTAATCTACCTTTATTTTTCTGAATGTATATTTTCTCCCAAACTGTCAATTCCAAAGGCTTCTCTACTTGTTTTAAAAGTTTAGCTTCTCTTCCAATTTTATGATGTTCTAATAAACTATGTGCAGCAATTGCAGATTTTTCAATTTCACAATTTTTAATATTTCTGAAATGTTCTTTTGTCCGAATTTCTAAATTCCTTTTTTGTTTTTCGTATATAAATTTTATTGCAATCTTCACAACTTATTTGATAAATTCCAGATTTCTTACTGTCCCAGACAGTAGACAAGCAAATTCCGTTATTATGAGTTTGGCAACACCTACCCTCTGTAGGTAGGGGGGCACTGGCATAGCCCATAAGGTCTGTAGTAACTTCCTGAGTTGAATTAGAGTGTAACCACAAAGTAAAGCGTCTGTAAACTAAATGACTGAGCACACTATACTTCAAGGTAGATTTCGGCATGCAATGGTTCACAGTTCCCTTGTAACAAACTGGCCACAGTATTTAAGTAGTAAAATAGGTGTATAAAATTTATGACGCTAAAATAAACTATTACCTAAATTAAATGTTTGAAATGAATAATAAAAAAAAATATATAAGTACTTATGTGCAACACATTAACTACGTTATTTATGAAAACTGATCATAATTCTCATTTTAGGCAACATTTATTTTTATAAATTAACAAGACAGTTTGAAAATAAGTTTAAAATCAGTGATGATATCACAAACATAAAATTAACCATATTTTGGTACATGACTGTACACTTCCATGAATAAGACTGGAGTTTACAAGTCTCATTTACTGTTGTTTGGCAAACAGAGCATGCAAATTGCTAAATTCTTTGTTGCAAAAGTTGTTTTAGAATCTATCATCAAATTGTCACTTGTAAAATGTCATAAAATCACTCAGTTTCGTCATCACAACGATTAGCAAGTCCGGATGATTCATGTTTGAAAACCGATAGTGTTTTATTTGTTGACAAAACGGCAAACAATTTTTAAAAAGAACTGAACAAATAACGATCAAAGTCCGTACCACTACAATGCGCAAAACTGCAGGATCGTTGCTTACGAGATATCAACGGCTTAACTATAGCTATACAGGGTGATTCACAATAAGTATTACATACTTCTAGGAGTTGTACAGGGTACTTGGTAGATAAAGTTTTGATGATGAACCCATGTCCGGAAACGTACCATTTCGATGTAAAATAAGTTTGAATATCGGAACACAATGGGCTAATATCGTGTGTCTTGTGTTTCAGAATAAGTATTACAGACTTCTAGGTAAAAACAAAAATAATGGCATTTTGGGGAAACGATCATATAAGGTCAAAAATCGTAATAGACAACAAACCTCTGGAACAAGTAACAAATTTTAATTATTTGGGTTGTAATTTTACTATAAACACAAAAACTGAAAGAGACATACATATGAAACTGTCGAAATTTCAAATGATATGCGGAACTATACATAAAACATTAAAGAATAAAACAAGAAGAGATACTAGATTGAAGTTTTATAAAACATTGGCAGTTCCTGCATTACTTTATAGGAGCGAAACTTGGGTAATGACCAAAAAATTGCAAAGTAGAATACAAAGCGAAGAAATGAACTTCCTTAGAAGAACAAAAGGCTGCACAAGATTGGATCGGATAAAGAATGAAGATATAAGAACAGAGTTAAATATATATCCATTGAATGAGAAAATCAGAGAATATAGAGAGAAAAGGTTTACACATGTGGAGAGAATGAATGTAACAAGATTACCAAGAGCAGCATTCAACTACAAGCCAAGAAGTTCAAGGAATGTAGGAAGGCCAGTGAAAAGATAAACAGAACAACTGTGAGGGGGAACAGGCAATTTATGCCTAGCCCGTGAAGTGAAGAAGAAGAAGAAGAAGAGTTCTAGGTGTTGTACTCTAAGGGTCGAATGTATGAACGCATTAGACAGTAAAAGGCGTTCTCTGCTGAGAAAGTTTTATCCAAATACATTTTGCTTACTCAGAAATCTATTCATGCGGTAATAATTGTAAGCTATCTGACGAGGTACCTTAAGATCATAGCTCAAGATAGAAACTTAGCGTGAATATCCCGTAGGGAACCGATGGTAACCGATGTAGTTTGAAACCTTTGCAGCTTTATCCAAGATGTCGGACCTTGAAGATTTCGATCATGTTTTCGGTATACGCGGAGAAGAGGAATTTGATAGGAGTCTATCAAAGAATTCAACTGGAAGAACAGGAGAATCGGCGTAATATTGCGCAATGCAGACGTCATTGTATACGGTATTATTTGCGGGACGCAAGCATAAATGCGTTCCTCTATAGCAGACAAAAATAACGGAAGTGGGGTAGAGACTAATGTATTTGCAAAGTGTGGTTCCACGTGGGGACGCTGTTTTTCGTTGCACAAAGTGTACCTGCTACGCATCTTTTCATACACACGCCCCTAAACACCTGGTGTGTGCTCAATAATATATGCTGTCGCCAGAATTCGTGCAAGAAGATCTTCCTCCGACTGGAACGCAGTTACGTTTCTGCGATGATATGAAAGTGATGAGTGATAATGAGCCCTTAAACGCAAACTTACCTTAATCCAGACTTTAGGCGACTATAGGAATAACTCCCTTTAAGGTACCTGTTATTTACAGACTTTGAATGGAGAAGACTACATAACAATGAACTACATGGTCTTAATAGCAAGCCAGATATAATAAGAACAGTTAAGTCGTTTTTCACCTCGATTTTATCAGTTTAATTTTATCACTGTAAAATCAAGCTCCTCATTTTTAACATTCTGAATAGGTCAGAGCATTATTTTGTAGTGACTGCATGTGACTACCAGATTGTATATATATAGTGCATGATTGTAATCTTATCGTGGTTGATGGAGATAATACAAAAACATTTCTAGCTATTGATTATACCAAAAAAAAAAAGATACCAGTGTTTGCACTTTCTTAAACGTATTTTTTCCCAGGTAATAACGTTCCAGAAAAATATAATTGACATATGTACATCATAGGACATCAGAAAATAATTAATATACAGTTTAACGTGTTTCATTGTTTCTCCACTAGGGTGCATTCTTACAATATTACGATCCTTTGGCAAGAAATAATATGATCTGGTTGCAGTGATATACAAGTGAAACATACCGTTTCTCATTTGTTTTCAACATCGCCGTTTACATTAAATATATAAATATTTTAAAATAACTATAGTTAAATAATGATTTTTGAGTAAACAGCTTAATTTTATTCGTTAAATAGTCCTAACAAATGCCACTCTTGATTTCCAAATTCTCTAGATAAATTGGAAATCACTCGTGGCATTACTTATGACTATTTAACTCATGCCCCAAATGGGAGTCAATGACCAATCACATTTCAATGATTTTTTATTTACAACCAATCATAGTCGTGTTTCGCCTATAATTTACCAACTAAAGTTTATCATAGTAAAGAAAGCACCTCCTTTCTAATATTCTGAATAGGTCATAGCATTATTTTGCAATGACTGACTCTCTAAGTAATACGGCTACCAGATTGTATATATAGTGCATGAATGTCAACACATAGCGCATGCGGGAGTTAATTTAAACATATTTGTAGCAATTGATTATACCACCAAAAAAAGAAACCACTGTTTGCACTTTCTTAAACGAATTATTTTCCAGGAAATGACGTTCCAGAAAAATGTAATTGACATATTTACAATACGACATCAGAAATTAATTAATACCTATAACGTTGGTTATAAATTTCTCCACTAGGGTGCATTCTTACAACATTGCGATCTTTTGGCAATAAATAATATTATGATCTGGTTGCAGTGATGAACAAATGAAGCGTACCAATCGTTTCTAATTTGTTTTCAAACATCGCCGTTTACATTAAACGTATAAATATTTTAAAATAACTATATTTAAATAATGATTTGTGAGTAAACAGCTTAATTTTATTCGTTAAATACTCCTAACAAATGCCACTCTTGATTTCCAAATTCTCTTGATAAATTCACTCCTCACTTCGTGAGTCGTGAATCTACCGATAATTTGGAAATCACTCGTGGCATTACATATGATAAATTAAAAGTTCAAAACATAGTTTAAGAAATTCAGAATTATCAAAGCAATTGGTTACAACATGTCCAAATCATGGACACATCTCACTTCCCTAAATTAACATTGCAGTATCAACCTAGAGTACTTCCAGATAAAGGAAGAAAAAAATTAAGATGGACTGACCGACCACATGTTGAGTTCTCATTACCAACAGGCCTAAACTTAATTAAGTACATGATGATAATTAAGAAAAAAAATCTTGTAGTCTGACTGGAAATCGAACATGGTACAACATGAAGAAGATGTGACCACGCCCATGAGGCTGATCTTAACTGTAAATGTAATGCATGTTTTTGCTCTACCATAAATTTTCTAACTGGAGGTGACCCCTTTTCAAAATGACCGACTAAATTGCATTTCCACGTCTGTGAGTCTATCTGCCCTTTATAGACTCAAAAAACCACTTGACCCACATTAAAGTGGTTTTACCATCATTTAGAGAATGTTCTGAGACAATTAACTAACTCGCTGGCACTATCGAACCCGTAGGTTCATGGCCGCGCGGACACATAAGCTCTCCATATAACCCTATCCTGAGCCAATGTTTTCCAATCATCCCCTGTATAATCTACTTCCCTCGAATCATAGTTAATGTTATTCTCCCACCTCATTCTTGGTCTACCAACTGGACGTTTTCCCTCTGGCTTTCCTACAAGCAGCTTCCATGCAAGTCTTCCATTCCCCATACGTGCAACATGTCCTGCCCATCGCAGTCTACGAGACTTAACTGTTCTTATTATATCTGGCTTTCTATTGTTATGTAGTCTTCTGCATTCACCTGTCTGTTCATCTCTCTTTGGTCCAAAAATTTTCCTAAGTTCTTTATTCTCAAATACTTTCCTCCCTTAAAGTAGGAGTCTATGTTTCGCACCCATATAATATAACTGCTAGAATAATAGTTTTATATATTTTCAGTTTAACGTTTTTTGAAAGGAGTTGGGACGTCAAGAGTCTGTGCAATGCATAATAGCACGCATTTCCAGAATTGAGCCTATGTTTAATTTATTTGTGCATCTCATTCCTATTTGTGATTATTGTTCCTAGGTATTTGAATTCAGCCATTTCCTCAAAATTTCCCTCATTTGTCATTAGCTGTCCATTTCCATTATACGAGTATAATGCATTTCTACGTGTGACCATATATTTAGTTTTATTGATATTTACTTCCAGTCCTAATTCCTTAGTGTTACTCAATAGTGTGTGCGTGTTGTCCTTTAGTATATCCTCGCTATCGGCCAAAAGTACTACATATGGCGCCACTACTAAAAAAACATGCATTGATGCAGTAATTTTTTTTGTACACTTAAATGGCCTACGCTGCCTAAACCATAACAAATGCACAGAGTTGAAAATCTCAAAAACATTCTAGCAAAAATGCCCTCACAGCATAATGTGTCTCTAAGAGTGGAGGTGGCCCCTTTTCAAAATGACCGAGTAAACTGTATTTCCACAGAATACCAATGTTGTGCGGAGTCCAAGAAACTCAACGAGTCGGAACCACAGTTTTCTACTCGGTCGGCAGTAGATTGTCTTGTCTACTCCCACGAAGAGTGTCTGAAGGCCGCCACCACAGAGAGCAAGTTAACATCATGTATGACATGGAAAAGCCAGTCTAACGTATTAAAACAATCAATTTGCTTCCTAGGTCATTACAAGGTCATTTTATTGCAAGAAGAACTTTACCCTGTGGCTTTCGATGTATAATTGACGTCCTTTTGTCTCTTTTAATTATACAACATGTGTTGCAAAACCCAGATGTTAAGAGGGAATTCCATGTCTATACATCACCATCTTGTTGCGTCTTAACCCATTCGCTGTAAACTTAAATGTCCAACTATATCTTTTAGCGAATTTCGAAACAACGAAACTATTGAGGTTGTTCTCAAGTTGTTGTTATAGATAGATAGATCATCGGTTGATTAATGTCTGACATCGTCCGATTCCTAATAGCCAATTTTGTCGGCCCATCCGATCTCCTGGTTGTAGATGTTTCTCCTTCATGTATAAACATATTCCCTGACTCCAGGAGGTTTTAGGTCTTCCTCTGCCTCGTCTTCCCTCAGGTTTCCATTCCAAAACAGATTTTGCTAGTCGATCCTCTTCCATTCGCTGGACATGTCCGTACCATCTTAATTGCTGAGTTTTAATATAATCTAAAATAGTGTCTTCAATCTTCATTTTCTCCCTTATAACTGAGTTCCTATTTTTTTTTCCTTCTTGAAATTCTTGCTGCCCTTCGTATAAAATCCATTTCCGTTGTCAAAAGATACTTATTTGTTTTTTTTTGTTAATGGCCAAAGTTCTGCTCCATAAGTAATGATGCTTTTAACAATTGTATGATATATATTCATTTTATTTTTATTACTTATAATTTTATTCCATAATATTCCATTGACGCAATCAATTGCATTATTTTCCTTTATTATTTCTATTTCTTATTTCCTCTTCATAACTCCCATTTATATATATATATATATATATATATATATATATATATATATAATATATATAGTCTAAGGTTGTTTTTTTATGACATTTCTGGTTTTCTCTCCTGGCATTGACGGAATTGTAATCCATTTCTTAGGCTGGGGCACCTGGAATGCGAAGTTACGTCACCCAGATGATATGATGGGCGATAAATGGCAATGAAAAGCCAGGAGAGTTCTTAACCTAAATTCCAGATCATGGATAACCACATTATTAATTCCCTTTAAGGAAAATTTCCTATGGATTCACCGGAAATTGAACCCGGGACCTCATCAACTGTAGTCAGAAACGCTGAACACTAACGCATGAGGCTGACCAGGTAGCGTGCTGCCTTGTCACGCAACGGGCTCGGATTCGATTCCCGGTTCGGAAGGCTGCTGGGTGAGGTTTTTTCTTCAGGGTTTTTTCTCACCTGTAAGACAAATGTCAGGAAGCTTAGGGCCCAACGGTCATCATCTTCATCATTCTTCACCGGTGTGGAAAGCAACGGGAAGCTACCACACCTACAATTCCCTAGTAAAGCTGCAAAGCATACCTTGAACATTTTATGATTGCAGTAAATGACCTATCCTAGGGCAGAATTATTACACAATAGAATATATATATATATATATATATATATATATGGTATGATAAGAAAAATAAATGCCTGGACGGGATTCGAACCCGGATCTCTGAGTCTGTACCTCAGCGTGATATCCATTACACCATCAGGCGAATCCAATTCAAACACTTATTTTTCTTATATATGTATTATATTCTCCATTATTACTAGATGTCGCGAGAACTCGGTCTTCACTGCCATCTAGTAGCTGACTATAACAAGTAAGCAAATTAAAGAGAATATTTTTACCTTATAGCAGTGACGCTTTATTGATGTTATAATTAAATGTTTAACATTGAGCAATGCAAGCTTAATATGGTATGATAAGAAAAATAAATGCCTGGACGGGATTCGAACTCGGATCTCTGAGTCTGTACCTCAGCGTGATATCCACTTATTAAATAAGTGTTTGAATTGGATTCGCCTGGTAGTGTAATGGATATCACGCTGAGGTACAGACTCAGAGATCCGGGTTCGAATCGCGTCCAGGCAATTATTTTTCTTATCATACCATATTAAGCTTGCATTGCTCAATGTTAAACATTTAATTATAACATATATATTTGTGTGTGTATTATATATATATTTTTTTTTCAAATGCCCCACATTTGTCTTTCGACATTCCTGGTGTTCCCTCCTGGCATGGCGTACTTGTAACCCACTTCTGAGGTTGAGGCGCCTGGAAGGCGGGGTTACGTTGCCCCGATTATATGATGATGATGATGATGATAATGGTGCGTCAGGAGAGTCCTTAATCCTAAGCTTAACCTAAGATGAATATGAATGATGATGATTGCGATGACCATATGATTTCGGGGACCGTTTGGGCCTTAAAGTTTTCCTGATATTTGTCTTACAGGTGAGGAAAAACCCTGATAAAAACCTCACCCAGAAAAACTGTCCCGACCGGTTATCGAACCCGGACCCGCTGCGTGACAAGGCAGCACGCTACCTCGAGACCACAGCGGTGGAGTGTATTATATATTTTGACGGATATAATTATGATTAATGAAAGTTGTCTTAGGGTTTTCCGCGTCAAGGATTCAAGGTTGATCTGTGGTCTCTGATTCCGACGCTTGTACATGATCCCACATGACATTATCAAAGCATCATAGGTTCGAGTTTCTGCAATACATTGCATGTGAATCCTTGACGCAGAAAAATGCAAGAAAAAGTTATTAATCTTATATATATATATATATATATATATATATATATGTTTGTTTGTGATGGTATACTTGAGTAGCTCAGTTGGTTAGATCGCTAAACGTACAGAGTTTAGAGACTCGGGTTCAAATCCCGACTCAAGCATTCATTTTTCTTTTCATATATATATATATATATATATATATGTCTAAACCCGCCAAAACCTGACCCAAGCCAGGTTAGAAAAGGGTGAGGTGGAAGAGTAACAACCTCGTTAAAAAACCAGGGTTCAGTACGCCCGGCTGATAGTACCCTGTGAGGGCCCCTTATCTAGGGTACAGATACTGCTGCCTTGCAGTTCGTCATTGGTTTGACAAAGGCTAGAGGAAGAAAAACTTGACCAAAAATTACCTGGTCCTCCAGGTTGCGGGTTGATGCATGAGGCCAGCTCCCTGTTCGTCACAAAAAAAAACATAACAATGCTAAAAAGCCTAAAGATTTAAAGCCGGACGGAAACAAGAGAACAGGATGACATGGTTTGGATGTAGAGAGACGAGTGGAGAAGAAAAATAAAACTTTAGGCACAGAAATATGTGTAAACATTAAAATTCTGAATATAAATAAAATATACATTTCTGCTAACGCACTAGCGGCCATAACTTTTTGTACCACATTTCCCTTCTTTAAACACAACAGATGAAAATGCAAATAAATCAGTGGTGTAAGTGCATCAACAGCTGACTGTGAGCCCTTGCAGTTCTCGGTACTGACAACAGAGGAGCTAGTAGCAATGAACGTTGATGATGATTATAATCCGGGTTTTTATGTAACATTAATCTCCAAATACGTACATAAATATGTAGTAAAAATGGTCAAAATATGTAATATTACATTTTTATTATTTAGTATCAAAATTTATGTTTTAATAAAATAGTTATTTATTTACCCTAGCTTAGTTTTGTTATGAGATATTTGTCTCTTAAGATTTACTAATTTTTCGAGAATGTTTGGGTTGGTATATTTTTGTGCGATAGTGCGTTCTGTCATACTTACAGGCGACCATGACTGACACTTCAATTTCCTAAATTTCGGGGTTGGCAACCTGTAAGTAACTATACTGTAATTATTACAAATTACCTACCTAGAAGAGAGAGCTTAAGATGTCGACCAGCAAATAACACAATGGACAAAACAACACAAACTCTGCTGCTTCTTTCCTAAGAAAGCCACTGGTACGCTCCTAAAATGCGCACTACATCCACCAACAATCCGAATGGGACTGCGCTTCGTGCGACATGTAAAGTACCTAGGAGTAAGAATTCAAGCTAACATGAAAACTGACGCCAACGGTAAAGGCCAAAAACCTATTCCAAGCGATGGCCCCTTTAGGCGGACAGAACTGGGGATACCAGGCAATAAACTATGCAAAACTCTACTATCTACCTATCTTCGAGTTTTTACAGCTGCTGCCGTCTACCCGTGCCAAACCTCCAAAGCCTACGATCTTGGGCATCTTCAATGCTTAGCCCTCTTGCTAGTGTAAGACTCTACAAAACACTTTTGCAACCGATATGCGTGTACGCTGCACTCGGTTGGGCGCGACGACTGAAGGTATGCCACAAGAACAAGCTCTAGGCGGCCCAAAGACAAGTACTATTTATACGTGTCACCAAGGTCTACAGCATTGTCTCAAGAGCATGCCTTCCAGTCATAGCTGCACCTGTACATCAAAAGGACATCACCTCCAAAAAGGGCTTCCAGTCCATATCGAGGAAACAATGTTCACTCCGGAGCTGTATGCCGTCCTCAGGATCATCGACTCCCAGCTGCTCGACAAGTGGCAGCAGGAATGGGAACAGGAGCTTCATGGAAGACAGAATTTCCAGTTCTTCCCGAGAGCTCATCATCCCATACAGGTGCTCTGAAGACATGCCACAAGAAGAAACTCCTGGCAGGCACTACTTATACGTGTCACCAAGATCTACAGCACTGTGTCAAGAGCATGCCTTCCAGTCACCTGTACATCGAAAGGACATCACCTCCAAAAAGGGCTTCCAGTCCACATCGAGGAAACAATGTTCACTCCGTACCTGTAGGCCGAGCCAGATGAGAGGGACGCCGTCCTTAGGATCATCGACTCCCACCTGCTCGACAAGTGGCAGCAGGAATGGGAACAGGAGCTTCATGGAAGACAGAATTTCCAGTTCTTCCCGAGAGCTCATCATCCCATACAGGTGCTCTGAAGACATGCCACAAGAAGAAACTCCTGGCAGGCACTACTTATACGTGTCACCAAGATCTACAGCACTGTGTCAAGAGCATGCCTTCCAGTCACCTGTACATCGAAAGGACATCACCTCCAAAAAGGGCTTCCAGTCCACATCGAGGAAACAATGTTCACTCCGTACCTGTAGGCCGAGCCAGATGAGAGGGACGCCGTCCTTAGGATCATCGACTCCCACCTGCTCGACAAGTGGCAGCAGGAATGGGAACAGGAGCTTCATGGAAGACAGAATTTCCAGTTCTTCCCGAGAGCTCATCATCCCATACAGGTGCTCTGAAGACATGCCACAAGAAGAAACTCCTGGCAGGCACTACTTATACGTGTCACCAAGATCTACAGCACTGTGTCAAGAGCATGCCTTCCAGTCACCTGTACATCGAAAGGACATCACCTCCAAAAAGGGCTTCGAGTCCACATCGAGGAAACATTGTTCACTCCGGACCTGTATGCCGTCCTCAGGATCATCGACTCCCAGCTGCTCGACAAGTGGCAGCTGGAATGGGAACAGGAGATTCATGGAAGATAGAATTTCCAGTTCTTCCCGAGAGATCATCATCCCATACAGGTGCTCTGAAGGCATGCCACAAGAAGAAACTCCTGGCAAGTACAACTTATACGTGTCACCAAGGTCTACAGCACTGTGTCAAGAGCATGCCTTCCAGTCACCTGTACATCGAAAGGACATCACCTCCAAAAAGGGCTTCCAGTCCACATCGAGGAAACAATGTTCACTCCGTACCTGTAGGCCGAGCCAGATGAGAGGGACGCCGTCCTTAGGATCATCGACTCCCACCTGCTCGACAAGTGGCAGCTGGAATGGGAACAGGAGCTTCATGGAAGAGAGAATTTCCAGTTCCTCCCGAGAGATCATCATTCCACACAGGTGCTCTCTGGCCATTGACTATTCCGCTCGAAAGTGTACTAAAGAGGACGTGCAAACTCACCTCTCTGCGACTCTTTTATAGAGGGAATGATAGGAAAACATTAGCTCAGAATAGAGGTGTATGGAGAGCTTATGTCCGCGCGGTCATGAACCTATCGGTTCGATAGAGCCAGTGAATTAGTTATCTAATATATAAAAATGAATATTTGTTGGTTTGTTTGTTAGTACTTTATGCGCTGCAATACCGTTGATCCGATTTTGATGGATTTTTTTGCAAAATGTTCAGGAGACTCCTGGGATGAACATAGGCTATAAGAGAGTTGTGATACTCAACTCCTACACCATTAAAAATCGTCCTTTGTAGTGGAAAACGTAAAAAAATAGCTCTTTGGACGCTTAAATGGCTTACGCTGCCTAAACCATAACAAATACACAAAATTAATGTACACAGAATTGAATATCTCAGAAAACTCTACAAATAAGTTCGCGAAGTTCACATCGAAACATGTAAACAAAGAACAAAAACAATTTGTGATTACGCAAGACAAAGCTAAAGTGTTAGTGATTGTTGTGTTATCATCTTTGCACATTTGTGCGCAATCCATTTATATACAAAAACGTTAGGGAGAAAATGAGGCTAAGGTTTTGTTAGAAAATCATAAACCCTAATGAAGGTTTGCATTTTGAAATGTTCCATACACTTTTTTTTTCTTTGAAGATCATAAACCTTTTATAAGAAGAAAAGTGCGCTCAAGTTGAACGTTGGATTTAAGTTTAGTAGGTTTTGCTCCAGTCTGTTATCCTTTCGTTCTATTTGCACACGTTATGATGTGGTATTTTCTACATCTTTGTCCGCAATAACCATCAACTTTTTGCGAGTTTGTGTTGTGTTTTAATGAGAAGTACAGTGAGATCTGTCAATCACACAACAGAGCTGAGAACAAGTCATACCTCTTTAGTAGCACTGTACACAAAAAATGTTGCAAACCTACATTTTAAGACCATTTTACGTAAAAATATCTAATATTCTAACACATTCTGAAGATGATTTACAATGATCAGTACATCATTTAAATTTGATAGCCCAGAAATATTCAATGGAAATATCTACGAATAAAAGTAAAATAATGGCCTTTTGTGGAAAATCCCCAATACCAAGCAAGATTTGTTTAAATAACAAAATTTTAGAGAGAGTTAATAAGTTTACCTATTTTGGATATAAACTCACTTTTGTTGAAAATTTGGATTTACCAGAGAAAATTGTGAAATTCAACAAATCAATGGGAATCATTAATAGAGTTTTAAAACCTTCATTAGTGCAAAAAATCAACTCGTACTCGTCTTTATCAAATAATGGCTCGACCAGTCCTATGTTATGGCAGTGAAGCGTGGACTATAAGGACGAGAGATGAAAGCAGACTAACAGCTTGTGAGATGAAACAGTTGGCTACACCAAATGGGATCGAAAGAAAAATGTAGAAATCCTTCAAGAACTTAATGTGTCACCAATACTGGACTACATCTCCAGATATCAGCTAAACTGGAAGGAACATGTCTCAAGAATGGCTAGATCCAGGATCCCCAAGGCAATAATGAACTGTCCAAATGGGATAAGGTCACTTGGTCGACCTATGAAAAGATGGCACGAAAACCGCTTTCTCAGGTCGTAACAGTTCTTCTAGGACTAATACCTGGCAGGATGATGATGATGATGTATAATGTCTAGATTTATGTGAATCGTAAATATTTTTTGCAGACGATTTAGTGCTTCTGGCACTTTTCGAAAATGATTTGCAACGATCAATTTATAATTTACAAAAAATAGCTGCCAAATTTAATATGGAAATATCAATTAACAAAACTAAAATTATGGCATTTCATGGGAAGGACCCCATACAAAGTAAAATCCGTCTCCAGAATAAAATTTTAGAGAGATCTAATCAATTTAAATATCTTGGATATTATCTCTCTATCTGGGATGAAAAGGATATCCCTGAAAAAATTACTAGTTATAATAAAAGTTTAGGAATTATTAATCAAGTTATGAAACCATCCCTTGTACAAAAAAACACCAGATTACGTTTGTATAACACTTTGGCTAGACCAGTGGTGACCTATGGTAGTGAAGCATGGACACTAAAAAGACAACATGAAAGCAGGATAACGGCTTGTGAAATGAGATTCATGCGCAGAACAGCGGGTTACACCAGATGGGATCGGAAAAGGAACACCGATATCTTAAAAGAATTGAAGACTACGCCAATTTTGGAATATATTAAACAGTACCAACTAAATTGGAAACACCATCTTAAAAAGAATGAGTTCAAATCGGATCCCTAAAGCTGTTTGTAATTATATACCAAGAGGACGAAGATCTCTGGGCCGTCCTATGAAACGCTGGAGGGAAAATTTTCTATAGGATCGTAGCAGGCCTTGCCTAATACTTGGAAGGAAGAAGAAGAAGAAGAAGACAAAAGAACATATGAAGGAAAAACATATGCAATTACATAAGATTCCGGATACACCTACTCAAATTGTGCGTTGTAACTTGCCGTCTCAAAGCAACGCGACATCAACTAACGTACATCGTAGTCCCGCCATTAAAGTCCCTCCCGGAGGACTTGAATTGTTTCAAGCTAAAAAAAATGCTTCGACCCCGGTCAAATTTGAACCTGCGTACCTCGGGACCAAAGGCAAGAAACATAACCACTAGACCAACGCATTAATTTTGAAGAGAAAAATATATGCCTAAATCGGGATTTGAACCCAATATCTCTGGTTCTCTACACCAGTGATAATTTGTCATTGAGTGAGAAGTGATAAATTTAATATCAAATATCGAATATTATCTTTATTTGCTAGAAATGTAATGTGTTGATTTCAATTTTGACGTGCTCTTATTTAAGATACAGCTAGATGGTGTAAGTGGATCAAAAAGTTCACTGCTACCTGACGCACGGGAAATCCTGTTACTATAAGAGAAGACCTAAAACAAGTTTGGGGAAAAGAATCTTATATACTCAATCTAGGATTTAAAGAGAGATCAGGGCTTGCTTGCTTGCTTCAGGTTAGGGGCACGGAGTTTTTTTAAAATTAGCGACGATCACGATATGCGAATATGTCCAATGTGCGGGAACTTTGAAGACGAGATACATATATTAAGAAAATGTGATGATTTATAATATTGGAGGCGTCATTATTACCGGAAAGATTTCTAAATTCAAATCGTGGAAGATTGACATGCTACGAGTTACTGGTAAACCCAGATAATTGGATAAACTTGGGTAGATTTCAGGACAAAACGCGGAAAATAAGAACAACACTTATTCAGGAATAAATAAATATGTTAACAAATTGCAATACCATTAATTCTTAATAATTCTACATAACTAAGTTAATGTATAATGTAATTGTATTGATATCTAATTGTAATATTATTGTGTTTTTTAAGTATATTATAACCAAACATCAACTTATTGTAACGGACTGTCAACAGCACGTACGGCTTACTGCCCGTGCGATCCATATTTGTAAATAACATTGTATGTATCTTACTTTTAGTTTAATAAAGTCCTTGTGTATGTAGTACAAGAGAAAAATCAGAAAATAGTGATGCCTAATAGGTTAAATCGTTAAAGCACTGCTGTACAGAACCAGAGATATTGGGTTCAAATCTCGATTTAGGCACAAATTTTTCTCTTCAAATTTAATTTGTCATTGAGTGAGATATCAAATAAACCAACGCACCCAATATCATCATCATCATTATTATTATTATTATTACTTACTTACTTACTCACTGGCACTATCGAACCCGAAGGTTCATGGCCGCGCGGACATAAGCTCTCCATACATCCCTATCCTGAGCTAATGCTTTCCAATCATTCCCTGTATAATCTACTTCCCTCAAATCATAGTTAATGTTGTTCTCCCACCTCATTCTTGGTCTACCAACTGGGCGTTTTCCTTCTGGCTTTCCTACAAGAAGTTTCCATGCACGTCTTTCATTCCCCATACGCGCAACATGTCCTGCCCATCGCAGTCTACGGGACTTAACTGTTCTTATTATATCTGGCTTCCTATAAAGACCATGTAGTTCATTGTTATGTAATCTTCTCCATTCACCTGTCTGTTCATCTCTCTTTTGTCCAAAAATTTTCCTAAAAACTTTATTCTCAAATACTCGTAATCTCCTTTCCTCCCTTAAAGTAAGAGTCCATGATTCGCACCCATATAATACAACTGGTAGAATAATAGTTTTATATATTTTCAGCTTAACGTTTTTCGAAAGGAGTTGGGACATCAAAAGTCTCTGCAATGCATAATAGCATGCATTTCCAGAATTGATCCTATGTTTAATTTCTTTGTGCATCTCATTCCTATTTGTGATTATTGTTCCTAGGTATTTGAATTCAGCCAATTCCTCAAAATTTCCCTCATTTGTCATTAGCTGTCCATTTCCATTATATACTGAATTTCTACGTGTGACCATATATTTAGTTTTACTGATATTTACTTCCAGTCCTAATTTCTTAGTGTTACTCAATAGTGTGTGCGTGTTGGCCTTTAGTATCTCCTCGCTATCGGACAGTAGTACTACATCATCAGCATAAACTAACAGCTTATTAATACCATTCAGTTGTAAGCCTTCCTCATTCTCTAAAGATTATTATTATTATTATTATTATTATTATTATTATTATTATTATTATTGTAGTTTTTGTTATGAAATAATACAATTGCAAATACAATATGGTTTAAAAAAGCTTCCCAAATTGTGCTCCATTCAGGGTCGGATCGAGGGATCAGATGCAAAGCTTTAAAAGTATTGAAAGATGTAAATGGCCTGACGCATCATCCCAGGGACTATTTAACTCATGCCCCAAAAGGGAGTCAATGGCCAATCATGTTTCAATGATTTCTGTTTTACAACCAATCACAGTCGTGTTTCACCAAATATTTATCAGTGTTATAATTACCATATTAAAGAAAGCTCCTCCTTTTTAATATTCTGAACAGATCTGACCATTATTTTGCAGTGAGAAATACGGCTACCAGATTGTATATATAGTGCATAAATGTCAACACATGCCGCATGCGGGAGTTAATATAAAAACATTTGTAGCAATTGATTATACCACCAAAAAAAGAAATCGCTGTTTGCACTTTCTGAAATGTATTTTTTCCCAGGTAACAATCCAGAAAAATATAATTGTCATATTTACATCATACGACATCACAAATGAATTAATATAGAGTTTGATGTGTTTAATTTTTTCTCCACTAGAGAGCATTCTTACAATATTGCGTTCCTTTGGCAATAAATAGTATGATCTGGTTGCAGTGATAAACAAAAGAAGCAGATGAAGCGTACCTATCGCTTCTCATTTGTTTTCAAACATCTCGGTTTACATTAAATATATAAATATTTTAAAATAAATATAGTTAAATAATGATTTGTGAGTAAACAGCTTAATTTTATTCGTTAAATAGTCCTAACAAATGCCACTCTTGATTTCCAAATTCTCTAGATAAATTCACTCCTCACTTCGTGAGTCGTGAATTTATCGATAATTTGGAAATCACTCGTGGCATTACTTATGATAAATGAACGAAATAAAACGAAAATAATGAGTATGCAGAATTGGTAGCATGAAATTTGTGGCAGGGGAAAACGGGAGAACCCCCGAATAAAACCAAGCAAGTGAGACAGGCATGAACTCGAGACCCCAGCGGAGAGAGCACCCAGCACATGGTTTTACATAATTGTATGAAAGAGGCTGTGCAGAGGTCATAAGTGAGACGTGGAAATGTTGTTTTTACGAGACTATAGCTTGTGAAAGCGAGTTTATTGTGGTTTTGCAACCGAACATAAATATCTGAGACTACTGTTTATTTATTATTTATTTCTATCTTGTTATGTCTACTGTTTGTAAATACATCCACACTCTTGTGCGCGCGCATTACAAGTACAGAGTCTTCATTTCAAGACGCCCTTAAAGTCACCCTCATCAAAACAACTGCTCGCTTTTCATTGGTTATGAACACCGACGCACGATGTAGAAGCAATAACTATGCGAAAAGGTAGTTCCCTTCATTAAATTAAAAATATGTCCTTTGAATATAGGTCTTAAAAACACAAGAAAATAAACAAAAATGAAATTTTATAAAGTAAACGGAAAATGCAACTTGAAGGTTGACAAGGAATGACGAATTATACCTAAAGAATAATAAAGGAAATATAGTTAGTTTCAACAAATCCAAAAGATTACAATGGTTTGGACATACACTAAGATAAGGATACAGTGGAATAGTAGGGAAATGGTTGAACATATACAAAATTATCCAGAGAATGTCAAATTCCCGTTTACCAAAGATGATTTACCACCTCAACCCTAAACGTAAAAGAGACCTCGGAAGACCCTTCAACCGATGGAAAGATCAGTTTTTGTAGTCGCAGTACGGGCATCATCACCCAATACTGCATTCGGAAGAAGAAGAAGAAGAAGAAGAAGAAGACTAAGAATGCCAAAGGGAAGATTGCCGAATGATATTTTAAATTGGAAGCCACAGGGAACAAGACCAAGGGGAAGACCAAAGGATCGATGGGAAGATGACATAATTGAAGATTTGAGAGAGATGGGGATTTTTGATTTGAAATCTACTGCACAAGATAGGAAGAAGTGGCGTAAACTGGTTGAGAAGGCCAAGACATTCCACTGGAAGTCGTAGAGCCTGACGAAGAAGAAAAACGTAATTTTATTGAATATGTTTATGCATGAAGGAGAAACATCTACAACCAGGAGATTGGATGGACCGACAAAATTGGCTATTAGGAATCGGACGATGTCAAAGACATTAATCAACCCATGATCTATCTATCTAAATGTAATTTTTCTTAATCAATTGAGTTGGTGTTTACTTGATGAAAATCCATATGTATTAATTAAATAAAAATAAAACTTAGTTTTATTGATTTTCATGTTTATTAACATATAATTCAGTGACAGCTGTTTCGGTACACTTTACCTTCTTCAGACATGTTAACAAATTATTAATTGTGTTATTATAGTACATATCAACTGATCTAAGCAACAATACAACAATAATTTATTTAAATTTTTTAATTTAACAAAGGCGATTCATTCGAATCAAGTTGAGAATTTAACAGTTTATTACTACTTTTCAATTTATTTATTTCTACAGCCTCCAAAAGGTCCAACTTCTTACCCTTATCACAAACATGTAAAATTTCAAAATTTGAATCGAAACAATGATTAAATTGGAATAGGTGGTTAGCATATTTTGAATATTCTAAATTTCTGTTATATGCTCTCATGTGTTCCTTTACCCGAGAGATAAAAGGTCTACCAGTTTGTCCTGTATAGACATTGTCACATGTGCCACACTTTAATTTATATACAGCTCATAATTTTTCTTTTTTTTTGTTTTGGTTTTATTGTTTTTTATCATATTTTGTAAAGTTTTATTAGTTTTAAATGCCACATTAATGTTGAACTTTTAAAAGTGTTTAGATATTTTATTTGAAAGTGGGCCTATGTATGACATTATGACACATTTCTTTATGTTTTCTTTATTTTATTTTATCTTATGACTCTCCACCTCAACGGTTTTAACAATGAATTTTATTAGCATTGTCCTTACTTTATGACAAAAGATTTTCAAAATGATCTCCACCAGCTTCAATACAACGTTCAAACCGGCGAAGAAGATTTTGAAACTCGCTATCCAATTCCTGCCTTTGAAATGATGGAGTTCACAGTTCGAATATGTCTTTAACCTTTTCACTGCTGAGATATTTCCAGCCTTTAAAACCCTCCTTGCTCAATGCAGGGAGAAATATGGAAAAAGTTTATTTAGGTTGCTAGGAGATGGCAGTATATGCCTGCCTAGTTTGAAAGCAATGCAATACGTATTATATAACTAGCAGGCGTTTGGAGTTGAGAATGGATTTACACACCCATAGCACAGCAAGCATTTTCTTTGCCAACGGATATACCCGTTCGTAGCAGTGAAAAGGTTAAGTTCGACTAATGTTCGAGAATTTGAAATTGTGGCTTTATTTGGGACAGTTGCGTTAGGGAATTGGCGACAAAATTTACAACTTTTGTAAGATTTGTTCCTTGCATTTGTCAAAAGTAAAAATACCCTCTGTTAAGTGATATACACCATGTTAAACTGAAATCACCACAGTCACAACAGAAACTGAAATCACCACAGTCACAACAGAACACAAAATCACAAGTTGGTTAAATAAATAATAGTTTAAAAAACTAAAACAACACGCTTTGTTAGAAAACCGAACTAAAAAATGAAAAATAATTTTAATTTCCAACACGCTTGGGATAAAATTAAGGTGGTCAATAAAATAATCATCTCCAGCACATCTAGAATAAAACTAGAGTTATCATAAGTAATGCCACGAGTGATTTCCAATTTATCTAGATAATTTGGAAATCAAGAGTGGCATTTGTTAGGACTATTTAACGAATAAAATTAAGCTGTTTACTCACAAATCATTATTTAACTATAGTTATTTTAAAATATTTATATATTTAATGTAAAGGTGATGTTTGAAAACAAATGAGAAACGATAGGTACGCTTCATCTGCTTCTTTTGTTTATCACTGCAACCAGATCATACTATTTATTGCCAAAGGAACGCAATATTGTAAGAATGCTCTCTAGTGGAGAAAAAATTAAACACTTCAAACTCTATATTAATTCATTTGTGATGTCGTATGATGTAAATATGACAATTATATTTTTCTGGATTATTACCTGGAAAAAATACATTTAAGAAAGTGTAAACAGTGGTTTCGTTTTTTGGTGGTATAATAAATTGCTACAAATGTTTTTATATTAACTCCTGCAAGCGCTATGTGTTGACATCTATGCACTACATATACAATCTGGTAGCCGTATTCCTTGCAGGCTCAGTCACTGCAAAATAATGGTCAGACCTGTTCAGAATATTAAAAAGGAGGAGCTTTCTTTAATATGGTAAATTTAACACTGATAAATATTTCGTGAAACACGACTCTGATTGGTTGTAAAACAGAAATCATTGAAACGTGATTGGTCATTGACTGCCATTTGGGGCATGACTTAAATAGTCTACATAAATATAATTTTACCATCAAAAGCATGTGGTGCTCTATATCAATTAATATATTTGATAATAAACAGATATTGGTAAAAGTAAAGTATCTAAGAAGAAAACGTAAAAATCATAAAAAGCACCCCACGCTTTTGATGGTAATTTTTTTTTAGATAACTCTAGTTTTATTCTAGATGTGTTGGAGATGATTTTTTTGTTGAGCACTTTAATTTTATCCCAAGCGTGTTGGAAATTAAAATTATTTTTCATTTTTTAGTTCGGTTTTCTAATAAAGCGTGTTGTTTAAGTTTTTTAAACTATTATTTATTTTTTTAATTTCTAGTTTAATTGATTATCATAAACCGGAATCCCATGAAAATATAATTGCTTAATAAATACTCTTCTAAAAAAACTCCGGGCCGGATTTGAACCAGCGACTTATGGATTACTGAAATTATATACCACTACAGTCCACCGCTCTACCAACTGAGCTCTTACAACGATTGACTAAAACGTCGATAAGTTTCAAGTCGATCCAATGTTTCTAAGTGGGTGAAAATCGTGTTCAAAGATTCCGTTACATAGATACAAAGACCCTTTTTTATTTTATGACGATTCTGGCCAGGATTTTTACAAACAAATATGAAAATATTGCATTGTCACGGGTTCTTTACAAGTATACAAAATTTCAAGTCGATCCAATGTTTCAAAGTGGGTGAAAATCGTGTTCAAAGATTCCGTCACATAGATACAAAGACACTTTTTTTTATTCTCTGATGATTCTGGACAGGATTTTAGAAAATAAATATGACATTTTCATATTGTAACGGGTCCTTTACAAGTATACAAAGTTTCAAGTCGATCCAATGTTTATAAGTGGGTGAAAATCGTGTTCAAAGATCACTTTTTTGATTTTCTGATGATTCTGGCCATGATTTTAGAAAAACAATGAAATTATTGTATTGTCACTGGTCCTTTACAAGTATACAAAGTTTCAAGTCGATCCAATGATTTTAAGTGGGTGAAAATCGCCTTGAAATATTCCGTAACATAAAATAGATGGAGAGATACAGCTAAAATAAAGCGTGTAAAAACTTGGGAAAACACGTCTAACAGTAAATAGGGTAAGAGAGGATGTGAATGGAATCTGCTTTGCGCCCGCCCGCACGCACGCCAGATCACTGACCGACAAACGGGTGTGCTTTGACCGTTTGGCTTGCCGGCTAGTTTCCAGGCGCTTAGGGTTGCGATTTATACGAAAGGTACTGTACAGCCTGAAGAAAAAAACTTGAACAAACGAATAAAACAGTGCCAACGCACATTCTCACCCTATTCATTTTAACAAAAATGTTGCCTCAATCGATTGAATCAAGCATAACTGACCTCAACTATTCAATTTCGTACTATAATTTGATTGGTTTACGAGTATTTGAGAATAAAGTTCTTAGGAAAATGTTTGGACCAAAGAGAGATGAACAGACAGGTGAACAGAGAAGACTGCATAACAGTGAATTAAATGGTCTTAATAGGAAGCCAGATATAATGAGAACAGTTAAGTCTCGTAGGCTGCGATGGGCAGGACATGTGGCACGAATGGGGAATGAAAGACGTGCAATGGAAGAGTCTTGTAGGAAAACCAGAGGGAAAACTGCCAGTTGGTAGACCAATAATGAGGTGGGAGAATAACATTAACTATTATTTGAGGGAAGTAGATTATACAGGGAATGATTGGAAAACATTGGCTCAGGATAGGGATATATGGAGAGCTTATGTCCGCGCGGCCATGAACCTACGGGTTCGATAGTCCAGTGAGTTAGTTAGTTAGTTAGTTAGTTAATTTGATTGGTTTAACTTTACGAGACATTTGTGGAAAGAGACAGCTGTGCTAACCTCTCTCGTTCGCACCAGTGTTTTGCGGTTTTTCTTCACCAGATGTTAATAGGGCTAGGGGGGGGAGACGAAACTGACAACAGGGTGGGTTCTTTCTTTTGTAAAGCGGTCAAGGATCTAGCCTCATATCTCCATCTCTCTCTTTGCCAAGTTAAGCCAGATATACAATACAGCGTGTTATCAAATCTTTAGTTTAGAGGATGAAGAAGGCAACTCAACTGTATTTTTAAGCTGTTAGTTTATGTTGATGGCGTAGTATTATTAGGTGGTAGCTGGAAGATACTAAAGCCCAACAGGCACACTCTTTTGAGTAACACAAAGAAATTGGGGCTGGGAATAAACTTCAATAAAACTAAATATATGTTCACACATAGAAATACATTATAAAATATTGGAAATGAGCAGTTAATGATAAATGAAGGAAATGAAGTGACTGAATTCAAATACCTAACTAACTGGCACTATCGAACCCGTAGGTTCATGGCCACGTGGACATAAGCTCGCCATAGATCCCTATCCAAAGTTGATGTTTTCCAATCATTCCCTGTATTATCTACTTCCCTCAAATCATGGTTAATGTAATTCTCCCACCTCATTCTTGGTCTACCAACTTGCTGTTTTCCCTCTGGCATTCCTACAAGAAGCCTCCATACAGGCGTTTCATTCCCCATTCGTACCAAATGTCCTGCCCATCGCAGTCTACGAGACTTACGTGTTCTTATTATATCTGGCTTCCTACAAAGACCATGCAGTTCATTGTTATGTAGTCTTCTCCATTCACCTGTCTGTTCATCTCTCTTTGGTCCAAAAATGTTCCTAAGTACTTTATTCTCAAATACTCGTAATCTCCTTTCCTCCCTTAAAGTAAGAGTCCATGTTTCGCATCCATATAATATAGCTGGTAGAATAATAGTTTTATATATTTTCAGTTTAACGTTTTTTGAAAGGAGTTGGGACATCAAGAGTCTCTGCATTGCATAATAGCATGCATTTCCAGAATTGAGCCTATGTTTAATTTCTTTGTGCATCTCATTCCTATTTGTGATTATTGTTCCTAGGTATTTGAATTCAGCCACTTCCTCAAAATTTCCCTCATTTGTCATTAGCTGCTAGGTTCCATTATATAATGAATTTCTACTTACGACCATATATTTAGTTTTATTGATATTTACTTCCAGTCCTAATTTCTTAGTGTTACTCTATATTTACACATAGAAATATATTATCACAAATAGGAATGAGATGCACAAAGGAATTAAACATAGGCTGAATTCTGTAAATGCGTGCTATTATGCATTGCAGAGACTCTTGATGTCCCAACTCCTTTCAAAAAACGTTAAACTGAAAATATATAAAACTATTATTCTACCAGTTATATTATATGGATGTGAAACATGGACTCTTACTTTAAGGGAGGAAAGGAGATTACGAGTATTTGAGAATAAAGTTCTTAGGAATTTTTTTGGACTAAAGACAGATGAATTGAGAAGATTACATAACAGTGAGCTACATGGTCTATATTGGAAGCCAGACATAATAAGAACAGTTAAGTATCATAGACTGCGATGGGCATGTAGCACGAATTGAGAATGAAACAGGGGCATGGAAACTCCTAATAGGTAAACTAGAGGGAAAGCACCCAGTAGGAGGACCAAGAATGAAGTGACAGAATAACATTAACCATGGTTTGAAGGAAGTAAATTATAGAAGGGATGATTGGATAAAACTCTACAATTGCCGGTCCCAAGTCCGGATGAGAAAGAAGGAGGGGGAGGAGTAACAACCTCATTAAAAAACCTTGGTTCAGCTCGCCCATCTGATAGTACCTTGTAAGAACCCCTTGCTAGGGACACGGCGGATATGGCGGAGTAGGAGTCCTACGGTACGGCATTGAAGGCGGAAGAGGCAACCACTCCCTAGGTTAACAGGGAAAACCGCTGCCTTGCGGGGTAGAGGGATCTACAAAGGCTAAGGGAGAAAACCCCAACAGAAAAGCAAGAGGTGGATCAGACTCCGTAGCTGTACTTACTTACTTACTTACTTACTTACTCACTGGCACTATCGAACCCGTAGGTCCATGGCCGCGCGGACATAAGCTCTCCATACATCCCTATCCTGAGCTAATGCTTTCCAATCATTCCCTGTATAATCTACTTCCCTCAAATCATAGTTAATGTTGTTCTCCCACCTCATTCTTGGTCTACCAACTGGGCGTTTTCCTTCTGGCTTTCCTACAAGAAGTTTCCATGCACGTCTTTCATTCCCCATACGTGCAACATGCCCTGCCCATCGCAGTCTACGAGACTTAACTGTTCTTATTATATCTGGCTTCCTATAAAGACTTGTTAGGTAGTCTTCTCCATTCACCTGTCTGTTCATCTCTCTTTGGTCCAAACATTTTCCTAAGAACTTTATTCTCAAATACTCGTAATCTCCTTTCCTCCCTTAAAGTAAGAGTCCATGTTTCGCACCCATATAATATAACTGGTAGAATAATAGTTTTATATATTTTCAGCTTAACGTTTTTGAAAGGAGTTGGGACATCAAGAGTCTCTGCAATGCATAATAGCACGCATTTCCAGAATTGAGCCTATGTTTAATTTCTTTGTGCATCTCATTCCTATTTGTGATTATTGTTCCTAGGTATTTGAATTCAGCCACTTCCTCAAAATTTCCCTCATTTGTCATTAGCTGTCCATTTCCATTATTTAATGTATTTCTACGTGTGACCATATATTTAGTTTTTAGATGTTTGTTTTACTTGCACATGCCAATTTAAATTAGAATCTAAGTAAAGTCCCAAGTTTTTAACGACGTCGGTATAAGGAATCTATTCGTTATCTAATATGACAGCCGGCATATTGCCATTAATCAATATTGATGACGTAATATGAACTTAAGACCAAGTGGATTCCTTGTGGTTTGTGGAATTTCATTGACCACCCGTGTCATCTTCAAGGTCTGCAACTTCTCAACACAGCTGGGTGAATCCTGCGAATTTTGTGCCATTGCCAACAGGAAACACTGTCTTTACCGTCACTCTGGGAGTTTCGTTCTAACTTCATGTTTAGTCATCTCAAAATTACAGAAGTCCGTGACGCAGGAATTGCGCAAACTAAGAGAATTCTTCTGCAAGTTGAATTTATGGTCAATTTTTTATAATGCTTTCCGCATTTCATTTTTACAGCATATACTGAGTTTCGTTGTGCAAAATCCAAAATTTCGACCGATAGAGCTACTTTTAAATTTTCGGTTGGGGTGAAATAACGACCTTACTTTTACACACACACACACACACACACACCACACATATATATATATATATATATATATATATATATATATATATATATCTGTGAGTTCCATACGATTCTAACAGATGGCCGTGTAAGGTAATTGGTTTATTATTTAACCAGGTGGCTGTGCTTTTCGTTGCAACCGCGAATTTCAATTGAATTAGGCCTACAAATATTGATTATTTGATAATTTAAGTGTGTTCAGTGTTTATTTTATTTTCAATATATTTTATTAATTATATTAATTTCGTGTGTAAGTATTAGTTTTAAGTAATCTGGCTGAAAGACAGCAACTTAATTTAAATTTAACTGGCCCGAGAAGGGACATTGAACGATATGGCGAATCAGTTCTAGAGACCATGAATGATAAGATATCAACAGAATTTCCGCAAATTGGTATAGGCCTATGTGACATAAATCTTACATTTAAGAAGAATGCCAATTTAAAAACATATGAAGGTCCTAAGGAACGGAATAACAGAACTGTAAGTAAGTCTGTTAGTTATAATAATATGCCTAATATTACAGAAACAATCTCCATGCCTCAATTAAATGAAAAACAAGATGACTATAATATATCACAAGATGATATTACTATACAGAGACTTCTTGATGACGATGAGAATCCAAACTGCCAACAAGTTTGTAGAAAAAAAAACGAAAGTCTAATGAAATCAGCAAGTCTCCTCAAAATATTCCATCAATAAATGTATATAATCCTTATGATACACTTAAGGATGATAATGAGAATGCAGACAACATAAATTCATCTCAATCAACAAAACCACTTCCACATAAACCACCACCCATATTTATACCGGGTGTAGTTAACGTACCAGAACTAAAAAATTGTGTAAAACAAAATCTTTCTGATTTAGATTTCTCACTTAGTTTACTACAACATAATTTAACGTATACCTTAGCCACAGCAACGTGTGGCCGGGACTTCTATATATATATAAAACAAAGTCGGATTAGTTACACTATTTATAACTCAAGAACGGCTGGACCGATTTTTATGATCTTTGATTTGTTGGATTTGTTTCCGCCCCGAATAGCAGATAACTATTAAAACATCGGAAAAATTAACGTAAAAATATTTGAAGGCGATACGACGTTCGCCGGGCCAGCTAGTATATATATATATATATATATATATATATATATATATATATATCCCGACTCAGGCATTTATTTGTCATTTCATGTCATATTTGCCTTAATTACCAAATGTCAAAAATATAGTTATAACATCTAAATATACAAGCGTTACTGCTATAAAGTAAATATTCTCTTTAAATATGCTTACTTGTTATAGAGGCCACTAGATGGCAGTTGGAACGATATCCCGCTACCTCTCGTGTAAATTGAGAATACTATATACATAAGGTCCACCGCTGTGGTCTCGAGGTAGCGTGCTGCCTCGTCATGCAGCAGGCCCGGGTTCGATCCCCGGTCGGGGCAGTTTTTCTGGGTGAGGTTTTTATCGGGGTTTTTCTTCACCTGTAAGACAAATGTCAGGAAAACTTTAAGGCCCAAACGGTCCCCGAAATCATATGGTCATCATCATCATCATCCTTATCATCATCTCTCACCGGTGTGGAAAGCAACGGGAAGCTACCACACCTACAATTCCCTAGTAAAGCTGCAAGCATAGCATGGAAATGCTATGATTGCAGTGAAAAACCTGCCCTCCGGCAGAATTACTATGGATGGATATAGTCTTTTTGTAAGTTATTCTCCGAATAGGAAATTATAACTGTAAGAGTTCACCTGAAACGAGAATTTAAAATCGCTGTATCGGTTGCATTTTTCGATGTTTAACAACGAAACTTAGTACAAGCTATTAACATAAACCGAGAAAGATATTCTCCAAAATTCAGATAAATTCAACCAATAGAAGTGGGGGTTTACCTGAAAACCAAAATTAAAAATTGACTCAAGCAACCGCCATATTTGGTTCGTCGCGATATATACCATACAATTTAATTAACACTAAAATTAGAATTGTATTCTATAAGATACATTAATTAAATTTAATATTCCTTAATGAGATAATGGGAAAATGAAAATATAGAAAACATTTAAGTTGGCATAAAATTATACAACTAGCTAATACCCGGCGTGCGTTGCTACGCCTAAATAAATGCTGAGACGAACCAAACATGGTTGCTAGTCAGTTTTTAATTTCGGATTTCAGGTAAACTTTTACTTCTAATTGTCGGTTTTGGCTCATTTTTGGATAATACCTACCTCGGTTTATTTTAATAGAATATACTGAGTTTCGTAATGAAACATCGAAAATTGTGACCGCTAGAGCGATTTTAAAATGTTCACTTCAGTTGAACTCCTACACCTAATGGTCTTAGAGGGTTCAATTGTGAATCTGAAACATCCAGGAACCCACTCTAACACAAACAAACTATTTCATCAAAATCGGTCCAGTTGTTTAGGAGGAGTTCAGTGACATCCACACGTACAGATAAGACTGAATGGAAGGTAAGGTGGTACCAATGATTGGGAACTTTCTCCATTTGTTATTTATTTATGACAAAAAATTATACATGGGTCTATCTAATTAGATCTTTATGCTTTTCCATTATGTCGATAGATATCCTTTATTTACAATTTCATTAGGAGCAGAAATTATGCTCCATGCTGACTCACCTGTAAACCCTGCTGTTATGTTCACCATATCCTCAATGGATAATGTAGAATATTTTTCGCTAAACTGTATGGAATCATTCAAAATAATTGGCTTCCCTCCGATTTTCAAATGTTTTACTTTTCAGTGTTTTATGATTATACAGAAGCGGCCATTTGGAAACAACTGAAATTCCAACGTATTGTACATTGCGCATGCGTAAGAATATACCAATGCTTATTTAATATATTGAAATTGTAATTAGATGGACTAGTGGTTATGCTCCTTGCCTCTGGTCCCGAGGGTCGCGGGTTCAAACCCGTCCGGGGTCGTTGGATTTCTTTAGGATGGAAAAATCCAAGGAGCATGTCCTCCGTGAAAGACTTCAAGCCGTGGGTCCCGAGTCTGAAGATTTTCAGGCTTAAGCCTGAATGAAAAGGCCTCTAAGCAAAATTTACCGAATTTTCCCGTCCTAGTACTACCTTGGTTTCCTAGATGTCAGTATGAGGCGGAACGCTGACCACGGACCACTCAAATGGCATCTATACGAAAACAAGCGTAAGTAAATTAGTATGATTCAAATTCTTCCCTGTAGGGGGAGAGCGCCTAAATCTCTGTTAAGGGAAACATCGGCTTACAAGAAGAAAATTGTAATTATATATTTTAAGACGCTTCCATATAACTCATGTGCCGGATAATAAATAGTTTATTTTATGTTTTCTTTATTTCGAGTGTTAGAGAGCGACAGTTAAGTCTTGTAGACTGCGATGGGCAGGACATGTTGCACGTATGGGGAATGAAAGACGTGCATGGAAGCTTCTTGTAGGAAAGCCAGAGGGAAAACGCCCAGTTGGTAGGCCAAGAATGAGGTGGGAGAACAACATTAACTATGATTTGAGGGAAGTAGATTATACAGGGAATGATTGGAAAGCATTAGCTCAGAATAGGGATGTATGGAGAGCTTATGTCCGCGCGGCCATGTACCTTCGGGTTCGACAGTGCCAGTGAGTAAGTAAGTAAGTAAGTAAGTTAGAGAGCGAACCAGATGTTTTTACAGGCTTAAAGGTAAACGCACTATTCGACCAATAAAAATGCAGTCATACATCTGGTTTGTTACATTACAAGTAGAACGTAGAGATATGGTTTGCTCTAATGAACATGTTTTAATGTTTTTTTTTTAAATTACTCGTCATCCACCATTATTAACAGAGCAAAAGTGGGTCAAATCCATGTTTTAATATTTTGTGAAAAACTGATATAAAGTTAAAGTAATACAATTAATTACAGTTGAGGAAATAAACATTAATTTGTTTGCAGTGACTATTCAACTCATGTCCCAAATGGCAGTCAATGACACATTTCAATGATTTTTTATTTACAACCAATCACAGTCGTGTTTCATGAAATATTTATCAGCGTTATATTTACCATATTAAAGAAACTCCTCCTTTTTAATATTCTGAACAGGTCTGACCATTATTTTGCAGTGACTGAGCCTGTGAGAAATACGGCTACCAGATTGTATATATAGTGCATGAATGTCATCACATGCCGCACGCGGGAGTTAATATAAAAACATTTGTAGCAATTGATTATAGCACCAAAAAAAGAAACCACTGTTTGAACTTTCTTAAATGTATTTTTTCCCAGGTAACAATCCAGAAAAATATAATTGTCATATTTACATCATACGACATCAGAAATGAATTAATATACAGTTTGATGTGTTTCACTTTTTCTCCACTAGAGAGCATTCTTACAATATTGCGTTCCTTTGGCAATAAATGGTATGATCTGGTTGCAGTGATAAACAAAAGAAGCAGATGAAGCGTACCTATCGTTTCTCATTTGTTTTCAAACATCGCCGTTTACATTATATATATATAAATATTTTAAAATAACTATAGTTAAATAATGATTTGTGAGTAAACAGCTTAATTTTATTCGTTAAATAGTCTTAACAAATGCCACTCTTGATTTCCAAATTCTCTAGATAAATTCATTCCTCACTTCGTGAGTCGTGAATTTATCGATAATTTGGAAATCACTCGTGGCATTACTTATGACTATTTAACTCATGCCCCAAATAGGAGTCAATGACCGATCGCATTTCAATTATTTTTTATTTACAACCAATCACAGTCGTGTTTCGCCTCGAATTTACCAATTAAAGTTTGTTATAATAAAAAAGCTCCTCCTTCTTAACATTCTGAATAGGTCATAGCATTACTTTGCAGCGACTGACTCTCTAAGAAATACGACTACCAGATTGTATATTTAGTGCACGAATGTCAACACGTAGCGCGTAAAAACTCCTGGCGCGACAGGTATACAAGGCCCTTAGCCTACCACCCGGCTGCTGGCCTCACATCCACATGTGTCAATCACAGAGGTAGATGATAATCAGCCAGTGTAGGGGTTATAGCTGATTTTCTCAACCTGGAGCCGCTACTTATTGTAGCTACCCAAATGCATCACAAAGCTGGGTGGGCACCGGTCCCATACTAGCCGAAATACCATGAGAAAATTTCTTCCCCCATGGAGACTCGAACCAGTGCAAGTACCGTAACTCTGCGCCAAGGCTTCTTGCCTTAACCACTCGGCTACGGCGCGGGACACACGTAGCGCCTACGAGAGATAATATAAAAGCATTTGTAACAATTAATTATATAAAAAACACTGTTTGCACTTTCTTAAACGAATTATTTTCCATGAAATGACGTTGCAGAAAAATACAATTGACATATTTACATCATAGGACATCCGAAATTAATTAATACCTATAATGTTGGTTATAAATTTCTCCACTAGGCTGCATTCTTACAATATTGCGATTCTTTGGCAATAAATAATAATATGATCTGGTTGTAGTGATGAACAAAAGAAGCAAATGAAGCGTACCAATCATTTCTCATTTGTTTTCAAACATCGCCGTTTACATTAAATATATAAATATTTTAAAATAACTATAGTTAAACAATGATTTGTGAGTAAACAGCTTAATTTTATTCGTTAAATAGTCCTAACAAATGCCACTCACGATTTCCAAATTCTGTAGATAAATTCACTCCTCACTTTGTGAGTCGTGAATTTATCGATAATTTGGAAATCACTCGTGGCATTACTTATGATAAAGAACTACTTGGTTCGCCATTGTTCTCATGAATTATTGGTATTTTGAACCCGAATTCACATATAACTAGGATTTTCAATTTTTGGACTTGTTCTACTTTTGCTCTAAACCCCCACAAGTATTTGTATGTGTGTGTGTGTGTGTGTGTGTGTGTGTGTGTGTGTGTATTAACATTCTGTCTGCATAGCTATTTTTCGAAGTCAAGCTCTGCATATAGCAATAGCCTATACATAGGCCTATATGTGTGTGTTAACGTTCTGTCGGCCATATTGTTTTTTTTTCGGAACCACACACTGCGTATAGTAATAAATTAAGATAATTAAGGTAAAGTTCGTTAACCACGAAAATCGGACCATTAACAGTGCGGATTTATCAGAATAAAAAATACAAATCGCTATAGCGGCCGCAATTTTTAATTTTTCGAAACGAAACTCATTATCTGGCATTGTATTAAAACTCTAAAGACATAGTTAAAAATTCAGCAAAATTGGACAATTAGGAGTGGAGCATTATCTGAATGCAGTAATTTAAAAATTTCTCTAGCGGCCGCAATTTTATTTTTTTTGCAACAAATCTCGTTATCTGCCATTTCATTAAAAAACTAAAAACATAATCAAAAAATCATCAAAATTGGACCATTAGGAGCGGAGCATCTGAATGCAATAATTTAAAAATTAGTCTAGCGGCCGCAATTTTAAATTTTTCGCAACAAAACTAGTTATCTGCCATTGCATTAAAACACTAAAAACATAATCCAAAAATCATCAAAATTAGACCATTAGGAGCGGAGCATTATCTGAATGCAGTAATTTAAAAATTGCTCTAGCGGCCGCCAATGTTTGTTTTGTTGCAACGTAACTTGGTTTATACAATTTAATTAACAAATAAAATATATTTTCCGTAAACGAGAAAAATCGCACGATGAACTCGACATGGACATGCATAATGTGACATAGGCCTACCTGCAAGCAGAACAGCGCAACCCCAGGTGCGATCACCCACTGAACATCGCGCTCTGCTGCTACTCCTATATATAGCTTTCACTGCACAACACGGAGTGGGGAGTTGAGTTGCGCAACTCCTGCACTTGACCTAACTTCTATTTTATAACTCATTTTATGCACTTTGTATTGACAAATGTTATACAGAGTGCCTAAATACTTTATTCCATACCATGTTTCAGTCACTGGACTGGAAGTAAATATCAATAAAACTAAATATATGGTCACACGTAGAAATACATTATATAATGGAAATGGACAACTAATGACAAATGAGGGAAATTTTGAGGAAGTGGCTGAATTCAAATACCTAGGAACAATAATCACTAATAGGAATGAGATGCACAAAGAAATTAAACATAGGCTCAATTCTGGAAATGCGTGCTATTATGCATTGCAGAGACTTTTGATGTCCCAACTCCTTTCAAAAAACGTTAAACTGAAAATATATAAAACTATTATTCTACCAGTTATATTATATGGATGCGAAACATGGACTCTTACTTTAGGGGAGGAAAGGAAATTACGAGTATTTGAGAATAAAGTTCTTAGGAAAAATTTTGGACCAAAGAGAGATGAACAGACAAGTGAATGGAGAATACTACATAACAATGAACTAAATTGTTTTTATAGGAAGCCAGATATAATAAGAACAGTTAAGTCTCATAGACTGCGATGGGCAGGACATGTGGCACATATGGGGAATGAAAGAGGTCCATTCAAACAGAAGGGTCCACATTACCCGAACCTCCCTCTATATATATATAGCCTATATATATATATATCGTAATGCTACGATATATACGTAGTGTCTATTTTGTAGGACAGGTGAAGTCTGTAAAAAATAGAAAAATATTTTCACGAGAACAACCGCAATAGCGTCATTCTTTCGGAAATAATTTGTTAGTTTAATTAGTTCAGTGAACTGCGCGCATGCGTGCACCCAAGTGATTAAACTGTAATCGCAACAAAGAGAGGACACGGGGAATTCACAAACAGAGCCAATTTCAACTGTATCTTTGTTAAGAAATGCGAAATGTGTAGTGAATCCAAATGAAATAATCTTATTTCTTATGATGTTTCCATTTACATTGTGCTCGGTATGTGGGGGGGGGAAGTTGTATAGTATCCTGCTACCGTTCGGAGTTCATAAAAGGTCATACTTCTTCTTCTTCTTCCTTTCATGTGATAGACCTAGTGGTCTGTTACGGTCTCAATCCAACGTTTGAAGGGTCTGCCCAAAGATCTCTTGCCTGGTGGCTGGTAATTTAAGATCTGACGTGGTATTCTTGTTCTGCTTATTCTTCTTACGTGAGATTTCCAGTTGTTTCTGTATTTTTTTACATAGCCCATGACTGATTCCCTTTGTAATTCCCTTTGAGAATCTGAAATGTCATACTTAATAATAATAATAATAATAATAATAATAATAATAATAATAATAATAATAATAATAATAATAATAATAATAATAATCAATTGAGTTGGTGTTTACTTGATGAAAATCGATATTTATTAATTAAATAAAAATAAACATAGTTTTATTTGATTTTCATATTTATTATATAATTCAGTGACAGCTGTTTTGGTACACTGTACCTTCTTCAGAAACACAATTCATAATTTGTTAACATGTCTCAAGAAGGTACAGTGTACCGAAACAGCTGTCACTGAATTATATAATAAATATGAAAATCAAATAAAACTACGTTTATTTTTATTTAATTAATAATAATAATAGTTATAATAATGATAATCTTAATAAAATAACAATAATAAATTCCATATGGTGGGATAAGCATATTTGGAAAGACACAAAAAAAATATATTGGTAAAACATTGGTGGAATCTGTTGCAATGTATGGAAGTGAGGTATGGACAATCAATAAGTACTACAAGAATAGACTAATAGCTGTAGAAATGCACTATTTACGCAGAAGTGCCAGAAAGTCAAAATTAGAACATATTACAAATAAGGAAAGTAGAAACATAATGGAAGCAGAAGAAAGCATAATTGAAAGAATTGAGGAGAAGGAATTAAAGTGGTTAGGACATGTCTTAAGAATGGAAGATGAGCGATGGCCGAAGCAACTATATGAATGACATCCGAACAGAAAGAAGAAAAGAGGAAGACCAAGGTTAACATGGAAGGAAAACATGAAGACAGTAATGCAAGCAAGAGGGCTAAGCATTGAAGATGCCCAAGATCGTAGGCTTTGGAGGTTTGGAACAAGAAGACGGCAGCAACTGTAAAAACTCGAAGCTAGAGAGGAGAATAATAATAATAATAATAATAATAATAATAATAATAATAATAATAATAATAATAATAATCCGTCCGGGATTTCATTTTTGAGCTTTTTAGCATTGTACATTTTTTTTCAAAAGAACAGAGAACTAGCGTGATGCGTCAACCCCCAACCTGGAGGACCAGGAGAATTTTAACCAATGCTATGTTCCTGTAGTTCTTGATGAATCAACCCCTGGAAGCAGTAGCTGTTATCCTACGCATAAAAACATTTTCAATCAAAATATATTAACTAACTGACACTATCGAATCCATAGGTTCATGGCCGCGCGGATATAAACTCTCCACAAATTAGAACAGTTGAATTTGATTATCTTAGAAGAAGTCTTCAAAAAACAAGACAGGATAAAATAAGAAATGAATTCCTTTGTCACCACATCTGTTGTTAAGAGGATTGAAAATCAAACTCTTAAATGGTATGGCCATGTACAAAGAATGGAAAATGAAAGATGGCCAAAAATAATATACCAATGGTCACCCCTTATAAGAAATAAACATGGCAGATGGAAATGGAAGATCTATGTCAGAACTATAACACTGAGCAACAAAAAAAACTCTTTTGTTTTGTCTCAGAAAGAAAAATATGTGATTCTGATAGTATTTTTTCTCCTGAAATCAAATATGATATCGGTTTTTCTCCATCACGCAAGGTTTCCGAGAGGCAGGCATTTATAATTTCAAACACTTTAATATTTTTTACATTCGTAACTACACAATATTCGAACATTCGAACTCACTTATAAAGTGAGAATTGACGATTTTCTGCTATATTTCGCCTGTGGAGCATCTCTCTTGATGGTCCAACAATAATCGGCCAGCATATTAGGATTCCATTTGTCTTGATATCTCTTTTCCATAGCTGAAATATCCTGAGTTAGCTCATTTGGTTTTGTTTTACAATGGACAAATAGACGAAAAAACGTTATTTAAAAAATAATTATTTAAATTCATTAATTGAAATTGAAATAAAAAAACTGTGGGTGATGGAGAAATTCCGAATACATATTTGAAAACACGATAAAAAACTGCATTAAGTACAACTATTGGTACTCATGAGACAAAAATCATGTTGACCACTGTAATGGATGATAGGAATTTGGAAGAAGCATATTGGAATGATAGAAATAAATGTCTGTCCCTGTCCTTTTGTATGGGAGTGAATCTTGGATTACCACTACCATACGAGATACTAAGTTTGTTAGTGATAGGATATCATACATAATTCTAAAGGGTAAACGACATGATTTTATAATTGTAAATGTACATGCCCCCACAGAAGATAAAGATGACAAGATCAAGGATGAGTTCTATGAAGAATTAGAATGCTTATTTGATAGCCTTTCACGATATCATATGAAAATTGTCTTAGGAGATTTTAATGCAAAAGTGGGGCGGGAAGATATATTCAAACCAACAATAGGCAAATTCAGTCTTCATGAAGATAGTAACGACAATGGGGTTAGATTAGTCACATTTGCCACATCAAAGAATCTCATTGTTAAGAGCACAACATTTCAGCATAAGGATATTCATAAATACACCTGGACGTCCCCAGATGGAGAAACTCGGAACCAGATAGATCATGTATTAGTGGATAAACGCTGGCACAGTAGCATCATTGATATTAGATCAGTTAGAGGGATAGACTGCAATTCGGATCATCATCTGGTCAGAGTGAAAATCAGACAACGGCTATCGCTTATGAGAGGAACGAATGCTAAAGATGATTCTGTAAAATATGAATTAAAAAACTTGAGAAATGATGAAATGCGGCAAGAATACCAAATCAAAATTGCTAATAGATTTGAAGTACTGGAATCTTCAGATGACAATGTGGCAAACGAAGAAGAACCTGATATAAATAAAGAATGGGAGGCTATAAGAGATACTATTAAATTGTCAGCATCAGAAAGCATTGGTTGTTTAAAAAAGAGGCAAAACAAGAAATGGTTTGATGAGGAATGTGCCGACATTGTAAAGAAAAGAAAACTAGCAAAAATTAAATGGTTACACGAGCCAAATGAGGTAAATTTAGAGCAATTGGGTAGTATTAGACGGGAAACCACTAAGTTACTAAAGAGTAAAAGAGGGAATATTTGAGAGAGAAGATTAATGATCTTGAAATGAATGCAAAAAATAGGAACATTAGAGAATTATATCAGGGAATTAGTATAGAGAAGAAAGGGTTTCAGGCTAGAACAAACATAATTCGAAATGAAAATGGGGATATGATTGCAGATTCTAGGAGTATATTAAATAGATGGAAAAGTTACTTTAATCAGCTATTAAATGTACATACAGAACAGGACATTGAGGAGGTTAAGTTACAGACAGCAGAAATGCTAGTCGCAGAGCCAAGTGCATTAGAGGTTGAAATGGCGATTGAAAAATTGAAGATGTATAAAGCATCAGGTTCAGATGAGATCCCAGCAGAACTGATAAAATCAGGGGGAGAAAAATTGATGGACAAGATACGCTGGTTGCTTAGTATGATTTGGGAAAAAGAAGCTCTTCCAGATGAATGGAAGGAATCAATTATCGTACCAATTTATAAGAAAGGAGATAAAACTGATTGCAACAACTACAGGGGCATCTCATTACTTTCAACTTCATACAAAATTCTTACAAATATATTAGTAAGCAGACTTACTCCCTACATTGATGACATTCTAGGAGATCATCAATGTGCATTTAGAAGAAACAGGTCTACAACAGATCAGATTTTTAGTATAAGATTTTAGTATAAGACAGATTTTAGAAAAGAAATGGGAATATAATGGCACTGTACATCAACTATATGTAGACTTCAAAAAAGCATATGATTCAATTAAGAGGGAGAAGTTATATAGTATCCTGCTGGAGTTCGGAATTCCTAAAAAGTTAGTTAGACTTATACGAATGTGTCTAAATGGCTCAAATAGTAGGGTGCGTGTAGGCAAACAGTTTTCAGACACTTTTGAAATCCAGAATGGGTTGAAGCAAGGAGATGCACTATCTCCTCTACTATTTAATTTTGTACTAGAGCATGCCATTAAATCTTTAGAGAATGAGGAAGGCTTACAACTGAATGGTATTAATAAGCTGTTAGTTTATGCTGATGATGTAGTACTATTGGCCGATAGCGAGGAGATACTAAAGGCCAACACGCACACACTATTGAGTAACACTAAGAAATTAGGACTGGAAGTAAATATCAGTAAAACTAAATATGTGGTCACAGGTAGAAATTCAGTATATAATGGAAATGGACAGCTAATGACAAATGAGGGAAATTTTGAGGAAGTGGCTGAATTCAAATACCTAGGAACAATAATCACAAATAGGAATGAGACGCACAAAGAAATTAAACATAGGCTCAATTCTGGAAATGCATGCTATTATGCATTGCAGAGACTTTTGATGTCCCAACTCCTTTCAAAAAACGTTAAGCTGAAAATATATAAAACTATTATTCTACCAGTTATATTATATGGGTGCGAAACATGGACTCTTACTTTAAGGGAGGAAAGGAGATTACGAGTATTTGAGAATAAAGTTCTTAGGAAAATTTTTGGACCAAAGAGAGATGAACAGACAGGTGAATGGAGAAGACTACATAACAATGAACTACATGGTCTTTATAGGAAGCCAGATATAATAAGAACAGTTAAGTCTCGTAGACTGCGATGGGCAGGACATGTTGCACGTATGGGGAATGAAAGACGTGCATGGAAGCTTCTTGTAGGAAAGTCAGAGGGAAAACGCCCAGTTAGTAGACCAAGAATGAGGTGGGAGAACAACATTAACTATGATTTGAGGGAAGTAGATTATACAGGGAATGATTGGAAAGCATTAGCTCAGGATAGGGATGTATGGAGAGCTTATGTCCGCGCGGCCATGAACCTACGGGTTCGATAGTGCCAGTGAGTAAGTAAGTAAGTAAGTAAGTAAACAAGAGAGTAAAATCCAAGCAGCCGAGATGAAATTTTTAAGAAGAGTAAAAGGCTGCACTAGAATCGACCAGATAAGAAACGAGGATATCCGCGAAGAATTGCAGTTCTACTCCATAAAAGAAAAGATATTTAACAACAAGATACAGTGGAAAGAACATGTAGAAAGAATGGAAGAAAGAAGATTACCAAATAAAATCTTCCATTATTTTCCAAGAGGAAGAAGAGATGTCGGACGTCCTCGGAAGAGATGGTTTTAGATCTATTAGTGAAGACGGAACAGGCAACTCTTGCCTAAACCAGGAAGTGTAGAAGAAGAAGAAGAAGAAGAAGAAGATGAAGAAGAAGAAGAAGAAGAAGAAATAAATGAAAACTGAAGACGGCAAACCTATAAGTGGGGGAAAGCCAAAAAGAATAAGAAGAAGAGCCTATGTTTAATTTCTTTGTGCACCTCAATCCTGTTTGTAATTATTGTTCCTAGGTGTTTGAATTCAGCCACTTCTTCAAAATTTCCCTCATTTGTTATTAACTGTGTATTTCCATTAGTATAATGTAGGCCTATTTCTATGTATGGCCATATATTAAGTTTTATTGGTGTTTTACTTCCAGCCATGTACATTACATTACAACTTTGTAAAATAAATATACAATACATGACATTTTTACTGAATCCACAATAACTAAAATAGTGTCAGAACGTTAAACAACTGGGTTTGTCCAATATTTGTACAACATTTTAAGAAATACTTGAAAGAATAACCTGAAGACACAGAAAAACTTTATGAACTTAACAAAAAAACGCGTAAAATTCCACCTCTTCGGACTCTTCAAGTATAGATAACTTTCCACCATCCCACCCACCAGTGGCCTACAATTTGAATTTTTTTAAATGTATTTCATCAATTCGAAAAATTAATTGTCTGTATCACTTTGTTCTTGAGGCAATCCTCAATTGAGGAAAGTAGAAATTCATTATATAATGGAAATGGACAGCTAATGACAATTGAGGGAAATTTTGAGGAAGTGGCTGAATTCAAATACCTAGGAACAATAATCACAAATAGGAATGAGATGCACAAAGAAATTAAACATAGGCTCAATTCTGGAAATGCGTGCTATTATGCATTGCAGAGACTCTTGATGTCCCAACTCCTTTCAAAAAACGTTAAACTGAAAATATATAAAACTATTATTCTACCAGTTATATTATATGGGTGCGAAACATGGACTCTTACTTTAAGGGAGGAAAGGAGATTACAAGTATTTGAGAATAAGGTACTTAGGAAAATTTTTGGACCAAAGAGAGATGAACAGACAGGTGAATGGAGAAGACTACATAACAATTAACTACATGGTCTTTATAGGAAGCCAGATCATAGTAAGAACAGTTAAGTCTCGTAGACTGCGATGGGCAGGACATGTTGCACGTATGGGGAATGAAAGACTTGCATGGAAGCTTCTTGTAGGAAAGCCAGAGGGAAAACGCCCAGTTGGTAGACCAAGAATGAGGTGGGAGAATAACATTAAGTGTGATTTGAGGGAAGTAGATTATACAGGGAATGATTGGAAAGCATTAGCTCAGGATAGGGATATATGGAGAGCTTATGTCCGCGCGGTCATAAAGCTACGGGTTCGATAGTGCCAGTGAGTAAGTAAGTAAGTAAGTAAGTATGGCTGCGTATATTTAGAAGTCAATGGTTTACCCAAATCGGATCGTTGTGGAAGGGGTTTGCGATTCGAAAAAAGTTGGGGACCGCTGTACTAGAACATGTCGTCAAACCTGTAGAGGACAAAGAAATACAACGACTCAATTATTGTGTTATCATAGGAACGGTAAGTTGGTAACTGATTAGTGCTGTTAGACGATAGCGAGGCGATACTAAGGGCGACACCTACACTCTGTTGAGTAAGACATTTAGACTAGAAATAAACGTTAGTAAATTTATGACTGGAGACGAGACCCAACAATATACAGGGTGAGTCTAAATTCCCTTTACAGAGTTTCAGAACTTGTACACGCCGTAGCGTAGTGGTTAAGGCACTGCGCTACAAGCCGGAAGGTCGGAGCTTCGAGTCTCGGTGGGGTCAGGATTTTTAAACTGACCCAAACGTCCTGGCGGCACTATGACCCTGGGATGGGTTCAGCCTCTAATGGAAATGAGTATCAGACGCTTGTTCTGGGGGTAAAGGCGGCCGTGAAGCAGGACTGACAACCCGGCTGACTTCACTCGGCTGTTACTAACACAGGGAGTCCATTTGCTCTGTACAGTCGGATGCCATTGCTGGATTCTGTTTCTCTGCCTTGCAGTTAAAAATAAGAGTTATCCAATCTAGTAATTCAAGAGTTGTATTATTTCCCCCCCCTGTCGTTTAAATGATTGATTTGGCGCTGGATTATAGTGCCTTGCAGTTAAAAACGGCAGATATTTTTGACACGGCCTTGGTACAACACAACGCTTCTCTAGGAGAAATTTCAAGGTAAGTTTCGACATGTAATGGTTGACTGTTCCCTTGTTAATTTAACCTCTCACCTTACACATGTCACGCGCCATCCGGACCTTACAGCGACACAACCTGTCGGGAGAGGGATATTAAAATAAATATCATATATATATATATATATATATATATATATATATATATATATGTCCACCGCTGTGGTCTCGAGGTAGCGTGCTGCCTTGTCATGCAGCGGGAACGGGTTCGATCCCCGGTCGGGACAGTTTTCCTGGGTGAGGTTTTTATCGGGGTTTTTCCTCACCTGTAAGACAAATGTCAGGAAAACTTTAAGGCCCAAACGGTCCCCGAAATCATATGGCCATCATCATCATCATCATCATCATCATTCACATTCATCTTAGATTAAGCTTAGTATTAGGACTCTCCTGGCGCATCATTATCATCATCATCATCATTATATCATTGGGGCTACTTAACCCTGCCTTCCAGGCGCCCCAATTTCAGAAGTGGGTTACAAGTACCCCATGCCAGGAGAGAACACCAGGAATATAAAAAAATGGGCATCACAATATATATATATATATATATATATATATATTTATATCGGGGCACGCCGTAGCGTAGTGGTTAAGGCACTGCTCTACAAGCTGGAAGGTCGAGGGTTCGAGTCCCAGTGGGGTCGGGATTTTTAAACTGACCCAAACCTTCTGGCGGCACTATGACCCTGGGGTCGACTCAGCCACTAACGTAAACGACGCTTGTTCTGGGAGTAAAGGCGGCCGTCACGCAAGGCTGACAACCCGGCTGACATCAAGTGTCGATTGTCTAGAGAACGTGGGAGCCTTAACCTCCAACTACCCCAAGGGCCTCCCGAGGCCTATAGTGGGATCACTTTACTTCATTATATATATATATATATATATATATCCCGTCCCTTGTCCAGTGGTTAAGGCAGGAAGCCTTGGCACAGAGCTACAGGAATTGCGCTGGTTCGAGTCTCCATGGCGGAAGACATTTTCTCATGGTATTTCAGCCAGTATGGGACCGGTGCCCACCCAGCATCGTGAGGCATTTGGATAGCTACAATAAGTAGCGGCTGCAGGTTGAGAATCCCATCTATAACGGTTAGGACCCGACATACTGACCACATATCACTCCTACACTGGCTTATGCTGTCTACCTCTGTGATTAACACGTGTGGATGTGAGGCCAGCTGCCGGCTTGTAGATTAAGAGTCTTCTAGGTCTGTCACGCCATGGAGAAAAAGAATATATATTTACCACACAAGGACATGAAGGGTCTCCCAGAATGAGTGATCAGCTCAATGTCTGAGCCCCTCCGAGACAACACGATATTAAGACCAAACACACTATGCACACACACACAATCATACTAAACATGGCGAATGTTAAAATAATAATTTTCGGGGACCGTTTCGGCCTTAAAGTTTCCAGACATTTGCGTTACAGATGAGGAAAAACCCCGAAAAATCATCCAGGAAACTTATCCCGACCGGGGACCGAACTAGATATCTTATCATCCGGTATCATGGCAGCTGCCGCCGTCTTCCGGAAACCAAACGCCATTCCTCTCTATCCATCCATTGATCTTCCTCCAATCCTCTGATATTCATAGCTGCTTGTACCCCTTCTATCCAAGTTTTCTTCGGTCTTCCTCTATTCCTCCTTTCTACTGGGATCCATTCCATAAGAATTTTTGGCAATCTTTGCTATGGCATTCTTTTGACATGGCTATACCACTGTAATCTTTTCTTTTCTATAATGTCTATGATGCCCGGCTCCTCTTGTACACCATAAATTCCCTTATTTCTTTATTTCGTATTCTATCCATTCTAGATTTTCCAGCTGATCTTCTTAAAACATCCATTTCTGTACTTAAAATTCTTTTCATTTCCCTGGTAGGAATTTGCCAGACTTCAGCACCATATGTTTAAATGCTCTGAATTATGGTTTGATATATTTGTAATTATCTCACTGGGTTAATATACTGAGTACATGCCACTCCTGACATCTGTAGGTAAATAAGCATATCTAAATAATCAATTGAGTTGGTGTTTACTTGATGAAAATCCATATTTATTAATTAAATACAAAAAAACGTAGTTTTATTTGATTTTCATATTTATTAAGATATAATTCAGTGACAGCTGTTTCGGTACACTGTACCTTCTTCAGACATGTTAACAAATTATGAATTGTGTTCCAACTGATCTAAGCAACAATACAACAATATTTATTTAAATTTTTAAATTTAACAAAGGGGATTCATTCAAATTAAGTATGAGAATTTAACAGTTGCTTAGATCAGTTGGAACACAATTCATAATTTGTTAACATGTCTGAAGAAGGTACAGTGTACCGAAACAGCTGTCACTGAATTATATAATAAACACGAAAATCAAATAAAACTACGTTTTATTTTTATTTAATTAATAAATATCTAAATTAGATTGGTTTAGAAACTCGTAACAAAGGAGAAGCTATGATTAGATTCATAGGGTTGTCAAACTGATTATTATGTAAGGGGAGGATCCTTGACACACGCTGGCATCTACTAACAATGAAAAATAAATTTATCACATTTTTCAGACCCTATTTGGATAAGTTTGTTAAATAAAAAGTAAGATTTTTAAGTAGCACTCGGTAAAACGTATTGGAAATAAAACGAATTAAGTCCAAGATTTAGAATCATTAAGTTGTTGATGTGTTTGCCTGCAGATTACTAAATCACCACATTAATAATTACATTTTTATTTTTCTTAGCGCCACTAACACATTAAGCATTGTTTACATCCAATGTCCCAGGTCGTCATTTCTAATCTTATCTCCTCACATTGGCTTAATTGTAACCCACTTCTGAAGTCGGGGCGTCTGGAAGACGGAGTTACGTTGCCCGGATCATCTTCTTCTTCACTTCACGGGCTACACAAATTGCCTGTTTTGCCTCACAGTTGTTCTGTCCATCTTTTCACTGGCCTTCCTACATTCCTTGAACCTCTTGGCTTGTAGTTGAATGCTGCTCTTGGTAATCTTGTTACATTCATTCTTTCCACGTGTGTAAACCATTTCTCTCTCTATTCTCTGATTTTATCATTCAGTGGATACATATTTAACTCTGTTCTTATATCTTCATTCCTTATCCGATCCAATCTTGTGCAGCCTTTTGTTCTTCTAAGGGAGTTCATTTCTGCGCTTTGTATTCTACTTTGCAATTTTTTGGTCATTACCCAAGTTTCGCTCCCATAAAGTAATGCAGGAACTGGCAATGTTTTATAAAACGGATGATATCGATAGTAATTCTGCCCGAAGGCAGGTCCTCACTGCAATCATAGCATTTTCATGCTATGCTTGCAGCTTTACTAGGGAATTAAGGGTGTGGTAGCGTCCCGTTGCTTTCCACACCGGTGAAGGGTGTTGATAATGATAAGGATGATGATGATGATGATGATGATGGCCATATGATTTCGGGGACCGTTTGGGCCTTAAAGTTTTCCTGACATTTGTCTTACAGGTGAGGAAAAACCCCGATAAAAACTTCACCCAGAAAAACTGCCCCAACCGGGGATCGAACCCGGGCCCGCTGCGTGACAAAGCAGCACGCTACCTCGCAACCACAGCGATGGACCCGGATGATATCCATCCATAGTAATTCTGCCCGAAAGCAGGTCCTTCACTGCAATCATAGCACTTTCATGCTATGCTTGCAGCTTTACTAGGGAACTGTAGGTGTGGTATCTTCCCGTTGCTTTCCACACTGGTTAAGAATGATGGTGATAATGATAAGGGCTATATGATTTCGGGGACCATTTCGGCCTTAATGTTTTCCTGACATTTGTCTTACAGGTGAGGAAAAACCCCGATAAAAACTTCACCCAGAAAAACTGCCCCGACCGGGGATCGAACCCGGGCCCGCTGCGTGACAAGACAGCACGATACCTCGAGACAACAGCGGTGGGCCCGGATAATATGATGGGTGATAAATTATAATGAAGAGCCAGGAGAATTCTTAACCTAAATTCCAGACCATGGGCAACCACAGGAATAATTCCCTTCAAGGAAAAATGCCTATGGTTTGACCGGGAATCGAACCCGGGACCTCATGAACAGTAGTAAGAAAGCTGACCACTAGCCCATGGGGCTGGTTACTCGTTAAATATTGTTTTTGTTACTTCGCATAGCAGTAAAAATGAGGGAAATTTTGAGGAAGTGGCTGAATTCAAATACCTAGGAACAATAATCACAAACAGGAATGAGATGCACAAAGAAATTGAACATAGGCTCAAATGTGGAAATACATGCTAATATGTGTGGTTAGGTTAAAATATGTCGGGTTTGTTTAAGTGAGGTTAGGTTAGGTTATTTTAAGTGTATTTAGGTTAGGTTAGGTTAGGTTATATATTTCAATTCCTTCTGGATTGTTTCGCAAATTCCGAAGACAATCAACAGAAAGGTCTGTATGAACTTAACAAAATTACAGAAGAATATGGATTAAAGATATCTACAGAAAAAATAAAAATTATGGCATTTCAAGGTGTAGATCCTGTCAGAAGTAAAATTGTACTGGACAATAAAATTTTGGAGCAGGTGAATAATTTTACATATCTAGGATGCAATATCTCATATGAAGAGGAAAAGGATGTAAATGCAAAAATATCTAAATTTTTAAGAATTTTAGGGTTAATAAATTCTATCTTCAAGCCACAGTTAATCCAAAAGCATTCTAGACTGAAAGTGTATAAAACACTGGCTCTTCCAACTCTTTTGTATGGTAGCGAAGTATGGACGTTGAAACAGAAGGATATACAGAGACTTAGATCTGCTGAAATGAGATATCTTCGGAGGACTGCAGGATACACACTACTAGATCACAAAAAAAAATGAAGACATCTTAGAAGAATTACACATGGAATCTTTAGAAAACAAAATTTCTGATTATTAGTCAAGATGGATGCAACATGTTCATCGAGTGGAAGATCACAGAATACCCAAACAAATGTTAAGATATCAACCTGCAGGAAGAAGAAGACCAGGACGTCCACTCAAAAGACTTCTGGATGGTGTTTCTCTTGAGGCCGAAACAGGTAAACAAATGGCCTAAATTCGTGAATGTACTATGATGATGATGAGGTTAAGTTAAGTGGCGTTAGGTTAGGTTAAGTGCAATTGTGTTAGATTAGGTTGCATGAGGTTAGGTTAGGTTAAGTGATGTTAGCTTAGGTTAATAGATGTCATGTGAGGTGTGTTTAGGTTACACTTGGCTCTCTGGGTACTTTGGTTTAGGTTAGGGCTTCGGGGACCACTTCGGGTTACTATAGGCCACTTGGTGTTAATTAGGCCCCCTGGACCACTTTCGGTTATAAGACTCTAAGGAGCAATTTGGGATTAGGTTAGGCCATCGGGGGCCACTTGGAATAGATTGTCTTTCGGAGGTTACTTGCGATTGGGTTAGGCCCTCGGAGACCATTTGGTATTGTGTTAAGCCCTCGGGGCAACTTTGGGTTGGGTAGGCCCTCGGGGGTCGCTTTGGGTTAGTTTAGGCACTGATCGGCCACTTTGGGTTAGGGTAGGCGCTCGGGGGCCACTTGGGATTGGTTAGGCCCTCGGGGGCCACTTTGGGTTAGATTAGGTCCTCTGTACCACTTTCGGTTATGATAGACTCTAAGGGGAACTTGGGTTTAGGATAGACCCTCGGGGGCCACTTGAGAATAGGTTTGACTTTCGGAGGTCGTTTGCAGTTGGGTTAGGCCTTCTGAGGCCAGTAAGTGTTGTTTTAAGCCCTCGGGGCAACTTTGGGTTGGTAGGCCCTCGGGGGTCACTTTGGGTTAGTTTAGGCCCTCGGGGGCTACTTGGGTAAGGGTAGCCCCTCGGGGGCCAGTTTGGGTTAGGTTAGGCCCTCGGGGGCCATTTGGGTTAGGTTAGGCCTTCGGGGGCTACTTGGGTAAGGGTAGGCCCTCGGGGGCCACTTTGGGTTAGGTTAGGCCCTCGGGGGCCATTTGGGTTAGGTTAGGCCCTCGGGGGCCATTTGGGTTTGGTTAGGCCCTCGGGGGCTACTTGGGTAAGTATAGGCCCTCGGGGGCCACTTTGGGTTAGGTTAGGCCCTCGGGGGCCATTTGGGTTTGGTTAGGCCCTCGGGGGCTACTTGGGTAAGGGTAGGCCCTCGGGGGCCACTTTGGGTTATGTTAGTCCCTTGGGGCCATTTGGGTTAGGTTAGGCCCTCGGGGGCCATTTGGGTTTGGTTAGGCCCTCGGGGGCTACTAGGGTAAGGGTAGGCCCTCGGGGGCCACTTTGGGTTAGGTTAGGCCCTCGGGGGCGGTTTGGGTTTGGTTAGGCCCTCGGGGGCCATTTGGGTTAGGTTAGGCCCTTGGGGACCATTTGGGCTAGTAAGGCCCTCGGGGGCCATTTGGGTTGGGTTAGGTTAGGCCCTCTGGGGCCACTTTGGGTTAGGTTACGCCCTCGGGGGCCACTTTGGGTTAGGTTTGGCCCTCGGGTACCACTTCACTTAGGTTAGGCCCTCTGGGGCACTTGGGTTCGGTTATTCCCTCGGGGAATACTTTCGGTTATGTTAGGTTCTTAAGGGCCGTTTTGCGTTAAGTTAGGCCCTCGGGGGCCACTTGGATTAGGTTAGGCACTCGGGTATCTATTTGGGTTAGATTAGGCTCTCGGGGCCACTTGGTGGTAGTTTAGGTCTTCGGGATCATTTGGGATTATGTTAGAGCTCCGGAGGCCACTAGGAGTTAGGTTAGGTTAGGTTATGATAGATTAGGTTAGGTTTGGTAAGGTTAAGTGAAGTTAGGTTAAGATAGGTTAAGTTAGGTTATGTTGGGTTAAGTGAGATTATGTTAGGTTTTTATGTGAGGTTAGGTGTGGTTGAGTGAGGTTAGGCTAAGTTAAGTGAGATTAGGTTAAGTTATGTTGAGTGAGGTTAGGTTAGGTTCGGTGAGGTTAGGTTAAGTCAGGTTATGTTAGGTTAGTTTGAGTAAGGTTTGGTTAGTTTAGGTTGAGTGAGGTTAGGTTAGTTTAAGTTAGGTTAGGTTAGGTAGGGTTGGGTTAGGTTAAGTTGGGTTAGTTTAGGTTAAGTTAGATTAAGTCAGGTTATGTTAGGTTAGTTTGAGTAAGGTTTGGTTAGTTTAGGTTGAGTGAGGTTAGGTTAGGTTGAGTGATGTTATGTTAGGGTAAGTGAGGTTAGGTTAGGTTATGTTGGCTTTGGTTACGTGAGTTTAGGTTAATTTATGTTAAGTGAGGTTAAGTTATGTTAAGTGATGTCAGGTTAGGTTAAGTGATGGTAGGTGTTTTAGGTTAGGTTCCGTTAGGTTAGTTTAGGTTTTATTTTGGTTTGTATAGGTTCGGTTCGGTTAGATTAGGTTTGCTTCACTTTGGGTCGGTTCGGTTAGTTTACAATGGGAAAGAATTTGTGTGTGTGTTCACATGCGTGAGTGTATTAATATTTGCATGTGCGTTTATAAGTGTGCGTGTGCGTTGTTGACAAAAATGCTCATACGTGTTGTGGTGTCTACCGTACTCTGTTTACCTTCCACGTCTCATCTCCCGCAAACGCCTATCAACACACTCGAAGGTTGTTTTTTGAGCATGGCGTCTATTCGGCCTACACATTACCTTGTGCTGCACCATATAATATATTACCATGCGAGGTTGGGAAGACGCCCAGTTGGTAGACCAAGAATGAGGTGGAGAATAACATTAACTATGATTTGAGGGAAGTAGATTATACAGGGAATGATTCGAAAACATTAGCTCATGATAGGGATGTATGGAGAGCTTATGTTCGCGCGGCCATGAACCTACGGGTTCGATAGTGCCAGTGAGTAAGTAAGTAAGAGAGGTTGGGAAGTGGTTTTCACAAAATCGAGGAAAATGTTTAAAAACCGAGGTTCTGTAAAACATCTCACAAACCTGCGTTGTACATTATGTTTTGCCCGATGAAGTTTCGATTATAATAAATTTTGTAAGCCCATGTTTCCCTTTACAGAGATTTTAGGTGCTCTTCCCCTACAGGGAATAATTTGAACCATAGTAATTTAGTTATACTTGTTTTCGTATAGATGTAATTTAAGTGGTCCGTGGCCAGCGTTCCGCCTCATACTGACATCTAGGAAACCAAGGTAGTACTAGGACGGGAAAATTCGGTAAATATTGCTTAGAGGCCTTTCATTCAGGCTTAAGATTCTTTTACGAGCCTGAAAATCTTCAGACTCGGGACCTACGGCTTAAAGTCCCTCCTGGAGGACTTGCTCCTTGGATTTTTCCATCCTAAAAAGAATCCATCGACCCCGGCCGGGTTTAAACCCGCGACCTTCGGGACCAGAGGCAAGGAGCATAACCACTAGTCCACCGCGGCCGATTGAAAATAGTAAAATAATAGCATCTTTGTTGGAAATATTTGCGTTCATTATAAACAATTGACTAACGTTAGCAGTGTGGCTAATGTTTATTAGTTGAAACAACATGAGGCCGTGAGACCAATTTAGTAATAAAATGGCCGCAAGTACATATTCACTGTTTTATATTGTTTCAAATAAGTTCAGTTCATTTAAAATGCAGTGATTTGTTTCGTATAATGTATATTAACACTTCTTTTGGATATATTTTTGTATATACATTGTTCGTAGTATACATAGAGGGCAGTGGTTTTACTTCCCACAAGCGAGATTGTAATATGTAACATTACAGTATAGTTATTTAGGTTGGAAACCCCGAAATGTAGGAAGTTGAACTTTCAATCATGGTCGACATTGTTGTAAGTAAGACAAAACGCACTATCGCGCAAAAAGTCAATTGCATATCGTCAAGTTCAGCGTAAGTGTTAAGTTTTTGCATGATGCTTTCATGTAATGCGACTGATACTGAAGTTACTACTAATCAGATGTTAATGTAATTAAAAAAGAAAAATGTGGCGTGCCATGATTTGAACCATCAGCGTTTGAATCTCAAATGCATCGCCTTAACCATTAAGCCACACGTTAACTACACAGAGTCTGCTTGTTTTACTCTGAGCTAAGGGTATCATACTGTAAATAGTGCAGTGGCGTGCAATCATCTGCTAAGTTGACGATTTCACGCTTATTTTATGCATTTCCTACGTGATGGACTTTTTTGTAACGTTGTTATCCCTTCGCTTCTTTCGAATAATCTATTTCATGTGCCAAAATGTTTATTTTATGCTAGCTAATAAACGCCATGCGCTCCTACGCCTAAATAAATGAAAATTAATGTGCTTCTATGTTTAGTTCAATAAGTGGGATGAAAAATAATTATAAATTTATATTTTTTAGATACCCCGTGCTGATTATCCGGCGTTGCTCTGGAATCTATTTATCCCGATCTTCTTGACATAAATGAGCTGAAATACCAAAATTAATGTCTTATGTACTTAGTTAAATTAGTAAGAACAAAACATTTATACCGTAATTATTTTAAGGTAGGCCTACCTCGTGCTGTTTACCCGGCGTTGTCCGGGAATCTACTCATCCCGATCTGTTTGGCTTAAATGTGCTGAAAGACGTAAAATAATCTACTTTTTATGATTAGTTGAATAAGCAAAATGAAAAATAATTATAAATGTATATCGTAATTATTTTAAGATTCACCGTGCTGATTACCCGGTGTTGCCCGGGAATCTACTTATCTCGATCTTCTTGGCATAAATGAGCTAAAAGACAAAATTCGTTATTGTGAGTTATCTGTAAAAGAATACCCGCCATGTGTTTCGATGCTTGCACAGGAATCTACGTACTTGTCTCGATCTTCTTGGCATCAATGAAAGACAAAAATGGTTATTGTGAGTTATCCGTAAGAGATAAACATATGCTGTCGCGGACTTTTTTGTAGAGCTTTTTGAGATATTCAATTCTGTGTACATTAATTTTGTGTATTTATTATGGTTTAGGCAGCGTAAGCCATTTAAGCGTTCAAAGAGCTACTTTTTTCACGTTTTCCACTACAAAGGTCGATTTTTAAGGGTGTAGGAGTTCAGTATCACAACTCTCTTATAGCCTATGTTCATCCCAGGAATCTCCTGAACATTTTGAAAAAAGCTCCATCACAATCGGATCAACGGTTTGGCCGCGCATAAAGTACGAACAAACAAACAAACATTCATTTTTATATATTGGATATCTCATCACAGCGGCTCTGTTGTTGTGGCATCAAGCACACTTGACTAATGGTTTTTCCACGTGTAATTGTGTGTTCCTTGAAATATTACTGCCCCATCATCTGTAGTAACCGATCTGAGCTTTTTTGTGGTTTTACTCAATCGTCATAGTAAATGATGGGTCCCTGAACCCTTTCTCAACACAATCATTTCATGGGAAACAAGAGAAATAATTGACAAGCCGGAACTGTGTGAATTATACCTCTTCCGAGCCAAGTTCCAGTTGTAATATTAACAAACCAGATGTATGACTGCATTTTCATTTTTACCTATTAGCGTGTAAGGAAATGTAGTTCGCTCTCTAACACTCGAAATAAAGGAAATAAAAATACGCGTTATCTAGCCTAGCACATGTCTATATAAGTTACATGGGATTATCTTAAAATATATTATTACAATTTTAATACATTATTTACGCATTGTTTCAATCTCACGCATGCGCAATGTAAATATGTAAGAATTTCAGTTGTTATATCTAAACTGACGATGATAATACAGACGATGGGTGATGATGATGACAGTGGTGCACTAGAGGAGTCCCTAATCCTAAGCTTAACCTAAGATGAATATGAATGATGATGATTGCGATGGCCATATGATTTCGGGGACCGTTTGGGCCTTAAAGTTTTCCTGACATTTGCCTTACAGGTGAGGAAAAACCCCGATAAAAACCTCACTCAGAAAAATGTGCGGACTAGGGATCGAATCCGGGCCCGCTGCGTATATTTTAGAATATTTTCTATGTTTTGAATATTATTATTTTCATTCACGAAGAATAACAAGTACATTCAGAGGACATATTTCTAATTTAATGAAGGGAACTACTTTTTCGCGTACTTATTGCTTCTACAACGTATGTCGGTGTCCATAACTAATGAAAAGCGAGCAGGTCACGTGGTTTTGTTTTGATAAGAATCACTTTAAATGGATCCGAAACATGGACAGTGACAACACAACCATCTGATGGAATACAAGCTGCTGAAATGAGATTCCTCAGACCAATAGTGGGATATCAAAGAACAGACAAAAAACATAACACAGAAATAAGGCAACAACTAAAAGTATAGGAATTAAAAACAACAGTAGAGAAATACAGAACAAACTGGAAAGAACACTTGGCAGCATACAACTATTCACCACGAGGAAGAAGAAGTTTGGGAAGACCAAGGAAAAGATGGAAAGAACAGCAATATGGAGCCGGAACAGGCTATAAAATAAGCCTAAACCGTGAAGAAGAAGAAGAAGAAGAAGAAGAAAAGAAGAAGAATCACTTTAAGTGCGGACAGTCTTTGCGTCTTGTTGAGATAAAGCGCCAATCATTAACTTATTTGTATTCAAGGATCTTTGTATCCAAAGATCTGTAATCGGTTTTGTCTTTACCTATTAGTTTGTCTAGCGACAACTAGATGGCAGGAGTTTACAATCTATTTAGCCGTGATAACATTAACGGCCTCGTTTACTCAGCCGGCTAAGAGTACAGACTACCAAAAATCAAATAAAATACAATAAAAGCTCCTTATTCGCGGTTTCATTATTCAAGTGTTAAAAAATTGAAACTTTGTATACTTGTAAAGGACCAATGACAATACAATAATTTCATATTTTTTTTCTAAGATCCTGGCCAGGATCAACAGGACATCAAAAAAATTTAAAATACCGGTATAATAGTTTGCGGACTTATCGACATTTTAGTCCATATTTTAAGAAATTAATATTATATCCATCCATAGGTCGCTGGTTCAAATCCGACCCGGAGGATTTTTTAGAAGAGTATTACTTTTAGCTCATACTACAATAAATATTATAATAATGTTAGATAATAATTTTAAAAATATATATAATTATATTCGTGCCCAGACACTAAAAATATCGTAAGCAATTAAATTTTCATGGGATTCCGGTTTATGACAATCAATTAAACTAAAATTAAAAAAATAAATAATAGTTTTAAAAAAACTAAAACAACACGCTTTATTACAAAACCGAACTAAAACATGAAAAATAATTTTAATTTCGAACACGCTTGGGATAAAATTAAAGTGGTCAACAAAAAAATCATCTCCAACACATGTAGAATGAAACTAGAGTTATCTACAAAAAAAATTACCATCAAAAGCGTGGGGTGTTTTTTTAATGGTTTTTACGTTTTCTTCTTAGAGACTTTACTTTTACCAATATCTGTTTATTATCAAATATATTAATTGATATAGAGCACCCCACGCTTTTGATGGTAATTTTTTTTTTGTAGATAACTCTAGTTTTATTCTAGATGTGTGGGAGATGATTTTTTTTACCACTTTCATTTTATGCCAAGCGTGTTGGAAATTAAAATTATTTTTCATTTTTTAGTTCGGTTTTTTAATAAAGCGTGTTGTTTTAGTTTTTTAAAACTATTATTTTATTTTTTGTTTTTTAGTTCGGTTTTCTAATAAAGCGTGTTGTTTCAGTTTTTTTAAACTATTTTTTTATTTTTTGTTTTTTAGTTCGGTTTTCTAATAAAGCGTGTTGTTTTAGTTTTTTTAAACTATTATTTTATTTTTTGTTTTTTAGTTCGGTTTTCTAATAAAGCGTGTTGTTTTAGTTTTTTTAAACTATTTTTTTATTTTTTTGTTTTTTAGTTCGGTTTTCTAATAAAGCGTGTTGTTTTAGTTTTTTTAAACTATTATTTTATTTTTTGTTTTTTAGTTCGGTTTTCTAATAAAGCGTGTTGTTTTAGTTTTTTTAAACTATTTTTTATTTTTTGTTTTCTAGTTCGGTTTTCTAATAAAGCGTGTTGTTTTAGTTTTTTTAAACTATTATTTTATTTTTTGTTTTTTAGTTCGGTTTTCTAATAAAGCGTGTTGTTTTAGTTTTTTTAAACTATTATTTTATTTTTTGTTTTTTAGTTCGGTTTTCTAATAAAGCGTGTTGTTTTAGTTTTTTTAAACTATTTTTTTTTAGTTCGGTTTTCTAATAAAGCGTGTTGTTTTAGTTTTTTAAAACTATTTTTTTTATTTTTTTGTTTTTTAGTTCGGTTTTCTAATAAAGCGTGTTGTTTTAGTTTTTTTAACTATTATTTATTCTTTATTTTTTAGTTCGGTTTTCTAATAAACCGTGTTGTTTTAGTTTTTTTTAACTATTATTTATTCTTTAGTTCGGTTTTCTAATAAAGCGTATAGTTTTAGTTTTTTTAAACTATTATTTATTTATGTTGTTTCATGAGTTCAACCTGAATAGGTTCATTTCTTCGGAATTCGCTAAAAATAAATAAATAACAAGGGACATGAAGTGTATGATTCAGACATTAAGTCGCGCACTTCATTTGTTTTCATGATAACACGTATCGATAAACATGCCACGTGATACGAATGAAAACAAAAGCTTCCTCCTGCAAATTAACAAATCAGGTGAAAGAGGAAAAACGCCTTGTTATGTGTCAGCACTTTTAAGATAAAAGAAAAATAACTAGGTACAGCAATAATACAACTTATTCTGGGGGGGGAAAAAAAAGGCATAAGTGTCCATCTCTGTGGTCTCGGGGTAGCGTGCTGCCTTATCACGCAGCGGGCCCGGTTCTATCCCCGGTCCGGACAGACGGGTGAGGTTTTTATCGGGGTTTTTCCTAACCTGTAAGACAAATGTCAGGAAAACTTTAAGGCCCAAACGGTCCCCGAAATCATATGGCCATCGCAATCATCATCATTCATATTCATCTTAGGTTCAGCTTAGGATTAGGGACTCTCCTGGTGCACCATTATCATCATCATCACCCATCATATCATCGGGGCAACGTAACCCCACCTTCCAGGCGCCGAAAACCACAGAAGTGGGTAACAAGTACGCCATGCCAGGAGAGAAACCAGGAATGTCGAAAGACCACCTGGGGCATTTAATATATATATTATAATTAAATGTTTAACATTGAGCAATGCAAGCTTAATATTGTATGATAAGAAAAATAAATGCCTGGACGGGATTCGAACCCGGATCTCTGAGTCTGTACCTCAGCGTGATATCCATTACACCACCAGGTGAATCCAATTCAAGCACTTATTTTTCTTATATATGTATTATATTCTCCATTATTACTAGATGTCGCGAGAACTCGGTCTTCACTGCCATCTAGTAGCTGAGTATAACAAGTAAGCAAATTAAAGAGAATATTTTTACTTTATAACAGTGACGCTTTATCGATGTTATAATTAAATGTTTAACATTGAGCAATGCAAGCTTAATATGGTATGATAAGAAAAATAAATGCCGGGACGTGATTCAACACACAGTGTTTGAATTGGATTCGCCTGGTAGTGTAATGGATATCACGCTGAGGTACAGACTCAGAGATCCGGGTTCGAATCCCGTCCAGGCATTTATTTTTCTTATCATACCATATATATATATATATATATATATATATATAAATCCATCAATAGTAATGTCCCTCACCTCTACTTTCATGAACGCGGATTCAAACCCGGCCGGAGTCTATGTTTTTTTAGGATAAAAAAAAATCCAAGGAGCAAGTCCTCCGGGAGGGACTTTTAGCCGTGGGTCCCGAGTGTGAAGATTTTCAGGCTCGTAAAAGATCCTCAAGCCTGAATAAAAAAGCCTCTAAGCAAAATTTACCGAAGTTTCCCGTCCTAGTACCACTGTCTTCCTCCGACGAGTTTAGCGCTAGGAGATTTACTACTCTTGCATAAAGTTTATTTTGTTCCTACAGCCGAGTCGAAGGGAAGTATTATTTAATCAATTGAGTTGGTGTTTACTTGATGAAAATCCATATTTATTAATTAAATAAAAATAAAACATAGTTTTATTTGATTTTCATATTTATTATATAATTCAGTGACAGCTGTTTCGGTACACTGTAGGCCTACCTTCTTCAGACATGTTAACAAATTATGAATTGTGTTCCAACTGATCTAAGCAACAATACAACAATATTTATTTAAATTTTTTAATTTAACAAAGGGGATTCATTCAAGTCAAGTTGAGAATTTAACAGTTTTTTACTACTTTTAAATTTATTAATTTCTACAGCCTCCAAAAGATTTAACTTCTTACCCTTATCACAAATATGTAAAATTTCAAAATTTGGATCGAAACAATGATTAAATTGGAATAGGTGGTTAGCATATTTTGAATTTTCTAAATTTCTGTTATATGCTCTCATGTGTTCCTTTATCCGAGAGATAAAAGGTCTACCAGTTTGTCCTATATAGACATTGTCACATGTGCCACACTTCAATTTATATACACCTGATAATTTTTCTTTTTTTGTTTTGGTTGTATTGTTTTTTATTATATTTTGTAGAGTTTTATTAGTTTTAAATGCCACATTAATGTTCAACTTTTTAAAGTGTTTAGATATTTTATTTGAAAGTGGGCCTATGTATGACATTACGACATATTTCTTTGTGTTTTCTTTGGGTAAAGGAAAAAACTTTGTTAATTGCTTTTTTGTAATGAACTTTCTTAATTAAACATTCTATAATTTCAGGGTCGTAGCCATTATTAACAGCCAATTGTTTAATAATATTCAATTCATTATTATATTCCAAGGGTGAAAGAGGGATATTTAAAAGTCTATGAATGTAACTATTAAAGGCTGCCATCTTATGAGTATATGGGTGAAGAGAAGAACTATGGATAGTGGTATCAGTATGAGAGGAAGTATTATTCATTCATGAATATGCAGTTTTCAGTTTGCTGTTTTCTGTGTCTTCCGTAAATAGGACGAATGTTTTGAATATGACTGTAGCTACTTTCGTGGCTGGTGTTGTCATCCCCGCAACACATTCATTTGAGTGCTAAACTCGTCGGAGGAGGACAATAACTTGCTCCGCGCCGTAGTCGAGCGGTTAAGGCAGGAAGCCTTGGCGCTGAGCTACGGGACTTGTGTTGGTTCGAGTCTCCATAGGGGAAGAAATTTCCTCATGTAATTTCGGCCAGTATGGCACCTGTGCCCACCCATCATCGTGAGGCATTTGGGTAGCTACAATAAGTAGCGGCTCCAGGTAGAGAAGACCAGCTATAACTGATGGGGGACCCGACATGCTGACCACATGTCACACCTACACTGGCTAGATTTTCGTCTACCTCTGTGATTAACACAAATGGATGTGATGCCAGCAGCCGGCTGGTAGGCCAAGGGCCTTCTAGGCCTGTCGCGCTTGGAGTTAGTACTATCTTGGTTTCCTAGATGTCACTATAAGGCAGTACGCTCCCGGGCCACTCAATGACATCAACCCAAAAAAATGGCCCGTCGCCGTGGCGTAGTCGGTAGAGTCCCTAACTTCCACTCCGGCGATCCGTGTTTGATTCCTGGCGGGGTAGGGTCTGAGTATGTGTCCTGTCTTGTGTTTGTATGTGTGAATAAGATAAAAAGGTTAACAAAGGTAAAACAAAAAGGAAGAACAGTGTAAACGAAAGAAAACGTCAAAGAAAGAAATTTTAAAAAAAAAGTGTATGGTTGAATTTCTCCCCTGTAGGAGCGGCAATGTCTCGTTGAGAGAAATAAGGGCTTACAAGAAGAAGTTTAATGGATGCCAAGAAGATCGGATCAAGCGCCAGAAATGTCCTGTAAAACTGTCACACCCGCCGGGTATCGAATTGGACCCACCAGACACCTGAGCTAGCGGACAAAGTATTGTTGTGTATACTTACTTACTCACTGGCACTATCGAATCTGTAGGTTCATGGCCGCGCGGACATAAGCTCTCCATACACCCCTATCCTGAGCTAATGCCCTCCAATCATTCCCTGTATAATCCACTTCCCTCAAATCATAGTTAATGTTGATCTCCCACCTCATTATTGGTCTACCAACTGGGCGTTTTCCTTCTGGCTTTCCTACAAGATGTTTCCATGCACGTCTTTCATTCCCCATACGTGCAACATGTCCTGTCCATTGCAGTCTACGAGACTTAACTGTTCTTATTATATCTGGCTTCCTATAAAGACCATGTAGTTCATTGTTATGTAGTCTTCTCCATTCACCTGTCTGTTCATCTCTCTTTGGTCCAAAAATTTTCCTAAGAACTTTATTCTCAAATACTCGTAATCTCCTTTCCTCCCTTAAAGTAAGAGTCCATGTTTCGCATCCATATAATATAACTGGTAGAATAATAGTTTTATATATTTTCAGCTTAACGTTTTTTGAAAGGAGTTGGGACATCAAAAGTCTCTGCAATGCATAATAGCATGCATTTCCAGAATTGAGCCTATGTTTAATTTCTTTGTGCATCTCATTCCTATTTGTGATTATTGTTTCTAGGTATTTGAATTCAGCCACTTCCTCAAAATTTCCCTCATTTGTCATTAGCTGTCCAGTTCCATTATATACTGAATTTCTACGTGTGACCATATATTTAGTTTTACTGATATTTACTTCCAGTCCTAATTTCTTGTTGTGTATTAGTAATGTAATGACACTTGGTGAGCGTGGCAACACCGGAATGCTGGTATTTCCCCGCCAGCGCTGACACGAATAGTTGTTACGTAAAAACTTGCAGTCTTCACTTGTTTTCATAATGTGCTGTGCGTATTTCTAAGGATTGCAGTTGTTTTGATGTACAGGAGCGCTGTGTTGTCTGTATACAATGTGACAAAATCATAGCAGTGACTCATCTTTCAGCAGGGGTGTGAGTATCATATCATATAACTATCAAATGCTTATTTACTTAAGATTTTTATTGTATACAACTTTCTTCATTAGAGGATTGCCTCAAGGACAAAGTGATACAGACAATTTTTTTTTAAATTGATGAAATACATTTTGTAAATACATTTTAAAATTTTCAAATTGTAATTGAAGTATACATTCTAAAAAGCAGAAATTTTGTAAAGATGGTTTCTTAAAATTATAATTGATCCTCTAATGGCAGCGATGGCAATTTTAAAAGGATACACTCTGTGTAAATCTAAGGAATTCTAAAATTTAGCTATGAATCCTGGTATAGTACCTCTTGCCCCGATCAACAATCCTGTGACAGTTATACTATCCAATTGGTGTTTATAATAAGTAATGCCACGAGTGATTTCCAATTTATCTAGAGAATTTCGAAATCAAGAGTGGCATTTGTTAGGACTATTTAACGAATAAAATTAAGCTGTTTACTCACAAATCGTTATTTAACTATAGTTGTTTTAAAATATTTATATATTTAATGTAAACGGCGATATTTTAAAACTAATGAGAAACGATTGGCAAGCTTCATATGCTTCTTTTGTTTATCACTGCAACCAGATCATACTATTTATTGCCAAAGGAACGCAATATTGTAAGATGCACCCTAGTGGAGAAATTTATAACCGACATTATAGGTATTAATTAATTTCTGATGTCCTATGATGCAAATATGTCAATTATATTTTTCTACAACGTTATTTCCTGGAAAATAATTTTTTTTAAGAAAGTGCAAACAGTGGTTTCTTTTTTTTTTTTGTGTGGTATAATCAATTGCTATAGGCCTATATGTTTTTATAATATCTCCCGTAAGCACTAAGTGTTGACATTCATACACTATATATACAATCTGGTAACCGTATTTCTTTGACAGTCAGTCACTGCAAAATAATGCTATGACCTATTCAGAATGTTAAAAAGGAGGTGCTTTCTTTATTATAATAAACTTTAGTTGGTAAATTTTAGGCGAAACACGACTGTGATTGGTTGTAAATTAAAAGTCATTGATATGGTGATTGGTCATTGACTCCCATTTGCGGCATGAGTTAAATACTCCCTAAGAAGTTTGTGTTGTTTTTTTTAAATGATTTAGACATTTTGATAAATATACAAGGCAATACCGCTACATATTAAAACAAGTCCACCGCTGTGGTCTCGAGGTAGCGTGCTGCCTTGTCACGCAGCGGGCCTGGGTTCGATCCCCGGTCGGAACAAGTTTCCTGGGTGAGGTTTTTTCCCGGGTTTTTCCTTACCTGAAATCAAATGTCAGGATACTTTAAGGCCCAAACGGTCCCCAAACACCATCTGGCCATCATTATCATCAATATCATATTCACCTCATTAGATTAAGTTTAGGTTTAAGGCCTCTCCTGGCGCATCATTACCCATTATCACCCATCATATCATTGGGGCAGCGTAACCACGCCTTCCAGGCGCCCCAACCTCAGAAGTGGGTTACAATACGCTAATGCCAGGAGAGAATACCTGAAATGTCGAAAGATAACGTGGGGCATTTGCAAAAAAAAAAAGTACTATGAAAAGTTAGACTTATGATTGTCTTTTGTTTTTGTGTCACACACAGTTGCATAATATAATGAGAAGGTAGACTTCTGTCTTTTGTTTTGGTTCCACATACAAACAGTTGAATTGTATAATGAGAAGTTAGACTTATGACTGTCTTTTGTTTTTGTTTCACACAAATAGTTTAATAATATAATGAGAAGGTAGACTTCTGTCTTTTGTTTTGATTCTATATACAAACAGTTGAAGAATATGTACTGTATGTATTGTAATCTTATCTTTCATTACATAAAAATACCGACTCCACTTATAAGCAGCCCTGCTGCCGTCCGCAAAATTCAAAAGAAATAATTTGATAAACGAATCAGCAATGCATCACAACATGCTATGGATACTTTTATCTATCTCTGTCTTTGTCTATCTCTTTCCCCTAGTTTCAATTTCTATGTTTATATTTAACAACAATATAATAGAACAAGTTAATAACTTTACTTATCTTGGCTGCAATCTTTCCTACGACACATGTAAAGACATAGACATAAAATTGGGTCAAATTTAAAAAACTTATAGGAACAATAAAAAGCATTCTTTTCCGAAAAGTACGTCCAGATACAATTCTAAAATTTTATAAAAACAATGGCTCTTCCAACTCTACTTTATGGTTCTGAAACCTGGACTCTTACTACAGGTAAATTAAATAGGATAGTAGCTGCAGAAATGAAGTTATTAAGACCTTTAGCGGGTTATACGCTTTATGACCACATGCGTAATGAAGCTCTCAACACACCAGAAATAACTGAAATCATTAAAAAATATCAAAATAATTGGCATGAACACCTTCTGAGGATGCCAAACAATAGACTACCTCTGCAGCTATTGAACTACAGACCCCCAGGGCGAATAGACCCAGGAAGACCTAAGATGAGATGGAGGGATCAATTTCTTTCCTGAAGCGGAACAGGCCAATGGCCTAATCCATGCCTGCCATTGATGATGATGATGTTTACATTTATAAACTTCCTTGTGTGAATTGGCAACACTGGTACCAATGTCAATGTAAGATGAAGACACCGATAAAGACAGGAATAATTACTAAAACCGGAAATCCGAGATAAGCGTCACGCGCTCTTTACGTACGTTTTAAATCGTCGATAAAATTCAGTATTTTAACGTTCCATTAACTTATATAATAATATTTAATTTTAGGAAGTGATATTTTGAGGTTATTTTAATTATATTATTTTTAGTCTGATCATCTTACCTCAATATTAATGTTGATTTGTTCTTGGACATGTTTCAAAACAATTCTGTTTTATCGTCGCTTGTCCAGACTGATTTGATTTATGTTGCATTATGTTGCACACCCTGGATGTCGATGTCAGCTCCATCCTGTAGAAGATTCCCTAAAACTGTTAAATTTACAGAGTACAAACATCAAATTTACCAAAGAAATAGAAGAAAATAAACAAATACCTTTTTTTGGATCTTAAATTGGTCAGATACGAAGAAAAAAGAAAAATTGAATTTGGGATTCATATGAAAGAAACTCATACTGAAAATTGTATTAAATCAACAGGGTTCAATCCAATTAGACATAAATTAGCAGCCTTTAATAGTTTAACTCATAGATTGGTAAACTTACCCTTAAACGACACTGAGCTACAAGCCGGAGGGTCGAGGGTTCAAGTCCCGTTGGGGTCAGGATTTTTAAACTGACCCAAACCCTCTGGCGGCACTATGGCCCTGGGGTCGACTCAGCCTCTAACTGAAATGAGTACCAGACGCTTGTTCTGGGGTAAAGGCGGGCGTCACGCAGGGCTGACAACCCGGCTGACATAAAGGGCCGATTGTCCAGAAAAAGTGGGAGCCTTAACCTCCTCTACCCCAAGGACCTCCTGAGGCCTGTTGTGGGATCACTTTACTAACCCTTAAACGAAGAAGATTTCAAACAAGAAAAAAACACATAATCAAAGTAGCAAGAGAAAACGGGTTTGATGAAAAAAATGGTACATAAAAGGATAGAAAAGTATAAAAAACAAAAAATGATAAACAGAAGTAATCTTGAAAAAGAAGAACCACCTATGAAAAAATATAGGAAATTCACATATCACCCTTGGGTACACAATAAATTCCAAAATATATTTGAGAAGTTTAATATTAAATTAGCACCAAAAAATAACTACAGTTTAAATAAACTAATAAAAACCAACAAAAATGAAAAAAAACTGATAAAAATAGAAAGTCAGGAATATATCAAATTGAATGCATGGGTTGTGAAAAGATATATATAGGAAAAACAAAAAGAAACCTAAAAATTAGAACCAAAGAACACATAAAAAATATTAAAAATGGGGAAATAGAAAAATCTGCAGTCGCTGCTCATGTTTGGTCTGAAAATCATAATATAAATTCAGGCAATAAATTATTAAAACAGTTAGAAAATACAAAAGAGCTGACTATTTGGGAAAAAATCTATATTCAGAAGAACAAAAACAGAGTTATGAATTTTGATATACCGACGGAGCGTGACCTTGTTTGGAGGATCTTTGGCCAACCACAGGATGGAGCTGACATCGACATCCAGGGTGTGCAATATGATGCAACATAAACCAAACCAAACTGGATAAGCTGACGATAAAACAGAATTGTTTTGAAACATGTTCAAGAACAAATCAACATTAATATTCAGGTAAGATGATCAGACTAAAATAATAAAACTTATATAATAATCAATTGAGTTGGTGTTTACTTCATGAAAATCCATATTTGTCAATTAAATAAAAATAAAACGTAGTTTTATTTGATTTTCATATTTATTATATAATTCAGTGACAGCTGTTTCGGTACACTCCAAAAGATCTAACTTCTTACCCTTATCATATATTGAAATTTTACATATTTGTGATAAGGGTAAGAAGTTAGATCTTTTGGAGGCTGTAGAAATTAATAGATTTAAAAGTAGTAAAAAACTGTTAAATTTTCAACTTGATTTGAATGAATCCCCTTTGTTAAATTTAAAAATTTAAATAAATATTGTTGTATTGTTGCTTAGATCAGTTGGAACACAATTCATAATTTGTTAACATGTCTGAAGAAAGTACAGTGTACCGAAACAGCTGTCACTGAATTATATAATAAATATGAAAATGAAATAAAACTACGTTTTATTTTTATTTAATTAACTTATATAATAAGTATGTAAGTGGCACTCGAAAGAGCATTAAGTTTTAGGTTTATGATTTATCTTTTATCAGTTCATTCAACGATCCCGTCCATCTTGTGCATTATTTGTAATGGTATCGCTCGCCACATTCACAGGAGTCACTCGGTTGGTGGAATTTGTATTTTTGCACATTTTATGGTGATATCCGTGTGTTGCCAGGCCTCAAACACTTATAGCAAATGATATTATTTTAGGGAGGTTCTTTTCCTTGCCAAGGAGGTTTTGTAATAGTCGTAAATGCATTTAAAACAACTGCCGCTCCCTGAGTGAATAATTTTACATTGTGAGCCATGAAGACACGTTTATTCTTGTTGTAACTTTGAAATGTTTGTGGAGTTGAAAACTAAGGAAATTTGTAAATAAAGGTCAGTATTAATTAGAACATGTCACAAATAAGGAAATTAGAAACATAATGGAAGCAGAAGAAAGCATAATTGAAAGAATTGAGGAGAAGGAATTAAAGTGGTTAGGACATGTTTTAAGAATGGAAGATGAGCGATGGCCAAAGCAACTATATGAATGGAATCCGAACAGAAAGAAGAAAAGAGGAAGACCAAGGTTAACATGGAAGGAAAACATGAAGACAGTAATGCAAGCTAGAGGGCTAAGCATCGAAGATGCTTTGGAGGTTTGGCACGGGAAGACGGCAGCAGCTGTAAAAACCCGAAGATAGATAGAGATTAATTATTGATTTAATATTAGCAATGTCAAGTATCAAATGACATACAGTAAAGGCTCCTTATTCGGGGGGGGGGATATGTACTGCAAATATGCCGGGAATACAGAAACCTTGAATATAGACTGGTAATTTGTATGGGTACATAGGGGATACGTTACAAGGTTCCAAAATAAAATTAATTTAATGAGAGATTTTGAACAATTTTTATTAATTATCACTATCAGGCTTAGACCAGGGCCTAAAATTTTCCGGAGGATGAAAGACGTGTAGACGCTTCTTGTAGGAAACTAGAAGGAAAACATCCAGTTGGTAAACAAAGAATGAGGTAGGAGAATAACATAATTAGGGGCACGCCGTAGCGTAGTGGTTAAGGCACTGAGCTACAAGCCGGAGGGTCGAGGGTTCAAGTCCCGTTGGGGTCAGGATTTTTAAACTGACCCAAACCATCCGGCGGCACTATGGCCCTGGGGTCGACTCAGCCTCTAACGGAAATGAGTACCAGACGCTTGTTCTGGGGGTAAGGCGGCCGTCACGCAGGGCTGACAACCCGGCTGACATAAAATGCCGATTGTCTAGTAAAAGTGGGAGCCTTAACCTCCTACTACCCCAAGGGCCTCCGGGCCTGTTGTGGGAACACTTTACTTTTGGCCATGAATCTACGCGTTCGATAGTGCCAGTGAGTAAGTATAACATAATTATGATTTGAGGGAAGTAGATTACACAGGGAATTATTGGAAAACATTAGCTCAGGATAGGGATGTATGGAGAGCTTATGTCCGCGCGGCCATGAACCTACGGGTTCGATAGTGCCAGTGACTTAGTTATTATTAATATTATTATTTATTATTATTATTATTATTATCTCGTAGATTGCGCTGTGCAATACAATGGGGAATGAGAGCGGGGTGTGGAAAGTTCTTGTAGGAAAACCAGAGGGAAAACGTCTAGTAGGTAGGCCAAGAATGAAGTGGTAGAATAACATTAACCAAGACTTGAATAAGGTAAATTACACGGGAGATGATTGGAAAACATTAGCTCGCTATAGGGACGAAAGGCGAGCTTATGTCCGCGCGTCCATGAACCTATGGGTTCAATAGAGCCAGTAAGTTAGTTATTCAAATGTGGTATAAGTGCCACAGGACACTTCCCTCTAGAAGAAGTAGCGCTCTCCAAATTTTGCTCAGATGATAAATTGCATTGACCGTGGCCAGAATTGAATCTAACTGATTATTTAACTCATGCCCCAAATGGAAATCAAGAGTGGCATTTGTTAGGACTATTTAACGAATAAAATTAAGCTGTTTACTCACAAATCATTATTTAACTATAGTTATTTTAAAATATTTATATATTTAATGTAAACAGCGATGTTTGAAAATGAGAAGCGATAGGTACACTTCATCTGCTTCTTTTGTTTATCACTGCAACAGATCATACTATTTATTGCCAAAGGAACGCAATATTGTAAGAATGCTCTCTAGTGGAGAAAAAATGAAACACATCAAACTGTATATTAATTCATTTCCGATGTCGTATGATGTAAATATGACAATTATATTTTTTTGGATTGTTACCTGGGGAAAAAATACATTTAAGAAAGTGCAAACGGTGGTTTCTTTTTTTGGTGGTATAATCAATTGCTACAAATGTTTTTATATTAACTCCCGCATGCGGCATGTGTTGACATTCATGCACTATATATACAATCTGGTAGCCGTATTTCTCACGGGCTCAGTCACTGCAAAATAATGGTCAGACCTGTTCAGAATATTAAAAAGGAGGAGCTTTCTTTAATATGATAATTATAACACTGATAAATATTTCGTGAAACACGACTCTGATTGGTTGTAAAACAGAAATCATTGAAACGTGATTGGCCATTGAGTCACATTTGGGGCACGAGTTAAATAGTCTAGATAAATTCACTCCTCACTTCGTGAGTCGTGAATTTATCGATAATTTGGAAATCACTCGTGGCATTACTTATGATTATGACGTATGTTGCAGCACCTCCACAGATATATGACTGATAAACCGCCTTAGTATCATCGCAGAGCTCAACTCTGTAAACATGTGCTGTACAAAGCTGGATGACCGTCACTGTTTGCAGTTAATTCACGCACTGCTCCTCACAGGCTGCGTGGAGATGAACCCAGGACCACCCAACCTACAGGTAAAGTTATTTTACAAAGGGTGTTCAATAAAGAATTATCCATAATTAATTTAACATGCAAGAATTTGATCTACGATAACTTGATGAACATGTGGTCATCCCTCCCGGTTCTCTTCAGGAAACTCCGAAAGAACGAAGCTCTTGAAAACATTTTTGAAAAATGTTTACAGATATTCACCGATCCTATCTACCGAAAATTACAATTAATAAACTTTATATACAGGGAGTCCCTCCACGGTATCTTTACCTTGTCGTGGTGGAGTGGCTTGCATGCTTACATGATTCCGAGAGCTATGCCGGCGGTAGCATTGCTGCCGATAGGGTTACCCATGCCGGACTGGTCGAAGGTGATAAGCCAGACGAAAAAAGTAGCTTGGTCGAAAGAGTGACGATCTTTCATCGTACAAATACAACCGTCAAGAAATGCGGACATGGGTTCAACTGGAGTAACATTTTCCGGAGGTCAAATAGTCCCCCGTTCGTTTCTCCGGGCGGGGACTACTTCAGGGAACCCATGGCAAAGGCTCAAACACAGGGACATGTTCCTAGGAACATGGAATGTAAGCTCCAGTTGGTAGACCAAGAATGAGGTGGGAGAATAACATTAACTATGATTTGAGGGAAGTAGATTATACAGGGAATGATTGGAAAGCATTAGCTCAGGATAGGGATGTATGGAGAGCTTATGTCCGCGCGGCCATGAACCTGCGGTTTGATAGTGCCAGTGAGTATGTAAGTATATACAGGGTGTAACTAAATTTCCATTACAGATTTTGAGGACATGTAATGGAGCCAAAGACGGTTGCCTTTAGCGTAGGAACTCATGTCCGGAAACGTAATGTTTTCATGCCTTTGGCCTACAATCCGGCTGCTGACCTCACATCCACATGTGTTAATCACAGAGGTGACATGTGGTCAGCATGTCCACCTTAGATTAAGTTTCAATTTGTTGCACTCTGTAAACGAATAATTAATTAAATAAAGAAATCACGCTAGATAATAAATAGCGACAGGACAGACCTGGAGATATGGACATTAAGCCCGAGGAAACCCAGGGGGATGGTGGTGGGGCTCTTAAAAAGCATGTCGGCCCCCCCAGCCAATTCCTCACGATGCTGGGTAGGCACCGGTCCCATACTGGTCGAACATCCATGAGAAAATATCTTCCCCCGTGGGGACTCAATCCAGCGCCCCGTAGCTGTGCGCCAAGGTGCCTTGCCTTAACCACTCGGCTACGGCTCGGGACATGTTTTCCCGCTATACTTACTTACTTACTCACTCACTGGCACTATCGAACCCGTAGGTTCATGGCCGCGCGGACATAATCTCTCCATACATCCGTATCCTGAGCCAATGTTTTCCAATCATTCCCTGTATAATCTACTTCCCTCAAATCACACTTAATGCTATTCTCCCACCTCATTCTTGGTCTACCAACTGGGCGTTTTCCCTCTGGCTTTCCTACAAGAAGCTTCCATGCAAATCTTTCATTCCCCATCCGTGCAACATGTCCTGCCCATCGCAGTCTACGAGACTTAACTGTTCTTATTATATCTGGCTTCCTATAAAGATTATGTAATTTACTATTATGCAGTCTTCTCCATTCACCTGTCTGTTCATCTCTCTTTGGTCCAAAAATTTTCCTAAGTACTTTATTCTCAAATACTTGTAATCTGCTTTGCTCCATGTTTCACACCCATATAATATAACTGGTAGAATAATAGTTTTATATATTTTCAGTTTAACGTTTTTTGAAAGGAGTTGGGACATCAAGAGTCTCTGCAATGCATAATTTAAGATTTATTTATTTAAGATTTATTTATTTAGCCTGGTGGAGTTAAGGCCATGTGGCCTTCTCTTCCACTCACCAGGACAAACATATATTACATAAGAATATAACAATCTTAATTAACTCTAATATTAAACACTAAGTAAAAATTTGATCAAAAGATAATATCTAATATACATATTACGATCTATAATACAACCAGTTAATATTAGTTAAAATTAAGACTAAAACTAATAATAAAATGTATACAAGCAAGACATATTAAATTGTCCCTGTCTAGTGTATATAAAAAACAGGAAAATAATGAGATATAGAAAACTAATTTTACGATTATACAATATTTAAAACAAAACAAATAAAAATATTTGTTATTCTTAATATTATTTACATAAATAATTAAATATATAATATTGCTAAAAGAATACTATCAGTGAGGTGTATAAGTCAGTTTGTTATTAAATAATCCTTTAGTTTGTTTTTGAAGGATGTTATAGTTTGACAGTCTCTGACATAGGGTGGAAGGGAATTCCATGTTTTGGTAAGTGACACCGTAAAAGATAATGAATAATATACAGTGTGATGAGGCGGGATATAAAGGACAATGTGCTGATGGGATCGAGTGTCAAGATTATGTGTGTCGGATAGTCTGATGAAGCGGCGTGATAAATAATTAGGCGATGATGTGTGAAGTATTTTATAGAGAAGGGATAGGGAATGGACAGTTCTACGATCTCTTAGACGAAACCACGATAATTGTTTCCAGGGACGGTGTAACATGGTCAAATTTGCGAATACCACAAATAAAACGTGCGCAAGAATTATGAACACGTTGAAGTCTTTGAGTGGAAATAATATTTAAGTCTGTAAAAAGAGTGTCACAATAATCAAAATGGGGCATTGCAAGTGTTTCTACTAACATTTTCCTAAGGGCGAATGGCAAACAATTTCGTACACGATTTAATGAATGTATTATTGAGAAGACTGTTTTGCATGTATGGTTTATTTGTGTATTCCAATTTAAGTTTTTGTCAATAAATACTCCTAGAATTTTTACTGTCTCACTATAAGGGATTTGAACTCCGTTTAGTGACACATGCGAAACTGTGTTTAGGTTAATTGTAGATAATAGTCTCTGATGACCCATAATGATTGATTGTGACTTTGTAGGATTTAATTGCAGTCCATATTTAACTGTCCAAGTCATTAGTGAGTCAAGATCCTCGTTAATTTTGGCAACAGCGTCATTTAGTGAATATTTGTCTGTGTGGATGTAGATTTGCATGTCGTCTGCAAATAAATTATGTTTGCAATGCTTTAGGGAGTTAGATATGTCATTTATGTAGATTGAAAAAAGCAAAGGTCCAAGTACCGAACCCTGTGGAACCCCAGCTTTACGGAAGGACCAAGAAGAACATAATGTATGATTTCCTATAACAGATTGCTGGCGCTCATGAAGGTAGGAATTGAACCATTTCGTGGCACTATCAGAGAGTAAGAGGTTTTTAAGTTTATGCAACAATAAGTCCAAGTCTACCGTGTCGAATGCTTTACTAAAGTCCAGTAATGTAAGAACGGTAAGTTTTCGATTATCAGCAGCTTCGCGTATGTCTTCGCAAATATTTAGTAGAGCAGTATTTGTATTGTGTCCTGTCCTGAAGCCTGACTGAAATTGATCTAGAAGGTTGTAATCATTTAGGTATTCAGTCAGTTGTTTATGGACTAATCGTTCCAGAGCTTTTGAAAGAGTAGGTAAAATGCTAATGGGTCGAAAGTCGTTCGGGTTGAGGGCGTTTTAACTTTAGGCAGTGGACGTACGAGGGCTTGTTTCCACAATGAGGGATATGTAGAAGTTTGTAGTGAGGAGTTAAAAATATGAGTTATAGTAGGTAGTATAGCTTCGATTATTTTATTCAGTAAAGTAATATTTATACGGTCAGTTCCTTCTGCTTTGGTTTTTATTCGCATGATGGCTTTCTTTACGTCGTAGTCTGTAACATATGAGAAGTGGAAATGTTCTCTGTCGGGTTGATTTGTCAGTGATAATTCATTTATTGTTTGTTCTTTATCCTTTGGAGTAGTAGTTATACCTGTGAAGTGATTATTGAGTGTGTCCAGGGAAACAGGTAATTTGTCTACCTGTGTGTCTTTTGTCCCAATTCCCATTCTATTCAAGTTTTTCCAGATTTCTGAAGTATTGGTATTTGTTAGGTTGTATAAATGTCTAAGTTTGGCGTTTCTTATAGCTTGATTTGTCTTGTTACGTAACTGTTTATATTGAGTGAGACTTGTGTCTGTTTTGTTGAGTCTATATTTCTTATGTGCTGCGTCTCTATCAGTCATCAAGTTACGAATTGAAAGAGTCATCCAGGGTGCAGGGCGTCGTTTCACGAGTTTAGTTTTTGGTGGGGCATGTCTGTTGTATAATTGTAGTATAAAGTCATTTAGTGTCTCAACTTTTTCATCTACAGAATGCAGCGTCCATATTGAATGCCACGGCATCTGCATAGCTTCTTCAATTAGGGTTGCATTGTCTATATGTTTTCCAGAATTGAGCCTATGTTTAATTTCTCTGTGCACCTCGTTCCTGTTTGTGATTATTGTTCCTAGGTATTTGAATTCAGCCACTTCTAAATTTCCTTCATTTGTCATTAGCTGTCCATTTCCATTATATAATGTATTTCTATGTGCGAACATATATTTAGTTTTATTGATATTTACTTCCAGTTCCAATTTCTTAGTGTTACTCAATAGAAAGTATGTGTTGGCCTTTAGTATCTCCTGCTATCGCTTAATAATACTATATCAGCTACATAAATTAATGTAACGGTAAATTTGTTTTATACATTCTACAATTGTGGTTTTAAAGGATGACAAACTATTTAATAGTCTTCTCTAATGGATTGTGAAATAATTGAAATATATATTTGTTTCAGAATATGCTTCGAAGAACTTCATCTACATACGAGAAGATAAAAGGCCATGCTGACATGAGCGGAGAGTTGTTTGAAATTAAAGTAGCTTCTTTGCTGTTCCTGCGAGGTCTGCGCTTCACAAAATCATTTTATTTGGCGTCCAATATGTCTGAAGCTGGAGTATTCGACGACATTGTCTTCTTGTACAGAGATCAGAATGATTCTTGTAACATTTGGTTTCTTCAATTGAAACACAAGAAGACTGAAGGTAAAAGATCTACCGTTAGTTTGAAAGATCTGCTTGCAATCAAAGGTGATTTCAGTTTACCAAAATATTGTAATTCATACAACATGTTGAAACAACAGTTTGTTAATAACAAACAACATTTAATATTTCGAGAAAATTTTGACTGTTGCTTATTTGCGATATATACAAATGCAACTAATTACAAATTCCTTCCAGTTAGATCTGAATTTGGAACAAAAAGTATTTTGAATTCAGATGGGAATGTGTTTTCTTTCAGTGAATATAAGACAGAGACTGTTTCCAAATATTTTGAAGACTTGCCCAGGTACAGGGAATTCTTGAACGAACTGAGGAACAACATGAACAGTAGCGATGATTTTGGTGAAAAGATAAGTGATTTTTCAAAGGATTTGTGTAGTGAACTCCGTGCACAATTACTCAGGATTAAAAATAAGGTAACTCGGGACGAGCTGGACAAAATGATTAATGATGTTGACAGTTTAGGAAATTTTTCTGATCATCAGGAATTTTTCTCCAGACTTTACATGTTCACGTCTCAGAAAAGTGAAAAAGACCTGAATCAAGTTATTCGCTCTGAAATCAAAGAAATATTTTGTACGACAACAGAAGACGACGATGATACTACCGCCATTTTCAGACAAGTTTTTGAATACATTCAACTGTGGTGGAAATATGATAATTATTATCTGTCAGAATCAGTTCCTTTCTGGCAGGATGTAGTTCAAACAAGACTGGATCAGATGAACGATCTCAAGACGCAGCAACTGCGTAAATCAGGAATTAAATTTAATGATTTTATTGTAGGAAAGATACAAACTGCAATTGTAAGTAACAATTTTTTAAATATTGTATGTGATGGAGAGGCAGCTTTCTTAACATTGACAAAAACGTACCAAGCGTTAGAGCAGAGCAACCTACAATACTTGTTGGTTGATATTGATATATTAAACGTCCGCAAGAAGGAGATTTTCTGTCTATGGCCCCACAGATGTAAGGTGTTAGTCATCTACTTCGAAAATAATTTGCAAAACACCGATAAAACCAGACTGGATCAAATATGGGAATCGATTATAAGTATTTTTAAACCAGAGAGAGATCAGAAGATAATTTTCATATCTAATTCTTCAGACGTAACATCACATTTATTACTAAACGATAAAATAAAATACAAACTTGCAGAAATAAATGATAAATTTAACTTTGAAGACTTGAACAAAGAATCTCAAAGTTTGTTGTTCAAAAAGACAACAGTTGATTTTCAAGGGGTTCAAATAAGGTTAGAAACTTTATTGAAGAAATGTCCAATGTTAGCTGAGTCAATCAATGGAAAAACAGCGCTAAGATTATTAAATGGTTCATACAATATAATGGTAGGAGAAGGCTTGGACTGTGAAATAGATTACTACATCCCCAGACTGATCGAGTCTCATCAAACAATCAACACTTCTATTTTATCGGAGCAGTCACTTGATCATCCTTGCGTTATTGCTATATCAGGTTTTACTTTGAAGGAAATATTTAAATGTGTGCCAAGAGGGACAAAAATTAAGAAGACAAAAACACGGTATAGCAGGCAATCATCCGAAGTACAGTCACAGTACAGCAGTTCAGGGAATATAGACACTGTTCAGGAAGAGGAAGTGAATAGTACAGACAATAAGAACTGTGCCGCAGGATTATCTAGCTCTGAAAACTGCCACAATTCCACATGTCTTTATATAATCGAAAGTAAAGAGGAATATGATTTGTTATGTGGAAAATATCCAAATGTTCACTGGCTCACAAAATGTGAACAAAATGGAACTGAAGCTCTGAACTGGGTCAAATCTCAGGGAGAAACAGATATCATCTATCAGCACCTCAACACTGCCACAGCTACAAATTACAGGGTTGATAATATCTTCAGTTTGAACAATCAAGTTGTTTTGGTCATAGCTGAGGCTGGAATGGGCAAATCAACTCTGTTCACACATCTGGCCATCAGGACAAAAGAGACAAACCCAGATATCTGGGTCCTAAAAGTGAACTTGAATGATCACACCAATTTCTTAGAGAAAATAGATCCTCAACAATGTAACGAACAAAATTTAATGAGTTTCTTATGTTTGGCTGCAAGAGTGAAAACATCTTTTGAGAGTAAACTTCTGGAACATTGTGTCAAAGAGGAAGGTAACATAGCAGTATTATTGGATGGCTATGATGAAATAAGTCCCACACATGCTACGAAAGCAGCTGCCATAATTCAATGCTTATTGAAAACTAGAGTAAAGAAAGTTTGGATATCTTCTAGGCCAATCATGAAGAACTTCCTGCAAAAACTGTTGTCAACTTTTCCTTACCATCTGAAACCTTTCACAGAAACTGAACAGGAGATGTTCATTCTCAATTTTTGGAGGAGTAAATTAAAGAATATAAGTTTTAATGTTGAAATGTTTGCTAAAAAACTGCTAGCACTATCATCTAAATTTCTCGACAGCCAATTCATGGGGATTCCTCTGCAAACAATGATGCTAGCAGTAGCGTATGAAAATCAAATTTCAAAGTTTTACGACGCGGTACTGCCTGAGAGCATTGACTTACTGCAACTTTACGACCAGTTTGTGGAAAAAAAAGTCAGTATCTATTGTAAAGATAAAAAGAAGATAGACACTTCAAAAGCAAGTTTTCAAGAAGATAATGAATACTGGCACAATGTTTTTGTTGAAAATCACATACTAGCCTCCATGATGACATTATTTCCAGCATCACAATATCACGACTTATACACACAAGATGCTATTATCAAAACCAAAAACATAATTTCCAAAATCGAAGCCGGTCATGAAAAAACTGGAATCATCAACAATGTTGTGGACAATAAACCACAGTTCGTCCACAGAACATTTGCAGATTATTTTGTAGGAAAATGTCTGTGTATCTTGTATCAATCAAATGTTGATGATTCTGTATATCAGACAATTAGAAAATATTTCGTAAGCAATCTTTCGTCAGGAATAGCATTGGTGTATAAAACAATTTTTAACCAAGATTTCACAGTTGCTAGAAACATATTTGATAAAACGCTAGCACATGATCTTCCTCTGCATTCTGCATTAATTAACAAAGATCAATCTTTAGTTGTGAAATTGATATCAGAAGGAAACGATGTGAATGTGAAAGATATAGGAGGAAGGACACCCCTGCACTTAGCAGCATGCTATTGCATATCAGATACAACAGAAACGTCTAATGTGTTAAAGGAATTACTACATCGAGGAGCAGATGTGAATGCAGTAGACAACGTGTTAAAATGGACGCCATTACGTTACGCTGATAAAATAAAAGCTTGGAGTAACATTGAGATGATTCTGAATGGCAACGGTACAACTGATGACTTGATAGAAACCAGAATTCAGGCTTCAAAAGGAAGAGAAAGGCAAGGTATTCTGCATGTTGCTGTCAGTCAAGGATTCATGAAATTATTAGAATTTATAATGCAAACAAAATATGTTGGAGAAATAAATCACAAGCAATATTTAGAGTATGAAAGATATACTCTGCTTCGAACAGCTGTGAAAAATGAACAGTGGGAGGCACTTAAGTGTTTAGTAGAGAAACACATTAACATAAATGCTAGGTATGGAGAAGGTGAAACTGTGACCCACTGGGCAGCAAGACAAGGAAAACCAGAAGCAGTTTCTCAACTTGTAAAACTTGGAGCTGACATTAACGCACGTAACAGTTATGGAAACACTCCTTTGCACACAGCAGCAAAAAATGGTTCTCTGTCTGTTGTAAGTCAGATTTTAGTCCTTGGAGCCGATGTAAGCATCACAAACAATGATGGCTACAGTCCTCTATACGTAGCTGCAGATCACAGCATGTGGCATGTTGTAAATTATCTTCTTTACTCCGGTTCCAAAATACAGATTGCTAGCATCGGTAACAGTCCTCTCCACTGGGCAGCTGAAAAGGGCGAATTAGACATCATTCAACAAATGGCACAATTAAACGTCAGTTTAGATATAACGAACAGCGAAGGCAATACTCCGCTTCATTGGGCTGTAAGGAAGGGTTCTATAGAAACCATAAATCTTTTAGTACATTTAAAAGCTAACATCAACATCCGTAATAATCTTGGAGAAACGCCAATAGCGTACGCAGCAAAGCAGAGTCTATGGGATAAAGTCGATGCCTTGTTGAATCTCGGAGCAGATGCTAATATTAGTAACAATATTGGGAACGTACCTTTGCACTGGGCTGCAAAACATGGTACTTGCAACATCGTAAGCAAGCTTGCAGAACAAAGTCACATAGATATCAGGGATAACTTTGGAAACACACCACTCCACTTCGCAGCTGGAAGTGGTAAATGCGACATAATTGAGAAACTAGTGGAACTGAAAGCTCCTGTCAACGTGAAGAACTCCAGTGGAAGCACTCCTTTGCATTGGGCAGCGGGTGAAAATAAAGTGAATGCAGTTAAACTTCTAGCGACGTTAGGTGCAGGTTTAGAAATTAAGAACAATTCTCAAGACACCGCTCTACACCTCGCTGCTGGTCAGAGCAGGAAAGAATCTGATGCTAGATTCCACCAGATCAATATGGTCATCGACAATACAAGATCTCGATACAACAGAGTCTATCGATTTTATGCGTATGACAGTTTAGAAATGGTCCAATTACTTGTTGGTCTAGGGTCTAGAGCAAAAAGAAGGAATAAAAAGGGAAACCTGCCCCTACATCTTGCTTGTCTACAAGGAAATATTAAAATAGTTAAGTATTTATCAGAATGTACATTTGGAATAAACACTAAGAACAATCTTGGAATGACACCTCTTGATCTAGCTCTTAGGAATAAAAATTCCAAGACAAGAACGAAAGTGGTAGCTTTACTCAAGGCACAGAATGCATCCAGAGGTAACATAATTGCAAGATTCTTGCCTATATGATCACAGCCCATATAGTGGTAGATCTTCATGCCATTAAGGGCATACGGTAAAGGTGTAGCCAAATACTTTGCGCAAAAGGGTCTAGTTTAGTGATTATGTAAATACAACAGGAAATAATGATGATCTTGAAGAAGATTTTCGGGCTGTAGGCCGTGGGCGTGAGGCTGTTAGTTCCCCGACGTTTCGCCAGAGACTGCGTCTGGCATCCTCAAGGGTTGTCTTGAGACTGGAAATTCTGTCCGCAGTCTGTCTTATTTATACGTTCACCGCGATGTGTTCGTAAGTTGTATCTGCCTTCTGATTGGTCAGCGGTAGGGACTTCCATTGCTCCAATGAGATTGTTGTTTGATGGTCTTACGAACACATCGCTGTGAACGTATAAATAAGACAGACAGCGGACAGAATTGCCAGTCTCAAGACAACCCTTGAGGATGCCAGACGCAGTCTCTGGCGAAACGTTGGGGAACTACAAGCCTCACGACCACGGCCTACAGCCCGAAAATCTTCTTCAAGATCATCATAGCAACTCCGGCCGTGAAATTCTACGTAAATACAACAGGAAGTAACATTATGAGGTTCTACTTAATAAACAGTTCAGTCTGTTGTCATCTTACCTCATATTGTTTCTTTTAGGACATGTTTCAGAGCATATTTGCTCTATCGTCAACTTGTGCAGAATGATGATGTTTAAGTTGTCAATTCCTGTTCCCTCCTTTCGTGGTCCAAAGAATTTCCATATTAAATATCTCTCCCCAGGAATTTCATAATTCTCTCCTTGTTCTTCAGTACGTAGATTTTTTCGTATATGGTGAGTTCATTTGTGTTTTATAACTGTTTTAATAATTTGGTGTTTACATAGATTTCAAGTTTTTCTGACCAAACGTGAACAGCTACTGCAGATTTTTCTACGGAGTGCAGAGAACATGTTCTTTGTACTACTATCTCTTGCCTGCGCTATTGACGATGGATTATTTATCCATGGATAATTGGAGTTTTGACAAATGTGGCACTTATTAGGGAACAGACCAAGCAAAGCTCAAAACATATTTGTCTATCATGGGTATGTGGGCATTGAGGGAATCAGGAAACGAACATGCGGATGTTTCAGTCAAGCCTGCAGTAGATTCTAGCTCACTGTATGCGTATTATATATGTTTGTTTCTTTCCTGAAGTGGCAAATAAAGGAATACATAAATACCAAGATGGAACAACGTGTGGCTCAATAGTACTAATGGTACATTACCACAATAGGTGTTCTTTCCAAATATTTGAGAGAATATAAATTCAAACATATTGTTCCAAATTTCATACTAACACAATGTCTCACTGGTCACGGTTAATACGTCCAGAGATTCAACATCAGAGAGAATCCAAGTTGTAATTGTGGTATTAACAACCGAAGTGTTGAACATATTATTATCGATTGCCCGTTGTTCTGGAATGAAAACACCTGTCTACTAAATAGCACCACCTGTTTAAGAGAACCACTGATTACGGAAGTGCTTTTGACAGAAAATAACTATAAACTGTTTAATATCTTCATAAATAAGGTCATCATCATCATCAACAATCACGGATTAAGCCCATGTGGCTTGTTCCGGTCTCATAGATTCTCATTCAAAAGTTGGATCCATCTCTTCTTCGGTCTACCAACTTTCCTGCGTCCTTTTGGTTTGTATTTAAGTATAGTTTTGGGAACGCGATCATCTTCCATTCTTTGAACATGTTCTTTCCATTTTTTCTAGAGTCTTTTATTCTATCTAAGAGTTTAAAGATATTTAGCTCATTTCTAATAACTTCACTTCTTCTCTTATCTAGAAGTTTGCAACCACCTATACTTCTCAGAAATCTCATTTCAGCTGCTTCTATGATCTTCTCTTCTCTTTTAGTTAAAACCCAAAATTCACTACCATACAATAGTAAGGGGACTGCCACTACTTTATAAAATTTTAGTTTTGTTTCTTTTCTTGTGCTTTTAAATATCCTTTCGATTGTTCCACATATATAATTAAATTTATTAAGTTTGTTAAATAGATCTTCATTTTTAAAATAGGAGATTTCATAACCCAGGTATTTAAAATGGTTCACTTGTTCAATGGGTTTCCCCTCCAGAATTATTTTATCTCTCACGGTATCTGATCCCTTAAAAGCTAGGATTTTCGTTTTACTTATTGATATTTTGAAATTATATTTCTGTATAATGTTATTTAACTGAAAGGGCGATTTCTGTAGACCATCTTCTGAAACAGATATTAGAACTTGGTCGTCTGCAAAAAGTAAGGTATCTAACATCTTATTTCTTATTTTGAAATGTGAGTCCAAATTTATCTGCCAATTATATATGATATCGTCAATATAAATATTAAAAAGGGAGGATGAAAGTGGACATCCCTGTCTTACACCTCTATTTATTGTTGTTATATTGTTTTTATCTTTGCCTCCAGTTTCTATTGTTATTTTATTTTCTACGTATAGCCGTTTTATTGCAGTTATTAGGTGCTGAGGTACTCCTTTCTCTTTCATTATATTTCACAATTTATTTCTGTTAACTTTGTCAAATGCCTTTTCAAGATCTATAAATGCCATAGAAGTTGGTAGATTATATTCTCTATGTTTCTCAATTATTTAAAGCAAAATTGGTTTTTTATAAAATTATTTAATGTATCACAATTTTGGAACTAAATATAACCCTAATATACTTAAGGTGAAAGAGGGTTTAAAAATTATGGATAATAAATACTATTACTAATAATAATAATAATAATAATAATAATAATAATAATAATAATAATAATAATAATCATCATCATCATCATCACATCCGGTATCATGGCAGCTGCCGCCGTCTTCCGGAAACCAAACGCCATTCCTCTCTATCCATCCATTGATCTTCCTCCATTCCTCTGATATTCATAGCTGCTTGTACCCCTTCTATCCAAGTTTTCTTCGGTCTTCCTCTCTTCCTCCTTTCCATTGGGATCCATTCCATAACAATTTTTGGCAATCTTTGCTCTGGCATTCGTTTGACATGACCATACCACTGCAATCTTTTCTTTTCTATGATGTCTATGATGTCCGGCTCCTCTTGTACACCCATAATTTCCTTTTTTCTTTATTTCGTATTCTATCCATTCTAGATTTTCCAGCTGATCTTCTTAAAACATCTGTACTTAAAATTCTTTTCATTTCCCTGGTAGGAATTTGCCAGACTTCAGCACCATATGTTAAAATTCTCTGAATTATGGTTTGATATATTTGTAATTTTCTATTTTTTGTAACATTTTTGCTCCACCAAACAGAGTTTAAAGCATTTATTGCTTGTTTTGTTTGTGCGATTCTATTTTTAATTTCCACTGTGTTATCACCTGAATGGTCTAATTTTGTTCCTAAATACGTGCATTCAATACTAGGTTTTAGTTCTTCTCCATTGTTGAAATTTATATTTTCCATTTCTTCTCCTATACATAGATATTTAGTTTTCTCAATGTTTATATAAAGTCCCCATTTTTCATATTCTTCTTTAATTTTTAGCCATATATTCTATGTCATCGTGGTCCTGTGCTATTAATACCTGGTCATCTGCAAAATTTAGTTAATATACATGTGTATTTTGGATAAGTATGCCCATTTTTTGACATTTTTTCCTCCAGTCTCTTAGTACTCTTTCGAGATAAATTTTAAATAGAGTTGGAGATAAACTACAACCTTGCCTTAAACCTTTTGTAATAGTAAATCCCTTTGTTATATCATTTCCAACTTTTATAATAATAATAATAATAATAATAATAATAAATATGGCATGTACATCCTTTTCCATGTTAAATCTTCTACAGTTGTTGATCATTTTGATATAAGATTAAATTTAATTAATCAATTTTACATGTTGCAATATTTATATTTTTTTTACTAAAGTGTCAAATGTGTTCGTATAAATGCATATTCCAATACAAGACTGAACAACTGTGAAATGTAATGCATATAATTGTACAGAACATTTCAAAAACATTTTACAAGTAGTTGATATTGTATATACGTATATATTTTTTTAATTGTATAACTTTGTATATAACTTGGTTAATGTAACGCACGTGATTTGACAAATAACGTGTGATTTGTTATTTTGTACAAAAAGATTCCAATAGAAATAAAACTTCTTTTCAAAAACTATCTTCATTCCTGATTCATTTTACTGAATTCCGAAGAAATCGAGGTTAAATTTTCTTTACAGCTTTTCACCGATCGCGTCTAGAAAACACCGAAAACTGATATTAAATGTATCACTTCTCACCGAATGACAGATTTTATTTCAAGAAAAAAAAATTACACTTGAATCGGGATTTGAAACTGATGTGTCTGGTTCAGTGAACCAGCCGCTCTCTACACTGGTAGCTTATTTGATATCTCTCTCTCGTGTACTGAACCAGAGCCACTGGGTTCAAATCTCGATTCAGGCATATATTTTTGTCTTCAAATAATCTTCTTACGATCATTGTTAGGAGTTAATAGACTGGATCACCAAAGGAAAACTATTATCAGAGGAAAACTTGGAGTAACAAGTTTAAATGAAGATATACAAAGATACCAACAAGAATGGAAAAATCATCTGAGAAGAATGGCAAGAAATAGACTTCCAAAATTGGCATTCCAATATACCCCAACTGGACATAGGGACCAAAGAAGACCAAAACATCGGTGGAAAGATCAAGACAATCTTCGCTAGGTTTACCGTACAGGCCACATGGCCTAAAACGAATTTGTTCATGATGATGATGATAAAAATATATAAATACAGGCTGTTTCACAATAAGTATTCTAGGGGTTGTAGAGGGGACATAGTAGATAAAGTATTGATAAGGAACCCATTACTTACTTACTTACTTACTTACTCACTGGCACTATCGAACCCGTAGGTTCATGGCCGCGCGGACATAAGCTCTCCATACATCCCTATCCTAGCTAATGCTTTCCAATCATTCCCTGTATAATCTACTTCCCTCAAATCATAGTTAATGTTATTCTCCCACCTCATTCTTGGTCTACCAACTGGGCGTTTTCCCTCTGGCTTTCCTACAAGAAGCTTCCATGCACGTCTTTCATTCGCCATACGTGCCACATGTCCTGCCCATCGCAGTCTACGAGACTTAACTGTACTTATTATATCATGTTTCCTATAAAGACCATGTAGTTCATTGTTATGTAGTCTTCTCCATTCACCTGTCTGTTCATCTCTCTTTGGTCCAAAATTTTCCTAAGAACTTTATTCTGAAATACTAGTAATCTCATTTCCTCTCTTAAAGTAAGAGTCCATGTTTTGCACCCATATAACATAACTGGCAGAATAATAGTTTTATATATGCCGGCGGTAGCATTGCTGCCGATAGGATTACCCATGCCGGACTGGTCGAAGGTAATAAGCCAGACGAAAAAAGTACCTTGGTCGAAAGAGTGACGATCTTTCACCGTAAAAATACAACCGTCAAGAAATGCGGACATGGGTTCAACTGGAGTAAAGGAACCCATGTCCGGAAACATACCATTTCGATGTATAATAAGTTTGAAAAACACAATGGGCTGAAATCGTGTGTCTTGTGTTTCAGAATAAGTATTAGAGACTTGTAGGGGTTGTACTGCACCTGTGGAGTCGGAGAAACATCTTCTTGCACGAATTCTGGCACAGCAACAATTTTATTCAGCACGTACTAGGTCTTGTGTGGAAACATGCATCGCAGGAACAATTTGTGCAACGAACAACAGGGTTCTACAGAAAAGACGAAAATTATGGCATTTCAAGGTGTAGATCCTGTCAGAAGTAAAATTGTACTGGACAATAAAATTTTGGAGCAGGTGAATAATTTTACATATCTAGGATGCAATATCTCATATGAAGAAGAAAAGGATGTAAATGCAAAAATATCTAAATTTTTAAGAATTTTAGGGTTAATAAATTCTATCTTCAAGCCACAGTTAGTCCAAAAGCATTCAAGACTGAAAGTGTATAAAACACTGGCTCTTCCAACTCTTTTGTATGGTAGCGAAGTATGGACGTTGAAACAGAAGGATATACAGAAACTTAGATCTGTTGAAATGAGATATCTTCGGAGGACTGCAGGATACACACTACTAGATCACAAAAAAAATGAAGACATCTTAGAAGAATTACACATGGAATCTTTAGAAAACAAAATTTCTGATTATAAGTCAAGATGGATGCAACATGTTCATCGAATGGAAGATCACAGAATACCCAAACAAATGTTAAGATATCAACCTGCAGGAAGAAGAAGACCAGGACGTCCACTCAAAAGACTTCTGGATGGTGTTTCTCTTGAGGCCGAAGCAGGTCAACAAATGGCCTAAATTCGTGAATGTACTATGATGATGATGATGATGATGAACAACAGGGTCGCCACGTGGAACCACACGTGTAGCACAACCCCTAGAAGTGTGTAATACTTATTCTGAAACACAAGACACACGATATCAACGCATTGAGTTTCGTTCTTCAAAACTATTTTACATCGAAATGGTATGTTTCTGGACATGGGTCCCCCTTATCAAAACTTGTCCCCTCTACAATCCCTAAAAGTCTGCAGTACTTATTCCGAAACATCCTGTACAGACACTTTCCAAAGGATGTACAGCTTCAAGTAAATCACTAAATGTTGACGTCATGAGGTGTAATAGATTCATTTTTTTGCACTATAGTGCGTTTTGTTATATTTACAGCAATGGCGACCATGATTGAAAGTTCAACTTCCTACATTTCGGGGTTGCCAACCTAAATAACTATACTGGAACCAGATGAAAGGGACGCCGTCCGCAGAATCATCGACTGTCGCCTCCTCGACAAGTGGCAACTGGAATGGGAACAGGAGCCCCCATAACTTGTAAAGTTATAAAACTCAATAGGGTCTTATCGTCCCATAAAATTATTTAAGCTTTCTTACTCAATAATTAAATTCAATTTTATCAAAATAAGACAGTGATTATTTCGTCCCACCTTTCATTCCAGCCTTCAATTAAAAGACTAATGATTATGCTACCTTTGCACGGTCAATATACCGCGGCCATTTAATTAAATCATAGGTTTGTTTGATATTCGTATATTTGTATTTATGTCATCCATCTGTATAAGATATTGAGTAACGCTAAGAAATTAGGACTGGAAGTAAATATCAATAAAACTAAATATATGGTCACACGTAGAAATACATTATATAATGGAAATGGACAGCTAATGACAAATGAGGGAAATTTTGAGGAAGTGGCTGAATTCAAATACCTAGGAACAATAATCACAAATAGGAATGAGATGCACAAAGAAATTAAACATAGGCACAATTCTGGAAATGCATGCTATTATGCATTGCAGAGACTGTTGATGTCCCAACTCCTTTCAAAAAACGTTAAACTGAAAATATATAAAACTATTATTCTACCAGTTATATTATATGGATGCAAAACATGGACTCTTACTTTAAGAGAGGAAAGGAGATTACGACTATTTGAGAATAAAGTACTTAGGAAAATTTTTGGACCAAAGAGAGATGAACAGACAGGTGAATGGAGAAGACTACAAAACAATGAACTACATGGTCTTTATAGGAAGCCAGCTATAATAAGAACAGCTAAGTCTCGTAGACTGCGATGGGCAGGACATGTTGCGCGTATGGGGAATGAAAGACCTGCATGGAAGCTTCTTGTAGGAAAGCCAGAGGGAAAACACCCAGTTGGTAGACCAAGAATGAGGTGGGAGAATAACATTAACTATAATTTGAGGGAAGTAGATTATACAGGGAATGATTGGAAAGCATTATCTCAGGATAGGGATGTATGGAGAGCTTCTGTCCGTGCGGCCATGAGCCTGCGGGTTCGATAGTGCCAGTGAGTAAGTAAGTATCTGTATAAGATACAGTGAATTGAAACAGCTGTTATGAATGTTAAATACAGTAGTGTGCGGTGGTCAGAGCAATTACCCCAGCTGTGTGACGAAAATATGACTTATACTATAAAAAAATATTCCGAATTATTCAGTCTATAAATAATATGAACATTTAATGTGTTTCCATAATATTACAATATATAATATTAGAACATTTTAAAACTCATATTCATGCACATCTTTAATATAAACAACACATGCATTGATACTGAGATGCCTTGTATTTTTTTAAGATCGTAAATGTGAAGTTGGCGTACCTTGTACGTCATTTTTCTCGTTGAAAGGTGTGCATGAAAATGTTTTTGTATGTAAATTATAAACTATACACTTACATTAATTTTAACTAAATTAACAAATCAAATTTATTAGCAAGACTTTAAACCTCGTAAAAACATATTATTAACACATTTGAACGAACTTAAATTCAACTGTTTCTTTCACAAATAATAATATGAACACTTTTGTAACAATTCAATTGTTGTTATTCAGATATATAATATAAATAAACTTAACCCTTAAATTCATAACGTATCCTTTTAGATACATCAGTTGGTTTAATTAATTTAATATTTTAAATAAATCAGAAGAAAACGAACAAAAATAAACCACTTAAATGTGTGTTTAATTATACAATATACCTAATAATAACAGTTATACAAGATTCCGTTTTCACTGCGGTCCGCCACATTCAAATATCAAACAGAAGAAATTTGTGTTTTGCCAACTTAAGGGTCAAACTAACAGGTTGCAATATATGACAAAACGTACCACATAATTCTATTTATTTAATTATTTATGTATTTTGTAAAATTTAACTAGCATAAATTAAATATTACACCCATAAATTAAAAACTCTTATTTCGAAAAATTCTATATTGACGAATTGGCGCTTCCCAAAATCAGCCAACCATGTCTCTTCGTCAAATGAATCGATAGATCGAAACGTCATTCGCCCTTGTGTATGCATATTCGAGTTGTGACGTTAACTGGATCCAGCTATCTAGTACTCAATAAAAGTCAATGGAACAATGGAATAAGACACAAGCTTCATTGGTTGGATGGTACAAAACCAGAAATTTACTTACGCGACGTATGTAATTTTTAATGTAATTAATATTATTACGAAGTGGTGTTGGTGTGGTTAATCCCCGAGTAATTATTATGTTAGTGTGTTATGAAACGTACTAGCGGAAATATGCAATTACGTTGTAACCGTCTGCCATGTTGAATCTTTATAGAATTAACTGTGAGGAAGAGGTATTTTTTTACGTATTAAATCACATTTAAAATGCAAGGAACCTACAAGCTAACCTAACCTAATTCAATTACTCTAACCTAGGTGAACTCCTCCCCAACTCCTTTCAAAAAACGTTAAACTGAAAATATATAAAACTATTATTCTACCAGTTATATTATATGGGTGCGAAACATGGACACTTATTTTAAGATAGGAAAGGAGATTACAAGTATTTGAGAATAAAGTACTTAGGAAATTGTTTGGACCAAAGAGAGATGAACAGACATGTGAATGGAGAAGACTACATAACAATGAACTTATGGTCTTTATAGGAAGCCAGATATAATAAGAACAGTTAAGTCTCGTAGAATGCGATGGGCAGGACATGTTGCACGTATGGGGAATGAAAGACTTGCATGGAAGCTTCTTGTAGGAAAGTCAGAGGAAAAACGCCCAGTTGGTAGACGAAGAATGAGGTGGGAGAATAACATTAACTATGATTTGAGGGAAGTAGATTATACAGGGAATGATTGGAAAGCATTAGCTCAGGATAGGGATGTATGGAGAGCTTATGTCCGTGTGGCCATGAACCTACGGGTTCGATAGTGCCAGTGAGTAAGTAAGTAAGTAAGTAAGTAGGTGAATCCCATGGAACGCCCTTTTACTATTTTACACGGTTAGAATAAGTAAAAGTCAAATTCGGACAAAATTTGTGGAAACCACAGATATGCTGTGGTGGCAGTGGGTTTATCGCTGGTTACTAGTATCGGTACCGGTGGTTGATAATATGGGTATCGGTGGTTGAAGTATGGGTATCGGTGGTTGAAGTATGGGTATCGGTGATTACTAGAAGGGGTAATCGGTAGTTCTCTTGTAGCCACAGCGGTCATTACAGGAAATAGTCCCACTTTCTTTTTAATATTTAGGGGTAAAATAAACCAATGATAATTACCGCTCGCACCTAAAAACATTAAATATAACATTTATGAAAATTTAACGCAAGTAAATAGTGTGAAAGCGGGTAAATAAAGTTTTGGTCTTCACCCTCGCGACCGCTTTTATCTATGGAGATAATGTGCAAACCGAATCCGTTAAATTACAGCTGGCGCGGCGGGAATTTTGAATTTTTATGTTCACGCGTAACTAATTTGAATGAAACTTGACAAATATATTATCATCATCATCATCATCATCATAGTACATTCACGAATTTAGGTCATTTGTTGACCTGTTTCGGCCTCAATAGAAACACCATCCAAAAGTCTTTTGAATGGACGTCCTGGTCTTCTTCTTCCTGCAGGTTGATATCTTAACAGTTGTTTGGGTATTCTGTGATCTTCCATTCGATCAACATGTTGCATCCATCTTGACTTATAATCAGAATTGTTTTTGTTTTCTAAAGATTCCATGTGTAATTCTTCCAAGATTTCTTCTTTTTTTTTTGTGATCTAGTAGTGTGTATCCTGCAGTCCTCCGAAGGTATCTTATTTCAGCAGATCTAAGTCTCTGTATATCCTTCTGTTTCAACGTCCATACTTCGCTACCATACAAAAGAGTTGGAAGAGCCAGTGTTTTATACACTTTCAGTCTTGAATGCTTTTGGACTAACTGTGGCTTGAAGATAGAATTTATTAACCCTAAAATTCTTAAAAATTTAGATATTTTTGCATTTACATCCTTTTCTTCTTCATATGAGATATTGCATCCTAGATATGTAAAATTATTCACCTGCTCCAAAATTTTATTGTCCAGTACAATTTTACTTCTGACAGGATCTACACCTTGAAATGCCATAATTTTTGTTTTTTCTGTAGATATCTTTAATCCATATTCTTCTGTAATTTTGTTAAGTTCATACAGGATATTATTTTATTTTAATCCAAAATTATTAATATACTGATTACCCTAGCAATGCTGGAGTAGCTAGAGTTGAATGCACGCCACAGGTTAAATAAAATTAATATTTATTTAATTAAATAAAAATAAAACTTACAGTTTTATTTGATTTTCATATTTATTAAGATATAATTCAGTGACAGCTGTTTCGGTACACTGTACCTTCTTCTGACATGTTAACAAATTATATAAAACTTTGATAGTTTTATTACGTTTATATAACACTTTGGCTAGAGCAGTGTTGACCTATGGTAGTGAAGCATGGACACTAAAAAGACAACATGAAAGCAGAATAACGGCTTGTGAAATGAGATTCATGCGCAGAACAGCGAGGTAAACCAGATGGGATCGGAAAAGGAACACCGATATCTTAAAAGAATTGAAGACTACGCCAATTTTGGAATATATTAAACAGTACCAACTAAATTGGAAACACCATCTTGAAAGAATAAGTTCAAATCGGATCCCCAAAGCTGTTTATAATTATATACCAAGAGGACGAAGATCACTGGGCCGTCCTATGAAACGCTGGAGGGAAAATTCTCTATAGGATCGTAACAGGCCTTGGCCTAATACTTGGAAGGAAGAAGAAGAAGTTTTATTTACTAAATAAACATAAAGGATTTTCATCACGTAAACACCAAATCAATTGAAAACTAATTTATTTATTTGTTCAATACTACCAGGTTGTCGTTTATCACATTTCTGACTTTCTCGCCTGACATTGGCAGAATTGTAATCTTAAGTTGGGGCACCTGCAAAGCGGAGTTACGTTACCCCGATGATATGATAGATGATAAATGAAAATGAAGTGCGCCAGGAGAGTTCTTAACCACAGGAATAATTCCCTTTAAGAAAATATTTTTCTCGTGTGACCGAGAATGGAACCCCAGTAAGAAACGTTGGCAACTAGCACGTGTGTCTGGTCAAACCAACATTTAAATACCGTTAGATGGTAACAAGGTAATTGTCAACCACTGCGTGCTGTAACTTACCTCGAAATTACTCCCACAGAACGTTGTTCTAAGAAATGTATTGTCAAATACTCGTAATATTTTTTCCTCCCTTAAACTAAAGTCTATTTTTCGCACCCATATAATATAACTGGAAGAATAACAGTTTTATATATTTTCAGTTTAACTTTTTTTAGAGAAGTTGGGACGACAAGAGTCTCTGTAATGCATAATAGCACGCATTTCCAGAGTTGAGCCTATGTTTAATGTCTTTGATCATCACATTTCTGTTGGTAGGTGGCGTCGTCCTCAACTTTGTTAAAATATTTAATTAATTTTTTTAACTTTCATCACATGACTTCACCTCAACGGAATTTGACATGAATTTTACTAGTATTGACATCCCATTTCTGTTTTTAATTATTGTTCCTAGGTATTTCAATTCGTCCCCAACTCCTTTCAAAAAACGTTAAGCTGAAAATATATAAAACTATTATTCTACCAGTTATATTATATGGGTGCGAAACATGGACTCTTACTTTAAGGGAGGAAAGGAGATTACGAGTATTTGAGAATAAAGTTCTTAGGAAAATTTTTGGACCAAAGAGAGATGAACAGACAGGTGAATGGAGAAGACTGCATAACAATGAGCTACATGGTCTTTATAGGAAGCCAGATATAATAAGAACAGTTAAGTCTCGTAGACTGCGATGGGCAGGACATGTTGCACGTATGGGGAATGAAAGACGTGCATGGAAGCTTCTTGTAGGAAAGCCAGAGGGAAAACGCCCAGTTGGTAGGCCAAGAATGAGGTGGGAGAACAACATTAAGTATGATTTGAGGGAAGTAGATTATACAGGGAATGATTGGAAAGCATTAGCTCAGGATAGGGATGTATGGAGAGATTATGTCCGCGCGGCCATGAACCTTCGGGTTCGATAGTGCCAGTGAGTAAGTAAGTAAGTAAGGTATTTGAATTCAGCCACTTCTTCAAAATTTCCTTATTTGTCATTAGTAATGGAGACTATTTAACTCATGTCCCAAATGGGAGTCAATGAATGACCAATCACATTTCAATTATTTTTTTTATTTACAACCAATCACAGTAGTGTTTCGCCTAGAATTTACCAACTAAAGTTTATCATAATAAAGAAAGCACCTCCTTTTTAACACATTGAATAGGCAATAGCATTATTTTGCAGTGACTGACCCTCCAAGACATATGGCTACCAGATTGTATATATAGTGCATGAATGTCAGCTGAAAGCGCATGCGAGAGATAATTTAAAAACATTTGTAACAATTGATTATACCACAAAAAAAACACTGTTTGCACTTTCTTAAACGAATTATTTTCCAGGAAATGCCGTTGCAGAAAAATATAATTGACATATTTACATTATAGGGCATCTATAATGTTGGTTATAAATTTCTCCGCTAGGGTGCATTCTTACAACATTGCGATCCTTTGGCAATAACTAATATTATGATCTGGTTGCAGTGATGAACAAAAGAAGGAAATGAAGCGTACCAATCGTTTCTCATTTGTTTTCAAACAACGCCGTTTATATTAAATATATAAATATTTTAAAATAACTACAGTTAAATAATGATTTGTGAGTAAACAGCTTAATTTTATTCGTTAAATAGTCCTAACAAATGACACTCTTGATTTCCAAATTCTCCAGATAAATTGGAAATCACTCGTGGCATTACGTGTGATAATTTAAACAAATTCTACAAGAATTCTACGCAATCATGAGACGGACTTGTGCTGTTTTTCAACTCATAATTTCAATTATTTGCTGAATAATAAATCAAATGAAATGTGAATGGGTTTAAGTGTAATAGATAACAGGTTGTATGATAGGGTATAAATGTCACTTTACGCGGTCAGTCGTATCACTTTGTAGTGTCCAACTAGTGACCAAAATGTTGTCCCATCTGGTGATTCTCTCAGCTGTGGCCGTTACTTTCATTTCAGGAGCTGCTTTCAGTATGTATAATTGTATTTTTTGCCGTTAATTCTAGTGAACGTGTTTAAGATGGCTACCATGTTCTATGAAATTTAGTTTCATCTACTAAAAGTCTAAAATCATCACACTGCAACCCTTAGCAGACCCTTGAGATAGTATTGCGATAACTATATATAATAATATAATAATAATAATAATAATAATAATAATAAGGCCTAAAACTCAATGATATTAATAAGCTGTTAGTTTATGCTGATGATAGAATAGAATAGAATAGATTTATTTAGCATGGTGGAGTTAAGGCCATGTGGCCTTCCCTTCCACTCACCAGGACAAACATATGTTACATATAAATACAAAAAATTACAATGATAGTCATACTAAACAATTAATTATCATAAGTAATGCCACGAGTGATTTCCAAATTATCGATAAATCCACGACTCACGAAGTGAGGAGTGAATTTATCTAGAGAATTTGGAAATCAAGAGTGGCATTTATTAGGACTATTTAACGAATAAAATTAAGCTATTTACTCACAAATCATTATTTAACTATAGTTACTTTAAAATATTTATTTATTTAAAGTAAACGGCGATGTTTGAAAACAAATGAGAAACGTTATGTTTCGTTTCTCCATCCACTGCAACAAGATCACATAATGTTTGTTATATATTGCCATCTGGCGTGGGAAACTTGAAATATCATCGCAATATTATAAGAATGCATCCTAGTGGAGAAAAATAAACACATCAAACTGTATATTATAACCAAAATTATAGGTTAATTTATTTTTTAGTAAACAACTCGGTAAAATCATTATTTAAAAACACAATTATTGAACACAGAATTATCAAAAATAACTCGGTAATATCATTATTTAAAAACACAATTGTCAAATTTGTATTTCGTCTATATCTTCATTTGAAGCACAGCCAAATCTTGTTTCTGCCATTTTGAACATTCAAATATGGCGGCTTTGCTGTTCCCTCAGTCACTGCAAAATAATGGTCAGACCTGTTCAGAATATTAAAAAGGAGGAGCCTTCTTTAATATGGTAATCATAACACTGATAAATATTTCGTGAAACACGACTCTGATTGGTTGTAAAACAGAAATCATTGAAACGTGATTGGTCATTGATTCCCATTTGGGGCTTGAGTTAAATAATCTGTCAAATTGAATAATAATGAAAATAATGTCTAATAATACAATACAATTAAATACAATTAAAATTAAATTAATGATAGAATGAATACAGAAAGGAATAACAGCTCGAATCTACTATACATAAAAAGAAAAGAAAATACGAAGAAAGTAATAAACTACAATGAATTAATCTATGTTTTTTATATAAGGTATTAGGTAAATATATTAACGAATCTTAAATCTATTTTTATCAAATAATGAAAAAACACGTTATTAATTTTTAAAAGTAATATTAGTGGGTTGTTTCTGTTAGTAATTTTATTTTCAATTTGTTTCTGAAAGATGGTAAAGTTTGGCAGTCTCTGACATAGGATGGAAGGGAATTCCATGTTCTAGCTAGACAAATTGTAAAAGATTTCGAATAACAGGTAGTGTGATGAGGAGGGATATAAAGGACACTGTGCTCAAGGGATCGGGTATCTAATTTATGTGTATCAGAGAGTCTAGTGAAGCGGTGTGATAAATAATAAGGTAATGATGTGTGTAATATGTTATAGAGAAGACATAGGAAATGGATGGTTCCACGATCTTGTAGACGAAGCCATGACAATTGTTCCAGGGATGGTGTAACGCAGAGCTGTCCAAACTACGGCCCGCGGGCCACATCCGGCCCGCTATGGCTTTTCGAATGGCCCGCGTAAGCACTCAAATACTTACTTACTTACTTACTCACTGGTACTATCGAACCCTTAGGTTCATGGCGCGCGGACATAAGCTCTCCATACATCCCTATCCTGAGCTAATGCTTTCCAATCATTCCCTCTATAATCTTCTTCCCTCAAATCATAGTTAATGTTATTCTGCCACCTCATTCTTGGTCTACCAACTGGGCGTTTTCCCTCTGGATTTCCTACAAGAAGCTTCCATGCACGTCTTTCGTTCCCCATGCGTGCCACATGTCCTGCCCATCGCAGTCTACGAGACTTAACTGTTCTTATTATATCTGGCTTCCTATAAAGACCATGTAGTTCATTGTTATGTAGTCTTCTCCATTCACCTGTCTCTTCATCTCTCTTTGGTCCAAAAATTTTCCTAAGTACTTTATTCTCAAATACTTGTAATCTCCTTTCCTTTCTTAAAGTAAGAGTCCATGTTTCACATCCATATATAATGTCGGATATAATATACAGTTACACATGTTTCATTTTTTCTCCACTAGGCGCATTCTTACAATATTGTGATCCTATTTGGCATAAATAATATGATATAAAATTATAGAATATTCACCTGAAAGGTCCGTCTCCTCAACTTAATTAATCATTTAACTGTAGCGCCTACGGGACTTGTCCCATCATCGGCAGGATTCAAAACTGGTGTTTCACTGAAGATCTGGTAGAGGGGGTTGCATGTATTTGGTTCGTTTTCGTTTATCAGGCTGTCGTTGTGAGCTGCTTTCGTGATTTCCATCTCTTCGAGTACGTTTATCTTCGCTGGATTATTTTCTCTGTGCATTACTGTTAGGGTGTTTTCAATATTTAACATGCGATGTCCTTCATGGATAACGTGTTTTGCATAGCTTGATTTTCCTTCTGCGTGAATGAAGTCTCGAAAATGTTCTTTGAGTCTGATGTTAAAACTCCTGTTTGTCCTTCCTATATAAAATTTGTTGCAGTCCTTACATGTCAGTTTATAAACTCCTTTGCTGTTGAAAATGTTATTTTCTTCAATGTTATTGTTTATTATGTTGTTTAATTTGTTATTGGTTCTGTATGCTATTTTTACGTTTTAATCGGCTTTCTTTAGTGTATTGGCTAATTTTGTCGTTTCTTTTCCTGTGTATGTAAGTGTTATCCATGTTTTCTTGTTGTTGTCAGATTCTTTTTCTGGTTTAGTTATGTTGGTTATGTTGTTCTTCCTTTTTTGTTTTTTTACGAGCTTATCTATGAATTCTTCATTATAGCCATTGGTTTTTGCCATATACTTAATGTAGTTGAGTTCTTGGATATAATTGCCTTTGCTTAATGGGAGTTTCAACATTCTACTGACTAAGCTATTAAATGTACTAATTTTCTGTTGAAAAGGGTGTGTAGAATTTTTGTTTATGGCCAGAGCATTGTTTGTGGGTTTCCGGTAGATACCGATTTCTAGTTTATTGTTGTGTAGATTTTTGGTTATAGACAAATCTAAGTAGTTTATGCTGTTATTAACTTCTATTTTTTCGGTGAAAGTGATTTTTTCATGCATGTTGTTTAAGTCTTGTAGTATTTCTTTTTCTTTTCTGTTTTCATTTTCATATATTACTAGTACATCATCGACATATCGTGTTATTAGTTTTATGTTGAATTTGTGTATTAGTTCCTCAAAATGTTTATTTTCCAGTTCTTGTAGGAAGATTTCTGCCATTATTCCAGATGTAGGACTCCCCATCGGGATCCCGTCTTCTTGAATAAATAGTTCATTGTTAAATTGGAAGTAGTTTTGCTTTATTGTTGTTGTTATTAGTTTGTTTAACTGATTGATATAGTTATCTTCAAGTTTACTGTCTGTTAGTTTTTGTTTTATTATGTTTGCTGTTTCGTTTATCGGGATATTAGTGTACAGGTTTTTTATGTCGAATGACGTCATTTTAGTATTCCTATTGATTTCTAAATGCTGTAGTTTGTCTGCTAGTTCAAATGAGTTCTTAATTGTGTAACGATTTTCAAGTTTGACATCATTTTTCATTTTCTGAGCGACTAATTTGGAAATTTTATAGTTAGGAGCATTCATGCAATTAACAACTGGTCTTATGGGAATGTTGTCTTATGGATTTTTGGAAGGGCTTTCATTACTGGTGGTGAGGGAGTATTATTTACCCATTTGGCGTTTTTGTATTTATTATGTTCATTATTGGTTGTGTTGGTGATTAGAGGGCACGATTTTAGTGCTTCTTTTATTTGTCTGCTATACTTTCCTGTGGGATCTTTTTCAATTCTTTTTTAAATTGTTTTCTTTTATAAATTGCTTGGTTTTATTGATGTATTCTTCCTTTTCCATAATAAGTATTGTGTTGCCCTTGTCGGCTTTTGTGTGTATTATATTTTGTTCCTAAATTTTGTTTTTATTTTAGAGATGTTCTTGAGAGTTTGTTTATCTTTGATGTTTATTGTTGGTGGAGTTTCTTTTATGACGTTAGCTGCTTCGTATCTAATATGGTTTTTGTTATTAATGTTAAGTTTATTTATTGCAATTTTAGTTTCAGTAATTAAATTTTGTTGTGTTCGTTTTGCGTTGTGTGAAGGGAAATTGTATTTGTATCCCTTTTCTAGCAAGTCTGTTTCCTGTTTGTTGAATTTTATTTTTGTAAGGTTTGTAATTCTTTTGTCTTCAAAATTGTGAAAAACCTCAACGGAACACATCATGAATCTTATAAAAGTTGATAAATAATATGGTCAAGTTGCAGTGGATGAAGAAATGAAACATAACCAAACATTTCTCATTTGTTTTCAAACATCGCAAATTAGATTAAATAGATAAATATTTTAAAAATCTATATATTTAAATAATGATTTGTGAGTAAACAGGTTAATTTTATTCGTTAAATAGTCCTAACAAATGCCACTCTTGATTTCCAAATCCTCTAGATAAATTGGAAATCACTCGTGTCATTACTTATGATAACTGTTTTGTTCAGATTGGAAGTCGCTGCAGAATGAATGGGAAAACAGTGGACAGTTTGAAGGCGACATCAAGTTCACAGACAACCAGCTGAGGAACGGACTCATCAACGCAACAAGTAGGTGGCCAGACCGCACTGTGCCATACGTCATCGCCTCAAATTTCTGTGAGTAAATCATTCTATTTATTGTCAGATTTTACAAATTGTATCACCTTTCTCTCGTCCATTTCAACATTCTACAACCAATCTTGGTATCTCTCTATTTTCCACTCCCCTTCCTCCAAGCCTCTTCCTTCCACACTTTTGACTACACCTTGTATCATGTTACTATTGGTCTTCCTCTCTTCCTTTTTCCTGACGAATAAATAATAAACTATCGCGTCTATGGAACTTAGGTTCACTCGGTGTAATTTTCTTTCAGCAACCAGTGAGAGGAACGCTATCCTCAGTGCTATAAATGAATATCATCAGAAAACATGCATTCGCCTGCGGGAGTACAACCCATCCACTGACAGGGACTACGTTTCTATCAAGGGAGACGAGTCAGGATGTTGGTCTTTTGTGGGACGAACTGGTGGTGTGAGTATTCTATTAAAATATCACTATACATAATACAATTATTGCTATTATTAATAATATTATTGTTATTATTATTATATTATTAATATTATTATTAATTTAATAAATTTAATCTACTGAGTGTCATGGCGGACAGTGAGTAGTGAATATACTGGTCGCTCGTGTTTTTGCACAGTTTTCAGCAGGCGATTGTTTGTGCTTTACAGGTAGTATCGGATATTTTGAATTTATTTGTGTGTACATTAATTCTGTATATAATGGCGCCACGCAAAACAAAGAATTCCGACGAGAATAAAGAAGAAGTGACAAAGCGTGTGATGCAGGAATGTTTGAGGGACCCTGCCATGTTGCAGCTGCTAAAGGACTCGGTGCGTGAGGCGATAGTAAGTGAGTTGAAAACAACCATAGATCGGAACACCAAGGTCATTAGACAGTTGGAGCTGTCGTTACAGGAAAGAGATGCTAAAATAATGAAACTAGAACAACTGTTGTGCGAAAAAACTGATTCCCTTGAACAGTACCAACGCCGCCAATGCTTACGTATCTTTGGCATCCGTGAGATGGACGCTGAGGATACAGACAAAATAGCTATCGATGTGGCGTCTAAAATAGGTATTAAATTAGAAACATGTGATATTGATAGGAGTCATCGTGTGGGGAGAAAGGCGGACCGGCCACGGCCGGTTATCGTCAAATTCGTAAGCTATAGGAAAAGGAGAGAGGTTTTCCAGAACAAAAAACAGCTGAAAGGCAGTGGTATACCAATAAGGGAACACTTAACTCAAATGAGGTATAAACTATTAAAAGAATGCATCTCCAAATATGGTGAAACAAATGTGTGGACAATTGACGGTGCAATCCATGTTAAAGAAGGAGACAACAAACGTATCATTCTCCGGGCCTCAGAAATATAATTAGTGCGAACACGGCCAGTGAATAACCGACAGTTATCACTTTAAACATTTTATTAATAGTATATAAAATTAAGATATTCTTAGTGACGTGATACCAAGTTTAGTTTGTAAGTTTGTTGAAATATTTTACGACCATTTTTCGTTTAAATAATGATTTTATTTTGACAGTCTCTGACAGGCTACAGGACAATAACCTTCCCACACCCCTTCTCGTTCCCACTACTTCAAGGAATGCTTTAAAAATAGCTTTATCCACATACCCTACTTCCTTGCAGGTAGTCCATTTCAATGCTCGAAGTATTACTGCACATATAGATGAAATCAGAACAATTTTCTTCTCTTTAAATATTCATGCTCTTCTCATATCTGAAACGTGGCTAAATCCCACCATTACCTCTTCTTTAATTAACATGGATGGTTATACTTTTCTTAGACACGATCGTGTTTACAGTCGCGGGGGCGGTATTGGAGCCTTCGTTAGAACGGACCTTACTCCTAAAATTGTGTATCTATCTAATAACGAACCATCTGCCGAAATTATGTTCATAGAAATATTTGTCAGTTTCAAAAAATGTCTTCTCTGTGTAGTATACCAACCTCCTAAAATAAAAGCTATCGCTGAAATAGAGTCCACTTTACAAAACGCGCGAATACAATATGAACACGTTATCGTTATGGGCGACTTTAATATAAATATACTAGACACTGATAACAGACATACACAACAACTGATGGCTACGTTCCAGGCTTGTGATATGACTCTCCTACCCCTACGGCCTACACATCACACTCATCACTCTGAGACGTTACTTGACTTAATTGCAACTAATAATCCAGACAGAGTACTTACTCACGGGCAACTGCCAGCCCCGGGAATATCAGCACATGATATTATATTCTTAGCATATTCGCTGCAGTGCCCTAAACCGACTCGAAAGACTATTACGTATAGAGACTTAAAACATATAGACAATGCAGCCCTAATTGAAGAAGCTATGCAGATGCCGTGGCATTCAATATGGACGCTGCATTCTGTAGATGAAAAAGTTGAGACACTACATGACTTTATACTACAATTATACAACAGACATGCCCCACTAAAAACTAAACTCGTGAAACGACGCCCTGCACCCTGGATGACTCTTTCAATTCGTAACTTGATGGCTGATAGAGACGCAGCACATAAGAAATATAGACTCGACAAAACAGACACAAATCTCAATCAATATAAACAGTTACGTAACAAGACAAATCAAGCTATAAGAAACGCCAAACTTAGACATTTATACAGCCTAACAGATACCAATACTTCAGAAATCTGGAAAAACTTGAATAGAATGGGAATTGGGAGAAAAGACACACAGGTAGACAAATTACCTGTTTCCCTGGACACACTCAATAATCACTTCACAGGTATAACTACTACTCCAAAGGATAAAGAACAAACAATAAATGAATTATCACTGACAAATCAACCCGACAGAGAACATTTCCACTTCTCATATGTTACAGATTACGACGTAAAGAAAGCCATCATGCGAATAAAAACCAAAGCAGAAGGAACTGACCGTATAAATATTACTTTACTGAATAAAATAATCGACGCTATACTACCTACTATAACTCATATTTTTAACTCCTCACTACAAACTTCTACATATCCCTCATTGTGGAAACAAGCCCTCGTACGCCCACTGCCTAAAGTTAAAACGCCCTCAACCCCGAACGACTTTCGACCCATTAGCATTTTACCTACCCTTTCAAAAGCTCTGGAACGATTAGTCCATAAACAACTGACTGACTACCTAAATGAATACAACCTTCTAGATCAATTTCAGTCAGGCTTCAGGACAGGACACAATACAAATACTGCTCTACTAAATATTTGCGAAGACATACGCGAAGCTGCTGATAATCGAAAACTTACCATTCTTACATTACTGGACTTTAGTAAAGCATTCGACACGGTAGACTTGGACTTATTGTTGCATAAACTTAAAAACCTCTTACTCTCTGATAGTGCCACGCAATGGTTCAATTCCTACCTTCATGAGCGCCAGCAATCTGTTGTAGGAAATCATGCATTATGTTCTTCTTGGTCCTTCTGTAAAGCTGGGGTTCCACAGGGTTCGGTGCTTGGACCTTTGCTTTTTTCAATCTACATAAATGACATATCTAACTCCCTAAAGCATTGCAAACATAATTTATTTGCAGACGACATGCAAATCTACATCCACACAGACAAATATTCTCTAAATGACGCTGTTGCCAAAATTAACGAGGATCTTGACTCACTAATGACTTGGACAGTTAAATATGGACTGCAATTAAATCCTAGAAAGTCACAATCAATCATTATGGGTCACCAGAGACTATTATCTACAATTAACCTAAACACAGTCTCGCATGTGTCACTAAATGGAGTTCAAATCCCTTATAGTGAGACAGTAAAAATTCTAGGAGTATTTATTGACAACAACTTAAATTGGAATACACAAATAAACCATACATGCAAAACAGTCTTCTCAATAATACATTCATTAAATCGCGTACGAAATTGTCTGCCATTCGCTCTTAGGAAAATGTTAGTAGAAACACTTGCAATGCCCCATTTTGATTATTGTGACACTCTTTTTACAGACTTAAATATTATTTCCACTCAAAGACTTCAACGTGTTCATAATTCTTGCGCACGTTTTATTTGTGGTATTCGCAAATTTGACCATGTTACACCGTCCCTGGAACAATTATCGTGGCTTCGTCTAAGAGATCGTAGAACTGTCCATTCCTTATCCCTTCTCTATAAAATACTTCACACATCATCGCCTAATTATTTATCACGCCGCTTCATCAGACTATCCGACACACATAATCTTGACACTCGATCCCATCAGCACATTGTCCTTTATATCCCTCCTCATCACACTGTATATTATTCATTATCTTTTACGGTCTCACTTACCAAAACATGGAATTCCCTTCCGCCCTATGTCAGAGACTGTCAAACTATAACATCCTTCAAAAACAAACTAAAGAATTATTTAATAACAAACTAACTTATACACCTCACTGATAGTATTCTTTTAACAATTAATAAATTTAATTATTTATGAAAATAATATTAAGATTAACAAATATTTTCTTTTGTTTTGTTTTAAATATTGTATAATCGTAAAATTAGTTTTCTATATCTCATTATTTTTCTTTGTTTTTTATATACATTAGACAGGGACAATTTAATATGTCTTGCTTGTATACATTTTATTATTAGTTTTAGTCTTAATTTTAACTAACATTAACTGGTTGCATTATAGATCGTAATATAATAGATATTATCTTTTTGATCAAATTTTTATTTAGTATTTAATATTAGAGTTAATTGAGATTGTTATATTCTGATGTAATATATGTTTGTCCTGGTGAGTGGAAGAGAAGGCCACATGGCCTTAACTCCACCAGGCTAAATAAATCTAAATCTAAATCTAAAATCTATCCAAAATTATTGCTAAATTATAAACCACACGGAAGGAGAAATGTTGGTCGCCCACACAGAAAATGGTCTGAACAATTGCAAAAATTCTAGCTTTCATGAAACCGGAATGAGCAACAGGCTTAATCCCTGGATGATGATGATTATTAATTATTATTATTATTATTATTATTGTTGTTGTGGTTGTGGCTGTCGTTGATATTATTATTATTGTTATTGTTGTTGTTATTGTTATTTTTGTTGTTGCTGCTGTTTTTGTTGCTGTTGTTCTTATTGTTATTGTTGTTATTGTTACTGAGTTACTTTTATTGTTGTTCCTGTTGTTGTCGCTGTTGTTCCTGTTGCTGTTCTTATCGTTATTGTTGTTATTGTTATTACAATTATTATTATTATTATTATTATTATTATTGTTGTTGTTGTCGTTGATATTATTATTGTTGATGTTGTTATTGTTGTTATTTTTATTGCTGTTGTTGTTGCTTTTGTTCTTATTATTATTGTTGTTATTGTTGTTATTTTTATTGTTGTTCCTGTTGTTGTCGCCGTTGTTCCTGTTGCTGTTCTTATCGTTATTGCTGTTATTGTTATTATTACAATTATTATTATTGTTGTCGTTGATGTTATTATTGTTATTGTTATTGTTGTTGCTGTTGCTGCTCTCGTTGTTGCTGCTGTTGTTGTTGCTGTTGTTCTTATTGTTATTGTTGTTATTGTACTGTTGTTATTGTTATTGTTGTTGTTCCTGTCGTTGTCGCTGTTGTTGTTCCTGTTGCTGTTCTTATTATTGTTGTTATAGTTATTGTTATTATTATTATTATTATTATTATTATTATTATTATTATTATTATTATTATTATTATTATTATTATTGCAGCGTCAGAAAGTGAACCTCGGACCAGGTTGCTTCAAACATGGCACAATCCTACACGAGATGCTGCACGTTCTGGGTTTCTACCACCAGCAGAGCGCGTCAGACAGAGACGACTTCGTCACCATTCATTGGAATAACATTTATCCAGGTAACACCTCTATAATTATTAGTAGCAACTCTTTTAATAAACGTCGATTTTAAAATGTCTTCATGAAAGTAGATCTGACTATTTAACTCATGCCCCAAATGGGAGTCAATCACGAATCACATTTCAATGATTTTTTATTTACAACCAATCACAGTCGTGTTTCGCCTAAAATTTACCAACTAAAGTTTATCATAATAAAGAAAGCACCTCCTTTTTTAACATTCTGAATAGGTCATAGCATTATTTTGCAGTGACTGACTCTGTAAGACAAGCACTTGTAGTTATTGATGTGTGATGTATGGTACCGGCCTTTGTGAGGCCATGACCCAATAATTGATGTGCTTGTAGTGAAGGTCTGCTGCAATTTAGATTATTGCTAAAGAGAGTAATCCTCTCATGGCTTGTTCTAGTAGAGTGTGATTTTATTTTTGTCTTCATTTATGCTGGAGTTTGGCTTAAGCTTGTCGGTCTTAAAGTATCTTCCTTGGAGTTTTCTTCTTTGTAGATCTATTTACTTGAAGAGACTTGGGAATTAACATAGGATAATGTGGATTGGAGGATTTGAGGGTGTTGTACGATGGTAGTCAGGAGAATAAGTATTGATTGGAGTAAGTTCTCCGGTTTTGGATCTTTGCTCGGTAATGGAGGAAAGTTGTCTTCAGTATTTCTTGGTTTTCTAGGTGTAATTTGAGTTTTTCTTGGTGTTGTAGATTGTTTTGTTTCTCGTCGTGTTTGCTGTCTCATTTTCAGATATTTCTGAAATATGAGGCATTTTCGATGACTTGCAGCATGTTCTTGATTGCAGTTTGTACACCTAGTTGTTGTCTGAGTACATTCAGATAACTTGTGATCACCAGAACATCTTACACATTTTGTAGCTCGAAAGCAGAACTCTGCAATGTGGCCGAAGCCCTGACAATATTGAAGCATTGAGTGCCTCCTGTTGGTTTCCCGTATGGTTCCAGTCTGATGCGAATGCTGAACAGTTCCTTGAGGTCCTCTTCAATTATTTCTTTGAGATTTTCTGTTTTATGAAAAGTAATAATATAAACTGGTAGTTCAATCTTCTTCTTTTCACCTTTTATTGTAACTTGCTTTTCGATGCTCCTTATTTCTTTTACTGGCAGTTTCCTATTTTGAATTTCATCCCATACTTCAGCAGTTGAGATGGACTTAGGAATTCCTTTCATAACTAATTTGAAAATAGGAGGTCTGCCATAGCCGTGAGTGTAGAATTGAGTCTGCGATTTCTTTAGTTCCTTGTAGGCCGCCTATAAGCAGTTTTTGTTGAAGTTCTGATGGTAAGTATCCCTTGATTTTATTTCATGGATACGTCTTCTTTATTTCCCGCAGTGATGCTTTCCAGCTTTTGTGGAGTTATCTCTTTAGTATATTTCTATGGGAGGTGGTGTTTCTTCCTTGTCTTCATTTGGATGTTCAAACATGTTTCTTGTTTCAATTGGTGTAATTTGTTTACTGTTGTAATTTTTCCTGGCAGTGCGACGTGCCGGTGGGTGAGAGAATCCTTCACCTTCCATGTCTTGCTTTTCAGTGTTGTTCTTCGTTCTCTCTGTAAGAAATATGGCTACCAGATTGTATATATAGAGCATGAATGTCAACACGTAGCGCATACGAGAGATAATATAAAAACATTTGTAACAATTGATTATACCACAAAAAAAAAGAAACCACTGTTTGCACTTTCTTAAACGAATTATTTTCCAGGAAATGACGCAGAAAAAAATATAATTGACATATTTACATCATAGGACATCAGAAATTAATTAATACCTATAACGTTGGTTATAACTTTCTCCACTAGGGTGCATTCTTACAACATTGCGATCTTTTGGCAATAAATAATATTATGATCTGGTTGCAGTGATGAACAAAAGAAGCAATTGCAGCGTGCCAATCGTGTCTCATTTGTTTTCAAACATCGCCGTTTACATTAAATATATAAATATTTTAAAATAACTATATTTAAATAATGATTTTTGAGAAAGAGCTTAATTTTATTCGTTAAATAGTCCTAACAAATGCCACTCTTGATTTCCAAATTCTCTAGTTAGTCGTGAATTTAGGCCTATAGATAATTTTGATATAACTCGAGGCATTACTTATGATAAAGTTTCTTCCCCCGTGGACCCTTAAACGAGTGTAAGTCCCCTAGCTCTTCACCAAGACATGTCTTAAACCATTCGACTACGACGGCCATGAACCTCCGGGTTCGATACTTATTTAGTTATAAAAGTATTTTCATGTACAGGCCAAGAACACAATTTCGAAAAGTACACAACCAGCCACATCACAGACTTCGGAGTTCCTTATGACTACAGCAGTGTGATGCATTACAGCGCATACGCCTTCTCCAAGAACGGAAAAAAGACGATTGTGACAACAAAGGTAACTATGTGTTTACACACGTGATTATGTCGGTTTCATCAACCACGAAATTTAATACTAGTATTAATAATGATAATAATACATATTATTATCATTATTATTATTATTATTATTATTATTATTATTATTATTATTATTATTATTATATTATATTATTATTCGAATGGAGAAGACTACATAACAATGAACTACATGGTCTTTATAGGAAGCCAGATATAATAACAACAGTTAAGTCTCGTAGACTGCGTTGGGCAGGACATGTTGCACGTATGGGGAATGAAAGACTTCCATGGAAGCTTCTTGTAGGAAAGCCAGATGGAAAACGCCCAGTTGGTAGACCAAGAATGAGGTGGGAGAATAACATTAACTATGATTTGAGGGAAGTAGATTATAGAGGGAATGATTGGAAAACATTAGCTCAGGATAGGGATGTATGGAGAGCTTATGTCCGCGCGGCCATGAACCTACGGGTTCGATAGTGCCAGTGAGTAAGTAAGTAAGTATTATTATTATTATTATTATTATTATTATTATTATTATTATTATTATTATTATTATTATTATTATTATTTTATATTTAGTACACTAAGAAACTGGGGCTGGCAGTAAACATCAATAAAACTAAATACGGATATGTTCACACATAGAAATACATTATATAACAGAAATGGACAGTTAATGACAAATGAGGGAAATTCTGAGGAAGTGGCTGAATTCAAATACCTAGAAACAATAATTGCAAATAGCAATGAGATGCATAAAAAAATTAAACATAGGTTTAAATCTGGAAATGCGTGTTATTTTACAATACAGGGAGTCTTGTCGTCCGAACTTCTCTGAAAAAACATTAAATTTAAAATATATAAAACTGTTATTCTCCCAGTTATATTGTATGGATGCGAAACATTATTCTTACTTTAAGGGAGGAGAAAATAATACGAGCATATGAGAATAAAGTTGCTAGGAAAATATATGGACCAAAGAGAAATGAACAGACAGGTGAATGGAGAAGACTACATAACAGTGAACTACGTGACCTTTATGGAAAACCAGATATTTATTTATACAAATGCAGGGGACTTGACGGAAGTCATTGTCCATAATTATGAGAAAACAATAATATATACAATAAATTAAAACAATAGAACATTATAGCAAAACAGAAAGTTTGGCTCTTGCTTCCCAGTATGTATCCTTCAGCGTAGCAGAGTGAAGTGCCTGACACGGTAGCAGGTGGTTTCTGTCCATGTTGGTGTTCGATAAGAACAGTTAAGTCTCGTAGACTGCGATGGACAGGACATGTGGCGCGAATGAGGAATGAAAGGGGGGCATGGAAATCTCTGTAGGAAAACCACACGGAAAACGATCACTTGTTAGACCAAGACTGAGGTGGGAGAATAACATTAAACGTGATTTGAGGGAAGTAGATTATACAGGGAACGATTGGAAAACATTAGCTCAAGATGGGATGTATGGAAAGCTTATGTCCGCGCGGCCATAGTTCATGCGAGTTACTTAGTTAGATATTAATGTTTTTTATGTATATTTCAGGATCCAAGCGCAACAATAGGACAGCGAGCAGGATTCAGCAGTGTAGACATCTTGAAACTGAAGAAGATGTACGGATGTCACTAATGTTACTGTACAACACCTTTATATTGTCAAACATTTGAAAACATATGGCAGATATACTTCGCGCAATCTAAACTGGCGGTTACTTATTTGTCATCTTATAGCCTAAAGGGCTACCTCTAACTAAAATTCTTTCTACATGAAATTTCCATAGCAACTTTTATATCTTTTTAATTGTTTATAATTAGTATTGTGTAATCTATATTGTAAACATATATTTGTATTTGTGTTGGTTGGGTGGAAGAGAAGGCCTTATGGCCTTAACTCTGCCAGAATAAATAAAACATTATTATTATTATTATTATTATTATTATTATTATTATTATTATTATTATTATTATTATTATTATTATTATTATTATTATTATAAACCGAAAATATATAAAACTATTATTCTACCAGTTATATTATATGGGTGCGAAACATGGACTTTTACTTTAAGGGAAAAAAGAAGATAAGGAGTATTTGAGAATAAAGATCTTAGGAAAATTTTTGGACCAAAGAGAGACGAACAAACAGGTGAATGGAGAAGACTACATAACAATGAACTACGTAGTCTTCATAGGAAGTCAGATATAATGAGAACAGTTAAGTCTCGTAGACTGCGATGGGCAGGACATGTTGCATGCATTTCCAGAATTGAGCCTATATTTAATTTCTTTGTGCAAATCAAACATCATTACATTCCATAATTCCCAACAATTCAAGATTTTTTCGCACCAATCATAAAAAAATGATAAGTGATAATAATGAACAAAAGAACGTTACGAAAAATTCGCGCGGGATATTTTCAGTATTACAAGATTTAATTTACGTCCACCGCTGTGGTCTCGAGGTAGCGTGCTGCCTTGTCATGCAGCGGGCCCGGGTTCGATCGCCGGTTGGGGCAGTTTTTCTGGGTGAGGTTTTAATCGGGGTTTTTCCTCACCTGTAAGACAAATGTCAGGAAAACGTTAAGGCCCAAACGGTCCCCGAAATCATATGGCAATCGCAATCATCATAATTCATATTCATCTTAGGTTAAGCTTAGAATTAGGGACTCTCCTGGCGCACCATTATCATCATCATCACCCATCATATCATAGGGGCAACGTAACCCCGCCTTCCAGGTGTCCCAACCTCAGAAGTACGCGCCATACCAGGAGAGAAACCAGGAATATCGAAAGACAACCTGGGGCATTTGAAAATATATATATATATATATATATATATATATTCTATTGAGGCAAGCAATTGCAAATTTTCCTTTATTATATCTATTTCTTATTTCTTCTTCATAACTCCCATTTTTATTATATCTGGCTTCCTATAAAGACCATGTAGTTCATTGTTATGTAGTCTTCTCCATTCACCTGTCTGTTCATCTCTCTTTGGTCCAAAAAATTTCCTAAGAATTTTATTCTCAAAAACTCGTAATCCCATTTCCTCCCTTAAAGTAAGAGTCCATGTTTCGCACCCATATAATATAACTGGTAGAATAATAGTTTATATATTTTCAGTTTAACGTTTTTTGAAAAGGTTGGGACATCAAAAGTCTCTGCAATGCATAATAGCACGCATTTCCAGAATTGAGCCTATGTTTAATTTCTTTGTGCATCTCATTCCTATTTGTGATTATTGTTCCTAGGTATTTGAATTCAGCCACTTCCTCAAAATTTCCCTCATTTGTTATTAGCTGTCCATTTCCATTATGTAATGTATTTCTGTCCACCGCTGTGGTCTCGAGATAGCGTGCTGCCTTGACACTCAGCGGGCCCGGGTTCGATCCCCGGTCGGGGTAGTTTTTCTGGGTGAGGTTTTTATCGGGGTTTTTCCTCACCTATAAGACAAATGTCAGGAAAACTTTAAGGCCCAAACGGTCCCCGAAATCTTACGCCCATCATCATCCATATCATCATCATCATCATCATCATCCTTCACCGGTGTGGAAAGCAACGGGAAGCTACCACACCTACAATTCCCTAGTAAAGCTGCATGCATAGCATGAAATTGCTGATTGCAGTGAAGGACCTGCCTTCGGGCAGAATTACTATGGATGGATGGAATGTATTCCTAAGTGTGGCCATATATTTAGTTTTGTTGATATTTACTTAGTCCTAATTTCTTAGTGCTACTCAATAGTGTGTGCGTGTTGTCCTTTAGTATCTCCTCGCTATCGGCCAATAGTACTACATCATCAGCATAAACTAACAGCTTATTAATACCATTGAGTTGTAAGCCTTCCTCATTCTCTAAAGATTTGATGGCGAATTATAAACTATACATTTACACTAATTTTTACTAAATTAACAAATCAAACTTATTAGCAACACTTTAAACCTAGTAAAAACACCGGCCGCGGTTGACTAGTGGTTATGCTCCTTGCCTCTGGTCCCGAGGGTCGCGGGTTCAAACCCGGCCGGGGTCGATAGATTTTTTAGGACGGAAAAATCCAAGGAGCAAGTCCTCGGGGAGGGACTTTAAGCCGTGGGTCCCGAGTCTGAAGATTTTCAGGCTCGTAAAAATTCCTTAAGCCTGAATGAAAAGGCCTCTAAGCAAAATTTACCGAATTTTCCCGTCCTAGTACTACCTTAGTTTCCTAGATGTCAGTATGAGGCGGAACGCTGACCACAGACCACTCAAAATTACATCTATACGAAAACAAGTGTAACTAAATTAGTATGGTTCAAATTTTTCCCTGTAGGGGGAGAGCGCCTAAATCTCTGTAAAGGGAAAACATGGGCTTACAATACAATACAAAAACATATTATTAACGCTTTTAAACGAACTTAGTGCCAACATTAAATTCAACTGTTTCTTTCACAAATAATAATATGAACACGTTTGTAACAATTAAATTGTTGTTATTCAGATATATAATATAAATAAACTTAAATTAACAGGTTGCTATAGATGACAAAACGTACCACATAATTTAATTTATTTTATTATTTTTGTATTTTGTAAAATTTGACTAGCATAAATTAAATATTAGGCCTATAAATTAAAAACTCTTATTTCGAAAAATTGACGAATTGGCGCTTCCCAAATCAGCCATCAATAGGAACCTCAAATTCGATGCTATTCTTTTTGCAGGCGATTTAGCGCTTCTGGCACTTTCCGAAAATGATTTGCAACGATCAATTTATAATTTACAAAAAATAGCTGCCAAATTTAATATGGAAATATCAATTACCAAAACTAAAATTATGGCATTTCATGGGAAGGACCCCATATAAAGTAAAATCTGTCTCCAGAATAAAATTTTGGAGAGATCAATCAATTTAAATACATTGGATATTATCTCTCTATCTGGGATGAAAAAGATATCCCTGGAAAAATTACTAGTTATAATAAAAGTTTGGGAATTATTAATCAAGTTATGAAACCATCCCTTGTACAAAAAAACACCAGATTACGTATATATAACACTTTGGCTAGACCAGTGTTGACCAATGGTAGTGAAGCATGGACACTAAAAAGACAACATGAAAGCAGGATAACGGCTTGTGAAATGAGATTCATGCGCACAATTGCGGGTTACACCAGATGGGATCGGAAAAGGAACACCGATATCTTAAAAGAATTGAAGACTACGCCAATTTTGGAATATATTAAACAGTACCAACTAAATTGGAAACACCATCTTGAAAGAATGAGTTCAAATTGGATCCCCAAAGCTGTTTATAATTATATACCAAGAGGACGAAGATCACTGGGCCGTCCTATGAAACGCTGGAGGGAAAATTTTCTATAGGATCGTAACAGGCCTTGGCCTAATACTTGGAAGGAAGAAGAAGAAAGACAAATCAGCCAACCATGTCTCTTCGTCAAATGAATCGATAGATCGAAACGTCATTCGCCCTTGTGTATGCATATTCGAGTTGTGGAGTTAACTGGATCCAGCTCAATAAAAAGTCAATGGAACAATGGAATAAGACATAAGCTTCGTCTAGTGGATTATTTCTGGTTTAGTGCGGCTATCGCTGGAAGTAGCAGGCAGTGTCTTAAGTTGGGGCAAATGGAAAACGGAGTTTAATATTTTTAGAGAAGTTGGGACAAGAGTCCCTGTAATGCATTATAGCATGCATTTCAAGAATTGAGCCTATGTTTAACTTCTTTGTGCATCTCATTCCTGTTTGTAATTATTGTTCCTAGCTATTTAAATGCAGCCACGTCTTCAAAATTTCCCTCATTTGTCATTAATTATGGAGACTATTTAACTCATGCCCCAAATGGGAGTCAATGACCAATCACATTTCAACGATTTTTTATTTACAATCAATCACAGTCCTGTTTCGCCTAGAATTTATCAATAAAGTTTATCATAATAAGAAAGCACCTCCTTTTTAACATTCTGAATAGGTCATAGCATTATTTTGCAGTGACTGACTCTCTAAGAAATACGGTTACCAGATTGTATATATAGTGAATGAATGTCAACACATAGCGCATGCGGGAGTTAATATAAAAACATTTGTAGCAATTGATTATACCACCAAATAAAAAGAAACCACTGTTTGCACTTTCTTAAATGTATTTTTTCCCAGAAAAATATAATTGTTATATTTACATCATAGGACATCAGAAATTAATTAATATACAGTTTGATGTGTTTCATTTTTTTCTCCACTAGAGTGCACTCTTACAATATTGCGTTCCTTTGGCAATAAATAATATGATCTGGTTGCAGTGATGGACAATAGAAACAAATGAAGCGTACCAATCGTTTCTCGTTTGTTTTCCAAGATCGCCGTTTACATTAAATATATAAATATTTTAAAATAACTATAGTTAAATAATGATTTGTGAGTAAACAGCTTAATTTTATACGTTAAATAGTCCTAGCAAATGCCACTCTTGATTTCCAAATTCTCTAGATAAATTGGAAATCACTCGTGGCATTATTTATGATAATTTAATCAAATTCTACAAGAATTCTACGCAATCGTGAGACGGACTTGTGCTGTTCTTCAACTCATCATTTCAATTATTGCTAATAATAAATCAAATGAAATGTGAATGGGTTTAAGTGTAATAGATAACAGGTTGTATGATAGGGTATAAATGTCACTTTACGCGGTCAGTCGTATCACTTTGTAGTGTCCAACTCGTGCCCGAAATGTTGTCCCATCTGGTGATTCTCTCAGCTGTGGCCGTTACTTTCATTTCAGGAGCTGCTTTCAGTAAGTATAATTGTGTTTTTAGCCGTTAATTCTAGTGAACGTGTTTAAGATGGCTACCACGTCCTATGAACTTTAGTTTCATCTACTAAAAGTCTAAAATGATCACACTGCAACCCTTAGCAGACCCTTGAGATAGTATTATGATAACTATCTATAATAATAATAATAGCCCTAAAACTCAATGGTATTAATAAGCTGTTAGTTTATGCTGATGATGTAGTACTATTGGCCGATAGCGAGCAGATACTAAAGGCCAACACGCACACACTATTGAGTAACACTAAGGAATTAGGACTGGAACTAAATATCAATAAAACTAAATATATGGTCACACATAGAAATACATTATATAATGAAAATGGACAGCTAATGACAAATGAGGGAAAATTTGAGGAAGTGGCTGAATTCAAATACCTAGGAACAATAATCACAAATAGGAATGAGATGTACAAAGAAATTAAACATAGGCTCAATTCTGGAAATGCGTGCTATTATGTATTACAGGGACTCTTGACTTTCCAACTCCTTTCAAAAAACGTTAAACTGAAAATATATAAAACTATTATTCTACCAGTTATATTATATGGATGCGAAACATGGACTCTTACTTTAAGGGAGGAAAGGAGATTACGAGTATTTGAGAATAAAGTTACACTAGAAGACCTATTAATTACAACAATCTCTTGTCGAAATAAGAAAACACACGAAACAGACGAAATTAATAATGAATTAATAAAACACTCATCATTGCTCCTAATTTTACACCTTTTAGATTTATTAAACATCTGCTGGAAGCTTGGGCACGTTCCAGAAGAATGGAAGATAGCAAAAATTCATCCAATATTTATATTATTGTAATTTTTTGTATTCATATGTAACATATGTTTGTCCTGTTTAATATGACTATTATTGTAATTTGTTTGTATTCATACGTACTATATGTTTGTCCTGTTTAATATGACTATTATTGTATTTTTTTGAACATATGTTTGTCCTGTTTAATATGACTATTATTGTAATTTTTTTGTATTCATATGTAACATATGTTTGTCCTGTTTAATATGACTATTATTGTAATTTTTTTGTATTCATATGTAACATATGTTTTTCCTGTTTAATATGACTATTATTGTATTTTTTTGTATTCATATGTAACATATGGTTGTCCTGTTTAATATGACTATTATTGTAATTTTTTTGTATTCGTATGTAACATATGTTTGTCCTGTTTAATATGACTATTATTGTAATTTTTTTGTATTCATATGTAACATATATTTGTCCTGTTTAATATGACTATTATTGTAATTTTTTTGTATTCATATGTAACATATGTTTGTCCTGTTTAATATGATTATTATTGTAATTTTTTTGTATTCATATGTAACATATGTTTGTTCTGGTGAGTGGAAGAGAAGGCCACATGGCCTTAACTCCACCAGGCTAAATAAATTAAAGAAAATAAATAAAAAATATAAAAGGTAACAGATGCGAATTCAATAATTATCGAGGAATAAGTCTTCTAAATAAATGTTACAAGATCTATGTCTCCATCTTAAAACATCGTCTCAATATTATAACTGAAAGTATGCTATCAGAAAATCAAAACGGTTTTAGAAAAGGAAGATCTTGTTCAGACTGTATATATGTTATAACACAATTAATAGAGAAACGTAGTGAATATAACTTATATATATGGCGTTTATTGATTTTGATAACGTTTTTGACATAGTGAATAGGAATAAATTATGGAATATAATGATAAACAGAGGCTTCCACAACATTTAGTTAAATTTGTTGAAAGCTTATATGTAGGTAATAAAATATTAATTAACACGTGTCATAAAACACAAAACAATAAAACAACAATAAACATCACTTTTTAATAAATACATATATAATCGGCCGCGGTGGACTAGTGGTTATGCTCCTTGCCTCTGGTCCCGAATGTCGCGGGTTCAAATCCGCCCGGGGTCGATGGATTTTTTAAGATGGAAAAATCCAAGCAGCAAGTCCTCCGGGAGGGACTTTAAGTCATGGGTCCCGAGTCTGAAGATTTTCAGACTCGTAAAAGATCCTTAAGCCTGAATGAAAAGGCCTCTAAGCAAAATTTACCGAATTTTCCCGTCCTAGTACTACCTTGGTTTCCTAGATGTCAGTATGAGGCTGAACGCTGACCACGGACCACTCAAATGACATCTATACGAAAACAAGTGTAACTAATTAGCATGGTTCAAATTCTTCCCTGTAGGGGGAGAGCGCCTAAATCTCTGTTAAGGGAAACATAGGCTTACAAGAACATGAAAATGTTTAATGACGCTTACGCGGTTGATGCATAACATCGTCCAATTTCACTTTCTGCTATGCTGTGGATATCTACATTTTAACTAATTTTCATTCTCTGCGCATGCTCACTAGCGTCTTTATTTGCATGACTACAGAGTACGGTTATACAAAACTTTAGCAAGATCTGTACTTTACTACGTCAGTGAGGCATGGACTTTGAGGAAAGGGTGTAACTAAATTTCCATTACAGACTTTGAGAACGGTTACGTTTAACGTGGGAACTCATGTCCGGAAACGTGCCGTTTTCCCGCTACACGTAAAATACCACAACACACGCTGATCTCTCTGACGCCTGCTGCTTGTCGTCTGGGTCCACAACAAGGCCTCGAAGTGACGATAACCTATGTCAACACATAGGCTATACGGTACCTCCTTACAATGTTCTGGTACACCCGACCACCAACCATTGGTCCTGCAACATAAAGCCGCAGCCATAACCCGCGCCAGTAGGTCTTCCCCGGTTGCCACAGGGGTCTCGTAAACCAGAGATTGCATGGGTGGATTTCTCAACCGTAGTCTATACCACGACCCCGGTTTTCCAAATGTTTATTGTTTTAAATAATATATTTAAAATTGACTGAAAATCAAATATATTGTTGTGAAAATTGTTCGTCGCAGTGGCGTAGTCGGTAGAGTCCCTACCTTCCACTCCGGCGACCCGGGTTCGATTCCCGGCGGAGAAGGGGATTTTAATCTCCACCCTGGGTCTGGGTTTGTGTCCTGTCTTGTGTTTGTATGTGTGAATAAAATAAAAAGGTTAACAAAGTAAAAAAAAAAAAGGAACAGTGTAAACGAAAGAAAACGATAAAGAAAGAATTTTTTTTAAAAATCCAAGTTGTATAGAGTTGTTGACAAGTCATGGAAATTGCCTAATACGTCCGTCGCCGTGGCGTAGACTGTAGAGTCCCTATCTTCCACTCCGGCGACCCGTGTTCGATTCCCGGCGGGGTAGGGGATTTTAAATCTCCACCTTGGGTCTGGGTGTGTGTCCTGTCCTTGTGTCTATGTGAGAATAAAAGAAAGTTAACAAAACAGGTAAAAATATGTTATATATATATATATATATATATATATATATATATTTTAAAATAACTATAGTTGAATAATGATTTGTGAGTAAACAGCTTAATTTTATTCGTTAAATAGTCCTAACAAATGCCACTCTTGATTTCCAAATTCTGTAGACTATTTAACTCATGCCCCAAATGGGAGTCAATGACCAATCACGTTTCAATGATTTCTGTTTTACAACCAATCAGAGTAGTGTTTCACGAAATATTTATCAGTGTTATAATTACCATATTAAAGAAAGCTCCTCCTTTGTAATATTCTGAACAGGTCTGACCATTATTTTGCAATGACTGAGCCTATAAGAAATACGGTTACCAGATTGTATATATAGTACATGAATGTCAACACATGCCGCTTGCGGGAGTTAATATAAAAACATTTGTAGCAATTGATTATACCACCAAAAAAAGAAACTACTGTTTGCACTTTCTTAAATGTATTTTTTCCTAGGTAACAATCCAGAAAAATATAATTGTCATATTTACATCATACGACATCAGAAATGAATTAATATACAGTTTGATGTGTTTCATTTTTTCTCCACTAGAGAGCATTCTTAAAATATTGCGTTCCTTTGGCAATAAATAGTATGATCTGGTTGCAGTGATAAACAAAAGAAGCAGATGAAGCGTACCTATCGTTTCTCATTTGTTTTCAAACATCGCCGTTTACAGTAAATATGTAAATATTTTAAAATAACTATAGTTAAATAATGATTTGTGAGTAAACAGCTTAATTTTATTCGTTAAATAGTCCTAACAAATGCCACTCTTGATTTCCAAATTCTGTAGATAAATTCACTCCTCACTTCGTGAGTCGTGAATTTATCGATAATTTGGAAATCACTCGTGGCATTACTTATGATAACTGTTTTATTCAGATTGGAAGTCGCTGCAGAATGAATGGGAAAACAGTGGACAGTTTGAAGGCGACATCAAGTTAAAAACCAACCTGCTGAGGAACGGACTCATCTCCACAAGAAGCAGGTGGTCGGACCGCACTGTGCCGTACGTCATCGCCTCACATTTCTGTGAGTACATCATTCTAATTATTGTCAGATCTTACCAATTTTATCACCTTTCTCTCGTCCATTTCAATATTCTACAACCAATCTTGGTATCTCTCTATTTTCCACGCCCCTTCCTCCAAGCCTCTTCCTTCCAAACTTTTGACTACACCTTGCATCATGTTACTATTGGTCTTCCTCTCTTCCTTCTTCCTGACGGATAAATACTAAACTATCGCGTATATGGAACTTAGATTCACTCGGTGTAATTTTGTTTCAGCGACCAGTGACAGAAACGCCATTCTGAATGCTATAAATGATTTTCATCAGAAAACATGCATTCGCCTGCGGGAGTACAACCCATCTACTGACAGTGACTACGTTTATATCAAGGGAGACGAGTCAGGATGTTGGTCTTATGTGGGCCGAATTGGTGGAGTGAGTATTCTATTAAAATATACATACAGAAACAATTATTATTATTATTATTATTATTATTATTATTATTATTATTATTATTACTTTTTTACTTACTTACTCACTGGCACTATCGAACCCGTAGGTTCATGGCCGCGCGGACATAAGCTCTCCATACATCCCTATCCTGAGCTAATGCTTGCCAATCATTCCCTGTATAATCTACTTCCCTCAAATCATAGTTAATGTTGTTCTCCCACCTCATTTTTGGTCTACCAACTGGCCGTTTTCCCTCTGGGTTTCCTACAAGAAGCTTCCATGCACGTCTTTCATTCCCCATACGCGCAACATGTCCTGCCCATCGCAGTCTACGAGACTTAACTGTTCTTATTATATCTGGCTTCCTATAAAGACCATGTAGTTCATTGTTATGTAGTCTTCTCCATTCACCTGTCTGTTCATCTCTCTTTGATCCAAAAATTTTCCTAAGTACTTTATTCTCAAATACTCGTAATCTCCTTTCCTCCCTTAAAGTAAGAGTCCATGTTTCGCACCCATATAATATAACTGGTAGAATAATAGTTTTATATTATTATTATTATTATTATTATTATTATTGTTTACATTGTGATTTTCATTGTTATTGATATTATTATTACTATTATTAATAATAATATTACTATTATTATTGTTATTATTTATATTGTAGTTTTTATTGATATTATTATTATTATTATTATTATTAATACTATTACAATTATGAATATTATTTATTTTTCTTATTATTATATTGCTATTATCACCGTTATTGTTATTATTAATACTATTATCATTATTATTAGAAACATAATGGAAGCAGAAGAAGGCATAATTGAAAGAATTGAGGAGAAGGAATTAAAGTGGTTAGGACATGTTTTAAGAATGGAAGATGAGCGATGGCCGAAGCAACTATATGAATGGCATCCGAACAGAAAGAAGAAAAGAGGAAGACCAAGGTTAACATGGAAGGAAAACATGAAGACAGTAATGCAAGCTAGAGGGCTAAGCATTGAAGATGCCCAAGATCGTAGGCTTTGGAGGTTTGGCTGTAAAAACCCGAAGATAGATAGATAGATCATTATTATTGTTACTATCACTATTATTATTATTATTATTATATTATTATTACTGATATTGTTGTTTTTATTGTCAATGTTATTGTTATTATTTTTTATCATTATTAAGCTATTCTTATCTCTTATTATTATTATTATTACTATTATTTCAAGATTAAAAGTGTATAAAACACTGGCTCTTCCAACTCTTTTGTATGGTAGCGAAGTATGGACGTTGAAACAGAAGGATATACAGAGACTTAGATCTGCTGAAATGAGATGTCTTCGGAGGACTGCTGGATACACACTACTAGATCACAAAAAAAAACGAAGACATCTTAGAAGAATTACACATGGAATCTTTAGAAAACAAAATTTCTGATTATAAGTCAAGATGGATACAACATGTTCATCGAATGGAAGATCACAGAATACCCAAACTAATGTTAAAATATCAACCTGCAGGAAGAAGAAGACCAGGACGTCCACTCAAAAGACTTATGGATGGTGTTTCTCTTGAGACCGAAACAGGTCAACAAATGGCCTAAATTCGTGAATGTACTATGATGATGATGATGATGACTATTATTATTATTATTATTATTATGATTATTATTATTATTATTATTATTATTATTATTATTATTATTATTATTATTATTATTGCAGAGTCAGAATCTGAACCTCGGACCAGGTTGCTTCACACATGGCACAATTATTCACGAGATCCTGCACGCTCTGGGCTTCTTCCACCAGCAGTGCGCGTCAGACAGAGACGACTTCATTACCATTCAATGGGATAACATCTACCCAGGTAACACTTATATAACACCTGGTGTTGTTGTAATGTTTTAAAATAAACGTTAATTTAAAACTGTTTAAAATATACCCATCGTCCGCGGTTATGCTCCTCGCCTCTGGTCCAGAGGATCGAGGGTCGATGGATTTTTTTAGGATGGAAAAATCGAAGGAGCAAGCCCTCCGGGAGGGACTTTAAGCCGTGGGTCCCGAGTAGAAGATTGTCAGGCTCGTAAAAGATCCTTAAGCCTGAATGAAATGGCATCTAAGCAAAATTTACCGAATTTTCCCGTCCTAGTACTACCTTGGTTTCCTAGATGTCAGTATGAGGCGGAACGCTGACCATGGACCATGACATCTATACGAAAACAAGTGTAACAAAATTAGTATGGTTCAAATTGTTCCCTGTAGGGGGAGAGCGCCTAAATCTCTGTTAAGGGAAAACATGGGCTTACAAGATACAAGAAGAATAAAATATATCTTCATGAAAGTGGTTTAGAGATATTTTATCCATGACGCGACATGCCTACCAGCCGCTACTGACTTTATAAACATTTGTATTATGTTAAAGGCAGGCACGTGTTCTTAGATTAAGACATTTCAGGGTTCTACTGGTGCGATGGACAAGGAATTCGATGAACAGTAGTGTAGTTAATTAAAACGTGTTTATTCTGTGAACTTCTTATGAACAATGCAATGTATAATGAATTAATATTATCTTGAAGGCTACGTGAGCAAATCTAGACTTCCTAGGATATTTACGTACGATAGATTGATTCACACGTTAGGTAGTAATGTAGGAGTAACAGACTCCTGAGTAGGACCACGTCAAACCACACGAAGAAGAGGATTTTGAAGTCTGTTGTGGAAAGCATAATGACTTATGGTGCTGAGGGATGGACTTTGGTAGAGGGACAAAAAACTAATATCTTGGTAGTGGAGATGGATGGAATAAGACGCAGTGCCAGGGTGTCCAGGTTGGAGAGAAGAAGAAATGAAGAAGTGAGGCAGATGATGGATATGGAGGAGACAGTGGTGGAAAGGATCGAAAGACGAACTCTTCAGTGGTATGGCCATGTCAGGAGAATGGAGGATGATAGGTGGCCCAAAACTCTTTTGGAATGGTCACCTTCTGGTAGAAGGAAACGGGGCAGGCCAAGAACAACTTGGAGAGGAGAGATCCATAGATGGATGAACGACCGAGGTCTGGAGGAGGATGAATGGCGTGATCGGCAAGAATGACGAATGGGAATACAGAGTAACCGCTGAAAAGTGGAGAGACCCTCAAAAGTAAAAAAAAAAAAAGTAAGTACAGACTCCTCCAAACACTAGTAATATGATAAACTAGCCCACTCTGTTTTCGTAAGGTAGCCGCTGGCCACACTGTATGTACTCGTATGGACCACCAGCCACACTCCGTGTGTGTGCAACAGGCCACACACTGTGATCGTATCAGAGCGACTAACCTCACTTTCTTAACAATAAAATTTCTTGGCCTTTTATATTAATTTTCCAAGGACGTTTTAAATTGGCTCAAGTATTCCTTTTACAAAATGTATTGTCAACACGTCAATCAAATTTACACTTTTATAATAAACATTAGTTTCGCTTAGCCAGGTACATAGACCTGCCAACCCTTGAGTTACCGTTAGCCACTGTATAACAAAAGCTTATTGTGTGGTCCCAAATAATAACCAAATTAGTAATTCTATGAATTACTATAGTGTAAAAGTTGTAAATTGGCAGGATTTCTGCTATCCTTGTCTAGAGAATTGTTCTTCCACCCTTCGCTAGACATCTGAGTGACATGTGTACTATAATGGGCTACCCTTGTAAAATTACTTAGGAATGCTAGAAAAACTCCACCCCCACTTCCGCCCAGTCACTTTTGTTCACGTAATTTTTGTCAGTGGCGACTGTTTCAAAGTTCGTTTGTAGTTTGTGAGATATTATATTAGTGTAAAATTAGTCTTTATAAGAAGGGAATGCCACCACTGCAGGGAGTGTCTGCCCTACCGCTGTCACCGTGAAAAGATATATGTATGAGTGAGAAAGAAGATGGTGAGTACTCTCTTTCTCTTTCTAAAATATTCTAGACACTTTAGCCCTCACGGACTATAATGCTACAAAGTGCTGGAAGTTCATCTAGCCAGTATAGAGGTGACCTCAGCCGCTATTGCTAGTTTTCTCAACTTGTAGCTACCCAAATTCCTACGATGCTGGGTTGGGCATAGCTCCCATACTTGCCGAATTTCTATGACAAAATATCTTCCACCCATGGTACATCAAATCAGCGCAATTTTCGTAGCTCTCCACTAAAGCATAATGCATTAAACCGCTCGATTACGACTGCCATGAGCCTCTGGGTTCGATAGTTATTTGAAACTGTAAAAATGTATGTTGATGTACAGGCACAGAGAACGACTTCAGAAAGTACACGACCAGTGAAATCACAGACTTCGGAGTGCCTTACGACTACAGCAGTGTGATGCATTACAGCGCATACGCCTTCTCCAAGAACGGACTCATGACAATTGTGACAAAGGTAACTATGTGTATACACATGTTTCATCAACCATTATACTTAATTATAGTAATAATACTAATAATAATAATAATAATCCATCCATAGTAATTCTGCCCGAAGGCAGGTCCTTCACTGCAATGATATCATTTTCATGCTATGCTTGCAGCTTTACTAGGGAATTGTGTAGGTGTGGTAGCTTCCCGTTGCTTTCCACACCGGTGAAGGATGATGATGATAATGATAATGGTAAGGATGATAATGATAAGGATGATGGCCATATGATTTCGGGGACCGTTTGGGGCTTAAAGTTTTCCTGACATTTGTCTTACAGGTAAGGAAAAACCCCGATAAAACCTCACCCAGAAAAACTGCCCCGACCGGGGATCGAACCCGGGCCCGCTGCGTGACAAGGCAGCACGCTACCTGGAGACCACAGCGGTGGACAATAATAATAATAATAATATTAATAATAATAATAATAATAACAATAATAATACCATTGAGTAACACTAAGAAATTGGAACTGGAAGTAAAAAATTACTCATCATAATCATCATAAGTAATGCCACGAGTGATTTCCAAATTATCGATAAATTCACGACTCACGAAGTCGGATTATTTAACGAATAAAATTAAAAATTAAGCTGTTTACTCACAAATCAGTATTTAAATATAGTTACTTTAAAATATTTATATTTTTAATGTAAACGGCGATGTTTGAAAACAAATGAGAAACGATTGGTACGCTTCATTTGCTTATTTTATTCGTTATTGCAACCAGATCATACTATTTATTGCCAAAGGAACGCAATATTGTAAGAATGCACTCTGGTGGAGAAGAAATGAAACACATCAAACTGTGCATTAATTCATTTCTGATGTCCCATGATGTAAATATGACAATTATGTTTTTCTGGGAAAAAATACATTTAAGAAAGTGCAAACAGTGGTTTCTTTTTTTTGGTGGTATAATCAATTGCTACAAATGTTTTTATATTAACTCCCGCATGCTCTACGTCTTGACATTCATTCACTATATATACAATCTGGTAGCCGTATTTCTTAGAGAGTCAGTCACTTCAAAATAATGCTATGACCTATTCAGAATGTTAAAAAGGAGGTTAATTATACTAAATATTATAAAATAAAATCTACAATCAATTATATAGATATCACCAAGCTGTTATTATTATCGCAATTGTCTTCAAGTTAATCGTGATTGTCCCCTGAACTTACAGATCTACCGACACACATCGTACGCGAGTAAGACCACCTGCAAGGATAGGGATGTATGGACAGCTTACGTCCGCGCGGCCAAGAACCTATAGGTTCTTTAGTTCACTGAGTTAGTTAGTTAGGTATTAATGCCTTTATTTTTATGTATATTTCAGGATCCAAGCGCAACAATTGGGCAGGCAACTGGATTCAGCAGTGCAGACATCTTGAAACTGCAGAAGATGTACGGATGTCAGTAATATGTCACTATATAACACCTTTATACTCTCAAACAATTGAAAACATATAGCAGAGATTATACTTCGCGCAATCTAAACTGGCGGATGGGGGTAGTTACTTATTTGTCATCTTATAGCCTAAGTGCTACCTCTAACTATAAAATGTTTAGATTTAGATTAGATTTATTTAGCCTCGTGGAGTTAAGACCATGTGGCCTTCTCTTCCACTCACCAGGACAAACATATGTTACATCAGAATATAACAATCTCAATTAACTCTAATTGTTTGTAGGCTACATAAAATTTCCATAGCAACTTTTAATACATTTCTAATTCTTTACAATTAGTATAGTATAGTGTGTATATATATATATATATATATATATATATATATATATATATATATATATATATATAGGTCCTATCTGTCCACCGCTGTGGTCTCGAGGTAGCGTAATGCCTTGTCACGCAGCGGGCCCGGGTTCGATTCCCGGTCGGGAGAGGCTCCTCGGTGATGTTTTTCCTCACCTGTAAGACAATTGTCAGGAAGCCAACGGTCCCCGAAAATCATCCGGCCATCACCATCATCCTTATCATTATCATCAACATCCTTCACCGGTGTGAAAAGCAACGGGAAGCTACCACACCTATAATTCCCTATTAAAGCTGCAAAGCATAGCGTGAAAATGCTATGAGTGCAGTGAAAGACCTGCCCTCGGGCAAAATTACTATTGATGGATATATAAACTATACTGTAATCATGTATTTGTAATTTGTGTTGGTTGAGTGGAAGAGAAGGCCTTACGGCCTTAACTCTGCCAGAATAAATAAAACATTACTATTATTATGATGATCATCAAGAAGATTTTCGGGGTGTAGGCCGTGCTCGTGAGGCTTCTAGTTCCCCGACGTTTCGCCAGAGACTGCGTCTGGCATCCTCAAGGGTTGTCTTGAGACTGGCAATTCTGTCCACTGTCTGTCCTATTTATTCGTTCACCGCTATGTGTTCGTAAGTTATATCTCCCTTCTGATTGGTCAGCTTTGGGAAGTCCCTAACGCTGACCAATCAGAAGGCAGATATAACTTATGAACACATCGCGGTGAACCTATAAATAAGACAGACAGCGGACAGAATTGCCAGTATCAAGACAACCCTTGAGGATGCCAGACGCAGTCTCTGGCGAAACGTCGGGGAACTACAAGCCTCACGACCACGGCCTACAGCCCGAAAATCTTCTTGAAGATCAAAATAGCAACTCCGGCCGTAAAAGTATACTTTAATACTTTACTATTATTATTATTATTATTATTATTATTATTATTATTATTATTACATTCCAACCCCTAGTATAGACATGAAAGAAAACGCTTGGTACATCACAATCTTCTCTGGGAGAAATTTCAAGAGCGTTTTGGCATGCAATGTTTGACAGTTGTAAGTAAAAATTCACATTTGACATACCACTTCAGTTAAACAGTTGATTCGATATGTTTAAGTCAGTAATGGTAACCCATTCACCTCTTGTTTCCCCAAATACAATAAAGACGTCACGGACCCGCCAGCTTAGAGTGCGCTAGCTGTACAATACAATATTGTAAACAGATGATAATAAAACACATATAGAAAGTGGTGTTTCTTTTTGCTCTTGTTTACACAACAGGGGCCTCAACCAATGAAATCCCGCACAGCTTATTCTTCTCTATCAACCTAAACTCTCCCCATGCCCTTCCTTCCCTTCTGTCTTACTCTTTCATACTCCTTCATCATGAATAGGTATTTCTCTGTTCTCTGGCCTTGAGGTTCCAAAACAGGGCACCCTGTATCATCATAGTTGACACAAGAGCCCTCTCTGAGCCATAACCTTTTCCCTGAAGTTCCTGCCAAGCTTCTCTATCAAGACCCAGCCTTCGCCAAATATATTTCATCCAGAGATTTACTGAAAGACAGAAAGAATGTAAGTGGAAGGAATGTGGATATACAGGAAAAATTCAAGAATGGTGACTATACACAGAGCACTCGAATAGAGGAAAAACTGACTACAGTGACATCTAAAAAATTTCGGTCGTTTACGACGAACTACAATGAGCAAACTACAATGGTAGCGCTGTTTCGTAGTAACAGAATATGTAACTAAATAAAACAAATGCAAGGCACAAGGCGTGTTCACTCGGGATTATGGGAAATTAGCCATTTTGTAAAATTAAATTTTTAACTGTTATCCTTTCGTTCTATGTAGACGGTACTGTAAAAATTATATATTATCGAAAGTCAAAAATCATTATTTAGATTTTATTTTACTCTAATCTGTAAGTAAATTCAAACTTGTTTATGTTTTTAATGTGATTCTATTTTCAAAGATAAACCTACTAGAAGTGATAAAATTCTAAGATTTGTTAGGTTAGGAAGAGTGATGTTAGTGTGCAGCCATTTCTAATAAACATTTTAAAAATGTGAGTGACTTTATAAGGGATTTTCAGATGACGACATGGCTAAGGTTCTTTAATAATGAATATTGGTATAAAATATGTGAGAATACGGTGATATGTCCAATTGTACATATTTAGTAAAACGAGCTCATAATTCAGGCACGTTTTTAAATTTTAATAAACGAAAATATATGAACATGTTCTATTTATTTTTAAAGTTTTATTTTCCATCTTCCCTTCGGTTACAATTAAAAATGTATATCTTTAGGTCTGTGAGGCTGGGTACAAATAATTCCATAATTTAAGATTAATTAAAATGTTATTTATTCCTATAAAAGTTAAATTCCATGATTATTCACCAGATGGTGTTGTATAATTATAATTCTTAATTTTACCACCAGGCGGTGCTGAATTTCATATTAGTACCTGAAAAAAATTGACAAAATTTAGATGTCGTTAGTTCTACACTAGCGCCGCTTGTGGCATGGACGCGAAACTTGTCCACTTTCTCCTCTGGGTCCTCTAGACAATAGTCTACCGACGAGAAGAATGAGAGCACGGGACGTAGGGGGCACGGGGAATTGCAATTGATACAATGGCTTACTATTAATACGTGAGAATATAGGAACAGTCATGATATCACTCACATCTGTAGTTTATTTGAGGCGTATTCAATTTTATGTTTTATATTTTGTGTTTTACGGTAATAAAATTTGCTCTTCTTATTCAGTTTAGCTACTTTATATTTTAATGTTTCGTAGTTCATTGTGAGGTAAGAGTGATGATTAAAACTTTAAAGCGTGTCCATCAGACTAGACTCGGAACTAACACGCCCGCTCAGCGTCTAAATGAAGGTAAGTTATAGTACAATGCCTCATGATATAATGTGCTGAACATGAAATACCTACTGCTTTCATTCACTTCGTCTGTGGACTATACTATGGGTGCCGTAACGATCGCGAACGAGACTTGTATACTTGTGTTTGAAAGGCCTTGAATTTTAATACGCAGCGGGCCCGCGTTCGATCCCCGGTCGGGGCAGTTTTTCTGGGTGATGTTTTTATCGGGGTTTTTCCTCACCTGTAAGACAAATGTCAGGAAAAGTTTAAGGCCCAAACGGTCTCCGAAATCATATGGCCATCATCATCATCATCCTTATCATTATCATCACCATCATCCTTCACCGGTGTGGAAAGCAACGGGAAGCTACCACACTTACAATTCCCTATAGTGTAAAAGGACTAAGTTGGCATGATTCCTGCTATCCTTGTCTAGAGAACTGTTCTTCCACCCTTCGCAAAACACAATGGGCTACCCTTGTAAAATTACTTAGGAATGCTAGAAAAACTCCACCCCCCCCACTTCCATCCAGTCACTTTTGTGTCAGGTAATTTTTGTCAGTGGCGACTGGTTCAGAGTGCTCTGTTAAAAGTGACTGCAGAGCGTGTGAAAAGATTGAAGAGTCATATTGGCAGGCAGACGGTTTAATGGACCAAATTAGTGAACGGTTTGAAATAAATTTAGACGATACCGACGATGATGAAAATGAAAATGAAGACATAGAAACTTGCCAGGAAGAATGTTTAGAAGAAGGGAATGCCACCACTGATCTATGTTCACTACAGGGAGTGTCTGCCCTACCGCTGTCACCGTGAAGAGATATGCGTATGAGTGAGAAAGAAGATGGTGAGCACTCTCTTTCTCTTTCTAAAATATTCTAGACACTTTAGCCCTCATGGACTATAGTAAAGCTGCAATCAAAGCATGAAAATGCTATGATTACAGTGAAGGACCTTCCTTCGGGCAGAATTACTGTGGATGGATCGAATTTTAGTAGTGCGACGACGTTTATAACAGAAGTTATTATAGATGAGAACGACAGTTTTATAAGGTACACAATTATATGACAATTGCATGTCTAAAATTAAAATTGGCAGTAAATTGTCACATGGTTTTACGACAAATAAAGGTCTTCGTCAAGGTTGTTGTCTATCACCGACTCTGTTTAAAATATATGTACATGAAATGTTAAAGAATTGGAGGAGAAAATGTTCAAGCTTGGGAATTCCTATTTCAAACAACAAAACTTTATACAACTTACATTTTGCAGATGATCAATTGTTAATTGCACAAGATTATGAACATTTAGAATATATGACTAGAAAATTAATAGAAGAATATGAAAAATGGGGATTAAATTTGAACATGAAAAAAACAAAATATTTATCAATTGGTGAACCAAAACAAAATTTAATTTTGGAGACTGGAGAAACAATAAAATCTTGTAGTGAGATCACATATTTAGGAATTAAAATAAATAAAAATGGGAGTTATGAAGAGGAAATAAGAAATAGAAATAATAAGGGAAAATTTGCATTGCTTGCCTCAATGGAATATTGTGGGATAAAAATATAAGTAATAAAAATAAAATGAATATATATCATACAATTGTTAAAAGCATCATTACTTATGGAGCAGAACTTTGGCCATTAACAACAAAAACAAATAAGTACCTTTTGGCAACGGAAATGGATTTTATACGAAGTGCAGCAAGAATTTCAAAAAGAGAAAAAATTAGGAACTCAGTTATAAGGGATAAAATGAAGATTGAAGACACTATTTTAGATTATATTAAAACTCAGCAATTAAGATGGTACGGACATGTCCAGCGAATGGAAGAGGATCGACTACCAAAATCTGTTTTGGAATGGAAACCTGAGGGAAGACGAGGCAGAGGAAGACCTAAAACCTCCTGGAGTCAGTGAATATGTTTATACATGAAGGACAAACATATACAACCAGGAGATTGGATGGACCGACAAAATTGGCTATTAGGAATCGGACGATGTCAAAGACATTAATCAACCCATGATCTACCTAAATATATAGTTAGTTAGATGACATAAAGAGTAGTTTACACAATGTAGTATTTAGAAAAATTTTGGATATCAGTGATCATAAAATGCCACGAATATACTTCACGGGGGAAAAATTAAGAGAAGTGTTCTAGAAGATAATTGTATAAAGTCCTAACATTCCATGTTCCTAGGAACATGTCCCTGTGTTTGAGCCTTTGGCATGGGTTCCCTGAAGTAGACCGCGCCCGGAGATCCGAATGGGGGACAATTTGACCTCCGGAAAATTTTACCCCAGTTGAATCCATGTCCGCATTTCTTGACGGTTGTATTTTTACGGTGAAAGATCGTCACTCTTCGACCAAGCTACTTTTTTCGTCTGGCTTATCACCTTCGACCAGTCCGGCATGGGTAACCCTATCGGCAGCAATGCTACCGCCGGTATAGCTCTCGGGATCATTTAAGCACGCAAGCCACTCCACCACGACAAGGTAAAGATACCATGGAGGTATCTTTCAAAAAACGTTAAACTGAAAATATATAAAACTATTATTCTACCAGTTATATTACATGGGTGCGAAACATGGACTCTTACTTTAAGGGAGGAAATGAGATTACAGGTAGGAAGCCTTGGCGCAGAGCTACGGGACTTGCGCTGGTTCGAGTCTCCATGGGGGAAGAAATTTTCTCATGGTATTTCGGCCAGTATGGGACCGGTGCCCACCCAGCATCGTGAGGCAATTGGGTAGCTACAATAAGTAGCGGCTCCAGGTTGAGGAACCAGCTATAACGGCTGGGGGACTCGACATGCTAACCACATTTCACCCCTACACTGGCTGTTGATCATCTACCTCTGAGATTGACACATGTGGATGTGAAGGGCCAGCAGCCGGCTGGTAAAAGGGCAACCGCTGAAAAGTGGGAAGACCCTCAATCACAATCGCAGGAAAATTTTTGGACCAAAGAGAGATGAACAGACAGGTGAATGGAGAAGACTACTTAACAATGAACTTCATGGTCTTTATGGGAAGCCGGATATAATAAGAACAGTTAAGTCTCGTAGACTGCGATGGGCAGGACATGTTGCACGTATGGGGAATGAAAGACTTGCATGGAAGCTTCTTGTAGGAAAGCCAGAGGGAAAACGCCCAGTTGGTAGACCAAGAATGAGGTGGGAGAATAACATTAACTATGATTTGAGGGAAGTAGATTACACAGGAAATGATTGCAAAGCATTAGCTCAGGATAGGGATGTATGGAGAGCTTATGTCCGCGCGGCCATGAACCTACGGGTTCGATAGTGCCAGTGAGTAAGTAAGTAAGTAATTTCTAGAAGATAATAGAGGGAAGGCATGGAATGTAGCTATAACTCCACCAAGTAGTCTGCGCAAATGAGCGAAATCCGACAATTAGGTGTGAGGTTTACCTGAAATCCGAAAATAAAAACTGACTAGCAACCGCCATGTTTGGTTCGTCTCAGCGTGTACCATACAATTTAATTATCATCATCAACACCAAGTTCAGAATTTTAATTATTTGGGATGTCATTTAGGCAATGACAGAAATTTAGATAAACACACTAAAAAAGAACGATTCAATTATCTATGTGGCACAATTAAATGCACTTTATTGAATCTTCTTCTTCTTCTTCTTGCTTTCATGTGATAGACCTAGTGGTCTGTTACGGTCTCAATCCAACGTTTGAAGGGTCTGCCCAAAGATCTCTTGCCTGGTGGCTGGTAATTTAAGATCTGACGTGGTATTCTTGTTCTGCTCATTCTTCTTACATGAGATTTCCAGTTTCTGTATTTTTGTACAGATTCCATGACTGATTCTGTGTAAGACTAGAAAAGAAACTATTTTGAAGTTTTACAAAGTATTGGCAGTTCCATCTCTTATCTATGGATGTGAAACCTGGACATTAACAAAGGCAGATAGTAAACAAATAGAGGCTGCTGAAATGAAGATGTTGAGAGCAATAGCAGGATACCAAAGGACCGATAAAAAGAAAAACGAAGATATAAGAACAGAACTTAATATATTTAATCTCTGTGAAAGAATAAAATACTATCAAAATGCTTATCATCAGCACGTATTACGAATGAATGAACAGCGCATACCAAGAAGAATGTATAATTATAAACCAAAAGGGAGAAGAATGTTGGGAAGACCATTGAAGAGATGGAAGGACCAATTCGACCTAGAATGAGATCGGAACAGGCCATTGGGCTTAATACAATTTAAATCATCTTTAATATTTCATTTATTTAGGCGTAGCAACGCATCCATAGTAATTCTGCCCGAGGGGAGGTCTTTCACTGCAATCATAACATTTTCATGCTATGCTTTGCAGCTTTACTAGGGAATTATAGGTGTGGTAGCTTCCCGTTGCTTTCCACACCGGTGAAGGATGATGATGATAATGATAGTGATGATGGCCGGATGATTTTCGGGGACCGTTGGGCCCAAAGCTTCCTGACATTTGTCTTACAGGTGAGGAAAAACCTCGCCCAGGAGCCTGTTCCGACCAGGAATCGAACCCGGGCCCGCTGACTGACAAGGCAGCACGCTACCTCGAGACCACCAGCGGTGGACATATTTCCTTTATTTAGAGTGTTAGAGAGGGAACTATATTTTGTTACACGCTTAAAGGTAAAACCGTTTTTTGACCAATGAAAATGCAGTTATACAAGTGGTTTGTTTACATTACAACTGGAACTTAGGTTGGAAGAGGCATAGTTAAGGCAGGATCCGCCACTGGAGCGACCTTACCCTATTTAGAAAAAATAAGGCTATGTGATAAGCAATTTCAAAATCGCACAAGATCAGGTAAGTCCTAAGATTAATTTGATTATCACGATATCTGTATCCCACAAAATCCAACATTACATTCCATAATTCCCAACAATTAATCCAAGATTTTTTCTCACCAATTATAAAAATGATGAGCGATAATAACCAACAAAAGAACGTTATGGAAAATCCGCGCGGGAAATTTTCAGTATTACAAGATTTAATTTAAGCGGGAGTGCAAAAACAGTATATGTTCAACAAATTTATTTATTTATATATTTCGAGTCTCCATGGAGGAAGAAATTTTATCATGGTATTTCGGCCAGTATGGGACCGGTGCCCACACAGTATCGTGTGGCATTTGGGTAGCTACAATAAGTAGCGGCTCCAGGTTGAGGAACCAGCTATAACGGCTGGGGGACTCGACATGCTAACCACATGTCACCCCTACACTGGCTGTTGATCATCTAGCTCTGTGATTGACACATGTGGATGTGAAGGGCCAGCAGCCGGCTGGTAAAAGGGCAACCGCTGAAAAGTGGCAAGACCCTCAATCGGAATCGGAAATAAATTATAATCCAGTTCGCAGAAATCGATGTATAGAGCTTGAAAAGTTTTGGTTGCCATTTCACACTTGGCCGTAAACCTCCTCGCGGCTACAGCAGGCTGTGGCACCAATCAGTAATAAAAGGGCGGTAAGTACGTATTTATTGTTTTATATTGTTTCAAATAAAGTTCAGTTAATTTAAAATGCTGTGATTTGTTTCGTATAATGTATATTAACACTACCTTTTCGATATATTTTTGTATATACATTGTGCGTAGTATATACGAGTATAAAGGGCAGTGGTTTTACTTCCCGCTGCGAGGAAACAATATAAAACAATAAATATGTACTTACCGGCCGGAGTCAACTGATTTTTATTATGGAAAAATCTAGGGAACAAGTTCTCCCGGAGGGACATTAAACCATGAGTCTCAAGATTTTCAGGCTCGTAAAAGTACCGCAAGCCTGTACGAAAAAAAGCATCCTTGCAAATTTCAACCACGCTGGTGACGTGCCACTCACTGACATCTGTACGGAAACAAGTGTAACTACATAAGGATATACGAAGAAGAATCAGTGAAATTTTATGAAATAAATACAGTAAATTTTATGTCAACAACTGTGGAGACTACTGACTCACTGACATTATCAAACTCGTAGGTTCATGGCCGCGCGGACATAATCTTCCCATATACCCCTATCCTTAGCTAAGGTCCTCCAATTACCTCTTCTATAATCTACCTCCTTCAAATCATGGTTAAAGCCATTCTCCCATCTCATTCCTGGTCTACCTACCTCCATTTGTTTTTTTTCTAGAAGAAGCTTCCATGGCCCTCTTTCATTTCCCATCCATGCCATATGCCCTGACCATCGCAGTTTACGAGACTTAACTGTTCTTATTATATCATATACAGATCATGTAGTTCACTGTTATGTAGTCTCTCCATTCACCTGTCTGTTCATCTTCTTTGGTTCAAATATTTTCCTAAGAACTTTATTCTCAAATACTCGTAATCTCCTTTCCTCCCTTAAAGTAAGAGTCCATGTTTCGCACCCATATAATATAACTGGTAGAATAATAGTTTTTTTTTATATTTTCAGTTTAACGTTTTTTTTAAGGGTCCATCGCTGTGGTCTCGAGGTAGCGTGTTGCCTTGTCACGCAGAGGGCTCGGGTTCGATCCCCGCTCGGGACAAGTTTCCTGGGTGAGTTTTTTTTTCGGACTTTTTCCTCGCCTGTAAGACAAATGTCAAGATACTTTGAGGCCCAATCGGTCCCCGAACATCATGTGATCATATGACCTCATTAGATTAAGTTTAGGTTTAAAGCCTCTCCTGGCACATCATTACCCATCGTCATCACCCATCATATCATTGGGGCAGCGTAACTCCGCCTTCCAGGCGCCCCAACCTCATAAGTGCCAGGAGAGAATACCTGAAATGTCGAATAACAAGTACGTGGCATTGAACAAAAAAAAAGTTTTTTTGAAAGGAGTTGGGACAAGAGTCTCTGCAATGCATAATAGCACGCATTTCCAGAATTGAGCCTATGTTTAATTTCTTTGTGCATCTCATTCCTATTTGTGATTGTTGTTCCTAGGTATTTGAATTCAGCCACTTCCTCAAAATTTCCCTCATTTGTCATTAAATGTAGAGATAATGTAATAAATTCAATCAGAATTATCGTGAAGCGGACTTGTGCTGTTCTTCAAGTCACTGATTCGATTATTGCTGAATAATAATCCAAATGAAATGTGAATGGGTTTAAGTGTAATAGATAACAGGTTGTATGATAGGGTATAAATGTCACTTTACGCGGTCAGTCGTATCACTTTGTAGTGTCCAACTCGTGCCCGAAATGTTGTCCCATCTGGTGATTATCTCAGCTGTGGCCGTTACTTTCATTTCAGCAGCGGCTTTGGGTAAGTAAGCTTTTTTTTCGCTATTGTGTTTGTTAACTAGTTCAATTTAGTGAACGATTTGAAGACACCTACATCGTTCTACAAATGTTAGTTTCACTTACTTGTCTTGTAAGCCCATGTTTCCCTTAACAGAGATTTAGGCGCTCTCCCCCTACAGGGAAGAATTTGAACCATGCTAATTAGTTACACTTGTTTTCGTATAGATGTCATTTGAGTGATCCGTGGTCAGCGTTCCGCCTCATACTGACATCTAGGAAACCAAGGTAGTACTAGGACGGGAAAATTCAGTGAATTTTGCATAGAGGCCTTTTCATTCAGGCTTAAGGACCTTTTACGAGCCTGAAAATCTTCAAACTCGGGACTCACGGCTTAAAGTCTCTCCCGGAGGACTTGCTTCTTGGATTTTTCCATCCTAAAAAGTTCCATCGACCTCGGCCGGGTTTGAACCCACGACCCTCGGGACCAGAGGCAAGGAGCATAACCAATACTCCACCGCGGCCGATAAGTGTAAAATGCTAAAAAGTGTAAAATGATCCCGCTACAGCCCTTAGGAGGCCCTTGAGGTGTTCTACCTATTTACATATTGGGCCTTCGCCTCTCCTTTGTTAGCAGTTACTTATAATTCATTCTTCTGTTTCCCATTATTCATTCATTTTTTGCCCTTAATTCATTAAGGGCACATTTAATACTAAGACTTTTCTTAGGTACTGCTGTATAGTGTTCTGTCCTAGGACAGCAATCATAGCTTTTTAATGCTGTGCTTTGCAGTTTTACTAGGGAATTATAGGCGTGGTAGCTTCCCGTTGTTTTCCACACCGGTGAAGGATGATGATGATAATGATAGGCAGAAAATGTTCGGGAACCTTTTTGGGCCTTAAAGCTATGTGACATGTCTTGCAGGCGAGGAAAAACCTCACCTAGGAAGCTTGTCCCGACCGGGAATGGAACCCGGGCCCGCTGCGTGACAAGGCAGCACGCTACCTCGAGAACAAAGCGTGTTTTATTGGAACTCAGAATATATATCAACATATCATCTCTGTATTAACAGTGATATTATAACCAGGATTTCATTTTATGTTGTAAAAACTCACCGAGTTTCAGCTGATCTCCACATGTGCGCCACTGGTGGCCTGCAAAATAAAAAAAAAATTAACAATTAAGATTTGAATCTAAGTTTCGATTTAATTTTCTGCTGTACTGTGAATTTTGACATTCTCTGCGCATGCTCACAAGCGTATTAATTTTCATGCCCTCAAAAAGCTTTGGACCAGAGTATAGTTATATAAAACCTTAGCAAGACCTGCACTTTGCTACGGCAGTGAGGCATGGACTTTTGACGAATTGATACACAGGGTGTAACTAAATTCCCATTACAGACTTTGAGGGTGTGTAGTGGGGACCAAGGCGGTTACATTTAGCATAGGAACTCATGCCCGGAAACGTGCCGTTTTCCCGCTATTCATAAAATACCACAGCACAAGTTGATCTCTCTGACGCCTGCTGCTTGTTGTCTGGGTCCACAAGAAGGGCTCGATGTGACGATCACCTACATCAACACAGGTATCATCTTCTGGTACACACGATCACCTGCAACATCCGCCGCACCCATAACCCGCGCCAGGATGCCACAGGGCGGGAACGGTGAGTTGCGTCCTAGAACCAGAAAATCTCGCTAGTTGCGGCCCAGGTGGGTTCGCTGGGTAAGTGAGTTGCGGCCCATGGGTGGTGTTAGATACGTAGATACGTACGTTGTTTTTAGAGAATTTAAGGGTGACCAAATCCATCTCAAAGACAAGCCAACGTTCCCTTTCCATTTTCAGGCTTAGGACTGTTGGCGGCATGGTTAAAATGTTGGTTTGTATGTTATTAAAAACAGCCATTTGTTAAATATTGTGATGATATTTTACATTCATTAATTGGAAACGGGCAAAATTTTAAAAGAAACTGACTTCATGTACTGAAGTTTAGTCACAGTTTTTTCTTCCAGAGCAAGCATTTGTTCTTGTAAAAACATTTCTTTTTCCAGGATGGATTTCGTTCGTTTTCCTTTGCTCCTTAAATAAATATATATTTCAGACTGTATATCCAATAAAGTGTGAACTAATTGAAATCTGTTGGGATGAGAAAAGGCTGTTCAGTTTCTTGTCAAATGATTCACAACTGTTTGTTGTTCTATTCGGCGGAAAAGTAGCATCGTCAGCAATGTATACCCCTAACGATAGGACATTTTATTCTGGCCGCAACTCACGTACTAAAAAAGGTAAACAGACCAAATTGGACGCAACTCACATCATCCCCCACAGGGATCTCGTAAATCAGAGATATCATGTGACCCCACATGCAGTAGTCTTGCGGGATGATGCTGGGAGAACTTGCAGCGTGTTTGGCACCGAAAATGCGGGAAACTTAAATGCGTGTTGATGGAAAACGGTACGTTTCCGGACATGAGTTCCTATGTTAAATTTAACCGTCTTGGTCCCCTCTACACGTCCTCAAAGTCTGCAATGGGAATTTAGTTATACTCTGTATACAGGAGGGTACACCAAGTGGGATTAAAAACACAAGGATGATGTCTTGAAGGAATTACATTTTAAGTACATACATAAATACCAGAACAACTGGATGAATGAGTTCCCAAGTCCATGCTTTGTTATTGTCCAACAGGGAAGAGATCTCTGGGCCGTCCAAGGAAACGCTGGATACAAAATTCGGCAGCGAGATCTTAACAGAATTCTAGGCCTAAGACTTGTATGGATGAAAAAAAAAAGAGGCAAAAGCTTGGAGAGTTTCTACTGAAGAGAAGATTAAAAGCATGCTTTTCTATAACCCAACTAACTAACTAACTCACTGGCACTATCGAACCCGTAGGTTCATGGCCGCTTGGACATAAGCTCTCCATACATCCCTATCCTGAGCCAATGTTTTCCAATAATCCCCTGTATAATCTACTTCCCTCAAATCATAGTTAATGTTATTCTTCCACCTCATTCTTGGTCTACCAACTGGGCGTTTTCCCTCTGGCTTTCCTACAAGAAACTTCCATGCACGTCTTTCATTCCCCATTCGTGCCACATGTCTACGAGACTTAACTGTTCTCATTACATCTGGCTTCCTATAAAGACCATGTCTCACACCACGATTTATAATTCCTTCTTCACAAAATCTGTTATTTAATTTAATCTTTATGGTGTTGTCTTTGTAAATATTTTGTATTTTCTGCCGAAGTAAATTTGGTATATTTCTGTCTTCCAATATATTTAAGAGTTTTGATCTCTTGACTGTGTCGAATGCTTTTTCAAAATCTATGAAAGAAAAATGTGTTTCTATTAGGACTATTTAACGAATAAAATTAAGCTCTTTACTAAAAAATAATTATTTTAATATAGTTGCCCGTGTTTTAAAATATTTATATAGTTAATGTAAACGTCGAAGTTTGAAAACAAATTAGAAATGTGAGGTTATGTATATCCACTGCAACTCGATCATATTATTTATTGCCAAATAGGATCGCAATATTGTAAGAATGCACTCTAGTGGAGAAATAATGAAACACATCAAACTATTATAATCAACATTATAGGTTAATCATTTATATTTTGAATAAACAACTCAGTAAAATCACTGAATCTATTCATTATTTGCTATATTCAATGTATTTGTTGGAGAAAAATAATGGTCTAACCTGTTCAGAATATTAAAAAAGGAGGAACTTTCTTTATCACAAAAGCAGGAGCTGATAAAGAGAAATCGATAAAAAGCGAGGTGAAACACGTCTGTCATTGGAGTAAAACAGAATTCACTGAAACGTGATTGGTCATTGACTACCATTTGCGACATGAGTTAAATAGTCATTGGAAAGGGAATCCTTCAAATTGCAACAATAGAACAAAACAAATCACTTATAACAACACTAAGCAAGTCGCTTTATCGCTTCAAACTGTTCGACGTTTGCTGATTCCCTTACAACAAATTCATAAAATCCCATCCGCCTGTCAGGATCGTCTTCATTAGCGTGGACACGAATCGGTTTGAAGGGGTGGTACTTCTCACGCTTCAAAACACGACACACACTCGATCGACTGATATGAAGCTCACGTGCAGCTTGGCGGGTTGATTTTTGTGGGCTAGCGTCGAACGCCTCCACAATTCTCTTCGTTGTTTCTGTATCCGTGCTAATGCGAGGCCTTCCAGGAGGTTTGATTTTCTGCATCGTTCCCGTTTCCAGCAGTCGTTTTCTCCACTTCCCCACAGTCGACGGCTGCAATGCTACGTTAAACTCACGTCTTGCCCGTCTTGCGGCCTCACGATCATTAGCATACGTTATTGCCCATGCAGCAATTGTAATTTGCTGTTGCATATTCAACGCCATGTTGACTAATGACGTAAGTTCTACACTGTTTTGTTTTATTCCATTGTTGTAATTTGAATAATTGCCTTTCCAACGGTAATTTCTTATTTCCTGTAATGGTAATATTTTCATCACACAACGCGATCAAACATATAGCCATATTTATGATTCACCCCGTACTTTTGATGCTAAGAGAGACAGTCTTGATTGTAACTGCATATGAAATAGGGTGACGTCACACGCCCCCTCTGTTTACGAGTTCCCTACCCCTGACCATTTACATATGGGGAAGTTGTTACAGATTGTTTTACGTATTATAGCCGAGTAAGTATGGCCTGAAACTATACCCAAATATGAAGATGTTTAACTTCCATCGCTGTTAGGCGTATTCGATACTGACATAAAATTATTTATAAACAAAGATGGAACAATTCCTTCATACACAGGATATTAGAGAATGGTTGATTGCTTTACGTCAGAGGGAAGGAGGTTACAATATTTTTCTGCACCGTCTAGTTACAGATAGATAGATAGATAGATAGATAGATAGATAGATAGATAGATAGATAGATAGATAGATAGATAGATAGATAGACATACAGACAGACAGACAGACAGACAGACAGACAGACAGACAGACAGACAGATAGATAGATAGATAGATAGATAGATAGATAGATAGATAGATAGATAGATAGATAGATAGATAGATGGAAAGCTCTGCGGCCATCACTTAAATGTTGGCGGTGAGCGATCCATTTTGGTCCTCCTTAATAGGTAGAACCCCAGTCTAGTTACAGTAAGTGTTTAGAATAACCACTTTACATTAGTTATATTTCACTACAAATGTTCCCAACAGTCAGTGCGTAACTTTCATGTTCCACTAAAGTATACGTTATAAGTGTGAATCCTGCGCTTGCTTACATGTGACCGTAGTGACCTCTAATGTATGGCTCAAGGTCAATGAAAGGAGAGGTTTCATCTCTAACTAATTTGTATGATAACTATTTTATTCAGATTGGAAGTCGCTGCAGAATGAATGGGAAAACAGTGGACAGTTTGAAGGTGACATCAAGTTCACAGACAACCAGCTGAGGAACGGGCTCATCACCACAACACGCAGGTGGTCAGACCTCACTGTGCCATACGTCATCGCCTCACATTTCTGTGAGTACATCATTCCAATTACTCTCAGATTTTACAAATTTTGTCACCTTTCTCTCGCCCATTCCAAGATTCTACAGCCAATCTTCAAGCCTCTACGCCCCTTCCTTCGAACTTTTGACTACCTCTTCTGTTCATGTTAGTTTTTGGTCTTCCTCCCTTCCATCTTCCTGGCGCATAACTAAGTATCGTGTCTATGAACTCGGACGGCTGTGTAATTGGTGTAATCTTGTTTCAGCGACCAGTGAGAGGAACGCTATCCTCAGTGCTATAAATGACTATCATACGAAAACATGCATTCGCCTGCGGGAGTACAACCCATCCACTGACAGTGACTACGTTTATATCAAGGGAGACGAGTCAGGATGTTGGTCTTATGTGGGACGAATTGGTGGTGTGAGTATTCTATTAAAATATAGATACAGAAACAATTATTATTACTATTATTAGCATTATTATTATTATTATTATTATTATTATTTACATTAAATATAGATACAGAAACAATTATTATTATTATTATTATTATTATTATATTATTATTATTATTCATATTATCATTCGTAATATTGATAGTTTACTGTTATTATTATTAATATTTATATTGTTATTACTGATATTTTTTTGTTAATGTTATTGTTATTATTTTTAACATTATTAGACTATTTTACCTTTTACTATTGCTATTATTATTATTATTATTATTATTATTATTATTATTATTATTATTATTATTATTATTGCTATTATCATTATTATTATTATCATTATTATTACTATTATTATTTTTATTATTATTATTATTATTATTATTATACTTATTTACTTACTCACTGGCACTATCGAACCCGTAGGTTCATGGCCGCGCGGACATAAGCTCTCCATACATCCCTATCCTGAGCTAATGCTTTGACCTCCGGAAAATTTTACCCCGGATGAACCCATGTCCGCATTTCTTGACGGTTGTATTTTTACGGTGAAAGATCGTCACTCTTTCGCCCAAGGTACTTTTTTCGTCTGGCTTATCACCTTCGACCAGTCCGGCATGGGTAACCCTATCGGCAGCAATGCTACCGCCGGCATAGCTCTCAGGATCATTTAAGCACGCAAGCCACTCCACCACGACAAGGTAAAGATACCATGGAGGGTATTATTATTATTATTATTATTATTATTATTATCGTTATTAATATTATCATTATTATTATTATTATTATTATTATTATTATTATTATTATTCCATCATCCATCCATAGTAATTCGGCCCGAAGGCAGGTCCTTCACTGCAATCATAGCATTTGCATGCTATGCTTGCAGCTTTACTAGGGAATTTCGGGGACCGTTTGGGCCTTAAAGTTTTCCTGACATTTGTCTTACAGGTGAGGAAAAACCCCGATAAAAACCTCACCCAGAAAAACTGCCCCGACCGGGGATCGAACCCGGGCCCGCTGCGTGACAAGGCAGCACGCTACCTCGAGACCACAGCGGTGGACATTATCATTATTATTATTATTATTATTATTATTATTATTATTATTGCTATTATTTTTTATTATTATTATTATTATCATTATTATTATTATTATTATTATTATTGTTATTATTATTGCTATTATTATTATCATTATTATTATCATTATTATTATCATTATTATTATCATTATTATTATTATTATTATTATTATTATTATTATTATTATTATTATTATTATTATTATTATTATTATTATTATTATTATTATTATTTATTGCAGTCTCAGGCTCTGAACCTCGGACCAGGTTGCTTCACACATGGCACAATAATACACGAGATCCTGCACGCTCTGGGTTTCTACCACCAGCAGAGCGCGTCAGACAGAGATGACTTCGTCACCATCCAATGGGATAACATCCAGTCAGGTAACACCTCTATAACACTGGTCAACGTGATTTTTGTCTCATGAGCACCAATAGTTGTACTTAGGGCCAGTTTCACCAAGAGAGGTAACTGTATTACGCCAGTTTTCCCCATGTATAATGCATAGCTTAAACTGGCGTAATACACCTACCTCTCTTGGTGAAACTGGCCCTTAATGCAGTTTTTTTATCGTGTTTTCAAATATGTATTCGGAATTTCTCCATCACCCACATTTTTTTATTTCAATTTCAATTAATGGATTTAAATTATTATTTTTTTAATAAACGTTTTCTCGTCCATTTGTCCATTGTAAAATAAAACCAAATGAGCTAACTCAGGAGATTTCAGCTCTGGAAAAGAGTTATCAAGGCAAATGGAATCTTAATATGCTGGCCGATTATTGTTGGACCATCAAGAGGGATGCTCCACAGGCGAAATATAGCAGAAAATCGTCATTTCTTACTTTCTAGGTGAGTCCGAACGTTTGAATATTGTGTAGTTACGAATGTAGAAAATATTAAAGTGTTTGAAATTATAAATTCCTGTCTCTCGGAAACCTTGCGTGACGGAGAAAAACCGAGATCATATTTGAATTCGGGAGAAAAAATACTATCAGAATCACATATTTTTCTGAGACAAAAAAAGTTTATCTTTTGTTGCTCAGTGTAATTATTAATTGAGTACCTGGTGTTGTTGTAATGATTTAAAATAAGCGTTAATTTAAAACTTATATCTTCATGAAGGTGGTTTAGAGATTAATCATATCAATTAATTCATTATATTTATTACAACCTTATATATATATATATATATATATATTACATTTAACTTGTCTATTTCAAATTAACTTCATTTTTCTAAATTCTAAATTCACGTAAACCAATGATCAGCTCCATGACGCGACATGCCTACCAGCCGCTACTGACTTTATAAACATTTGTATTTTGTTAAAGTGCTGGAAGTTCATCTAGGCGGTATAGAGGTGACATGTCAACTTGCAGCTACCCAAATTCCTCATGATGCTGGGTTGGGCATAGCTCCCATACCTGACAAATTTCTATGAGAAAATGTCTTCCACCCATTGTGCATCAAAGTGGCTCTCCGCCAAGACATCATGCCTTATACCCCTCGGCTACGACGACCATGAGCCTCTGGGTTCGATAGTTATTTGATACTGTCGCGGGTTCAAACCCGGCCAAGGTCGATGGATTTTTTAGGATGGAAAAATCCAAGGAGCAAGTCCTCCGGGAGGGACTTTAAGCCGTGGGTCCCGAGTCTGAAGATTTCCAGACTCGTAAAAGATCCTTGTCCCGCGCCGTAGCCGAGCGGTTAAGGTAGGAAGCCTTAGCGCAGAGCTACTGGACTTGCGCTGGTTCGAGTCTCCATGAGGGAAGACATTTTCTCATGGTATTTCGGCCAGTATGGGACCGGTGCCCACCCAGCATCGTGAGGCAATTGGGTAGCTACAATAAGTAGCGGCTCCAGGTTGAGGAACCAGCTAAAACGGCTGGGGGACTCGACATGCTAACCACATGTCACCCCTACACTGGCTGTTGATCATCTACCTCTGTGATTGACACATGTGGACGTGAAGGGCCGGCAGCTCTCTGGTAAAAGGGCAACCGCTGAAAAGTGGAAAGACCCTCAATCGAATCGGTAAAATATCCTTAAGCCTGAATGAAAAGGCCTCTAAGCAAAATTTACTAAATTTTCCCGTCCTAATACTAGCCTACCTTGGTTTCCTAGATGTCAGTATGAGGCGGAACGCTGACCACGTACCACTCAAATGACATCTATACGAAAACAAGTGTAACTAAATTAGTATGGATGAAATTCTTCCCTGTAGGGGGAGAGCGCCTAAATTTCTGTTAAGGGAAACATGGGTTTGCAAGAAGAAGATAAATGTATTTTTATGTACAGGCACAGAAAACAACTTCAACAAGTACACGACCAGTCAGATCACAGACTTCGGAGTTTCTTACGACTACAGCAGTGTGATGCATTACAGCGCATACGCCTTTTCCAAGAACGGACTCATGACAATTGTGACAAAGGTAACTATGTGTTTACACATGTATCATCAACCACGAAACTTAATTATAGTATATAATAATAATAATAATAATAATAATAATAATAATAATAATAATAATACTATTGAGTAACACAAAGAAATTGGAACTGGAAGTAAATATCAATAAAACTAAATACGGATATGTTCACACATAGAAATACATTATATAACACAAATGGACAGTTAATGAAATTTGAGGGAAATTTTGAAGAAATGGCTGAATAAAAATACCTAGGAACAATAATTACAAACAGTCCACCGCTGTGGTCTCGGAGTAGCGTGCTGCCTTGTCACGCAGCGGGCCCGGGTTCGATCCCCGGTCGGGACAGTTTTTCTGGGTGGGGTTTTTATCAGGGTTTTTCCTCACCTGTAAGACAAATGTCAGGAAAACTTTAAGGCCCAAACGGTCCCCGAAATCATATGGCCATCGCAATCATCATCATTCATATTCATCTTAGATTAAGCTTAGGATTAGGGACTCTCCTGGCGCACCATTATCATCATCACCCATCATATCATCGGGGCAACGTAACACCGCCTTCCGGGCGCCCCAACCTTAGAAGTGGGTTTGAGACATCCTAAATAAATTGTTAAACGTTAGAAAGTATTGTGTTTTGAAAGCACTAATTAGAGGTTAAACTTTGTGACTACTTAAATATGTTGACTAAATAATAAGTACGCCATGCCAGGAGAGAAAGACAAACCTGGGGAATTTGAAAAAATAAATAAATAAAAAATTTAAATAATTACAAACAGGAATGAGATGCACAAAGAAATTAAACATAGGCTCAAACCTGGAAATGCGTGTTATTTTACAATACAGGGAGTCTTGTCGTCCCAACTTCTCTCAAAAAAATACTAAATTTAAAATATATAAAACTTTTATTCTCTCGGTTATATTATATGGATGCGAAACATGGACTCTTACTTTAAGGGAGGAGAAAAGATTACGAGAAAATGAGAATAAATTGTTACGAAAATATATGGACCATAGAGAGATGAACAGACAGGTGAATGGAGAAGACTACATAACAGTAAGCTCATGATCTTTATGAGAATCCAGATATAATAAGAACAGTTAACTATCGTAGACTGCGATGGGTAGGGCATGTGGCACGAATAGAGAATAAAAGAAGAGCACGGAAACTGTTGTAGGAAACCAGAGGGAAAACGCCCTTTTGTTAGATCAAGAATGAGGTGGGAGAATAACATTAACCATGATTGGAGGGAAGTAGATAATACTGGGACGATTGGAAAATATTAACACAGGATAGGAATGTATAGAAAGATTGTTTCCGCGCGGCCATGAACCTATGGGTTCGATGTCCACCGCTGTGGTCTCGAGGTAGCGTGCTGCCTTGTCACGCAGCGGGCCCGGGTTCGATCCCCGGTCGGGGCAGTTTTTCTGGGTGAGGTTTTTATCGGGGTTTTTCCTCACCTGTAAGACAAATGTCAGGAAAACTTTAAGGCCCAAACGGTCCCCGAAATCATATGGCCATCATCCTTACCATCCTGGTTGAGTGGTAGACAAGGCCTTAAGGCCTTAACTCTGCCAGGTAAAATAAAGTTATTATTATTATTATTATAAGTTCATGTGAGTTAGTTAGTTAGATATTTATTTATATACAGAATTTTAATGTTTACGCATCTTTCTGTGCCTAAAGTTTTATTTTTCTTCTCCACTCGTCTCTCTCCATCCAATCCATGTCCTCCAGTCCTCTTGCTCTCATTCCAGTTCTTATTTCCTGCAGCCACGAGTTTCGAGGTCTTCCTCTCCTCCTTCTTCCAGGTGGACACCATTCCAATGTTTTCCTGGGTAATCTTTCTTCTTGCATTCGTCGTACGTGCCCATACCAATTTAATTGCTTATACCGTATATAATCTACTATTGAATAACCAATATTCATTTTTTTCTCTTATGACAGTATTTCTTATTTTGTCTAATTTTGAACATCTTGCTGTTCTCCTCAAGAAATCCATTTCCATCGAACTAGTTAGATATTAATGTTTTTATTTTATGTATATTTCAGAATCCAAGCGCAACAATTGGACAGAGAGCTGGATTCAGCGATGCAGACATCCAGAAACTGGAGAAGATGTACGGCTGTCAGTAAAATATATCACTATATAACACCTTTATTCTGTTTCTTATCATTTTATAAACATTTGAAAACATATAGCAGAGATTATACTTCACGCAATCTAAACTGGCGATTACTAACTTATTCGTCATCTTACAGCCTAAGGGCTACCTGTAACTATAAAATGTTGTTTGTACATGAAATTTCCATAGCAACTTGTAATATATTTTTAACTCTTTACAATTAGTATAGTGTATATATAACCTATAAGCCCTACTGTAAACATATTTGTAATTTCTGTTGGTTGAATGGAAGAGAAGGTCTTATGGCCTTAACTCTGCCAGAATAAATAAAACTATTAATTAATCAATTGAGTTGGTGTTTACTTGATGAAAATCCCTATTTATTAATTAAATAAAAATAAAACTTAGTTTTATTTGATTTTCATATTTATTAAGATATAATTCAGTGACAGCAGTTTCGGTACACTGTACCTTCTTCAGACATGTTAAATTATGAATTGTGTTCCAACTGATCTAAGCAACAATACAACAATAATTTATTTAAATTCTTAAATTTAACAAAGGCGATTCATTCAAATCAAGTTGAGAATTTAACAGTTTATTACTACTTTTCAATTTATTTATTTATTTCTACAGCCTCCAAAAGGTCCAACTTGAAAACTAGTAATAAACTGTTAAATTCTCAACTTGATTTGAATGAATCGCCTTTGTTAAATTAAAAAAATTAAAAAAAATATTGTTCTATTGTTGCTTAGATCAGTTGGAACACAATTCATAATTTGTTAACATGTCTGAAGAAGGTACAGTGTACCGAAACAGCTGTCACTGATTTATATCTTAATAAATATGAAAATAAAATAAAACTAAGTTTTATTTTTATTTAATTAATGAAACTATTATTATTATTATTATTATTATTATTATTATTATTATTATTATTATTATTATTATTATTACATTCCAACCCCTAGTATAGACCTGGAAGAAAACGCTGACTCTGTATCAGTGTTGAGATAGTTTCTGCCGTGCGCTACACGCCATAATTCAGCAGTCAGTTATAAGTTTATCTTAACTTAAAATCACTTCTAACAAGGGAACTGCCAACCATTGCATGCCAAACCCTACCTAGAAATTTCTCCCAAAGAAGCATTGTGATGTACCAAATCCGTGTCCAAAAAATATGCCCTTTTTAACTGCAAGGCACTAAAATCCAGCGCCAAATCTATTATTTAAACTAAAGAAGTAATACAACTCGTGAATTGGTAGATTGGATAGCACTCATTACCTGTCGTCCGCGTCCCGCCTCACTTCACTCCGCTCTTATTCATGCAGGGAGTCCATTTCGGCTGCCATTGCTGGATTTTAGCTTCTATTTCTGCGCCTTCGATTTCTCGTTAAAAATTCAGATTTTCTTGTACACAGCCTTGGTATATCACAAAGCTTATCTGAGAGCGCAAAGTTTGACGGTTGTAAGTACAAATTCACATTTGAAATAGCACTTCAGTTATACAGGTGAATCTATGTTTTGAAGTGGGAAGTAGTACCAATTCATCTCTTGTTTCCCCCAAGTTCAAGAATGACGTCACGGACCCGCAAGTTTTGAATGCGCTAGCTATACAACACATGATAATAAAACACATATGGAAAATGGTGTTTCCCGTCACTCTTATTTACGCAGCCTAAACTCTCCCCATGCCCTTCTTTCCATTCTTCTTCCTCTTCCATACTACTTCATCATGACAGTCGAGGTATTCCTCTGTTCTCTGGCCTTGATTTTTCCTACGAGTATCATCATCATGTCTAAATGGCACAAAGAGTAGGGTGCGTGTAGGCAAATAGTTTTCGGACACTTTTGAAATCCAGAATGGGTTGAAGCAAGGAGATGCACTATCTCCTCTACTATTTAGTTTTGTACTAGAGCATGCCATTAAATCTTTAGACAATGAGGAAGGCTTACAACTCAATGGTATTAATAAGCTGTTAGTTTATGCTGATGATGTAGTACTACTGGCCGATAGTGAGGAGATACTAAAGGACAACACGCACACACTATTGAGTAACACTAAGAAATTTGGACTGGAAGTAAATATTAATAAAACTAAATATATGGTCACACGTAGAAATACATTATATAATGGAAATGGACAGCTAATGACAAATGAGGGAAATTTTGTGGAAGTGGCTGAATTCAAATACCTAGGAACAATAATTACAAATAGGAATGAGATGCACAAAGAAATTAAACATAGGCTCAATTCTGGAAATGCGTGCTATTATGCATTGCAGAGACTTTTGATGTCCCAACTCCTTTCAAAAAACGTTAAAGTGAAAATATATAAAACTATTATTCTACCAGTTATATTATATGGGTGCGAAACATGGACTCTACTTTAAGGGAGGAAATGAGATTACAAGTTTTTGAGAATAAAGTTCTTAGGAAGATTTTTGGACCAAAGAGAGATGAACAGACAGGTGAATGGAGAAGACTACATTACAATGAACTACATGGTCTTTATAGGAAGCCAGATATAATAAGAACAGTTAAGTCTCGACGACTGCGATGGGCAGGACATGTTGCGCGTATGGGGAATGAAAGATGTGCATGGAAGCTACCTGTAGGAAAGCCGGCGGGAAAACGGCCAGTTGGTAGACCAAGAATGAGGTGGGGAACAACATTAACTATGATATGATGGAAGTAGATTATACAGGGAATGATTGGAAAACATTAGCTCAGGGTAGGGATGTATGGAGGGCCTATGCCTGGGCGGCCATGAACCTACGGGTTCGATAGTGCCAGTGAGTAAATAAGTATCATCTCTGAGCCATAACCTTTCTCTGAAGTTCCTACCAAGTTTCTCTATCCAGCCTTCGCCAATATCTTTCACCCAGACCCTTTACTGTTGACCGACAGAAAGAATGCAAGTGGAAGGGATGTGGATATACAGGAAAATATCAAGAAGGATGACTACTATGGGTGACGTAACGGTCGAGATCAAGACTTGTATACTTCTCATTGAAGACCTAATGACTAAATTGATCTTATAATATTATAATGATATTGTGAAAAGAAAAATTAATGTCCGAACCAAGAATCGAACCGTGGACCTCTAGTCCAGACCAGTGTGCAGCCCACTACACTATTATAGACCTGGCACAAACATTAACAATTCTTTCCACATATACAAATCTATAATTCTCGTTTCGTTAGGTAGGTGTCACTACCATCGCCAACGTCCGGCTTCGTCTGGCAGCGAACGAAACGAGAATTATAGATTTGTATATGTGGAAAAAATTGTTAATGTTTGTGCCAGGTCTAGAATGGTGTAGTGGGCTGCACACTAGTCTGAAGAACTAGAGACCCACGGTTCGATATCTGGTTCGGACATTAATTTTTCTTTCCACAATGTCATTATAATATTATAATATGCTCCATTATTGGAACTGTGTTAAAATAACAGTATTGAAAAATGTTAAATAAATTTATCTTGCTTGGGTCTAACTCCTAACAACATTACTCATGCCACAAATGCTAGTCAATGACCAATCACGTTTCAATGAATGTTGTTTTACAACCAATGACAGTCGTGTTTCACCTCGCTCTTTTTCGATTTCTATTTATCAGCTCCTGCTTTTGTGATAAAGAAAGCTCCTCCTTTTTAATGTTCTCAACAGGTCAAAGCATTATTTTTCTCCAACAAATACATTGAATATAGCAAATAATGAAAATATTCCTTGATTTTACTGAGTTTTTTACTAAAAAAATAAATGAATAACCCGTAATGTTGATTATGATATATAGTTTGATGTGTTTCATTATTTCTCCACTTGGGTGCACTCTTACAATATTGCGATCTTATTTGACAATAAATAATATGATCAAGCAGCAGTGAATGAACATAACCTCACATTTCTGATTTGTTTTGAAACATCGCCGTTTACATTAAATATATAAATATTTTAAAATAACTATAGTTAAATAATGATTTGTGAGTAAACAGCTTAATTTTATTCGTTAAATAGTCCTAACAAATGTCACTCTTGATTTCCAAATTCTCTAGATAAATTCACTCCTCACTTCGTGAGTCGTGAATTTATCGATAATTTTGAAATCTCTCGTGGCATTACTTATGATAATTCTATAGTATCCTACTGCAGTTCGAAATTCCTAAAATGTTTGTTAGACTTATTCGTCTAAATGGTACAAAGATCAAACAGTTTTAAGATAATTTTGAAATCCACAATGGGTTAAAGCAAGGAGATGCACTATTTCCTCTACTATTCAATTTTGTATTAAAGCATGCCATCAAACCTTAGGGATGAAGAAATCTACAACTCAATGGTAACAATACGCTGTTAGTTTATGCTGATGATGTAGTACTATTGGCCGATAGCGAGGAGATACTAAAGGACAACACGCACACACTATTGAGTAACACTAAGAAATTGGGACTGGAAGTAAACATCAATAAAACTAAATACATGTTCACATATAGAAATTCATTATAAAGCCAAGTGATCATTAGATCTTATCACGTGCCCTATATACTTCAGTCTCTGTAGTATTTTGATGCCCACATCTTTATATATATATATATATATATATATATATATATATATATATGTATGTATATACGTCCACCGCTGTGGTCTCGAGGTAGCGTGCTGCCTTGTCACGCAGCGGGCCCGGGTTCGATCCTCGGCCGGGGCAGTTTTTCTGGGTGAGGTTTTTATCGGGGTTTTTCCTCACCTGTAAGACAAATGTCAGGAAAACTTTAAGGCCTAAACGGTCCCCGAAATCATATGGCCATCATCATCATCCCTATCATTATCATCATCATCCTTCACCGGTGTGGAAAGCAACGGGAAGCTACCACACCTACAATTCCCTAGAAAAGCTGTAAAGCATAGCATGAAAATGCTATGATTGCAGTGAAAGACCTGCCCTCAGGCAGAATTACTATGGACGGATGGATATATATATATACAAATATATGACATGATAAGAAAAATAAATGCTTGGACGGGACTTAAACCCGGACCTCTGGATTTAAATCCCAGTGCGCTACCGATTACGCTACCGAGCAAGTCTAGTATAAACATTCATTTTCCTTATATATATATATATATATATATATATATTCTCATTATTACTAGATGTAGCGGGAACTCGGTCTCCACTGCCATCTAGTAGCTCCTATCACAAGTAAGCAAATTAAAGAGAATATTTTTACTTTATAGCAGTGACGCTTTATCGAAGTTATAATTAAAATTTTGACATTGAGCAATGCAAACTTAATATGGTGTGATAAGAAAAAAATATATATATACCCATCCATAGTAATTCTGCCCGAGGACAGGTCCTTCACTGCAATCATAGCATTTTCATGCTATGCTTGCAGCTTTACTAGGGAATTGTGTAGGTGTGGTAGCTTCCCGTTGCTTTCCACACCGGTGAAGGATGATGATGATAATGATAATGGTAAGGATGCTGGCCATATGATTTCGGAGACCGTTTGGGCCTTAAAGTTTTCCTGGCATTTGTCTTACAGGTGAGAAAAAACCCGATAAAAACCTCACCCACGAAAACTGTCCCGATGGGGATCGAACCCGGATCCGCTGCGTGACAAGGCAGCACGCTACCTCGAAACCACAGCGGTGGACATATATATATATAAATTTTGAGGAAGTGGCTGAATTCAAATACCTAGGAACAATGATCACAAATAGGAATGAGATGCACAAAGAAATTAAACATAGGCTCAATTCTGGAAATGCGTGCTATTATGCATTGCAGAGACTTTTGATGTCCCAACTCCTTTCAAAAAACGTCAAACTGAAAATATATAAAACTATTATTCTACCAGTTATATTATATGGATACGAAACATGGACTCTTACTTTAAGAGAGGAAAGGAGATTACAAGTATTTGAGAATAAAGTACTTAGGAAAATTTTTGGACCAAAGATAGATGAACAGACAGGTGAATGGAGAAGACTACATAACAATGAACTACATGGTCTTTATAGGAAGCCAGATATAATAAGAACAGTTAAGTCTCGTAGACTGCGATGGCAGGACATGTTGCACGTATGGGGAATGAATGACGTGCATGGAAGCTTCTTGTAGGAAAGCCAGAAGGAAAACGCCCAGTTGGTAGACCAAGAATGAGGTGGGAGAATAACATTAACTATGATTTGAGGGAAGTAGATTATACAGGGAATGATTGTAAAGCATTAGCTCAGGATAGGGATGTATGGAGAGCTTATGTCCGCGCGACCATGAACCTACGGGTTCGATAGTGCTAGTGAGTAAGTAAGTAAGTAAGTATATATATATATATATATATAAAATGCACCGTTCTTCATCAATGTGATTCAAATTTTTCTTTTCAAAAACAGTAAGACATTTTCATCATTTTTGCTTAGGACCATCTCTTAGACGTTAGTACAGGTTTAATCAGAGTTTATGCAATTTTATTTCACTATTAATTGGACGATATTGTGCATCAACCAGTTAAGCGCCTTTTTAAACTGAGATTTTGATGTCATCTGTTGCACTGGCTAATGAAGTAAGTGTTCGCACACTTTTAGCATTTCCCAGAGACAGGCATTTATAATTTCAAACACTTTAATATTTTCTACATTCGTAACTACACAATATTCGAACATTCGGACTCGCCTAAAAAGTAAGAAATTACGATTTTCTGCTATATTTCGCCTGTGGAGCATTCCTCTTGTTGGTCCAACAATAATCGGCCAGCATATTAGGATTCTATTTGCCTTGATATCTCTTTTCCACAGCTGAAATCTCCTGATAAAAGTGTTCCCCGTGCTCATCGCTCACTGCACCAAGATTTTCCGGGAAGAAATCCAGGTTTATTAAAAAAATAATAATTATTTAAATCCTTCTTCTTCACTTCCTGGTTTAGGCAAGAGTTCCCTTACACTGTGTGAGAAAATTCAAGCTTGTAATTTCATCATCATCATCATCATAGTACATTCACGAATTTAGGCCAATTGTTGACCTGTTTCGGCCTCAAGAGAAACACCATCCAAAAGTCTTTTGAGTGGACGTCGTGGTGTTCTTCTTCCTGCAGGTTGATACCTTAACATTTGTTCGGGTATTCTGTGATCTTCCATTCGATGAACATGTTGCATCCATCTTGACTTATAATCAGAAATCTTGTTTTCTAAAGGTTCCATGTGTAATTCTTCTAAGATGTCTTCATTTTTTTGTGATCTAGTAGTGTGTATCCTGCAGTCCTCCGAAGGTATCTCATTTCAGTAGATCTAAGTCTCTGTATATCCTTCTGTTTCAATGTCCATACTTCGCTACCATACAAAAGAGTTGGAAGAGCCAGTGTTTTATACACTTTCAGTCTTGAATGCTTTTGGAGTAACTGTGGCTTGAAGATAGAATTTATTAACCCTAAAATTCTTAAAAATTTAGATATTCTTGCATTTACATCCTTTTCTTCTTCATATGAGATATTGCATCCTAGATATGTAAAATTATTCACCTGCTCCAAAATTTTATTGTCCAGTACAATTTTACTTCTGACAGGATCTACACCTTGAAATGCCATAATTTTAGTTTTTTTCTGTAGATATCTTTAATCCATATTCTTCTGTAATTTTATTAAGTTCATACAGACCTTTCTGTAGATTATCTTCGGAATTTGCTATTATTATTTGGTCATCTGCAAACAATAGGGTGAAGCTTGTAATTTGGGAACCTTTATAAGAAGGGAAATTGTCAAGACGGGAATATATTTAAGGAACCGTGATGTTCCTTCATAGACAGGTTTAACTGTATTTCATATCTGCTATTCTCCTAGTTTAATTAAATGGATATGAAAATCTTACTTCAAGGGACGAGAAAATATTACGAGCATTTCATAATAAAGTTCTTAGCAAGAGAGATGGACAGGTGAATGGAGAAGACTACATAACAGTGAGCTACATGATCTTCATACGAAATCAGAAATACGTTCGTAATAATAACAGTTAAGTCTCGCAGACTGCTTTGCCACGATCAAAAAGACACATAGAGATTGTAGAAAACCAGAGGGAAAACGTCCAGTAGGTAGACCAAGAATGAAATAAAAAGTAAAGTTAAGTGATCCCACAACAGGCCCGTAGGCCCTTGGGGTAGTAGGAGGTTAAGGCTCCCACTTTTTCTAGGCAATCGGCACTTTATGCCAGCAGGGTTGTCAGCCCTGCGTGACGGCCGCCTTTACCACCAGAACAAGCGCCTGGTACTCATTTCCGTTAGAGGCTGAGTCGACCCCAGGGTCATAGTGCCGCCAGAGGGTTTGGGTCAGTTTAAAAATCCTGACCCCAACGGGACTTGAACCCTCGACCCTCTGGCTTGTAGCTCAGTGCCTTAACCACTACGCTACGGCGTGCCCCCATAGGAGGATAATATTAACCATGATTTGAATGAAGTAGATTATACAGGAGATGATTGGAAAACATTAACTCAGGATATGGAAGTATGGAGAGCTAATATTAGAGCGGCTATGAAACTACGGTTTCGATAGAGCCAATGAGTTAGTTATTAAAGTGGAAATATGGTAGCCTATAAATTCCCAGATATGTGTTTTAGAATTGAGGGAAAAACACAGATAAAGTTCAATGAAAGAACTAATCCGATGATATATCATAACACTGATTGCTCATAGCTGTGGTCTTACACTTGTCGGGATTAAACAAGGCATTGTTTTCAATAATCACAGGGACTAGCGCTATTTATTGTGGCGAGTATTTTAGAACACTAACCACGCTCTGCCTAACTATTTGTCGCGTATTATTATTATTACCCCGCTCTGCTTTAACTATTAGTACGCAGAGAGAGATTACGATGCTGCTACCTTCCGGGATCGCTGGGTTATGGTAATGCTGTATTTTAGTAAAGTGTTCTAGATATCTAATGAAGTTATTTACAAGTAAACAGCCTGCCTCGGGCCCATAGAAGGCGGCTAACCATTCATCTTTCTTTCCTAATTGAATATGCATATAAATATGAATACTGACTATAACTTGCATGGACTGAACTAACTTCGTCATAGGATAGAGAATGATAATAACTCTTAAATAATACCAAGGGCGTAACATAAAAGATAAGCTTTTAATAAGAAAATAAGAGTGGATCATATAAAAAACAAAATAATGAATACATAACGGAAATTAATCTCTGATCAGTCGATCAGTCAACAAACAATAACCAAAATATAATAGAACAATAACGTACCATTTAAACTATCACACGCATACTTGTCTAAGTCCTATTGGAAATCCTTCTTCCATGTTTACTTAGACGAAATCAAATCTAACCGTTCCTCGGTTACAATCCACTTGCTCATCTTCTGAATCACCATGTTAACCTCGCCAGTTCATGGTGCACTTGAGTTGGATTCACACACTGAATCCCCCTTCTAAAGAACCAAACGCCACTTAGTGAGCCGATCGAATGATGAAGTCCGTTGCGATAACCAAGCATTTATCAGGTTCGCGAATGGAAGGGATGTGCGCAGTAGAAATGCGCGAGGAAAAGGGTAAAAAGGGAAGGGGTAACCACACGGAACACAGGAACATTGGCAGGCTTCACAAATGTTCTTCAGTAGGGAGGAGCACAAAGATGTATAACTGAACCGAAAAAAGGCACTTTCGGTTCATTATAACAACTGAATTTAAAAGATAACAGAGATTTAAACAATTAGTTCTGCAGTTTACCGCAAGGAGCAGGTCAAGGCTCTAACATTTCACGTTTCCGTTTTTAGATTAACCAATCTGATTTTTTACTGGTTTTTTATTTTCAATCAAATGTTATATTGGAATTTTTATTTCGTCATAATCATTTTTTCGTTTATTGAATGGGAGACCGGGGTTTTAAATCTAAACATAAAAAAATGGTAACAATAAATCGTGGTGTCAGACAAGGGTGTGCTTTATCACCTTCTCTTTTTAATTTATATATAGATGAAGTTATGTTAAAGTGGCAGATTCATTTAAATAAACATTTTAAAATAAATAATAAACTGTTGGATACAATATTATTTGCTGATGATCAAGTAGTGATTTCCAGTTCAGAAGATGACTTACAAAGAGCTATTTTTAATTTGGAAAAAATAAGTGCCAATTACAATCTAAAATTTCAAAAAATAAAACTAAAATTTTAGCATTTAAAGGACATGATACCTTAAGAGCAAAAATAATAATTGATAATAAAATTTTAGAACAGGTGAACAGTTTTAAATATCTAGGTTTCAATTTATCATATGTTAAAATTGAAGATATTAATGACAAAATAAATAAATGTAATCTAATGTGTGGCACTATTAAAAGAACCTTTAAAAACACAAGAAAAGAAACAAAAATTAAATTTTATAAAGTAATAGCTGTTCCTGTATTGATGTATGGATCAGAATGTTGGACGATGACTAAAAGACAAGAACAAAGATTGGAAGCAGCTGAGATGCGATTTTTAAGAAATATAGCAGGATATACTCTGCTGGATAAAAAAAAAAATAAAGATATAAGAAAGGAACTAAATATTTTCAAACTTACAGACCGAATAATTAAATATACGAACGACTGGAAAGAACATATTGATAGAATGCCAGAAGGAAGATTTCCAAAATTATTGCTAAATTATAAACCGCACGGAAGGAGAAATGTTGGACGCCCACACAGAAGATGGTCTGAACAATTTTAACAATTGTAGCTTTCATGAAACCGGAACGAGCCAACAGGCTAAATCCCTGGATGATGATGATGGTGATGATGATGAATGGGAGAATTGGTGCATCCCTATATCTCTTTCGAGTTAAATTCCAGGTGTAATGTAAACAAACCAGATGTATGACTGCATTTCCATTGGTTAATAACGATTTTTACTTTTAAGCATGTAAGAAAAGTAGTTAAATAGCAATAAAACTAAATATATGGTCACACGAAGAAATTCAGTATATAATGGAAATGGACAGCTAATGACAAATGAGGGAAATTTTGAGGAAGTGGCTGAATTCAAATACCTAGGAACAATAATCACAAATAGGAATGAGATGCACAAAGAAATTAAACATAGGCACAATTCTGGAAATGCGTGCTATTATGCATTGCAGAGACTCTTGACCTCCCAACTCCTTTCAAAAAACGTTAAACTGAAAATGTATAGAACTATTATTCTACCAGTTATATTATATGGATGCGAAACATGGACTCTTATTTTAAGGGAGGAAAGTAGATTACGAGTATTTGAGAATAAAGAATAGTAAAGTAAAGTAATCCCACGACAGGCCTGGGAAGGCCCTTGGGATAGTAGGAGGTTAAGGCTCCCACTTTTTCTAGACAATCGGCACTTGTTGTCAGCCGGGTCGTCAGCCCTGCATGACGGCCGCCTTTACCCCCAGAACAAGCGTCTAGTACTCATTTCCGTTAGAGGCTGAGTCGACCCCAAGGCCATAGTGCCGCCGGAAGGTTTTTGGTCAGTTTAAAAATCCTGATCCCAACGGGACTTGAACCCTCGACCCTCCGGCTTGTAGCTCAGTGCCTTAACCACTACACTACGGCGTGCCACATTTTTTATTAGGCTATGCATATTAACTTTTCACTGTAAGCCATAGGTATATTAAGACATATAGGAAATTGGAAGCTTTTAGCTGACAAAATTTAAAATTCGCTATAGAATGACCCAGTTATGTTATATGGATTCGAAACATGGGCTTTTACTTTAAGGGCGGAGAAAATATTACAAGAATATGAGAATAAAGTTCTTAGGATAGGGAAGTATGGAGAGCTTATGTCCGCGCGGCCATGAACTTACGGGTTCTATAGTGCCAGTGAGTAAGTGAAGAAAATGTAGTTCAGTGTCACTAGAAATAAAGGAAATAAAGATAATAAAAATATGTATTACCTAGCACATGTCTATATAAGTTATATCGGAGAATTTTAAAATATATTTATAATTACAATTGTAATACATTAAATAAACATTTTTATATCCTTACGCACGCGCAATGCAGAATACGTTAGGATTTCTATTGTTTCAAAATGGTCGCTTTTTGTACAATTTCTTAAAACATTGGAAAAGAAACCATTTAAAAAGGGAGATAAATTATTTTGAATGTTTTCAAACAGTTTAGTGAAAAATATCCTACATTAGCCATTGAGGATGTGGTGAAAATGACAGCAGAATTTACAGGTGAGTCAGCATGGAGCATAAATTCTGCTCGTAATATCAAATTCTAAATAAAGGATATATATCGAGATCATAGAAAAATCGTACACGTCTGATTGGGTAGGCTCAGATATATCTTTTGTCATAAATAAATAAGAAAATGGAGGATGCTTCTAATTATTGGTACCATCTTACCTCGTATTCAGTCTTATTTCCCATAAAATACGATGTTGTCTAAGAACAATGTTCCTATCGATAACAGTTCCGTACACAATTCAGTCATATGGCGGGTAAAATTGGACCATAAATTCGACTTGCTGAGGATTTCGCTTAGTTTACGCAAATACGATCACATTTCTCCATTATTCCACGAATTGTCATGGCTACATCTAAAAGAGAGAAGAAAATCGCACTGTCTAATTCTCTTATTTAAGATCCTACATACCTCGATTCCCAATTATTTATCATCCCGTTTCCAGTATCTATCCTCAAACCATAACTTAAACACAAGATCACAACATAGTCTCTTACTTAATATACCGCAACATAGGACATCACATCACTCCATGTCATATACCATCTCCACTTCTCGCAACTGGAATTCCCTACCACAAGAAATAAGGGGCTGCCGGACATTGGCATCTTTTAAAAGAAATCTAAATTTATATTTGCTCTAAACTCGACTTCATCATTACCCAGTGTAAGGTATATATATTAATTGGTGTTTCTCGTATAATTTATCATATTTATATTATAATTATTATTATTATTATTATTACTATCGTATCATTATTGTTATTATCGTATAAAATGTTGTTTGTACATGAAATTTACATTGCTACATTTAATGTATCTTTAACTGTTTATAATTAGTATAGTGTATATCTATATTTGTCAAATATTTATTTGTATTTGTGCTGATTGAGTGGAAGAGAGGGCCTTATGGCCTCAACTCTGCCAGAATAAATAAAGTATTATTATTATTATTATTATTAATTAATTAAATAAAAATAAAACGTAGTTTTATTTGATTTTCATATTTATTATATAATTCAGTGACAGCTGTTTCGGTACACTGTACCTTCTTCAGACATCTGTCAAACAGCTGTCACTGAATTATATAATAAATATGAAAATCAAATAAAACTACGTTCTATTTTTATTTAATTAATAGATATGGATTTTCATTAAATAAACACCAACTCAATTGATTATTATTATTATTATTATTAATTAATTAAATAAAAATAAAACGTAGTTTTATTTGATTTTCATATTTATTATATAATTCAGTGACAGCTGTTTCGGTACACTGTACCTTCTTCAGACATCTGTCAAACAGCTGTCACTGAATTATATAATAAATATGAAAATCAAATAAAACTACGTTCTATTTTTATTTAATTAATAGATATGGATTTTCATTAAATAAACACCAACTCAATTGATTATTATTATTATTATTATTATTATTATTATTATTAATTAATTAAATAAAAATAAAACGTAGTTTTATTTGATTTTCATATTTATTATATAATTCAGTGACAGCTGTTTCGGTACACTGTACCTTCTTCAGACATCTGTCAAACAGCTGTCACTGAATTATATAATAAATATGAAAATCAAATAAAACTACGTTTTATTTTTATTTAATTAATAGATATGGATTTTCATTAAATAAACACCAACTCAATTGATTATTATTATTATTATTATTATTATTATTAATTAATTAAATAAAAATAAAACGTAGTTTTATTTGATTTTCATATTTATTATATAATTCAGTGACAGCTGTTTCGGTACACTGTACCTTCTTCAGACATCTGTCAAACAGCTGTCACTGAATTATATAATAAATATGAAAATCAAATAAAACTACGTTTTATTTTTATTTAATTAATAGATATGGATTTTCATTAAATAAACACCAACTCAATTGATTATTATTATTATTATTATTATTATTATTATTATTATTATTATTATTATTATTAATTAAATAAAAATAAAACGTAGTTTTATTTGATTTTCATATTTATTATATAATTCAGTGACAGCTGTTTCGGTACACTGTACCTTCTTCAGACATCTGTCAAACAGCTGTCACTGAATTATATAATAAATATGAAAATCAAATAAAACTACGTTTTATTTTTATTTAATTAATAGATATGGATTTTCATTAAATAAACACCAACTCAATTGATTATTATTATTATTATTATTATTATTATTATTATTATTCCTGCGTGACGGACTTTTTGCCCAAAGGCAGTAATACAAGTTAAAATTGTAATGTTCAGTGTTGATGACTGGCTGACGCCACTGCACTGGTACGTTTGGAAAACACAACACATGGATATAAATAATGTACTATAGGCTTATTATTCCGATATAAATAAAACTTAATTCCTAAGATCAACATTTGTTTAAAGGATTTGAATGTTTTTAATACGTGTAAATTCCAAGTTGCTGTGGCGAGAATTAGTTTTAGATAATGATTCCTATATATAATATAATAGGAATTAAGGTGGCCACTCTGCACTCTGGTGATCTGACTGCAAGATGTTTCTACGACTGGTGATTCTTTCAATAGCTCTTCTTTCCCTCACTTCAGGGAGAGTTTTGGGTAAGCAAACTATATTACATTAGACAGTGCCCCAGCTAGCTTGGTTTACTCCGCACAAAACAAGCATTCCTGGCACGGTAACTCTACGATTAATAATAATAATAATAATAATAATAATAATAATAATAATAATAATAATAATAATAATAATAATAATACTTTATTTAATCTGGCAGAGTTAAGGCCATAAGGTCCTCTCTTCCACTCAACCAGCACAAATACAAATAAATATTTGACAAATATAGATATACACTATACTAATTATAAACAATCGAGTTACCAAAAATATACTGAGATTAGATCATAAACCATCATCATCATCACTAGAACCCGGATTTGTTTGCGAAATGCATGTTTTGTTTTACGAATTAAAAAGTATGCGGAAATGATTTACATGTTAAGTGGCCTCTTCACAGACAATTTGAGCGGTATTTGATAATGCATAGAAATGCATATTCCGGAGTAAAATGCTTGTTTTAGATTTTTAATGCATAAATGCATATTTTACTTCTAAATGTGGTATTAAATTATAATTTTCTCTTCAGCTAATTATTAGTAATTAATTATTTATTTATTTATATGTACATGAAATATTAAAGAATTGGAGGAGAAAATGTTCAAGCGTGGGAATTCCTATTTCAAACAACAAAACTTTATACAACTTACATTTTGCAGATGATCAATTGTTAATTGCACAAGATTATGAACATTTAGAATATATGACTAGAAAATTAATAGAAGAATATGAAAAATGGGGATTAAATTTGAACATGAAAAAATCAAAATATTTATCAATTGGTGAACCAGAACAAAATTTAATTTTGAAGACTGGAGAAACAATAAAATCTTGTAGTGAGATCTCATATTTAGGAATTAAAATAAATAAAAATCGGAGTTATGAAGAGGAAATAAGAAATAGAAATAATAAAGGAAAATTTGCAATTGCTTGCCTCAATGGAATATTGTGGGATAAAAATATAAGTAATAAAAATAAAATGAATATATATCATACAATTGTTAAAAGCAGCATTACTTATGGAGCAGAACTTTGGCCATTAACAACAAAAACAAATAAGTACCTTTTGGCAACGGAAATGGATTTTATACGAAGGACAGCAAGAATTTCAAGAAGAGAAAAAATTAGGAACTCAGTTATAAGGGAGAAAATGAAGATTGAAGACACTATTTTAGATTATATTAAAACTCAGCAATTAAGATGGTACGGACATGTCCAACGAATGGAAGAGGATCGACTACCAAAATCTATTTTGGAATGGAAACCTGAAGGAAGATGAAGCAGAGGAAGACCTAAAACCTCCTGGAATCAGGGAATATGTTTATACATATATATACCAGATTTGTTTACCGTTCACTTGTTTGTTAGTGTTTTTTGTGACTATTTAACTCATGCCCCCAATGGGAGTCAATGACGAATCACATTTCAATGATTTTTTATTTACATCCAATCACAGTAGTGTTTCGCCTAGAATTTACCAACTAAAGTTTATCATAATAAAGAAAGCGCCTCCTTTTTAACATTCTGAATAGGTCATAGCATTATTTTGCAGTGACTGACCCTCTAAGAAATACGGCTACCAGATTGTATATATAGTGCATGAATGTCAACACTTAGCGCATGCGGGAGTTAATATAAAAACATTTGTAGCAATTGATTACACCACCAAAAAAAAAAAGAAACCACTGTTTGCACTTCCCAGGTAATAACATTCCAGAAAAATATAATTATTGTCATAGGACACAGTTTGATGTGTTTCATTTTGTCTCCACTAGAGTGCATTCTTACAATATTGCGTTCCTTTGGCAATAAATAATATGATCTGGTTGCAGTGATAAACAAAAGAAGCAGATGAAGCGTACCAATCGTTTTTCATTTGTTTTCAAACATCGCCGTTTACATTAAATATATAAATATTTTAAAATAACTATATTTAACCCTTAAATTCGTAATGTATCCTTTTGGATACATCAGTTGATTTAATTAATTTAATATTTTAAATAAATCAGAAGAAAACGAACAGAAAGAAACCACTTAAATATGTGTATAATTGTCCAATATACCTAATAATAACAGTTACACAAGATTCCGTTTTCATTGCGGTCCGCCACGTTCAAATAACTAACAGAAGAAATTTGTGTTTTGCCAATTTAAGGGTTAAATAATGATTTGTGAGTAAACACTTCGTGAGTCGTGAATTTATTGATAATTTGGAAATCACTCGTGGCATTACTTATGATAAGTTGGCTACATTGTCTGAGCAATGACTAATACATATTTTAGATTGTAAATATGGTGATTTTAGGTTACTTTCAGCTCAACTTCATTTTAAGACATTTCTCACTTTTTTTTAGAAAACCAACATATTTATTTCTCACAGATAATCATTCACATGCTGCAACAATAAACAATGTGTTTTTCCGTAGGTTGTAAGGTGGCATAGAATCCCAATTCTAAGTTATTTGTTAAAATGATTTCAGACTGGGAATCCAAACAGCTCCCATGGCAGACAAGCGGTCAGTTTGAAGGTGACATCAAGCTCAGCGAGTCAGAGCTGAGGACTGGAATTGTTGGCAACACCTACAGATGGCCTGACAGGACCATGCCTTACGTCATTGCTTCACATTTCAGTAAGTAAACAACAAACACTGCTAGCCTCATAGTCTTGTGACCATAGTTCATTATCTCCTGGCATCCATTCCCGATCAAACCACCGGAATATTTTGTCAAAGTAAATTATCCCTTTGGTCTCCCCTGGTCTGGAATTTAGGTTTAAGGATTCTTCCGGTCATGTATCAGCCATCATACCGCTGTGATCTCGAGGTAGCGTGCTGCCTTGTCACGCAACGGGCCCGGGTTCGATTCCCGGTTGGGACAAGCTTCCTGGGAGAGGGTTTTCCCCACCTGTAAAACAAATGTCAGGAAGCTTTGAGGCCCCAACGGTCCTCCTACATCATCCGGCCATCATCCTTATCCTTCACCGGTGTGGAAAGCAACGGGAAGCTACCACACCTATAATTCCCTAGTAAAGCTGCAAAGCATAGCATGAAAATGCTGTGATTGCAGTGTTGGGCAGAACACTGTGCATTTGAATAGAATATCATTGTAGCAATGTAAGTTCCCATTCCAGGAGCACCAAACTCACAAGTGGGTAACAATTCCGCCAATGCCAGGAGAGAATGACAGAAATTTCCTAATTGAAACTGGTGGCAAGAAAAAATTAATAGCTTTATTGTTTCATAATTAGTTAAAAATTACAAGTGCCATTATGCACTGCAATTTCCGTGCTATATAAAAATATAAAGTGATCCCACTACAGGCCTCAGGAGGCCCTTGGGGTAGTAGGAGGTTAAGGCTCCCACTTTTTCTAGACAATCGGCACTTGATGTCAGCCGGGTAGTCAGCCCTGAGTGATGGCCGCTTTTACCTCCAGAACAAACGTCTGGTATTAATTTCCGTTAGAGGCTGAGTCGACCTCAGGGCCATAGTGCCGCCAGAAGGTTTGGGCCAGTTTTAAAAATCCTGAACTCACCGGGACTCGAACCCTCGACCTTCCGGCTGGTAGCGCAGTTCCTTAACCACTACGCTACGGCGGACCATTAAAATCCATAGTATTTGTCAGCTCTCTACCTGTCAGACAGAGAACATATACAGAGGACAGGAAATGGCAACATAGTAAGAAAGAGAAAGACAGCATGTTAGTTAACATTTTTTCAGCCTGCACAATTTACTTAGTGGAGTCGTAAGTAACTAACTGTCGAAGCTGTAGTTCATGGCCGCGCGGACATAAGCTCTCCATACATTCATATCCGAGCTTCTTTGGCATGGATTCCCTGAAGTAGTACCCGCCCGGAGAACCGAATGGGAGACTATTTTACTTCAGGACAATTTTACATCGGCCGCGGTGGACTAGTGGTTATGCTCCTTGTCTCTGGTCCCGAGGGTCGCGGGTTCAAACCCGGCCGGAGTCGATGGGTTTTTTTTAAGATGGAAAAATCCAAGGAACAAGTCCTCCGGGAGGGACTTTCAGCCGTGGGTCCCGAGTCTGAAGATTTTCAGGCTCGTAAAAGATCCTTAAGCCTGAATGAAAAGGCCTCTAAGCAAAATTTACCGAATTTTCCCGTCCTAGTACTACCCTGGTTTTCTAGATGTCAGTATGAGGCGGAACGCTGACCACGGACCACTCAAATGACATCTACTGAGTGATTCAGAAATATGGCTGTACGTTTGATCGCATTTTGTGACGGAAATATTATTATTAAAGGAAATATGATGTTATCATTGGATAGGGAATCCTTCAAATTACAACAATAGAACAAAACAAAACAAATCACTGCTCACGTGCAGCTTGGCACCACACCACGCACCGCAACACGAACCGCACCGCGCATCGCACCTCGCCCTGTAACGCTCACCTCACCGCGCACCGCACCGCACCTCACACCGCACTGCGCACCTCACCGCACACCGCACCGAACCGCGCACCGCACCTCACACCGCATCGCGAACCTCAATGCGCACCGCACCGCGCATCGCACCTCGCCCTGTAACGCTCACCTCACCGCGCACCGCACCGCACCTCACACCGCACTGCGCACCTCACCGCACACCGCACCGAACCGCGCACCGCACCTCACACCGCATCGCGAACCTCAATGCGCACCGCACCGCACCGTGCACCTCACCGCACACCGCACCGCGCACCGAACCGCGCACCGCACCTCACACCGCATCTAGCACCGCAATGACAGTACAGTACATGACAGGAGAGAGTGGGAAGGACTAGAGGAGGACGAGGTGGGTAGAGGAGATGAGAGAGAGGAGAGGGAGAGGAGAGGAGAGGAGAGGAGAGGAGAGGAGAGGAGAGGAGAGGAGAGGGAGAGGATAGGAGGAGAGGAGAGGAGAGGGAGAGGAGAGGAGAGGAGAGGAGAGGAGAGGAGAGGAGAGGAGATGAGAGGATTAGAGGAGAGTATATTATATTATATTTATTATATGGATAGAGTTAGAGAGATTATAGTTAGATGTGATTATGATATTATATTATATTATATTATATTATATTATATTATATTATATTAGTATTATATATATTATACTATAGTATATTATATTATATTTCCGGTATATTATACTATATTATATTACATTACATTACATTACATTATCGCGCACCTTACCGCGCACGGCACCACGCACCGCACCACAACACGCACCGCACCACAACACGCACCGCACCGCGCATCGCACCTCGCCCTGTACCGCACACCGCACCGCACCCCGCACCTCACCGCGCACCGCACCTCACACCGAATCGCGCACCTCACCGCGCACCGAACCTCGCACCTACCGCTCACCGGACCGCGCACCTCACCGCGGACCGCAACGCGCACCTTACCGCGCATCGCACCTCGCCCTGTACCGCGCACCGAACCGCGCACCGCACCGCACACCGCATCGCGCAGCTCACCGCGCACCGCACCTAGCACCGCACCTCGCACCTACCGCGCACCGGACCGCGCACCTCACCGCGGACCGCAACGCGCACCTGACCGCGCATCGTACCACGCACCGCACCGCGCTTCGCACCTCGCCCTGTACCGTGTACCTCACCGCGCACCGTAACGTGCTCCGCACCGCACCTCACACCGCACCGCGCACCGCATATCACACCGCATCGCGCACCTCAACGCGCACCGAACCGCGCACCTCACCGCAACTCGCACCGCACCGCGCACCTCGCCCCGCACCCCACCGCGCACCTGACCGCGGACCGCACCGCTCACATGACCGTGGCCCGCACCGCGCACCTTTCCGCGCATCGCACCTCGCCCTGTACCGCGTACCTCACCGCGCACCGCACCGCAACGCACCTCACACGGCATCGCGCACCTCACCGCGCATCGAACCGCGCACCGCACCTCACACCTCATCGCGCACCACGCCTAGCACCGCACCTCGCACCGCTCCGCACCTCGTATCCCCCCTCGCACCGCACCGCGAACCGCACCCCACACCGCGCAGCGCACCGCATTACATTACATTACAATATACTATTTCTATTACTGTATTATACTATATTATATTATATTAATTATATTAATTATGTTAATTATATTTATTTATTATATTTATTATATTTATTATATTATATTATATTATATTATATTATATTATATTATATTATATTATATTATATTATATTATATTATATTATATTATATTATATTATATTATATTATATTATATTATATTATATTATATTATATTACATTATATCATATTATATTTATTATATTATATTTCCGGTATATCATACTATATTATATTACATTACATTACATTACCGCGCACCTTACCGCGCACGGCACCGCGCACCGCACCTCGCACCTACCGCTCACCGGACCGCGCACGTCACCGCGGACCGCAACGCTCACCTTACCGCGCACCGTACCACGCACCGCACCGCAACACGCACCGCACCGCGCACCTCGCCCCGCACCGCACCTCGCCCTCTACCGCGCACCGCACCGCACACCGCATTGCGCACCTCACCGCGCACCGCACCTAGCACCGCACCTACCGCGCACCGGACCGCGCACCTCACCGCGGACCGCAACGCGCACCGTACCACGCACCGCGCATCTCACCTCGCCCTGTACCGCGTACCTCACCGCGCACCGCAACGTGCTCCGCACCGCACCTCACACCGCACCGCGCACCGCATCTCACACCGCATCGCGCACCTCATCGCGCACCGCAGCGCGCACCGTACCGCGCATCGGACCGCAGCGCGCACCTCACCGCACCTCGCACCGCACCGCGCACCTCGCCCCTCACCGAACCGCGCACCTGACCGCGGACCGCAACGCGCACCTGACCGCGCACCTGACCGCGGACCGCACCGGGCACCTGACCGCGGACCGCACCGCGCATCGCACCTCGCCCTGTACCGCGTACCTCACCGCGCACCGCAACGCGCTCCGCACCGCACCTCACACCGCACCGCGCACCTCACCGCGCATCGAACCGCGCACCGCACCTCACACCTCATCGCGCACCACGCCTAGCACCGCACCTCGCACCGCACCGCGCACCGCACCTCGTATCCCCCTCGCACCGCACCATACACCGCGCAGCGCACCGCATTACATTACATTACAATATACTATTTCTATTACTAATACTATTACTGTATTATACTATGTATTATATATTATTATATTATATTATATTATATTATATTATTTATATTATATTATATTATATTATACTATATTATATTATATTACATTACATTACATTACCGCGCACCTTACCGCGCACGGCACCACGCACCGCACCACAACACGCACCGCGCATCGCACCTCGCCCTGTACCGCGCACCGCACCGCACCTCACACCGCACCCCGCACCTCACCGCGCACCGCACCTCACACCGAATCGCGCACCTCACCGCGCACCGCACCTCGCACCTACCGCTCACCGGACCGCGCACCTCACCGCGGACCGCAACGCGCACCTTACCGCGCATCGCACCTCGCCCTGTACCGCGCACCGAACCGCGCACCGCACCGAACACCGCATCGCGCACCTCACCGCGCACCGCACCTCGCACCTACCGCGCACCGGACCGCGCACCTCACCGCGGACCGCAACGCGCACCTGACCGCGCATCGTACCACGCACCGCACCTCGCCCTGTACCGCGTACCTCACCGCGCACCGCAACGTGCTCCGCACCGCACCTCACACCGCACCGCGCACTGCATATCACACCGCATCGCGCACCTCAACGCGCACCGATCCGCGCACCTCACCGCACCGCGCACCTCGCCCCGCACCCCACCGCGCACCTGACCGCGGACCGCACCGCTCACATGACCGTGGCCCGCACCGCGCACCTTTCCGCGCATCGCACCTCGCCCTGTACCGCGTACCTCACCGCGCACCGCACCGCAACGCACCTCACACCGCATCGCGCACCTCACCGCGCATCGAACCGCGCACCGCACCTCACACCTCATCGCGCACCACGCCTAGCACCGCACCTCGCACCGCTCCGCACCTCGTATCCCCCCTCGCACCGCACCGCGAACCGCACACCACACCGCGCAGCGCACCGCATTACATTACATTACAATATACTATTTCTATTACTGTATTATACTATATTATATTATATTAATTATATTAATTATGTTAATTATATTAATTATATTTATTTATTATATTTATTATATTATATTATATTATATTATATTATATTATATTATATTATATTATATTATATTATATTATATTATATTATATTATATTATATCATATTATATTTATTATATTATATTTCCGGTATATCATACTATATTATATTACATTACATTACATTACCGCGCACCTTACCGCGCACGGCACCACGCATCGCACCTCGCCCTGTACCGCGCACCGCACCGCACCTCACAGCGCACCCCGCACCTCACCGCGCACCGCACCTCACACCGCATCGCGCACCTCACCGCGCACCGCACCTCGCACCTACCGCTCACCGGACCGCGCACCGCACCTCGCACCTACCGCTCACCGGACCGCGCACCGCACCTCGCACCTACCGCTCACCGGACCGCGCACCTCACCGCGGACCGCAACGCGCACCTTACCGCGCACCGTACCACGCCCACCCGCACCGCAACCCTCACCGCACCGCGCACCGCACCTCGCCCCTGCTACCGCGCACCGAAACCGCCGCACAGCACCTCACACCGCACTCGCCGCACCTCACGCGCACCGCACCTAGCATCGCACTCGCCACTACGCGCACCGGACCCGCGCGCCTCTCACCGCGGACCGCAACGCGCACCTTACCGCGCACCGTACCACGCATCGCACCTCGCCCTGTAACGCGCGTACCTCACCGGCACCGCAACCGTGCTCCGCAACGGCACCTCCACACCGCACCGCGCACCGCAATCTCACACGCATCGTCGCACCTCAACGCGCACCGCACCACGCACCGTACCGCGCATCGGACCGCAGCACGCACTTCACCGCACTTCGCACCGCACCGCGCACCTCGCCCCGCACCGAACCGCGCACCCCACCGCGCACCTGACCGCGGGCCGCACCGCGCACCTGACCGCGGACCGCACCGCGCACCTGACCGCGGACCGCACCGCGCACCTGACCGCGCACCTTACCGCGCATCGCACCTCGCCCTGTACCGCGTACCTCACCGCACACCGCACCGCACCTCACACCGCACCGCGCATCGAACCGCGCACCGCACTCAACATCATCCCGCGCACCACGCCTAGCACCGCACCTCGCACCGCACCTCGTGCTCCCGTCGCACCGCACTCGCCCCGACCGTATTCCCCCTTGCACTCTACTGTTTATCTTACGCATACATTACATTATATATATTATTTTATTATTATATATAGGGAGGAGAGGGAGATGAGGGGAGAGATGGAGAGAGAGGAGAGAGAGGGAGTAGAGGAGAGGAGAGGAGAGGAATGAGAGGAGAGGAGGAGAGAGAGGAGAGTAGAGGAAGGAGAGTAGAGGAGGAGGAGAGAGAGGAGAGTAGGGGATGGGAGAGGAGAAGGAGATGAGAGTAGATGATAGGAGAGGAGGGAGAGAGAGGGAGGAGAGGAGAGGAGAGGGAAGAGAGGAGGACAGGATAGGACAGACAGGCAGGAAGGAAGGAGAAGGAGAGTAGTAGGAGAGGAGGAAGCGGAGATGAGAGGAGAGGGAGAGTAGAGGAGAGTATAGGAGAGGAGAGGAGGTGAGAGGGAGGCGGGTATGGAGAGCGAGATGAGAGGAGAGGAAGGAAGGAAAGGAGAGGAAGGAGATGAGATGAGAGGAGAGGATGAGGAGATGAGAGGAGAGGAGAGGAGAGGAGATGAGAGGATAGGACAGGACAGACAGGACAGACAGGGAGAGACAGGAGAGGACAGAGTAGGATAGGGAGGAGAGGAGGAGAGGAGAGGGAGTAGGAGAGGAAGAGTAGAGGAGATTAGATTAGTATATTATATTATAGTAGATGATAGATATTGTAGTATGTTATTTATGATATTATTGTATTATATTATATTATATTATAGTATATTATATTATTTATATTATATTTATTATAGTATATTATTTCTATATATTATATTATATGATATTGTATTTATTATATTATATTATGTTATAGTATATTATATTATATTTATTATTATTATTTATAATATTTATTATATTTATTATATTATATTATTTCCGGTATATTATACTATATTATATTATATTACATTACATTACATTACCGCGCACCTTACCGCGCACCGCACCACAACACGCACCGCACCGCGCACCGCACCTCACACCGAATCGCGCACCTCACCGCGCACCGCACCTCGCACCTACCGCTCACCGGACCGCGCACGTCACCGCGGACCGCAACGCGCACCTTACCGCGCACCGTACCACGCACCGCACCGCAACACGCACCGCACCGCGCACCTCGCCCTGTACCGCGCACCGAACCGCGCACCGCACCGCACACCGCATCGCGCACCTCACCGCGCACCGCACCTAGCACCGCACCTCGCACCTACCGCGCACCGGACCGCGCACCTCACCGCGGACCGCAACGCGCACCTTACCGCGTACCGTACCACGCACCGCACCGCGCTTCGCACCTCGCCCTGTACCGCGTACCTCACCGCGCATCGCAACGTGCTCCGCACCGCACCTCACACCGCACCGCATCTCACACCGCATCGCGCACCTCAACGCGCACCGCAGCGCGCACCGTACCGCGCACCTCACCGCACCTCGCACCGCACCGCGCACCTCGCCCTGCACCCCACCGCGCACCTGACCGCGGACCGAACCGCGCACCTGACTGCGGACCGCACCGCGCACCTTTCCGCGCATCGCACCTCGCCCTGTACCGCGTACCTCACCGCGCACCGCACCGCACCTCACACCGCACCGCGCATCGAACCGCGCACCGCACCTCACACCTCATCGCGCACCACGCCTAGCACCGCACCTCGCACCGCACCGCACCTCGTATCCCCCCATCGCACCGCACCGCGAAGCGCACCCCACACCGCGCAGCGCACCGCATTACATTACATTACAATATACTATTTCTATTACTGTATTATACTATATTATATTATATTAATTATATTAATTATGTTAATTATATTTATTTATTATATTTATTATATTTATTATATTTATTATATTTATTATATTTATTATATTTATTATATTTATTATATTTATTATTTTATTATATTTATTATATTTATTATATTTATTATATTATATTATATTATATTATATTATATTATATTATATTATATTATATTATATTATATTATATTATATTATATTATATTATATTATATTATATTATATTATATTATATTATATTATATTATATTACATTACATTACCGCGCACCTTACCGCGCACGGCACCACGCATCGCACCGCGCATCGCACCTCGCCCTGTACCGCGCACCGCACCGCACCTCACACCGCACCCCGCACCTCACCGCGCACCGCACCTCACACCGCATCGCGCACCTCACCGCGTACCGCACCTCGCACCTACCGCTCACCGGACCGCGCACCTCACCGCGGACCGCAACGCGCACCTTACCGCGCACCGTACCACGTACCGCACCGCAACACGCACCGCACCGCGCATCGCACCTCGCCCTGTACCGCGCACCGAACCGCGCACCGCACCTCACACCGCATCGAGCACCTCACCGCGCACCGCACCTCACAACTCATCGCGCACCACGCCTAGCACCGCACCTCGCACCGCACCGCGCACCGCACCTCGTATCGCCCCTCGCACCGCACCGCGCACAGCACCCCACACCGCGCAGCGCACCGCATTACATTACATTACAATATACTATTTCTATTACTAATACTATTACTGTATTATACTATATTATGTTATATTATATTACTTTACATTACATTACATTACATTACACTATAATATTATTATATTAGGCCTATATATTATATTACATTACATTACATTACATTATCGCGCCGGTTGATTTTTCCCCACAGTCGACGGCTGCAATGCTACGTTAAACTCACGTCTTGCGGCGTCACGTTCATTAGCATACTTTATTGCTCATGCAGCAATTGTAATTTGCTGTTGCATATTCAACGCCATTTTGACACTGTTTTGTTTGATTCCATTTTGTAATTTGAATAATTGTCTTTCCAACGGTAATTTCATATTTCCTGTAATTATAATATTTTCATCACACAACACGATCAAATGTATGGCCATATTTATGATTCACCCCGTATACGAAAACAGGCGTAACTAAATTAGTATGGTTCAAATTCTTCCCTGTAGGGGGAGAGCGCATAAATCTCTGTTAAGGGAAACATGGGCTTACAAGAAGAAGAAGAAGAAATTTTTACCCCAGTGGAATACATATCCGCGTTTCTTGACGGTTGTATTTTTACGATGAAAGATCGTCACTCTTTTGACCAAGGTACTTCTTTCGTCTGACTTATCACCTTCGATGTGTTCGGCAGCAATGCTACCGCCGATATAGCTGTCGGGGTCATTTAAGCATGCAAGCCACTCCACTATGACAAGGTAAAGATACAGTGGAGAGACACCGAACGTGTCAGGTGAGATGAATAACAAGTCATTTTCATCATCATCATCCAGGGATTAAGCCTGTTGGCTCGTTCCGGTTCCATGAAAGCTGGAATTGTTAAAATTGTTCAAACCATCTTCTGTTGGGCGACCAACATTTCTCCTTCCGTACGGTTTATCATCATCATCATCATCTGCATTCATGGATTAGGTCTGTTGACCCGTTCCGACTTCAGCCCATCTCTTTCTAGGTCTGCCCACATCTCGGGTCCTTTAGGTTTGTATTTTGTTATTTCTTTTGGATATCTATCTTCATTCATTCTGTCTATGTGTTGCTTCCATTTTTGTCTATATGTATCTATTTTATCAGTTATTGCAAATATTTCAAGTTCCTGTCTTATTTCTGTGTTCTTGATTCTGTCTTCCTTAGTGCACCCTTTAACAGATCTCAAAAATTTCATTTCTGCCGCCGTTATCCTACTTAGATCTTGTTTTTTATGTATCCAGGCTTCTGAACCATAGAGCAGTACCGGTACTGCCAACGTTTTGTAAAATTTCAATTACGTCTCTCTTGTTGTTTTGTTATTTAGTGTTCGTTTTATCGTACCACATATTCCCTGGAATTTTGCTATTTTATTAGTTATATCATTATCATAATTAAATGAAATGGCACATCCTAGATAATTGAGATGGTTCACTTGTTCTATGTTTATAATTTAGCAATAATTTTGGAAATCTTCCTTCTGGCATTCTATCAACATGTTCTTTCCAGTCGTTCCTATATTTAATTATTCGGTCTGTAAGTTTGAAAACAAATAATTTTAATGTTGTTAATTTGAAAGCCTCGTAATTTCCCATCACAAATTTTAAGAAACAAATCAAATTCTGTTTTTGTTGTCAGCTGCCAGTCAGAGAGCTGTAATTCTGCAAGCAGTTGAACAGTTCCATCAGAAGACATGTATACGCATGCGTGAATACAACCCAGCAACTGACAGTGCCTATGTGTACATCAAGGGAGACGAATCTGGGTGTTGGTCTTACGTCGGTCGTCTTGGAGGGGTGAGTATTATTACGGCTAATAGGAAACCTAACTCATTGGCATTATCGAACCCAGAGGTTCATGGAACGACGGACATGAGCTCTCCCTACATCATTTTCCGAGCTAATGATTTCCAATAATCCCTTGTATATATTTTTTTCCATGGCGCGACAGGCCTAGAAGGTCCTTAGCCTACCATCCGGCTGCTGGCCTCACATCCACATGTGTCAATCACAGAGGTAGATGATCATCCAGCCAGTGTAGGGGTGACATGTGGTCAGCATGTCGCGTCCCCCAGCCGTTATAGCTGGTTTTCTCAACCTGGAGTCGCTACTTATTGTAGCTACCCAAATGCCTCACGATGCTGGGGGGGGACCGGTCCCATACTGGTCAAAATACCACGACTTGTATAATTTACCTCCCTTGAATCTTGGTTAATGTTATTCTCCCACCCCATTCTTGGCCTATCTACTGGATGCTTTTCTCCGGTACTGCTGTAACATGGCTGTTAATAAGTGCGCACTAGGTGTGAAAGGTGGTCCCCCTCTCCAGGTGCACACACAATGAAATAACCCAACTGACAAGTGAGTAGCAGTGTGTTAATATCTTAATTGTATTGAACCGAAAGTGCGATTTTCGGTTCGTAACATCAGTGCCGTTATCCTCCTTGAACTGAAAGATTCGTGAACTATGCCAATATCCCTTCTCTATGCATCTACCCCCACTCTCCTTTCTACCTCTCCTATTGCGCTGTTTGTACTGCGCATCTCCCCTTCTACCTCGGAACGCTCAAATACGCTACGCACATTCAGAACATTATCATTCGATCGGAACATTTTGTTGGGACTACGTCGTCTGGAGCACGCGAGTGGCGTGTTTTGAGTTTTTGGTCCGGAGGACCAGGGAAAGCCACTCTGGCTTGGACTGTTTGTATGAATGAACTTGTTTGAGTGAGGTATGATATATTTTTTTTATGTTAATGATTATTTATATTTTTGTTTAAATTCAAGAATGATCAATATTTATATTTGATTATATTTTTCCTATACTTCAGACGTCTTGTTTATATTAAACATCATTTTTATATACATCCTGTTTAATATAAAGAAAACGTCTGAAGTATAGGAAAAATATAATCAAATATAAATATTGATCATTCTTGAATTTAAAAGAAGAACAAATAAATAATCATTAACATCAAAAAAAAATATCATACCTCACTCAAACAAATTCACTCATACAAACAGTCCAAGCCAGGGTGGCTTTCCCTGGTCCTCCGGACCAAAAACTTAAAAAACGCCACTCACGGGCTCCAGACGACGTAGTCCCAACAAAATGTTCCGATCGAATGATAATGTTCTGAATGTGCGTAGCGTATTTGAGCGTTCCGAGGTAGAAGGGGAGATGCGCAGTGCAAACAGCACAATAGGAGAGGTAGAAAGGAGAGTGGGGGTAGATGCATAGAGAAGGGATATTGCCATAGTTCACGAATCCTTCAGTTCAAGGAGGATAACGGCACTGATGTTACGAACCGAAAATCGCACTTTCGGTTCAGTATCTAACTGGCGTAGGTCTTTTCATATCTAGTCAGCACATATCAACAGGTCTATCCTAGAAGGAGTTTCCAAGCTCCTATTTCATTCCCCATTCATACGACGTGTCTACAATATTTAATTGTTCTTACTACATATGTTATTCATAAATGTCGTGTAGTTCACTATTATGTAGTTTCCTTCATTCATTTGTTTCTCATTGGACCAAAAATTTTCCTAACAAGGGAACTGCCAATCACTGCACCCCAACCTACCTTCAAATTTCTTCCAGAAAAGCGTTGTTATCTACCAAGTCCATGGACGAAAAAAAAATCCGTTTTTAACTGCAAAGCGCTAAAATCAGGTACCAAAACTCTCTTAAACTACAGAAAAGTAACAACTCCTGTATTGGTAGATTGGATAACCTTCACTACCTGCCATCAGAGCTGTGTCCCGCCTCACTCCATTCTGATTTTACTGAAGCAGGAAATCCATTTGCTCCATACAGTGGATTGCCATTGCTTGGTTGTAGCTTCGATTTATGTGCCTTGTAGTTAAAAACGCAGGTAATTTTTTGGGTACGGTTTTGGCGCATCACAACGCTTTTCTTGAAAAAATCTTAAGGTAAGACAGTTCCCTTGTGACACCTTTATTACCAAATATTTGTAATCTTTTCTCCTCCCTTAAAGTAAGAGTCCGTGTTTCGCATCCATATAATATAACTGGGAGAATAAGAGTTTTGTATATTTTCAGTTTAAAGTTTTTTTTAGACAAGTTGCAAACACGAGAGTCCCTGTTAATACATAATAGCATGCATTTTCAGAACTGTCAACATGATTTTTGACTCATGAGTACCAATAGTTGTACTTAATGCAGTTTTTTATCGTGTTTTCAAATATGTATTCGGAATTTTTCCATCACCCACAGTTTTTTTTTATTTCAATTTCAATTAATGGATTTAAATAATTATTTTTTTAATAAATGTTTTTTCGTCCATTGTAAAATAAACCCAAATGAGCTAACTCAAATGATTTCAGCTATGGAAAAGATATATCAAGGCAAATGGAATCCTAATATGCTGGCTGATTATTATTGGACCATCAAGAGGGATGCTCCACAGGCGAAATATAGCAGAAAATCGTCATTTCTTACTTTCTAGGCGAGTCCGAATGTTCGAATATTGTGTAGTTACGAATGTAGAAAATATTAAAGTGTTTGAAATTACAAATGCCTGTCTCGGAAACCTTGCGTGATGGAGTAAAATGGGCGTTGACGCTGGCTGGTTATAAAAGAGGGGTAGAGTAGAACATCGAGCTGACAATCAAAGGAACTGCATTTTTTTCGCTGCCAAGCTATAGTACATAGGCTCAACTCTGGAAACACGTGCTATTATACCGGGCTTCCAATATAAATCCGGACCGGCCTCACGGGGTTTCACCCGTCAGGCAGCGCTCTCTCCTCGTCCGCATTTCACTCTGCCAGCCGCTCGTCCTTGAACTAGTCAGTTTATTATCGTTCGACAAGATGAGACGTCAGCTGACATTAGAGCAGCGCATTTATGTGTGTAAATGTTATTATAAATACGAATCAGCTCGTCGCGTTCGCGAGGAATTTATTCGGAACTTCCCTGGACAATTACCTCCTTCCAGATCGACAATCCACGATCTTGTGACTAAATTTGAGATCACTGGTTCAGTACAAAATAAGAAACACACGCGAAGGCGTACGGTTCTCACCGAAGAAAAATTAGACGAAATTGGCGAAAATTTGGAACGTTCACCACAAAAATCATTACCGAAATTAGCACAACAAGTTGGGATATCAGTATCTTCTGCACATACAGCAACAAAATTGTTAAAACTCAAACCTTACAAGTGTACACGTGTTCATTGTCTAAACCAAGGTGATCCCATAGCACGTGTGCGGGAGGACAACATTTCCAGCATTTTCTATAAGGTAAGAAACAGTTCAAGGACGGGTGGCAGGCAGGGTGAATTGCGGGAGGAAGAGAGAGCACTGCGTGCCGGGTGAAACTCCTTGAGGCCGGTCCGGTTTTATATTGGAAGCCCGTTACATTACAGGGAATCTTGTCATTCCAATTCCTTTAAAACAATGTTAATGTTGACGATTTTATTATTAATTTAACACTTCTCATTGAAGGATAAATTATATTTGAAGAGAAAAATTTTCGCCTAGACCGGGACTCGAACCCGGGACCCTTGGCTTTCCGGGCCAAGTGCTCTACCAACTGAGCTACCGAGGCGAGTTACGATCTAGACGAAAATTTTTCTCTTATGTACTTTGTAATTCCCTCGCGCCAAATGCTTGAAACCATAGCTTCTATCTTTGCAAATGGCGGCTTCTTAGTTAAGAAGACATTTATTGGGAATTTAACACTACTTTATAGCCAGTAGGGCTTCTATTGACGTTGGTAGAGCACTTGGCCCGGAAAGCCAAGGGTCCCGGGTTCGAGTCCCGGTCTAGGCGAAAATTTTTCTCTTCAAATATAATTTATCCTTAAATGAGAAGTGTTAAATTAATAATAAAATCGTCAATAGAAGCCCTACTGGCTATAAAGTAGTGTTAAATTCCCAATAAATGTCTTCTTAACTAAGAGCCGCCATTTGCAAAGATAGAAGCTATGGTTTCAAGCATTTGGCGCGAGGGAATTACAAAGTACATAAGAGAAAAATTTTCGTCTAGATCGTAACTCGCCTCGGTAGCTCAGTTGGTAGAGCACTTGGCCCGGAAAGCCAAGGGTCCGGGTTCGAGTCCCGGTCTAGGCGAAAATTGTTCTCTTCAAATATAATGTTAATGTTATTTGTTTTGACAGCAACAAGCTCTGAACCTGGGAACTGGATGTGTTCACGCTGGAGTAACCATGCACGAGATGCTGCACGCCTTGGGCTTCTACCACATGCAGAGCGCTACCAACAGAGACAACTATGTCACTATTCTATGGAATAACATCCAAGATGGTAATCTACTGCTTAAAGCTATGGTTTATCTTCTTCTTTCTAGGATTAGGTCAATGCGACCTGTTCTGGTCTCAAGTCCATCGTTTCCTTGGCCGTCCCAAAGATCCATTGGTATTTATGCTCTTCTAGTTTATCGACCATTGAAAATATCTCCAGTTCATTTCTTATTGATTCATTGTGTAATCTATCCAAGCGTGTACATCCTTTTACGCTTCATTCAGTGGCTTGAATGTGTGAGATATATATATTTTTTTGTAAGTACCCAAGATTCAGATCCATATAAAAGAACAGGAACAGACATTATCTACGACACAAATCGTCGTTGTATTGCTCCCCTTGTTTTTTGAATGCACGTGGTTTCTCTACAACGCTGAGCGCTGGCGCAAGAATTCCATGTTGACGTAATGCGTCGTGTATCTGAACTACTTAAATTCCGGACGCAATTTGCCGGCGTTTGCAAATTCAGAAACTATTGTCCGCACTCATTGGTGTAATTTCTAAAAACAAACGAAGATTTTGACAAAATGTCTGCAAAACAGCGCTTATTTTCTTACTTCAGCAAATTTAACAGCAAAATTTTAATTAGTTTTGTTTCAAATCTTCGAGTTCTGTACGATACGAGAATTTCTAATAGTATGCTATCTGGTGTGAAATGTTAGAACTACTTCTGTACAATATTGTTTGCACTTTATTAACCCTACAGAAAACCCAATACGAGGGTCACTAGATAAGTTTTGATACACGGCAGTATGAAGAAAGGAATGCAATAAACTAATATACCATTTGAAAGCCCAACTCTCGAACGTCAAAACCATAGCAGGTAGAAACAATTCCTTTCAGTTGTCTCTGAGCAGCACCTTTGTGAAGTAGTCTGTACGCGGTGAAATCAAACGTGTCCTATGGAGCTTGAGAGGGAGTATTTTCTTGCTACGATTTTATATGAGTTTAAATGAGTCGCAAACACTTGAGCAACTCACACGAACATTTGGGGACCTTGCTCCTTCACGTGCAACTGTTTTCCGCTGATTTCTTGAATTTAATAGGGAGAGAACATCCCTTAATGATGAAGGGAGAAGTGGGAAACCAACAACAGTGGTGACAGAGGAAAACGTCTCTGCAGTGGAGACTCTGATTAAGGAAGATCCACGACTGACCTATAAGGACATAGAGAGGGGGGCCTAGGGATTAGTTCGCCAAGTGTTTCCACCATCCTGGACCAATACTTAAGAGTGAGGAAAATTTCTTCTCGATGGGTGTCACACCACTTGCCAGAAGGGCATAAACGCACTAGTGTGGAATTGTGTAGAGAAATGCTGGCAAGATTCAACAACGGGGACTCCCGCAAGGTGTCAGACATAGTGATAGGTGACGAAACTTGGATCTACTAGCATGACCGTGAAACAAAGCACCAATCATAGGTATGGGTCTTCCCAGATGAGCAGCCTCCGACCAAAGTCAAAAGGCCTAGGAGTGTGGGGAAGAAAATGGTGGCCACTTTCTTCTCAACAAGTGGTCATCTGGCTACAGTTGTGCAACAGGATGAGAGGACAGTTACTGCTAAATGATACACAGAAGTCTGTCTCCCCAGAGTATTCTCAAAGATCCAGGAGAAGCGGCCAAAGACTGGACTGCGGGTAATTCTGCTCCACCTCTTTGCACACAGCCAATGCAACAATTAGATTTCTGCAAAAGACACCTGTGAAATTAATGTCTCATTGAGCCTACAATCTGGACCTAGCCTCGTGCGACTATTTCCTGTTCCCGAACGAGAAGAACTGCTTGTGCAAACACCTATTTCCTAGCCCAGAATATGCTGTTGGAGGAGGTTAGTGCAATGTCTGAGATCGAGTGGCGTGGCTGCTGGTTCCAGAGGATGCAACGGTGTGTAGAATGTGCTGGAGAGTTGTTTGAAAAGATATGATAGGTATGGAAACTCTAACATGACCCATTGTTGCATATCTCAAAACTTATCTAGTGCCCTACATATCACAGTAATAGCTTTAGCTTCTTAATATTGATTTAATATCTTAGTTACCTTCTAGATATCTCATTGGGTCGGTATGCTGACCACATGCCATTCATGACATATGTAGGAAGTAAACATAACTAAATTATATTTGAAGAGAAAAATTATACGCTCAGACCGGGACTTGAACCCGGGACCCTTGGTTCTCTAGACCAAGTGCTCTACCAACTGAGCTACCTGAGCAAGTACCGATCTAAACGCAAATCTTTCTCTGTATACATTATAATGCATTTGGTGGATGGGAATTACAATGTATACAGAGAAAGATTTGCGTTTAGATCGGTACTTGCTCAGGTAGCTCAGTTGGTAGAGCACTTGGTCTAGAGAACCAAGGGTCCCGGGTTCAAGTCCCGGTCTGAGCGTATAATTTTTCTCTTCAAATATGATTTATCCATCATTGAGATGTACGAAATCAATAATTAAAACTTGGAAAAAGCCGTACTGGCTGTAATGTATAATTCCCAAAAAATATGTCTTCTTAATAAAGGAGCCGCCATTTGCAAGATAGAAGCATGGCTTCACAGCATTTGGTGGATGGGAATTACAATGTATACAGAGAAAGATTTGCGTTTAGATCGGTACTTGCTCAGGTAGCTCAGTTGGTAGAGCACTTGGTCTAGAGAACCAAGGGTCCCGGGTTCAAGTCCCGGTCTGAGCGTATAATTTTTCTCTTCAAATATGATTTATCCATCATTGAGATGTACGAAATCAATAATTAAAAAATAACTAAATTACTTTTTAGGAATTAAGACTATGAGATATTATTTATTTAAGTAAAATTTTATCAACTGATCTCATTCTTTATCTTCTTGTTCTTAGATTAGTTTCGGAACTTTCTTGTTCAGTTCCATCCTCAGTATTTTCACATCCTTTGTTTTGTCATTTTGAAGAACCGCTTCCTAAGGCTCTTCAACACAACAAAACAATGGTAATGAAAGTACTGAGACCGAAACTAAAGAAGAAAGTTCCAAAACTAGTCTACGAAGAAAATAGATTATGAGATCAGGTGGTAAAATTTTACTTAAATAAATTAGTTTGATCTAGAAATTCCTAACAAAGGAGAGACTAAGGCTAGACTCAAAGCGCTGTAAAACCAATATATGAGGCCAGCAAGCAGCTCGTAGACCAATTCTTGGGAGTTTAATTTGCATCAAAAATCTATTTAAATTATTTTTAGTCCATATTACCTCGATATTAATGTTCATTTGTTCTTAAACATGTTTTGATTATATCATAATCATCGTCAGCATATTGCCCAGACTGATTAGATTTATGTTGCACACCCTGGATGTTGATGTCAGCTCCATCCTGTGGTTGGTCAAAGAACCTCCAAACAAGGTCACGCTCTGTCGGTATTTTAAAATTCATAACTCTGTTTTTGTTCGTCTGAATATAGATTTTTTCCCAAATAGTCAGCTCTTTAGTATTTTCTAACTGTTTTAATAATTTAGTGTTCGATTTTATATTATGTTTTTCAGACCAAACATGAGCAGCAACTGCAGATTTTTCTATTTCCCCATTTTTAATATATATAGGTATTAAGATATATAGGAAGAACAAAAAGAAACCTAGAAATCAGAACCAAAGAACACATAAGAAATATTAAAAATGGGGAAATAGAAAAATCTGCAATTGCTGCTCATGTTTGGTTTGAAAAACATGACATAAAATCGGACACTAAATTATTAAAACAGTTAGAAAATACAAAAGAGCTGATTATTTGGGAAAAAATCTATATTCAGAAGAACAAAAACAAGTTAAGAATTTGAAATACCGACGGAGCGTGACCTTGTTTGGAGGTTCTTTGGCCAACCACAGGATGGAGCTGACATCGACATCCAGGGTGTACAACATAAATCCAACCAGTCCTGGGCAACATGCTGACAATGACTATGATGTAATCGAAACATGTTCAAGAACAAATCAACATTAATATTGAGGTAAGATGAACAGACTAAAAATAATTTAATTAAAATAACCTCAAAATATCACTTCCTAAAATAAAATATTAAAAACTTATTTATTGCATAAATAGTCATTTGTTACAATAAATTAATGTTTTTTTGCACGCAGGAACAGCATACAACTTTGACAAGTATTCTACAAGCTTCATAAACGACTATGGTGTGGCCTATGATTACGACAGCATCATGCATTATGATGCTTACGCTTTCTCCAAGAACGGACAGAAGACCATTCAGACTCTGGTAAATATCACATTTCATATTCCTGATTGTACAGTGCCTTCAGTATAAGTCGCAAAAGAAACTGGAGTATAGTTCATGCCATGCTTTAACAGCCTCATTTCCTGGAACTGTTAAAAAATATTCGGTTTCAACCACCCTCCTGAGTGTCACTTAACAAAAGCCAACCGCCTTTCAGCCCTCAGTAGAGAGAAAGAGACGAAGATATTCCAAAGTTGTCAAATCAATTAACCTATCTTTTTACAGGTATGTGCATGTTAACATAGCATCCATCCAAAGTAATTCTGCCCGAGGGCAGGTTTTTCACTGCAATCATAGCATTTTCATGCTATACTTTGCACTTTACTAGGGAATTATAAGTGTGGTAGCTTCCCATTGCTTTTCACACCAGTGAAGGATGATGATGGCCGGATGATTTTCGGGGACATTTGGGCACTAAGCTTCCTGACATTTGTCTCACAGGTGAGAAAAATACCAAAAAAAAACCTCACCCAGGAGCCTATCCCGGCTGGCAATCGAACCCGGGCCCGCTGCATGACAAGGCAGCATGCTACCTCAAGACCACAGCGGTGGACATATATACCGTAGAATTGTTTAATTTTAAAATCATATTTTGAAAGGGTAATGTGAACATGGCAACATTGGAAAGTGGAACCATTGGTACATGGTAGTTGTATTAGCTAGATTTCTTAGGGGGTGAGAGAAGGTCATTATAGCATATGAGAAAAATTTGCATCTAGATCGCAACTTGCCTCGGTAGCTCAGTTGGTAAAGCACTTGGCCCGGAAAGCCAAGGGTCCCGGATTCGAGTCTTGGTCTAGGCGAAAATTTTTCTCTTCAAAATATAATCAATGTAATATTTATTTTTATTTTAGGATCCAAATGCACAAATTGGCCAGATTAATGGACTGAGCGACCTTGACATTGAAAGACTGCAGAGGATGTACAACTGTTAGTGCACTCACAGACAAGTGTTCAAACAGCACATCGTGGTAACTCTTCAGACACACAACAGAAATCAATGTCACACTGTACATTTCTACAATAAACAGCTGTCATTTTAAACTTGTTTCAATTATTTAAGATGTAACTTTTCAACGAGTCTGAACATTTTCAGGCTCGTAAAAGATCCTTAAGCCTGAATGAAAAGGCCTCTAAGCAAAATTTACCAAATTTTCCCATCCTAGTACTAGCTTGGTTTCCTAGATGTCAGTATGAGGTGGAACGCTGACCACAGACCACTCAAATGACATCTATACGAAAACAGGCAGTGAGGCCTAGACAATTCACAGTGTAGATGAACAAAGACTAACTGCGGCAGAAATGAAATTTATGAGACGTACTGCAGGCTACTCAAGAATAGACCATAAAAGGAATTCTGAGATTCTCAAAGAATTACAAACAGAGTCAGTCATGGAATATGTACAAAAATACAGAAACAACTGAAAATCTCACGTAAGAAGAATGAGCAGAACAAGAATACCACGTCAGATCTTAAATTACCAGCCACCAGGCAAGAGATCTTTGGGCAGACCCTTCAAACATTGGATTGAGACCGTAATAGACCATTGGGTCTATCACATGAAAGGAAGAAGAAGAAGTGTAACTAAATTAGTATGGTTCAAATTCTTCCCTGTAGGGTGAGAGCGCCTAAATCTCTGTTAACGGAAACATGGGCTTACAAGATACAAGAAGAAGACTTTTCAACCTCAACAGTTCCAAACTTCCAAATCTTTTTCAAAACCCAGTACCGTGTTTCAGTATCTATATAAACATTTTCAACAAATTTAACATTAAACTAGCACCGAAAAATGATTACAGTTTGAATAAATTAATCAAATCCAATAAAAATGAAAAGATTGAAGACTGCAACAAATCAGGGATTTATCAAATTCATTGTAAAGATTGTGGAAAAATATACTTAAAAAAAACAAAAAGGAACTTAAATACAAGATTCAAAGAACACCTTATAGTCTCTCTGGTTTAACTTTACGAGAAATTTGTAGAATGAGACAACTGTACATGCCTCTCTCACTCGCACCAGTGTTGTTGGTGTTTCTTCACCAGATGTTAATAGGGGCAAGGGGGAAGAGGAAAATTGACAACAAGGGTGGGTTCTTTCTTTTGTATCTGGACTAAAGTGGTCAACGATCTACCCTTGTATCTCCATCTCTCTCTCTCTCTGCCAAGTTAAACCAGCTATACAATAGAAATGTTAAAAATGGAGAAATAGAAAAATCTGCAATAGCTGCATATACATGGTCAGAAAAACACAGAATTGAAACTAAAGCAATTACTTAAACAGTTAGAAAAATCTAAGGAACTCACAATTTGGGAGAAAATTTATCTTCTTCTTCTTCTTCTTCCTTCCAAGTATTAGGCCAAGGCCTGTTATGATCCTATAAAAAATTTTCCCTCCAGCGTTTCATAGGACGGCCCAGTGATCTTCGTCCTCTTGGTATATAATCATTAGTTTGATCCTTCTGGGAAATTCTCGTATAAGACTTCAAAGCATAATAATAGTCCCTTCGATTGGTTGCTGGCCAAAGGAAGGCAAGACCAGTGATGGGGCTGCCATCTTATAGCCTCTGGTCAGGCTTTTCTGGAGAAGAAAAGAAAATAAAGGAAAGAAGAAGTGGAAGAAAGGAAAGACTCCCTAGCCCTCGGATGCCCTAATAGCGTCGGGGTTGAAAAAAACAAGAGTTAACCACGAGAGGTTAGATAGTAAAGTTAAAAGAGTGCAAAACACAAGTAAGTGGAAGAAATGTTTTGCTCAGCTTGGGCACCTTGTGGTCGGCATCCACATATCCCCTAGATGAGGACCCCTGGCAAGAATAAAAAGAAAACTATGAATTTTGAAATACCCGGTGAAAATGAGAGGGGATTGATTTGGAAGTTCATTGGTCAGTCATCAGAGAGCACAGAAATCAATTTACAAGAGAGAAAACCACTGAACGGCAGTTGTGATTGTGGTGTTGCATTTGATAATGTCACAAATGCAGTGACGAAAGCTGGGTCTGCATGCAAGTCAAGAAATATGAGGCAAGTCAAAAAACAACTCAAAATTAATTAAGGTTATACTGAGTTCCGTTGTGAAACATCGAATATTGTAACTGCTAGAGTAATTTTAAAATTTTCACTTCAGGTGAACTCCTACATCTAATAGCTTTAAAGGGTCCAACTGTGAATCTTAACCATCCAGGGAACCATTCAAACACACAAAAAATTTCATCAATATTGGTCTAGTCATTTGGGCAATTTTTAGTTACAGGTTTCAGGTAAACGTCCACTTCTAATTGTCAGATTTCACTCATTTTTGGATAATATCTGCCTCGATTTATTTTAATAAAATATACTGAGTTTTGTTGTGAAACATCGACAAATGTGATCGCTAGAGCAATTATTAAATTTTCGCTTCAGGTGAAATCCTACAGCTAATGGATTTAGAGGGCCCAATTGTGAATCTAAACCTCTGAGAGACCCAATCAGACACACACAAAAAAAATCATCAAAATTGATTCAGTCGTTTAGGCGAAGTAGAGTGATAAAAACATATACAGAAGAATTATATATATATATATAAATATATATAAATTATTATTTTATTAACTCGTAATTGAGGAAATCAAGACTCTGGGGGGGGAAAAAAAATAGGGAGGAGCAAGGCTTGCTGGGAGCTTCTTAAGAAGGCGAAGGCCCACCAAGAGCTGTTGTGCCATTTACTATGATAGTATACAGGGTTAAGTTATATAGTCAACTTTTATAAGATTCATGATGTGTTCCGTTGAGGTATTATTCAAAATTAATATAAAATTATGGAATATTCACCTGAAAGGTCCGTCTCCTCAACTTAATTAATCATTTAACTGTAGCGCTTTCGGGACTTGTCCCATCATCAGCAGGATTCAAAACTGAAGATCTGGTAGAGGGGGTTGCATGTATTGGGTTCGTTTTCGTTTATCAGGCTGTCGTTGTGAGCTGCTTTCATGATTTCCATCTCTCCGAGTACGTTTATCTTCGCTGGATTATTTTCTCTGTGCATTACTGTTAGGGTGTTTTCAATATTTAACATGCAATGTCCTTCATGGATAACGTGTTTTGCATAGCTTCATTTCCCTTCTGCGTGAATGAAGTCTCGAAAATGTTCTTTAAATCTGATGTTAAAACTCTTGTTTGTCCTTCCTATATAAAATTTGTTGCAGTCCTTACATGTCAGTTTATAAACTCCTTTGCTGTTGAAAATGTTATTTTCTTCAATGTTATTGTTTATTATGTTGTTTAATTTGTTATTGGTGATTAATTAAGTTGAGGAGACGGACCTTTCAGGTGAATATTCCATAATTTTATATTAATTTTTAAGTTATATAGGCAGGAAATAACACTATGAGGTTAATTTTAATTCTTATGTTGAATTGTTTTTGACCCAGCTCATACTTCTTAACTCCCTCCTCCCTCGCAGACTCCAGTTCTTCACTGGATTTGTGATGTTCTCAATGTTGTATTACATTCACAACTGTCCAAAGGCCTCTTCTCCTGCAGACTGACAGGAGAAGAGGCCGTTGGACATCAGTTGTGGACATGATACAGAATTGAGAATGTCACAAATGCAGTGAAGAACTGGAGTCTGCAAGGGAGGAGGGAGTTAAGAAGTATGAGCTGGGTCAAAAACAATTCAACATAAATTTAAAGAAAACAAAGAAAAAAAATATGTATATATACATATAAAGGTGTATCAGAGTAAGTATTACAGACTTCTAAGGGTCATAGAGGGACTCAGTAGATAGAGTTTGGTAAATCAATGGTAAAGAGAAAAATTTCTGCCTGAACTGGGAATCGAACCCCGAACCTTTAGCTTTCCGTGGTAATGCTCTGTGCACTGAGCTAAACCAGGCTCCATTCCCATCCAAGCAGAAATCCTTCCTTTACCTTACTCCACTGGTCCCACATTCAATGCAATGAATCATCATTCACAAATACACAATGAAGGGCTTCTACCTGAAGAAGACATGAAGGGACTCCACACAGCTATAGCATTATTTATTAAATTAATATTAAGAAGCTAAAGCTGTTACTATGATAGAAATAAGTAAATTAATGAAAACAATTAAATTACTGTAAATCAATGATAAAGAGAAAAATTTTTGTCTGAACCGGGAATCGAACCCCGAACCTTTAGCTTTCCGTGCTAATGCTCTGTCCACTGAGCTAATCCAGGATAATCAACAGAAAGCTAAAGGTTCGGGGTTCGATTCCCGGTTCAGGCAACAATTTTTCTCTACCATTGATTTACAATAATTTAATTGTGTTCATTAATTTACTATTTCTATCATAGTAATAGCTTTAGCTTCTCAATATTAATGTAGTAAGTACATTGTTTCTTTCAGAATGGACAGACAGAATAAAATAGAAAGCATTTTAACAATAAAAAAATTATCCTCATCGGGAATTGAACCTGTGACCTATAGCATACAAATCAAGCCACTAAGCACTGAGCTAAGCGTACGCTGGCTAATTGCGCTTGAAAGAATGCTCTTCAAAGGAAGAAGGGAAACGTATTGTAGCTCTACTGTGCAATTGATTTACTCGTGTGAATCGCACATTGAAACTTAAAATATTCGAGATCAAGAGTCGGTCCATTCTTTTTATCGTTAAGTGTACATTAATTTACTTATTTCAATGATAATAATAGCTTTAGCCTCTTGATATTAATTAAATGTTTATTCCTGTTTCATCCTGAATATGTACGTGATATGTTGCAGGCATCTCTTGCGTTGGCAGACTGGTGTATAAACAACCACGAATATTTTGAAAAGAAGCGAGTGTTAGAACTGGGTTCTGGAGTTGGTCTCACTGGATTGGTTGTTAGTTTGTGTTGCCGTCTGTCCAGTTACTGGTTCTCGGACTGTCACCCATCGTGTGTCTGGTGTTTCAGAATAAGTATTTCAGACTTCTAGGGGTTGTACTACAAGTGTGGTTCCATGTGGTGACCCTGTTGTTTGCTGCACAAAGTGTATCTGCGATGCATGTTTTCACATACACGAGCGATTTATGAGGTTTCTCTGGTTCATGTTATAAATTTTAAAATATATTTACACTGGCTGCCACTTTGTAGAAAATGAAGACAACCACTAAAAATAAAGTGGATCGATGGACTTTTAAGCAGCATGAGGGAAAAAAGGATTGGACAATGGAGATTAGAATGACAAGAGAAATGTGGAAGAAAGATGACTAGATTATTTTGGACAAGGAAGTTGTGAAACCTGCTAAATAAATACATATTTATATTTGTCCATAAAGGAATTAAGGTTGTCATGTAAAAACAAAATAAATAAAAAAATGTAAATTACAAGACAAATCAAAAACTTACTGATAACCAGTGTAATTGGAGAGGTAAAAGGATGAGGTAACATTTTAAGAACACATTGTTAATTGAATACTGAAAGGAATGTGGGTAAAAGAGTGACCTATTCTTCAGGAAGATCTCCCCAGTCAATTGTTTCTTTGTTCTGCTGTTTAAGCAACTCGTTGCAACGAGAGAAATGTCCACAACCCAGGAAGCCACGGTGTGCAGACAGAGGGGAGGGGTGTGTAGACATGAGCAAGTGGTGCCGTTTCTACAAACATAAAATAAAAATAAAAACAAAAATAAAATAAATAAAATAAAAAATGTACTAAATATGGTGTGACAATATTGGTTAACAAAACTAAATCAATGGGTTGCAAGGGAAGGAATTAATGTGGGTTAACTTTTACAGAGTCTGTAATCATTGAAGATGGGGCTCACAACCTTTGAAACATATGTTCAACAAAAACAACCATAAGAGGTTTTTCAGTTTAACATTTTTTTAAAGGAGTTGGGACGTCAAGAGTCTCTGTGCTATTATGCATTATAGAGATTCTTGATATCTCAACTCCTTTCAAAAAAAGTTAAACTAAAAATATATAAAACTATTATTCTACCAGTTATATTATATGGGTGCGAAACATTGGTCTCTTAAGGTAGAATATACCTCATAGTGAGAATTCCTAAAAGGGAAGAAAGGAGATTGCAAGTATTTGAGAATAAAGTTCTTAGGAAAATTTTTGGACCAAAGAGAGATGAACAGACAGGTGAATGGAAAAGACTACATAACAATGAACTACATGGTCTTTACAGGAAGCCAGATATAATAAGAACAGTTAAGTCTCATAGACTGCGATGGGCAGGACATGTTGCACGTATGGGGAATGAAAGACGTGCATGGAAGCTTCTTGTAGAAAAACCAGAGGGAAACAACCAGTTGGTAGAACAAGAATGAGGTGCAAGAATAACATTAACCATGATTTGAGAGAAATAGATTATACAGGGGAAGATTGGAAAACATTAGCTCAGGATAGGGATGTATGGAGAGCTTGTGTTTGTGCGGCCATGAACCTACTAGTTCGATAGTTCCAGTGAGTTAGGTAGTTAATTTAAGAGGTAAGAATACACAGACCAAAATGTCTTAATCATTAAATAAACCTCTTAATACTACTTTCTATTGTATTTTTTAAAACCTGTGAATTGTTCACTTACTTTGTCCACGGCTGCTGCTTTCTTCTGAGCGTATGCTCCCCAGAGCAAGAACACCACTCCGCGGTTATTGTCGCTGATGTACTTAACAACTGCATCCGTCAGTTTCTCCCAGCCCTGGTCCTTGTGAGAGTTGGCACAGTGAGCCTTCACAGTCAGGCAGGCGTTCAGCAGCAGGACGCCTGCATCAAATCCACGACTTATAGTACTTCTCTTTTTTACATCTCACCTCATAAAGTTCTGTGTTTTCATGAACCAATTTCAAAGGTCATTTTACTTTCATCATCACTCAAACTCCTCTTCTCTTCTTCTTAAACTTAGGGTCGAATGTTTGAACGCATTAGACAGTAAAAGGCGTTCTCTGCTGATAAAGTTTTATTCAAACACATTTTTCTTACTCAGAAATCTATTCATGCGATAATAATTGTAAGCTACCTGACAAGGTACCTTAAGATCGTAGCTCAAGATATAAACTTAAGTGAAAATCCCGAAGGGAACCGATGGTAACCGATGTAGTTTGAAACTTATCCAAGATGTCGGACCTTGAAGACTTCGATCATGTTTTCGGTATACGCGGAGAAGAGGAATTTGATAGAGTCCACCAAAGAATTCAACTGGAAGAACAGGAGAATCGGCGTAATATTGCGCGTCGCAGACGTGTTTGTATACGGTATTATTTGCGGGATGCAAGCATAAATCCATTCCTCTATAGCAGACGAAAATAACGGAAGTGGTTTTATCGCTGAGAATTCTGGGTAATTCATTGCCAATATTACGAACACGTCAACATTCATGCATGACCAGTTAAGGCGGCCGTTTAATTCGATCTCAGCTCACCAGTGATTGGAAGTAATTTGAGTAGAGACTAATGTATTTGCATACGACCCTTAATTTGTAGGATTTTCATCCTGTTTATTTCCAAAATCACTCCTCGGAGGAAGCCGTATTGGATGTGCATTCACTGTCTATCCATCTCTTGGCTGGTCTTCCTCTTGTTCTTCTCCCATCCATCGATCTATCTTCTTTAGCTCTTTTTGCAGGTTGGTTTTCTTCCATTCTTTCTATATGACCCTTCCAATGTATCAGGAAATTGATTTCAATTTCCTGACCCTTCCAAATAGTTTCATCTACCTATAATAAATTTGGTTATGTCTTGAATATGACATTTGTCCAACTGTTAAAATTTTGACGTTAAAACTACCTTCCAAACTACCCTCTGGTGCTGACTTTATGAATTTGGAGTTTGATTGAAGATGAAGGTAAAATGACCTTTGAAATCGGTCTCGTGAATACATGGAACTTCATGAGGTGATATATTAAAATATTTTCTCCAACTCATTTATGGATTGAAAATACTCAGAGTTATTTTCCATTTTAATTTTGAATAAATTGTAGAATCGTTACGTGTCGCATAGCAACATTTGAATTGCGCGGGTGGGGTCAGAATTGTGCGAGGGCCTGCATAAACTGGCCAAAGTGCCTGGAGTGTGTTGCCAGATGTTTCCCTCACTATCTCCATCCTCCTTTCAGGAAAGATCAGTGGCCAGAGGCTTCTAGGCTTCGAAATATCTCAAAGCTATGTCTAGAACTTTCTTCACACCTACAAAAAGGACAGAAACCACCTGCTACAGTGTCAGGCACTTCAACTCTGCTACACTGAAGCATAGATACTGGGAAGCAAGAGCCAAACTTTATGTTCTGCTATCATGTTTTATTGTTTTAATTTATTGTATATATTATTGTTTTCTCATAATTATGGACAATGACTTCTGTCAAGTCCCCTGCATTTGTATAAATAAAAAGGATTGGAGGTGATATCCCAGTCAGTCTCGCGTCGGACAGTGATAAGTGAACGAGAAATTGTGAGTTGTAATTGTGAACAAAAGTTTACTGATAATTGTGGAAAGAAATAAAGTGTTGGTGAATTTTAAACATACTCAGTGTGCTTATTTACACCAAAACAACGAAAAAGAAAAACCGTGGTCATCTGTAACAGTATATTGCAATATGAGTATTGTATGTGAGTTTTACGGAAACAAGGAAGAATTTGAGACGTTGATCTAGTCTTTTCAATTTCTGAGTTTTCCTAAAAAACACTTAATATTGTGACGCGTTGTAGTAGCGTCGTTTAAAATGCACGGGCCGGTCAGAGAAACCTCGCATTGGTGGACTGGATTGGCGAATAGCCAATCGCAAGTCAGGGATCCACCGAATTTTCTCGGCTAATAAGCCAGAGAGTTCTACAAACATCTATTCCCCTATATTAAATTAATGTTGGGAAGTAAACATTATGAGGTATATCATTAAAATTCATCGGAGAACATATTGTTTAAACAACTCACCTCATAGGATTCATGCTTCCATGATATCGCGATTTCAAACACAGTCATGTTCATCTTCAGCCATAACTCCGAAGAATCTCGTCAGTCGGAGTTATGGCTGAAGATGAACATGACTGTGTTTGAAATCGCGATATCATGGAAGCATGAATCCTATGAGGTGAGTTGTTTAAACAATATGTTCTCCAATGAATTTTAATCTATTCCCCTGTTCGAGAAACATCGAAGACGAGAGGGTGGCATGTAGAAACATCTTGTTCATGGACCTGGAAATTTCCGTCTACTCGCCTATAAATTGTGGTGAGAGTGGAACAACCCCTGGTTTTGTGTTGGACGGCGAGAGGTTAAGTGAAACTGTGAGGAAGTACTGTGTAATTGTGTGATAAGTGAACCTGCAAAGAAGAATAATTGTAAGAATAAATTGTGATTGAAGATTTAGTGATAATTGTGAGAAGAAAATAAAGTGAAAAGAAAAATTCTACATAGCAACTGTGTACATATTAAAGTCCGAATAAGTTAAAGAAAAACCCTGTGCCATCTATGATAATATAATAGTATTGCATAGGTCTTCTCCTACAGCACAAGTACAACATCAACATAAGTTTATGGCACAATTATCTTCACAACTGCTACTAAATATAATTCCTGATCATTCTAATATGGTTACTAACAAACAACATTAATATTCTGAATTTTATAAATTGTGACCACAGAAACGCCAGTAGCTTCAGAACATTCTAAATCACACGTTATATATTAGTATGCATTCTTTTTTGACACAGCTGTACGTGACAAAACAAGTTTTGTTGAAAGGGGATGGTTCAGTGGCATCTCTGCCACCCACCGTTACAGTAATTGAGTTCAGCCCCTAACTTTATTAAATAATGTCATAATTAAGTTATGTAGGTAGGAAATAACATTATGAGATTTATTTTGATATTGTTTAGTTGTTTCTTCACTCACCTCATACTTCTTAACTCCTAAGCAGACTCGAGTTTCTTCACTTCATTTGTGACATCCTCAATGCTGTATTATGTTCACAATTGATGTCCAACGGCCTCCTCTCCTGCAGACTGACCTCCGCGCCATCTGATGCCTGACCGACAAACTTCCAAATCAATCCCCTCTCCTTATCACCGGGTATTTCAAAATTCAAACTTGTTTTTTTATTCTTGCATATGTAAATTTTTTCCCAAATTGTGAGTTCCTTCGGTTTTTCCAATTATTTAAGTAATTTTGTTTTGGTTTCTATTCTATGTTTTTCTGACCAGGCATGTACAGCTATTGCAGATTTTTCTGTTTCTCCATTTTTAACATTTCTGAGGTGTTCCATTAATCTTGTATTTAGATTCATTTTTGTTTTTCCTATGTATATCCTTTCACAAATCATAAGAAAAACAAAAAGGAATCAAAATACAAGATTAAAGAACACCTCAGAAATGTTAAAAATGGAGAAACAGAAAAATCTGTAATAGCTGCACATGCCTGATCAGAAAAACATAGAATAGAAACCAAAACAAAATTACTTAAACAATTGGAAAAACCGAAGGAACTCACAATTTCGGAAAAAATTTATATATGCAAGAATAAAAAAAACAACTATGAATTTTGAAATACCTGGTGATAAGGAGAGGGGATTGATTTGGAAGTTCGTCGGTCAGCCATCAGATGGCGCAGAGGTCAGTCTGCAGGATAGGAGGCCGTTGGACATCAGTTGTGAACGTAATACAGCATTGAGAATGTTAAAAATGAAGTGAAGAAACTCGAGTTTGCTTAGGAGTTAAGAAGTATGAGGTGAGTGAAGAAACAACTAAACAATATTAATAATGCGATAATTATACGTTCCATAATGGTATGTATTTCATAAATCACGCACTCAGCTTTTTGGAAAAGTTATAAGTGAAATTAATTGAATTAAATATGATGTTACCTAAGAACAATCTTTCTATTGTACACAATTCAGTCACATGGCGGGTAAAAGTAGCACCATGGTTCCCCCAATAGATGTTGTAGGCAGAGTAATACTTTATGCAAGTTTGTTTACAGTGCAACAGGAACCATAATCTGTTATGGCAGTGGAGCTTGGACCATCAGAACTCAGGATGACCGTCATATTACAGCCACGGAGATGAAATTTCTGCGACGAACTGCAGGTTATAGCCTTCTAGACCACCAAAGAAATTCAACAATAGCCAGAGAGTTAAACATCGTACCTATATCTGAATACCTCAAGAATATAGAAACAATTGGGTAGCCCATATTCAGCGCATGGATCGTCACAGAATACCAAAACAAATTCTTCACTACATTCCTCGAGGCAGAAGATCTGTGGGTCGACCTTTTCGGAGATGGCGGGAGACCGTAACAGGCCACTGGGCCTAATACTTGAAAGGACGATGATGATGATGATAAGAGGAACTTAGCTTGGAATTAGTATAGCGGTTGAGGTGGATATTGAATAACTAACCTTGTCTAGCCCAACCAATAAGATTGCCGTGTTTTGGTGCTGCGAAGCCTGGAATATCTCGTTCCAGTTCCTTGTACATGTTGAGTAAACTGTGAAAAGAAAAATACCCAATCAGTTCATTTAATTATTTATTACAGTGTGCGAAACATGGACTCTTACTTTAAGGGAGGAAAGGAGATTACAAGTATTTGAGAATAAAGTACTTAGGAAAATTTTTGGAGCAAAGAGAGATGAACAGACAGGTGAATGGAGAAGACTACATAACGATGAACTACATGGTCTTTATAGGAAGCCAGATATAATAAGAACAGTTAAGTCTCGTAGACTGCGATGGGCAGGACATGTTGCACGTATGGGGAATGAAAGACTTGCATGGAAGCTTCTTGTAGGAAAGCCAGAGGGGAAAACGCCCAGTTGGTAGACCAAGAATGAGGTGGGAGAATAACATTAACAATGATTTGAGGGAAGTAGATTATACAGGGATTGATTGGAAAGCATTAGCTCAGGATAGGGATGTATGGAGAGCTTATGTCTGCGCGGCCATGAACCTATGGGTTCGATAGTGCCAGTGAGTAAGTAAGTAAGTATATCGAGTGACAGAAATTTCTGGAGAATGTAAAGAGAAAGAGGTGATTTATGCAAATCAACTGGCAATCAAAACTCTTAACTCCATAATTTAAAAATCTCCAATATTTTAGTCTATCTATAATAAATAAGGTTATGTCTTGAATATGATACACTACATCATCAACATAAAATCAGTCTGAGCATACATTTTTCTCTTCAAATATAAACTAACGGCTTATTAATACCATTGAATTGTAAACCTCCTTCATCCTACTCTTTGTGCCAATCATTTTCAAACTTACATTTCATATAGGCTAAAGGAGAGAATTAATATATATTTGAATTGAAATGGTTTTATTGTATGCTGACGATGTAGTTATTATTCAAGAAAATGAAAATAATTTGCAGTACTCTTTACATCAATTAAATCAGTTATGCCAAGAATATAATTTCAAAATATCAAAAGAAAAAAACAAAAATAATGGCATTTTGGGGAAAAGATCATATAAGATCAAAAATCGTAATAGACAACAAACCTCTGGAACAAGTAACAAATTTTAATTATTTGGGTTGTAATTTTACTATAAACACAAAAACTGAAAGAGACATACATATGAAACTGTCGAAATTTCAAATGATATGCGGAACTATACATAAAACATTAAAGAATAAAACAAGAAAAGATACTAGATTGAAGTTTTATAAAACATTGGCAGTTCCTGCATTACTTTATGGGAGCGAAACTTGGGTAATGACCAAAAAATTGCAAAGTACAATACAAAGCGCAGAAATGATCTTCCTTAGAAGAACAAAAGGTTGCACAAGATTGGATCGGATAAGGAATGAAGATATAAGAACAGAGTTAAATATTAAATTAATATTAAGAAGCTAAAGCTGTTACTATGATTGAAATAAGTATATTAAAGTACACTACTAAATTATTGTAATCAAATGGTAAAGAGAAAAATTTATGCCTGAACCGGGAATCGAACCCCGAACCTTCAGCTTTCCGTGCTGATGCTCTAACCATTGAGCTAATCCAGGCTGCCTGGAAGCCTGGATTAGCTCAATGGTTAGAGCATCAGCATGGAAAGCTGAAGGTTCGGGGTTCGATTCCCGGTTCAGGCATAAATTTTTCTCTTTACCATTTGATTACAGAGTTAAATATATATCCATTGGATGAGAAAATCAGAGAATATAGAGAGAAATGGTTTACACACGTGGAAAGAATGAATGTATCAAGATTACCAAGAGCAGCATTCAACTACAAGCCAAGAGGTTCAAGGAATGTAGGAAGGCCAGTGAAAAGATGGTCAGAACAACTGTGAGGCGGAACAGGCAATTTGCCTAGCCTGTGAAGTGAAGAAGAAGAATTGAAATGCCTGGTAGCTCAGTGGTCAGAGCACTGGTGTACAGAACCAGAGACATCGGGTTCAAATCCAGATTCAGGCATATATTTTTCTCTTGAAATAATACATAAGAATGCTTCTATTATTCATTTCATACATCTCAATGATGGATAAATCATATTTGAAGAGAAAAATTATATGTTCAGATCAAGGCTTGAACCCAGGACCTTTCGCTTTCTAGACCAATACTCTACCGACTGAGCTACCTGAGCAAGTTCTAATCTAAACACAAATTTTTCTCTTAATTATTATGAGTTAATTATTTTGACAACTTTTTTTAATATTCTGTGGATTATGATTTTGTCACATCTATGCGACACTGTCGATATTCTAACTGTTGTGTTGCGGTTGTCAACCTGTAGGTTGGTTTATACTCCCTCTGTTGGCTGACCGATGAACTTCCAAATCAATTTTTTTCCCCATTTCCCTGGGAATTTCAAAATTCATAGTTTTCTATTGTTTATTTTTTATTATTTCACTCACCTCATACTTCATAATTCATAGCAGACCCAGGGTTTCTTCACATCATTTGTGACATTCTCAATGCTGTGTCACGTTCACAACTGACGTCCAACGGCCTTCTATCCTGCAGACTGACCTCCGCGCCATCTGGTGGCCGACCGAAGAATTTCCAAATCAGTCCTCTCTCCTTACAACCGGGTATTTCAAAATTCATAGTTGTATTTTCTTCTTCTTCTTCTTCCTTCCAAGTATTAGGCCAAGGCCTGTTACGATCCTATAGAAAATTTTCCCTCCAGCTTCTTCCGGAAAATTCTCGTATAAGACTTGAAAGCATAATAATAGTCCCTTTGATTGGTTGCTGGCCAAAGGAAGGCAGACCAGTGATGGGGCTGCCATCTTATAGCCTCTGGTCAGGCTTTTCTGGAGAAGAAAAGAAAATAAAGGAAAGAAGAAGTGGAAGAAAGGAAAGACTCCCTAGCCCTCGGATGCCCTAATAGCGTTGGGGTCGAAAAAACAAGAGTTAACCAAGAGAGGTTAGATAGTAAAGTTAAAAGAGTGCAAAACACAAGTAAGTGGAAGAAACGTTTTGCTCGGCTTGGGCACCTTGTGGTCGCCATCCACATATCCCCTAGATGAAGACCCCTGAGGGGAGTTGTATTTTCATTCTTGCATATGTAAATTTTTTCCAAAATTGTGAGTTCCTTCGGTTTTTCCAATTGTTTAAGTAATTTTGTTCTGGTTTCTATTCTATGTTTTTCTGACCAGGCATGTGCAGCTATTGCAGATTTTTCTGTTTCTCCATTTTTAACATTTCTGAGGTGTTCTTTTAATCTTGTATTTAGATTCCTTTTTGTTTTTCCTATGTATATCTTTTCACAATCTTTACAATTAATTTGATAAATTCCCGATTTTTTGCAGTCTTCAATCTTTTCATTTTTGTTGGTTTTTATTAAATTACCTAAGCTGTAATCATTTTTCGGTGCTAATTTAATGTTGAATTTGTTGAAAATTTTTTGAAACTTGTCAAATACTAAAGGATGGTATGTGAACTTCTTAAATTTTTTGCCAACATTTTTATCTGTCTGAAGAGTACTTTCATTAATGATTTTTTGTTCTTTAAATTTATTTATTTTCTTGTGTATCATCTTCTCTTGAAAACCATTATCCTTCGCAATTTTTATGATGTGTTCTTTCTCTTTATTGTAATTTTCTTTGCTCATGGGGATATTCACAAGTCTGTGTATTAAACTATTAAATACTGCCTGTTTGTGTGAAAAATGGTTAAATCCAGTAATTTACATATGCAATAATGAAAATACAACTATGAATTTTGAAATACCCGGTTATAAGGAGATGATTTGGAAATTCTTCGATCGGCCACCAGATGGCGCTGAGGTCAGTCTGCAGGATAGAAGGCCGTTGGACGTCAGTTGTGAACGTGACACAGCATTGAGAATGTCACAAATGATGTGAAGAAACCCTGGGTCTGCTAGGAATTATGAAGTATGAGGTGAGTGAAATAATAAAAAATAAACAATATTAAAAAACCTCATAGTGTTATTTCCTATCTACATAACTTAATCATAGTTTTCTCCTCATTCTTGTGGATGTAAATTTTCTCCCAAATTGTGAGTTCCTTAGATTTATCTAACTGTTTCAGTAATTTGGCTTTTGTTTTGATTCTGTGTTTTTCTGACCGTGCATGTGCAGCTATTGCAGACGTTTCTATTTCTCCATTTTTAACATTTCTAAGGTGTTCTTTCAATCTTGTATTCAAATTTCTTTTTGTTTTTACTATGCATATTTTTCACAATCTTTACAGTCAATTTGATAAATCCCTGCATCATGCAATGAAACTACAGTGTCCAGAATATCAAAAAAATATGAGGTGAGTCAAAATAACTAACTAATAATAAAACTGGTCAACATGATTTTTATCTCATGAGTACCAATAGTTGTTAAATTTGAAGAGAAAAATTTTCGCCTTGACCGAGACTCGAACCCGGGACCCTTGGCTTTCCGGGCCAAGTGCTCTACCAACTGAGCTACCGAGGCGAGTTACGATCTAGACGCAAATTTTTCTCTTATATACATTGTAATTCCCTATCACCAAATGCTTTTGAAACCATTGCTTCTATCTTTGCAAATGGCGGCTTCTTAGTTAAGAAGACATTTATTGGGAATTTAACATTACTTTTATAAAGTAAGCGTCTAGATCGTAACTCGCCTCGGTAGCTCAGTTGGTAGAGCACTTGGCCCGGAAAGCCAAGGGTTCCGGGTTCGAGTCTCGGTCTAGGCAAAAATTGTTCTCTTCAAATTTAATTTATCTTTCAGTGAAAAATGTTAAATCAATAATAAAAACACCAATAGTTGAACTTAATGCAGTTTTTATCGTGTTTTCAAATATGTATTCGGAATGTCTCCATAACCAATTTTTTTTTTGTTTCAATTTCAATTAATGGATTTAAATAATTATTTTTTAATAAACATTTTTTCATCCATTTATTATCTTGGCACAGTGAGCGATCAGCACGGGGAACACTTTCATCAGGAGATTTCAGCTATGGAAAAGATATATCAAGGCAAATGGAATCCTAATATGCTGGCCGATTATTGTTGGACCATCAAAAGGAATGCTCCACAGGCAAAATATAGCAGAAATTGTCATTTCTTACTTTCTAGGTGAGTCTGAATGTTCGAATATTGTATAGTTACGAATTTAGAAAATATTAAAGTGTTTTTTTCCGTGTGGAGTTGCCAGTCTCCCATCGGATGCCTCCCCAGGTGATGGATAGGGGAATGCTCACCAGATATGGCGGGTACTGGGGAAATAAAATACCCAGGGCGAACCAAAACTAGCGCTGCTGCCCTGCAGTAAGATACTGGACTATCAAAGGCTAGAGGAAGAAAACCATGAACAAAAATTACCCGTCCCCCAGGTTGGGGGTTGATGCATCGGGCCAGCTCCTCATTCATCATAAAAAGAAAAAAAATGCTAAAAAACCAAACAACATGCCTCGGAAAACACTTTAAATGCTTTAAACTCTGGTGGAGCAAAAATATTACAAAAAATAGAAAATTACAAATATATCAAACCATAATTCAGAGCATTTTAACATATGGTGCTGAAGTCTGGCAAATTCCTACCATGGAAATGAAAAGAATTTTAAGTACAGAAATGGATGTTTTAAGAAGATCAGCTGGAAAATCTAGAATGGATAGAATACGAAATAAAGAAATAAGGGAAATTATGGGTGTACAAGAGGAGTCGGACATCATAGACATTATAGAAAAGAAAAGATTACAGTGGTATGGTCATGTCAAACGAATGCCAGAGCAAAGATTGCCAAAAATTGTTATGGAATGGATCCCAATGGAAAGGAGGAAGAGAGGAAGACCGAAGAAAACTTGGATAGAAGGGGTAGAAGCAGCTATGAATATCAGAGGAATGGAGGAAGATCAATGGAAGGATAGAGAGGAATGGCGTTTGGTTTCTGGAAGATGCCGGCAGCTGCCATGATACCGGATGATGATGATGATTAAAGTGTTTGAAATTTTAAATGCCTGTCTCTCGGAAACCTTGCATGATGGAAAAAAACCGATATATTTTAATTCAGGAGAAAAAATACTATCAGAATCACACAGTTTTCTTTCTGAGACAAAAAAAGTTTCTTTTTTTGTTGCTCAGTGCAATTAAAAGCAACTCATAGTGTTATTTCCTACAAATATTAAACTTATGAATAAGTCTCACAATGCCAGGTGGGCACCAGTCCTATACCAGCTGAAATTCCATGAGAAAATTCGTCCCCCATGTGGGAATGCAAACTGGCATAACTTCTGCACCAAGGCACCCATGCCTTAAAATGCTCAGCTATGGCAATGATTGTAAAATTTATCTAATGTATTGTGCAATACAAGAACTCACCTTGGTGGAGGTGGAACTCCTTTCTGAACACTGAAACACAGCCCTGAAACAAAAATAAATATTTCAATTGCTGAGATGATAAATAACACAAGTCCAAGATTGTACATTTCTTTTTATAATTTTGTTGGTGATCTGACTCCAGTCTTCATGGATATATCCTACCGTTAAGCATTCATTGAGAGATAAATGACACAAATTACGTACATAGATAAATACAGTAAAACTTATATTAAATTAATGTTGGGAAGTAAACATTATGAGGTTATATCATTAATAGTGAGTGGAGAACATATTTTAATCAACTCACCTCATACATTTTCAAACTTCTTTGATACCGATGGTTTCAGACAATATCATGTCCTTCATCAGTCATGGCGTCCACTGATGAAATTCCGTGATTGTTGATTTCTTTAGTGACATCACCTCTTGTGCTGCCATCTTTCGTTGGGATTATAAACTTTGTAATTAAATGTTTATCCACAGGAATATCGAAATTCATAGATCGATATTTATTCTTCTGAATGAATATCATTTTCCAAATTGTCAATTCCAACGGTTTATCCAACTGTTTTAAAAGTTTCGCTTCTTTTTCAATTTCTTACTGTAAGAAATCTGGAATTTATCAAATTTATTGTTATGATTGTAGCAAAGTATACATAGGAAAAACAAAAAGGAATTTAGAAACGCGCACTAAAGAACATTTTAGAAATATTAAAAATTGTGAAATTGAAAAATCAGCAATTGCTGCACATAGTTTACTAGAACATCATAAAATTGAAAAAGAAGCAAAACTTTTAAAACAGTTGGATAAACCGTTGGAATTGACAATTTGGGAAATGATATTCATTCAGAAGAATAAATATCGATCTATGAATTTCGATATTCCTGTGGATAAAAATTTAATTACAAAGTTTATAATCCCAACAAAAGATGGCAGCACAAGAGGTGATGTCACTAAAGAAATCAACAATCATGGAATTTCATCAGTGGACGCCATGACTGATGAAGGACATGATATTGTCTGAAACCGTCGGTATCAAAGAAGTTTGAAAATGTATGAGGTGAGTCGATTAAAATATGTTCTCCACTCACTATTAACAGTAAAACTTGTTTAATCCAGAATGTGAATAATGCGGAAATCTGTCCAGTGTTAACAAATTTATTGGTCCCGGTGAAATAATAGTAATTTTATGTGTATTTATTTTGAAAAAAACAGAATCTGTCCAACGTGGAAACAGAAGGATATTTCTACACAATTCATGGAGAAATGTATAAAGCAGAAATACAGAAAGATAAATTAGTTTCCACTTTGGCTGCGGTGGACTAGTGGTTATGCTCCTAAGATTTAGAGAACTCAAATTTTTTTATAAGTACATAAAAAATTCAAACTGGTCAATATAAACTGTTAATACAGTTGGATGTATTTCAAACTGATTTGGTATGTAAAAAATACCTTAAATATTTGAATTGATATTTTTTCATAAACACTACAAACTTCTACATATCCCTCATTGTGGAAACAAGCCCTCGTACGTCCACTGCCTAAAGTTAAAACGCCCTCAACCCCGAACGACTTTCGACCCATTAGCATTTTACCTACTCTTTCAAAAGCTCTGGAACGATTAGTCCATAAACAACTGACTGAATGTTTTTATTATTAATTTCATACATCTCAGTGATGGATAAATCATGTTTTCTCTTTAAACTGACTGAATACCTAAATGATTACAACCTTCTAGATCAATTTCAGTCAGGTTTCAGGACAGGACACAATACAAATACTGCTCTACTAAATATTTGCGAAGACATACGCGAAGCTGCTGATAATCGAAAACTTACCATTCTTACATTACTGGACTTTAGTAAAGCATTCGACACGGTAGACTTGGACTTATTGTTGCATAAACTTAAAAACCTCTTACTCCCTGATAGTGCCACGAAATGGTTCAACTCCTACCTTCATGAGCGCCAGCAATCTGTTATAGGAAATCATACATTATGTTCTTCTTGGTCCTTCTGTAAAGCTGGGGTTCCACAGGGTTCGGTACTTGGACTTTTGCTTTTTTCAATCTACATAAATGACATATCTAACTCCCTAAAGCATTGCAAACATAATTTATTTGCAGACGACATGCAAATCTACATCCACACAGACAAATATTCACTAAATGACGCCAAAATTAATGAGGATCTTGACTCACTAATGACTTGGACAGTTAAATATGGACTGCAATTATATCCTACAAAGTCACAATCAATCATTATGGGTCATCAGAGACTATTATCTACAATTAACCTAAACACAGTCTCGCATGTGTCACTAAACGGAGTTCAAATCCCTTATAGTGAGACAGTAAAAATTCTAGGAGTATTTATTGACAAAAACTTAAATTGGAATACACAAATAAACCATACATGCAAAACAGTCTTCTCAATAATACATTCATTAAATCGTGTACGAAATTGTTTGCAATTCGCCCTTAGGAAAATGTTAGTAGAAACACTTGCAATGCCCCATTTTGATTATTGTGACACTCTTTTTACAGACTTAAATATTATTTCCACTCAAAGACTTCAACGTGTTCATAATTCTTGCGCACGTTTTATTTGTGGTATTCGCAAATTTGACCATGTTACACCGTCCCTGGAACAATTATCGTGGTTTCGTCTAAGAGATCGTAGAACTGTCCATTCCCTATCCCTTCTCTATAAAATACTTCACACATCATCGCCTAATTATTTATCACGCCGCTTCATCAGACTATCCGACACACATAATCTTGACACTCGATCCCATCAGCACATTGTCCTTTATATCCCGCCTCATCACACTGTATATTATTCATTATCTTTTACGGTCTCACTTACCAAAACATGGAATTCCCTTCCACCCTATGTCAGAGACTGTCAAAACTATAACATCCTTCAAAAACAAACTAAAGAATTATTTAATAACAAACTAACTTATACACCTCACTGATAGTATTCTTTTAGCAATATTAATATATTTAATTATTTATGTAAATAATATTAAGAATAACAAATATTTTTATTTGTTTTGTTTTAAATATTGTATAATCGTAAAATTAGTTTTCTATATCTCATTATTTTCCTGTTTTTTATATACACTAGACAGGGACAATTTAATATGTCTTGCTTGTATACATTTTATTATTAGTTTTAGTCTTAATTTTAACTAATATTAACTGGTTGTATTATAGATCGTAATATGTATATTAGATATTATCTTTTGATCAAATTTTTACTTAGTGTTTAATATTAGAGTTCATTGTGATTGTTATATTCTGATGTAATATATGTTTGTCCTGGTGAGTGGAAGAGAAGGCCACATGGCCTTAACTCCACCAGGCTAAATAAATCTAATCTAATCTAATCTAATCTAAATGAGATTGGACGAATTGGATGGGAATCAGCGAGTAGTACTCCTTCCTTTTCAGTTGGACCCATCTGAACTTCCAGATTATAACAGAAATGAAAAGGGATTTTTCTCAGAATAACAAGATGGCTACAATACTTGAAAGAAGTCAGACATGTAAAACTACAGGTCATCAAGAAATAAGAGAATTATAGTTCATTTCTTGATATTAGTTGACAAAATGGTGTCAAAGTTATACTTACTTACTCTCTGGCACTATCGAACCCGTAGGTTCATGGCCGCACGGACATAAGCTCTCCATACATCCCTCTCCTGAGCTAATGCTTTCCAATCATTCCCTGTATAATCTACTTCCCTCAAATCATAGTTAATGTTATTCTCCCACCTCATTCTTGGTCTAACAACTGGTTGTTTTCCCTCTGGCTTTCCTACAAGAAGCTTCCATGCAAGTCTTTCATTCCCCATACGTGCAACATGTCCTGCCCATCGCAGTCTACGAGACTTAACTGTTCTTATTATATCTGGCTTTCTATAATGACCATGTAGTTCATTGTTATGTAGTCTTCTCCATTCACCTGTCTGTTCATCTCTCCTTGGTCCAAAAATTTTCCTAAGAACTTTATTCTCAAATACTCGTAATTCCCTTTCCTCCCTTAAAGTAAGAGTCCATGTTTCGCACCCATATAATATAACTGGTAGAATAATAGTTTTTCCCTCAGGGGTCCTCATCTAGGGGATATGTGGATAGCGACCACAAGGTGCCCAAGCTGTACAAAACATTTCTTCCACTTACTTGTGTTTTGCACTCCTCTAACTTTACTATCTAACCTCTCTTGGTTAACTCTTGTTTTTTCGACCCCGACGCTATTAGGGCATCCGAGGGCTAGGGAGTCTTTCCTTTCTTCCATTTCTTCTTTCCTTTATTTTCTTTTCTTCTCCACAAAAGCCTGAGGAGAGGCTATAAGATGGCAGCCCCATCACTGGTCTTGCCTTCCTTTGGCCAGCAACCAATCGAAGGGACTATTATTATGCTTTCAAGTCTTATATGAGAATTTCCCGGAAGGATCATACTGGAGAGAAAATTTTCTATAGGATCGTAACAGGCCTTGGCCTAATACATGGAAGGAAGAAGAAGAATATATTTTCAGTTTAACGTTTTTTGAAAGGAGTTGGGACATCAAAAGTCTCTGCAATGCATAATAACATGCATTTCCAGAATTGAGTCTATGTTTAATTTCTTTGTGCATCTCATTCCTATTTGTGATTATTGTTCCTAGGTATTTGAATTCAGCCACTTCCTCAAAATTCCCAAGTTATGGAAAATAATATTGTAGTATACATTTAATTCAACTGGAGTATAAATAATTCATAAAGTGAAAATAAAGTGTCAGTGAGTGAAAAAATTGACCGTTGGAAATAGTCCTCTATTACATATAAGAAGTAATAACTCTTCTTCTTCTTCTTCCTTCCAAGTATTAGGCCAAGGCCTGTTACGATCCTATAGAAAATTTTCCCTCCAGCGTTTCATAGGACGGCCCAACCTTCTATAAGTGAAATTTATTAATTTAAGCTGGAATATTTTAAATTATTGATCATTTACAAGATTCATCTAAACAGAAGTGAAAACTTTAATAAAATAACATTTACTTTAACTGTTAACAAAAGTGTCGTTACTTATTCATGTAAGAAACTTTCCCTCATTCCCTTGAAGGGAGTCATCAGTGCCGTGGCAAATAACAGTGATATAAATTGTTACAATCATATATCTTCAAATGTCTCCACAACATGGGACATCACAACCAACAAACCCCCTTCATAATTCAAAAAGTTGTGTCACCGGTTGTAAAGTTTAGCCGAGTGACCTATTGTAAAGTTGAGTTAAGGGATGAGTGATACTGTACCATGAGCTTGTCTGGGTCCATGGTAAGGGTCCTGCCCCAGGATGACAACTTTAACTTTAGAAATAGGACATGTGTGTGTCCATGTCCACACTTGGTCTTCAGGAGGATACACCGTGTGAGAGCCTCTTTCTTTAACCAAGAACTCGCTCAGCTGAAAAACAAACACATTTCATATTTAAAACAAATAACACTATGAGGTTTAGTAGTGTTTAAATTCTTAACTAAGAAGCCGGCATTTGCAAAGATAGAAGCAAAAGGCTTCATAGCATTTGGTGTGGGAATTACAACTTATATAAGAGAAAAATTTGCATCTAGATTGGAACTCGCCCTGGTAGCTCAGATGGTAGAGCACTGGCCTAGAAAGCCAAAGGTCCCGGGTTCGAGTCTTGGTCTAGGCAAAAATTTCTCTCTTCCAAATATAATCAATGCTAATAAAATTCATTGTTGAAACCATTGAGGTGGAAAGTCATAAAATAAGTTAAAATACACCTTCTTAGATAAGATCCGTTGTCCTCAACTTATAAAATATGTATTCTTTATGTCTGTAGGCCTTTCAGAACATCCGTTCCGTCTTCGTATGATGGTTGATGCTGCTGGATGATATCGTCAGGAGAAGCTTTAGTCACGACAACACCACATTAGGACCAGCAGCATCAACCATCATATTAGATATTGTAGCAAAGAAGGACTTGCTGAAGATGGAACGGATGTCCTGAAAGGCCTACAGGCATAAAGAATACATATTTTATAAGTTGAGGATGACGGATCTTACCTAAGAAGGTATACTTTAACTTATTTTATAAGTTGAGGATGACGGATCTTACCTAAGAAGGTATACTTTAACTTATTTTATTTTATTCCAAATATAATTGATCCTTCAGTGAGAAGTGTTAAATTAATAACAAAAAACATCACTGAGGTTCTTCTTCTTCTTCTTCCTTCCAAGTATTAGGCCGAGGCCTGTTACGATCCTATAGAAAATATTCCCTTATGGGAAATTCTCGTATAAGACTTGATGAGGTTTATTTGAATTATTATGAGTTAAGCTGTTTTGACTCAAATATGAGGCGAGTCAAAACTGCATAATAAAGAAACTCATATACAGAATGTTAATTTTGCTTTCACAAAATGTGCCGGCTTAACTTTAGATTACCTTCCACTTGATTTTCCATACTATATTCTTGTATGGTCTGACCAACGGATCTGTGCCCCCATATGATATACAAACTGAACACCAATTCCTTTGAAAATACAATCGGAGTAACATCATGAGGTTTTACTTAATAATTAAGTTTGGTCTGTGTTATTCTTACCTCATATGGTTGTTTCTGTTAGACATATGTTTAAGGCATTTTTGCCTCATCTTCAGTTGGTACAGATTGATTTTTCCCAAGCTGTCAGCTCTGGATCTTGACTCCTGTTCCCTCAAGAACTTGTTAATTAGGTTCCACTCCATGCCAAAATACATAATTCTCTTTTGTTGAGTTGTTTCTTGATTCACCTCATACTTCTTAACTCCCACGCAGACTCGAGTTTTTTCACTTCACTTCATTTGTGACATTCTCAATGCTGTATCACATTCACAACTGATGTCCAACGGCCTTCTATCCTGCAGACTCACCTCCACGCCATCTGATAGCTGACCGACAAACTTCCAAATCAATCACCTCTCCTTATCACCGGGTATTTCAAAATTCATAGTTGTGTTTTTATTCTTGCATATGTAAATTTTTTCCCAAATTTTCCTGCAGACTGACCTATGCGCCATCTGATGGCTGACCGACAAACTTCCAAATCAATCCCCTCTCCTTATCACCGGGTTTTCAAAATTCATAGTTCTGTTTTTATTCTTGCATATGGAAACTTTTTCCCAAATTGTGAGTTCCTTCGGTTTTTCCAATTGTTTAAGTAATTTTGTTTTGGTTTCTATTCTATTCATATGCCTGGTCAGAAAAACACAGAATAGAAACCAAAACAAAATTACTTAAACAATTGGAAAAACCGAAGAAACTCACAATTTGGGAAAAAATGTACATATGCAAGAATAAAAACACAACTATGAATTTTGAAATACCCGGTGATAAGAAGAGGGGATTGATTTGGAAGTTTGTCGGTCAGCCATCAGATGGCACGGAGGTCAGTCTGCAGGAGAGGAGACCATTGGACGTCAGTTGAGAACGTGAACAGCATTGAGAATGTCACAAATACAGTGACGAAATCTAGATCTGTGAGGGAGTTAAGAAGTGTGAGGTAAGTCAAGAAACAAACAAAAAAAATAATAATAATAATACTGTTCCTCTACGTACTTCTTCCATCTTTATTAATATTTCGTACTATTTTAAAAGTTTTGCAATGATACTTATAACTTTTTTTTTACGATTATCAAATATTTATCTACATACACAATGATTTCGGATAAGGTGGAGAAACCATCACCACAAAAATTCTCCTAAGTTCTAAAGAATCACAGTGCGCATGTGCGAGTTGCTATAATGGTTAATGTAGCTTCCGGTAGATGGCTCTCAAGTCGGTGTTACCAACCTTTGGGGAAAATTCGCAAATGATAAAAAAATGGACGTAAACTAACTTCCTATTCCCTAACCTAACAAAACAAATTACATGCATATTATTTAATAAACTATAAATTAATTTTACATACACTAACTTGTCCCATCGGAATCTAACAAAATGAAGTTAATTTCTTGAAATATGGTTTGGAATTATTTTCAAATGTTGGTAACTCCAATTTGAGAGCCACCTAGTGGGATGTTACATGAAGCATTTCTGCGTCTATAGAACTCGATTCACAATATTCATGTAATTTATAATATTCATGAAATCATAAGAATGTTTATAAAATGGTTCCAAAATATTTAAAATAGTATGAAACATAATTATAAATGGTTGAAAAATGTTTAGTGCATCAGTGGCATAAGGATGTTTGATGGAAAATGGTGTGTGTCTTAAAGTCAACCTCAGCCATGATTTCTGCAGATTCATTGTGCAAATTAAATGCTTAAAGAAACTTCTGCTAGATGGCAGAGATATCTGTGTAATCAGAATGACCAACATTCAAAAATATGTTTTAAGAAATGGATGCTCACTCATTTAAATTTGTTAGGTTCTGATGGGACAAGTTAGTATACACTCATTAAATAATATGCATATAATTTATTTTGTTAGGTTTGGAAGGGAGAATTTGGTGTACATCCATTTCTAATAAACGTTTGGGAATTTATTGCAAAGGTTGGTCATACCAAATAATGTTAAAAGATTCTGGGCTATGTGGCCATGATCTGTAACTGGTATTCCTTCCAGACGTTTCTCCCTCAACAGCGGAGGGCATCTTCAGTGGCGAGTGCTTCTAGGTGCTCTTCCCTTGTCGTAGACTCAGCTATGTATGATGTTAGTTGGTCATACCAATTGCACAGCTACATGGTTCCATCTATTGACAACTCTATATTCTTTTACACATGTGAACTGTTATTCTGTAGGACTCAGAAAATTTATTAGGGAAGGTAAACTAAAGTTTTTCCTAATATTCAAATAATTTAACATATATGCTAATGTTTAAACAACAAGGTTGTGATTGCTTTACCTTTATAAAATATGGTTTCCCAAACTCTGGAGCTAATGCTTCAAACCAAGTCTCTCCAACATTTTGATGAAGTGCCGGAACTCTTTTAGAGGTGAGCTTTATTTTTGCTTGCAGATACTTTGAAAAGAATGGTGATTTCTTATCTGCTCCAACAGTTTTATTTTCCATTGAATCTATTTGATTTTCGCTATCATTTTTAATTTCACAATCCTTTTTCTTATCAGGAGTATCATTCTCCTCTTTCTTGTCAGGATTATCATTCTCTTCTTTTATCTTTTTATTTGAAGACTCCATTTCATTATGGACACTAGACAACGGTCTCTTTACAGACAATGGCTTAAAGAAGTTCAATAAGTTTTTTTGGCATGCCATTATTTTTTGCGAATACGCACTAGTATTATTAAAATTGTAGATGACAATATGTGATTTAACTCGATATTTAAAAAATATATATTTATATTATCACAAGTCAAATACTGTCTTGACACTCAGTTTAACCCGAATATATCATATACATAAGAAAACGCAATACAGACACAACCTTACATTCTATAAAAGGTAGATGCTATATAAGAATTTACGTGCACATTAACCTTTGCTCTCTATATAGATAAAGGTGATAAAGGTGTTCATAAAGATGGTAACATGCTACTATTAGGCGCCAAAATTTCATAGTGAAATTAACTATCGTTGGTCAGATGCATAGAGGACAGACCAGCGAAAACCAACAAAAGAATCTCAGAATTCTTTTCTCTATGAACAGAGATACCAACATCGTATGCATAGAGGAAACAGCCTGAACATGGATACCAACATCACATCTGGAAACTGATTCATGTCCATATATTTTTTTAGTGGCATTTAACAAATTATTTTTTGCGCGATAGTTTTGTCGCACCTACAGTAACAGCGACCATGATTGAAAGTTCAACTTGCTATATTTCGGGACTGCCAACGCAAATAACTATACTGTAATATTACATATTACAAAACCACGTGTGAGATGTAAATCCTCTGCCCTCTATGTATACTACGTACAATGTATATAAAAAAATACAAAATGTAGTTTTAATATACATTATACGAAACAAATCACTGCATTTTAAATTAACTGAACTTTATTTGAAACAATATAAAATAATATATACGTACTTGCCGCCATTTTCTCACTAAATGAACGCAAATATTTCCAACAAAAATATTATTATTTAACTATTATTTATTATTTTGAAAACACCATAGCGAAAAAAAATTATGTACAACGCACGTTTGTGAAGTGTTTTACAGAATCTCGAAAATTAAAAACCTCGATATCGCTTGGTTTTTAAACATTTTCCTCGCTTCTGTAAAAACCACTTCCCAACCTCGCATCGTAATATACTATTTCATTTGTTTGTGTTTTTTTATTTCCATTTTATTTAAATGAATACCGATAATTAAATTCCAACACAGCATTTGCCTTGTGATGCAAGATAGAAAATCGAAGAAGCTGATGCAAACCATGAAAAAAAAACCACTCAGTTAAGTCGGCAAAATACTGTATTGACATTCATTTAAGTATCGATTTTAAGGCATGAACCTAAAAATTAAATCCAAAAATTGTATATTTTCGCCCCAAACAAAAAGATGTAAAATATGGCAACAATGTACCGTATTCGGCATAACAATTATAAGTGAACACTTATTAAATGCTGATATCAAATCCAAACGTTTTTCATAGACTGTTAGAAAAATGTTAAACAAGAGAAATTACTGTTTAATTAGTAGTAATAATATAAATTTTAAATTTGAAGAGAAAAATTTTCGCCTAGACCGGGACTCGAACCCGGGACCCTTTGCTTTCCGGGCCAAGTGCTCTACCAACTGAGCTACCGAGGCGAGTTACGATCTAGACGCAAATTTTTCTCTTATATACGTTGTAATTCCCTATCGCCAAATGCTTTTGAAACCATTGTTTCTATCTTTGCAAATGGCGGCTTCTTAGTTAAGAAGACATTTATTGGAAATTTAACATTACTTTAAAAGCCAGTAAGGCCTCTAATGATGTTTTTATTATTAATTTAACATTTCTCAATGAAAGATAAATTAAATTTGAAGAGAAAAATTTTTCTCTTCAAATTTAATTTATCTTTCATTGAGAAATGTTAAATTAATAATAAAAACATCAGTAATAATATAATTTGTTTATTATAATTGACCAGTAATCATATTAGCGTTTATTACTCCTCGCTCTGCCATTTATGTGCAAGACCACTACACCTTCCAACTTCGTTTGATTCTATTTATTTTTTTTATCAAACGCTGAGAATGTAACAATCGCTGTGATATCACGGTATTATAGGCACATTACAATTTTTTATGATAAATATATTCGATTAGGGGCTGTGTGAAAGAATAAACTGGAAAATTAATATTCGTCGGCGCCCGCCGGACATCTTGCCCGTATTTTATTTAAAACAGTTGGTTGCAAGTCCGCTAGAGCGCTTTATTGCCCGCTGAATGGTACGCTGCAGATAAAGTGCTACAGCGCTTTTGCACCGCCCTTTGTGATAAAATGGTAAGTTAATTGAATAATTCTTCTTCTTCTTCTACTACAAGGATTAGGCTATGCAGCCTGTTCCGGCGAAGTTAAAAGTGGAGTCCATCTTCTACGTGGTCGGCCAACATCTCTTGTTCCTCTGGGATTATACAGGAACGTTCTCTTTTTTTGGTATTCTTTCGTTGTTCATTCTCATTAAGTGTTCTATCCATTTCTTATTATTTTCGCTGATTTTATCTTCAATTTTATATATATTTAATTCTTTTCGTATAGTTTCATTCCTTATTCTATCCGCTCTTGTGCATCCTTTCACATTCCGTAAAAACAGCATTTCCGCAGTCTGTATCCTGCTTTTATCCCTCGATTTCATTATCCAATTTTCACTTCCATACAACAACAAAGAAACAGCCATTGTTTTATATAATTTAAGTTTCGTATCTTTCCTTGTTTTCCCACCTAAGGTTCTTTTTATGGTTCCACAAATAGCCTGGAATTTATTTACTTTATTTTCTATATCTTTATTTTCTCTATAGGTTATATCACATCATAAATATTGGAAATGTGATACTTGTTCTATTATTTTGTTATCCAGTACAATTTTTGATTTAATTCCATATTTACCAATAAATGACATTACTTTTGACTTATTTATTGATATTTCACAATTATATCTATTGGCTATTAATTTAAATTTATATGCTAACATTTGGAGCTCATTAATTGAATAATTTGAATTTTAAATGTATATGGAAACCAACTGGGGGCACGCCGTAGCGTAGTGGTTAAGGCACTGAGCTACAAGCCGGAGGGTCGAGGGTTCAAGTCCCGTTGGGGTCAGGATTTTTAAACTGACCCAAACCCTCTGGCGGCACTATGGCCCTGGGGTCGACTCAGCCTCTAACGGAAATGAGTACCAGACGCTTGTTCTGGGGGTAAAGGCGGCCGTCACGCAGGGCTGACAACCCGGCTGACATAAAGTGCCGATTGTCTAGAAAAAGTGGGAGCCTTAACCTCCTACTACCCCAAGGGCCTCCTGAGGCCTGTTGTGGGATCCCTTTACTTTATATGGAAACCAACTTCTGTTGACTTTAGTGAGTTCAGTGGGAGCGTTTGAGCAATATTCAGAAAGTACATTCTTCCAGATTTGAAATGGAAATTTTAAATCTTCAAGAAGACATGTTCTTGTAACCCTCTTATGCAACTTACGGCAATTTCTGGACTCTAGTGAACAGGAATAAATATCCCATTGCCGTTAGTGCTGCTCGTCAAATTTATTCTTGTTTTGACCTGACACAAGTTTGCGAAGTCGCATTTTCATCTATGAGCATCATCAAAAATACTCATCCTGCCTGGCTGACTCGCATTTGGATGACGCATTAACCCATTCGCCTCAAAAGACGAGGTAGACTCGCCGGCAGTTAAATGACTTTCAACTCAGAAGACGGGCTACACTCGCTTAACTCTGCTGTTATATATTTTGCAATATTTTGTACATCCCTTGGCAGGGTAATCTTTTATTAGCACACATGAATAGTAGAGGAATGTGTTTTGGCCTTAACCCTTATTGTGATCTCAAGTGCCGTTATCTTTTGCTTGTTTTGAATGTCTGAAAATAGATAATATAATTTACGGTAACTTAAATCCGGTTTCTGGGGAAATGCATTAAACATTTAAACCTGAAGCGAATGGGTTAAGGACAGTCTGTTGCAGCTACATTATTATAATTAATATTATTTTAGTCGTAGCAGTGGTTGCCATATAAGAAGTAACAGTGGTAGGCTAGTATGGCTGTAGCAGAATTGACGATAATAGTACGATGGTAGCGGAATTGTTGCTTGCCGTCCTCGTTTCCGTAGACATAAGTAAAATACTCACTAGCACACAACAAAGTTGGACAGCTTACTTTTTTTACTTTTGAGGGTCTCTCCACTTTTCAGCGGTTACCCTGTATTCCCATTCGCCATTCTTGCCGATCACGCCATTCATCCTCCTCCAGATCTCGGTCGTTCATCAATCTATGGATCTCTCCTCTCCAAGTTGTTCTTGGCCTGTCCCGTTTCCTTCTACCAGAAGGTGACCATTCCAAAAGAGTTTTGGGCCACCTATCATCCTCCATTCTCCTGACATGGCCATACCACTGAAGAGCTCGTCTTTTGATCCTTTCCACCACTGTCTCCTCCATATCCATCATCTGCCTCACTTCTTCATTTCTTCTTCTCTCCAACCTGGGCACCCTGGCACTGCGTCTTATTCCATCCATCTCCACTGCCAAGATCTTAGTTTTTTGTCCCTCTACCAAAGTCCATCCCTCAGCACCATAAGTCATTATGCTTTCCACAACGGACTTCAAAATCCTCTTCTTGAGCAGTGTCACAAATTGGCACTGATCTAGAGGAAGCAGTGTCAGAGTCCAGCGATACCTCAGTAAAGGAGGGACACAGAGATAGCCCACTAGACACACACGATCAATATACTTCAAAATCCTCTTCTTGAGCAGTGTCACAAATTGGCACTGATCTAGAGGAAGCAGTGTCAGAGTCCAGCGATACCTCGGTAAAGGAGGGACACAGAGATAGCCCACTAGACACACCCGATCACTATACTTCAAAATCCTCTTCTTGAGCAGTGTCACAAATTGGCACTGATCTAGAGGAAGCAGTGTCAGAGTCCAGCGATACCTCGGTAAAGGAGGGACACAGAGATAGCCCACTAGACACACACGATCAATATACTTCAAAATCCTCTTCTTGAGCAGTGTCACAAATTGGCACTGATCTAGAGGAAGCAGTGTCAGAGTCCAGCGCTACCTGTATAAAGGCGGGACACAGAGATAGCCCACTAGACACACACGATCAATCTACTTCAAACTCCTCTTCTTGAGCAGTGTCACAAATTGGCCACTGATCTAGAGGAGGCAGTGTCAGAGTCCAGCGATTACTCGGTAAAGGAGGGACACAGAGATCGCCCACTAGACACACACGATCAATATACTTCAAAATCCTCTTCTTTGAGCAGTGTCACAAATTGGCACTGATCTAGAGGAAGCAGTGTCCGAGTCCAGCGATACCTCGGTAAAGGAGGGACACAGAGATAGCCCACTAGACACACACGATCAATATACTTCAAAAGCCTCTTCTTGAGCAGTGTCACAAATTGGCACTGATCTAGAGGAAGCAGTGTCAGAGTCCAGCGATACCTCGGTAAAGGAGGGACACAGAGATAGCCCACTAGACACACACGATCAATATACTTCAAATCCTCTTCTTGAGCAGTGTCACACAATTGGCACTGATCTAGAGGAAGCAGTGTCAGAGTCCAGCGCTACCTCGGTAAAGGAGGGACACAGAGATAGCCCACTAGACATCACACGATCATTTTTACTTCAAAATCCTCTTTTTGAGCAGTGTCACAAATTGGCACTGATCTAGAGGAAGCAGTGTCAGAGTCCAGCGGATACCTCGGTAAAGGAGGCACACAGAGATAGCCCACTAGACCACACACGATCAATATACTTCAAAATCCTCTTCTTGAGCAGTTGTCACAAATTGGCACTGATCTAGAGGAAGCAGTGTCAGAGTCCAGCGATACCTCGGTAAAGGAGGCACACAGAGATTAGCCCACTAGACACACACGATCAACTACTCTTCAAAATCCTCTTCTTGAGCAGTGTCACAAGTGTGGCACTGATCTATAGGGAGCGATGTCAGAGTCCGTCGATACCTCGGTAAAGGAGGCACACAGAGATTAGCCACACTAGACACACCACGATCAATATACTTCTAAAATCCTCTTCTTGAGCAGTGTCACAAATTGGCACTGATCTAGAGGAAGCAGTGTCAGAGTCCAGCGATACCTCGGTAAAGGAGGCACACAGAGATAGCCCACTAGACACACACGATCAATATACTTCAAAATCCTCTTCTTGAGCATTGGTCACAAATTGGCACTGATCTAGAGGAAGGCAGTGTCAGAGTCCAGCGATACCTCGGTAAAGGAGGGACACAGAGATAGCCCACTAGACACACACGATCAATATACTTCTAAAATCCTCTTCTTGAGCAGTGTCACAAATTGGCACTGATCTAGAGGAAGCAGTGTCAGAGTCCAGCGATTTACCTCGGTAAAGGCGGCACACAGAGATAGCCCACTAGACATCACACGATCAATATACTTCAAAATCCTCTTCTTGAGCAGTGGTCACAAATTGGCACTGATCTAGAGGAAGCAGTGTCAGAGTCCAGCGATACCTCGGTAAAGGAGGGCAGACGGAGATAGCCCACTAGGACACACACGATCAATATACTTCCAAAACTCTCTTCTTGAGCAGTGTCACAAATTGGGCACTGATCTAGAGGAAGCAGTGTCAGTAGTCCAGCGATACCTCGGTAAAGGAGGGACAAACAGAGATAGCCCACTAGACACACACGATCAATATACTTCAAAATCCTCTTCTTGAGCAGTGTCACAAATTGGCATTGATCTAGAGGAAGCCGTGTCAGAGTTCCAGCGATACCTCGGTAAATGGGAGGCACACCAGAGATTGCCCACTAGACACACACGATCAATATACTTCAAAATCCTCTTCTTGAGCAGGTGTCACAAATTGGCACTGATCTAGAGGAAGCAGTGTCAGAGTCCAGCGATACCTCGGTCAAGGAGGGACACAGAGATAGCCCACTCGACACGCACGATCAATATACTTCAAAATCCTTTCTTCTTGAGCAGTGTCACAAATTGGCACTGATCTAGAGGAAGCAGTGTCAGAGTCCAGCGATACCTCGGTAAAGGAGGGGGACACAGAGATAGCCCACTAGACACACACGATCAATATACTTCAAAATCCTCTTCTTGGAGCAGTGTCACAAATTGGCACTGATCTAGAGGAAGCAGTGTCAGAGTCCAGCGATACCTCGGTAAAGGAGGGACACAGAGATAGCCCCACTAGACACACACGATCAAGATACTTCAAAATCCTCTTCTTGAGCAGTGTCACAAATTGGCACTGATCTAGAGGAAAGCAGTGTCAGAGTCCAGCGATACCTCGGTAAAAGGAGGGACACAGAGATAGCCCAACTAGACACACACGATCAATATACTTCAAAATCCTCTTTTTGAGCAGTGTCACAAATTGGCACTGATCTAGAGGAAGCAGTGTCAGAGTCCAGCGATACCTCGGTAAAGAGGGACACAGAGATAGCCCACTAGGACACACACGATCAATATACTTCAACATCTTTTTTTTGAGGCAGTGTCACAAATTGGCACTGATCTAGAGGAAGCAGTGTCAGAGTCCAGCGATACCTCAGTAAAGGAGGGCACACAGAGATAGCCCACTAGACACTACACGATCAAATATACTTCAAAATCCTCTTCTTGAGCAGTGTCACCAATTGGCACTGATCTAGAGGAAGCAGTGTCAGAGTCCAGCGATACCTCGGTAAAGGAGGGACACAGAGATAGCCCCACTAGACACGACACGATCAATATACTTCAAAATCCTCTTCTTGAGCAGTGTCCACAAATTGGCACTGATCTATAGAGGAAGCAGTGTCTCAGAGTCCAGCGATACCTCTGTAAAGGAGGGACACAGAGATAGCCCACTAGACACACACGATCAATATACTTCAAAATCCTCTTCTTGAGCAGTGTCACAAATTGGCACTGATCTAGAGGAAGCAGGGTCAGAGTCCAGCGATACCTCGGTAAAGGAGGCACACAGAGATAGCCCTATAGACACACACGATCAATATACTTCAAAATCATCTTCTTGAGCAGTGTCACAAATTGGCACTGATCTAGAGGAAGCAGTGTCAGAGTCCAGCGATACCTCGGTAAAGGAGGCACACAGAGATAGCCCACTAGACACACACGATCAATATACTTCAAAATCCTCTTCCTTGAGCAGTGTCACAAATTGGCACTGATCTAGAGGACGCAGTGTCAGAGTCCAGCGATACCTCGGTAAAGGAGGCACACAGAGATAGCCCACTAGACACACACGATCAATATACTTCAAAATCCTCTTCTTGAGCCGTGTCACAAAATTGGCACTGATCTAGAGGAAGCAGTGTCAGAGTCCAGCGATACCTCGGTAAAGGAGGGACACAGAGATAGCCCACTAGACCACACACGATCAATATACTTCAAAATCCTCTTCTTGAGCAGTGTCACAAATTGGCAACTGATCTAGAGGAAGCAGTGTCAGAGTCCAGCGATACCTCGGTAAAGGAGGCACACAGAGATAGCCCACTAGACACACCACGATCAATATACTTCAAAATCCTCTTCTTGGAGCAGTGTCACAAATTGGCACTGATCTAGAGGAAGCAGTGTCAGAGCGTCCAGCGAGATACCTCGGTAAAGGAGGGACACAGAGATAGCCCACTAGACACACACGATCAATATACTTCAAAATCCTCTTCTTGAGCAGTGTCACAAATTGGCACTGATCTAGAGGAAGCAGTGTTCAGAGTCCAGCGATACCTCGGTAAAGGAGGGACACAGAGATAGCCCACTAGACACACACGATCAATATACTTCAAAATCCTCTTCTTGAGCAGTGTCACAAATTGGCACTGATCTAGAGGAAGCAGTGTCAGAGTCCAGCGATACCTCGGTAAAGGAGGGACACAGAGATAGCCCACTAGACACACACGATCAATATACTTCAAAATCCTCTTCTTGAGCAGTGTCACAAATTGGCACTGATCTAGAGGAAGCAGTGTCAGAGTCCAGCGAATACCTCGGTAAAGGAGGCACACAGAGATAGCCCACTAGACCACACACGATCAATATACTTCAAAATCCTCTTCTTGAGCAGTGTCACAAATTGGCACTGATCTAGAGGAAGCAGTGTCAGAGTCCAGCGATACCTCGGTAAAGGAGGCACACAGAGATAGCCCACTAGACACACAACGATCAATATACTTCAAAATCCTCTTCTTGAGCAGTGTCACAAATTGGCACTGATCTAGAGGAAGCAGTGTCAGAGTCCAGCGATACCTCGGTAAAGGAGGGACACAGAGATAGCCCACTAGACACACACGATCAATATACTTCAAAATCCTCTTCTTGAGCAGTGTCACAAATTGGCACTGATCTAGAGGAAGCAGTGTCAGAGTCCAGCGATACCTCGGTAAAGGAGGCACACAGAGATAGCCCACTAGACACACACGATCAATATACTTCAAAATCCTCTTCTTGAGCAGTGTCACAAATTGGCACTGATCTAGAGGAAGCAGTGTCAGAGTCCAGCGATACCTCGGTAAAGGAGGGACACAGAGATAGCCCACTAGACACACACGATCAATATACTTCAAAATCCTCTTCTTGAGCAGTGTCACAAATTGGCACTGATCTAGAGGAAGCAGTGTCAGAGTCCAGCGATACCTCGGTAAAGGAGGCACACAGAGATAGCCCACTAGACACACACGATCAATATACTTCAAAATCCTCTTCTTGAGCAGTGTCACAAATTGGCACTGATCTAGAGGAAGCAGTGTCAGAGTCCAGCGATACCTCGGTAAAGGAGGCACACAGAGATAGCCCACTAGACACACACACGATCAATATACTTCAAAATCCTCTTCTTGAGCAGTGTCACAAATTGGCACTGATCTAGAGGAAGCAGTGTCAGAGTCCAGCGATACCTCGGTAAAGGAGGCACACAGAGATAGCCCACTAGACACACACGATCAATATACTTCAAAATCCTCTTCTTGAGCAGTGTCACAAATTGGCACTGATCTAGAGGAAGCAGTGTCAGAGTCCAGCGATACCTCAGTAAAGGAGGGACACAGAGATAGCCCACTAGAACACACACGATCAATATACTTCAAAATCCTCTTCTTGAGCAGTGTCACAAATTGGCACTGATCTAGAGGGAAGCAGTGTCAGAGTCCAGCGATACCTCGGTAAAGGAGGGACACAGAGATAGCCCACTAGACACACACGATCAATATACTTCAAAATCCTCTTCTTGAGCAGTGTCACAAATTGGCACTGATCTAGAGGAAGCAGTGTCAGAGTCCAGCGATACCTCGGTAAAGGAGGGACACAGAGATAGCCCACTAGACACACACGATCAATATACTTCAAAATCCTCTTCTTGAGCAGTGTCACAAATTGGCACTGATCTAGAGGAAGCAGTGTCAGAGTCCAGCGATACCTCAGTAAAGGAGGGACACAGAGATAGCCCACTAGACACACACGATCAATATACTTCAAAATCCTCTTCTTGAGCAGTGTCACAAATTGGGCACTGATCTAGAGGAAGCAGTGTCAGAGTCCAGCGATACCTCAGTAAAGGAGGGACACAGAGATAGCCCACTAGACCACACACGATCAATATACTTCAAAATCCTCTTCTTGAGCAGTGTCAACAAATTGGCACTGATCTAGAGGAAGCAGTGTCAGAGTCCAGCGATACCTCCGTAAAGGAGGGACACAGAGATAGCCCACTAGACACACACGATCAATATACTTCAAAATCCTCTTCTTGAGCAGTGTCACAAATTGGCACTGATCTAGAGGAAGCAGTGTCAGAGTCCAGCGATACCTCAGTAAAGGAGGGACACAGAGATAGCCCACTAGACACACCACGATCAATATACTTCAAAATCCTCTTCTTGAGCAGTGTCACAAATTGGCACTGATCTAGAGGAAGCAGTGTCAGAGTCCAGCGATACCTCGGTAAAGGAGGCCACACAGAGATAGCCCACTAGACACACACGATCAATATACTTCAAAATCCTCTTCTTGAGCAGTGTCACAAATTGGCACTGATCTAGAGGAAGCAGTGTCAGAGTCCAGCGATACCTCGGTAAGGAGGCACACAGAGATAGCCCACTAGACACACACGATCAATATACTTCAAAATCCTCTTCTTGAGCAGTGTCACAAATTGGCACTGATCTATGAGGAAGCAGTGTCAGAGTCCAGCGATACCTCGGTAAAGGAGGCACACAGAGATAGCCCACTAGACACACACGATCAATATACTTCAAAATCCTCTTCTTGAGCAGTGTCACAAATTGGCACTGATCTAGAGGAAGCAGTGTCAGAGTCCAGCGATACCTCGGTAAAGGAGGCACACAGAGATAGCCCAACTAGACACACACGATCAATATACTTCAAAATCCTCTTCTTGAGCAGTGTCACAAATTGGCACTGATCTAGAGGAAGCAGTGTCAGAGTTCCAGCGATACCTCGGTAAAGGAGGCACACAGAGATAGCCCACTAGACACACACGATCAATATACTTCAAAATCCTCTTCTTGAGCAGTGTCACAAATTGGCACTGATCTAGAGGAAGCAGTGTCAGAGTCCAGCGATACCTCGGTAAAGGAGGGACACAGAGATAGCCCACTAGACACACACGATCAATTATACTTCAAAATCCTCTTCTTGAGCAGTGTCACAAATTGGCACTGATCTAGAGGAAGCAGTGTCAGAGTCCAGCGATACCTCGGTAAAGGAGGCACACAGAGATAGCACCCACTAGACACACACGATCAATATACTTCAAAATCCTCTTCTTGAGCAGTGTCACAAATTGGCAACTGATCTAGAGGAAGCAGTGTCAGAGTCCAGCGATACCTCAGTTTTAAGGAGGCACACAGAGATAGCCCACTAGACCACACACGATCAATATACTTCAAAAGACCTCTTCTTGAGCAGTGTCACAAATTGGCACTGATTCTAGAGGAAGCAGTGTCAGAGTCCAGCGATACCTCGGTAAAGGAGGCACACAGAGATAGCCCACTAGGACACACACGATCAATATACTTCAAAATCCTCTTCTTGAGCAGTGTCACAAATTGGCACTGATCTAGAGGAAGCAGTGTCAGAGTCCAGCGATACCTCGAGTAAAGGAGGGACACAGAGAGATTAGCCCACTAGACACACACGATCAATATACTTCAAAATCCTCTTCTTGAGCAGTGTCACAAATTGGCACTGATCTAGAGGAAGCAGTGTCAGAGTCCAGCGATACCTCGGTAAAGGAGGCACACAGAGATAGCCCACTAGACACACACGATCAATATACTTCAAAATCCTCTTCTTGAGCAGTTGTCACAAATTGGCACTGATCTAGAGGAAGCAGTGTCAGAGTCCAGCGATACCTCGGTAAAGGCAGGGACACAGAGATAGCCCACTAGACACACACGATCAATATACTTCAAAATCCTCTTCTTGAGCAGGTGTCACAAATTGGCACTGATCTAGAGGAAGCAGTGTCAGAGTCCAGCGATACCTCGGTAAAGGAGGGGACACAGAGATAGCCCACTAGACACACACGATCAATATACTTCAAAATCCTCTTCTTGAGCAGTGTCACAAATTGGCACTGATCTAGAGGAAGCGAGTGTCAGAGTCCAGCGATACCTCGGTAAAAGGAGGGACACAGAGATAGCGCCACTAGACACACACGATCAATATACTTCAAAATCCTCTTCTTGAGCAGTGTCACAAATTGGCACTGATCTAGAGGAAGCAGTGTCCAGAGTCCAGCGATACCTCGGTAAAGGAGGGACACAGAGATAGCCCACTAGACACACACGATCAATATACTTCAAAATCCTCTTCTTGAGCAGTGTCACAAATTGGCACTGATCTAGAGGAAAGCAGTGTCAGAGTCCAGCGATACCTCGGTAAAGGAGGCACACAGAGATAGCCTACTAGACACACACGATCAATATACTTCAAAATCCTCTTCTTGAGCCGTGTCACAAAATTGGCACTGATCTAGAGGAAGCAGTTCAGAGTCCAGCGATACCTCGGTAAAGGAGGGACACAGAGATAGCCCACTAGACACCCACTACGATCATATACTTCAAAATCCTCTTCTTGAGCAGTGTCACAAATTGGCACTTGATCTAGAGGAAGCAGTGTCAGAGTCCAGCGATACCTCGGTAAGGAGGCACACAGAGATAGCCTCATAGACACACACACGATCAATATACTTCAAAATCCTCTTCTTGAGCCGTGTCACAAATTGGCACTGACTAGAGGAAGCAGTGTCAGAGTCCAGCGATACCTCGGTAAAGGAGGCACACAGAGATAGCCCACTAGACACACACGATCAATATACTTCAAAATCCTCTTCTTGAGCAGTGTCACAAATTGGCACTGATCTAGAGGAAGCAGTGTCAGAGTCCAGCGATACTCGGTAAAGGAGGGACCACAGAGATAGCCCACTAGACACACACGATCAATATACTTCAAAATCCTCTTCTTGAGCAGTGTCACAAATTGGCACTGATCTAGAGGAAGCAAGTGTCAGAGTCCAGCGATACCTCGGTAAAGGAGGCACCACAGAGATAGCCCACTAGACACACACGATCCAATATACTCAAAATCCTTCTCTTGAGCAGTTGTCACAATTGGCACTGATCTAGAGGAAGCAGGTGTCAGAGTCCAGCGATACCTCGGTAAAGGAGGGACACAGAGATAGCCCACTAGACACACACGTCAATATACTTCAAAATCCTCTTCTTGAGCAGTGTCACAAATTGGCACTGATCTAGAGGAAGCAGTGTCAGAGTCCAGCGATACCTCGGTAAAGGAGGCCAACACAGAGATAGGCCCACTAGACACACAACGATCAATATACTTCAAAATCCTCTTCTTGAGCAGTGTCACAAATTGGCACTGATCTAGAGGAAGCAGAGTCCAGAGTCCAGCGATACCTCGGTAAAGGAGGCACACAGAGATAGCCCACTAGACACACACGATCAATATACTTCAAAATCCTCTTTCTTGAGCATGTGTCACACATTGGCCTGATCTAGAGGGAAGCAGTGTCAGAGTCCAGCGATACCTCGGTAAAGGAGGCACACAGAGATAGCCGACTAGACACACACGATTCATATACTTCAAAATCCTCTTCTTGAGCAGGTGCACAAATTGGCACTGATCTAGAGGAAGCAGTGTCAGAGTCCAGCGATTTTCCTCGGTTAAAAGAGGCACACAGATGATAGCCCACTATACACACACGATCAATATACTTCAAAATCCTTTCTGAGCAGTGTCACAAATGCACTGATCTAGAGGAAGCAGTGTCAGAGTCCAGCGATACCTCGGTAAAGGAGGCCCACAGAGATAGCCCACTAGACACACACGATCAATTACTTCTAAAATCCTCTCTTGAGGAGTGTCACAAATTGCACTGATTGAGGAAGCAGTGTCAGAGTCCAGCGATACCTCGGTTAAAGGAGGGACAAGGATAGCCCACTAGAACACACGATCATATATTCCAAAAATCTCTTATGAGCAGTGTCACAAATTGGCACTGATCTGGGGGACGCAGTTCAGAGCCGCGACTCGGTAAAGGAGGCACACAGAGATAGCCACTAGACACACACGATCAAATATTCAAAATCCTTTCTGAGCAGTGTCCCAAATTGGCCGACTAGAGGAAGCAGTGTCGAGTCAGCGATACCCGGTAAAGGATGGACAAGAGATAGCCCTAGCCACACACGATCAATATACTCAAATCCTTTCTTGAGCAGGTCACAAATTGGCACTGATCTAGGAGGAAGCATGTCAGAGTCCAGCATACTCGGTAAAGGAGGGACACAGAGATAGCCCACTAGCCACCCACGATCACTATACTTCAAAATCCTCTTCTTGAGCAGTGTCACAAATTGGCATTGATCTAGAGGAAGCAGTTCAGAGTCCAGCGATACCGGTAAAGGAGGGACACAGGAATAGATAGCCCACTAGACACACACGTTCATATACTTCAAAATCCTCTTCTGGCAGTGGTCACAAATTGGCACTGTCTAGAGGAAGCAGTGTAGAGTCCAGCGATACCTCGTAAAGGAGGGACCCGGAAGCCACTAGGACACACACGATCAATCTACTTCAAAACTCTTCTGGCAGTGTCACACATTGGCACTGACTAGAGGAGCAGGTAGAGTCCGCATACCTCGGTAAAGGAGGGAACGAGAAGCCCACTAGACACACACGTCAATTAACTTCAAAATCCTCTTCTTGAGCAGTGTCACAAATTGGCATGATCTCGAGGAAGCAGTTCAGAGTCAGCGAACCTCGGTTAAAGGAGGGACCAGAGAAGCCCACTAGAACCCCCGATCAATATACTTCAAAATCTCTTCTTGAGCAGTGTCAAAAATGGCATGACTAGAGGAACATGTCCGGTCCAGCGATACCTCGGTAAGGGGCACACAGAGATAGCCCACTAGACACACACGATCCATATACTTCAAAATCCTCTCTTGAGCCAGTGTCACAATGGCCTGATCTAGAGGCGGAAGCGGTCAGAGCCAGCGATCCTCGGTAACGGAGGGACAACAGAGATAGCCCATCGACAGACCACGATCAATATACTTCAAAATCCTCTTCTTGAGCGTGTCACAAATTGGCCTGTTAGAGGAAGCAGTTCAGAGTCCACGATTACCTCGGTAAAGGAGGACACATGAGAAGCCCACTAGACACACACGATCAAATACTTAAATCCTTTCTTGAGCGGTGTCACAAATGGCATGATTAGAGGAAGCAGCTGTCAGGCCAGCGGATACCTCGGTAAGGAGGGACACAGAGATAGCACTAGACACACACGATCAATATACTTCAAAATCTCTTCTGAGCAGTGTCACACATTGGCACTGATCTAGAGGGAAGCAGTGTCAGAGTCCAGCATACCTCGGTAAAGGAGGACACGAGATAGCCCACTAGACACCACGATCAATAACTTAACATTCTTCTTGAAAGTGTCACAAATGCATGATCTAGAGGAAGCAGTGTCAGAGTCCAGCGATTACCCGGAAAGGAGGGACACAGAGAAGCCCACTAGACACACACGATATAACTCAAAGATCCTCTTCTTGAGCGTGTCAACAAATGCACTGATCTTGAGGTAAGCGTGTCAGAGTCCTCGATACCCGGTCAGGAAGGCCACACAGAGATAGCCATAGACACACACGATCAATATACTTCAAAATCCTCTCTTGAGCGTGTCACCAATTGGCACTGATCTGAGGGACAAAGCAGGTCAGAGTCCAGCGATACCCGGTAAAGGAGGACACAGAGATAGCCCACTAGACACCACGATCAATATACTCAAAATCCTTTCTTGAGCATGTCACAAATTGGCACGATCTAGAGGAGCAGTGTCAGAGCCGCGATTATCCTCGTAAAGGAGGCTCAGAAGAGATAGCCCACTAGACACACCGATCAATATACTTCAAAATCCTCTTCTTGAGCCGTGTCACACAATTGACACTGATCTAGCGGAAGCAGTGTCCAGAGTCCAGCGATACTCGGTAAGGGAGGGACAAGAGATAGCCATAGCACCACACGATCAAAACTTCAAAATCCTCTTTGAGAGTGTCACAAATTGGCACTGATCTAGAGGAAGCAGTGTCAGCGTCCAGCGATACTCGGTAAAGAGGGAACAGAGATAGCCACTAGACACACACGATCATATCTTCAAAATCTCTTCTGAGCAGTGTCACAAAATTGGCACGATCAGAGGAGAGCATGTCAGAGTCCAGCGATACTCGGTAAAGGAGGGACACGAGATAGCCCCCCTGAGACACACACGCTCAACTACTTCAAATCCTCTTCTGAGCGTGTCACAAATGGCACTATCTAGAGCAGCGTGTCAGGTAAGCGAACTCGGTAAAGGGAGGGACACAGAGATAGCCCACTAGACACACCCGATCAAACTTCAAAATCCTTTCTTGAGCAGTGTCAAAATGGAACTGCTCTAGAGGAAGCAGGTCAGAGTCCAGCGATACTC